>JAJJWX010000742.1:2087500-3410681 GCA_023529315.1 Papaver bracteatum
TATTTTTTATTGGTGAGGAGCCAATGCAATAAAGACAACAACAAAAAAGCTTAAACATACCATGGTTTGGTAGGACGTACTGGTAGTACTGGTATTGGTATTTGATGCATAGTAGTAATACGCAAAAAAAAAAAAAAAAAAAAAAAAATTGCTCCCGCGCTGCTAGATCAGATCATAACAGCACCAGTGCCTGTCGTACGGCATCTTATGATGTAATTAAACCATACAAATTTTTAGTCGTACATTAGAATTATATTTTAAAAATATTTGGACAAATGACCTATTTTCCGTAATATAAATTCCGATTGGATAATATTTATAGATGCTTCTTTCAAGGAAGAAGACCTTTCAATGGGATATGCTCACATAGTATATCGGTAGATCTCCAGTCCTTTATGCACATCTCTGCGGGTTCGAAAATAGCCTTTCATGCGGAAGCGAAAGCATTACAAAAAGCGGTCACATGGCTAAAAGAAAATGTTCTTTCAAGCTTTACAATAGTAACAGACTGTAAAGTTTTGGCAGACTGCATCAACAAGGATAACACAAGTCCTTTTTGGACAGCCGAAAACACCGTTCAAGCAGTAAAGACATCCTTAAAAGAACTTCCTCAGGCCCAGGTAATGTGCACAAATCTAATTCAGCTGCGGACATAATTGCCAAGGAAGCAAGGATAAAGAGCATTCAACATTTATCCACGAAGCTACAACAAAGAATTAATTTTTCTAGCATTATATCTAATGTTTTTGATAGAAATGAAATTGTAAATCTCATGTACCATATTTGCTAGTTAATATATTTCGTCTTTACATAAAAAAAAATTAAAAAAATGTGGGAAGCAAATTAAATTATGATTTTTTCTTACCATTATTTTACCTAGCATTTTTAGGGGCGAC
Organism: Papaver bracteatum; assembly: GCA_023529315.1. Lineage (NCBI taxonomy): Eukaryota > Viridiplantae > Streptophyta > Magnoliopsida > Ranunculales > Papaveraceae > Papaver > Papaver bracteatum. The sequence continues at coordinate 2,088,397 of JAJJWX010000742.1, forward strand.
CCATAAGACAAAAAAAAGGTCACCCAAACGTAAAATATAGCCATCCCTTATCTCCCATTTTTTTAATGGCCAAACTACCCTTCACAATCGGGAAGTTAATCCACAACCGGGAGTCAATTTAGTTTATATAACTTCCGAATATAAAGTATCCCCAAAATAAAAATCCTCTATCTTTTGAATTTTGATTATCCTATAATCGATAGTAAATAAAGTTATCTTGACCCCCGATTAAAGTAGACCTTTGGAAAAAATGCTACCATAATCAGTAGTGAATTTAGTTTATTTAACTCGAATATAGAGTAGCCCCAAAATGAGATTTTGCAAAAATTCTCTATTTTTTGAATTTTGGTTGAGCCTATAATCGGTAATAAATGAAGTTATTCAGACTTCCGATTATACAATAGACCTCTTTGCCGAAATCCTACCATAATCGGTAGTCAAGATCGTTCATATAACTACTAGATATAGAGTAGCCCCAAAATGAGATTTTGCAAAAATTCCTTTTTTTTTAAATTTTTTTTGGAGTATCCTATAATCGATAGTAAATGAATTTATCATTAATTTCCGATTAATAGTAGCCCCAAATACGCATTTAGCACAAATTCATATCAATCGGTAGTCTATGTGTGTTTTTTAACTACTGATTATATAACCAATAATCGGATTCTAAAAACAATTATTTTACTTCCGATTATTAAAGGGCATTAAGGTATTCTACTAACATTTAGGACACCTCATAACCTTGTTTATGGGTTGGGAATAAAAAAGTTGCACCTAATTCTTTCGGGGTCGGCCCTAAAAATGCCAGATTATTTTAGAACCCGCAATTGGGAGATACTTATATTAATTGAGGATGGAGGAAATGGACAAAAACGGGATTTAAATATCAAATCAGGGCAGTGGCGGAGCCAGATACTAAGAATGAGGGGGGTTAAATTTTCTTTAAGAAAACATTAGTGGACTAATTATAAGAATTGTGTGGACTAAATACAAAATATATATGATAAAAGTGAGGGTGTTTTTATAGTTTTAATGATTTTTGGGGGGCTAGAGCCAGGGTTAGTCAACCCTTGGCTCCGCCCCTGAATCAGGGTCACCCTTTATCTATGTATTTTAACTAATTCCTAATCTACCCCTCGCTAATCAGGTTTAGTAGTTATTTATAATTAGGAAATTTATAAGTATTTGTTAAATGATTAGTGTGTATTATTATTTGAGTGGGAGTAAAATGAGGGGAAAAAAGAAGAAAAATAATTGAGAGAGAAGTTTTTTTGGTGAAAATGGTGGATGATAGTGAAGAGAGAAATGTTGTTGAATCTATAGCTCAACTACAACAATGAGCATATCTTGAATCTTCTGCTAATGACAACAACTCACAATTGCAAGTATTTGTGGAACCAACACCCTTAGATCATGATTTTTATGAGCATGAAGTGTTTCATGAAGAACAAACACAAGAAAGTAAACAAGTTCAACATGCAATCACTCCCAATACTCAGGTACATGTGCTAGTGTGTTGAAAATTTGATTTTTTTTCTCTGAATTCACCATTGTTGCAGCTGAAAAATCTCGGTGCCGGCATTGACGTAGTATGAATACAATGTCGGCAGTACCATTACCGGTATAGTATTCATACTACAATCATGACGGCCAATAATATCCCACATTCTAAAATGTAATCCAACATTGTATTCAACCAAAAAAACTATGCCATTACAAAAGTTACTTTTTACCTACTACGGAATATTCTACAAAATATGCTACCGGCATGGTTCAATTCTAACGTTACCATGCCGGTACCTCCAAAAAAACATACAGGAGTTGGCGAATTTGAAAGTTAAATATTGGCGTGGTTGATTAGTTATCGACCACGCCGGCATTGCGTATCGGTGTGAAACAATAGGAAATGAGCATGTCGTTACCAATATTTCCGGCGTTGATTTTCAATGAAATTTTTATGCCAGAAGCATTTCAAATTTGGTCTTCAGTTTCGGTTCAGTTCGAACATGCCGGAACTTTGGTCGAGAGCATCTTTGAACTGTGGTCCCAAGACATGATATTTTAATTTTTTTGGAACTAATTTAATTTTCTTATCATTCGTTCCTTAGATTGTGACATATATTGATCCAACAAATGTAAGACCGCTTGGTCGGGATACGTCGGAATACTATAAAATGCCTCTGGTATGTTACCAAAGAATACTTTTCACCTAGTATCTTGAACTTTAATAATGGGTTGCTTATAATAAACCTTATAATCTCCCATTGTTGTCCTTATGTAGGGAATAAAATCTAAAAAGGAAGTAATTGTTTGGGATAAAGAGACGTATTTTAAGAACATGTGTGTGTTGGTTAGGAATACCCAAAGTTCAAAGATTCGTTTTGAGATGGCTTACGAGAGAAGTGGGGAATACAAGGAGAAGAATAGACACAAGAAAAAGGGTTATGTATATCCAAAGAAGACTAATAAGGTACACAGGACTCGTACGAGGAAGGATAATTTCTCCTTTAAGCTTGTATTCCATTTAAGAGATGATAAATGGGACTGTGTGGTGTGGTTCGGCCGCCATAACAACTCGGATCCGGAAGATTTTGTTGGTAACTCTCTAGTTGCGAAGCTAAAGCCTCATGAAATGGAGGATGTAAAGAGATTGATCAAAGCATGTATCAAACCAAGACAAATTCTCAGAGGCTTCAAAGAAAAGGATCGGGTGAACGTTTCTTCTCTAAGTACAATTTATAGTGCACAAGCAACTATTAGAAAGGTGGAATGGGAAGGTAGGAGCGTTATGCAGGAATTTGAGAAGATAATTTGGGATCACAACTACACGCGTATCATTAAAATAGGGACGTACAACAAGCCCCTTCAAATATTCATTTCGCATCCTTTGCTTGCAAAATCGGCTCATACATTTTTTGGTGTTCTTATGATCTACAAGACAAACGAATACAATATGTCGTTGTTCAACATCGTGGGGCAAACATCGGACAAGGTATCATTTTAATTGGCTTGGTGTTTAATGGAAAACGAAAAGGATTATCATTATAATTGGGCATTACGAAAATTGAAATTACTCTTCCGGGAAAATCATCTTCTGAGGGTCGTCATAACCGATAACGATGACACATTAATGAATGAAATATCCGACGTATTCCCGGATGCACAAAATTTCCTATGTACATATCATATACGTCAAAATGTGATAAAATCTTGTCATGCTTTGTTTGAACCCACTAAGGCTGATATTAAGAAGAGAATGATTTTTCAACTAGAGGAAGACGTTCGCAAGAACAAACTATCACCCGGAGAAGAAGAAAATGAAAGAGGCAAGATCAAAGAGCGAGTGGAAAAATAATATGATGAAAATCATAAAAAGTGGTTGGAATTTCTAAGAGATTTGGAGAAAGTTTATTGGTCTCTTACCGAAGATACATACGAAAAGAATTTGGACAAGTTTCTTGCCAATTGGAACGAAGTGTATCCAAGTGTCGTCTCATATTGTTGGATAAGTATAAGGAAAAAAAATTGCGTGCATGGACAAACCGGTATAGATACTACGAGAATGAAGCAACTAGTATAACGGAGTCCTCTCATGGGATATTTAAAGATCTCCTCGAGTCTAACCAAGGAGACGTGGTTACGGTCACCGAGGTAGTGGAGCAATACTTCAAGAGTGATATCGATAGGATAAAGAAGGCTTTTGAGAAAATATCAATAGAAAGTATGGCTCAATATCTTCAATATGGTAAGTTTCTCCGAGGAATAGAATTCAACATGTCTCAGTGGGCAACAAAACATATGATGAGAGAAATGCAAAAGGAGATAAACTATAACAAACCGGGTGATGTGTGTATTTATCCCAACATGGCTTAATTTGGGCTTCTGTGTCTTCATATACTTTTGAAGTATGAATAAGTGATACCTATTGAGGTTATCAATCCGTTTTGGAAGCAACTATCTTTCACCCCTCCCCATATGGAAGCTCCCGGACAATCACCATGGGATACGAACGAATCAAATGAATTCTTCGAAGCTTATTCACGTGCAAACTAGGCTAGCCGTCAAGTCTTGTTGAGCTAACTAAGACTAATTACTCTCCCATGGACAACATAAATTTAAGAGCCAACAAATGGAGATCCTCCCGGTAGACCACAAACCAAAAACGGCAAGGAGAAGACAAAGAAAAGAATTGAAAGAAATGAGTCAACATGAATGTGAACTCGATAAAAAAATCCATGCCGGCAGTGTCCAAATTCTATATAGGAATTTGGTATCTTTCGTCCCTATTTACAAGCATGGTTTTAGAAAAAAATTGAATGCCGGAATTAGCTTAGGCATGGAATTATAATTACTTAACAAGTCCGGAAACATTACCGGCGCTGCCGTACCTAAAGATTTCAATGTCGGCGTTAGTTATGTAAAGAAAACTTACTAAAAAAAATCTAGAAAACTTCTAAAGAAAACTTGCTTTTGTGGTGTTGGGCTGCCAAGTTGTGTTGAGGGCTTATACGCTATTCCGCTTTCCATTTTTATTTTGTTTTGTTTTGTTTTTGTACTTTCTCCCGTCTTTCGGAGGTCAGGCCTAGCCCCCCTCCTTCTTTTTTCTTGGATCCAATAAAAATTAAAGCCACTTGGCTTTTCTGAGAAAAAAAAAAAAATTCCAACTGCTTGCTTTTTCGCGAAAAAAAAAAAAAAAAAAAAACATGTTCAACATAAATCAAACAACTGAAATGTGCTTAAATGCTCTTAATCCAGCTATCATAAACCAAAAGTAAACCAAATAACTAAAGAGTTCATCATGAGTTACAAATAAAAACAAGTTCCAGGTTGTTCAAAACGTAACAACCACCATCCAAATAAAGAAACACAAATCTTATATCACTTGGTCTTTTGCTTCTTGGAAACCACCTTCCACGTTTCCTCGAACAAAGATTTTGCATTAAGGTCTTCCATTTTATCAAGCCTTTCCTCAACTTCCTTCATTTCTTCAGGGATAACACATCTCCTTTCTCGTTCTTGCAACCAAACATCCTCCTCAACTTTCCAAGCCGACGCCACTAGTTTCATACACCTAACACATAATTAGTATATATATGCTAATATAAGTTTATGTATACATTAAAAGACTAAGCAATTAACAATAACAATACTTACTAACAATCCAACGATATTCTGAAGTCCGACAATTGTAAGTGGTGCCTCTGTAGGAGTTGGAACGGGAGGGTTTTTTCTGGGGTGGAACTTTGACGCTATCTAGGCGCACGACAAAAGGATGTGACTCTTTCATGTAATTCCACATGTATTCAGGATGAGATTTATCACCATTTTCTACAATCTCCCTACTAATATCTACCAAACGACATGGTTCCTTATCCCTCAAATGTGTTGGTTCTGGATTTGGAGTATAATCTACCCTCAACCTTAAGGAAGTTGAAATGCAACGAGGATAATTAATAGCGTACCTTTCAAGAGAGACTGTCATAATTGCTTATATCTAAGTTGCTGTATCACACGTTGAGGATCAGCCATAATATATCCCTTTGGGTGGAACAATAGTCCATTGTAAAATGCAACATTAGGAAACCTCAAAATTTGGCGGTTTTATCTAGCTTCCTTATAAGGGTCGAACACAACCTCTTTGGTAGTCATCGCGTCTAGATCCAATCTCATATCTGGCAATCGACGATTGTTATAGGGCTTCAGAGTATTGTTGATCTCGTATATCCAAGCTCTAGGCTCATCGGGTTCGCCACATTTTTTTTATTATCAAGCATTTGTAGTTCGTAAACAATGTTAGGAAGTGTTCATAAGCCTATGCCAATGTGGAACGATACATATAAGAAACAATAATTTTGTTTATAATAATAAGGGTACATGTGAACAATATATAAGAACATAAGTTTAAAAACAAAATTACCTGTAGTACAGTGAAATTTCTGACAAATCGGTTGGTGACAGCCTTAGAGGCCCTTCTCATCTCCGCCATCAAATATTCCATTACCATGGTGCCCCAAGAATAGCTACAGACCTCTTCCAACAGATCCAAATATTGCAGGTGGTTTGCGCTCACCCTGTTCCCACTAGCGTCAGGGAATACCTTAGTGCCCATAATGAATAACAGGTACGCAGCGGATGTATAACGAATTTGTGTGGGGTTACATCCATCCTCCTTACGTATCTTCTCGGTCCCTTCAAATCTATCCTTAAGCACCTCTAGCTTGATGGTCTTTGTCCTACTTTTCTTAGATACATAGAAGCTTTCCAAAGAAGTTTTGTAGTCCCAACCAAACAGCTTGTTAGTCAGGGCATGTAACTTCGACCATTCTAGGTCCGGACAGTTATCTCCTTCTGCAACAGATTTTTCGGCAAACCATAAGCCTAGAATGTTCTAAGAATCATCAGGGATCAAGGTCATCTCCCCAATTAGGAAGTGCATGGTATCAGTTTCACCATGATACCTCTCGACGAAGCAATGGACTGTCACGGAATCATACTTCACATAATTTTCAACCAAAGCATATAGCCCAGAGTCCTTTAATAATTTCTGGACCTATTCACATTCCTTAGCCAAATCCAAATGAGTCGCGTCTTGGTGTCGGCAAACACGCACATCCTTCTTATGATCCTACAATTAAGAGACAATACAATTAGGATATTTTACATAAATACAAAATAATACATATGCACAAGATAAAAATTCTTACATAGGTTTGATAGATAGTATGAGCCCACGTGTCCTTGTAGACAAATAGTATTCTTGGATCGTCAGCTTCACCCCAAATTCTACCACGATCAAGGTCAGGAATCATGTCATCAGAATGAGGAAGGTGCAAACCTTTTACTTTGACTACTTTATTCCTCTCATGATTCCCTTCACCTTCACCTTGTGTCGGTTGTTTACTTGGCCCACCATCTTCCTCTAAAACTTCTCTTTGGGTTGCTAATTGACTTGGATCAACCTCATTATGTTCCTCCTCGGCTTCCTATTCATCATGCCCATCGTGCTTAACTTTTCCAGTACGTTTACAGATTACGAGTTTTCTACGGTCACCACCATGCCCAAACACTTGTTACGAGTTTTCTACGTTCACAGTATGTTCCTCCTCGTCTTCCTCTTCATCATGCCCAAACACTTTTTGCGACCTTGTACTTTCCCTCGAGGAGGCAGAGACTCAGGAGTACCAAGAATGTTCTTTTTTCTTTTCTTAATGCCAAAATATTTAGATTTTCCTTTCTTAGTTTCCTTGGCTTTAGCCCTATATCAAAAGAAACAGAAAATAAATATAAGACAACTAACAATCATATTTGAATCCGGCATAGATATGCTAAATAAAAATATAGAATCATAAGTTCCGGCATTGGTTCACGAAATGCAGTCTATGCTGAGACCATAAAATAGCAGTGTAATTAAAAAATAAACTATGCCGAGATATGAAGCCGACATTGTCGAAATAAATGTCGACAATGCCGATAGTCTTAGGTAATTCTTGGGTTATTCCTATATACCAAAAGAGCACTGCCAGCACAGATGTCTAAATTCAAAACAGTGTCGTAGCCATGTACCGGCATGGTATTCATCCTAATTTCAATGCCGGTAGTCTTAGGTGATTCCTAGGCTACTCCTGTATACCAAAAGAGCACTGACGGCATATGCAAAAAAAAAATCAAAACAATGTCGTAACCATGTTGAAAAAATGAGGGTACCCAAATATACCTGATGCGTGTCGTATGCGTCAAAAATAATTTCACTTCCTCACTCAACTAAATATAAATATAGTATTCGATAAGAAAGAGTTCGTATCCACAGAGAGGCGATTTTTGTTATGCAATTTTCAGATTCTTAAGTAACCAATTAACCCAAGGTGTGTTTTTGTTTTTATCAAAGTAATACTACTAAATAAAGAAAAGCAAATAATTGGAATAATCAATAAGGAGAAGATATTGGTTAAGGGATAGTATCATTCACAAACATGTATTTTTCATCTATGATTAGAATTGGTATTTAATCTCTCAATTATCAAAAATCCTAGGATATGTTGATCGCAAGAGTATCCCGTTTATTTCCTGATTTTATCACAAACAACATTAAAAGATGCTATTGTGAAATCTACTTAAAAAGCAACCTAAAGTGTAAAAGCACAATTAGATTTAACTCCCTAAGAGCAATAGTTCTATGAAATAAGACTAATCAATGCAAACAAACGTGTAAAAGCACTAATTCGTTTTAACAAAGGTTATGATTCATATGCGATTAAAAAGATGTATCACTACAAGTATTAACCACAAGATGCTACTAGAAATCAGGGATAAACAACTTTTTACGTATTGAAAACCCTAATATAGCTATAGAGATGAAAACAAATCCAATTGATTCCGGACTCAACCAAACTAGCATTCAAATCATATGATAATATAAATAATGAATCACAAACGATAAAATTGAGACAAAACTAATTCATAGAATCAAATAATATGCTTGAAGAAATCAACTTTTATCCCATAACCAATAATTGTATTTAGCTACTCATATTCATGGAGTTCATCATCATAATATTCAAAGAAATAAGATGAAACATAAAATAAAGCAAACCCTAGAAGTAGTTCTCTGCAAAAGCTCCAAGAATAGAATAAAACGTTATATCCCAAAAGTTGTAGAAGTCTTTCCTTTTTGTAGCTTTTTCTCCTTCCAAAATTAGGTTTTGTGTCCATTAGTTGGAAATTCACGCGGCCCATGAGTAAGAGAAACCCATGCAGAAAATCTGTCCCAAAAGTGGTCGCCGGAAAAATGGGTTTTTGGCCGGAAGTTGGCCGAAATCCGGCACCGCCGGCCACCGGAATCTTCTTCTCCGTTGACAGAATATTCCGTCAAGATTCTGTTATACTTAACTATTGACTAATGGTCATTAACAGTTGACCGGGTCAAAGTCTAAGTCACTGAGTTATCCATCTAACTCAACCGAGTCATGGTTGACTGAGTTACTAAACCACAGTTGCACAAACCATATTGGCCAGACATCTTGGTTGTGCATTTTGCTCAGTCCCAAACCACCAATCCACTGCATTTCCACCATTTTAACTGCCATTGTCCGCTGCTATACCATAAACTCAACCCAAAATCACCACGAGCTCAAGCCGCTTTTGCCTTGTTCTTCCTTCCATACACACAAACACCACAAGACCCGTCTCACCTGCAGTCTGTACCACTTCAACCACCTCCATTTCAGTCAACATTCCCATTTGCAGCTCTTCAAGGCCATCACCAGCTGAACCTTCAACACCTCCACCAGTAGCACAGATACAACTCAGGACCACCATCTATTTCCATGGCCAGTTCTGCTGCTCCATTCTTTGCTTCAGTTAGCAGCTGCAACTCCACCAGAAATATGTAGTGCAACATCTCCACACACAAACAGCTACCACCTGCAATCCAAAACCACCTGAAACTGCAGCTAGCCATTTCTCGCCATTGTCTCAGTCTATAGATGCAATTAAGCTACAATGACCACCATCAATGACATGGATTACACTGCAATAGAAACATCACTATCTGAAGCTCCACTTGATCTCCTTGTAATCATGCAACAAAAGCAGCACTTCTCCCATTTCATTGTTTAGGTGCCAACTTCACCACCGCACCACCTTTCACAGCATCATCACCTGCAACATGATTGTCACCAGCTGAGTTGCACCCAATGACACCACCTGATTCTCAAACATTCACAGCTCAAGCCAACCTTATCGCAACCCCATTCTCAAATCAGTTGCCATTATTGCAACACCAGCAAACTGCAATCGAACCCATCAGTAGCAAGCATTCCCTAAAGCTCACTTCCTTTGCACACCAGCAACTCCAAATCACCAGTTTCAGTTGCAACATAACTTCCTGCAATGCTCAACTCTAACACTTCAGCCCCACTGACTCATTCCACCTTCTTGACCATGTAAACAACAGCACAAGCAACCCATTTTCTAATTATTCTTTGTGAACCCAGCTCTTAATCTCCAATCATCCATGAATCACAAAGCCTCAACAGAACCACCACCTATCACAATCAAATCCCCATCTCCAGATGCCCTTTAAATCACCACAGAAACCTCAAACCACCATTTGCTTCTTTCATGGCAGAAGATTCATGGATCATACCCAACAACACCAGCTTCTTTGTAGCTGCTTCTTCTGCCTGATTCAGTACCACGACAGGAACCCATCTTCATCTGAATCATCCATCTTAACCACAAAATCATCATAAACCCTAATTTATTCTTTTGATTTTAACAGCAGATACTCAAATTGATCCCAAATTCCAACCTTAATTCCACCATCAGATCCAATTTCTTCTCTATGAACCTCCATGGCAGATTTGTTATTGACTGCAACAGATTTACATCATCTCCCTGAGTTCGATTCCAGAAATGGCAAACCCTAACTTCATCAAATTCCATTTCTTTCTTCACCTGAATTTTAGCTAACTCAATTGAGTTCAACCCATCTTCATTAAACCCCAGCGAACTCGGATCTTTTGTCTCAAAGACCTTCTTCTCTGTGAATCATTTCTTCCTCTCAAACTCTGTCAAAATTCGAGCAAACCCATATCAATTTCCTACTTTGATTCACATACAAACAAGAACCCCTCTTCAATCTTCACTAATTTCTCCGTTACTTCCTCTCCATGAATGCTAACAAAATAAGCCGCCATGGCTTTCTCGGTTTCAAGCAGAGTGAAAGAGAAAATGATTGTCTCTCTCTGATTTTTAGGTTTGTTGTAAGAATTGAAAGTGGATATAACCACTTTGTTAAAGTAGATAAGGGGTGAACACCGAGAATGACTATAGGCACCCCTGAATAGGATAAGGGCCAACCACCAGTAGCCCATTAACTTTCCTTTGAGATAGAACAGCGACCCCCTATCGTTGGCTTGACTCCACATAGCACACGCGGTTGAACGCTTTCTCCCTCCTTGATCCAAATGAATGCTCTTTTCTTTCTGGAATTCTTCCACCAGTAGTAGCCACCTCTTATTCCTCAAACCCACTTCATCTCTTCAATTTTTATTCATCACTAAAGTAGTCATGCTTTTCAGACAAATATTGCATTACTAAAGTCGACATACTTTTCAAACGGGAATCAAGAGATAGAAGTGAATAATGAGAAATAGTTCGTCCCCGATCACTTGAATATGAAATGAGGCTTTTGCGTTGTTTCCTCTTCTTTTGTTCCAAATGACTCCAAAGTACCTAAATACTCAAAAACAAAACATAAGATACATAATTTACAAGAAAACTAGCAAAGAAAGCATAAACAATAGATAAATAATAAGGTGTTTTAGACACCTATCAGATTCCCCCACACTTAGACTTTGCTAGTCCTCGAGCAAATCAAACAAAATAATTATAAAGAATACATACAACTCCGTCTCGTCGAGGCTACGGTCACTTTAAGCATAAATAACAAGCCTTTAAACCCCTAGGTGTCCCTAGTGGACGAGTTTTAGTCTCGTGAAGGTTTACAAGAGGTCTGCCTACAAAACCTATATTTCCAACTCCGTCTATTTGTGACAAATCAATGAACGAATCCAAAATGACTACATGAGGAGGTATCTTGCACAATTTCAATTCATATATTAGTAAATAAAGCTTTAATTAGATAGTCGAACAAGCCACAATACTCAGAAACTAACAAACCACAATCACAATGAAAAGATAAAGAAGATGGATATAGATGTAGATGTTGGCGAATGTTCACAAGTGATCGATGTTTCCCATATCTGTCTGAAGGTCACTGCCAAGATGAACCTACGCCTATTGGATTGAGCTACTTGGATGAATTCTACATCAACTCACTGGCATATACAAGGGAACCAGAAGTGACTTTATTCAACCAAAATAATATATATATATATATTTTTTTTTTAGACAGCATGATTAGATCTTTTGGATCCAAGCGCATGATTCTTGTCAGCAAGTACATGATAGTTGCCTTGGATCCTGCATTCCACGCTTGTTTAGGCGACGGAGACAGGGACTACGTTTCACACATACTGCTATTCCCAAGTGTCATTTTATTCCGTTTTGGTCTAATTGGTCGGTCTTTTTTTTTTTTTTTTTTTTTCTAGTAACTCAATCACTCTATTTCATCCTAGCAGTAATAACAAGTCGATGTTTAGTGACCCACCAAAACACTTAGAGAACAATAGATAAATATGGAAAAATAAAAATAGAATGCGATATGGTAACAACTATCATGTTAATTGTGATTTCTGAGCTATGTTCGTCCCTTTTAGTTAATTTGTCCCTCAACTCTTGAATTCAAAATGGTTCCATCCACTAATTGTGTCATCCTAAAAGCACAAGTTTCTAGATTTCGGAGTTCAAAAAGCACAAATTTTTTCTTGGTTTTTCTATTTTTCTGATTTTTTTTTTTTTACTAAAGGCATAAAACACACTAAAACAAACTATACAAACATATAAATGCTCCCCCACACTTAAACTTTACATTGTCCTCAATGTAAAATTGAATCATCCAAAGAAAGTTCAAGGTGGGAAATTCCACAAATGATATGCAAAAACAAAGAAAATCAAGATAAAATGCTTAAAAATAAAAAGATAAAGGTAAAGATACAAAACCGGTGGGTTGCCTCCCACTTAGCGCTTGGTTTAAAGTCGTCAGCCCGACGTGCTCCTTGTTTGTTATGCCTTAGACGGCTTCCAACACATTATGGAAATCTGATTGAATGGTACTTTGATGTTTCCTCGCCTCAAAGATGTTGAAGTGTATGACTTCTTCATCGAACTCCATAGTCAAGGTGCCATTGTGGACATCAATATTTGTTCTAGCGGTACTCATAAATGGTCTACCTAACAGTAAAGGTGTAGACGAGGATGAATTCACATCACTCATGTCTAAAACGTAGAAATCCACTGGAAATATTAGTCATTTTACTTGCACCAAAACATCCTCAACAATCCCTTTAGGGTACACATTAGATATATCGGCAAGTTGAATAACTATGCCGGTTTTCTTGAGAGGACCAAGATTTAAAGCATCATAAATCGAAGTAGGCATAACATTAATAGACGCTCCTAAATCTAACATAGCTTTCGCAAACCTTGTGTTTACCAATAGTGCATGGAATAGTGAAACTACCGGGATCTTTCAATTTAGGTGGGAGTTTCTTTGTAAGATACGCCGAAGCATTTTCCCCCACACTCATTACCAGTTAGCTTGTGCTTGTTAGTGCACAATTCCTTTACACACTTTTCATAGCGAGGAGATTGCCTAATTACTTCAATGAGTGGAATATTCACTTGGACCTTCTTAAAAACATCCCAAATATCCCTATCTTGTTCCACCTTCTCATTAGATTTAGCGAACCTGCCAGGAAAAGGTAGAGGAGGAACATAAGTAGAAACAAGAGGTTTAGAGTTTGATTTAGTTACCTCGGGAGTTTGGGGAAAATCTGCGTTCTTTTCCTCCAAAATTGGTTCCTTTGGCGCTTCTTCTTCAGCTGAATTTGTAACTTCGGGTTGCACAAATTGTGTATCACTTCCCAACTTAATAGCATTAACACCCTCACTTGAGTTAAGAGGTTGGGAAGGGAGTTTCTCACCATTTTGTGCATGCAACTGATTAATCTCCTCGTCCATTGAACCTACTTGTGTTTGCAAGTCCTGGACCACACCTTCCGTTCTTTGCATAAAAGATTTCAGCAACTCATCCATATTGGACCCTTGATTTTCAGGTGGTTGTTGTTGTTGGAATTGTTGTTGTTGCGGTAGACCAACTTGTGATTGCAACTCCTTAATTTCATTATCCGTTTTCTGCTGATTTAAGATCGCTAGTTGTTGATTTTGCTGTACCACGGACATTATATCCTCCACCAAAGTAACCATCTTTTCTTATTCTGGATTATGCCCTTGTTTTGGTTGTTGCACTTGTTGTTGGAACTCATTCGGATAGCTATAAACAGAACTTACACTTGCAACTTGCTCGTAAGTGTTGGAGTAAATACCATACGGCTGAGTTGAGAATATAGCATTGACATGCTCTATGTTCTCATAAGCTAGGCGTGATGGTTTTACAACCACTGCTACAATTTTTTGCATCATTGCCATCATATTGCTCATTTGTTGACGTAATTCGATAATCTCGTCAACCTGATTAACTCCCTTGGTAGGTGGTTCTGATCCTCGACTTGAAAATTGTTGAGAATTTGCTGCCATACTCTCAATCAACTCCCTAGCTTGTGTCACCGTATTGTTCATAAGTGCACCACCACTTGCAGCGTAAATAAGATTCATATCACTTGCTTGGATACCTTTATTGAAGTATTGGATAATCATTGCGTCACTAAATTGGTGATGAGGGCAGCTTGCCACCAATCTCTTGTATCATTCCCAACATTCATATAAAGATTCTCCCACATTTTGCTTCATCCCACAAATCTCCTTGCGAATTTGAATAGCCTTTGATGCAGGAAAATATCTCTCTAAAAAGAGTTTCTTCAACCCATTCCAAGTTGTGACACTCTCGGGAGGCAAATAATACAACCAATCTTTAGCACTATCCACCAAAGAGAATCGAAAAACTTTCAACATTGCACCATTCGCCTCAACATCCGCTGGAAGCACGGCCATGACAATGGTGTGGAAATCCATAAGATGCTTGTTTGGGTCTTCATTCACCATGCCATGAAACTTTGGTAATTCTCTAAGCAGCCCCGGCTTGATCTGTGACACCCCGAATTCCGGGCCTGGATTTCGACCCAAATCCAAACCCAAAATCCGAAATGTTACTTTTAATAACAATCCTAGACTTCCACACTTGGCCCAAGTCCAAACAACCAATTCTTTGTCTATTCTTTATTTATGTTCAATTCAGAAATTTTGTCGTAGCGGATACATAAAAATTATTTTGGGAACATCTAACCGTTAACTTGTCATTATTTTTAACTCACATGAACAATAAAGAACTATAGTTTACCATAAAAATTTATTTCATCGTTAAACGTTCCAGATTTAATTCAAAAGAATCGCATATTTAAGGAAGAGTTATAAATTAAAAACAGACATCAATTAACTCCACGAATTTTACCGAACCTATTTCAAATCCAAATATTATTATTATTATATTTTCTGAATCCTAATTGAGTATAGTTCCATTCATAAATTTTATAAAAAAAAATTAGATTACCTTAAAGACCTTTTGACCACAGTCAAATACGTAGTTGACCAGAACTGCGGAAAAGAAAAACAGAGATAGTCCATTTTATAAAATCATATAAAATCACTCACAACTCCAAATCAGGTTTAGTTTACCATTTTAGAATCTAAAAAGAAATATCTTCAAGTTTACAGAAGACACCAAAGACTAAAACACGCCATAGGATAGTTTAAAAACAGGGAAAACTTCAACATAGTTGAATCTGTCGAGAAAAATATCTGAATTTCTTATAGTAATAAACAATTGTTTTAAAAATAATTCCGGCACTCAGAAAATTCTAATATTTTAACAACTTCATAAGCCGTGAGTTTTATGCATACCATAAAATATTCAATCATAAATATCTTGTAAAATAATTATCATTAACAGTCAAACTGACATGACTCAGAAATTTTCATTTATCTAACCAAATAAAATTGTCTTAATAACACATTGTTCCATTAATTATACATTAACCCAATAATCTCCAAAATATAAATACTCAATAAGCACTCAATAAATCATCCAAAAGAGAGTTTGATGATATTTTATTACAAATTTCCAATCATAATATGCAACTACTAGTTAAAACACCAAAACCGATCTCTATGCTTTTCCGCCATTAGCTCCTTGTGGTGTCATAAAATCTGGAATTTTTTGTCATAATACGACGTGAGTTGTGACACTCAGTAGGAAAAGAAGCAACAAAACATTTTATGAAATATTTTTCAATTTCTTTTCAAAACAAGTTGCATGGTTAACACCACCACAAACATATGGAAACACCACATCCATATACATTAATAATACAACCAATCTTTAGCACTATCCACCAAAGAGAATCGAAAAACTTTCAACATTGCACCATTCGCCTCAACATCCGCTGGAAGCACGGCCATGACAATGGTGTGGAAATCCATAAGATGCTTGTTTGGGTCTTCATTCACCATGCCATGAAACTTTGGTAATTCTCTACAAGCATATTCCGGCTTGATCTATGACACCCGAATTCCGGGCCTGGATTTCGACCCAAATCCAAACCCAAAATCCGAAATGTTACTTTTAATAACAATCCTAGACTTCCACACTTGGCCCAAGTCCAAACAACCAATTCTTTGTCTATTCTTTATTTATGTTCAATTCAGAAATTTTGTCGCAGCGGATACATAAAAATTATTTTGGGAACATCTAACCGTTAACTTGTCATTATTTTTAACTCACATGAACAATAAAGAACTATAGTTTACCATAAAAATTTATTTCATCGTTAAACGTTCCAGATTTAATTCAAAAGAATCGCATATTTAAGGAAGAGTTATAAATTAAAAACAGACATCAATTAACTCCACGAATTTTACCGAACCTATTTCAAATCCAAATATTATTATTATTATATTTTCTGAATCCTAATTGAGTATAGTTCCATTCATAAATTTTATAAAAAAAATTAGATTACCTTAAAGACCTTTTGACCACAGTCAAATACGTAGTTGACCAGAACTGCGGAAAAGAAAAACAGAGATAGTCCATTTTATAAAATCATATAAAATCACTCACAACTCCAAATCAGGTTTAGTTTACCATTTTAGAATCTAAAAAGAAATATCTTCAAGTTTACAGAAGACACCAAAGACTAAAACACGCCATAGAATAGTTTAAAAACAGGAAAACTTCAACATAGTTGAATCTGTCAGAAAATATCTGAATTTCTTATAGTAATAAACAATTGTTTTAAAAATAATTCCGGCACTCAGAAAATTCTAATATTTTAACAACTTCATAAGCCGTGAGTTTTATGCATACCATAAAATATTCAATCATAAATATCTTGTAAAATAATTATCATTAACAGTCAAACTGACATGACTCAGAAATTTTCATTTATCTAACCAAATAAAATTGTCTTAATAACACATTGTTCCATTAATTATACATTAACCCAATAATCTCCAAAATATAAATACTCAATAAGCACTCAATAAATCATCCAAAAGAGAGTTTGATGATATTTTATTACAAATTTCCAATCATAATATGCAACTACTAGTTAAAACACCAAAACCGATCTCTATGCTTTTCCGCCATTAGCTCCTTGTGGTGTCATAAAATCTGGAATTTTTTGTCATAATACGACGTGAGTTGTGACACTCAGTAGGAAAAGAAGCAACAAAACATTTTATGAAATATTTTTCAATTTCTTTTCAAAACAAGTTGCATGGTTAACACCACCACAAACATATGGAAACACCACATCCATATACATTAATAAATTCAATCAATCCGCTCGCCCAAGGGAGCCCCCCCCCCACGTGGGTTTATGAAACAAAACCGTCCCCAAGGATATCTCGTATCCCAACATTATACAACAATAAATTCAATCAATCCGCTCGCCCAAGGGAGCTCCCACGTGGGTTTAGGAAACAAATACCGTTTCCAAGGATATCTCGTATCCCGTCATAAATAATCTTTAAGAATCACATTCTATGGACCGCAGCCCAACATTCATAATCATGCTCACAACATCGATTATCATCCATATATTAATGGAAACTTGCAAACATAAATTTAATTAAAAGAAACTTAAATAAAAGAAGAGTTTTAGATTGTGTTGCGCCTACCTCGAATCGCAATCCAAAAACTATAAATAATAGAAGGAAAAGCTTTATCACCGAAGAAATTGTCTTTGATATGAACTAAAAGAATCTCTCGTTATTTCTATTAATTTAGATTTTTGTTTACTCTTTTCTTCTTAGTATGTTTACTCTTTTCTTCTTAGTATGGTTACTCTTTTCTTCTTAGTATAAGATATATACATATATATATACTCACAACCTAAAACAAGTTCCACCTAACCTCAAGTTTAAAAGTTTGGTCAAGATAAGAATCTAATAATTATGTCTTCAAAGTGATAGCTAATTATTTATGTCTACCACTACCACCTTCTTTTAATTTATTTCTCTCTCTAACATAATTCTTCCTTTTTATTCTTTATTAAAACAAACAGTACTATAAAGAAAAGTTGTTTCCTAGGATTCCACCAAAAAAACAAAAAGAATTCAAATTTGAATATAATAAGTTATTAATACCTATTATTTCTTAACTTTTATCATTAATAACAACTAATTTCAAAAAAAAAACAAAAGATTCTTTGTCCCACTAAGAATTCTTTAATCTAAAGAAAAAGAAAATAATTAATCAAAACTAATTTCAAAAAAAATCAAAAGATTCTTTGTCCCACTAATAATTCTTTAATCTAAAGAAAAAGAATAGCATTAATAATAACTAATTTCAAAAATCAAAGATTCTTTAATCTAAAAAATTAACAACAACTATTTTCATCAATCAAAAGAATTCTTTTGTTCTTGGCTCAATTCATCTATTTTCAATAACAACTAGAATTTTATATTACATGTTTCATAATGATTCATTAATCCGATCGTCTTCAAATTTTAGAGAAGAATTTCTAATATATGGATCTATATCATATTCAATTTTTACGAAAACTTAATGGTTCAAATGAGAGTTATTGATTTTATAAGATCGTTTTAAACATTTGGACAGATTGCATCATTTTACCAAACAATTCACCGTAAATTCATAAAAAATCTAAATTTAGCAAACTCAACGCATAATTAAAGATAAGACATAGATCTACAACTTTTATCAAGATCAAAAATCGTTTTGATATCATCAAGATGTCCTAAGTACAGTCAAGAACATACAAAGCGAAAATGTACAAAACAATTTAGAAATCAACATCCAAGTAAAAACAAACATTTTATGGTGAATATGTGATGAAATATTCTCAAATTTTAACTAGAGATACCTAAGCATGTTATCTATCAATATTAAATGCCGATCATCAATTAGATTCATATTTTTTAATCAATAAATCACTTAGATCTAATCATACAAATTCAAAATCAAGTATAACAAAAACGTAAAGAGAAAGGGGATCTAGCATACTACCTCAATAGCTTAAAAAAAAAACTCCTCTTAATTCTCCACTGATTTTCCATGGTTTTCCCACTCTAAAATAAACTCTAGCTTCATCTCCTTCTTCTCCCTAGTTTTTAGTTTCTCTCTCTAAAATTTCTAAAGTTTTAGTTATCAAACCTTAATAACATTATTAAGGAAAAACAAACAATGAATTTGGGTGGCTCTATTTCCACCCTAACTTGGAGCCTTTCTTGTTCAATCCACCCATTTAAGGTTAAGTTTAAGGTTAGGGTTAAGTTTAAGGTTAGGGCTTAAGGAACAACAATCTAAACACAAGGTTAACCAATCTAGGTATAACCCGACCCGAAACAGTATATAAAAAAATTACATGTTATTACATGATCTCGAAAGTAGAATTTGTTTGAATACACCCCTGTTGTGTATCTATCTTGTGAGAAGCCAACTCCTTGAGTGTACGGTTTGCATCACCCATTGCTTCTCCCGGTTTGTATTTCAGTAGGGTACCGGAAACACAATTCTCAAAACCAAGTCAGAAAAACGAAACCAGAAATAAGAAGCAATGATAAAAGAAAAAATAATAAAAATAAACTAAAAACTATATAAAAAGCAGAATGCCTCCCCGGAAACGGCGCCAAAATTTGATGCATGTCGTATGCGTCAAAAATAATTTCACTTCCTCACTCAAATAAATATAAATATAGTATTCGATAAGAAAGAGTTTGTATCCACAGAGAGGCGATTGTTGTTATGCAATTTTCAGATTCTTAAGTAACCAATTAACCCAAGGTGTGTTTTTGTTTTTATCAAAGTAATACTACTAAATAAAGCAAAGCAAATAATTGGAATAATCAATAAGGAGAAGATATTGGTTAAGGGATAGTATCATTCACAAACATGTATTTTTCATCTATGATTAGAATTGGTATTTAATCTCTCAATTATCAAAAATCCTAGGATATCTTGATCGCAAGAGTATCCCGTTTATTTCCCGATTTTATCACAAACAACATTAAAAGATGCTATTGTGAAATCTACTTAATAAGCAACCTAAAGTGTAAAAGCACAATTAGATTTAACTCCCTAAGAGCAATAGTTCTATGAAATAAGACTAATCAATGCAAACAAACGTGTAAAAGCACTATTTCGTTTTAACAAAGGTTATGATTCATATGCAATTAAAAAGATGTATCACTACAAGTATTAACCACAAGATGCTACTAGAAATCAGGGATAAACAACTTTTATGTATTGAAAACCCTAATATATCTATAGAGATGAAAACAAATCAAATTGATTCCGGACTCAACCAAACTAGCATTCAAATCATATGATAATATAAATAATGAATCACAAACGATAAAATTGAGACAAAACTAATTCATAGAATCAAATAACATGCTTGAAGAAATCAACTTTTATCCCATAACCAATAATTGTATTTAGCTACTCATATTCATGGAGTTCATCATCATAATATTCAAAGAAATAAGATGAAACATAAAAGAAAGGGTATTTTAGTATTTCCGCCCCCAAAAAACACCCCTTAGCATACACTATTGGTTGGTGAAAGTAATTTATATCCCCCGATTAATTTAAGTATCCCCCAATTGCGCGTTCTTATTGTAATTGGTAGGAAAATATGCAAGGTCTTTCGTAAATCCTCCGAGAGAGAAAGATATTTTTATCAAGTTATTTAGAAAAATGCTTTAAAAGAAGAAAAAAAAGTTATTCAAAAAATGATAAAACGTCACCAGTTTATTGTCACTCACAATATAGAAGAAATGTAATGACAATTATTACGAAAGTAACTTAGTCAAGATGTAGTCAAAACAAAAGACTTTTCTTTTCTTAAAGCAAAAGAGGGAAATCCTAGTGATATTGATAGAAAAGGTCCATATTCTCTGTATGGAGAGTTCAGGTACACCACTACATCGTCATTCCAGTTTTGAATGTTTAGATAAGTTAGGATAGCCCAAATATTTATGTCTTTCCAGACATGCTCAATTGCATATTTGTTACAAACATGACTAATTTTGCTGCCCAAATAACATTTATTCTTGTTACTAGAATAAAATCCTAAACTAAAAAGTTTATATCAATTTTGGTTTTGTTTCCAAAGTATTCAGTGATCATGTATCTCTGATGAGGAGCTTCTACATACATTTCATTGAGCAAATATCAGCTTAATATACACCCCTCAAGAGTTGATAAGAACTATCAAAGAGCAAATATCAGCTTGAAACAAAGATAAAGAAAAAACCTAAAAGTCTTTCTTTCTTAGGAAAAATAGAAAAGAACAAAGAAAAAATATTAACATGTAGAGACAGAGGGTGATGCAGAGTCCATTTAAGCATAAGAAGATCCAAACAACTAAATGTAGTAGAGGATAGAATGTAGGATAACATAGCATCTTCGTAAAAATATCATCCAGCTGAGATGAAAAATTAACATGAAGCACCTGTAGAAAGCCACTAGCAACCAAATTTCTAACCACATGACAGGCCACCTCTACATATTTGGTTCTTGCATGGAATACTGGGTTAGAAGCCAAACAAATGGCATTGGTATTGTTACAAACACAAGAATAGGATAAGTGATGGCAATATGCAATTCTTTAAACATATAAGAAACCCATTGAAGTTCAGAAGCAGCAACATACATGTATTTGTATTTTGCTTTAGCAGAAGATTCAGCAACATATGGTTGTTTCTTGAAGACCAAGAAACCAGGGTGAAAAAGTGGGGGTCTAACAACCACACCCAATATTTCGTTCGGAAATTTGTATGGACTAACTCCAATATAATTCCAAGAGAATCAACTAGACAGTCAGACTCAATCAAGGAAAGATATACAAGAGTTATATCTCTTTCTCAAATCAATCAGCAAATCAACAGGGGTGAATCCATGAACTGATTGGTATGAGAGTAACTTGAACGGTACCAAAGACCAATGTTCAAGTGTCAATCAATTTCAATCAACAACCAAAGGTTGGATTTACCAATTGATTGAACTACGCACAACATGTGATATTTCAATTATATATACAAATATAATGCGGAAAAGAAATAGCAAATTTTGATCTCTGGACCTACAACTGAACAACAGTATTTCATACATTATCCTACTAAAGTCTAAGACTTTATAAACAAAGGTCTCGTCTCCCGAAGAAGAAACGTTAATTTCTGATAGATAAATTTGTTTCCCACAGAAGTACCTGTGAATTTTTGTTTCGTATTTTGATAAATCAAGGTGAACAGGAACCAGTTGATAATCCGATCTTATATTCCCGAAGAACAGCCTATAAATATCAATCACCTCACAATAACTTAACTATATGGTAGTAGAAGAAGTTATTGTGGAATCACAAAGAATAAGACTAAGAGCTTTGTGATTACTTTTTCTATCTTACCAATCAGAGATATATCTCAAGCAAATCTTAGAGAAGATAATACTCAATATGATAGAACAAGTAAGATCAGAACACGCAACTACATAGAAAATAGTTGGGTCTGGCTTCAGAATCCCAATGAAGTCTTTAAGTTGTTAATCTATAATGGTTTTAGGAAAAACATAGGTTAAAGGAGAATCGACTCTAGCCGCAATTAATATCACACAAAAGTGTGGGGATTAGGTTTTCCTGTTGCTAGAGTTCTCCCTTATATAGTCTTGAAATCAGGGTTTGATAGCTTAGAAACAAAGCAATCAATATTCACCATTAGATGAAAACCTGATTTAAGATTCAAGATAAGTTTGCTTAAAACCACAGCAATATCTCTCTACCATTTAATGGTCATATCTTGTTACACACAAATGAAATATACCTTCATTTAGATATGGGTAACCGAAACTAAACGTGTATATTGAGTTGGCTCAATAACAATTAACTGAAGTTAGCAAAACGAACACTTTTGTATAAAGCACATTCACCTAACACTTATAGATCAAATTATAATCAACTGAATCTAATTGTATTACTCATAGAGTTGTTCAAATGTTTATATTCTCATAGAAGTGTACAAGACACAATTGAAGCAAAATCGGATTTGATTCATGATTGTACAAAGTACTTATTCAAGAATCAATTCATGAACATTAAGCCACAATTTGCAAAGATTGCATTCCTTAATTTATTAATGTATTTGTTCATGAGTATGAAATCATACTAAACCGATTTTAGTACTTAACAAACTAAGTTTGAAAACAGGTACGCAAACTTAAGTTCCGGACTTTGGTCTTGTCCGACAGTTCGCAAACCGATATGCACACTGTCATCCCAGATCTAACTCAGGTAGATCCGTTCGCATACTTGGTTCCCAGACTTTAACAGTTAAAACTGTTTGCATACTGGTATGCAAACTAGGTTTCCGAACCTGAATCTTATTACAACAGTTTGGATACCGGTATGCATATTGTGTTATATCCAGACAATGGTTAATTGTTCTAAACTCCCATTTCAATCATTGAAACATCCTTAGAAGACAACAATAGTTATCTCACACGAACTATTAGCTTATAAGTAATTTTCAAGTGATCAAATGATCAATACGAAATATTCCGAGTCTACATCAAATGACTGTCTCACACAAATCATGTAAGATGTTTCAAGGTAATTTTCACATGATCATCTTTTGACTTATTATTTAGTTTCCAACAAATAAATTGTTTCCAACTAAACTCTACAAGAATAATGATGAACGTAATTAAAGTAAAAAGCTTCCAACACATTTTTCGAGAAATAGATAATCGATTTAAACTCAGCTCGAAATATCAAATATGTATAATGTAAAAGTATATATAGCTATACGACTTAGTCTCAATAGGAGATATAATAGAATAGACTTCTGAGTGATAGATAAGTTTTAGTCTCCACATACCTTTTGTTGATGAAGTTCCTCCAAGCTCTCCTTTGTAGATCTTCGCCATCAATCGATGAACGCCGTGAAGTCTAAAGGATCAACTACACATTCTATCATAATCTGAGACATAGCTATAAGTAGACTAGAAATAAAGACTTATAGTTTTGATCACCTAAACTTGAAAAACAAGCTTGAGATAGCAACGCTTGCGAGTTCGACCGAGAATTTCTCTAACAATCTCCCCATTTGTCAATTTCAGTGACAAAACTATCAATACATATGGATTACAAAATAAATAAACTTTGTAGCTTCTCATCCAACATGCTTTATTTCCTTGGTTTTTCAACATTCCTTGAATTCTTCGTCACTCCAAGTACTCCAGTGATTCCGAACGTGTTCAACTCAGCATCATAGTTGTTGAAGATTCGTAGCCATAATAATAAGAAAACAATTGTTCTCAATTGTTGTTATACATTGTCATAGTATTATTACATATCATCAAAGTTGTATCACAACTTTGACAATAATACTACGGCGATATGTATCACTCCCCCTTAGTCAATACTTCATCTCACAATGAAACCCCCTCCCCCCCCCTTACATAATGATCCGTAAACCATATGTATGTAGTGTGAACTAAAAAATAATTCTCCCCCTTTTTGTCAATATAAATTGGCAAAGGTACGAAAACTAGCGGGATCATAGTGAAATTCTCAAATCGATTATTCATGACTAAAAGAGAACATATCAACTTGGTTTCAATGATTTCACATAGTCGAAACTTAGTGTATTCATCAAGGAGTTTATAAAGATACAAGATAACTCCTACAATATTCCACAACCGCACTCCCCACAAGGATTTGACAATTAAGCACAAATTCAATTAAGTACTCCCCCCTATAAAATTTTATTCCCGAAAGAACAATAAGAGCGACCTTACTTTTACAAGAAAATAAGGATTTCTTTGGACATTAACAAATCACATGAAACATGAATTTGTCCAGAAAACTCGAATAAATTAACCACAAGAAGACCTTAATGATTAATTAATCGGAAATGCTCAACATAAGAAAACTTACGGAGCCATAAAATACTTTCACATAGAAGTGGATCAGGGAAAGATCAATACTGCGGAATATTCAAAAGTTCATTCTATATTTTATCAATATTTGCATAATGACGTAATAGACTTAACTTTTGACATATATGAGATACTTATAATTCATGGACGTAAACACATATCCCATAATATTTTTGCAATATATAAAACCATGAGGATTAATAATGCAAAATCATCTTCCAAATAACTTAGAATTTAAATAAATAAATCTAAAATATTGCAAGATGAAAATCGTTGGCAAGAGCTATGTGTAATCACAATATTTGCTATTTTAAACCCTAGTTATCCTTCTTAAAACACAAGAATAAATTCTCATTAGAAGTTTCCTAGACATTAAGATTCTTGAAAAACTCTTTATCGTCCCGGAACTCCTTGTCGTCAACAGACATTGGAACATAAGGTTCATGAAGAAAGGAGTCAATTCCAACGAACCTTCTAAACTGATGCCGAATCAGGGCCTTCTGAATTTCAAGAGATCTTAGAATAATAGCCTTTATTTCTTGCATCTCCATCCTTGTTTCTTTCAACACTTAAAGAACACCAGAAAACTTCTGAAGATTGGAGGGGTTAGCTCTTGGTTTCTTCATATCCTTTCCTTTTCTCTTCAAGGTTGTAGAGGACTAAGATTTATCTTTTGCTTCATGATTGATGGCTTAACAATCATATTAACATCTTTTCCATCAGAAGATGTGATGCTTGGAGTCTCCATCAAGATATGGAATTGTGAAGAAAATACACAAAAACTAGATCCACAAGCAATCTTTTGAAAAAAAGATTTTTAGAGAAGGAAAAAGTAATGTAGGGTTACGGAACCTATATACACATAAGTAGGATTCACGTACGACCAACTCATAACCCTAAAAAAGGTAGAATTGTCGATTTTGACCCCTTTTTAGTAATCAAAAACAGGGTAAACCTTTTCAATATCAATTATGAAAAGATCAACAGAATTCCAGAAAACAAAAAGAAAAGTAACCAAAATTTTCTTTTCCTAAAACCCGATTGTGCATAATTCTTCCCTCTTTGGATTCAGGCACATGAGACAAGATGTACCTTCAACATAATTAAGCTGTGTTGGGGTAAACAATGATCTATCCACCATTCAATCCTTGTACAGAATTCTTAATACCCTTTTGATAGATTGTTTAGACCTTGTTCTTTTCTGCAGAAGTCTATCTTTTTATTTAGAAATTAACTTCTTCCAAGTTGAGTTAAATTTACATACCTCAGAAGAATTCGACTTCTGAACAAGTTTGAGCTTGTTTGCTAATCGATTTGCTCTCCGTTGAATTTTGTTGACATATCTTATTTTATGTTTGTACTTGAAGCAATTCGAGAGTCCATGACCCTTAATAGTATAATAAGAACATGTCAATGTGGAGGACGATTCAGGTACCATACCCGAGCATGCCTCTAAACAAATTAAAATACCTAAAACATGTGAAATAGGATTTTCAGTAGACAAAGTAAAATCCATTTTATCCTCCAAAGTGGTCGAAGAAGTTTCTTCAGGAAGAATATCATGATTGATGTATGTATTGCTACATTTATCAAAATTAATATTTTCGCCAAGGAGTGCTACACTTGATTTTTCATCTTCATTTGAATCATAGTGATCAGACATTTTATCAAGAGTTGCAGCAAGACCTTTGTTACCAGTGTATTTTCTACAATTTGGACACTCATTAGCAAAATGACCAAAACCTTTACATTTGAAGCATTGTGTCATATCCTCATCATCAGTGTCAACAGTGTACTTATTTTTAGGAGGGGTGCGTTCATGAGGTTTGACTGATGACCTGGGTTTATCTCTGATGAACTGTTTACTTCTCTTCAAAAGAAGGTCTCTAAACTGTCTTGTGATCAGTGAGACTGAGTTGTCAAGATCTCCATCTGATGAATCAGTCTCAATAGGATCAATCACAGAGTTCCCAACACTTTTATCTTTATCAAGTAATTTAGTGTTCTTTTGTGCTTTGAAAGCAATATCCTTTCCAGATTTGGATATATGCTCATGATCAAAGATCTTTAACTTCCCAACAAGAGTATTTATGGAAAGATTTTCAAGGTTATTTCCCTCAACGATGGCATGTTTCTTAGAATCGTATCTAGCTGGAAACGATTTGAGAATTTTCATCACAATGTCCTTTTCAGGAATAATCTTACCTAATGCAAAAGAAGTATTAACAATTTCAGACACTTTGTGATTAAACTCATCAAATGAATCTTCATCATCCATATGATGGTTTTCTCAATCAGAATTTAGGTTTTGAAGCCTAACTTCCTTTTTAAAGGTATTCCCTTCAAATACGGTTTCTAGGATATCCTAAACATCTTTAAACTTATTGCATGTGGTCACATGGTGTTGAAGATCTGGGGTAATAACATGAATTATTGCATCTAAATCGTCAGAATTTTCCTTTGCAGCGAGAATCTCGTCAGGTTCATATGCACCGATATCCTTTGGAGTAGTAACACTGTTTACTCTAACCATTGGAGGATCATAGCCATTAACAACATGAAACCTATGATTGTAAATCACGCGCTTGGAGAAAGGCACGCATATCAATTTTCCACCATAAGTAATTCGAGCCATCGGAGACTGGCGATACGTTTATAGAGATATCACTTTTGTCCATAGAATCAGATTGCTACAAACACAGACTTATGAGTTCTTAGCGTGTTTGCCTGCTCTGATACCAATTGAAAAAGCGGGAGGTATAACAACCACACCCAATATTTCATTCGGCAATATGTATGGACTAACTCCAATATAATTCCAAGAGAATCAACTAGACAGTCAGACTCAATCAAGGAAAGATATCCAAGAGTTAGATCTCTTTCTCAAATCAATCATCAAATCAACAGGAATGAATCTGTGAACTTATTGGTATAGGAATAACTTGAACGGTACCAAAGATCAATGTTCAAGTGTCAATCAATTTTAATAAACAACCAAAGGTTGGATTTACCAATTGATTGAACTACGCATAACCTGTGATATTTCAATTAGATAAACAAATATAATGCGGAAAAAAATAACACAGACACCAGAAATTTTGTTAGCGAAGAAACCGCAAATGCAGAAAAACCCCGGGACCTAGTCCATATTTGAACACCACACTGTACTAATCCGCTACAGACACTAGCCTACTACAAGTTAACTTCGGACTGGAATGTAGTTGAGCCATAACCAAGTCTCACACCGATTAAGGTACATTCGCGTTCCTTATGTCTCTGAATCCCAGCAGGACTCTACGCACTTGATTCCTTTAGTTGATCTTGTAATGACCCGTCTCTCCACCGATATTGTCACCACTTATCCACTACGGTTATCCGAAAGTGTGGGGTTTTTAACGGTCATCGCTGCTATAATCTAGTAGAAACTTCCCGGACTGTCACCCATCCCTGGATTACTCCCGCCCGAACATGCTTAACTACAAAGTTTTATGCCACCTCTGGAGCCAATTGTGTTGAAAAGGCCTCGGTGTTAGGAAAGTACAAATCATTACTTATATTACATTCAACTAACCACTGCCGAATATCAGAGTATTACAATACCACCACCTTAAATTAGAGCCGTCCTCGGCTCTAGAATATATTTGCAAGCCCGGATCTCTGACGTTCCCATCCCCTCATGAGAAGCACCTAGACCAACCCCATCCAGCGTACCTTCCCACCCTCAGCAGGTGACCCGTCTTCGGCTCTGATTCCATTTGTAATGACTCGTCCCTCCACTGATATTATCCCCACTTAGCCACTGCGGTTATCCAAAAGTGTGGGGTTTTCAACGGGCATCGCTGCGGTAATCCGGAAGGAACGTCCCGAGAGGTCACCTATCCCTAAATTGCTCCTGCCCGAGCATGCTTAACTGCAGAGTTTTCTGCCAACTCTGGAGCCAATTATGCTGAAAAAGCCTCGGTGTTAGGAAAGTACAAATCATTACATATATTCCATTCGGTCGATCACTGCCGAATATCGGGGTATTCTATATCTCACCCACAACTAAGAGTTGTTATGAACCAAATTCGAAGACTTTATAAACAAATCTGTTAACCATAGAAAAGTTTATTCTGATAGATAAATCTGTCTCCCACAGAAGTACCTATCAAGTTTTGTTCTGTCTTTTGATAAATCAAGGTAAACAGGAACCAATTGATAATTCGATCTTATATTCCCGAAGAACAGCCTAAAAATATCAATCACCTCACAATAACTTAACTATATGGTAGTAGAAGAAGTTATTGTGGAATCACAAAGAATGAGACAAGGAGATTTGTGATTACTTTTTATATCTTACCTATCAGAGATAAATCTCGAGCAAATCTTAGAGAAGATAGTACTCAATATGATTGAAAAAGTAATATTAGAACACGCAACTACTGAGAAAACAGTTGGGTCTGGATTCAGAATTCCAATGAAGTCTTTAAGTCGTTAACCTATAATGGTTTTAAGAAAAACTTAGGTTAAAGTAGAATTGACTCTAGCCGCAACTATTATCACACAAAAGTGTGGGGATTAGGTTTTCCAGTTGCTAAAGTTCTCCCTTATATAGTCTTCAAATCAGGGTTTGATAGCTGTTGATAGTGGTTTTTAGTATAGGGAAAACTGTAAAGATCTGTCTACCTAACCCGGCATCAGAAGTAGTATACCTTGATATGTCTATATTTCGCAAGGAATTTGAAGAATATATCAAAATCTGATGAGTGCCTATGTCTCTTCATATTATATTGAAACTCAAGCTCCTAGATGAATTGGTCATTAGTATATATCCTAATGAGTATTTAAGCTCCTAGATGCATTACTCACTAATGCCGGAGCATGCTGAGTATCTATTATATGCCACGTTTCCCAGCTGAACTCTTGATGTTGACATGACATGACAATTAATGTTCGTTCGCAGCTGAGTAGCATGAATTTCCCGAAGTGTCTGGATTAAGACGTGCATAGAAGTACTCAATCAGATGCGCACAAAGTCATGTTTCCCTCTGAGATAAAATTAGTGATTTTGTATTAATGCGCAAAATTCACCAAAATTAATTGATTTTGTGGAAGCTCACAAAATTCAATTTTCTAAACCTAATTTTATCAATTTGCAAAAATTAGGTTTCTGCAGCCTGCACAATATCTCGAACCCTATTGGTCGAGACCAAACCTAGGAAAACTAAGAAATTAATCCATCATGGAGCTAGTAGGAGCAAATACTATTAAGAATCGGGAAAAAAAGAAGAAACTGCGGCAAATAAAGGCAGCATCAAAAGGGAGGCGGCCGCGCCGCTTCGCTGGCCAGTTTGCTCTAGTTGGTGCCGCCATACCATTGGCGGGCCATTCCCACATTTCTGCCTGCCGGCCCATCTTTCCCATCAACCAATCAAATATCTCTAAATGCGCAGACCATGATTTTAATTAAAGTTGGAAGGTGTTTTTGCGCTGCGCAATAGATTGATCCTTATTGGTCGATTTAACTAGGTTGAACGACATCCAAAAAGTCACCCAAGGTTGGCCAAACATCTGGGAGAAACTCATGTCTAGTGTAACATAATAAAAAATCACATCAATTGGATTAACTATCTAAAAGATACATCTTAAAATATGAGCTAGGTCATGGCTGAAAACTGACAGAATTCCTCCTGAGTTCTTCCTCAGTTTTATTGTCGGGCTATTTTCATCTCCTAAACGAGCTCCAAACCTAAATTTTCCCAAGTATGAAGATAGGAAATTCTTTTCTGATAAGAATGGAGGGGTGGATCATCAAAATCCGAGTTCGTATAAGAATTCTACAGCAGTTTTGGTACGAGCTCTCTGTTATTTCAACCAATCAGAATTCTCATAACCCGCGACCAGCGTTCACAATTACTAGTCAAAGTCACGCTGCCTACAAGCGTCTTAAATAAATTATCGGAAACCAATAACTGCCGCAAATCATCTCAGCCATCCAACTTGGCTAGCCAATTTAACCGGTTTAGATTTAATATGGGCCAACCAATAGGATGTCAAAATAGCTACCAGCCATCATTCTCCCATAGGTACCGACCACCACATCTTTTATGTACATGGATAGCTCCTGGCAGCTGATCCAAGATGGCCGGCCACAAGTCTCATGGCTTGACTTGTAACAAATGACCGCATGCTGCCTAGCCTGCGCTTGATTGGTCAAAATAATTAGGTCTTGCAAGCAAGACCCACTCAGCAACGTGCTGCATATTTTTATACAAAATAATCAAGACATCAAACATGTCACAAACTGGGGGATGTTCATCAGAGTATTGGTCTGGTGGTTTACAGCATACGGCGTGCAACACGCCCATTATGAGAAAGTGTCAGGAAATGCGTACAGTTAGTGGCAGCAGAGAAGTAGTGGATGTAACCGACCATTCTTCCCCTCATAGTAGGGACGTGGTTTTCAAAATTTTACACGATCCCCACTTCTCCATCACTCAACTACTTCCACTTCCTATGAGATCAGGGTGCGTTCAACTATGACTTGTATAAATAGGTTTTTTCAACCAATTTCAAAAACAACGGTGATCAACACAAGTATCCAGAAAACACCAAGAACTTATAGCTTACATTCCTCAAGAAAGTTTCACATTATGATACAAGTCATAAACAGCCACACCTTCAGAGTTAACCATTCTGATCTTAACACCTTCTTCGCTTCCCTCCCTAAGATCAACCCTTCTCCTTCATTTTGTGACCGGAGCAAGACTGGAACGGCCATTTCTCGGTTTAGTCTAGGATTGTACAAATTGATCTCTCGAATATACAGTACTCCCGTGCAGTACATTTGTTTAGGGTTTAGAATCGTTTCTCGGAGGCACACCCAAATTTACCATTTCCAGCAGAATTAGTTTTTACCCCAAAATAATAGCTTAAAAACAAAGCAACCAATATACACTGTTAGATGAAAACCTGATTTAAGATTCAAGCTAAGCTTTCTTAAATCCGAAACAATATCTCTTCA
This sequence comes from Papaver bracteatum, assembly GCA_023529315.1. Classification (NCBI taxonomy): domain Eukaryota; kingdom Viridiplantae; phylum Streptophyta; class Magnoliopsida; order Ranunculales; family Papaveraceae; genus Papaver; species Papaver bracteatum. The sequence goes on from JAJJWX010000742.1 coordinate 2,120,496, forward strand.
CCGTTATATGGTCTTAGCTTGTTACTCACAAATAAAATATACCTTTGTTTAGATACGGGTAATCGTACCTAAACGTGTATATTGAGTAGGCTCAATAACAGTTAACCGAAGTTAGCCGAATGAACACTTTTGTATTAACCACATTCATCTAACACTTATAGATCAAATGATAATCAAATGAATCTAATTGTGTTACTCATAGAGTTGTTCAATTGTTTATATTCTCATAGAAGTATACAACACACAATTAAAGAAAAATCGGATTTGCTTCATGATTGTACAAAGTACTTATTCAAGAATCAATTCATGAATATTAAGCCACGGTTTGCAAAGATTGCATTCCTTAATTTATTAACGTATTTTTTCATGAGTATGAAATCATACTAAACCAATTTTAGAACTTAACCAACTAAGTTTTCAAACGGGTATGCAAACTTAAGTTCCGGACTTTCGTCTTGTCCGACAGTTCGCAAACCGGTATACATACTCTCATCCCGGACCTAACTCAGGTAGAACCGTTCGCATACTGGTATGCATACTTGGTTCCTGAACTTTAACAATTAAAATCTTTCGCATACTGGTATGCAAACTAGGTTTCCGGACCTCAATCTTATTACATAGTTTGCATACTGGTATGCATACTGTGTTATATCCAGACAATGGTTAATTGTTCTAAACTCACATTTCAATTATTGAAACATCCTTAGAAGATGACAATAGCTGTCTCACACAAACTATTAGCTTATAAGTAATTTTCATGTGATCGAATGATCAATACGAAATATTTCGAGTCTACATCAAATGACTGTCTCACACAAATCATGTAAGATGTTTCAAGGAAATTTTCACATGATCATCTTTTGACTCATTATTTAGTTTCCAACTAAACTCGTCAAGAATAATGATGAACGTAGTTAAAGCAAAAAGCTTCCAACACATATTTCGAGAAATAGATAACCGAGTTAAACTCATCTTGAAATATCAAATGTGTATAATGTAAAAGTCTATATAGTTATACGACTTAGTCTCAATATGAGATATAATAGAATAGACTTCTGAGTGATAAATAAGTTTTAGTCTCCACATACCTTTTGTTGATGAAGATCCTCCAATCTCTCCTCAGTAGATCTTCGTCTTCAATCGATGAACGCCATGAAGGCTAAAGATCAACTACACATTCTATCCTAATCCGAGATAGGAAGACTAGAAATCAAGACTTATAGTTTTGATCACCTAAACTTGACAAACAAGCTTGAGATAGCAACACTTGCGAGTTCGACTGAGCAGTGCTCTAACACGGGAATCTTCCATAAAAAGAGCATATTTTGAACTGGAACTTCTACTATCAAGATATCCAGCCTATTCACAGTCAACAAATGTCGTAAGAGTATGAATATCACTCCTTCTTAATGTAATACCAGTCCAATATTTCCCCTGAGATATCTTAATATTCTTTTCACAAGATTGAAATGAACATATATGGGAGAGTGTATAAATGGGAAGGCACAGTTAACTCCAGAAATTATGTCAAGGCTAGTCAAAGGCAGGTATTGAATACCACCCACTAAAGTTCTACAATCCTTTGGCTTGTCAATAAAAATACCAACCTCAATTGATGCTCAAGAAGCCTTAACTGTTGGAGTATCACATGGATTGTAGTTAAGCATGTGAGCCATATAAAGCAACTATAAAGTTACTTTTGCTGAGGTAAATTTAAAGAATCAACAGACCTAACTGCCTCAATATCCATAAAATATGTAATCTCCTAATTCTTTCATATAAAATTCAGTACTCAAGGCTTGTATTAAAAAAATCATTAGATCATTAAAACTTCCAGTAATAACAATATCATCGCCATATAAAAGGGGAACCAACATATCAAAAACAGTAGTGCGGATGAACATGGAATAGTCACATACAGATCTTAAAAATATTTATGAAAGTAAAAAGATATTGAATCTATCAAACCATCCCTTAGGGCTTTAATCCATAAAGACTCTTCTTCAAATAATAAACATAATTAGGAAAGTTTGTATTGATAAATCCAGCAGGTTGACTCATGTAAACATCTTCATGAATAAATCCACGTAGAAAGGAATTGGAAACATCTAATTCCCTTATTTGCCAATTTTTGTTTATATCCAAAGACAATACAACTCCCACAGTGGTAGTCTTGAGTACATGATTAAAGGTTTCATTAAAGTTCTTACCATCCTGCTGATCATATATCCTTTAGCACTAGCCCAGATTTGTACCTATCCACAGAACCATATGATTTCAACTTTATTTTATAAACCCACTTGAAACCTAGGATATTCATATGACATTCAGGTTTGACATATTCCTAAGTACCATTTCCCACTTGGATTCTTAGATGCAGTGTTAGATCCTTGCTCGTTCTAACTCACAAGTGTTGCTATATCAAGCTTATTGTCAAATTTAGTTGTTAAAACTATATCTTGATTTCTAGTCTATAATTAGTTAAGTCTTGGTTCTAGGATAGAGGTAGTTGAGAATATTAACCAAAACTTTGGAGAACTTCATCAACAAAAGGTAAGTGAATACTGAAATACTTATTTCTCAAGTTAATATTCACCTTTATATCCTTGAAATGATTGTCGCATAACTAATTAGACTAGCTTGCATATACAAGAATTTTGAGTCGACAACTAGTTATTTAGTTTACGAATTTCTCGAAATATAATGGCTAAGCTTAATGAACATTTGTTCATACTTGATCAAATTCGGTGGAGAACATTTTATTATTTGGAACCATTTCTTGATTCAATTTTATCATTCGAAAATAGTGTGGAATGGTGATATGTGTCATTGATGTTATTCAGGAATGTTTCGAATTGATTTAGAGAAATATAAAACTACTATATTCGGAATATAAGACAGTGTTATCAGTCTTACAAACTGGGAAACTGTTATATGTCTAAAGTTGTATTACATGTACTCGTACACGTAGCGGAATAGCTATATATCGACTTTCGTATTTGTGTGATACACATATTCATATGCACATCATGGGAAAATTTGTTAGTTTGGTGATACAGATAGGTATTTTTGTATACAAACCATTTTAAAACTGTGTTAAGGGAACCAGGTTAAAGTACTCAAATCGGTATGCGACCCAATATAGTTATATGTTCTAGAACCAATTTAGTGCCCAAACCAGTACGCAAACTGAAAAGGTATGTGACCTCCGGAACCGGTGAAGGTCTTAAGTTTGCAAATCGGTACGTGAACTGAAAAAGTTTTGTCAACTCCGGAACTCAGTTTTGCTTGTAAGTTTGTAAACCGGTCCGCGTACCTTGACTCATCTGACTCACGAACTACTCAAGTAATTGTACTTTGAGAATTTACCAAATACGTCGATTATGATTCATTTATGATTAAATTATTTCTCTGATATAAATTGCATTTGATCTATTTTTTAATTAACACTAGACTCATTTTATCACGTGATTGTGACTCAAGATCAATGTCTTTATGTTCATGAAAATGAGTGTTAAGATTTTAAGTTCAAACTGGCTAGTTTCGGCTAACCATGTTGGACATAGTCTTTGTACATGGTTCAATTACAGTTTACCTAACCAAAGTGCATATCTTGTTTATGTGAATAAGATTAAAAGCTTTCATATAACGGTGAATATTGTCTGCTTGGTTCCAAAGCTATATATCCTAGCTTAAACCTAAATCAACCTAGGCTTTGAAATTTATATAAGGGGAACTCTTGGAAACTGGGATCTTTGAATCCTGACACTACTTTTTGGCGTGTCCTAGTTGTATATAGAGTTGTCCTCTCTAAAAACCCTTTTAGGGTTTAGCGACTATCAAAGACATCATTGGGATTCGTGAAGCCAAGTCCATTTATCTTGATAACTTGCTTATCATGATCTCGTTCGATTGTTGATTTATCACTTGAAAAAGATAGATAGAAATCACAAAGTTCTCTTTGTCTCAAACTTTATGATTCCAAAAGTTTTATAATTGTGAGGTGAATAATAATCTAGGCTGTATTTCGGGTTGCATAAGTCCGGATTTTGAGGATAGCCAGGCTTCTGTCAAGTTGCTATCGATTTCTATCACCTGGATTTTACGTTTGATTTGATCATCTGTTTCGATTGTAAATCAGGAAATCAATTATATATGCTTAATCTGTGGGAGGCATATTTGGTTTAAAGTCTTCAATTGAGTTAAATCAACTCTTAGTTAGTGTGACATTATCTAAGGGAATCAATTGCGTGGAGTCCTGCTGGGATTCAAGAGGCGTAAAGAGCGTGACTGTACCTAAATCAGTGGGAGACTGAGTTCGGGCTCAACCACATTCCAGACCGAAGTTAATTGGTAGTAGGCCAGTGTCTATAGTGGCTTAATACAGTTTGGTATTCAATACAGGCAAGGTCTCGGGGTTTTCTGCATTTGCGGTTTCCTCGTTAACAAATTTTTTGGTGTTTGTGCTATTTATTTTTCCGAATTATATTGTTTATCTTTATAATTGAAATATCACAGGTTGTATGTTGATCAATCACAGTAGATAGGTCCTATCTTTTTTGTTGGATATGACTTGATTGATCCTTGGATATTGGTATTTGGTACCATCCAAGAACTCTCTATGAGATTAGGTTCACGGATTCAATTCTGTAAATGTTCTAATCACAATAGAGATTGAGATATAACTCTAGACACTTTCATTTATTGAGTTTTAACTCTCTAAGTTGTGTTGAGTTTTTCCAACAGATTTCCTACGAAAAAGTTGGTGATGTATTTTGGTACCCCCATTTTTTATGCAGTTTTAAAACTTTTTAGCTCAGATGATACAGTTAACAAATAAACAAAAGCAGAAAAAAATGGATGCTTTATGGAATGAGAAAGAGTTGAATGATGAGAAACGTGATCTGGAAAAAAAAATTAGTTTAGAGATTCCTATCTATATGATCTAGTACTAATAGTATTAGTGGGAGTGGGATCAGAAAAACATGGCACTTTAGAAATAAGTTAAAGTATCAGAAGAACTATAGAAATAAATATTCTCATCAAAAATCACATTTCTAGATATATGCATTTTTTTTAAAATTGAACTATAGCATCCAAGAGACTTAAGAGAAAGTTTTTCAGGTATGGAATGACCTAAAGAGGGATAACAAACTGAACCAAAAACTTTAATAAATGAGTAATCAGGTAATTGATTGAATAAAACTTCATATGGAGATTTGTACATAAGAAGAGGAGTAGATGTTCTATTTATGAGATAAATGGCGGTAACAAATACATAAAACCAATATTCTTTGAGAAAATTAGAATTTAAGAATAATGTATTACCCATATTAGTGATGTGTATGTGCTTCCTCTCAGCAAGATCACTCCGATGAGGAGTTTTCGGTCAAGAAACTCTAATGAGAAAACCATTTGTCTCTAAAACACTTTGAAAAGACCTTTGAATAGTTCAATGCACCATCAGATTGAAAAGAGCCGATTTTAGTAAAAAAAAAAAAGGTTTTCAGTTAAAGCTTTGAAATGATGAAAATACTGAAGAGCATCATATTTTAGGAGCATTAGGTAAATCCAATGCAATCTGCTACAATCATCAACAAATATAATATAATATGTAGCACCTATTAAAGAAATGACTAAATATGGACCCCAGCATCACAATGAATTAGTGAGAGGGGTGAAGTTACATGAGAATCAGATAATTGGAGTGGAAATCTCTTACTTTTAGCTTACTGACATGGATGACACTAAAAAGGATATTTTGTTGAATTCAAGAGAATATGCTCATGAGAATAAAGATGTTGAACTATTTTATAAAAGGGATGACCTAATATATTGTGCAATATATCATAAAAATATGTTATAGAAGTGACAAAAGAATATTGCAAAAAAAGATGAAACACTAGGGATATGAGAAATGCGATACAAATTATTGGCCATATTACCCTGAGACAACAAGTTATTAGTAAGCAAATCCCTTATTTCATATCCAATCTAGCTTTTATTTTCGCAAAGATAAATATGTTACAGAAGTGACAAAAGATGAAACACTAGGGATATGAGAAATGCGATACAAATTATTGGCCATATTACCCTGAGACAACAAGTTATTAGTAAGCAAATCCCTTATTTCATATCCAATCTAGCTTTTATTTTCGCAAAGATAAAAGGAATTTCACGATTTTGAGCAAAAATGATAAAATTAGTATAACCCTTTCCCAATCCATTATGAATGTGCATTATGAAATCTAAATCACTAACCTTCTTTTCAATCGTAGTTAGAGAATTATCAATTGATTTTATATTGTGTGGGTACACAAAAATAGAAAGATTACCCTTCCAAACATTATGAAGTTGATTTCATAACATGTTTTTTCTCTAGCAAACTGAGTTCTAAAACTGGTTTCAAGAAATAACAATATGTCTCTAGCAGTAGATAAACCAAGAATGTCACCTGAAACTGTTGAAGTAAACGTAGCTTTAGGGCAGCTAGCGACAAAACGATCCAACTTTCTCCGCTAGATCCATCTCGGATGGTAACTCCGTCAATGATAATCTCAGACCGCGATTCTTTGAAATTCACTATCAACATATCCATAGAGATCAGTAGAGATAAAAATAGACTCAAATTGATTGCGCCATAGTAAGTAATTTGTTGAATCCAATTTTAGAGAAACAAAATTGGAGATATTAGTAAAAGACAAAGAAAATGATGTGTTGGTGGAGTTCGCGGCGGAAGAACTTTCACCATTGTTATTAAAAGACTAAGGATTTTGAAAATTTTGTTGAGAAGAGTTAAGGTGTTGTTGATTCATCATTCCTCTGGAATAGGCATGAATAAAGAAAATACGTCGAAAAAATTGTTAAATAACAGGATGAGAAAACCAAATCTAACCAAGAAAACTTGATGCTGAAAAAGATGATGAAGATACTGAAAAAAAAAGATTATGAAGATACTGAAAACTTATATAAAATCAAATATTAAAACTCTTGATGATAAATAAATAGATTGAAAAGTATTGAAAGAAAAAAAAAATTAGGGTTTAGGATCGGTCTGATACCATGAGTAAACCTTTGAGATAGAATAATATTTATATTAAGCTATTCGGAAAATGATAAAATGTTGCAGACTTACTATCACTAAATTTAGATCTTGTTTATTTCTTTAAGGATTACATGAAGAATGAATTTGAGGAGGCATTGGAAGAAGCTAAAACACTTTCAGTATCTATGAATTAGCCTTTTTTTCTTATGAGGTACGAGTACGGCAAAGAAAAAGACACTTTGGTAAAATAGAGTGTCATATCCAATCCCTAATTTTTAGCATCTTTCAAATCCCTTATTCCATATCCAATCTAGCTTTTATTTCTGCAAAGATAAAAGGAGTTTCACGATTTTGTGCAGAAATGAAAATCAGTATAACCCTTTCCCAATCCATTATGAATGTGCATTATGAAATCTAAATCACTAACCTTCTCTCCAATTGTAGCTAAAGAATTAGCAGTTTATTATATTATGGGATACACAAAAATAGAAAAATTACTCTTCCTAACATTAAGAAATTGATTTCATAACATGTTTTTCCTAGCAACAAACTGAGTTCTAAAACTGGTTTCAAAAAATAACCATATGTCTCTAGCAGTAGATAAACCAAGAATGTCACCTGAAACTGTTGAAGTAAACGTCGATGTGAGGCAGCTAGCGACGAAACTGATCGCGCCATGGTAAGTAATTTTTTGAATCCAATTTTGGAGATATTAGTAAAGGTAAAAAAAAAATGATGTGTTGGTAGATTTCACAGCGGAAGAACTTTCACCATTGTTGTTAAAAGACTAGGGATTCTAGAAATTTTGTTGAGAAGAGTTAAGGTGTTGTTGATTCATCATTCTTATGGAATAGGCATGAAGAAAGAAAATATGTCGAAAATTTTGTTAACTAACAGGATGAGAAATCTAACCAAGAAAAATTGTTGTTGAAAAAGATGATGAAGATACTGAAAATTGATATCAAATCAACTATTAGAACTCATAATGATGAACAAATTGATTGAAAAGTATTGAACGAAACAATTATAGCAGTTCCTATGGAATGAACAAACTTGAGTTTGTTCATTTTGCTCCTACTATGGACTCAACAAACATCAAAAACGGATGACAAACCAACAAATTTGTTGGTTTGTTGAGTGAGTTGGAAAAAGAGACGCGCATGTGATGGAAGGTCGGGCGATCGTACCAAAAAGGCGATGTTGTACCAAAAACGCCAGCGGCTCTTCCTCACACGTCCGCGGTTGTACCAAAAACGCCAAGTACAATTCCTGATTACTTTACTATTTTTTTCATCCTATTTTATCTCACTATATCTTATTTTATTTCACTTCATCCTATTTTATCTCACCTAAATATTTTCTTTTTATTCTACAAAATATTTTATATTAAAAAGAAAATTTTTATGAGACCTGAAAAACCAAATCTGTTCATTTTGCTTTATAGTGAAAAACGCAGTTTATTCATCATGTGGCTCAACGAAAAAAACATTTTTTTTTTATTGCCATAGAAACTGTCCTTAGGGATTAAGATCGGGCCTCACTCGCACTCAGAGTCGTATGGATGAAAACATGTACTGTATGATTCTAGTATTCGTTATGGGCAAAAGAAAGAGTAGCAGAGAAAAGTATGTGGAGTTTGTCTTCAACACGTCAAACAGTTCCATTCCATTTATCACAAGCTTGACCAAAGCCTTGCAAGCTAATCAGTAGTTACCGATGACCTTTTTCACAAACACATGCATGTTTTGACAACGTAAAAAACACTTGAACTGCATTATTATGCTTTTTCTGAGTGACCATTGGTTTAAAATGTCTTATGACAGTACTCTAGATGAATGGAGATAAAAATGGCCCCTCTTCTAATTATTGGGATGGGTCATAGACAGCTGCATCGTTGGACCAGACAAACAACTTAGTGGCCAAAAATCATAGGATTTCTAAATGTGTGTTTTCCATCATTAATCGGTAGGCCTTTTGTTTTCAACAAAAAAGAGAGAAGAAAATAATTAAAAAAAAAATGTGGTAGGCCTAATCAAATACGAAGGGTCGTGAGTATACAATGGGGGTAGGTCCTAATTATTTTTCTTCCAATTTTTTCTAATTTTAAGTACAAAAAAAAACCTTTATTTCTTCTTCCTTTTGTTTCCAGCCAAGAAATTCGTACGAAGAATGTACAACAAATTTGGAACGTCAATCTTTCCTTTCTCTCCTTGTCAAATAAATGAACGGTCGGAGTTGTTTTTTCTTTCTCCTTTTCCTTTACCCGACATCTTTAGGGGCGAGAAAATATATTTAGACGATGAGTATGAGCTATTAATAGAGGAATTTCGACGGATAAGGGAGCTTCCTGGAAATTCGCAATTTAGTCTGTTATGAATTCGGTAGTTGATACAGCTCTTGTGACCTTTTTATTTTTTTATTTTTTTTTGGTAGCAGACAAAGAGAAACAAAAACTAACTAGTAACCTCTGACCAGAGAGAGGTTAAGTTAGTCGGTAACTGAGATTTAGTCCATCTAGAATGGACGTTGTGAGAGAGAGCATATCCAGCTAGGGCATGAGCTGCGAGTTTGCCGAAAACTGGGGACATAGCTGATTTTATAGTTGTTGAAAAACTTCATATGCTCTTTTATATCATCCATGATCTTCCAAATTCGCGAGGAGGTCTTGTTGTAGTTCGGTAATGCAATTGACCATAACTTGACAGTCTCCTTCGATGATTATGTCCTTGATGTTCAACCAAATTGCAAGTTCGGTTGCGAGTAGAAACCTTCGCTTCGCGCGTTACGAGAGATGTGTCGAGCCCTTCCAATTTTAGTGCAAGCACCCCAACAAGCTCCATCGTGATCCCTTGCTATCGCTACGAGGCATACAAACCATTTTTTCCAAGTTGCGTCAACATTGAGCTTGATGAAAGGAGCAACAGGTGTCTTCCAACATTGTGTAACGTCGGTTTGTATTTGCAAAGGACTATCTTGACTTTCAGTTTCATTCTCAATTTCCAAGGTTGTAGTAAAGATTAAACCGAACATGGCGATTTGTAGAATACCTTGGTTTGTGCTTTGTTTGTTTTCAAAAACTTTTCGTTTCTTTTCTTCCAGTTGCCCATGCAGATAGCCATTCCAAGTGAGACAGAGTAGAAGTCATCGTTTCTTTGAAGCCACATTTGGATAAGAGTTTTTAAATTGATTTCGGTGTCACCTTGTAGACGTAGTCCAAACGGGAAGCGAACCAAAGCCGCTTGAGCTAATTCACATTGGAATAACAGATGTTCAACTCGTTTCTATTTGCATTATTGCAAATGCAAAGACTCCATTGAGATGCCTTCAACAAATCTCCCAATTTTTTGAGACACGGCAATGCCATTATGCGAGCTCTCAAATGAAGTTCTTTATTTTTGGTCTTTGTGTTGTTGTTCTTCCAAAATTTGTTCCACCCGAATCTCGATTCTCTACGGCTTGAAGGTTCACCATAGTTGTCCTGAAGCAGACGTTGAAAGGATTGAGACGTGAAGCCTCCATCTTTGTGTAAGAGTCCAGATTAACTTATCGTTGAAACGGTATTTATGGGAGTTGCTAAAATCCTGTTTGCTGTGTCACCATCCACCATCTGTTGAATCAAGTTGATTTTCCAATTACCAGTATCAAAGTCAATAAGATGATTAACTTTAGTGACCTCTGGGTGATTTTCCGAGACTCTGATCGGTGTTAAGTGTAGACTTCCATAAATCCATGGATCTGAAAAATATTAATGCTCTCTCCATTGCCTACTAGCCACATACACCCTCTTTTTAAAACATCTCTACTGTCCATCATCGCGGCCCAAGTGGTGGAACAGGTTGTTAGTCTTTTTAGCTTCCCAGAATAACTTGCCCCTTAAGTACTTTGCATGTAGAATTGTTGCCCATAGACTGTCTCGTTCCTGTAGAAATCTCCAAGTTAGATTCGCAACCAAAGCTTGGTTAAGGTCACACAATGATCGAATCCCTAACCCCCCTTCTCTTTTGGCAAGTTAAACCATTCCCATTTCAGAAAATGCATCTTCTTCTTGTCTCTGCTATGACCCCACCAGAAGTCTCTTATAATCCGAGTAAGTTTCTGTAAAACTGTTTTTGGTATAAGAGAACAGGCCATGTAGTATACTGGAATTAACGCGAGAACAGATTGTATAAGCATTGTTCTTCCAGCATGAGACAAAGAGTTTCATCTCCATCCCGTGAGTTTTCCTTCAAACTTCTCAATGAGAAAATTGAAATTTGATATTCTGAAACCTTGTTTTAAAATCTTCACCCCCAAATACTTCTCCTCCTTGCTCATCCTGTTAACTCCTAGTTTTACAAGGATCTCATCTTCATAGGATTCAGGGACACTCTTGCTGAAATAGATAGAGGACTTTGAATAATTCACCAACTGTCCAGAAATCTTGTAATATTCTTGGAGGATAGTGGATATAGAGTTAATTGTGCTGCTGTCAGTGTTGCCAAAAAGCATGATGTCGTCTGCAAACATAATGTGGGAGACACTAGGTGCCCATCTGTTAACTTTATATCCACTATATTTTCCTTCCACTTCCATTCTGTTTATGATCCCGCTTAGGTTATGGGCGCAGATGATGAATAAGTATGGTGATAGAGGGCATCCTTGACGGATTCCTCTTTCACTTCCAAAGAAACCTTCAGGCTGTCCATTTAACAAGATGGAAAAAGATGGTGTTTTTACACAATTCATAATCAACTCATGAGCTCTGTCAGTTATGCCGAAATTCAGTAAAGCCTGACTAAGGAAATCCCACTCAATCCTATCATATGCCTTACTCATATCAAGCTTAAGAGCAAAAGCACCTTGAGAAGAATTTGAAGTGTGCATAGAGTGAAAAACTTCTTTTGCTACTACTATATTGTCGAGAATCTGCCTGCCAGGAACGAATGCAGATTGTTTTTTATCAATCAGACTGTCTAAAAAGGGACTCAGTCTATTGGTTATGATCTTTGTGACAATTTTGTATAGCACATTACACAGGGCAATTGGTCTATAATCAACTGCAGAACTAGCATTCTTTTTCTTTGGGATTAGTGCTAGGTAAGTATGATTAAGACCTGTTGGGATAGACGAGTATCTGAAACAGTCTTGAATGAGATGCACGACTTCTGAGCCAACTATTTCCCAGCATTTTTTGTAGAAGAGTGCCGGGTACCCGTCTGGGCCTGGAGATTTTAGTGACCCCATTTTTTTGATTACATCAAAGACCTCCTCAGCACTTGGTATTGAGCTTAATCTCCTGCAATCAGCTTGTGAGATCTTGTTGGCAGAATCAAAAATAAAAGAATCAGCACTTACGTTTGCATCTTTAGTGAACATGGATTGGAAATGTGAGATGAGGTTCTCCTTTATTTTCTCATGGTCCGACATCCACTCACCATCCTGGTTTTTTAGGGCAAAAATTTTATTTTTACTTCTGCGATGAATGACTGATGTATGAAATACCTGAGTGTTTTTATTTTTTCTTCTGCTGCTACATTTTGAAGTTTTGTGCCGAGAATGGGAAAAAAATATCTAAAATGAGGAAATATATTTGTAGCCCCATAGAAACAATTATATATCCAAAACCCACTATTTATATTGTTTACATGAGTAACCATAAATTATGGGAGTTTAAAGCCTTTCATTTGGCTAGTGTAATTATTTTTTCTTTTAATATATACCCCTTTTCTTCAAAAAAAAAAAAAACCATAAATTATGGAAAAAAAAAAAAAGTTCGAATACCAAAATAACCTTTTAGGTAAATACAAATAGTCTCCACCACCGGCTGATGCTATCAAGATCAATGTTGATGGTGCAATCAAGGATGGTCTCTTCTCTTGCGCTGCTATTGCGAGGAACTGCCACGGTACTTGCCTTGGTGCTGGTACTAGATGGGGAAAAATCTAATGTTCCTGTTTTCGCTGAAGCAAATGGATTCCTATTGCCCATCGAACTATCTAAAAGACTAAGACTTGACAAAGTGATTGTTGAAGGAGATTGTCAAGTTGTTGTGAAGCTTTTAAATGGCGAAGCGTCGAATATTCTTTGGAGAATCTGGAAGACTATGGACGACATCAAAGTTGCATTGACAGAATCAATTTCCATGGAGTTTTCTTTCACACCTAAGAAAGCTAATACGGCAGCACATACTCTGGCGGCTTATGCTCTCTCCAACAAAGTACAAGACTGGTGGATCTTTCCGGATCTTCCCAGCTGTATCAATAGTTTATCTCATTTAATTGTTGCTTAGTTTTTCCTGTTTTTATTTTTGAATACCAGAAAAAAAAAAAAGGTAAATACAAATAGTCATGTGGAAGAAGTTCGAATACCAAAATAACGGATATCTCTTCCTCTCCCTTCTCTCTCTTGTTTCTCTTCATCTTCCCTTTCTAAAAAAAAAAAACTCAATAGTCGTCTTGCTCAGATTTGGTCCTTTTGGACCAGATCTGAGCAAGGATTTTTTTATTTTTAAAACTTTTTGATTAGGTAATAGAATAAGATGTTTTTACATCATTTTTGGTGTCTTTTGACATATTTCTTCGTCGTTTTGGAGCGATTTTTCTTCGTCGTTGTGGGGCGAGTTCTTAAAATTTTAATGGCTGGTTCGTGGCTTGATATTCTTATTTCAAAAACATCAACGATTTATCACGACATCGCGCATCTGTGTTCGTGTGGATCGACAATTTTATGGGCAAAGTACTCCTTTGTTTTAGGAGCATCTCTTATGGAAGAAGAATACAATCAGATTAAATGGTCGGAATATATTTCTGGATTTACCATCATCTTTCCCTTATACATAAAGTTGTTTTGGATATCTTTGCGGTTTATCGCTCTTTCTCTTCGCGATCTACATGTAATTGATGTCCTTTTTTGTATTAGGGTTTCGATTATCTCTTATTTTGATGTTTTTGTCATTCTTGTAAGCGAACATGTAATCACTGTTTTGATTTGAATGAATTGAAATATGTTGATTGTCCAAAAAAAAAAAAAAAAAAAAAAAGGTAAATACAAATAAATCAAATCCCATATTTATTTATTTATTTAATTTTTTTTTTTTATTAATAATTGGATCATCCTAAAAACATTCATTCATAAAATTATTATTTTTTCCTTACCAGCTGTCAGTTAATAATTGGATAATTCCTAAAAACCATCCTATAATAACTCGTTTTCACCTTTATCTTTACCTCTACCACATGACTGTTTTCTTCGTTGATCTAAATGCTTTTTCTTTTCTTTCTTTTTTCACACCATAATAGTGTGATACGTAACTGTTTATGGGTAAAAATAGTTTCTGCCGATTTTGGTAAATTCGGTAGGTGAGTGAGATCCTGGTTCAAACCCTAAACAAATGTGTTGCACGTTGAGCACTTTTAGGTTCGAGAGATCAATCTGTACAAGTCCGGCCTAAACCAAGAAATGGTCGTTCCAGACTTGCTTCAGCCACAAAGTGGAGGAGAAGGGTTGATTTGGGGAGGATAACGAAGAAGGGTGTTGAGACCAGAGAGTTCTGGAAAGGTAGTATCTCGACTTGTATCAGAAAAGTAGAAGCTTAGGAAGCTTGCTAGTGATGGAAGCTTTTGAGAGAGCTTGCAAAGTGGCTATCTGATAGTGTTGTCTTTTTCCTGACCAAGACTTGTTGTCTGGTAGAAATAGGTGAGACCTATTTATACAAGTGAGATCGAACGTACCCTGGCCTCATTAAGGAATAGAGTAAAGTCGCGGATTAAATAAAGGAGGTGGTAACCGCAGTTGTTTATGGTGAAAACGTTTTTCACCATTATTGCCTTATTTAATTGACCGCTTTTATTCCCTTTCACGCCGTTCTTATTGTGAGCGTAGTGTACGCTGCACGCTATGACCGCCAAACCAAAACCCCAAGAAAGCATCCCCCAGTTTGTGTTGATGTCTCGAGTGTTGGTCGCACCTTGAGTGCAAGTGGCGCTGCTAGGGGCGCGTGTGGCATGTGCGAAATGCCTTTGTTGCGGGTTGCACCTCGAGCGCAAGTGGCAGTGCCAAAGCTGCTAGTGGCGTGTGTGGCATGTTCAAGTGGCATGTGTGTAATTCCTTGGTGGTAGGTTGTACATTGAGTGTAAGTGGAAGTGCCAGAGCTGCTAGTGGCGTGTGTGGCATGTTCCAATGGCATGTGTGGAATGCCTTGGTGGTAGGTTATATGGTTTGAAAGTTAGGCTACCAGCGTGGGTTTTGGCATGTGCCAATGGCATGCGTGGCCAACTTGGATAATGGCCTGGTAAGAAAAGATACCAGCGAGCGTGTTGGCATGTGCCAATGGCATGCTCGGCCATTAGGGCCACGGTCTGGTAAGGAAAGCTACCAGCGAGCATGTTGGCATGTGCCAATGGCATGTTCGGCCATTAGGGCCACAGTTTGGTAAGGAAAGCTACCAGCGAGCATGTTGGCATGTGCCAATGGCATGCTTGTCCATTAAGGCCACGGTCTGGTAAGTAAAGCTACCAGCGAGTATGTTGGCATGTGCCAATGGCATGCTCGGCCATTAGGGCCACAGTTTGGTAAGGAAAGCTACCAGCGAGCATGTTGGCATGTGCCAATGGCATGCTCGGCCATTAGGGCCACGGTTTGGTAAGGAAAACTACCAGCGAGCATGTTGGCATGTGCCAATGGAATGCTCGGCCATTAGGGCCACGGTTTGGTAAGGAAATCTACCAGCGAGCATGTTGGCGTGTGCCAATGGCATGATCGGCCATCAGGGCCACGGTTTGGTAAGGAAAACTACCAGCGAGCATGTTAGCGTGTGACAATGGCATGCTCGGCCATCAGGGCCACAATTTGGTAAGGAAAACTACCAGCGAGCATGTTGGCATGTGCCAATGGCATGCGTGACCAATTTGGCCTAGGTTGCACGGTTTTCAAGCCTAAGTGCGGGCGCTAATTTGGCATGGCATGGCTAGGGACAAGGTAAGGGTGTTTGGCTTGGGGTAACCAGCGTAGATAGGGCCAAGACAGAGTGTGTTCGGCATGGCGCGGCTAGCTTGAGCTAGGTGTGGCTGGCATGATTTTTCATCGGCACGGAGGTGCGGCTAGCATGCTTTGGCACGTTTGGTGTGACTAGCATAGCTAGGTCCATGGCAGAGTGCGTTTAGCATGGCGCGGCTAGCTTAGGCTAGGTGTGGCTGGCATGATTTGCCATTGGAGCGGAGGTGCAGCTAGCATGGTTAGCATGCTTTGGCGCGTTTGGTGTGACTAGCATAACTAGGGCCAAGGCAGAGTGCGTTTAGCATGGCGCGGCTAGCTTGGGATAGGTGTGGTTGGCATGATTTTCCATTGGCACGGAGGTGCGGCTAGCATGGTTGGCATGCTTTGGCGCGTTTGGTGTGACTAGCATAGCTAGGGCCAAGGCGGAGTGCGTTTGTCATGGCACGACTATCTTGGGCTAGGTGTAGCTGGCATGATTTGCCATTGGCACGGAGGTGCAGCTAGCATGGTTGGCATGCTTTGGCACGTTTGGTGTGACTAGCATAGCTAGGGCCAAGGCAGAGTGCGTTCGGCATGGCGTGGCTAGCTTGGGCTAGGTGTGGCTGGCATGGTTTGCCATTGGCACATAGGGGAATTAGGGTTTTGTTCATTGTAACCCTAATTTGAAAAAATACCCCTATTAATTATTTACATCTGAATTAAATGTTCTCAGTTAATATATTGCGGGTAACACTAGGTCATAGGGTTTTACGATTTTACCCCTTATCTAAAATCCACCATCGACATTAAGTCCCCTGCTTAGCTCGGGACAAGAGCTTTGTTGCGAGGTAAACATAAGATGGTGCCAGGATAAAATTTGAAAGAGAAACGAGAGATTTATCTGACCGTTTTTCTGAGATGCGAACTGGATTCGGAATCCTTGTCCTTAGCAGTTTTTCACGAAGCGGGAGACTGGAAAAATTTGGCGGAAATGGACGGCTAGGAAGCATTGAGCTGCGGGCACGAGTTGAGAAACTAAGCGCGCTGGCTGGTGGGGCCGGCAGGAGATGGACGTGACAGCTGGTGCGACTTGGGCGGCGTTGACAGGCCGGAGTGATTGGTAGGACTGGCATGAATTTCGGAAAGTTGGCACGAGTTGGCAAATTGAGCATGCTATCCGGTGGGGCCGGTTCAAGTGAGGGAAGAATAATCGCCTGATGCAAAATTTCCTTATGAGTAGAATTGCCTCTTTTATGCATGGCTCTGATTGGGGATCCTTTATTGATTTGTGATTTCTTAGAGCCGTTACAGCCATGAAGCATGCCCTTCCTTCTCACATAAATATTGCTGCCAAGATTTCGTTGTCTTCTCCCTCTCTACTGATCGCATAGCGAGGCGACTACACCGTTTTCATACTTTTGCAATGGCATCCCATAGTGACAATGGCGATGGTATTATTGGTTTCTCCGAGAAGCCTCATAGGATTAATGGAGCTCGATCTTATTATAAAGAGTCGTTGGGCAGGATCGGCTCATTACTTCGCGAGATTAGAGCCATCATCCAAGATATCCCTTCTGTTCTTCCGGGTGATGCACGCAAAAAAGCAAAGGTTCCCATGGGTTCTGACATGAGCGAGTCAAGTGATTTTCCTGTAGGAGCTGCTGAGGAGAATCTTGGTGAAAAATTTGTTGATACCGTTGGTGCTGCTGGAGGAATCATGATTGCGCACGTGGAATCCATGTCAGAGATGAAGGGGAAAGAAGCGTTGGTTGGCGCTGCTGGAAAGGCATCTGGATGGAAAATGGAGGTCATTGTTGCTATTGACGTGTCTTCTTTGTGGAACCTTTGCTGCCCGAAAGATTGCTGGGGGAAGTGTAGGAAGAAGTCTTAACAAGGCAGATCTTCCTTCTTTTGTTTCTCTTGTGGCTTAGTTTCCTTTTAATGTCTTGCAACTTTCCTTTCATTGTATCTTCTGCTGAGCCTCCGTGGCTTGGTCTTGGAACAATTTTTAAACCCGAAACTTCCATCGAAAATAAATATCTTGTTTTCTTTTTGGAGTAAGTAAAGTTCGCAATCCTTGCTTCTGGTGGCTTTGCATAAATCCCAGTATGACCAGGTGACTTTGGGGCCAAGCTCTGAAACGCGAGGCGGAGCTGCCGGCATAAACTTGGTGTGAGAGGGACTTGTCAGCATCAAGTATTTTGGAGAGGGTGTGGGACGTCTGGATAGCATGGCGTTGTAAAAGGATGTATAACTGACACATGTTGGCGCTGGTTGGGAAGCTGGTGTGGATTGGGAAGCTCTTGCTAGCGGTTTAGAGTTTAACACGCCGAAACTCTAATTAGGGCCCTTCACCAAAGTTGTTGTAGTATCCTCGTATGGAGTCGTATTTTCGATGTCCGCATATGTATCCTCAAGCCCAGGAAATTTCCAATTCTCTTAGTTTTATGATCGTACTGATTTTCCACGCTTGACCCATCCCATGTAATCATCGTATTAGATATTTAACAACGAAGTTGGGAATCATGGGTCCACTAGCACGAGCAACCCCAGAGTTGTTGACGACGAACCACTTGCGCTTCCAGGTTATGAAGTATTGATGGCCAATGCAGTTAAAGTGGCGGAAACCCCAATTGAGCCTCAGATGGTGGAACCCGAATCGAGAATAGTGAAAACGGCTTCATCTGAAGTTACCCCCATGCGTATCCTACTTTTATTACATCTCCTTGAATCCTCGTCCAAAGTATTCAACATGATCCTATCGTGCTCTTCTGGATGTGTCAGTGGGATGCTCAAAAATTACTTGATGAAATATTCTGATAGCGCATGCTTGGGAGCCTCTGCGACCCCGTAAAGTGTTGAAAACATCTTCTTAGATAGAGAGGTGATGATATTCTTGCGATGTACCCTTGAGAGGTAGATGATCTTGTTGTGATTACGGATTTTTGGTTGATTGTGTCTTCTGAGCGTTGATGGTGAAAGGATTTTGTGTATATCCTCAGTCCCCAGTATGTTTTACATGTTTCTTTGTAGTAATTGCTGATGTGGTGAAGCTTTGAGCGACAATAGTTCTTGGTAGGAAATGTAATCAGAGGAGACTATACTGTTGTGGTAACAAAGCAGGTTGTCTTGGATTGTATGGGTTTCCATGGAAGTAAAGAATTGGCTGGCTGCGACTATGGTCCTTGACACGGGAGCATGGTGATACGACCCTTTGTAGGAAGAAGCGGTGTTGAAGCAGCTTCGGGTTTTGGAGATGATGTTGAAACTTAAGAAGGCAAATGTTAAAGCTTTGGCTTCGGATCCTATAGTAGCTTGTGGAGAGAAGACTAAAGTTGAACGGCTGTTGGAGCGAATGTTAAAGCAGAGCGGATGCTGAAGCGAACATTGAAACGGAGACGCTAGAGAAGATGCGTCAATCAGTGTGTTGTGAGTCTGGACCCATTAAAGCGGACAGTGGTTAGGAGTCCACGGTTTCGTTTATCAACCGTGCTCTTCCAAAAGAGGTTGGCATTCGGAAAAAATCTCTCTGGTTGGAAAAGGCAGCTTCTTGTAGAAAATATTGTGTATATGTACCCGAAGAAAATACTGCACATATGATTTTGATCCCGTAGAGAATATTGCGCACATAATTTTGAACCCGAAGTAGGATACTGTATATGCTCTTGAACCCAGAAAATATATTGCGCATATAATTTTGAACCCGAGGAAGGATACCGTATATGCTTTTGAACCCAGAAAAATACTGTATATGAATCCCGAAGAAGAATATTGTATATGTATTTCGAAACCGTAGAAAATATTGTTCTTCCATGCTTCAGGGATTTAACCTCGTCTGTTTTGTAGCATGCAGATATCTAGTTGTCGATTTGTTGTGAAGCAGTCTGACAAGATGTTACCTGAAAAATCTTCATCGAAAGACGTTGAGAATTCCAAACCATATACGGACGATGAGTTCTTTACCAAAGCCTTTGCTCCATACGGTTTTGTATTCACAAAGGGGTGTATTCTTCTTCCAATATCACCGGTGATGATGGAGAGACTGGAAATGCAGATAGTGGTTAGGAATCCCAGGTTCCTTCTATCAACCGTGCTCTGGTTTGGGAGCGGGTTCTCTGGTTGGAAATAGATGCTTCCCTGATACAGTGTGGTTGAGGACTTGCAGATATGTCTTAACGTTCTGACTTGAAGAAATACAATATTCCACACAAATGTTCCATCACGGACCACACAGTTTTGTGGACAAGTCCCCAGAAACTATGTGTTTCTTGACAGGAAGAGAGTCTTCGTGAAACCAGGGGGTTTTGATGATTTTCCTCGATTTCGGAGAAGTCGTTCATCTTTGCATGTGATGAAATTATGATTTTTGATCCTCTGCGGGGCGTTCAAGTGCGATGGTAGAAGGATGCAGGATGCCAGTGCTGGAAAGGATGCAGGATGTTGGCGCATCTGTTGGTGTTGACCAGGGTGGGGTATTGTGGCCGGTCATGTGCATGCTGCATGTGTGCCTGACATGTGCGTCTGGGGCTATCTTGGATGTGGACTGTTGGCACTGTAAGTTTGGCTATCAAGCTGTGATGATAGCGCGGGAGGATTCTTTCCGTGGGACGGTGGAATCGATACTTGGAAGGCGTGCAATGTGGATCACGGAATGATGGTGTTAGCGGTAGCGTGGTAGCTCTTCGAATATTACTGTAGTAGAGCCAGCTACCTCATAAATAGTAACTGGTAACCGTCATGATGTAGAGTCGGTACACATGATGATGCAACAAAGAGTTGAGATGAAACAGGCAGTCCTCCAAATGACGAAGGATGTCTTCTTCGATAAAAGTAAACCACTCTTTAATGGCTTCCTTTGTACTTCTGTCTTCTGAAATTCTTCTGTTTTTTTATTTTGAAAGGCAAATGAAACACCTGGCTCATGATTTTGATTTTCTGGATTTCTAGGTTAATAGAAAAGTCTCCTTTTTATTATATGGGATGAACCGTTTAGGATAAGGAAGATATGAAAAGATGAATATATGTTTTTGAAAGACATTCTGGATGTCTGGTTCAAAGTTCGACCAATTTTGATAGATAGCAGGTAGCTTTTAAGGATATTAGATGATTTCTGGGATGAATGGTTTTGATAATATAACTCTGATTATGCTCCATGAAGGGAATATTGTTTTTATGAAAGTGTGTGCTAGCATTAACACAAAAGTGATGGTATGATGGTTTTACTGAGAACCCAAAAAACAGATCAGATATCTTGCCCGGGCTAGACTTACTTGTTGTATGGATCTTTCGTCGCAAATATTCCTATTCTCATATAAGAAGTGGTTTTGCCGGTGACTTTACTAGTAAGTCCCGATTCTTGGTTCTGATTTCGCCGAAAAAGCCTTGACCAATCCCCAAATCGCTGGTAGCATCTTCAGCGAGTCCTCGGTTTTCTGGTGTAGTTTTTACAACTTGTAACCGGGTAGTCTGGCAGTTGATTCGGATTGAGTCGCATTCCCCTACCATCTTGACATCAGGGTCGAAGAACGAGATCGACAGTCTGACATTGTACCCGATAGATCAATCGCCCCGTCGTGGTCGCCAATTGTTTATGGGCAAAAATCATTTCTGCCGATTTCGGTAAATTCGGTAGGTGAGTGAGAAACTGGTTCAAACCCTAAACAAATGTGCTGCACGTTGAGCACTTTTAGGTTCGAGAGATCAATCTGTACAAGTCCGGCCTAAACCAAGAAATGGTCGTTCCAGACTTGCTTCGATCACAAAGTGGATGAGAAGGGTTGATTTGGGGAGGATAGCGAAGAAGGGTGTTGAGACCAGAGAGTTCTGGAAAGGTAGTATCTCGACTTGTATCAGAAATGTAGAAGCTTAGGAAGCTTGCTAGTAATGGAAGCTTTTGAGAGAGCTTGCAAAGTGGCTATCTGATAGTGTTGTCTTTTTCCTGACCAAGACTTGTTGTCTGGTAGAAATAGGTGAGACCTATTTATACAAGTGAGATCGAACGTACCCTGGCCTCATTAAGGAATAGAGTAAAGTCGCGGATTATAAAGGAGGTGGTAACCGCAGTTGTTTATGGTGAAAACGTTTTTCACCATTATTGCCTTATTTAATTGACCGCTTTTATTCCCTTTCACGCCGTTCTTATTGGGGTGTTTGGCTTGGGGTGACCAACGTAGCTAGGGCCAAGGTAGAGTGTGTTCGGCATGGAGCGATTAGCTTGAGATAGGTGTGGCTGGCATGATTTTCCATTGGCACGGAGGTGCGGCTAGCATGGTTAGCATGCTTTGGCGTGTTTGGTGTGACTAGCATAGCTAGGGCCAAGGCAGAGTGCGTTTAGCATGGCTCGGCTAGCTTGGGCTAGGTGTGGCTGGCATGATTTGCCATTGGCACGGAGGTACGGCTAGCATGGTTATCATGCTTTGGCGCGTTTGGTGTGACTAGCATAGCTAGGGCCAAGGCAGAGTGCGTTTAGCATGGCGCGGCTAGCTTGGGCTAGGTGTGGCTGGCATGATTTGCCATTGGCACGGAGGTGCGGATAGCATGGTTAGCATGCTGTGGCGTGTTTGGTGTGACTAGCATAGCTAGGGCCAAGGCAAAGTGCGTTTGGCATGGCGCGGCTAGCTTGGGCTAGGTGTGGCTGGCATGATTTTCCATTTGCACGGAGGTGCGGCTAGCATGGTTGGCATGCTTTGGCGCGTTTAGTGTGACTAGCATAGCTAGGGCCAAGGCAAAGTGCGTTCGGCATGGCGTGGCTAGCTTGGGCTAGGTGTGGATGGCATGGTTTGCCATTGGCACGGAGGGGAATTAGGGTTTTGTTCGTTGTAACCCTAATTTCAAAAAATACCCCTATTAATTATTTACATCTGAATTAAATGTTCTCAGTTAATGTGTTGCGGGTAACACTAGGTCATAGGGTTTTACGATTTTACCCCTTGTCTAAAATCCACCATCGACAATAACTTAAAAAGTAGATGATAAATAAGTTTTCCACATGAAATATTGCCAAAGTTTGATCTTTCACCTCGCCATGAAAATTCAGTTTTCGCAAAAAATACTTCATGCGTGATCAGTGAAAATTCACAGTTTCACATGAAACAAATATCGAGATAAATCTTGTGGAAATTTTAATTTTTCACCAGTTGACAACTGGTGAAATTTATAATTATCATTGTTCGTTGCAGGCGGCGCCTTCAGTATTCAATTATAAACCATGCAATTTTCATTTTTAAATATATAAAAAGCTTTAGAAGGTCAGATTACAATAAGTGGGTGGGTAGCCTGGCAACAAGCTGGGCACCAACACCCAAAATGTGTAAATTGTTGTTTTCACGCATCTTTGACGAAAATGATGTAGTTATCGCTTTTAAAAATTGTGAAAAGGGAAACTTTCACTTGAAAATATGTCTGCTTACTAATCATGAAATTTTAACTACGAAAACCATTTCGCTTCTAAAATGGGTGATAAAGAAATTTTCACTTGCATAGCAAGAGTGAGGACACATATTTTCACTTAAAACAATGTGAAAAATGAATTCTTCGTTCAAAATTCAATGTTGATTATGACTTTCCACCAAATGTTATTTAAAAACCATATAAATGTAAAAGATGCATACGCTTTATTCTTAATGATTTCTTGTAGCTTCCATATATGTATGTATCTCATCAGCTTCTGCACATATTTTGGCTTACCATAGTAATCTTGTTTAGCTTGTTTAAACTGCAAGTTTAGTTGTCTAGAATGACAAATGTAATCTCACCATCATTGTCCGATATTTCTTCATAATCGTTTTTTGTGTTGATCTAGAATCAAGGATACTTACCTTCATCTTCTTAGGAGATACTTTTGGGATGTAACCTCATCATATAAAATGAAGTTTGAATGTATGTGATATTGATTAAAAGATGAGACTTCCTTTAATATTGAACACAATTGATCCATTTCTTGCACCAGAGCGTCTTTGATTGTCTGGATTATACCTAAACAATATAAAAGAACGTTAAACATGCAACCATTGATCAAAAAATAGAAAAAATATAAAATATAAAGTGGCATACCTTTAGATACACAGGATTTTCCAGCACCAAACACAAAAGGTCAATATAAAAAAATTATCCTCTTAATGACCAAATAAAACTGATTTGCCACAATTCTTTCATATGAAAACCGGACACCCTTGGAAATCGAAGTTGAAATATTTGCTTACCAAAAAGAAAAATTAAAAGTTGATAATGAAAAATGATTTCATCCTCCCAATATATATTTGAAGACGACGTAATTGAGTGGACAGGTTATTAGGAAAATACTAAATTCTACAATAAAATAATTATGATGTAGTAAAGGGTATACAAGAATTCAACTCTAAACCTAACGCGGCATTATATTTGTATTCAAAATATTATATTATGAGTTTCTCATATATTCCATTATAATGATGGTTTTTGGAATATGTAAATCTTCAACTTGGGATACACATAAATTTTCACGTCTTACAATTGTTGATATCAAAAGTTACTTAAGATTCTCAAATATAAACTCCAAAAACAAATAATATGGGATATGTATATTGTATTAACAAGCTATTCCTATAGAAAAATACTTTCAAAATGAAAGAGGGTCTAGATTCCACTGTGGTACAAGAATAATCAGAGGGGAAAAAAGACTAAACAACTCTTGAATTGTCAGTTTTTTGCTTGAACGGCATAACAAGTGCCATTTTCCTCCAAATTTATTTTTTAATATTAACATTTTTTTAAATGTTTAAATATCATACATCTAATGCTATGCTGTTTTTTTTTTCCTTATATGGTTGATGGTATGTTGTATAGTGAAGACTGTTAAGGCATAATTAGGTCAAATTTACAAGTTTTGGTATGTCAAGCTGGTTGTCAAATTTAGTTGATCAAAAATTCAAAACTAGATCTTGGTTTATAATCTATTAAGGTTAGTCTCGGACTAGGAATAAAGCATGGTAGTTGAATATTAGAGTTCACCAATCGATCTTAAAGATTCAAGACTGGAGAAAAACAGAGACATCGATGTGGACTTCGTCAACAGAGGTAAGTGAAGATTTACTATCCTATTTGCTCACATTTCTGTCATTCGATCTAACTACGACAATGTTGGATGGCTTTAGTTTTAAGATGAATATTCCAAAAAAGAAATTATAATTCAAGCAGTAGAAGTTGTAAATAACTTATCGCATAATAGGTTGAGAACAATTTATAATTCAACATATCGTAGTTACTAAGAAGTTCATTGGAGACATAAGTTATTTTCATGTTCACGAAATGATTTGGCCAGTACACGAAGGACATCGATGTGGACTTCATCAACAGAGGTATGTGAAGATTTACTATCCTATTTACTCACATTTTCTATCATTCGATCTACTACGACAATGTTTATGGCTTTAGTTTTACGATGAATATTGCAAAGAAGAAATTATAATTCAAGAAGTAGAAGTTGTAAATAACTTATCACATAATAGGTTGAGAACAATTTATTTTTCAACATATCGTAATTACTATGAAGTTCATAGGAGACATAAAATTATTTTCATGTTCACGAAATGATTTGTCCAGTAAACGAACTTGAAACACATTAATAATATACTTGATGTATTTGTCCCCCAGCTAAAAATTCTTGGCTCCGTCACAGAAAAAATTTCATTTATCAATTAGAAATTAGTCATCTTATAAATCCAACAGGAAAAAAAATAAAAAATAACCTACCAGGGGAGAAAAATTATGTTAGTTTCCTTATCTCAGAAACATGACCTAAAATATGTGGAACCCCCCGGCGGAACTTTCTCTTCAGTAACAGGAAACTGAAAAATATCTGAATATACAATATGCCTATCAAAGAAAAAATTAGCACAAAGGAAAATTGGCATCTGATTCCACTATTGTTTGTGTTTTTTTTTTTATATCTTGCATTATTTGCTAAAAAATCTGCTACTCTATTAGTATTTACAGGACTGAAAACAACTTCCAAACAAACAAACACCACACGGTTGTAGGATCTTCAATTCTACTATTACTTGATTTGTCCATTAAACCACATTTGACTTCACTGAAAATCTGCTGCTCTATTAGTATTTACAGGACTGAAAACAACTTCCAAAAAAATAAACAAGGATCTTCAATGCTACTATTGCTTGATTTGTCCATTAAACCACATTTGACTTCACTGAATAAATTGGTTACATTTTTTAACCAAGGTTTAATTTCTTAAGGAAATAACTAAATACAACCCTCATTTAAATTATATACAACACTCCTTGAATTTTATACATCCCTCTATGTAACCCTAATTAACGTAGGTAACCAATACATTCTGCCATCTTTCATAACTAAAAAATATCGCAGAAGATTACGATACTCCGGATGGAATCTATTATCCGTGAATTTATATCAGTATTAAGAAATAATAAATAATACATTCCATCATACTTTACATCAATGGAATTGGTGGGAATCTGTTCTTTTTCTATGAAGCATGTAAATCCGTTTTTAAGGTACTGTTAAAATGGATTTGATGTAATTCAATCTTAATTATTTACGTGGAATAAACTTTAAGATTCAAATAATTATCAATGATAGAGTAATAACTGTAAAAATTAATTTCTCTTCCACTGAGATCGAAGAACACATATAAAATTGATACAAAAAGACGATGGTTTTAAAATAGTAGAATCATAGTAGAACTGGTAAAACAGATTCTCATTAACCAACAAAGATTACAGAATTCTCATTCTTATACAGACACAAAAGAGAACAAGCAGAAAGAAATACAACACATGACAGACTGCAATACAACCGACTGACAACGACTATAACAGAAAACCGCACGTGTTGTCTGCATGTACAAATTCAGTGGAGATAATCTTTATAGTTTCATAATATAAACACATTGCATTTTCATTGAAGAAACTCTTTACAGTTCATTATACTCTACTACCCCCCCTCAAACTGAAGCGGGGAAATCACCTGTAGTTTGCTCTTAAAAAAATGCAAACCTAGGACCAGCAAAGCCCTTTGTGAAGATATCATCCAACTGTTGAATGGTTGAGATGTAAGATATCTTAAGAGAATTTGACTGCTAATTCTCGAATGAAATGATAGCCTATATATGGCTAAGTGCTTTATACGACTATGTAGGACTGGATTAAAAGCAATAGATATTGATATTTTGTCATCACATAGAAGCTGATGAGATGCAGAAAGAAATATGTATAGGTCCTTAAGCAGTTAACAGACCCATAAAACGTCAGCAGTTGTTGATGGAAGACATTTGTATTCGCCTCGGTTGAACTTCTTGAAATAGTTGATTGTTTCTTAGCAGACCAAGAGTTGATTGTTTCCTTTCATGAACAGAATTCCATGACCAAGTGTTCCATTGACATACCTAAGTATCCTTTTATCTGTTATCAGATGTGCAGTTGTAGGAGAATGCATAAACTGGCAAACCTGAATTACTACATATTTAATTTCAGGTCTTGAGAGCATTGCTCAGTCGAACTCACAAGTGTTTCTATCTCAAGCATGTTGTAAAATTTAGTTGTCAAAACTATATCTTGATTTCTAGTCTACAATTAGTAAAGTCTCGGATTAGGATAAAAGTGTAGTTGAGAAACGGACATCACGCCAGTCATCATTGTGTTCTTCCGTTTGAAAGCGAAGATCAACCGAAGTTTTTGGAGATATTCTTCAAAAAACGGTAAGTGAAGACTGAACAACCTATTTCTCAAGTTACATTCACCTTTCTATCTATCAGATGTTGTTAAAAATACGATGGTATAACAATCACACCCAACAATTCTTTTGGCAATCTGAGAGAACTTACTCCAATACACTTTTTAGAGAATCAACTAGACAGTCAGACTCAATCTAGAATAAAGTATATCAAAGAGCTTAATATCTCTAACTATTAATTCAATCTGCAATCAGCAAATAAAAATCTACGAGCCTGATTGAATATAAGAGAAGTTACTTGAACGGTACCAAAGACCAATGTTCAAGTGTCAATCAATGTAAATCAACAACCAAAGGTTGGATATTCTAATCGATTGATCTTAACACACAACCTATGATATTTCAATTATATAACAAAATATAATATGGAAAAGAAATAACACAGATACCAGAATTTTTTTAACGAGGAAACCGCAAATACAGAAAAATCCCGGGACCTAGTCCATATTGAACACCACACTGTATTAATCCGCTACAAACACTAGCCTACTACCAATTAACTTCGAATTGGACTGTAGTTGAACCCTAATCAATCTCACACTGATTCAAGGTACAGTTGTGCTCCTTACGTCACTGATCCCAGCAGGATACTATGCACTTGATTCCCTTGGCTGATCTCATCCACAACCAAGAGTTGATATGACCCAAATTCGAAGACTTGATAAACAAATCTGTCTCACACAGAAAAGACTATATGATTGAATAAATTTGTCTCCCACAGAAATACCCAGGAGTTTTTGTTCCGTTTTTTGATAAAATCAGGGTGAACATGAACCAATTGATAAATCAGACTTATATTCCCAAAGAACAGCCTAGTATTATCAATCACCTCATAATAAACTTAATCGACTAGCGAAACAAGTTATTGTGGAATCACAAACGATGAGACGAAGGTGTTTGTGATTACTTTTATCTTGCCTATCGGAGATATAAAATCTCAAGTCAATTATTTCAATTGTACTCAACACGAAAATAACAACAAGATCAAATCACGTAACTATAAAGAGAATAGTTTGGTCTGGCTTCACAATCCCAATGAAGTCTTCAAGTAGTTAACCTACATGGTCTCGAGAAGAAACCCAAGGTTAAAGGATAATTGACTCTAGTTATGCAACTAGTAACACACAAGAGGTGTGGGGATTAGATTTCACAGTTGCTAAAGTTATCTCTTATATGATTTCAAATCAGGGTTTTCAATCCAACTTACCTTGGTAACAAAGAATTCGATAATCACCGTTAGATGAAAAACCTGATTCAACCAAGCTAATATCTTTCAACCATTAGATCGAACTTAGATTGTTACACACAAATAAAATGTACCCTCATTTAGGTTTTTGTAGCCGTACCTAAACGTGTTCACCATGTTGGTTCACAAATAGTTAACCGAGGTTAGCCATATGAATACTATCATATCAACCTTATTCATCTTACCCATAACTAGTCCAAATAACTCAAATGAAAATAGTTAAAAAGTTGTCCAATTGCTATATTCTCATGAATTATATAAGAACACAATTGAAGCAAAATCAGTTTGATTCACTTGAATCAATCATGAACATTATAGCCACGGTTTGCAAAGATTATATTCCTTAATATTTAAATATTTAAGTTCATGAACAGACTGATTTGATAAAATAAACTGCTTAAGTATGCGTACGGGTATGCATACTTAAGCAACCGGATTTTGAGTTTGTTAAGTTTCCAAACTCATCAGAAATTCTAAGTTCAAGAACTTCCGCCAGTATGCGTACGGGTATGCATACTTAAGGTGACTAGTTTAGGAGTTTGTAATTCCCAAACCCAGCAGATATTTTCGGTTCGAAAACTTCCGCCTGTATGCGTATCAGTATGCATACTTATCTTGTCTCCTTTACCAATTTCGTATACACTCATATGCATACACTTGGCTCCCGGTTCATGGATTTATACACTAATGTGCGAACATACTATATATGCTTATACCCAAAGATGGTTACATTATCAACTCTGCATTCCAATCATTGAAACAATCTTCTATAATGACAATAGACGTTTTCACACAATATTAGCATCATAGCAATTTTCAAGATATTGAAATGTCATTATTGAAACATTCCAAGTCTTACACCAAATGATTGTATCACACAAACCATGTAAGATGTTACTCAGCAATTTTCTCATGATATAAGATGAAGTTGGTCGAAGCGAAAGCTTACCAACACATATTTCGAGAAATATGTAAGCGAGATATACTCAGCTCGAAATCTCAAATGTGTATAGTAGAAAACTATATCGTAAAATGACTTATGTCTCAATACAGGAGATAGAGTAGAAATAGACTTTCCAAGTGATAGATGAGTTCAAGTCTCCACATACCTTTTGTCGAAGAAGTTCCACAAGCTCCCCTTAGTAGTTCTTCGTCTTCAAATGATGAACGCCGAGAAATCTAAGCTCAACTACACTATCTATGTCCTAGTCCGAGACATCTATAAATAGCTAGAAATCAAGACTTATAGTTTTGATCACTAATATTGACAAACATGCTTGAGATAGAAACACATGTGAGTTCGACCGAGCAATGCTCTAACAGTTGTCGTATAACTAATTAGACTATCGTAAGCATATCAAGAATTTCGAGTCAAGTTTATATTGTAATTAGTCCTCGAAATATGAATAATCTTAATTAACATTTCATACTTGATGAATTTCGATTAAGAACAATTTATTGTTCGCAATCAAAATCATGATTCAAGAATTATCATTCGAAAATAGCATGAAATAGTGATATGTGTCATTGATGTTATTCGGGAATGTTTCGAATCGATTTAGAGAGAAATACAGAACTACTGTAGATTTGGATATAGGACAGTATACATACCAGTCTTACAAATTGGGAAAACTATTAAGATCTGAAGCCGTAATGCATGTACTCAGTACGCCTACCGAAGTAGCTATATGTTGACAGCAGATTTTTGGTATGCATACCCGTATGCACACCTTAAAAATTCTGTGAACTCGTGAACCCAGATCGATGCGAAACTAGTACGCGTACTAGAAAATAACTATTGGTACCGGAACCAGTTTGGTATCCATACCGGTACACATACCTGCTAAGTGCATAATTCATATGATTTTAGTGTCCATTCCATACTTGTTTCAGCAAATATTCTGGCATATTTTCGTGTTATTACTCTTGTTTTTCTCTTATTTGTCTATATTAGATGAATCATCCAAAAAGGAGCTACAAAGTGCTAAAAAGAGCTAAGAAGAGAATTATTCCAAGTATCCAAGTTCCAAAGTCGAAGAGAAGTGGAAGAAGTGCAATGAAGCGGAGCAAAAGTGCTCAAAATCAATAGACGAGTCAAATACCAAGCTTTACTCATTCATATCCAGGATTTTTTATCACCAGAGTCGTCCTAGTTGTAAAATAGAGTCGTCTTCTTCCTAAAACCCTTTTACGGTTTAGCGACTAAAAAGACTTCATAGGGATTCACGAAGCTAGGTCCAGCTATCTTTTATCTTGATAGTTCGAGTATCATGATTTTGTTTGATTATTGAACTTGATCCATCAATCAAGATAGATAGAAATCACAAAATTCTTTTCGTCTCAGACTTTGTTGATTCCACAATTTTAATACTTGTGAGGTGAATAATAATCTAGGCAGTACTTCAGGTTGTATAAGTCCGGATTTTGAGGTTAGCTAGACTTTGTCTATTGCTGTAGATTTCTAATCACCTTGATGTACAATCGAAAATAAAATCACACATATAGGCTTATCCGTGGGAGATAGATTGGTTTAAAGTCTTCAATTGAGTTGAAGCAACTCTTAAGCTGTATATGACGTCAGTTAAAGGAATCAATTACGCGGAGTCCTGCTGGGATTCAAGAGGCATAAGGAGCGCAACTGTAACTGAATTATTG
Source organism: Papaver bracteatum (assembly GCA_023529315.1). NCBI lineage: Eukaryota > Viridiplantae > Streptophyta > Magnoliopsida > Ranunculales > Papaveraceae > Papaver > Papaver bracteatum. Next base: position 2,152,145 of record JAJJWX010000742.1, read on the forward strand.
TGAGGGTTTAATTCGGTCTCAACTACATTCCAGTCTGAAGTTAATTGGTAGTAGGCTAGTGTCTGTAGCGGCTTAATACAATTTGGTGTTCAATCTGGACTAGGTCCAGGGGGTTTTCTGCATTTGCGGTTTCCTCGTTACCAAAATTCTGGTGTCTGTGTTATTTTTTTTCCCGTTATCTTTATAATTGAAATATCATAGGTTGTGCGTTAATCAATTAAAGTAGATACATCCATCATTGTTGGATATGGCTTGATTGATTACTTGGGAAATTGATCTTTGGAATCACCCCAGTACTCTCACCCATAGATCAGTTTCACGGACTAGTCTCTGTACACTTTGTGATTGTGAGAGAAAGATATACAACTCTAGATATTATTCCCTGATTGAGATTCATTAAGTTGAACTCCCATAATTGTGTTTAAGTTTGTCCATATAGATTGCCTACGCAAAAGTTGGTGGTGTATTTTGGTACCCCCTCGTTTTCATTGACCATGTTAAATATTGTAGAGCTCCAACAAGAGATTTATATTATGTTGGATTTGCAAGTAAATCACCATCTTTAGTGCTAAGTTTTAAACCAGGTTAAAATGGAGAGCTGCAAGGCTTAGCACCAACCATCTTTCATTTTTGAGGTAGATCTAGACTATACTTTGTTTGATGGAGAAAAATACGTGAGTGACTTCTTTTAACTTCCATTCTCAAAAAGTAGTTAAGAGAACCCTAAATCTTTTACCGGGAAAAATTTGTTGAAGTAAAAAATCACATGATTATAGTAAGTAGAAGAATTACCTGTAATGAGGATGTCATCAATATACACCAATACAATGGTGATTTTGGAACCCAATTTTTGAACAAATAAGTAAGTATAAGCTAAGAATGGATTGAAATCCAGTTGAAGTAAAAAAAATATAGTAACTTTTCATACCAAGCTCTAGGTGGTTGTTTAAGACCATAAATAGACTTATATAATTTACATACATAGTCAGGATGTTCTTTGTCATGTATCCCAGGTGGTTTCATCATATATACTTCTTCTTGTAAAAAAAACATTACTTACATCAATTTGTTTGATATCCCAATCGAAGTTTACTACTAAAGAGAGCACAATTCTAAAGGTTGTAGGCTTGACAACTGGACTGAAAGTCTCAGTATAATCCAATCCCTCAATTTGATAAAATCCTTTAGCCATGATCCTAGCTTTGTAGTTGTCAATAGTACCATCTGATTTGTACTTTAATCTGAAAACCCATTTACAACCAACAACATTCTGAGATGGATGTGGAGGTACTTTTGTCCAAGTATTAGCATCTTGTAATCCCTTGTCTTCAACCACCATTGAGTTTCTCCATTTGGGATGTTTATTAAATTGAGTGAAATAAGTAATAAGTTGGGAATGATAGTGGAAATTCAACTAGAAAAATAGCAGGAACAACATGTTTTGTTGCAAAGAAAGTCTTTGCCTTAAAATTTTCATTTTACCCCTTATTGTCATAGAGTGAGTAGAAGTGTTTGTATCTGTTGTTATGGGAGCATCTGAAGAAATAACATAAGAAGAAGCAGGTACAGATGAAGTCATTGATGAAGTAGAAGATACATTTGAAGAATCTGTACTTGATATAGACTGTGAAGACTCTCTACACAGACTTGATGTGTGAAGATTCTCTTCACAAACAGTGTGTATGGAGATGTTCTTCACAGTTGTATTATTTTTGTTAGATGAAGTAACTAAAGTGTTAGAGCACTGCTCGGTCGAACTCGCAAGCCTTGCTATCTCAAGCTTGTTGTCAAGTTTAGTTGCCAAAACTATAAGTCTCGATTTTTAGTTTACTTATAGCTAAGTCTCGGATTAGGATAGTAAGTGTAGTTGAGCATCAAACTTCATGGCGTTCATCGATTAAAGACGAAGAACTACTAAGGGGATCTTGTGGATTTTCATCAACAAAAGGTATGTGGAGACTTGAACTCATCTATCACTCAAATATCTATGTACTCTATCTCCTATTTGAGACAAAAGTCGTATTGATATATAGACTTCGATTATACACATTCGATATTTCGAGCTGAGTTTAACTCGCTTACATATTTCTCGAAATATGTGTTGGTAAACTTTCGCTTTAACCAAATTCATCTTATATTCTTGACGAAAGTCAAAAGATGATCATGTGAAAATCCCCTTGTAAAATCTTACATGATTTGTGTGAGACGGTCATTTGATGTAGACTCAGAATGTTTCGTATTGATCATTCGATCACTTGAAAATTGCTTTGAAGCTAATAGTTTGTGTGACACAGCTATTGTCATTTTTAGAGAATGTTTCAATGATTGAAATGGGAGTTTAGAACAAATAACCATGATTGGATATAACACAGTATGCGTACTTGCATATGTGTTGTCCAAGTCCGGGAACCATGGTATGCATACCTGTATGCATACGGTAGGTTATGGAAGTCCGGGGAACTTAGTATGCATACCTATATGCGTACTGGCGTGAGTTTCAAGTTCCGGAAATTCAACTGAGTTTTGGAAGGTATGCGTACCCGTTCGCATACATGCGTACTTAGGTATGCGTACCCGTTCGCATACTTGAGCAGGTTATGTTCTAAAATCGGTTTGTTCATGAACTAATACATTTATATATATATATATAATAAGGAATGAAATCTTTTGATAACCATGGCTATAATGTTCATGAATTGATTCGAGTGAATCAAAATCGATTTTGCTTCAATTGTGTCTTGTATACTTCTATGAGAATATAAGCAATTGAACACCTCTAGAACTAGTTTCATTTGAGTCATTTGAACTAGTTATGGTTAAGATGAATAAGGTTGATATGAAAGTGGTCATATGGCTAACGGTTAACTATTTTTGATCCAACAAGGTGTGCACATTTAGGTACGGTTACCCATATCTAAATGAAGTCACTTTTCATTTGTGTGTAACAAGATAAGTTCGATCTAATGGTTGAAAGATATTGGCTTGAGTCTAATAAGGTTGTCATCTAACGGTGAATATTGAATGATTTGTTACCAAGGTAACATTGATTTCAAACCCTGATTTGAAGACTATATAAAGGAGAACTCTAGCAACTGGGAACCTAATCCCCACACCTCATGTGTGATACTAGTTGCGACTAGAGTCTATTCTCCTTTAACCTTGGGTTTTTCACGAAACCCTATAGGTTAATGACTTGAAGACTTCATTGGGATTGTGAAGCCATACCCAACTATTTTCCCCATAGTTGCATGTTCTGATCTTGATATTTTCTATCATATTGAGTACTATATTCTCTAATATTTGCTCGAGATTTATTCTCCGATAGGCAGCATAAAAATTAGCCACAAACATCTTCATCTTATCGTTTGTGATTCCACAATATCTTGTTTCGCTATCATACAATTAAGATTATTGTGAGGTGATTGATATTTCTTGTCTGTTCTTCGGGAATATATGTATGGTATATCAATTGGTTCCTATTCACCTTGATTTATCAAAAGACAGAACAAAAACTTTTAGGTATTTCTGTGAGAGACAGATCTATCTATTCAATAGACTTTTCTGTGTGAGACAGATTGGTTTATCAAGTCTTCGACTTTGGGTCATATCAAATCTTAGTCGTGGGTGAGATCAGCTTAGGGAATCAAGTGCGTAGAGTCCTGCTGGGATTCATAGGCCTAAAGAACGCGACTGAACCTTGATCAGTGTGAGATTGGTTAGGGCTCAACTACATTCCAGTCCGAAGTTAACTTGTAGTAGGCTAGTGTCTGTAGCGGCTTAATATAGTGTGGTGTTTAAATCTAGACTAGGTCTCGGTGTTTTTATGCATTTGCGGTTTCCTCGTTAACAAAATTTCTGGTGTCTGTGTTATTTCTTTTCCGCATTATATTTTCCATATATTTGAAATATCATAGGTTATGCATAAGATCAATCAATTGTGAATCCAACCTTTGGGTTGTTGACTAAATTGATTGACACTTGGATATTGGTTTTTGATACCGTCCAAGTTATTTCTTATATTCAATCGGGTTCGCAAATTCCTATTTGTTTGATTGCAGATTGAATTGAGAAATAGAGATATAACTATTGGATATAATTTTCTTAAGGTTGAGTCTGAATGGCTAGTTGATTCTCTTGAAAGTATATTTGAGTTAGTCCATACATATTGCTAAGCGAAATATTGGGTGTGGTTGTTAGACCCCTGCTTTTTCATAAAGTATCTGGCAGAGCTGGCAAGCAAGACTTATATGGTGAATGTACTACTAAGGGATAACATTCTTCGTTAAACACCATATGTCTATATATATATACTCTCCCAGTGTTGTAATCTAAGCATCTATGACCTCTGTGATTTGCATTGTAACCCAGAAAAATACAAGAAATGCTTCTAGGTTGTGGTTTATTGGTAGTATAAGGTCTTAACCAGGGAAAACATAAACAACCAAAACATTTGAAGAAGTGATAATCTGTTGACTTCTAAACTAAGGCTTGATAAGGAGAAGAAGATTGAAGTAGTTTTGTTGGTAATCTATTGATCATATATTTTGCAGTTTGTAGTGCATCTACCCAATAATGATTTGACAAACCATATTGAAAAAGTGCTCTAGTATTGTCTAGTAAGTGCTTATGCTTTGATTTTGTAGCTCAATTTTGTTAAGGAGTATGGGGACAAGTTAATTCATGACTAATATTATCAGTGGTAAGATAATCACCTAATTCATTGTTGACAAATTCTCCTCCACCATTAGTTTTAATAATTGAAATATGTATAAATAAAAGGTTCTCTGCAAAAGATTTGAAGTACTTGAAGATGATCTTACATTGAAGTGGGTAAAACCAACAGAATCTTAAAAAATCATCAATGATGTTAACATAATATTTGTATCCATTCACAGAGTTAATAAGAGCAGGACCCCAAACATCCATGTGTAGCAGTTGTAAAGGATAATTGGATACAAAAAAAGAAATAGAAAATGGTTGTTTATGACTTCTAGCTAATTGGCAGTCATTACATACCAATGGCTTAGTAGCCACATTATTCAATCCTAATAATTTATAGACTTTGGACATAGACTCAAAAGAAGGATGACCAAGTCTTTTATGCCAAGTCTCAACTAAACTTTTTATCGGTGATCAAGCAGAAACAGTTTATGTGGTAGGAGTCTTGAAATTTCCAGAAGTGTTGCAGTAAAGTGGATATAAACCATTCTCAGTTAAACCTTGTCGAATAATCTTTCCCAATTTGAGATCCTTAATATGATATCCATTTAAATCAAAGTTGGTGAACAAGTATTGTCACTAGAAAACTTGTGCACAGAAATCAAGTTATTGGATGACTCAAGAACATGTAGAATGCCATTCAATTTAAAGCCATGATTTAGAACAATAATATCTGAATTACCATAATTAGAAATAGACATGCCTTCACCTGATGCAGTGTTTATCTTGTCATATGCATTATAAGGAGAAAAAGTATGCAAATTGTTTGAATTTGAAGTCAAGTGATTGGTAGCACCAGTGTCAAAGTACCTGCTCACCAAGAATACCATCATGATAAGGTGCAAAATCCATCATTGCAGAAAGATTTTGAGGTGCAATATGACTTTGATAAGCAAAATTTGTCTTGTGATGACACTCGGCGGAAGAATGTCCATATTTATTGCTGATCTGACATGTAGGATGACTACTCATTCTTTGATAAGAAGTAAATCCGGGATAGTAAGAATTCCCATTATGTTATGGAAAAAGACCACGACCACCTTTACCTCTACCACGAAAATTGTTACTTCTACCAGCTCAAGAATGAATTTGATTGTTATGACTTTGATTAGAAGTATTAGATGTAGAAGAACTAGCTAGAAATGCCTTTGAAATAACATCAGACATAATTTTTTGTTTCGATTCAGAGATGAGGATTTTTTCACTCAATAAGAGCAAGTCTTATGGTGAAATCCAACATATTCCAAGTGTGGAAAATTCATGGAATGTCAAGTCTAGTGGCTTCCAAATAGGGTCATCCCACAGAAAATCCAAGCAAGGTTCCATGGTTTGGTGGAAGGTTTCGTGGAATCCATCAAAAACGCCAATAACAATAGCGTTGAACGCCAATAAGATTGGCGCGATAGAGGACAAGGAACGCCAATATGAATGGCGCTGCACACTAATCAAAATAGCGTAAGTCAAGCGTTATTAACAATAGCGTTGAGCGCTATTAACAATAGTGTTTTATTACTATTTGTATTTTGTTTTGACCGTGCAAAATATTTTACTTTAGACTTGTTGCAGTGTGTATATGTATATTTTACTATCTCAGCCTCTTGTGTTTTGTGTTGATGGTTGACTTGAGTCAAGCGCTATTCTTAATAGCGTTTTACGCTATTGTTATTAGCATTTTTTATGTTCCACCATTAGACTTGCGCTTCCATCCACGGTTCCAAGTGCTGAGGTGGCGTGGAAGATGGATGGATTCCACCATAAGACTTGCTCTAAGAGATTATGAAGATTTTTGAAAGAGGCAGGTGGATCTCGAGTTCTAATATATGTGCAACAAGAAGCATATTCAGAAGGTAATCCTCTAAGAACAGATACCAACAAATCACTATCACTAATTGTAGATCCACATGCTATAAGAGAATCTCGAAAATTTTTTATTTCAGATATGTAAGTACTAATAGAAGATGTACCTAATTTGAGATTTTGAAACTTTGTTCTCAATTGAATAGCATGTGTAGATGATGAAGAACCAAATCTTTATTTTGATGTATCCAAAAGTTTTTTAGAGGTAGTATATCCAGCAACATAAGTGACCACTGATGGAGAAATTGAATTATTAAGAAGAAGAAGAATTGTAGTGTCAGTATCTTGCCAAGTATACAAATAATTGACAGTTTGAGTAGTTCTTGTTGCCATCGATACAAACTTGTCAGGACATGGAATTTCACTTGTTATGTAACCAAGAACATGAAATATCTTTAAGATATGAATGATCAGAGTCTTCCAAGTGAGTCAATTATCTTCTTGAAGTTTAAGAGGTATGATATTTGACCGAGTATGTGGGGGAATAAAGGTAATAGAGGTAGCAGATATTGTTTCTTGATTTCTAGACATTGTTTAAAGATTGAGTTGAATAAAGTTGCAGAGGAAAAATGACGAAATTTAACAGGATCATAATAGATTAAAAATCCCTAGTTTTCATCTCATACCATAGTAGAATTGGTAAAATAGATTCTCATTAAGCAACAAAGATACACGGTTCTCAATCTTATACATACACAAAAAAGAACAGACATAAAGAAATATAGCACATGACAGGCTGTAATACAACTGACTGACAACAACTATAGCAGACAACCATACGTGTTGTCTGCACGTACGGATTCAATTGAGATAATCTTCACAGTTTCATAATACAAACACACTACATTTTCTGTGAAGAAACTCTTCACATTTCATTGTACTCTACTAAATCCGTTTAAAAACCAAAATAAAACCAGATTAGGAACGATGATAAAAATGGAGGATAGACATCGATTAGGTTTCAAATTTTTAGAATTTAAGAAGACGTCTGTATTTAATTAAAATAAAGGTTGTATTTAGTCACTATATTTTCCAGATTTCCCCTCTGTTTTAGAAAAATAAACATCATCACATTTAAGTTCAACTTTTTCTTACGCTAACTAAAAAGAAAAAAATGATAATATATTTTTTCAACATCGGGGAGGGTAAGATTCGACGATACTAATTGTTTTCGTCAAAAACAAAGACACTTATTTTTTCTGGCTTGATTGGGGTATACCCAATAAGACGAAATATGGTTATTATGAAGTAAAGCCAATCCACCCCTTAGCCTTGTATTTTCTAAATGGCTAATATGCCCTTGATTAGTTAACACTATGTAGATGGTGATAAACGGTTCACTGGTTTTTTGGGAAACTGAAGAGTCGAGCGTGTTGCAGAGACTCCTCGAACAGGGAAAACTGCTTAACCCCATACAGATGCACTGCAAGAAGGGAGTGCTTAGATTAGAGAGATCAATATGTAGTACTCTGGCCTAAACCAAGACAATGGCCGTTCCAGAGTAAATTCGGTCGCAAAGAGGGAGATGGGTTGATCTGTAGGAGGGAAGCTGAGAATTGCGTGGGATCAATGATAATGAAGGATTATGGGTGTGTTTGAGGGTTTCTGCAATAGCTGATGAACTGTTGAGTTCGAATAAGTTCTTAAGGATTGACGAATTCTTGAGAGTAGTTCCTCGAGAAATTCTGTGTAGACGAAAGGTGTCCCCCTCAATCGTGGTTTCAGAGACATATTTATATTGTCATAGTTGTGAACACCTTGATCCCTGTAAGTGTGACGATTTCATGAGTGAAATAGTGGACGAGTGGAAGATCGTGGTAAATTCAGTTCCATGTCGTGCGGAGACTTGACAAATCGTGCACCCACTACTTTGATAACTCCTTCAACCGTTGATATAACTTAAGCACATTTCTCGTTGTGGATGATTCCACGTGATGTAGGACACCAGACCAAAACCCTAGTTGTTATCCCCCAATTTTACGTGATTGATGTCTCACGAATCGTGGAGTCTCCATGACAGACGTGTATTGAGTTCGTCAATTGTTGACTGATTAGGCAATAAGCCTAGGTTTTGTTGAATCGAGTGTGTTTGGTAAATGTTCAGAGATTCATGAATGCTGGTGTTGCTCATCTGAGCAAATATTGTAAATTCAACAAGTTGTTGAATATTGATGAGCTGCCGAACACATGTGAATTATTCGAACAACTGAGCAAGTATTGCTCGATTCGACGAAATATTGATAAATTACTGAATATTGATAATTTGACATGCAATCAAGCAATATTGGCTCAATTCTATAAATTATTGATAAATTGATAATTTGGCGTGCAATTGAGAAAGTATTGCTCGATTCAACAAATTACTGAGTATTGATGATGGGATCAATATTCGAGCAACTGAGCAAGTATTGCTCAGTTTGGCGAATTGCCGAGTATGGTAAACTTGACGAGCAACTGAGCAACCGTTGCTCGATCCGGAAAATTATTAGTGATTTATTAAATATTGATAGCTGGATCAATATTTGAGTGATTCAGCAAAGTTGCTCAATTCGACGAAATATTTATTGGTGATGGATCCCAATAAAATATTAAAATATTGGTAGATTACCAAATACTATATAATTAATTCCATGGATCAACATAAGATCGATTTGGAATTTGAACTTGCTCAGAAAAATAATTTGTTGAGCGTTTGTTCGAAAAACCTAATTTCGGTGAATTGCTCATTAGTTGACGAATTGTTGAAAATAGGTCATGAGCCAAGGAGGTACCGACCACATGAGACTATGGACGTCCATATGATTCCCAATTTCCCAAGTGGGCATGTACCATGGTTCTCAGTTGGAGAGTTGGTGAAAGAATGATGATTAAGTGTCGGTTTCATCATTCATTGAATTACTGCTGGGTTCAACATTAGGTGAAAACCTAAGTATCAAATATGGGGGACCAACCAAGAGAGCATGGGACCAGCTCCTGGTGATCACGTGACCAATTCCCAGGTTGGTTGAATCCCTGATTAGCGTCCTTTACTAGAATCGATATAGAATTCTCATACGTACTCGGATTTCGGTGGTACGCGCCTCCATTAGATACGGAAAATAATTACCTATCTCCCAGCTCGGTAATATTTAGGTTTTGAGCTCGTTCGGGAGGTGAAAACATCTCGAAAGTAAAACTCAGGAAGAATTCAAGAGGGACGGTAAGAGAGAGTTTTGGGCACAATATGAGCGATTGAGCAAATTAGGTCAGAATTATGAAAACGTGTGGGACCGGATTTGTGCAAGTCCTAAGAATAAACCTGGTCAGCCATTAGGGTGTGCACGTATTGCCATAGTGTCCGTGTCTTCGTACTGAGAGTTTCAGTATTTCCTGATGTGCGTTCGAGCAACATTGTGAATTATCAGAAGAGTTTCATCTTGACTGAAATTCTTGATTTTTCGCTGGAATGAGCATGTATGCTCAATCGATCGTCATTTTGTAAATATTAAAATAAGCATATTATAATATTCAAGATTTCCGTGAGAGGCTAGCCAGTCATGTGACTTGTTGGCCTTTGGTTTTCCATGATTTGAGAAAAAATTGAGAAGTTATGACGAAATCATGATTTTTGCTCAAACAAAGGAATTTTAGGAATTTAGGAAAATAAATATTATAAAAGTCTTAGGATTGCAAGGTGTGGGACCGTCCATGGCTAGGGCATGGTCGGCAGGCCATGTTTCCCGGTCCCGCACACCTTTCCTTAGTTTATAATATTATTTTTCATGAATCCGTGATGTTATGGAGAACCCGTGAGTTTTGTTGAAACGGAGGAGTTTCATGAGTTTAGAGAATAATAATTATAAAAGCTAGGGATTGTGAGGTGTGGGACCGGCCACGACTTGGGCATGGCCGGCCGGCTACATTTCCCGGTCCCGCATACCTTTCCCTATTTTATAACATTATTATCATGAATTCGTGAAGTTATGGAGAATTCATGAGTTTTGCAAAAACAAGGAAAATTTCTATAATCAAGGAGTTTCTTATGAGTTCATGAAAATAACAAAAAAGGGAAAAATAATGGAAGGAGCATGGGGACCGGCCACGGCTAGGGTATGGCCGGCTGGTGGGCCCACCCCCTGGGCGCTCCTTATTATTTTACTAATATTTTCTGTTTTCTCCTGTTTTGCGTAGGATTCCTCATCTTGTTCATCTTTTTTTAATGCTCGTTCGTGCATTCGGGTGCTCAGTCATGCATCATCGTTGAATACACTTACACCATTTTCGTGGGGCTTACTCAGTGATGTTCCAGATGCCCGATGGTTGAATATTTATTGCTAATTCGTGGAATTCAATGTAGAATAGTTTATGTAACGGAGCAATAAAATAAGTAGTTGTTTATTATCAATTCATAGGATTAGCTGTGGATTCAACCATGAACTTGGAATAATAAAATAGGCATTACCATTCCATGGGATCGTGGATTCGACCATAGAATCGGAGTAATAAAATTATCTATCACCATTTCATGAAATTAGCATTGAACTCGATCATGAAATCGGAGTAATGAGATAAGTTTTTATTGCCATTCCATGAGATCAAGTCGTAGATTCGATCATATAATAGGAGCAATTGTCATTGCCGTTCCATGGGATCAAGCCGTGGATTCGACCATGGAATAGGAGAAATTTTTATTGCCATTCCATGGGATCAGGCCGAGGATTCGACCATGGAATAGGAGAAATTGTTATTGCCATTCCATGGGATTGTGGATTCGACCATGGAATAGGAACAATAATAGATTATTCTGGGAATTCAGTGTTGAATAGCACGGTAGAATTAATCTATGTGCATAGTCAGGAGACGGCAAATCCTGAGGATGCTCTCAGACACTACAGAGAACACCCGAGTCTATACACGTCTCTCTACATAGTCAAGATCAATGATTATCACTGTCCTGAAGGCGTTGTTGCTCTCTATATGACGGAGAACCGCCCAATCGTTCTTCTAAGTATAGGTGGGTCTCTCTTGTAGTCAGGGAACAGTGAGTATCACCGACGTCCTGAAGGCGTTAAGCCCTCTCAACAAACAATTATGTAGGAGGACCTCCCAATTCTATTATTCTATATAAAGGTCACAATGAAATGCCAGGGATCGAACGCTCAGCGAGTGGAGGCTTTTCGAAAGAAATATTCATCATGGCTTCGTAAAATATGAATCGTCACATGCCCGAATCCGTATCAGTAATATGTAGTATCATGATTTTACGGTTTTAGACTTTGTTGAAAATCCACCATCAACACACTAAAATTCTGATTAGGTTAATTAATTGAGTTTAGATTAAATTTTTGAAATTATGAATTCAGTAAATTAAACCTTTCATTTGTCTTATGATTTCGATTTCGATAAAAAAAAATTGGTTTTGAAAATGCACAAAGCCGGCAAGGTCATGGTTTGAATAAGAAGTCGGTCATTTTCTGGCCGGCAAGGTCCACTTTGAATAAGATGACGACCTTATGACCGCCGGCATGTCTCGGTTGAAGAACACGCCGACTATATTGGAACAGAATTTTACGTTCGGCATGGAAAATTTTCCTACAATACCGGCGGTCATAACGTCGGCAAGCAAATAGTTTTTATCACTTTCGACTGACTTGTAGCCGGCATGTTAAGGATTTATAAACTTGCCGACTTAAACTTATACCAAACAGAAAATATAGAAGATGTAATTCACTTTATTCATGCAATTTTGGTTACTACATTGATTGAAACATAAAAACGAATGCACTTAGCATGCGCATCAAGCCTTTAAACCCCTAGGCGACCCTAGTGGACGAGTTATAGTCTCGTGAGGGCTTACATAGAGGTATACCCACAAAACCTACACTAAAACTTCTAAAACCATCTTCCTCCTCCGAAGACGATACAACATCCAAGTATTCCGGGTTATCCTCTGGGATTCTTTCTTCCAAGAAGTGATAGCTTGCATCAAAAGCAAATGCTTCCCCCTTTTCCTCCAAGTAGAGTGATTTCACGACTTCATGCTAGAAAAACACAAAAACAAGCTTACATTTGTTAGTGGTGTTTAGTAGGAAGATCAAACAACATGGATCACGTAAAATAAACCACAAAAACACTTACAAATTGTTCAATGGACAAGTTGAAGGGGAGAGCATTGAAAATCAGGGGTTGGAGAGCTAAAAAAGCGAGTATCGCATTTTCGATTACTAGGTGCCTAGCGTGGACTTGTTGAATACTTCTTGCATTAGGATTCCCAAACTCGCCGCTAAATTTGTTGTGTACCCTAGCCCAAAAGGTTGTGGAATCCTCCCTTTCGGAGGATTGACGTCTAAGTCGATTTTCCGCATACCATGCTTTGGTGATTGCCAAATCTTCATTTGAATCAAACGATGCCATTGTTGTTTGTAGAGAGCTATTGAGTGAGTTAGATGGAGTGTATGATGATATGAGATTTGGAGAGTATATGGAACTATTTGTATGTTGTTTTTGTAGAGAGAAATAGTGTATTTATAAGATGGTGGCCAAATTTGGTCGTTATAGTGCCCAAGTACAAGTCAATCAATGAAATTGTACTTGCAAAAAAAATTGAATTTTGAATACGCCGGCGAGGTATGTTTTCTCCAAAATGCCAACGCAATAAGACCGGCAGGGTCCTAAATTTGTTACCATGCCGGTCGTGTAAGATTTTAGGCATCAGGAGAAGGTTTTTTGCCACAAAACCACCCGAATTGTATTGGTTCACTACACTGTCGGCCACAATTCAGCCGGAAGGGTCTCAAATCTGCTACGTGCCGACGAGATATGTTTTAGGCATCAGGAGAAATATTTTTTTTGTAACAAAACCGCCGGAACTATATTGGGTCAATACATTTCCGACCACTAATCATCCGGAAGGTTATCATTTTTATACCATGCCGGCCCTGATAACTACACAATTTCCTTTGTCAGGGCCGGCAGTCTGACAATTCACAACCTTACCGGCCCTGGGACAACCGTCAAGGTGATTTTAAGGAAGCATTCCGGCTTATGCATTAAAACTTTACATAGCTAAACAAACCATTCATTCAACAACTAGAAATCCAACACTTTTTGTCCAAAATGAAAACACGTCCCATAAACCTTAAAAAAACATTTGTCCACACCATTAACTTAAATATTTGTCCACCACAACATAAAGAAATAAACTATTAAAGCATTCATTGACCACGACCACGTCCACGACGAGCACGGCTCCGTTTTGGAGATTTACCTTCACCACCACGACCACTGCTACTACCTTCACCACCACCACCACCACTGCTGCTACGAGTCCTCTTTTTATCATCCTTTATCTTGGCTTGTGCTTCTCTCCTAGCTTTTTGTTCAGCCTTTACTTGAGCCTCAAGTTGCTTGAAAATTTCATGGGAATCCTCATTGCCAACATTGGTAACATAGTCAATGTGCATGCTTTGCTCTTCAATCGACAAAGGCTATCCTTTTTCTCTCTCGCACAACAACACCTTCGCAAAGGTCTTCAAATGCTCATTCTACTTTCAATTAAACAACAAACAATAAATAGAATGATTCAGTAATGCAATCAATCTTAAAATAGTAAGAGAAATTCTAAATATACTTACAAAGAACTTAAGCAATTTCTTAAAATAATAAGAGCAACTCTAAATATACTTACAAAGAACTTAAGCAATGTTGTTGGGTCTTTCGCTTCCAACTTCTTCCTTAGAGCCAGTTCTTCAGCAATCATTTTCCTAATCACAGTAGGACGAGCCCAATCCAGGTACCACACCATGTATTTCTCAGTAGCTTCATGACCGGTGGTCACGTCATCCAAAAGAGTCACATCGATTTTACGGCGATGTCTATTATCCCAATGTTCTTGAGTTGGCGCTGGATCGTAAGAGACGTTGATACTTTTTTGGGACGTGGTGCAGTCATCCCGGTTCACAGTAAAGAACGGCTTATCTTCATCAAAATGAGGTTCTTCTTGGACGTAACCCAATTGTCGCATAATCCGATGTGGATCGTACATTGAAAATATTTCAAACACAGTCATCAAGGGTCCATAGTATGATGCAACAACTTCATTTCTAGGATGGATTAAACCTTGATTTCTAGCATCTCGATACGAATCAAATATCACCTCCTCCGCAGTCAATTTGTCGAGGCGCTTCGGAGTTTCATAAGATGTTGCGGCATTTCCTTATCCCGAGTACCCTTAAAACTGCACCTTTGCGCTCTTGGCCTATGAACGACAACACTCTCATTCACTTTGATGTAGGAGATGCATTTGAAAAAGGATGGGAAGTTCTCATATATCCAAACCTATGCAAAAAAAAGTTTAGTAAGAACCTTATCTTACGAGAATATTCGGCAATATAAATGTTTTAGACAATAAAATTACCTGGAAGAGACATGTGTTTCCGTTAACTTGCTTAGTAAGTGCCCTAGAACATTTTGTCAACTCATTGTTCAAGAAGGAGACCACCGCAGTACCCCAAGAATACTCACGCATCTTATGTAAGGGATCCAATAGTTGCAAGTAACTGGCCTCGACTTGGTTTTCGGAACTGTCGGGGAAGATAAATTTGCCCAGGACGTATAACAAATAACCGGCCGCGGTAGCATTGATTCGCACCGGGTTCGCCATTCCTTCCCTATCAAGGATTGAATTTGTATCCCATAATGTGTCCCTAAACCTCTTCACATTAAACTTCTTGGTTAGACGACCATCCTTCATGTCAAGAACAGCCTCCGTCTGAACCTGATTCCAACCGAACAATTTCTTGCTCAAATCGTAAATCTTCTCGAAAAAAATCGCATTATCGAATCCCTCAGTGACTGCTTTTCCATCAACCTCGAGGCCTAGAATTTGTTGAGCATCATCGGGAGTTATCGCCATCTCACCGAATGGGAATAACATAGTATCAGTCTCTCCGTAGAACCTCTCACAGAATGCAGAGACGGTAACTTTATCAAGATTAATATTCGAACTCTCCACCGCAGGCAACAACCCGGAGTTCCTCACAATCACTTTCACATCCTCACATTCCTTGTCAAGATCCCAAGTATGAGTCACTGAACACGAAGCTTGGCGCCTCATGAGACGGATGGCATATTTGTGATCCTAAATACCAAAAAAAACAAAATGAAAAGAAAAGAAAAGAAATACAAACACTTGACGCAAATTTAATTAAGATAATTACACACTTGAATAAATAACAAAGACGGATTAAGATTACTTGTGATAGTATTATGGATCGTACATGCCCATGAGTCTTTGTATCCAAAAAGAACTTTTCCACCATCTTTTGGGGTCCCCCTTGGGTCCTCATCTTTTTTCAGTGTAACCATGAAGTGTTTGGGATGCATGTGAGAATTAGCTGGTTTAGTGATCACCCTCTTCCTCGCTCCGGTTGAAGTTGAACCCGAAGCTTCGGTGGGTTCAATAATTTGTTTTCCATCTCCTTCTTCTTCTTCCTCTTCCTCTTCAACAATTTCATCTTCGACGGTTTTCTTACCTTTATCTCTATTACCATCATCATCATCATTACCTCCTCCAACAATAGGCATGTCTTGATCACCATCATCATTGTTGCCTCCTCCAGCAGCTGGAGTTCTTTCAACAACATCATCATCATCACCTCTTCAAATGGAACTGATTGGTCTTCATATGGAGTCTCGTCTGAATCACTGGGTTCATATGGTGGTCGAGAATCATTCGGTGTAATGATCTTTGTCGTTCCCGGCTCAACTAATACCCCCCGATGTTGTGAAGTCAAGAGTTTTCCACCAACACGAGGATGTCTTGAAGGAGGACTAATAGCTTTCGCAGCTTTCTTCTTTGCCGTTTGCAATCTGAACAAGAATAATTCAGAAAAAAAACATCAAAGGCCTTCAGTGTAGACATATACAACATATCCGACGGACAAATGGCCGGAAAGGTCGACCAAAAGATGAGTGCCGGCTAAGCAAAAGCCGGCAGTGTATCATAAAAATAGCCTTCCGACGCACAAAGCAAAAAATATGATTTTTCACTAAACTAGTCGGAAGGGTCCATTTCCCATACATCGTCGGCTGCAAAACAACCAGAATGGTTTTATATAAATACCCTTCCGGACGCAAAAATTCTAGGCACCAGGAAACATTCTATACAAGTAGCCAGAAGGGTAAAAAATAATAAGACGCCGGCTTCATTAAAGAAAAAACAGATGCCGGAAGGGTATCCAAATGAATAACATGTCGGCGTGCTAGTAGAAGTTACAGAAACTACACAGCCGGCAAGTTCTTCAACCTTATACCTTCCCGGCCAAACCCTAACTATGAAACCCCGGAAAGGTCGATAAAAAAAACATTGCCGGCGTCTCAACTGCCAATTCAAAATTTCGAATTTTCTGACCTAATTTGACATGCAAACATGAAATCGAAGTACTAGAGTGAGTTTAAACAAGCCCTTACTTTCTTTAGCGCACCATTTCGCGTGTTTCAGCGGGTTCAAATTCTCCTTCGACGTTTTTTTTTCTTCACTTTCTTAGCAACCAAACTTCCAATTCCAGGGTTGTATTCGTTGGGTTTTCTATTTGTTTGTTTCATCTTACTAGCCCTAGGTGGTGGAAGATCCATTGATGAAGATTAATCAGAGTTTTCGAATCGACGATGTTAACGAATTGATCGACGAGTTTTGGTGGTGGTGGGGGTGATGGAGCCGGTAGGGTTGTGGAGGAGAAGAAGATGAAATGAAAAAAAAAAAAACTGATTTAGGGTAATAGGTTTTTAAAGGATAAGGGTAGTTTTATAACTTACCCATTAGAACTCCCCTAAAACCCACAAAAAGTGTCCTTTAAAATTGGATATACCCCAATTATTACGGGTATACCCCAATCAAGCCCGGATATTTTATTAAAACTAAATAAGAAAAGTGAACACTTAATTATGAAAACACGTAGGGATGTAACAGTGCACATGTGGCAGACACGGACCAAAACAAAGCAAAGAAAACAACTAACCTTACGGTCCTTACCTACAGACCTCCTACACCACAACACGTTAAAAACGGGATAGGGTCCTACACGGCTAAGAGATAGTGAGATAATACAAACAAAAATAAAAAATAAAAAAATAGAGGATCATCATCATCTAAAATAACTTGACAGGAGCTAAAATCCACACCGGATTGAGACAACCAAAACCACCTAATCCATCCCATTCGGTGCTCCTCCACACCACCTCCTTAGAACCCTTAATCCCTTCTAGTTCTAATATTTGGGACCACCGTATTACTAAAACTCCACGTACGTACACCAAGTCTAACACGTAGTTCACTTTAAATGAACCAGACAAAATACTCCCAAACAATGCGACAAAATTTAATAAAGCTCATTCACTCGCACACAAATTTCTCGAGGATTGTGATGCCGTTACACGTTTTCTCTCATAAGTAACGGTGACTATTTTCCGTTACCAGACAAAACGGTGTCGTTTCCTCCGTTGGAATCTAGGAAAAAACAGCAGCCGGATCGATTGTAAGTTTAGGAAGACACGTCCTTGCTTTTGTCTTCTTCACCACCTTTCTGCCGCGTCGGCCGCGCAAGGAAATGAAAATCTTGCGTCTAGGAGAACCGTCGAGTTTTACCGACTAAATATCTAATTTTATAACTTCTTCGGAAAAAAAAAAAGGAGTTTTACCGACGAAATACTAATTTTATAACTTGCTTTAACAAAGTAATAAATAATTAATTTTATAGCACCACTGCAGTCACAAAAACCGTTTTGACATTTCCCCCGGAGGCTGTTCCCGTAAATGTTAAAACATCCGCAAGCGTCATAATAATGAAAGAATTGAAAAAAATCATTTTTCTTGTGATTTAATCGAATTTTATTCATATTTACAAAATAATTTTATTTTAATAACCATTTTTTTTCTTGGTATCGTACTTTTATGGTATGATTTTTTTCTTCTTTGTATTCTCTTATTTTAAATCCTACGGGGGTAATCACACGAAATTTGTATACATTCTCATAGATTTTGAGTGATTTCCGGAAATTCTCTAAAATTTTAGAGATTTCTAGTGATTCTCTGACAGTATTTTAGAGAGTCTTTGTGACTTGCAGAGACAAAAAAAAGAAAAAAAAATTCGTAAAGAGTTTCAGTAATTCGTAAAGACAAAAAAAGTAAAGAAATATTCCCTGAAAAAAAAACAAAAAAAAAACACACATATAGATTACAAAGTATTTTGTGGAGATATTTTATTTGTGTCATCGAAATCCCATATAAACCATTGCATAAGATCTAAGGATAAGTTTTTTCCCATAGACATGTTTCTTTTCTTTGTTTACTTGAAAGAAAATATATTCGATCCCTTGATTTCCAGATGAAACGTCAAAACAGATATAAAATAATAAACTAAAAAAACACGGAACTCGTTCATACAATGATAATATACTAGACTAATCCAGAGAGATCTCCTCAGATTTATAGGGATTCCTCGGCACTTGATTATATCGTAGATGGTTTCTAAACCACCATAGTAGCATTTGTTTTGCTCAAATCTTGTGAAACATGAAAAGCTTGGGGATGGTTTTGTTTTCCATGAGAGTCAACGTTAGAGCCACCATATTTTCCTCTAGATAATCTAATTTGCTCAATATGTAGTAATTTGTTTAAGAAACTTTAACGTTTAGATGCGTCTATGATAAAATCTATGAAAGAACCACAATTACTACCAAAATCTCTAAAAACTGAAACAAAATTGTAAATTTCAAAACTTCACCTAGAATAAAAATGTTTGCTTGGAAACAACTCACACTATAGTTCTTACTGAAGCTAGAACAACAAATTGTTGCTTAATATTGATTGTACCAGTAAAATATACATAAAATCTAACCCATTTCGTTCTTATTTGTATTTGCTAAGCAGGATATAGAGACAACCCTTATTTTGAATATCAACTTCTTAACAACTCCAAAGATTTTCCTAAATATGTGAACTTTTATTCACCTAACAATTACAATATATATAGTGTCCTGAAGTCTGCATCACCATCAATTAGTATATTTGGAAAGAAAGATGTGACATATTTTTATAAGCACAAGTCCACTCGCCATATCCACCTCTGGTAATATCAAAAACTCTCACAACATCACATAATTGATACCAACCATAATTAAGATAGTATTCCTAATGACAGGTTTAACTCTGGTTCTATTAGTAATCAAAAAATTCAACATGCACGTAAGACCACTTTAATATCTCCCTTTCTTAGTTTTGCTTGTTCAACTAACTGACCTCCCAAATTTGGGTTTACTTTTCCAAAAGTCGCCATTGCTATAGTATTTACTCTATCAAAGCCTAGCAACATCAGGGGAAAGGATTTTAACTAATCCTCGAAGGGTTTGTTTTTTTTTTTGGCAAAGAAGAGATGTTACTAAGTTTGAATTTTCTTGGACTAAGCCTCCCTTTCTCAACCTGGCAGTAACTTTAGGCCAGTCAATATTATGCATATTCTTAGAATCCATATCGCCACTCAAAATGAAATATTTTCCCAAGATACTTACCAGTTCCACTTATCAAGCCTATAAGAAGTTCAAGCCTAAATGTTAAGTGGTTACTCACATGATCTAACATAACATTTAGAAGAATTTTTGTACCGACCATATTAAGATTCTGATTAAGCATTTTGCTACTCAACATTGTTCATTTATATTCTTAAAGGTTTTAACATCAATTTTACCTCATTGAATATGAACACGTACCTCCATAGAGAAGTGGGCACTTGCAAGGCTCTAGCTATAGGTTTAGAGAAACTCCTGTAAAAATGGATGGAAGGTTACTCGAAAATGTCTAACACAACATATGTAAGTTGATAATTTAGAATTTTAGACACTGCTTGATTTTTTTGGGTAATAATCTGGATTCTCATATAAGTTTCATTTTATTTATGGAGTGGAAAAGATTGTATATTCAAAGATAAAAATAATTACAAAAACGGGTGTTGGAAAATCCAACCGATATACAAATAAATACCCCAACGTAAAATAAAGGCACCGACTAAATACGACCTTCATTCAAAATTAATGTAAGAGCAATGCTCAGTTGAACCCATAAGTTTTGCTATCTCAAGCTTGTTGTCAATGTAAGGTGATCAAGACTATTTCTTTTTTTAGTCTACTAAGTCAAGTCTCGGAGTAGGTTAGAATTTGGTAGTTGAGTATCAGACATCACCCTGGAAGACTGAAGATCGATGAAGTTATTTGAAGAACTTCTGTATCATGTATGTGAAGACTGAACCATTCTATTTTTCTCACTATGTTATCATTCTATGTCGCATGACTTCTAGTAGATTTACAAAGAAAAAATTTCAAGTAAAGTTTGTCTTGTTAAAAATATCGAAATATGATTCTAGCATAGATGTTCAAAGGTCCTTAAAAAGGTTAGTTATAAACAATTTATTGTTTGAGAATTGATCTGTGGATCAATTGAAAATATCCCATACAATTGATTTTAGCATTTTGGAATGTTTCAAACATCATAAGAGAGAAATTCATGAACTTCTAATATTTCTGCTAGGAGTAGGTTGGCAAACCACTTTGAAAATTATAGATATATGAGTTTCATAAATACCTGGAAGGTTAGTGAACCAGTTCGCAAACCACAAGTTCGGTTGGGAAAAGTTCACGAACAGTTTAATGAACCGTGGTGAACTGAATTTTTTGGTGTTGGTATAAAGGCTTAAGGTTGGCGAACTGTATCCGTCTGAGTTCATAAGACAAGTAAGGTTGGCGAACCCATTGGAGAAATGTGTCCATCTGAGTTCTCAAGCCGAGTAATAAGGATTGGTGAACCCGGTTCACGAACCTTATCTTAACTCGTGAACTAGCCTAACGGTTCACGAATCTTCTTACTAACTGTCCCAGTAAATTAAGTAGATACTCAAAGACTTATTTTTAAAATATTTTTAGCATTGCTATGACTCTCTTAAACACTTCTAAGACTTCATTGATCCGTTAAACACTCATGTGCGTGTATCATGATCAAACTCTTAGGTGTTTTAATGAAAATCATATTTTTTATTGTTTACATGGCATATTTTCCAAACCGAACAAGTCATTATACACGAATATGGAACCGCACCACTGTGTATATTCTTCTTTTGTATTTTCAAGACCTAAAGTGTTTGATCCCAAGTTATTTTAGCTTGAATTCTAAGCAACTCCTAGTCTTGAAAATCTATAAATAGAGATGCTCTTTCAATTGGGAAATCAAATCCCTGACACTTTGTGTCCTAGTTGATAGCTTGAGTCGTCCTATATGAACCTATGGTTCCCCTGAGAAGCATAATTAGGTTTACAGCTAAAAGACTTCGTTTTGGGGATTCGTGAAGCCAGGTCTGTCTATCCTTTACCTTGATAGTTTATGTATCCGGATTTTTCTTTTCTGCAATCGAGGTTTTCGTAATCTCTTTCAGGCAAGATAGATAGAAATCACAAAGTTCTTTTAGTATCATACTTTGTGATTCCTCAAGATAAATGTCTGAAAATTGATCTTAAGTGATCATTTGAAGATTGTTTTGAGAGATGGTTAAAAATCTAGGCTTCCCTTCGGGAGTCGTAAGCTTCAGATTTGTGAGGTTTGCTATCTTGTTTATTCCAAACATATTTCCACTTCTTGATCTCTCGATTTAAATGGAAATCACATAGGCTATCTGTTATAAGAAGATTGGTATCAAAAGTCTTTACTGTGGCTGAAGCAACTCTTAGATAGTAAAGGACCTCAGCTAAGGGAATTAAGTGCATAGAGCCTTGCGAATATACGTAAGGAATATGGTTGTAACTGAATCTATTGGAGGGTTGAGTCGGCCTCATCTACATTCCAGTCTGGATTCTGATAGTATGCTAGTATCTGTAGTATCTTAATATAACTCGTTGTTCAAATTTAGACGAGGTCCCGGGTTTTTCTATGGTTGCGCCTTCCCCGTTAACACAACTTCTGGTGTCTTGTGTTTTTCCTTTTCCACATTATATTGTTTATCTTTATAATTTACGCAAGTTGTACGTATTTAATCTCCATAGATACGTCCATCTAACTGTAATCGATTACAAAACTCGTTCTTGTAGAATTCGTATCTTGAAAGATAGATAACAAGTTTGATTATTTGGCAGAATTCCGATTGGATTATTTGGATACAACTAGATTGATCTTGGATATTGATTTTTGAGATCGGCAAGTACTCTCCTTAACAATCAGGTTCACGGACTCATTCTCTTATACATAATGATTGAAAAAAGGTAGAGATATAAGCTCATATACATATTGTCAAGGATCGATCATTAAGTTGGTCTACTTGCAATTGTATTAAGTTTTGTCCATACATGTTGCCAAACGAAAAAGTTGGTAGTGTATACCCGCATTTTCAATTAATACCATTAATTTTTTGATTTTTTCTAATTTCTGTTTATTTATTTATTTTAAAACCAGCTATATACAACCTGAATAACTAAGTCAAGCAAACAATTTAATTTAGATAAAACTAGTAAAAGATTTTTATTTAGCAATATATCCAACAAGAATATTTAGTGTCGAAATGAAGAAAAAAATGATAACAACATTTTTATTGGAACATCATCATCGTATTTCAGTTGAAAAGGAGAATTCATTATTTATTTTATCTCTTAATATCGATTCAAATATGAAATTATGTTTTATTTTATTTTACACGTCTATCTCAGCAAAGAAGTAAAAGTACAAGAAGAAAAAAACTATAAAATCAAGGCAAGCTATCTAAGAAGTTAGCATGTTCAAGGGTAGAAGATGGGAGTTGAAAATATTTCCACCAATCTCGAACATTGTAAAGCTTTGCGGCGAGCTACAATTTCCTTAACCAATTTCATTAATTAGAGTGGTCTTCACACCAATTCATTAATTAGATGCTGAAATCTCCATGGGATGAAGTTGTTTTCTTCTGCAAAACATGAACTTGACAGTCACCTTCATTGTTGACATTGTGAATATTTAGTCCCTAAGAAAGGTCAAAAGAAAGCAAAAATCTATAAGTGTCCGCCACATATTTAATGCTAGTGAAGACAATCTTTGAACCTGCACCAAGGATGAAACTGCAGTATGCACATTCCATTTAACATTTTCGAGAGGAGGTTCTTTCCATTGTTGGGGATGTAAAAACTGGATATCCTATTATAAAAGATATCATCATCTTTTTATTCAGGAATGACTTCTTTATAGATATTATACCAATACATGCCATCTTCAAGGTATGAAATTTATAGTTTGGTGGAAGTCCACTTCTTTAAATTTATATTAACTATTTACATGTATAAGATAATCATTATATTTTTGATCAACAAAGAAACGATATTATTGGTCATAAAAGATAGTGTATAAAACATTTAGACCAACCTAAACCGGGAAAATAAAAAAGAGAGATTAAGGATTACAAACTAATCCTAAGGTAAAAAGAATTACTGAATATAATTTTTCTATTTTTTTTTCATGCCCTAAACTAGTGGTCCCTAGACTACATCAGCAATTACAGGGTTCGAACCCCTACCTCCGCAGTGGGAGGGGGCATGCCAACCCCCGGACCACTTGGTGATTTGCAATTTTCCTATTTTCGATGACCTTAGAATGGTCTACAGTTTGAAAATTCTTATCAAAGTAAATACCAACAGTAAAGGAAATAAATTGCCTTATTATCCACCGCTACATCAATAAATCTAAACTAACTATGTAATTCATTCTTATCTACCTTAATAGATTTTTTCACATTATGGCTTCACTAATTAAGAGAAACAAATATACGATTAAGATTCTCTAGGGATGATGATTTTATTCAGATATAAAAGGTAACATTTGGTTGTAGGGAAGGAAGCAGAGATAACACTAAGATATTCTAAACTGAATAGTAAGATGACTTTTTTCTTTTTCTTTGATGGCGTGGAATTAGAAAACAGACACTCCATCCCCAATTGTATCATCCACGTAGGATCAACTGTCAAAGAGTTGTTAATTAGCTAGCCAAGTAGCAAAATTGATATTGTTTTGGGTAATTTGGAAATATAGGCCTGTTTTTTCTTGCGTTTTCGAATATAGACTCGTTTTTTGAACTTTTCGAATATAAACCTGTTTTGATTTGGTCCCACTTTTTTTTTTTTTTTGTTGTTGTTGTTGAATAAAACGGTTCCCATCCAGTTAAGTGCAAGATGGTTGTTATATCACCTATTAAAAAATCTTATTTACCCCTGAACCACATCTCCTTTGTGCAAGGTCGATTTTCCACCAACTAAAAACCATGAACCTTATAACTTGGGAACCATGAACCCTAAAACTTGTGAAACCTAAACATTTGAACGATGAACCCTGAATCAAAAGACTGAACCCTAAACGCCGAACTTGTGAATGATGAACCTTTTGGGGAATGATGTAACAAACTTGAAAATGGTGAAACGATCCTGAACCGAGATCAACATACCTTAAAAATGATGAAGAAGGTCAACGTAGCCATGAGTCAAGTGGAAATAAGTAAAAATATAATGGAACTGAACCAATATGGATGGAAAAGTGGAGACAGACCTTTATTTGAAAAGTTGAAAAAACCGGACCTATATTTGTAAATTGGGTTTCAAATAGGCCTATACTTCTCAATTTCTCTGTTTTTTTTTTTTTTTTTTTTAAATCTTTTCTTTGGTGACGGGAGTATTCAATTATCCTAAAGGCTCATGTATCACCACTACAACATGTTCATCAGAGTTCATCAAAGTTCAATGGATATGAGATAGCAGTGCACATGTGGCAGACAAATGCCAATGCAAAAGAAAAAGAACCGAGCGATACCCATAATTTGTCCAAAGGAGGAGGATCATCATCATCTCCTCTAGCTAATCCAAGCAAAAAAATCTAGCCGAGATCGAGACAACCAAAACCATCAACATTCAGTCCTCCCTCTCCACTAAAAAGCCCCAGCCCCAATCCTCCGTAGTCCGTAGTCCGTAGTCATACCCTCACATTAGGACCACTCTAATTATTACCAAACCCCATGTACATATTATCATACTTCCTCGTCCACGTGTCGTTGATTTTATCCCCGTCCCGTTTTTAGAATCAGACAAAATACTTTTGTACAACACGACAAAATTTTAGAAACTTTTTTCTTTTTCTTTCATTTTTTCCTCCGGTTTTTGTACTAATAAAACAAAATTTTAGTTTGGAAAAAGAACATAAATCCCTAAAAGGAGGATTATATGCCGTCACAGAAATGGCTTTTTGCCTTAAATGACAAAACGGTATTCCTCTTTCAACAGTATTTACTCAGTGGTATAGGTAAAATTTGTAAATGAAAAGGTAACTGTAATTCTTGTTTTGTTGGTTTTTTCGGCCGCACGCAGGAAAAGTTTTTGGCATCTTGTTTCTCTTATAAACCACTCGCCCACTAGGAAACTATCGCCTTGTAGTTCGGTGGATTACCATCTCTTTCTTTTGGGAGCCATGAGAGAATTCGACTTTGTAACATGCAATAATGCCTAATTGTTGTGATGGATCAAAAAATAAAAATAAACCACTCACTATCGCATTTCGTCTCGACATGATGTGAATATTACGCAGAGACAATTGGATGGATAGTAAAAATACCCAGTCACTGTTAAAAAAAACAAAAAAAAACACCTAAAGCAAACTAGAATTATTGCAAGGCCATGCATATTGATCATTTTATGTTCAAGGACCAAGGCCATGCAAATGGATCATTTTGTGTCGGCACATCAGTACCTAAAGGTTGTTCTCCTTGCCTCCAAGAATTTAAATTTGGCCCAACCAAAATGTTAATACCGAACTTTATGTTTTACCAAATCAAATGGAATTACCAAATCATACACTAGGCTTTACCAATTTACCTTAATTAAATTAACGATAAATACTTACAGCTTTATGGTGATCTCTATACACTCAGGATTTTAACCTTAATCAAAAATTATTAACCCAGTGGGTCAAAACTCACAAGGTGCTAAAATAAAACCTAGAACTTTGTATAAAATTCTTCCTTGATAGACATATAATCGTGGGATTGTGGTACTTACCTACTCAGGTATAAACGTTTGAGTCTTACTTAGGAAATAATTTTCTTATACTATGTGATTTTACTTCGCTTTACTTCTGACGAAGATATAGAATAATATATTATATGATGTCAAACTTTTATCTTATATAAATTCTGTATTTATACGTATAAACCTAGAGGTTTGTTTGGGAGAAAAGTTATGACAAGCCAATCACCGAGGCGAATCTTGGCCCGAAAGTAAAATTTGTTCTTAAGGAGGGTCAAAATTGTAAACTTACAAAATAAATCCAGGTCAATAGTATATTAAGTCGTGAAATATAGAGTTATATGCATTATTCATTTTCTGTCTTCTGCGTTTCTAGTTTCACAATCTCCTGTTGTATTTCTAAGGTCTTATATCTGTTTTGATTATTGATATACGATGATGCAATGATGATTCATTACGAGACCTCCCTTTTGTGGAAGGTCGGGGAATTTTACCATGTCCACTTTATATCTAAGCATCCAAATTAATTTCTATCAATTTCTTTGTTTCATTTTTTCCAAAATTAATTTGGGGCTTCTGTTGCATTTAAAGATCAGGGTTCTTACCAAAATTTGAAAGTGTTGATTTCCCATTAATGATTAACAATCATGCTAACTCTGAGACTCTTTTTGATCTTAATGAATTGAATCTTTTTGCTTGTCCAAAAAATCTGAGAGAACTAGTTGGTTTACTATATCCGTTTGTTTAACTGGAATAGAAAAACAAAGTTCAGGTTTTTTATTTTGATTGTGAGATTGATTCAGATCTTGAGGTGGTTAGGGGCCTAAGGGCTTTGTTAAATTGGAGTTTTTTTAATGGAAAATCCCGTTTGAGAGTTAGGGCATTTAATTTAAATAGCTTGTTTATTCACAATTGAAATTTACGAATTATTTTTTATACTTTTAGATTCCATATTCCAATTGACAAGCAGATAGAGATAGTCTAGGAAAAAGAAAGCGATTTGATTTTTGTTACTTTTTCCTTTTAATTTGATTAAAGAATTTAAGGACACGAAGAAATTACAACACAGAGAGGGTGATTCTCTTATTAAATGAGTTATTATTCCTTTAGTAATCAAATGTTCAAATCAGTATTATTTACTTGCATATATATAATACATCTTGGAAACGGATTAGAATGTCATACCTTATAGATAATTTAACTTTCGCTTGTCAGATTCATGTTATGGTGGTTGCAACAGTTCATCTAGTTTTACAAAAATCGTAAGCTTTTACATCTTTGTATATTGGTAAGCTTTATATTTCTACCGGACTGTAACAACCTGTTAGTATTATTTTTCCCTTCTTGCTAATCGGTGATTATACTGGTACATGAACCTTTTCCTTACTTGTATTTTGTCCACATCAGGTGATAGGAATCTATCTCCATAACAGTAATCCAGAAATTAAAATGCAGTAGAACTTGCGTCTAAAGGTAAAAGCTCTGAGTTCATATTTTTATTTATTTTTTGTGATGTTAGATATTTTTTCGACCCTTGAACCTTCCCGTTCTGGCTTTGTCCATGGTAATGAGCTTGTTTCAAAATCCTCTAATAAAAATTTCGAATACATGTCAATTTTCAAACCATGGTCTTATGGTTTCGAATAAACCTACTCAAAGAATTAGTATTCTAACGCTTCATCTACACAACATATATGGGTACTGAAACTAAATCATCATTTTACTTACGTAGAATACATGATCAATCCGTATATGCTTATGGTCCTAAGATCACTTATATTTTACTCAATGTATGTCTAACCCATTTATGTTAAAATATTATGTTGTCCTGAGTTGTGTGTCGCGTGTCTTCAATTTTTCACGTAGCAAGCTTTCAATCAATTAAAACAAAGGATATCAACCATAAACTCTGTGGTCTAAACTACAAGAAATAAGCAAATTATACTCGAGAGCGCGCGATGTCATCTAAACATTGATTATTTTTCAATCTTGACATACCAATGCCCATAGGGTTCAAGTCATGGTCTAGCACAAATATCCTTATATGCTGGAAACTAATTATGATACAAATATAGTTATAAACAAATGACCATAAGAACATATAAATTTTAGGAGGTATACCTTTATTCAAAAAAAAAAAATCTTTGAAAATCTATTGACATGGATCTCATTCGCGTTGTTGAAGGTTACAATGGTAGTATTTAATAACATCATCTCAATGTAATTTGGTTTCGTTCTTATTGAACCCAAAGGTTTTGTCCTCGAAATAATCTTCCATTGATTTTTCTTTGGAGTTAGATCTATTGTACACATCATCAAACAGGTCTTTTAGAGATCCGGTGTAATGACCCAACCCCACATCGATTTTGTCCCATTGCACTTGGTTACTAGAGTTATCCAGTAGCATAGGTTTTAAACAAGCACCGCTACGGTCATATAGTAACAACTTTGCGGGAGGTGATCTATCCATAGATTACTCGCGTAGAAGAATACTTAATTGTAGAGTTTTTTTGTCAACTGTGGAGCCAATATTTTCTGAGAAAAGTCTCGAAGTAATTTTTGGATGTACCACTACATATATTACATTCGACCAACCACTGCTAAATATTGGGTGTTACAGTTCCACCCCCTTAAATTAGAGTCGTCCTAAACTCCAAAATATAGAAGCCCCGATCTTTGATGTTCCCTCCCACTCATGAGACCAGTACATGGTCAACTCGTATAGCGTTTTCTTAACAAATGACCTACCGATACGACTCAACCCTCCACTAGTATTGTCCTCACATAGGCACTGTGGTTATCCAGCAGTGTGGGGTTTTCGACAGGCGCCTCCGCGATCATTCAACAATAGTTTTCTGAGAAGTCGTACATCTCTGGATCACTCCCTCCCCAACACGCATAATTGCAAAAAAAAATTTGCCAACTCTGGAGCCAGTTATGTTGAAAAGGCCTCAATATAATTTAAGATGTATCATTACGTATATTCAACTCGTTCAACCACTGCTAAATACTGGGTGTTACATCTAGATCCCCTTTAGTTGTCATAGAAGAATTACATGTTCTTTCCTTGTCTATCTTCTAGTGTCATATATTCTATGAATATCATTTTTCAACTCAGAATTCCCTAAAGATACGTTTAACTGAGGATGGGTTATGTTTACCTGAATTACAATATAGTATTTTCGTTCTTGCTAGTCTTCACTTGGTTTACCGTTTTTCATATTTTTTTCTTTTTAGAGTCATACCTCCAAATCCATCTTCACAAAAAACTTGAGTTTATTTTTTATTATCAATTTTATGTTCTATTTCCGCTATAGATGTAAAATATGTTTTGCCCAATTTTTTTGGCATAACACAATATGCTAAAATTTGGTATACCTAGACACGTCACTCCATGTCATGGAAACAGTCTCGCAAGACACATCACTACACATGAACTGGAGGTGGTATGATGTCCGAAGCTAATAAGCATATCGACACAAAACAACACGTAGCTTACATAAGAACAAGGGCCACACTCTACAAAAGGCAAATGCATCATGCAAATAAAACACGATGCATCAGTTGTAAAGCACACCACGACACATGTAAAACACGACATACCACTCCGTATTTCACAAAAATATCTTTATTACAGGTGATGTGAACCATTTTAAACTGCCATTATGTTGATTAATTTTTATATACATATATTATTTAGAATTTGAAGTTGTAAAAATGTTTATTTTTATGCTCATTTTTAACAATATGATAGACAATTGTATTTTTTCTAATGTAACTGATAGGATGATATTATACAATGAATAACATGTAAAGGTTTTGATTCGGATAAACTTATTAAATTAATCAATATACGAATAAGAAACTAATACTCAATTTGAAAAACAAAAAATAAGTGTATCGTAAAAAATAACACAACATATCATGATTATTCATATGTTGTGCCTTCCCATATTATAAAAATGCACCATAACATGACATAGTTAGTTTCATTGCGCCTTCCCATTGTATAATTTTTTTTTACGAGCCGACATGACATAGTTAGTTCTGTTGTGCCTTCCCGTTGTTACAGAAAATTTTATGACCCGACATGACATGGTTAGTTTCTCTTATGCCTTTCCATTTTATAGAAAGAAAAATATAGCCCTACATGACATAGCTAGTTCTTTATGCCTTCCCATTTTATAGAAAGAAAAATACAACTTGCACATTCTCGTTTTACATTTAATAGAATGAAGAATACAACGTGCGCATTCTCGTTCTATATTTAATAGAAAGAAAAATATAACGTGCACATTCTCGTTATATATTTAATAGAAAAAAAATTACAACGTGCACATTCTGGTTTTACATTTTACAGAAAAGAAAATACAATCCGACATGATACGATACAATTAGTTCTCCGATGAAACACGAAACGATCGGCTTAGCATCTTCCGATTTATATCGTGCCCATACACTGAACTCTATTTCGGGCCGTGCCACTCTACACTCAACACCTACAATTTCCGGGAGAGTCCCACATTGAGTAAGCCCTTTCCTCTCAAGACAGCGCAATCAAAAAAGCCCATGTGAAATCACTACATGACTCATCGTATGCATCATAATACTACGAAGACGTGTAAGTGTTTCTAGAAGAAAGACTCGCAGTCAGAAATTTTAAAAATTTACTAATAAACTCTATTCGTAATTTAGAAACAAAAACAATTTATTTTTCTAAATCTATATCATTTGGAGCAAGAGGTGTGTATTTTTGTGGTCGGTTACGTGCGAACTTATTATTTCTACTACCTCTTTAACCCAAAATAAAAAGAAATATTATTTTTTGCTGAATGAATACAAAATCTCCGGGACCCACTCCCCTCCAAAAGAAAAAATAACTCTTAGTATATTTATATCGGCCGCCCGTTTTGTCGTGTCTCTCGTCTGCTTCATCTCTTCTCTTTAACAGCGTTTGACTCTCCTCTCCTCTCCTGTAGCGTGCATTTCTATCCCTTCCCTTTCCTCTCCAATATATATATATATATATTATTACTATTCTCTTTCTCTACTCACTTTTCTTCGTATAATTCTTCAGAAACAACAATAATTGTCTCTCTGTGTTTTCATTTCATTTCTCATATTCTCATTTTCTTGTTAGTATGAGATTAGTGTCTTGGTTTTCATTTCTCTGTGTCTCTCTTGATTGATTACTAAACAAGAAGAAGAAGAAGAAGAAGAAGAATTGGTGGTGTTGAGTAATTAGGAAAGGATAAAAGAAGAGAATTTGTGTGTTTTTTTGGGTAAATTTGATGGCTGAAAGTGATGAAGTTACTCTCATGGATTCAAAGGTAATAGATTGATTGTAGCATTGGGTTAATTGTTCCATTTTTTGTCGTGAATTTGGTTTGTAGATTTGTTTTACTTATTTTTGGAGTCTGCCTTTACTTTTCTTTCCACCTTTTGGATGTTGTTCAATTTTAGTAGCTTTTTTTTACTCTGAATGTTTTTGCAGTTTTCATTTCTGGGTCTGTGTTATTTTTATCAAAGTTTTAATCTTTTTACACACTGGGTTTTCCTGTAAATTATAGAGGGGGTGATTGTTATGAGATTTCGACATTTGGTACTTAATTTTGACCTAATCTTGTTGTTTTCCCCTCTTTTATTCCAGTTGGTGGTTCCACTCAACACATGGATCCTCATTTCAAATTTCAAGCTTGCTTATAATCTCCTCCGACGACCAGACGGCACATTCAATCGTCATTTAGCTGAATATCTCGATCGAAAAGTCACTGCAAATGCTAATCCAGTTGATGGCGTCTTCTCATTCGACGTTCTTATGGATCGCGCGACGAATCTTCTTAGCAGAATTTACAGACCAGCTTTGCCCGGTAATCTCCATCCCTCTATAGTGGAGCTTACCAGTCCGTTGAGTAGTGAAGAAGTTGTGCCAGTTATTATCTTCTTCCATGGTGGTAGTTTTGCACATTCATCTGCCAATAGTTCTATATACGATTCGCTTTGTAGACGTCTAGTGCGACTATGCAACGCGGTTGTAGTGTCTGTGAATTATCGCCGATCACCCGAGAATCGCTACCCGTGTGCTTATGATGATGGCTGGGCTGCGCTGCAATGGGTTCATTCTAAATCGTGGCTTCGTAGTGGCAAGGATGCTAAGGCTCATGTGTATCTAGTTGGTGATAGTTCAGGTGGGAATATGGTTCATCATGTTGCAATGAGGGCAGTTGAATCCAAGACTGAAGTGCTGGGTAATATCTTGTTGAATCCTATGTTTGGTGGAATGGAACGAACTGAATCGGAGAAGAAATTGGATGGGAAGTATTTCGTTACAATTAATGACAGGGATTGGTATTGGAGAGCCTTCCTCCCTGAAGGCCAAGACAGGGATCACCTGGCTTGTAATCCGTTTGGCCCGAATGGCATGAGCTTGAAGGGGATCAAATTTCCGAAAACTCTAGTCGTGGTTGCAGGTTTGGATCTTGTTCAAGATTGGCAAAAGGCTTATGCTCGAGGCCTTGAGAAGTATGAACAAGATGTGAAACTATTGTACTTGGAACGGGCTACGATAGGGTTCTACTTGTTACCGAACAACGATCACTTCTACACGGTCATGGAGGAAATCAAAAACTTTGTGAGTTCCAACTTTTAATAGACTTAGGTTTCTACTTACAAATTCAGCCTATACATGACAAAAGCTTTCACAATTCACTCGGGGTTACGTTTTTTTTCTCTCCTTGTTTCGGGTTGATTTGGAGTCTTAATAGTATCTGTGTATTAATACTAGTAGTGTTTACTAAATGTACCATCTTTGTGGCGGTGGCTGTTGTAATGGTAATGGTGGCGTCAAGATATGCACACGGTTTAACTGGTACGTGTTCTTCATGTGGGGGTTTTGTCTTGTTCCGTTGCTGCAGAGAATGTTATTCGAAATCAGAAGCCATTTGATATTAGCAGAACAGATGCAATTTCCGTAATTTAACCGTGTATGTTCAGAGAAGTCGCTGATTACCGAGTAGCTTTCAGTGTAATGAAGCTGTTTGACAACAATGGCTTTGGAAGCCCCACCGGAATGTAGTAGTAGTAGTGTTGCATTTACCTCTTCTAACTTCTAACAAGGTAGAAAGGGGAAAGAAGATTTGGGATTAGCGGGGTTAAATATATTTTAGCGTTAAGTACTAATTCCAAATACATGGATGAGGAACATCCATGAAGTTGATAAGTTTATGTTGTTGTTATTGTTATACTTGTGTGTTCCAAGAAAATCGAATATATAAAATATGTTTGTTTGTTTTCTGTTCATGTTATCCAATTCTGCACCAAGTTTGATTCCACTGCAGGAAAAAAATGCAAATGGTCAGTGTGGTTCCCTTCTAAAATCCAACCGAGACGGGAACTGGAAGCAGCCTAGGCTTTGGCCGGTCAGTGCTGCACTCCTTGAATCCCTTCAGCTGCTTGCTTTGGCGAGCTGCTGCTAACAAACATATCTCAAAAAACTGGTTGTTTTCATGAATGATGCTTGCAGTACAAAATCTTAAGCAAAAAGGGCAATGGCCCAATGCTCTATGTCAAAGGAGGAACAGAATCCAATAATCCATAGTTTTTATAGGATGTCAAGTCTGCATTCTGCAAAAACAAATCTGGGGCATGAATTGATGCATTGAATGGAAAACACAGCCTTTAGAACCAATAATCTGTCCATGAATGGATGGAAGCACTGTAAAACCAATAAGCTATCTCAGATTCACTGCACTATCACCTAAATTATCAACAACCCTCTCTAATCGAATACCAACTTCATCAATAAGTTAAAAACGAAAATCGCAGTTTTTTGAATGATCCAAAATAAGTCAATATCATTGGTACTATCGCCAATATAATTTTCATTCTTGCAAATTTTTATATATTTTTTTGTCATTTCTTTTGATTTTTGAGTGCTTATTTTGTTCTTGGAGGTTAGTATAATAACAAACACGAAAGAATTTGGCTTCTTTTGAGGAAGAATCCATCTACTAGTAGTTGGTTTATGAATGTATATTTTTTTGTCCACAATGGAGAGGACCACATGGAGCTTTTCTTTGAATAATATTAAGTAGAAAGTAGAAGCACAGCTAAGGTTTAGACAAAGACATAGAGACTTGTTTAAATTGACTTTCTTGGCTTATTATTTATGCTTACGAATATTTGGTTACGTTTTAAGTAGAGCCTAATCACTAGAGTTAAAACTAGATTAGGAGCTATAAAACAAAATTGTGTGTGTGTGTTTTGGATTATTGGGGTTTAATTTTCTTTATATAAAATGTAGACAACAAGTTGTCGTTGTTTTATATAAGATAAAGGGTGCGTTCACATTGTTGGTATGTCTCATTTATTGTAATCTGTTTGTAAAATGAATAGATAGATAGCTGGTGATTAAGGTTTTGAATACGTTCTCTCTAATAAGACATTAGTCATTATCAATCCACATTTGTCTTTGTGTTCAAAAAAAGAAAAATAATCCAAGACTATTTTGCACTAACTTGTGTTTTTGTCCAACTCTAATTCGGGGATTGCAAGGAAATATCACCGTCCATTCTCTGTTCTTCCTTTAGGAAAACTTTGAGTAGGATAGATTAGTGAAAGGAGCTGAATTAGCATCTAAGGAATTTGTTTGTTTGTTTGTAAGTAAGACTAGGAGGAGGCAAAGATCTTAGTTACATCCGAAGTAGAGCCATCTAATATAAACTCGGCAAATGTCATCCCAATCGACTAAAGAAGTAAAATATTTTGCTTTCTTGGCAAGAGTGTCTGCCACTTAATTTCTGGTTCTGGGAACAAAATAAAAACCTAGAAAATTGCTACAAATTGAAGTCTTGCGATCAGCTTCATCCAAAATCGCCTTGCTGGTCCAAGAGATGTCTACTGTCCTACCATTTAGATATTCGTTTTCAATGCTGAAACCTGATAAATGTTTTTCCTCTGCCCAAGTTGTTGCTTGCAAGAGTCTTACGGCTTCTGCCTCTTGTGGGTTTGAACATATTGTCGGTCCTGCTCTTCCTCCTGCAAAGGTATCTGCTTCATTTCTTAGGATTATAGCAAAACTTGAAGGAGTAGTTTCTGATAACCAAAAAGCATCAACATTAATATTTTTTGTGT
Source organism: Papaver bracteatum (assembly GCA_023529315.1). Classification (NCBI taxonomy): domain Eukaryota; kingdom Viridiplantae; phylum Streptophyta; class Magnoliopsida; order Ranunculales; family Papaveraceae; genus Papaver; species Papaver bracteatum. Next base: position 2,187,893 of record JAJJWX010000742.1, read on the forward strand.
TTCTATTCGGAGGATTCCAAGGTATATTATTCTTTTGTTTCTTTATCCTATTCTTGTTGCTGGTAGGTCTATCATTTCTTGACCAAAATTCTACATGTCTTTGTATTTCCTTTGCTAAGTTCTGTGGGGGTGTGAATAGTTCCTTGAAAAGCTTTGTTACATCTAGCCTTCCAGATAAACCACATTTTTGTAGCCACTAGTTCTAAGGATATCGCTGAGCTAGGATTCTGAAACCAATCTTTACATATATCTGCCATTTTTGTGGAGGTATTGAAGTTAATATGAAATGGGTTTGGTCCTAGCCCCCAAACTTCCTCAGTTAGCATAGGGACAATGTAACAAAACATGTTCAATAGTTTCTTCTTGATCATTACATAAAGTGCATTTTGGGGTTGATGTCTTTAATGAAGCCTTTAAGTTTTGCATTTGTTGATAGCACATTATGTAAACATTTCAACAGAAACAGTTTGATTCTAGGTAAGACTCCTAATTTCCAAATAGATTTCCAGAAATCGTCATTTAGGCCTAGGTTAGAGGAATTCATACTATGCTCATTCAGCTTATCATACATTAATTTAACAGAAAAAGTTCTGAATTTAGTAAGTTTTCATCTCAGATTATGTTTTTTAAGGTTATGTTCTTTATCTAGGAAAAGATTGATTTTATGTATTTCTTGAGAAATGAAGTTTGGGAAGCTAAAGTATACCAGATTTGTGTTCCATTTATTAGTATATGAATATATTAAGTATGCTCCTATTGTTAGAGCACTGCTCGGTCAAACTCGCATGCGCTGCTATCTCAAGCATGTTTGTCAATGTTAGTGATCAAAACTATAAAGTCTTGATTTCTAGTCTACTATATCTAAGGTCTCGGACTAGGATAGAAAGTGTAGTTGAGCTCAAGAACTCTATGGCGATCATCATACAAGATGAAGGACTACTCAAGGAACCAGTGGAACTTCATCGACTAAAAGGTATGTGGAGACTTGAACTTATCTATCACTCAAAAGTCTATCTACTCTATCTCCTATCTTGAGACAAAAGTCATATTACTATACAGACTAAGATTATACACATGTGATATTTCGAGCTGAGTATATCTCGCTTATCTATTTCTCGAAATATGTGTTGGTAAAGCTTTCGCTTTAGCCAAGTTCATCTTTACCTAGTGACGAAAGTCATGTTATGTATCAATCATTTTGGATATCGCTCTGACGAAAAATAATTTGTGAATAACAACTATATAACACCCTCTGAGAATGTTTCAATGATTGAAATGAGAGTTTAGATAATATAACCATTAAATGATATTAGCATTGTTGTGGTAACACATATATGTATAAGTCCTTATTGCTTGAACCGAAGTTTGCGAACTTTGTTGATCAAGTGAAACCTGAGTAGTGCGTGAGATCATTCCGCGAACTCGGCATACAAACTCAGTCCGCGAACTGGCGTAAGTTCTCGAACCCGAGAAATTCTGCCGGAGTTTGTGAACTCCGTCCGAGAACTTAAGTCCGCAAACCCAGTCCGCGAACTTGAGTAGGTTATGTCTAAAAACGATGTTTGTGAACTTATCTTAATAAACTAAGGAATGCTATTACAAACCATGGCTTTATAGTTCATGAATCGATTCGAGTGAATCACATCGTTTTTTCTTCAATTGTGTCTTGTGTAGTACATAAATATCTAAGAAATTGAACAACTCTCTAACTAGTTCATTTGAGTCATTTGGACTAGTTACGGTGAAGAAGAGTATGGTTGATATGAAAGTTATCATATGGCTAACCATTTGGTTAACTATTGTTGAACCAACTAATGTACAAGTTTGGGTACGGTTTTTACAAGCCTACAAATGTTCATTTTATGTGTGTGTAACAAGCTATGTTTTTGATCTAACGGTTGATAAATATTAGCTTGAATCTAATCAGGTTTTCATCTAACGGTGAATATTTAATGCTTTGTTACTAAGCTAACATTGATTGCAAACCATGATTTGAGAGACTATATAAGGGAGAACACTAGCAACTGGGAAACCTAATCCCCACACATTCTGTGTGATACTTGTTGGATAAGCTAGAGTCAATTCTCCTTTAACCTTTGGTTTTCTTCTTCTAAAACCAGGTTAATGACTTAAAGACTTCATTGGGATTGTGAAGCCATACCGATACTACTTTTATCGTAGTTGTGTGATATGATCTTGCATCTTCTATCATACGAGTACAATTGTAATAATTGGCTTGAGATTTCTATCTCCGATGGGCAAGATATAAAACTAGTCACAAACACTTCGTCTCATCGTTTGTGATTCCTCAATAATCTTCTTCGATGTGTCAATTAAGTTTATTGTGAGGTGATTGATAAAGTTGAGCTGTTCTTCGAGAATATAAGTCTGGTTTTATCAATTGTTTCATGTTCACCTTGATTTATCAAAAGACGGAACAAAACTCATAGGTTTATTCGTGGGAGACGAATTTATCTATCATTATAGACTTTTCTGTGTGATACAGATTTGTTGATTAAAGTCTTCGACTTTGGGTCTATCAACTCTTGGTTTTGGGTGAGATCAGCTAAGGGAATCAAGTGTGCAGTATCCTGCTGGGATCAGAGGCTTAGGATCACAACTGTACCTTGGATTAGTGTGAGATTGGTTGGGGTTCAACTACAGTTCATACCGAAGTTAGCTTGGGGTAGGCTAGTGTCTGTATCAGCTTAATACAATGTATGTTTAATCTGGACTAGAACCCGGGGTTCTTTTGCATTTGCGGTTTCCTCGTTAACAAAATTCTGGTGTCTGTGTTATTTCTTTTCCGCATTATATTTCGTTATATAATTGAAATAATACAGGTTGTGCGTTGTTCAACCAATTAGAATATCTGACCTTCTTGGTTATTGATTTAGATTGATTGACACATGGATATTGGTCTTTGGTACCATCCAAGTTATCTCTCTTTGATAAAGACTTGCATATTGTATTTGCTTGAGTAAATATCAAATTGAGAGATAGAGATAATAAACTCCTTGAGATATTTTCTGTTGATTGAGTCTGACTGTTTAGTTGATTCTCTAGAAAGTAACTCGGAGTTTTCCATACAGATTGCTAATCGAAATATTGGGTGTGGTTGTTAGACACCCGCTTTTTCAATTGGTCTCAGAGCAGGCAAACACATTCAAGACCTTACAAGTGTGTGTTTGTGGCGATCTGACTCTATGGACAAGAGTAGTATCTCTAATAACATACCAGTTCAGAAATCACCAGATGAACCTAAAAGCTTGGATTCACCTGAGAAAACTGTCGCGTCTAAATCATTATCTAAATATTCTCTTAATGAAAAAATGTTGATTGGGAAACTCTCCTAGAAGAACAATTGGATGAACTTTCTGATAAAGGTGATTCAAATATTGATAGAGATGTTGATGAGGAAGTCTCACAATATGTCAAGTTTTTGGATTCATATAATATGAATAAAATTATATCTTCTCATATCTCATCTGCTCTGGAAACTGAGAAGATGTTACGCAAGTGTTTATTCTTCAAATCGTTCTAACGAATCGATCCTCAAGGATTCTGAAGAAAACCTACGTATGAAATCACGTAAATGTGATAATATTTATCAAAAATATTTCTTGTTGGAGGAGAAACTTGCAAAATCTGAAGCAAAGGTTATCTCCCATCAAACATGTTTTGACGACAGAGAAAGTGCGTATCTTTCCCGAGAAAAATGCCTCGAGGCTGACTTAACTGCTGCTCTTGATAAAATCAAGAGGTTGGAAGATGACTTAAAAAAGTTCAATACTAGTTCAAGCAAGTTAACTACTATGCTAGGAGCAAGTAAAAATCATCGTGATACACAAGGATTGGGATATAAGGGAATAGTTGCTCCAAGTATTAGGAAAGAGGTAAAAATTTTCAAGGCTAGTGATTCTTCTCAACAAAAAGTTTCCACTAATGGCAAAACTGAAACACCTTCACCGGAAGATAAAGACAAAATGAGCAGAGTCTATCAACCTCCAAAGCCAGTACATGCGAATCGAGGTAAGAACATTCCTTATATTTGCCACTATTTTGGGAACAAGGGACATTCTGAGCATAATTGTCGTCTTCGGTTAAGGAATAAAAAACTTCATAACATTCTTGCATGGATGTCTAATGAAGTTATCAAACCTATTTCTCATTTCATTAGAGTAAAAGACACAATCAACATTCATGGTAAATCAATTTCTAAATGTGTCTTTGAAATAAAAAATGTTTTCAGTAGTAGAAGGGTAACTGATTTCCCTAACAACATTGGAAAGAGAAAAAGGTACAGGAGAAAGAAGAAAGGTTCAAGATACTTGTCTCTCTCTGAAGAAGGATGCAAATCCAACGATTCAGTCCCGGATTCCTTACATATTAATAATCGAGTCTCAGAACTTAAGACAAACATAAACAGACTCAAATGGGGAATCATAAAAACATGGAAAACAGTTGATTCAGGTTCTCCTTTTTCCTCTCCTAGTAAAACTTCTTCATCTCTATTGAGTGTTACGTCTCTACATTCCCATAAAGGAGAAAAAAAAAGTCAATAATGATGAGAAAAATGCTCATCCTAATACACCATGACTGCTTCTTGTAGCATACTTCCTTTAGAATAAGAAGGATGCTCTGTGTTCTCAAGAAAGAGTCTAGAGAAAGTTGTCAAAGGTGTATGCCCTTCTCTTGTTGATCTCAAAATTTGTTTTGAGTTACTTTTTGAAGGCTGTTCTAATGATTATAGGAGATAATTTCTTGTTGAACCGTCCCTCCATTATTTGTTTGCTTCTCCACGTTTTGGTCATCTATGACTACTTGTGCACGTTCACAAAGACACACACGGATATTTTGCCTAGGGTTTATATGAACCCCCTTTTATATATACTTCATTAATTGACACTTTATTCTATAATGTTAAAAATATTCTACTGAATTTTTAGCACAATGAAGAGAAGCAACAAAGATGTGATCAAGGAGGGCAAGACTATCGAGTTCCATGAAGATCATGTTTTCATTATTTGTCATTATGCTATTGATCATGAAAATAATCTACCAGTTCAGATGTCTTCACAACTGGTAGGAAACCTTCTTCGAGACTTTGAAGTCGTTCGTGAACAACTCGGAATAACAACAAGGAATCTTGATTTTCTAAAGAACGAACTGAAGAAAGCATCTGATGAACTTATTCTTGTTCGATCTTTAGTTGCAAACCGGGTTTAATTTTGCCTAGTAAATCTTCTATTTTTCTTGTTTTGTTTAAAAGAATAACTTGTGTTTGGAATATCCATTATTGTGGTTACACATAGCTATGTCCAAAGTTTTCATCTTCTTGATTTTATATTTATTTGGTTAAATTCTAAACTTGTTTGGAAGATGATTTTTGCAGTATTAATCTTTATGATTTTATATATTGCAATATAGTTATGGGATATGTGTGTTTACGTCCGTGAACTTGTTGTCCCATACTTTGTCAAAAGTAAAGTCGTTCGTGAATTGATATGCAAGTATTGATAAAAGAATGAATAGACTTTTGACAAACACAAAAGTTAAGCATATATTGTCAATTATTGATGTAAAATAGGTTAAAATATTTTGTGATTCAAGGATTATGTCTATTGTGTGTCATTGTGCAAATGGTGATGAAAAACAGAATGAATCATTGCTTATTCCACGATATAAGGTCAATCTCCGATCCACAATTTTTGTGTGAATACTGTGTTGTAGTGTCTTATATTGAGCACTAAAACAAAAAAAGTTGATTGCTTTTGTGATTCACTAAGTTGTTGTTCCGTAAGGTACTTTATGTTGAACATGCTGAACTAAATTAATCAACTTATGTGGTTATTTAGTTAGCAATCCATAAGTTTTCTTATGTTTGAGCTTTTCTTCGACTGGGTTGGTTATTCATGATTAACTTAGTCATCGCTCCATAGATTTTCTTATGTCGAGTGTGACCAATTAAATTGATTACTTTTGTAATTAGTTTGGTTGAGTATGACAATTAGATCATTTGTGAGCATTCTTGTGATTAATCTAATTGATTTCTTAAGTCTCCATAAGTTTACTTGTGTCGAGCATATTTAGTCAAATTAATCTTGGTTCGCTTTGGTTAATATGATTGAATATTTCTTTTTTTGGATTCCAAATTCATACTTGTATGTGATTTGTTGAGTTCAAAGAAATCCCTCTTTTCTTTTGAAATTAAGGTCGCTCTTGTTGTTCCTTTGGGAATGACATTTTATGGGGGAGAGTTCTTTTTGAACTTGTGCTTAATTGCCAAATCTTTGTGGGGAGTGCGGCTGTGGAATATTATAGGGGTTATCTTATATCTTTATAGACTCCTTGATGAATGCATTTATCTTAGTCTTTATGATTGCATCTAAACAAGATGATATACATTTACCTTTCGTCATGAAATGTCTCTTACGGAAATTTCATTAGGATCCCGTTCTTGTACCTTTGCCAATTTTATTGACAAAAAGGGGGAGAATTAATATGTAGTTCATACTACAAATACATATGGTTTTCAGATCATTATGTAAGGGGGAGTGGTATCCATGTGAGATGGAGTATTGACTAAGGGGGAGTGAAATATCACCATAGTATTGTTGTTGAAGTTGTGATACAATTGGACTTTGACGCTGTGTAATGATACTATGACACTGTATAACAATGATTGAGAACTATTGTTTTCTAGTTGTTATAGCTATGGATTTTCAACAACGATGATGCTAAACTTACAACCTTTGGGATCATTGGACTACTTGGAAGTGACGGAGATTTCGAGTAATGTTGAAGATTAGACATGTGGAATAGGAGCTACAAAGTTTATTTATATATTTTTTGTATTTCATATGTATTAATAGTTTTGCCACTAAAATTGACAAAGGGGGAGATTATTAGAGCACTGCTCGGTCGAACTCGCATGCGTTGCTATCTCAAGCATGTTTGTCAATGTTAGTGATCAAAACTATAAAGTCTTGATTTCTAGTCTACTATAGCTAAGGTCTCAGACTAGGATAGAAAGTATAGTTGAGCTCAATAACTACATGGCGATCATCATACAAGATGAAGGACTACTCAAGGAACCAGTGGATCTTCATCGACTAAAAGGTAGGTGGAGACTTGAACTTATCTATCACTCAAAAGTATATCTACTCTATCTACTATCTTGAGATAAAAGTCGTATTACTATATAGACTAAGATTATACACATGTGATATTTCGAGCTGAGTATATCTCGCTTATCTATTTCTCGAAATATGTGTTGGTAAAGCTTTCGCTGCCAAGTTCATCTTTACCTAGTGACGAAAGTCATGTATGTTTTAATCATTTTGGAAATCGCTCTGACGAAAAATAGTTTGTGAATAAAAACTATATAACACCCTCTGAGAATGTTTCAATGATTGAAATGAGAGTTTAGACAATATAACCATTGGAGGATATAAGCATTGTCGTGGTAACACATATATGTATAAGTCCTTATTGCTTGAATCGAAGTTTGTGAACTTTGTTGATCAAGTGAAACCGGAGTAGTGTGTGAGCTCAGTCCGCGAACTTAGCATACAAACTCAGTCCGCAAACCCAGTCCACGAACTGGCGTAAGTTCTCGAACCAGGGAATTTCTGCTGGAGTTTGTGAACTCCATCCGGGAACTTAAGTCCGAGAACCCAGTCCGCGAACTTGAGTAGGTTATGTCTAAAAACGACGTTTGTGAACTTATCTTAATAAACTAAGGAATGCTATTGCAAACCGTGGCTTTATAGTTCATGAATTGATTCAAGTGAATCACATCGTTTTTGCTTCAATTGTGTCTTGTGTAGTACATAAAGATCTAAGCAATTGAACAACTCTCTAACTAGTTCATTTGAGTCATTTGGAATAGTTATGGTGAAGAAGAATATGGTTGATATGGAAGTTATCATATGGCTAACCATTTGGTTAACTATTGTTGAACCAACTAATGTACAAGTTTGGGTACGGTTTTCACAATCCTACAAACGTGCATTTCATGTGTGCGTAACAAGCTATGTTTTCGATCTAACGGTTGATAAATATTAGCTTGAATCTAATCAGGTTTTCATTTAACGGTGAATATTTAATGCTTTGTTACTAAGCTAACATTGATTGCAAACCCTGATTTGAGAGACTATATAAGGGAGAAATCTAACAACTGGGAAACCTAATCCCCACACATTTTGTGTGATACTAGTTTGCTAAGCTAGAGTCGATTCGCATTTGACCTTTGGTTTTCTTATTCTAAAACCAGGTTAACGACTTAAAGACTTCATTGGGATTGTGAAGCCAGACCAATACTACTTTTATCGTAGTTGTGTGATATGAACTTGCATCTTCTATCGTACAAGTACAATTGTAATAATTGGCTTGAGATTTCTATCTCCGATAGGCAAGATATAAAAGTACTCACAAACACTTTGTCTCATCATTTTTGATTCCTCAATAATCTTCTTCTCTGCGTCGATTAAGTTTATTGTGAGGTGATTGATAAAGTTGAGCTGTTCTTTGGGAATATAAGTCTGGTTTTATCAATTGTTTCATGTTCACCTTGATTTATCAAAATACAGAACAAAACTCATAGGTTTATTCATGGGAGACGAATTTATCTATCATTGTAGACTTTTCTGTGTGATACAGATTTGTTGATTAAAGTCTTCGACTTTAGGTCTTAGAAACTCTTGGTTGTGGGTGAGATCATCTAAGGGAATCAAGTGTGCAGTATCCTGCTAGGATCAGAGGCGTAGGAGCATAATTGTACCTTGGATCAGTGTGAGATTGGTTGGGGTTCAATTACAGTCCAGACCGAAGTTAGCTTGGAGTAGGCTAGTGTATGTAGCGGCTTAATACAGTGTATGTTTAATCTGGACTAGGTCTCATGGTTTTTTTGCATTTGCGGTTTCCTCGTTAACAAAATTCTGGTGTCTGTGTTATTTCTTTTCCGCATTCTATTTCGTTATATAATTGAAATAATACAGGTTGTGCGTTGTTCAACCAATTATAATATCTGACCTTCTTGGTTGTTGATTTAGATTGATTGACACATGGATATTGGTCTTTGGTACCATCCAAGTTATCTATCTTTGATAAAGACTCGCATATTTTATTTGCTTGAGTAAATATCAAATTGAGAGATAGAGATAATAAACTCCTTGAGATGTTTTCTGTTGATTGAGTCTGACTGTCTAGTTGATTATCTAGAAAGTAACTCGGAGTTGTCCATACAAATTTCTAATCGAAATGTTGGGTGTGGTTGTTAGACCCCCGCTTTTTCAACTATAGATAGGTGAGAGTTATCATTCGATTTGTAATCCATAAGGTTTACGTTTAGACCCAATATCCAATGATCCTCCCAGATATTGATACTTGTACCATTTCCCACTTCCCAAATTCTATTTTGAGCCACTAGGTTCAAACCTGTGTAGATGCATCTCCAAGTCCATGAACATCCATCTAGGGGTTTAATTTGCTTTAAGGGGTGCTTTATTTCTGAAGTATCTAGGCTGCAAAGCATTGTCCCAAAGCGAGTTTGGGTCTGTTAATAATCTCCAGGCTACCTTTGCTATCAAGGCTAGGTTGAACTTATGTGTATATCTGAATCTTAATTACCTCCCTTACTCATTGGTTTACACATACATGTCCAAGCTTTGGGGTAATATACCTTTGCATTTTGTTTAATTCCCCACCATAAGTCTTTGTGGATGCCATTAATCTTACTTGTTAGAGCATAGATCGGTTGAACTCACCAAGCGTTGGTATGTCAAGTTTGGTTGTCATATTTTAGTACCAACACTCATCTAGAGCCGCTTGATTAAATACTAGAGCCAACTTCGTTTAGGTTAGCCTAGAATGTTGAGACATACAAGTATTACTCTGAAGACCTGAAGAATGTGAATAAGCAGTGAACTATAAAGCGACATCATCCTTCCACTTGAGGTTAGTATTGACTTGAATTATTTTATTCCTAACGTATCTTTCAAGTCGTGCTATATTGAAAACATAACTGCGAAGCTGTATATACTGTACATATTGTATAATACTCTAGTGATGTGATATAACCATAATCGTATGATCATAGTATTAGGGAATTAGACAACGAAGTATAATGCTTATCTTTTGAACTTCGTAAATATGACATCAACGTAATCTTGTATATATTGTTTTGATTATGTGAATGGATTATGGTAAAGATTTCATCCTAGGAAATAATATTTTACATTTTTTTAAAGGAAGTACATTCATGAGCTTGTTTCGTGAACCGAAAGGGAAATCATTAGGCTTATTGGTCAGGCTATTCATTGTAAATCTTTGGATGACCAATATGTGTGAGATGGTAGAACCGATCTTAACTTAGGTTATGTATCTTGGTATAACTAATCACAATGTTTGACTTATGATTTGGTATGGCTTGTGTTTATTAATTGGTGTACCGATCCTAAGTAATTACCATGTGATGGTATGATCGATCCTTGTAATTGGTATGACCGATCATGAGTATGTGTAACCGATCCTTGTAATTGGTGTAACCGATCTTGGTAACTGGTGTGACCGATCACAAGAAATACTATGTGAATATGGAACCGATCCCTGTAACTGGTGTAACCGATCCTAGTGACTGGTGTGAACGATCACAAGTATTTCCATAATTAGGTATAACCGATCCTAGTGATTGGTAGAACCGATTGAACCCATGCATGTGATTTTGTATTTGATCAATCATATAGTAGTCTTGGAAAACAGGTCAACCAATTCTAAACTTGTTTGGAAGTGTGGTATAAATGATTCCAAAAATGCAAATCCATGTAAATATGAAATAAGGATTTGCAGTGAAAATATGTCAACATACTTTGAACACGTGCAGTAACTCTTATCATTTATTGTTCAAAGATATTCCTTAGTTTTCAAGAAAATCATGTACCAAGATAAATTAATAATCTTTTGATTAAGGTTTTTGGTTTTATATGCTTTAATTACCAGCAATCAAATGCATATCTCTAAAGAATAAAAATTAGTAATGTGCATTTTACTAATTGGAGATTTTTTATTCTCTAAATATTTCAGAAATATTGGACAAGCATTTATTGGAATTATGAAAACCGAATTTTTCCATTCATTGCATATCTTGAGAATATTTTCGGTTTTGGAAATTCCTTGGTGTCCACACATCCTTGGTCTATAAATACCTAAGTTTGCATTTCTAGCAAACTATCCTAAGAGCCAGGAAAACTTCATTATTTGTTGATTCTGGTGAAGCCGTCTATTCATATAGGAAAGTATCCCAATTAGGTGAAATCTCTTACGACCTCTTGTTTAAAGACTTTTGTGGGATCAAGAAGCTCTACGAGTACCGTTGGTGGGAAACTAGATAATTGCAGTGTTATTAGTTTTCGATTGATTTGATTGACTAACGGTTGTTGAAATTTTGATTGCACCTAGTTTGTTTATTCTTGAAAATCTTCTTTTTTGATATAAGATTCACTCAAACTAGATCGAAGTATCGACGATATATTTAGAACTGTTGCTAGATCTAAAGACATCTTGTGATAATTCATTGTTAACAGACTCCGTTCTGTGTGTGATTGATCACAATAGATTCAATTGGTGTTGTGCAGGTTATTGAAGATTATATAAGATTTGAAGACGAAGAATATTTCTTGTTGGTTTTCGTATCTTATGAACTTGTATGCACAAACCTTGATCGGCATGGATCTAACTAGAATCAGATTTATTTGATTGATTAGTTGCGTGAGATCGACATTCTGAACATATCTCTTTAAGATTTATTTTGATTGAGTGCGGATCTATACTTGACTGTTTTGGTAGTTGAAGATCTAACCAGACAAAGGAGTTTATTAGATTAAATGGAAGAGCCTTTGTCAACGACTCACTAAATCTTATAGCAAAGATTGGTTAGAGTGGATACCAAACAAATTCTTCCTTTGCTGTTTGGAATACGATCTAAAGGACTTGCTATTCACATGCGTGACTCTAGAAGTCGAAGGCGCAAGGATACTGAGGGAACTAAGTAGCTAGGGGTAGTATGATTGGTCTCAACAATACAAAGTTGGTTTAGATTTTGTATAGCGGCTTAATTCTGAGAGTATTCAAAAATGGACTAGGTCCCGGGGGTTTTCTGCATTTGCGGTTTCCTCGTTAACAAAATCTTGTTGTGTCTTTACTTTGATTTTCGCATTATAATTGTTATTATAATAAGGTAAAATACACAAACGTTAACTCCTCAATACTTTATAGTGATCCTATAGAGTTTGATTATTACCGAACCTATTATCAAGTATCACACTTTGTTTGTCGTATTGTCTCGATCTCATATCCATAGACGATCACACAAAGTGTTAACACTGAAGTTGTTGTATTGTCTCGACTTTTTCCATAGACAATCACACTTGGTAAGAGGACTTATAGGTTGAAACAAAAAAATTGTGGTGTATTTGGGTACCCTCATATTTTCAGTTGGTATCAGAGCAGGAAAACACGAAAAGATCTAACAATCTGTGTTTGGTGCGATCCAACCTATAAGAATTGAATCTATTGCTTGATTCAGTTAACGTAGTAGCAGGATTTGACTACTTCAAAGACTCGTGGTGGAAGACACGAATGAAGTATATGATACTCTTGTTTCTAAAAATTTTAGAAATTGGATTATGTCTTTGTATGTCTTAGTCGACTTACATAATCCCTCGGTTATCATAGAATTGTATCTCATTGTATTGAATACTAACAAGTTTAGTAACAATGATACAATATTCTATGTGACATGTTCTATCTTGAAAATACATAAGATTCCACATAAGATTTTTCTATGTATGAACCATGACTACTTTGTTCTTGAAAAATCTGGGGTCTTAAATATATTTTGGATTGGTTACCTAAATATATATATGTACATTTTCAGATCTAAGATTGTCAATGTATCACTGCTTAAGATGAGGTTTTGGAATCTTTGTGATTATACAAAGAAATTTTTAAGTTAATAATTCTATTAACAATGGATTGCTTCATACACCCCACAACTGTTTTAATGAAGCAAGTGATCTTTTAAAGTATTACTGGATTTGTGATTCTAAAGATATTTTTAACGAATGCCTTGTTATGTTCAATTGTGTTTTTGTATACTCTATTGGAAAATTCTTGAATGGATTTCAAAAATTATCAAGTTCTAGTAATTATAGGGTTTACAAATACTTGGACATAAATATAGAATTGATCCATAATACAAATCCGATCCAAGAAAAATTGGTTTTCCAAAAGAAAGACCTAGTTGCAAAATCGGATTTGTTTCCTCAAAGAATAAGGTTTCCGATTTTAAAAGGATTCTCTAAAACTAGTTACTTTCGAAAATTGATATCTTCACTCCCTATAAAAGAAGATTATTGTGAGTTGTTTTTACAAACATCCTGGGAGAAACTGTTCGGAATCGTAACTAGGGTTTTCTATACACCTTCGATTGTTGGAAATATGGGAAAGAGGAAATCAAGAGAAAAAATGCCTAAAACTGACAGCCTGGTATTGAATCCATATATTCATTTTGGTGATATTGAGAAAATCAAGTACCATCGCTTGATGAAAGATAAACATGAACTTACAATCTTTGTGGATAATACATGTTTTGAGAGATATCAAACTTTAAAAGGAGTTAATTTCACTGATGAAAAAAGATTCGATTCACATGTTTCACAAAGTAGATATGTGAAGTTTATTCAAGACCGAAACTGGAGGAATTTATTTGGGTTTGAAAAATGTTCACCCAATATAGTAAGAATCTGCTATGCTAATATTCATAATATTAATCATGGGAATCTTACTTTTAGCACTCTTGTTGGATATACGTTTCACGATGTGGACAGAGAGATGATATCTAAGATCATTAAGTACAATGTAATAGGCAATCATTTGATTACTGGTTTTGAAATTGAGCATGATAACATTTCAAAACGTATCATTGGAAAATATGTTGGCTGGAAGAATGGAAGAATGCTAACTAAAGAAATACCCTTCCACTTAAGGGTTTTCGGTAAACTTGCAATAACAACCCTCTTTGATTGCACAAGAGATACATCACAATGGGACAAGGAATTTTTTGAGTTTGTATACTTTCTTCTTGAAGGTAACAAGCAAATTTATATATATATGGAATAATTATAAATCAAATGATCAGGACATCTGAATCATCACTGCCATAGCGTCCCAAAGAAATCTTGGATATCCATGTCTCATCACCAACATTTGTGAAAACATAATAGGGAATAATTTTGGAGATGAGAAATTCACTAAAACTGTCTCTCAAGGAATCATCAAGAAAATGAGTAATACTCGAAAAGAAAGAGGAACTATTGTTTCAAATGTTCAGATCTATAGCAATGGAGATCTCTTGTTCCATATTTTGCGTCTTAGTAGACAATTAAACTATATTCAGAAACAGTTGGCGTACACTGATCGATATGGTCCAGAAACACTTCAAGGAATCTTAGAGATCAATGCTGAGTTTTTAAAAGGCGAAGTGGACCAAGAATCAGAACAAGAATCTGATAAGAAGTTGACAAATAAGGAGTAGTCTACCTTATTATTTAAAGAAAATAGACATCAATGTTTTATTTTACTTCAATTATTGTATAAGACCTATTTTTGAATAAAACTATCATTATTTATGAATAAAATTATTATTTTATAATTTTTATTGTGATAGTTACCGATTACATAGCCTGTGAATAAATGTATATATTTTTGTTATGTGTATTCGGTTTATGGGATGTCTGATTTCGGTTTTTATTAACCTTAGTATTCGATCTCATTTGATGTGACCCTTATGGTTTGTGTGGATTTTTGATTTAATATGATTAAGTTCTAGAATATGTTGATAGGCTTTATCAAAGAATCATAAGGTGTTCCGATTGAAACTCATATGTGAAAAGTCACAATATGTTGAATCAATTTATGTTTACATGAGTTGTGTTTAGCATATTTCAACTTTTGCTACTGGCACACATTAGTTAAAACCGATTCAAACTTTCTCGGGTAAAGGTTTCTTTTGTTGTTGTTATTTTTTTCTTGCGAGAGGATGACAACATACTGGGGGAGAGTTATTATTTAAACTTGTGCTTAATGACATATCTTTCTGGGGAGAAGAGGCTGCAAAATTTGAGGTAACAAATTTTTTAGTTAATCGTTTTCCTGTTTAAGAAAAGCATGTTGTTAGAGCATTACCCGGTTGAACCCACCAAGCGTTGGTATGTCAAGTTTGGCTGCCATATTTTAGTGAATCAAAACTCATTTAAATAGTCGCTTGATTATGTACTAGAGTCAACTTCGTATAGGTTAGCTTGAAAGTATTAGGATATGAGACATTACAAGTACTACGAAGATTTGAAGAAGTGAAGAAGCAAGGAGCTACAACGACAACATCATCCTTCCACTTGAGGTTAGTGATATTTGACTTGAACTGTTTCATTCCCTAACGTATCTTTCAAGTCATGCATATTGAAAACAAAACTGTGAAGCATGAACACTCTAGTTATACATAGTATTAAGGAATACAATTCGAGGTTTATTGCTTAACCATTAAACTTTGTAGATAAGACATCGACATAATCGTTTGAATGCTATTGTAATTATGTATGGGTATGAGGTGAAGATTTCATCCTAGGAAATATGTTTTACATATGTTTTAAGGAAGTAAATTCATGAACTTGTTTTGTGAATCGAAATGGAAATCGCCAGGCATTATTGGTATTGTTATTCATTGCATATCTTTTGAACTACCAATATGTGTGATTAGTATAACCACTCATGACTTGTTTGTGTTCTTGGTAAAACTGTTCACAAAGGCATGACTTTTGTATTAGTATGACTTTTATTAGTGAAACCGATCATAAGTAATCATTAGAGATGGTATGATCGATTTTGTGTTATTGGTATGACTGACTAAGGGTAAATGGTAACCGATCCTAGTAAGCGGGGCAACCTATCACAAAGGGGAATCGATCCTTGTATGAGGTGCAACAAGTTTTTAGCATAAAGGTGAACCGATCCTATGGACATGTGCAACACATACAAGTTAGATACCATATATATGTGGGGAACCGATCCTAGTACTAGTCAACCGAATTTTTGGAAAACTAGTGTGACTATGCATGGAGGTAGAAATGAAACTTATTTTGGTAGAACCGTGAAACCCATGATTTGTGATTGAGTGTTCTTGATCAATCACATAGTTCTTGAAAGTCAGATGAACCAATTCTAAACTTGTTTGGAACTGTGGAAAATCGGTTTCAAGGTTGTAAGTATGAAAGAGGACTTACAAAGTAAGGATGTCGACATACTTTGAACACATGCAGCAATGCTTATCTTTAATTGTTCAAAGTTATTCCTTAATAGATAAAGGAAGAAAATCCCAGATCGAAAAATAAATAAGTTAAGAATATTTTATTTAAGGTTTTTAATTTTATTTTAGGAAAACGAGAATTAGTAATGTGCATTTACTAGTTGAGATTTTCCATAGAGATTTTTGGTCAATATTTTGGACATAGCATTTCCAGGAATTATGGAAACCGAATTTGGAATTTTATTGCATATCTTGAGAATATTTTCGGTTTTGGAAATTTCTTGGTTTCCAAACTTCCTTGTCTATAAATACTTGAAGTTTGCATTACGGGCAAACTAATCCTTCGTGACAGTAAACTTCCTCAGTTGTGTTGTTAATGTTGAAGCCACCAATTGAGAGAGGAGAGTAACCTAATTAGGCGAAATCTCTTACGGCCACTCATTTTAAAGTCTTCTTTGGGATTGAGAAGCTCTATTAGTACCGTTGGTGGGAAATTAGATAATTGCGGTTTATCTTTCATTTTCGATTGATTTAATTGATTAATGGTGGTTGAACTTTGATTGCACCTAGTTTGTTTATGCTTGAGAATCTTGTCTTTTGATATAATATTCACTCAAACTAGATCTAAGTTTCGACAAGTATCTTTAGATTGTTTGTAGATTTAAAGACGTCTTGTGATAATCCAGTGTTAACATACTACGTTCTGTGCGTGATTGATCACAATAGATTCAAGTGATTGTGTGCAGGTGCTAATTGAAGATTAAAGAAGATTTGAAGACAAAGAATACTTTGAAGATTTCTGATTTGGGTTCATAATATTTGGTGTGCATAATACTTGTTTCGGTAAAAGAGGATCCAACTATAATTGGTTTATTGTGGTATATTAGATTGATTAGTTCTGTAGATCGACATCGATACAATTCTTTGTGATTAAAAGTATTGGTTGCAAAATCTTAACAATTACTTTGGTAATTGATAATAAGATAGATCTAAGAACCCGGCGAAGGAGTTTATTTAAGATAAACATAAGAGCCTTTGTCAAACTCACATCACTTTGTTGAAAAGAGTTGATACCAAACAGATTTGTTGTTCCTTGTATGAGCTGCCGTAGGCTCAAAAAATTAATAAATATATTCCCACTAATTAACTGATAATATAATGGTAGTAAGAGATCGTTCCCACAGAGAGCTGTGTAATTGATAGGTTATTTGTAATAGCAAGATAAAGTAAATAGCAAAGGGGGGTTTTGGTTTATAAGATATAAATAAAGAGGCAATAAGAAGAAAGGGATGATTAAGGAATCCTTCGCCGTTACCAAGAGATAGCTGGATTAGAATACTTATTTATCGTTCTTAAAACCATTCATCACCAACCGTAGAATAGAATCTAGCTCAGTTCTATCCCCAAAACTCCTTATACCACGGATACGGAAGCTCTCCAATATCATATTTTATTCAACCGAACCACCAAGTAGTAGCTCACTCAAGGTGTAATCCAATCGAACACTTTAAGCTTTGTGAATTATGTTAATCCCAGTAGTTAAACTCTTAGCTCAAAGTTTACTTGCTGGTGTTATTTTCACACACAATTGCTCCACATGATCCCTTTGTAAGGTCTCGCGATTTCTACTTGTGTAGAGAGTTATTCGACGATTACTTATCTCCTAATCTCCACTAGCAATAGAATGATCAATAGACTAATCTAGTTGCGCACCCAAATCAATCTAAGAATCAATCATAAACCCTAGATATAATGAAAAAAAATGATGATGATAAAAACTCTCAATAGATTTGTATTATTAATAAAGCTTCACGCTTAGAACATTGAATTCATCCTTAATCAACAAAGGATTTAGCTACTCATATTACAAAGAAGATGAATAATGGTGGTTTCCCCCTAAAGGGGTAAACCCTAGGTTTTGATGTAGAACTTGTGATATGAGATTATATGATATCTCTTTTACATAACTTAATACCTTTTTATAGGTTTACATTGCTTGGTCTCCAAGTATTTAGTTCCGTTTAAGAACCCGACCCAAAATGACGAAATAACGTTCCCAAACGTGCCCTTAAGCCTTACAAGGAGTTTATGCACGTTTTCCACTTGCTAAGTTAGCAAACCCAGCCCTCAAACTTAAAATTTCAGCATAAATTTTCGGAATTAAAGTATGAAACCCGTCCGCGAACTTTACTGCCTTCGGTATTCAATACAAGATCGTTTTGGCCACAACTTCTTCATCCGAACTCGGAATGACCTCATTCTTTTTGAATTATTTTTATATTTCAATAATATTCAAGATGATGATGATAAATCCTTAATTTGAATGAGTTAAGATCGGTCTTTGGCCCGTGTCTTGATTTTGAGCGTTTTGCTCCTTTTCGTCGCACTTCTTCCACTTCTCTTGGACCTGGGCACTTGGATACTTGGAATACTTCTCTTCTTATCTATTTTCAGTACTTTGTAGATCATTTTTGGATGATTCACCTATTGGAGTCAAATAAGAGAAAACAATAGTAATAATACAAATATATGCAAGAATCATAGCTAAAGCAAGTATGGAATGTATACTAAAATCATATGAATTATGCACTTATCATTCCTTTACTGTTTGGAATATGAACCAAATGAATTGTTTCAAGTACGTGACTTATTACAGGTCGGAGGTATGGGAATAAAGACGGAACTAGGTGAACTATAGGTTTAGTTGCTTGGTCACAACTATACGAAGTTGGTTTGATTTTGTATAACAGATTAATCCTGAGAGTATTCAATTATGGAAAAGGTCCTAGGTTTTTCTGCATTTGCAGTTTCCTCGTTATCAAAATCTTGCTGTGTCATTTAGTTTTATTTTCCGCAATTATAATTGTTGTTATTATAATTTAAAGTAAATAACACAAACGTTAATTCCTATGTACTTGATAGTGATCCTATTGTGTTTGGTTAAGTCCGAACCTATTATCAAGTAAACATACTTCGTTGTTGTATTGTCTCGATCTCATATCCATAGACGATCACACGAAGTGTGAACCAATTAGTTGTATTGTCTCGACTCAGTCCATAGACAATCACTTTTGGAGAAAGGACTTATAGGTGGGAAAGTTTTAGCTTGAGGTATATTTGGGTACCCTCACCTTTTCAATTGGTATCAGAGCAGGCAAGAACGAAAATATCTGACAATCTGTGTTTTATGCGATCCAACCTATAAGACATGAGTCAAAGTAAAGTTAAGCGAGAGTGAAAACTAAAGAAAGACTCAGTTAACGTATTGCAAGATGTTGAAAGTTTTGATTTTAAAAAATGCTTAAAAGGAGCTTCTTCATTAAGTTCTACTTGATCTTCTGAGAATAAGTCTAAATGTTCTATAGACGAGACAAAGTTAAGCCTTGTATTCGAAATCAATGATTTAGACTCTGAAAAATGTCTTTTTGATAACGAGAAATTTTTGAGTTCTATGCTTGAGATTAAGCAAATAATTTCTTATTTGTTCTAATAAACTTCTTTCAACACTTGAAAGAGAACGAGATTTAACCTTAGATTTTCAAAATCTCGATGAAGAGCATAACTTGCTGGAAGAAAAATTCTCACAACAAATACAGAAGCTTAAAGACAAAGTATGTGCTAGTCTTTCTCGAGCGGAGATTTTAGAGAAAGATCGTGATGTTACTCTTGAAAAAGTACATTTCTTGGAAGAGAAACTTGCTGATTATGATGCAAGAATTAACTCTCAACAAAAGAGTTTTGAAGAGAAAGAAGGTGAATATCTCTCCCGAGAAAAACGCCTTGAGCCTGATCTAGCTAGTGCTCTTGAGAAAATCAAGGTGTTGAAAGAAGAAAATTTGGACCTTAAAAAGTTCAATGCTAGGTCAAACAATTTAACCTCAATGTTAGAAGCAAGTAGAAATCATCGTGATACACGAGGATTGGGCTATAAGGGAATAAATGCTTCAAATATTAACAAAGAGGTAAAATTTGTTAAAGCTACAAATTCTCCTCAACCAGAGGCCTCCACTGATGTCAAAAATGATATTATTTCTTGTAAAGAAGTAAAGCCAGTCAAGCCTAAGAATTTTGTTCAACCAGCAGCAATCAAAGAGAGCACTTCTGCTAATGTCAAGAAAGCAACAACGTTAAACAAGGATAAGAAGAAGAAGAAAAAGAAGAAGAAGAAAATGAAGAAAAAAGAAGAAAACTCGTCGAGGTCCAATGCAAGAGGATCCACAAAAATGTTACATTAAAACTCATACTTCATATATTTATACTAAGCATTGTTATTATTGTGGTAATAAAGGACACTTGCGATGGGGATGCAAAGTTCGTAAGATGCAAGATGCACTTTCTATTGTATCAAACGAACTAGCTAAGCTTTCTCCTCATAAGAACTCAGATCGGTATTGTCCTAAGTTTAGGCAAAAGAATTATTATAATGATAGTTCAAATATTGCATATCACTCGACAAGGTCATTTCATAAAAGATCCAATTATAGAAAGAGATATGACTTTTTAAATGCAAAAAAAATAATCTAATGTTCCAAATTGGAGAAAGGGTGTTTCGAAAAATATTGAAAAGGAAAATGATCCTAATGGTATGAAGGAGAAAGCTGCTCATGCGAAACCCAACTCTAAATTGGTCCCTAAGTCCTCCATAGCCAAGAAGGCACCAAAAGTTAGTCACAATAATGACTCTCAACTGTTAATTGTTGGTGAAAATAATTACAAGAGTCTTCTTGAAAGACTAAAGAAAGACATCATATCTAAAATCTCTTGTACTAGTAAAGGTTGTGATAATGACACTCTTCATCACAAGTAAATGAAGAAAAACAAGAGATAGAATGTGCATTCTCACCTTGGTGCTCAATCTTTTGAAAGGTGAGGAAGTACATAAAATTGAGTACGTGATCTCTCAGTTATTATACGACTAATTAACATCTCTAGGGAGATTTCTTTTCTTTTCTTCTATACCCATACTTTCTCTATCTATATTTGAGGTTTTGATATAAACGGTAATTTTGAGTTTATGATGTTAATATCTACTGATCATATATGTGTAGCTCTTGTTTTTACGGTTAAAACGAGCCAAAAATCACAAAATTCGGACATCGTATGCAAAAGTTATGTCAAAAAAATAGTTTAGTGTTGTGATCCGTCACAGGTAACTCTTGGGAACAGATCCTAGTGATAGGTGCAATGTAGGGTACCGTGATAGGTGCATACGAAGGAGAGTAAAACTGTTTTGCCCATAACTTCTTCGTCTGAACTCGGAATGACCTCATTCTTTTTGTGTTGGTTTCGTAATTCAATTCCCTACAAAATATAGTAGGATTAAGCTCTATCCCATGTTGGTAGGATTTATCAAAGGATCATGAGGGGTTCTGATAGAAATAATATGTGAAAAAGTCACAATATGTTGAATCATTTTTGGTTTAGCATAAAAGCATATGTGTTTCGGGGGTTTTCAACTTTTGCTTGCAATAGTTAAAAACTGGTTTTCAACCTTTCTCTGGTAAAGATTGGTTGTTGTTATTCTTTTGTTTTGCATAAGGATGACAACATAATAATATTTCGATATCAATTCTCCCTGGAGGAAGATGCAAACATATTGGAGAAGAGGATGCAAAATTTTAGGTAACAATCTTGTTAGTTAATTGTTTTCCTGTTTAAGAAAAGCCTATTTTTATTGCGTATATTTATTTCTTTTGCTTAACAAAATTTCTGTATAATTGATGTTTTATTCCATTATTTGTGTATGGATGTGTGTGTGATTCAATTGGTTCCGGTTAAGAACCTATCGTTATCTTGCTTTATTGTGTGGTATCAATCGTTTAAGCTTACAAAATTTTGGTGCAATTGCGGTGCTTTAATGTTTATGTTGTTTCAATTGCTTCCGGTTCAGGTAAATAATTATGCAAGTTGATTTATTTGGTTTGTATGAATTGTTTATGGATTAACGAAAGAAAAGGTTTACGGGATGAATTGTTTAGTCCAATTCAATTCCGGATAAGAGAAACTAAGTTAATTCTTATCTTAGTTAGACTTATCAAAGTGGAGGTTTCGGTTATTAAAGTCTAATTGAATGCATTAACAAGAAATGCTAGTTAACTAACCTAGTATTTGTCTTGTTTAAAATTTAAAGGTCCAAGTTATATGGATAATTAGAACCTATGAGAAAAATAGAGTTATCTTTATTTTGGTCTTATCGAATAAAGCGATTTTGTTTGTACAATCGGTTTAGCAAAGGAACTAAGGTGCTTAGTTTCTTTTTGGTTTGCTGAACTATTTGGGAAAATTGCTTCGGGCAATTGTTTCCTTGATAACATATCAAAACAAAATTACTTTGTAGTTTCGGTTTTGATATTGGTTATCAAAAATGGTGTGTGGAACCTTCGTGCTTAACTCTATAGGTTGCAAGTCTATTGAGATTTGTAAGATCCTTTCGGTTTGTCCTTTATTTTTCGTTTCTTTGTCATTTTGTGAAAAAAATGGGGAGAAATATATGGAGTAAACAAGTGATACTGGCTTTGATTTATATTGATTGGTATCACTAAGGGAAAGGACATTGCTGCTTAAATGTTTATCTAACGAAAGAGTAAAATCATAGACTAAGGGGGAGTAGCATATCATATGATACGAATAACAAAGACGGACGGATTGATAAAATCTACCTATCTTACCTTTATGGGGAGTATTAGCTTTGTTATTATAATGTCAACATCGGAATTTATGGATTGAATGTATACAGGTTATTGTGTTGTTGAATTCGGGAATCAAGCGTATGTGTAATGAATTCTTGTAATTTGTTTATCCATATGATGTAAGAGTTTTGTCACTAAAATTGACAAAGGGGGATATTGTTAGAGCATTGCTCGGTTGAACCCACCAAGTATTGGTATGTCAAGTTTGGTTGTCATATTTTAGTGAATCAAAACTCATTTAAAGAGTCGCTTGATTATGTACTAGAGTCAACTTCGTATAGGTTAGCTTGAAAGTATTAGGATATGAGACATTACAAGTATTGCGAAGATTTGAAGAAGTGAAAAAGCAAGGAACTACAAAGACAACATCATCCTTCCACTTGAGGTTAGTGATATTTGACTTGAACTGTTTCATTCCCTAACGTATCTTTCAAGTCGTGCATATTTGAAAACAAAACTGTGAAGCATGAATATCTAGATAGACATAGTATTAAGGAATACAATACGAGGTTTATTGCTTAACCATTAAACTTTGTAGATAAGACATCTACATAATCGTTTGAATGCTATTGTGATTATGTATGGGTATGAGGTGAGGATTTCATCCTAGGAAACATGTTTTACATGTGTTTTAAGGAAGTAAATTCATGAACTTGTTTTGTGAATCGAAAAGGAAATCGCCAGGCATTATTGGTATTGTTATTCATTGCATATCTTTTGAACTACCAATATGTGTGATTAGTATAACCGCTCATGACTTGTTTGTGTTCTTGTTAAAACTATTCACAAAGGCCTGACTTTTGTATGGGTATGACTTTTATTAGTGAAATCGATCTTAAGTAATCACCTGAGATGGTATGATCGATTTTGTGTTATTGGTATGACCGACTCTGGATAAAGGGGAATCGATCCTAGTAAGAGGTGAAACCTATCACAAAGGGGAATCGATCCTTGTATGAGGTGCATCAAGTTTTTAGCATAAAGGGGAACCGATCCTATGTACATGTGCAACACATTTTTAGGCAAAGGAAAACCGATCCTATGGACATGTGCAACACATACACGTTAGATACCATATATATGTGGGAAACCGATCCTAGTACCTAGTCAACCGAATTTTTGGAAAGCTAGTGTGACTATGCACATTACTCACATGGAGGTAGAAACAAAACTTGTTTTGGTAGAACCGTGAAACCAATGATTTGTGATTGAGTTTTCATGATCAATCACATAGTTCTTGAAAGTCAGATGAACCAATTCTAAACTTGTTTGGAAGTGTGGAAAATCGGTTTCAAGGTTGTAAGTATGAAAGAGGACTTACAAAGTAAGGATGTCGACATACTTTGAACATATACAGTAATGCTTATCTTTAATTGTTCAAAGTTATTCCTTAATAGCTAAAGGAATAAAATCCCAGATCGAAAAAATAAATAACTTAAGAATCTTTTATTTAAGGTTTTTAATTTTATTTTAGGAAAACGAGAATTAGTAATGTGCACTATTTGAGATTTTCCAAAGATATTTTCAGTCAATATTTTGGACAGAGCATTTCCAGGAATTATGGAAACCAAATTTGGAATTTTATTGCATATCTTAATATTTTCGATTTTGGAAATTCCTTGGTGTCCAAACTTCCTTGTATATAAATACTTTAAGTGTGCATTTCGGGCAAACTAATCCTTCGTGACAGCAAACTTCCTCAGTTGTGTTGTTACTGGTGAAGGTGCCTATTCGGAGAGGAGAGTAACCTAATTAGGCGAAATCTCTTACGACCGCTCAGTTTAAAGTCTTCTTTGGGATTGAGAAGCTCTATTAGTACCGTTGGTGGGAAACTAGATAATTGTGGTTTATCTTTTGTTTTTGATTGATTTGATTGATTAACAGTGGTTGAAATTTGATTGTACCTAGTTTGTTTATGCTTGAGAATCTTCTCTTCTGATATAAGATTCACTCAAACTAGTTCGAAGTTTCGACAAGGATCTTTAGACTATTTGTAGATCTAAAGACGTCTTGTGATAATCCATTGTTAACATACTCCGTTCTGTGCATGATTGATCACAAGAGATTCAAGTGATTATGTACAGGTGCTGATTGAAGATTACAGAAGATTTGAAGACAAAGAATACTTTGAAGATTTCTGATTTGGGTTCATAATCTTTGGTGTGCACAATACTTGTTTCGGTGAAATAGGATCCAACTATAATTGGTTTATCCTTGTGGTAGATTAGATTGATTAGTTATGTAGATCGGCATCAATACAATTTTTTGTGATTAAAAGTATTAATTACAAAATCTTAACAATTACTTTGGTAATTGATAATAAGATAGATCTAAGAACCTGACGAAGGAGTTTATTTGAGATAAACAGAAGATCCTTTGTCAAACTCACATTACTTGGTTGAAAAGAGTTGATACCAAACATATTTGTTGTTCCTTTATTGTTTGGAATACGAACCAAAGGAATTGTTCCAAGTACGTGACTTATTACAGGTCGGAGGCGTGGGAATACATATGGAACTAGGTGAATTATAGGTTTAGTTGCTTGGTCACAACTATACGAAGTTGGTTCGATTTTGTATAACGCCTTAATCTTGAGAGTATTCAATTCTGGACAAGGTCCCGGGGTTTTTCTGCATTTAAGGTTTCCTCGTTAACAAAATCTTGCTGTGTCATTTACTTTTATTTTCCGCAATTATAATTGTTGTTATTATAATTTAAAGTAAATTACACAAACGTTAATTTCTATTTACTTGATAGCAATCCTATTGTGTTTGGTTAAGTCCGAACCTCTTATCAAGTAAACATACTTCGTTGTTGTATTTTCTAGATCTCATATCCATAGACGATCACACAAAGTGTGAATACCGAAGTTGTTGTATTGTCTCGACTTTTTCCATAAACGATCACACTTGGTAAGAGGACTTATAGGTTGAAACAAGAAGATTGTGGTGTATTTGGGTACCCTCGTCTTTTCAGTACTTGCTATTTTTTTAGGTTGAATAAAGCATCATATCTGATAAGATGTCATATTATCTAGAGCTGACTTGTTTAAGACCATTTTACTAGTTTGAGGTATGACCTTGCTTTTCTAGCCTTGATATTTATGCTCCATCTTTTCAAGGATAAATTCAAAAAAATTAATATTTGATTTATCTAAGAATAGAGGGGGCCCTATGTAAGAACCTTTAAGATTGATGTATCTTATTTAGTAATTTAGATATCATTCTTTGGTGTTTGGGATGAAGTTTCTTATTAAAGAAATATCAAAGTCGATCATTTGACCATTGCTTGACTAAAGAGGTTTAAAGTATGTAAGAGATTTTAAACTCAATGAGATCAGGTTTAATGAAGAGGAGACAATCATTTGCAATTAGAATATGAGAAATAGGGGAGTTCTTTGGGGTTATTTTCACCCCATGCGGGAGTTTTTTCTTCTTCTTGGGCCAGAAGTAGCCTAGAGAAAACTGTCATGCAAATAATAAAGAGATATGGAGATAATGGGTCTCCTTGACGTATACCCCTAGTGGGATTAGAGAAGTCTCACCGGAATCCATTAAGTAAGATAACAATAAAGGAGGTAGAAATACATTGTTCTATTAGAGAGCAAAGATCTTGATTGAAGCCAAAGGTTTTAAGGACTTTTAAAAGAAATTACCAGTTAACTCTATGAAAAGATTTTGATATATCTATCTTAACTCCTAGGCCTCCAAACTTTGATTTTTTTTTTCCCTTAAAAAAATGAATTATTTCCTCTGCTATTATAATCTTGTCTAAAATTTGTCTTGAAGAGAGGAAGGCAGATTGGAATGGTGATATACTTTTATCAAGTAAGGTTTTAGTCAGTTTGCTATAATCTTAGTGATGACCCTGTATATTGTTTTGCAGAGGCCAGTTGGTCTTAATTTTCCCGGGTCTTTTGGGTGTTTAACCTTAGGGATTAAGAAAAGACGAGTTATTTTTTTTTTCAGATCTGGGTCCATTTTCCTAGTTTCAAAGAACTCTTGGACTGTGAGAATAACTTTTTGTCCTACCGTGAAAAAGCGGGGGTCTAACAACACCACCCAATAGTTCGATTAGCAATCTGTATGGACTACTCTGAGTTGTTTTCTATCGATTTAAATCAATAACCAATAAGGTCGGATATTCAAATCGATTGAACAACGCACAACCTGTATTATTTCAATTATATATAAAAATATAATGCGGAAAAGGAATAACACAGACACCAGAAATTTTGTTAACGAGGAAACCGCAAATGCAGAAAAACCTCGGGACCTAGTCCAGATTAAACATACACTGTATTAAGTCGCTACAGACACTAGCCTACTACAATCTAACTTCGGTCTGGACTGTAGTTGAACCCCAACCAATCTCACACTGATCCAAGGTACAGTTATGCTCCTACGCCAATGATCCCAGCAGGATAATGTGCAATTGATTCCCTTAGTTGATCTCACCCACAACCAAGAGTTGCTACGACCCAAAGTCGAAGACTTTAATAAACAAATCTGTCTCACACAGAAAAGTCTACAGGTAATCGATAAATTCGTCGCCCACGAATAAACCTATAAGTTGTGTTCCGTCTTTTGATAAATCATGGTGAACATGAACCAATTGATAAAACCAGACTTATATTCCCGAAGAACAGCTCAGTTTCATCAATCACCTAACAATAAACTTAATCGACGCAGCAAAGAAGATTATTGAGGAATCACAAACAATGAGACGGAGATGTGTGTGACTACTTTTATCTTTCCTATCAGAGATAGAAATCTCAGGCCAATTATTACAATTGTACTCGTACCATAGAAAGAGCAAGATCAGATCACACAACTACAAGAAAAGTAGTATCGGTATGGCTTCACAATCCCAATGAAGTCTTTAAGTCGTTAACCCGAATTTATAGAGAAAACTCAAGGGTTAATGGAGATCGACTCTAGCTTAGAAAAAAATAGTATCACACAAGAAAGGTGTGTGGGGATTAGTTTTTCCAATGTCTAGAGTTCTCCTTATATAGTCTTTCAAATCAGGGTTTGCAATCAATGTTAGCTTGCTAACAAAGCATTCAATATTCACCGTTAGATGAAAACTTGATTAGATACAAGCTAATATCTCTCAACCGTTAGATCGAAAACTTAGCTTGCCATACACACATGTACTTGACGTTTTGGGTTTGTGTAACCGTACCCAAACGTGTACAATGGTTGGTTCAATATTAGTCAACCAAATGGTTAGCCAAATGATAACTTTCATATCAATCATATTCTTCTTCACCATAACTAGTCCAAATGACTCAAATGAACTAGTTAGAGAGTTGTTCAATTGCTATGAAATCCCAAGTATTACAAGAGACACAATTGAATCAAAAACGATGTGATTCACTCGAATCATTAATCATGAACTATAAAGCCACGGTCTGCAAAAGCATTCCTTAGTAATTTAGAATAAGTTCACGAACAACGTTTTCAGACATAACCTCTTGAGTTCGCGGACTCAAGCTAACCAGTTGAAGTTATAAACTCCAGCAGAAATTCTTGGGTTCGAGAGCTTCCGTCAGTTCGCGGACTGAGTTGCTGCTCACGTTCCGGTTCCACTTGATCAACAAAGTTCGCAAACTTCGGTTCAAGTGCTAAGGACTTATACATATATGTGTTGCCACAATAATGTTTATATCCCACAATGGTTATATAGTCTAAACTCTCATTTCAATCATTGAAACATTCTCAGAGGGCGTTATATAGTTGTTATTCACAAATTATTTTTCGTCAGAGCGATTTCCAAAATGATTAAAACATAACATGACTTTAGTCACTAGGCAAAGATGAACTTGGGTAAAGCGAAAGATTTACCAACACCCATTTCAAGAAATAGATAAGCAAGATATACTCATCTCGAAATGTCACATGTGCATATTCTTAGTCTATATAGATAAACGACTTTTGTCTCAAGATAGGAGATACAGTAGATACACTTTTGAGTGATAGATAAGTTCAAGTCTCCACATACCTTTTAGTCGATGAAGATCCACTAGTTCCTTGAGTAGTCCTTCGTCTTGTATGATGATCACTATGGAGTTCTTGATCTCAACTACACTTTTTATCCTAGTCTGAAACTTTAGCTATAGTAGACTAAAAATCAAGACTATATAGTTCTGATCACTAAGATTGACAAACATGCTTGAGATAACAACGCATGCGAGTTTGACCGAGCAGTGCTCTAACATACTGTATCCCAGTTTTTTAAAAAGAAGCTTACTGGAAAGCCATATGGTCCAGAAGATTTGTTTGATTTCATGTTTTTTAGGACTAATATAATTTCATCTTTCTTAAAGGATGAGATATCTAGGTTTTCTAGGTCAGAAATACAAAAAGGGATGTTATATAGAATATCATCATGTAAGGAATGCGTCTCTCAAGTGGAATTACAGAGCAAGTTATGGTTTCCACCCTTTCTTTCTGATTTTATTTTTCTGCTGGTTTCCTTGAATAATTTTCCACCTTTTATGATGATATCATTGTATTACAACGGTAAAGTCATTAAATGATGATGCTAGTGATCTGAGTTTGCAACCAATTAGCACTAAATTCTTTACCGGTAAACGACAAAAAAAGAATAAGAAGAAGTAATGTTTTAATCGGCCTTTGCTTTAGATTTATAAAGAATTTGTATTATATGGGAAGTTTACTTGATGATCGGTATGGGGACACTAGAAAAATTAGATGACCGCTGCCATGGTGGGACGGTCGACCGAAAAATTGACGCAAAACTAAATTTGGTACTCACAATTTTGTTCCGCCATAATGGCACGAAGTTGGACTTATAAATTTATAAAGCGAAATTGTAAAGCAAAAAGATGTATCATTTTTCCAGAAACAGAGTGAAAGTATCACTTTTTCAAAAATGGGGTGAAAGTATCACTTTTCCTGAAATGGAGAATCAGTGGATGCATAAACCAAAATATGGATGCATAATATGTTATGCATCCTTTGCGGTGGTTTGCATAATGGCTATGAATTTAATTTTCGAAAATTGTGCCTAAAATGACAATATCACTTTTCCTGAAACGGAGGGAGCACATCGTTTTATTAGTTGCAACGAAAAATTAGTTGATACACCAAAATATGGATGCAAAATGTGTTATGCATCCTTTGTGGTGGTTTGCATAATATCTATGCATATAATTTTCAAAGATTGTGCTTAAATGGATAAGCACCTCCGATTTTTTCTTAGAAACTCTAAATTTGATATTGTTGTTTGTACTCATTGCATAGATTTTTTTAAAAAAGGATCCTATTATTGGGGTGGTAGGTGGCTGGGATTTTGGGGGCTTAAAATACTAAGAGGAACCGAAATGTGATATGGGAGACCTAATTTATGTAAAAATTCAAAAAATACCCTCAATCATTTTAACTTATTACCCTTCTACCCTTCCATTAACTAATTAATCTAATAAAAAAAAACTGAAAAATCATTAAAAGAAAAAAAAACTGAAAATCATTAAAAGAAAGAAAAACCAAAACCGTCCCCTTCTTCTTTATTTCTTCCTCTTCTTCTTCCCATACTCTTTTTTTTTTCTTCCCTTCTTCGTTTTTCAATGATTAATCGTTGATTCAAAAAAAAATCGTTGTCGATTAAATTCATTGTATAAAACCATGAAATCGAAGGAAAAGATAGGTCAATCTTCGTCGAATCCACCTCCTCCTAAAGCAGAGAAATCAACTTCATCAAATGAAGATGAAACTGAAGATCAAGAAGAAGTGAATGAAGCAGATGAACCAGCCACCGAGACTCCTGATATGACTGCAATAAGGTATGAATTGAAAAACTCACTCTTTATTTAAGCGTTTTATTGATTATTCAGTTGGTTTCGAAAATTTTAGGTCTGAAAAAATAGTTTTTAAAACTGCTTACGGCTGGGAGTTCTTGTTTTCCCAGCCGTAAATAGGTCTCACGGTTGGGATCTATTGTTTTCCCAGCCGTATATATGTATTACAATTGGGATCTCTAAGAACTCCCAGCCGTAAAATAGTCGATGCGTATGAGATTTCAGGATTCCTATCCGCAACAAGTTGTTTACGGCTAGGTTATTCCTAGCCGTATATTCTCATGTGTTCGATTTTTCTTCTTCAGCGGTAGTGTTTACATCTAGGTTTTTCCTATCCATAATTTTGTGTCCTAAACGTAAGTTGGATTTCCTAGCCGTTTTTGGTGTAATGGCTAGCCTTTTCCTAGCCGTATCTGTTATTGTGCTAAAAATTAAACCATCTGTATCGTTCACGTATAGGTTTTCCTAACCGTAATTGGATTAACCAAGCCGCAAATTATGTTTCCTAGCCATTATTTGATTTACATCTTGGTCGATTACTAGATATCCCATCCGTAAATATCGTTGCGTCTGGGACTGTCAATTTTTCCTAGCCGTGTTTTGTGTCACGACTTGGTTTTGTCTAGATATCCCAACCGTTTTTACTTATTTGTTTTTGTTTTTTGGTCTTGTTTGTCTATGAACAGAGTAAATGAAAAGATAAAGAATATATCACAAAAAGTAACTCCTTGTAATGACCCGACTCCGCAACCTCGTCACGTAAAACCATTGGGTGCAAACACAAGGAATGCAAGTGGATTTGTGACTGGTGGAGGAAGTGAGGGTAGAGGAAATGGAGTTGGAGCTGGGACTACTGTAGGTAATGAAGTTGTAGCTTCCATAGGTGGAGGAAGTGAAGGTGGACTTGCTTTTACTGGAGGAACTGAAGGTGGAGTTGGCACTTCTAGAAGAAATGAAGGAGACCAAAATACAGAAGAAGAAGAAAACTTGGCCGAATCAAGTGGTGTTTCTATTTATAAAGGTAAGTTTTTAGTTAAGGAAGACAAGAAGGAGGCAAAGAAGAAGTATCCACCAAAAGAAAATGCAAGACAAATCATTGATGATAGGTTTTTTTACCTCCCAAGAAGAATGAGAGACCTTGGAGTGAGACAAAAGATAGATATGTCTTGTTTGGTTACCGGTCATCATGGGCTGCTAGGGTCTGTGTCGCAAAGGTAATAAATCAAACTTAATATATGTTATTTTCATTTTATTATGGATATTTAATTGTAATAACCAAAATTTTATATTCTTTGTAGTTTCTCGATAAAGCGGTCCCTAAACTAAAGCACCAACAAGGAAAGTTTTGGCAGTTGGAGAATGAGCATCCAGATGTGGTAGCTTTGGTAAAAGCTTCGGGGTTATGGTCTGGAATCGAGGCTTTGCAGAAGACCTATAATGTTGTGATAGTTTGTGGTTTTAGATAAATATTCTGGCCCATAACCATGACTTTTCTACTCCCGTTCGGCGAGATGACTATCACTCCGGATGATGCAAAGCAAATCACCGGTCTTGCTTTGGAAGAAAAGGTTGTGTTTGAGGGTTTTAACAATTATACTCCTTTTGATCATCTTTGTATCTTGGCGAATGACTGTCTTGGGTGGGGCAAAGATGAAGCGGGAGAAGAGTTTGAGATAGGGTATGGAGCCGCGCCTAGAGCTAAAGGGAATTTAGTCTACTGGATGAACGTTGTGAAACAGTTAATATGGCAAGAAAGATTAATATGGTTCATCTGAGGGAGAAGTTTGAGGATTCTGACTGCAAGACTGCTAGTGAAAAGGTGGTGATGGACACAGAAAGAGATAGACATACAGCTATAGCTTACTTGTTGCACGCTCTTGGGACCGTCCTTTTTTCCGATTTCTTAGGAAATAAGGTAAATGCTTGTTATTTGCAGTGGCTGAAGACTCTCCCAGTCTCGATCTAGAAACAAACGAGGTACCTAGGTATCCATGGGGCACCGCCCTCCTTGCTAGTGTGTTGGAAAGTTTTTGCAAATCTTATAGGTGTAACGAAACACAAATTACGGGATATGTTGTTCTTATCCAGGTATCTTTTTGTTTTAATATAACAAATGTTTATTTATTTTACTTTTATATATTGGTTTGTGTGTAATATCTTATTTATAATTCTTTTTTTCCCCGTAGTCATGGGCTTACGACCATTTTAAATGCTTGAGGCCTTCTTGGGATACAAAATGGGCTCTGGATAAACCTACAGGAGGAATATACCCCTTTGGAGGGACCCAACACAAGGCTAAAGAGACGGAAATGGTAAAATGAGGAAAACGTTGGATGCTTTGACAATTGATGATGTGGTTTTTGATCCATAATTAAAACTTGATGAAGATGGAGAATATGAAGTTGGTGATAAAGTATTTTCTAATGTCAGAGAGTTCAAAATCAAGGACATCGGTGAATGAAGAAGATGATTGGGAGAAGATGTTGGTACGTATACTACTAATTATGTTTGTATATGTTGTTTTTTTTAATTATCTATGAATAATTACAATATGTGTATTTGATATGAAAAAATAGGTTGAACGAGTTAATTGGGTGGTCAAGGACATGACCTGTATGATTAATTCGAGTGAGAAGTTAACGGTCCCTGAACAAAGATTACTCCGGAATCGAGTTAAAGGCACAATAATCCCTGAGAAATCAAGTCTACATGCTTATGAAGAGGACCGATCAAGGAGAGTTAAGAGGGCTAGGTCTCCTTCTTCTAGCAACGACTCAGATACACCATCCAGTGAGCAAGTTCAAACAAAGCAAGGAAAACGTGGTCGAGGTGGAGGTAAAAAAAGGTAGTGTTAGAGCATTGCTCAGTTGAACCCACCAAGCGTTGGTATGTCAAGTTTGGTTGTCATATTTTAGTGAAAAAAAACTCATTTAAGAGTCGCTTGATTTAAATGTACTAGAGTCAACTTCGTATAGGTTAGCTTGAAAGTATTAGGGTGAGACATTACAAGTATTGCAAAGACTTGAAGAATTGAAGAAGTGCGAAGCTACAACGACAACATAATCCTTCCACTTGAGGTTAGTGATATTTGACTTGAACTGTTTCATTCCCTAACGTATCTTTCAAGTCGTGCATATTAAAAACATAAAACTGCGAATTATGAACACTCAAGATAGACATAGTATTAAGGAATACAATATGAAGTTTCTTACATAACCATTAAACTTTGTATATAAGACATCGACATAGTCGTATGAATGTTATTGTGATTATGTATGGGTATGAGGTGAGGATTTCATCCTAGGGAACAATGTTTACATGTGTTCTGAGGAAGTAAGTACATGATATGTGTTGTGAACCGAAAAACAAATCGCCAGGCGTTATTGGGGATGTTCTTCATTGCATATCTTATGAACGACCAATATGTGTAATTAGTATAACCGCTCATGACTTGTTTGTGTTCTTGGTAAAACTATTCACATGAGGCCTGACTTATGTATTGGTATGACTTTATTAGTGAAACTGATCTTAAGTATTCACCTGGGGTATGATCAGGTTGTGTATGTCTGAAATTATTACTAGGAAGAGGGGAACCGATCCTAGTAAGAGGTGCAGTGCATCACAAGGGGAGCCGATCCTTGTATGAGGTGCAACAAGATTTATGGAAGAAAGGGGAACCGATCCTATGAACATGTGCAACACGTTTTTGGGAAGGGGGAACTGATCCTATGAACATGTGCAGTGCATACAAGTTAGATACCAAATATATGTGGGGAACCGATCCTAGTACCTAGTCAGCCGTGTATTTGGTAAGCTAGTGTAACTATGCACAGTACTCACATGGAGATAGAACCGAAACTTGTTTTGGTAGAACCATAAACCCATGAGTTGTGATTGAGTGGAACTTGATCAATCACGTAGTTTTTGAAAGTCAGATGAACCAATTCTAAACTTGTTTGAAAGTGTGTTAAATCGGTTTCAAGTGAGCAAGCATGGAAAAAACTTGCAAGAGTAGATGTCGTCACTCTTTGAATACGGTGCATTAATGCTTATTCTATTTTGTTCAAAGATATTCCTTAACGGCTAAGAAGGGAAGAAATCCCAAGATCGAATTTAAATAAGTTAAGAATCTTTTTAATTATATGAAAAATAAGAATTAGTAATTTGCATTTGCTAATTAAAGATTTTCCAAGGAGATTTCGATCATTATTTTTGGACAGTGCATTCACATGAA
Source organism: Papaver bracteatum (assembly GCA_023529315.1). NCBI lineage: Eukaryota > Viridiplantae > Streptophyta > Magnoliopsida > Ranunculales > Papaveraceae > Papaver > Papaver bracteatum. The sequence goes on from JAJJWX010000742.1 coordinate 2,223,004, forward strand.
TTATGAAAACCGAATTTGGTGGAGTAATGAAAAATATCTTGAGAATATTTTCAGTTTTGGAAATTCCTTGGTGTCCAAACTTCCTTGTCTATAAATACTTTGAGTTTCCATTTCGAGCAAACTAATCCCGCGTAACCTAGACTTACTCTTTTGTCTTTGTTACTAGTGAAGTCGCCTATCGGAGAGGATAGTAATCTAATTAGGTGAAATCTCTTACGGCCGCTCAATTTAAAGTCTTCTTTGGGATTGAGAAGCTCTAGCGCGACCCGTTGGTGGGAAACTAGATATTGCGGTTTATCTTTAGTTTTCGTATTGATTTGATTGACTAACGATGGTTGACCTTTGATTGCACCTAGTTTGTTTATGCTTGAAAATCTTCTCTTATGATATGAGATTCACTCAAACTATTTCAAGGTTTCGACAGGGATATTTAGAATGTTGTTAGATCTAAAGACGATCTTGTGATAATCCATTGTTAACAGACTCCGTTCTGTGTGTGATTGATCACAAGAGATTCAAGTAGTTGTGTGCAGGTGTCTATTAAAGATCTAAGAAGATTTGAAGACAAAGAAGATATTAAAGATTTCTAACTTGGATTTCACAATCTTTGGTGTGCATAATACTTGTTTGGGAAAAAGAGGATCCAATTAATATTCGGTTTATCCTTATGGTAGATTGGATTGATTAATAGAGGAAGATCGGAATCAACACATATCACTTGGTTGAAGAGTGTTATTGGCTTAATCTTAACGATTACCTTTGGGTGATTGAACATAAGATAGATCTTGGAACCTGGCAAGGGAGTTTATGTTAAGATAAATAAGGGAACCTTTGCGCAACTCATACACTTGGTTGAATAGAGTTGATACCAAATAGATTTGTTGTTCCTTTACTGTTTGGAATACGAACCAAAGGAATTGGTCCAAGTACGTGACTTGTTTACAGGTTGGAGGCGTGGGAATACAGATGGAACTAGGTGAACTATAGGTCCTCGTTAACAAAATCTTGATGTGTCATTTTCTTTATATATCTGCATTATAATTGTTTATTATAATTAAAGTAAATTACACAAACGTTAATTCCTATTTACTTGATACGTGAATCCTATTGAGTTTGGTTAAGTCCGAACCTTTGTATCAGGTAAACACACTTTGTTGTTGTATTATCTTGACTCAGTCCATAGATAATCACTTTCGGGGAAAGGACTTATAGGAAAGAAAAGTTATAGCTTGAGGTATAATTGGGGTACCCTCAACTTTTCAATTGGTATCAGAGCAAGCAAACACGAAAATATCTAACAATATGTGTTTGGTGCGATCCATCCTATAAGAAATGAATCCATGTCTGATTTAGTTAACGTTAAGCAAGAGTATGACTACTCAAAGGTTGAAGATGTTACTACTTCGTTGACTCATGATCCAGGAGTTGCGAAAACATCTGTGTCTTTTTATGATGAAAAAGAAGATGCTGATAAAGAGTTGGTAAAACTCCTAAAGCCTATAAAATCTCTATCTTCTAAATTGATGATTTTAAAGACAGAGTCAAAGCTTCTTAAATAGGAGATCAGAAATAAAGACAGTCAATTGGATAGTCTGGCTGAAGAGAATATGAATCTCTCTGTAAAATTGGAAGCTCTTATTGATTCTCTTGATAAAGAGACAAGTCCAATGACTCTAACAAATGATGCTATTGTTTTAGTCACATCTGAAACAGATCAAGATGATTGTAGTTTACCGAACTACATCAAGTCAGAAGAGGATGAGAAACAAGCTTTTATATCTAATGATGATCAAATGAAATCTAGTACAAAGGAAACTTTGAACCGGTTCCATGATAATGATCTTAAGGAATACACTTTTCAGTCACTTGACAAGAAACTTATACTTCTTCAACATACGGTGGTGAAAATTTTGAAGGAAGTTTCTTGTTTTAAAAAGCTGAAAGATAACTCCTCAGTAGAAAGACAAATTATGCCACAACCCTATAATATCAACTCAAAATTAGAGGAAAGAGTTGACCATAGCTTCTGGAAGAAGATTCCTCCTCATCCATATCGAAACAATTCTTTTTTTGATGAAAAGCGATTCCAGAAGGAATGGAAAGAGAGAATCTCTGCCAAAAGAAACAATGAGGAAGTTCCAATAATTGTTTCAGATAATCACACTTGTGTGAATCATAAGGAAGCCCTTTGAATGAGAAAATCTTATGAAAATCTCATTGAAAGAATTAAGAGAGATCTATCAGTCTCTGAAAATTCTCACATCGGTACAATTTCTCCACATGATCATATCTCTAGAGTTAGAAAAGATCATCATCTTGGGAGAAAATATATTGGGCATAAATTTCCTAAAAGAAACATGAACCATGTTTCTGATACTCAATATAAGCTTGAAAAAGCTTATTCCGATACAACCTAGTTGTATCAAGATTGTGCATTCTCATCCGCTTTCGTGCTCGTTTTTATGGATGGGAATGGCATAATAAATCTGGAACACATGTAATTTGTGTAATTGATTATCAGAAAAAGTTGTAGGTTTTTATGGATAGCTGTAAATCCAAAAATCGTTCATGTTCATCATGATAAGTTTTATTTGGAACCTTTGAATAAAACTAAGAAAGTTCGGACAAAAGGAAATGAAATATATTCTTCAATATTTTCGGATTCTACTGATATCTTTCGGTCCAAAAGTTGACTCCCTTTAAAGGGAAACTAGTCCTTCCAGTTTATTGATACCCTGATCAATCATCTATATAACCAAACATGCCTCCAATAACTCGCAGTGTCTCAAAGACTAATAAGGAGGAGGCTCAAAGGTTTAAAGATTGTCAAGGAATCAATACTAAGAAGAAGAAAAGAAGCAGGTCAAAAATCATGTCTGATTATGATTCTGAAGGTTCGGTTGGATCACAAGAAAATTCATGTCTGTTGTCCTACAATCTACAAGATCCATCCAAAACCAAGTGGGTTCGTTCTGATAGTATGATTGACTATATCCATGGTTTTGAAGAATTAAGAACCAATCTCATATCAACGATTCGAAATCAAGATTGGCTCAAGGATAAGATTGAGGAAACTAAAGCTGGAATAACTAACTTAAAAATTCAAGTTGAAAAGCTTGAGAAATAGGAGGTGGTTGCAGACAAGTCTCTTGAGACATGCTTTAACAGTTTGAACACTGAAGAAACATCGGTGAACAACAAGAGCACCACTAGAGATTAAGTTATATATTATAAACTTAATCGAGAATAATAGACATCAATTTTTTATCGCCTTCATTGATTGTATAAGTCTATTGAATAAAACTATTATGAATAAAGTTATTTGATTTATAATTTTTCTTGTGATAGTTTTTGATTTACATAGCCGGTACTTCAATGCTTTATTTATTTGCTATGTATGTGTATGAGATGTTTGATTTCGGTTTTATTACCTTTATATTCGATCTCATAATATGTTGTGAACCCTTATGGTTTGGGTGACTTTTTGATTTAGAAGGATTAAGTTCTATCCCAAGTTGGTAGGCTTTTTCAAAGGATCATGATGGATTCCTGTAGAAACAATATGTAAAAAAGTCACAATATGTTGAATCGGTTTTGGTTTAGCATAAAAGCATATGTGTTTCGATGGTTTTCAACTTTTTCTTGCAATTGTTAAAACCGATTTTCAACCTTTCTCTGGTAAAGGTTGGTTGTTGTTATTCTTTTGTTTTTGGCATGAGAATGACAACATGATGGTATTTCGATATCAATTCTCCCGGAAGAAGAAAGCGATGGAATCATATTTGGAGAAGTTAGATGTGAAATTGAGGTAACAATCTTGTTAGTTAATTGTTTTCCTGTTTTAAGAAAAGCCTATTTTTATTTGATATATATATATATATTGCTTTTGCTTAAAAGAAATTGTTGGTACAATTGATGTGTTTATTCCATTATGTATGTATGATGTGTGTGTGATTCAATTGTTTCTGGTTAAGTAAAACTTTTTTTATCTTGCTTTGTTGTGTGATATCATTAGTTTAGGCTTACAAAATTTGGTGCAATTGCGGTGCTTTAATGTCTATGTTAATTCAATTGCTTCCAGTTATGTAAAACAATTGTTATTTTTGCTTTATTGTGTAGTATCAATTGTTTAAGCTTACAAAATTTCGGTGCAATAGTGAAAACCTTGGTTTATATATGTTGTTTCTATTGTATCCGGTTGAGGTGAATAATTATGCAAGTTGATTTATTGGTTTGTATGAATTATTTATGGCTTAACGAATGAATATGTTGACGGGACGAGTTGTTTAGTCCAATTCGATTCCGGATAAGCTAAGCTAGGTTAATTTTGATTTTAGTTAGACTTATCAAAGTGGAGGTTTCGGTTATTCAAGTCTAGCCGAAAGCCTAAACAAGGAAATGCTAGTTAACTAACCTAGTATTTGGCTTGTTTGAAATCTAAAGGTCTAAGTTATATGGATAATTAAAACACGATGAGAAAAATGGAGTTTATCTTTGTTTTGGTCTTATCGAATAAAGCGGTTGTATTTATACAATCGGTTTAGCAAAGGAACTGAGTTGGTTAGTTGATTTTTGGTTTGCTAAACTAGTTGGGAAAATTGCTTTGGGCAATTATTTCCATGATAACATATCAAAACGTAATTACTTGTAGTTTCGATTTTGATATTGGTTATCAAAAATGGTGTGTAAAACCCTCGTGCTTGACTCAACAGGTTGCAAGTCTATTTTGAGATTTGTAAGATCCTTTTCGTGTTGTCCATTATTTTTTTGTTTCTTTGTCATTTTTGTGACAAAAAGGGTAAGAAATATATGGAGTAAACAAGTGATGTTGGTATCAATTTATGGTTGATTGGTGCCACTAGGGAAGAGGACAATGGTGCTTGAACGTTTATCTAACGAATGAGGAAAATCATAGACTAAGGGGGAGTAACATATCATATGAATGGGATAACAAAGATGTGCGGATTGAAAATCTACCTAGCTCACTTTTAGGGGGAGTATAAGCTTTGTTATTATAGTGCATCTGTTGCATCTTTGAGGATTGAATGAATGTGGGTTATGTGTTGTGGATTCGGGAATCAAGCGTATGTGTAATGAATGAATGTAGTTTGTTTATCCATATGATGTAAGAGTTTTGTCACTAAAATTGACAAAGGGGGAGATTGTTAGAGCATTGCTCGGTTGAACCCACCAAGCGTTGGTATGTCAAGTTTGGTTGTCATATTTTAGTGAAGCAAAACTCATTTAAGAGTTGCTTGATTTAAATGTATTGGAGTCAACTTCGTATAGGTTAGCTTGAAAGTATTAGGGCGAGACATTACAAGTATTGCGTAGACTTGAAGTAGTGAAACAGTAAAGGTTAGTGATATTTGTCTTGAACGGTTTCATTCCCTAACGTATCTTTCAAGTCGTGCATATTGAAAACATAAAACTGTGAAGCATGAACACTCTAGATAGACATAGTATTAAAGAATAAAATATGAATTTTCTTGCTTAACCATTAAACTTTGTATATAAGACATCGAAATAATCGTATGAATGCTATTGTGATTATGTATAGGTATGAGGTGAGGATTTCATCCTAGGGAACAATGTTTACATATGTTCTAAGAAAGTAAGTACATGATATGTGTTGTGAACCGAAAAGGAAATCGCCAGGCGTTATTGGGGCTGTTCTTCATTGCATATCTTATGAACGACCAATATGTGTGATTAGTATAACCGCTCATGACTTGTTTGTGTTCTTGGTAAAACTATTCACATGAGGCATGACTTATGTATTGGTATGACTTTTATTAGTGAAACTGATCTTAAGAAATCACCTGGGGTATGATCGGGTTGTGTATGTCTGAACTTATTACTGGGAAGAAGGGAACCGATCCTAGTAAGATGTGCAGTGCATCACAAGGGGAACCGATCCTTGTATGAGGTGCAGCAAGGTTTATGGAAGAAAGGGGAACCAATCCTATGAACATGTGTAGTGCATACAAGTTAGATACCAAATATATATGGGGAACCGATCCTAGTACCTAGTCAGCCGTGTATTTGGTAAGCTAGTGTAACTATGCACAGTACTCACATGGAGGTAGAACCGAAACTTGTTTTGGTAGAACCGTAAACCCATGAGTTGTGATTGATTGGAACTTGATCAATCACGTAGTTCTTGAAAGTCGGATGAACCAATTCTAAACTTGTTTGGAAGTGTGGTAAATCGGTTTCAAGTGAGCAAGCATGGAAAAGACTTGCAAGAGTAGATGTCGTCACTCTTTGAACACGGTGCATTAATGCTTATTCTATTTTGTTCAAAGATATTCCTTAACGGCTAAGAAGGGAAGAAATCCCAAGATCAAATTTAAATAAGTTGAATCTTTTTAATTAAGGGTTTTTAATTATATGAAAAATAAGAATTTGTAATGTGCATTTGCTAATTAAAGATTTTCCAAGGAGATTTCGATCATTATTTTTGGACAGTGCATTCACAGGAATTATGAAAACCGAATTTGGTGGAGTAATGAAAAATATCTTGAGAATATTTTCGGTTTTGGAAATTCCTTGGTGTCCAAACTTCCTTGTCTATAAATACTTTGAGTTTGCATTTCGAGCAAACTAATCCTGCGTAACCTAGACTTACTCTTTTGTCTTTGTTACTAGTGAAGTCGCCTATCGGAGAGGAGAGTAATCTAATTAGGTGAAATCTCTTACGGCCGCTCAATTTAAAGTCTTCTTTGGGATTGAGAAGCTCTAGCGCGACCCGTTGGTGGGAAACTAGATATTGCGGTTTATCTTTAGTTTTCGTATTGATTTGATTGACTAACGATGGTTGACCTTTGATTGCACCTAGTTTGTTTATGCTTGAAAATCTTCTCTTCTGATATGAGATTCACTCAAACTATTTCAAGGTTTCGACAGAGATCTTTATACTGTTGTTAGATCTAAATACGATCTTGTGATAATCCATTGTTAACAGACTCCGTTCTGTGTGTGATTGATCACAAGAGATTCAAGTAGTTGTGTGCAGGTGTTTATTGAAGATCTAAGAAGATTTGAAGACAAAGAAGATATTAAAGATTTCTAACTTGGATTTCACAATCTTTGGTGTGCACAATACTTGTTTGGGAAAAAGAGGATCCAATTAATATTCGGTTTATCCTTGTGGTAGATTGGATTGATTAATTGAGGAAGATCAGAATCAACACATATCACTTGGTTGAAGAGTGTTGTTGGCTTAATCTTAACGATTACCTTTGGGTGATTGAACATAAGATAGATCTTGGAACCTGGCAAGGGAGTTTATGTTAAGATAAATAAGGGAACCTTTGCACAACTCATACACTTGGTTGAAGAGAGTTGATACCAAACAGATTTGTTGTTCCTTTACTGTTTGGAATACGAACCAAAGGATTTGGTCCAAGCACGTGACTTGTTTACAGGTTGGAGGCGTGGAAATACAGACGGAACTAGGTGAACTATAGGTTTAGTTGCTTGGTCTCAACTATAGGAAGTTGTCTTACTTTGTATAGTGGCTTAATCCTGAGAGTATTCAATTCTGGACTAGGTCCAAGGGTTTTTCTGCATTTGCGGTTGCTTCGTTAACAAAATCTTGCTGTGTCATTTACTTTATATTTCCGCATTATAATTGTTTTATTATAATTAAAGTAAATTGCACAAACGTTAATTCCTATTTACTTGATACGTGAATCTTATTGAGTTTGGTTAAGTCCGAACCTTTGTATCAGGTAAACACACTTTGTTGTTGTCTTGTCTCGATCCTATATCCATAGACGATCACACAAAGTGTGTACCAATTTGTTGTATTATCTTGACTCAGTCCATATACAATCACTTTCGGGGAAGGGACTTATAGGAAGGAAAAGTTATAGCTTGAGGTATAATTGGGGTACCCTCTCCTTTTCAGGTAGCCGTGCTGGAATAAATGATCGAGGTGGACGTGGTGGAGGTAAAAAGACTCCAATTCAAGGTGGCAGTGGAAGAGGTAAAAAATCTAGAGTTGTAGAACAAGTTGTGGAACAGGAGAAAGAGGACGATTTGGATTCGTTTTTGCGCTTGTCTTCGGAGGAGGAATCAAGGGAATGACTATTTTCTCGCTTTTTATTATTTTACTTCATGTATTATCTAAGACTTTGTCTATTTACTATTTTCGTTTTGGTTTTGGTTATGGATTTGGATGGATGAATTTTTATAACTTTGCATGTATGAATGAATGTTAGTCTTTCCATTTGTCTAATCTAAGAAAAATGAGGGAAAAATCAACATTATTGAATTTTTTGTGCACTTTCGGCTAGGTCGATGCTTCACATAACCTAGCCGAAAATGCATATAATTGTTGTCAAATAAACTTGCATAGTTTTTCGGTTAGAAACTCCCGGCCGTTAACCAGAAAACGGTTAGGAAAATCATCTGTAAAAGTTTACGGTTAGGAAATACCTAGCCGTATATTACTCTGGTTACACAAAAAAAATATGACTCATGGTTACGGATACATATCCAGGTCGTGTATCATGCTTACGGTTAGGACTCCAAACAGTAATTTTGACATAACTTTGCAACTCTTGTTTACGGCTTGGTCGACCTTTCTAGTTCCTGACCGTAATGTCAGAATAGTTAGAACTCCATCTGTAATCTTTTTAGGTTGGAAATTACCTAGCCGTATATTACTCTGATAACCCAAAAAGAAAATGGCTCCTGGTTACAGCTACATATCCATGTCGTAATTCTGACATAAAGTAATAACTCTTATTTACAGCCAGAAATACTAGCCGTAAATCTGACACACCACAAACCCTGCAGGTTTATACAAAGTTACGGCTGGGTTGACCTTTCGATTTCCTAGCCGTAAACACCTATAATTTCCTTTGTACCACATCATATCGGCTAGTTTTTTGAATTTCGGAAAATAGATCCATTTGAAGACTGATCTATAGAAGGTTCTAGCTGTTCAACCACTTATTTAAACTTGAAATAACTCCACCTCCATATAACCACCCATTCCAAATCAAAATCACACCTTTTACATCAATAATCTCCACCAAAACTCCTACAAACTCAATGCAATGTACTCAAAGGATAAACCCAACTTTACTTTGGAATAAGACTTATCTCTTTGCAAAAAAATTGTACTATACTATCCAAAGAGGGGAGAAGAACGAAGGAAAGGTGGTTTACCAAGTCAATTGTATTGGAGTAAGATTTTTGAAATTTTTTGTAGTGAAACGGGTAACACTAACAACCGCGATGGGGTTGAATTGTATCTTCGATTTTCAAACATACATAAAAAAGTGAAAGAATATATGGCTTTAATTTGTATGTGCAAGTAACTTCGACTTAGAGGTGAGACTGATGGAGAAGTCGTAGCTCAAGCTAAGAAGGAATGGTGAAAATGGATCGCCATCATCAAAGACTTCTTGATACATCGAAAGGGATGTTATTAAAACCAACTTTGTAATGGGGATCTATTAAGTGTGTAATGGGTTTTATTGTGGTCTAATTAATGAAAGTATTACTAATTTTCAATCATGTTGAAATTCAAAAAAATTCAACTTACATATTCATTTACGGACGGAAAAAATATGTTATCCCAGCTGTAATACAGACTCAGGCGATTCTTGGAAGAATAACGGCCAGAAGTTCTTCACTTCCCATCCATTTGTTGTGTTAACGGCTGGGAATTCCTCATATCCCAATCGTAATTTGTTATTTACGGTTGGTTCGACACAATTTCCCAGCGTAACAGTTAAATTTTTTAGATTTTGCTCTGAATTTTAACGGATTTGAATCGATAAAATTGATGTTGGGAGTTGATTATAAGGTTATCCCGAGTTTTGTGACGAAGGGTTTCATCATTTTTCTTCAAATTTTTTCAAAATAATTTCACAAAAATTACCATTTTTCCTTCTTCAAATCAAAATCAAAATCAAGGAAAATCAAGTTTTGATTTCCAAAAGTTTAATCATTTGATTAGTCTAATCCATTCACTAATACTGATTAGTTAGATTAATCAATTTAATTAACACTAATCAAATTAAGGGTAGATTAGGTATTACACAAAAACCATGATAAGGGGTTCTATGGATTACTATTTCATGACCCTATAAAGCCCCAAAAAAAACCAGCCATTTAAAGCCCAATGAGATAAAATTTGTAATTTTCGAAGGCACGAATTTTTAAATATGTTATATTCTAGTTTGTTTTTCCATTATACCCCTAAAAAAATAGAAGACAGAGTTATAGTAATTGGACTAAAAGGAAGGGGTAGTCACGTCATTTTAAAAGGGACACCAAATTTTGGTTACCAACACCAAGCCCAATCTTTTTGTGTCAAATTGAAGAAAAAAAATCATGTCCCATATTGACACAAAGTCACCATACATAGAATCCTCCCTCGCTTCGCTCGGCCAGCCTAATCATCAACATTTTATGGCTGTTCATTCAATTCTTCTGCTAGCAATTCTTTGATGTTGCTAGTTTCCTATGTTTGAGCTCCATGTTGTCTGGGTGGCTGAGTACTTGACTGAGAACAGCAAATGCAATTGTACTGGAGTTCCATAGAAATGCCCAAATCTTAAACACCAAGAGATTCACAAGAACTTTTGGCTTCTTGCACAAACAGATTCTTCCTATTCTCTACTTCTCTCTGGATTAGTTGTTACAGTAATGAAATCAGACTCGGGGTGCTAAAAATTAAATCAAGAGGAATTGAAGAATATGAAAGTATGGAAATAAATGCATTTATGTGCAAACTGTAATGTGCTAAAACTGAGACAAGCAAGCAGATTATAATTCATCGTGCATTCCTAATGGAGGCACCTCCACATTAGGAATACCATTGTCATGGATACGCACTCCATTAAACCCATTTTCAGCTACCCCAGCCCCTAAATCTCCTGGTACGATCGTCCCTGTTTTAATAGCTTCTGTAACCTTTCTTAGCAAAAAGAAAACTCCAATGCGTTTTGATACGACATAGAAAACAGCACAAGAGAACATGAAGCAGCCACCAAACAGTAATAACCTGCCAAAGAATTACCACCATGAAGAGTGAGATGAGGTGGGAAGGGTGGACAGATAGGAGGTAAAACAGGTCATTCTTCATTTGCCGTACCTATCAAGAACATCCTGACGCCGCATGGTGGATAGCAGGTTTTTGGTCCGCATTAGTAGCGAGCGGTGACCCTTGTATTCACTTTCTGCCTTCTTCAGTACTCCTGTTGATTCATCTGTAAAAGACAACCTCCAGATTTGTAATGTCATTATGCGAGACACAGTAATGAAGCTCGGCTATTGTCATAGAAATAAAAACCTACCAAAAGTTGCCAGTATATTTTCACTTCTTTCAACTTCCTGAAAAATCATTAGTAGGTCAGAGACAATATTTATAAAAGTGAAACCAATGAATATCCCGCAGAAACCAGCAAACAGTATAATACTGTAATTATTGTTCCCAAAGCTTAAATAGATGGACTAAAGAAATGTATTTCACCTGAACCATCAGTTGACGAGTGCGCCTAAGGCTTTCAGTGATGCTTTCTGAAGCATTAGTTATTCCAGCCTTTGTTCTTGAAAAAAAATACAATAAAATTATAAGAGTTCAGCAACATATTCGGAAATGATAACTAGTTTCTGATTCACAGGCAGCAGTGAGTGCATATAGCACTGGTAAACTTCCTTGGTTCATAAAGGTAAGATGGAGTAGAATAAAGGAGCAAATAAGGAGTTTGAGGTTTGTACATAACTTGAGGGAAGTGAATTTTTCTGCTGATGCTATGGCCAAGAAGGGAGCAGGTTTGGGGAGAGGAGTCAAGATAAGCTATACTACTAAACCTAACTTCATCCCAGAATTAGAGTCACCAGAAAAAATTTACTACAAATTTTGTTAACTGTTTTTTGTATGTTGGGCTTTTGGGCCTGAGTGTTTTGTGACTTTATTTAGGTCTGTTTTTTGTTGTTTTTTTTTTGTGTTTTTTGCTAAATTTCCTATGTAACTTTTTAGTTGTATTTTGGAGTTTTTTAGTAATAAATAAATTTGATTAAGCAAAAAAAAAAGGAAATGATAACTAGTAGGAAAGATTAGATAGTCAATGCTGAACTAGTGACGGATAGAGTGAAGCTCCACCATAATTGTTAACTGTTCTAGCAAACTAAGGTCAATTTATAAAATACTGCCAGGTTAGCTGTACCTTCTATATTCTGTACCATCCTTGTTCGTCTTAAAAAGTGATACATGCCATGTGGGAATACGGTAACACATAACCTAAAGCATATAAGAAATAAATCTCTATCAACCAAATACAAACATAGTACTTACTGTAAATTGCGCCGGCGAATTGTAGACTCCTCTCCACCTCCTAAAAGAAGTTCCCTCTGTCATCATCACAATATATTGAAATATTAGCATGGCAAAACTAAGTGATATAGGATGGAAACCACAAATATATATCCAACTCCAACTGGACAAGCAAATATGTCCTGCATTGGAAACTTTTAAGGAAAACGAATGCAACTGTATATATTTTTCCTTTGGAATGGAATTCTAAATCCAAACTTTCTTGACTTGGAGGAAAATTCCCACTCAGATAGACCTAGGTATTGGGCCTTTTGATTGGTTGGGACCCATACCGAAAACGGATCATAGAGTTGGTTGGTTACTCCAACTAAGACTACTTCCAAAAAACTCAAAACCTTCATCTATTTAAAGCAAAAGAACTCCATCACCTTTGTCTGAGCAGCTTTTCTCATATTGGTCTGCGCTTGCAGATTAGCATTCCTCAGTCCCAAATGTAACCTACAGCCATTAAACATGTAAATAAAGGCTTTATCCACCAAATCATAATATATAACACCAAATGAAGAGAGAGAGACAGAGACAGCGAGAGATAACCTCTGGTACTGATCCTTCCAAGATTTTAATGTCGATTGAGCGGACTGTACTTGCTCTTCCGTAAGCAACTGCTGTGAGAGAAGATCCAGTCTGAATTGCAATGACCTAAGTAAAGCCAACCCATCTTGCGCAAGACCATTCAATCTTTGATGAGAGTTCTCTTCTTTTGTCAATCCATCAACAGATGTGCCAAACGCCTCAATGGCTTTCACATTGTTTTCAACGCTTGAAGATGTCTCTTCCCATTCTTCGATCACTTTCTTTACAGCTTGTGTAACCTCATCATCCATCATAACCTACAAATCAGTCGTACAAGTATAAGAAATTTTACCACATCTAACCCAATTACATAGCCATTATAAACTAACTCAAGAACTTAAAATTTCTATCAGGATTTGAGAATTTCGATGCCATGGCTCTTCCCATAACGACTTTAATTCAGTGATAACAACTAAATAAACAATATTTATAAAAATCGTTGAAACACTAGAATCGATATGATGCATATTCGGAAATCAGATTTTAGATTTAATCAGGGAAAACCGAAGAGATTAAGATAGAAACATATAAATTTTATTAAGAAATCAACTACCAGCAAACACGTGCTATAAACGAAAAAATACAATTAAAACATAATACCGTATCCGGAAGTTGGCTTCTTATCACCCTACTGTTTAGACTAATCAAACAAGTTCAGTGCACATGCGTTGCACGTCGGAAAACGTTTGTTTTTTCGCAGCACTCGGCAACAAAACCGAAATCTGATTATATTTTAAATCAGGTGGAACACTTTTCCTCCTGAGACTCAATGTGATAGTGATTATGTAGACAATTACAAACACAATATTCATACTACCAAATAAAGAAGATGGCTGTTAAAAAACTCATTGTTGCGGGAAGCAATAGTTGCTTAGATAACTATAATGAAATAAAGTGTGTAACACGATTTATTTTCCCGTCTCTAATGTTTAATGACAAAATCAGTAAATCATCAACAACTTTCTACATCAAACAATGTACTAAAACAAACCACAGATAATTAAATAATGGCAATTTTCAATTACTGCACGGCTGCACCTTCCTGTGATGAACTACACCATCCGAAGTGTCTTTAACAAAAGGAGGCATGTATGTAGTGGTTTGAATGGGGGAAATCGACCTTTTAACTCAAGGTCTAGTTTCTGCATACTATTTTCTTGATACATACCTTGTTATATTTTTAAACATTCTCGTCATGCTATTCTCTTAGATTATCTAATAACTTGGGTTTCCCTGGCTCGCGGACTGCTTTATGTTAGTATTTAGACTGGATTACTTGAGAAGAGATCAGTTAAAAGTCTAGTTTATAAATCAGAGATATAGTTCATCGTTATACTGGTGCCTATAGATGATACCGAAGCCTGATTGTATAAAACAAATAAGATTTATAACAACTGTTGCAAAATCGATCACATTTAGACTATGCACATCTAGATAGCATAATTTAAAGGAAATATTGAAGTTTAAGTATATGCTTCGAGACTAATGCGCGCTGAAACCTCTTTACAATCTGAAAATGTCACAGAACATGTATATTGTATAATCGTTTCGATGACCTGAACTGTTCGCCTAATGAACAATGATATTTTTTCCGGGAAATGAAGACCACCAATTGATCCTAACCATAGGACTCATAGGCCCTCACACTGCCTTTTACAAATTACATCCCACCTCCTAATCAACTCTTGGTCTCTTAAATGGTCTCCCATAACTGATCCAAATAACAATGGTCTGGTCTGTAGACTCTACACACTCCAAATAACAATACAACTGGATAGATGATGCCAAATCATCCTTGTACAGGAAGAGGAGAACATGAAAAGTTTGCAGTTTTCATGAATCTAAATGCAATTTATCGGGGGCTTGTGTTGCATAAGATTGAAAACTATGCTCCAAGAATTGTACCACTACCAGATTGCCAGGTTGATGAATTACGATTACATGATGAATCAATCCCTAAAGTATAAACTAAAAAAAAACTCGAGTAACAAAGTAGCGGGACATTGACAAAACCACTAATTTTGGAACTGAAATACAATCGAGACCACTTATTTGAGGAAATATGTAATCAGAATTTCACCTTTGATATTCACAATTAGGGTTAGAAATCAAATAAAACCTCAAATATAAAATGAAATTGATAGTACAAAAAAGATACTAATATGGTGATAACTCGGTATTATTATCTGATGAATTACGATTACATGATAAATCCGTCCATTGAAGTTTTGTTATTCACAGTTAGGTTAGCAAATTTTAAATGAAACTCAAAGTTCAGTTGAAATTGATAAATATCAAATCACATCTGACTATAATGATGTATTATTAAGAAAAAAGGAAACTAACCTGATGTTCAACGCGATTCCTTAATGAATTCCTCCCTTAAATTTTCTTTTTTGAACAGGCAGAGACGAAGCTCGGGGAGAAGGAAAAAACCTTCAGCTATTTTTTTCTTCCTATTTTTGATTTTAAGTTTTCCAAATACTTTATATATACGTTTATAACTAAGTCCCCGGATTGTTTTTTATTTACGTTTAACTCCCTGTGTGCAGACACCAAAAAAAAATGATATCTGGCGGCTCAGTTTTAAAAGCTTCGGATCGAACGGCTCAATTTTGATCCGTGTTTTAAATTTTTCCCTGTTTTTAAAAGGGTTGTTATTAAAAGGGGAGAGATATGCTTTATTCTATGATTACATTGCAGAACATCTGCCCAAGCAAAATAAGCAAGTACTACGCAAGATAATGTAAGAATCCTAAGGGTATCATGTAGGTTTAACATGCAACCAGCTTAACAAAATCCTTCTAATGCATCTGAAAACTTACCCTAATAAATTATATGACCCAAGAAAATGTTAACAGGAGAAATGAGAAACCTACTTGAGAACCAAATTCTGGTTTACGAGAAGGCCTAAAGAAATAGTTCCAGACAACTTATTGTCCTGCCCATACCTACAACCATCAGAATTAAGAAGTAACGAAAAGCTCAGACATAAAACATCCAGCCAATAACAGCATGAGGTCGAGGAGGAGGACCTAAAAATAAGACTGGCATCAAAGGCATCTGCACCACAACATATAAAATCACACAGGGATGAAATTCATCAAATTCTTAGTTTTTACAGGTTGCGAATTCCACTGATCCAATACTCCATGCACATATTGTACCGACTACCCCATACCTTGTAGGATTTGGCAAAGAGAGAGAGCAGAGAGGATACGAAACTGAAAAACACAATGGATTACACTGTATTAACACACTACTGATTACAAGAATTGCCTTTATATAGGCTTTACAGGCTCAATTGATATCCTAAAGAATAGGCACTACAGCCCACGTTACGATGATACTAAACTCTCCTAGAGACTAGGACTAACATACCCAACTAATACCACTAACCTGTGACTTAGTCACTAACAACTCAGTAAACATCAAATTCATGCGCATATTACTCGCATGCTGTTAACCCAATGTCCAGGTCTAAGACCTCGTCTCACAGTGTAGTTTGAGTTTAGTTCAAATTCCAACATCCTCCCCTAAACTCAAACTACTCCAACTTCAAAAGAACCAATTTTCCAATGTCCCTTAACGTGAACATACTTAACTAATTATCTTGTGCAACTGCAACATTTTGAGAATCTGGTTGATATTGCTTTACTATTACTCCTGGCTTCAATTGAGCTTTAAACTCCACCTGAAAGACATACTGATACAGCGGATCAAACAGTATTCCCCATAGAAACGGAATCTACTTCATTGATTCTGCATAATATCCTAAGTCAATTTCAACGCCTCGAATAACGAGGAATACCTGGTTGAACTTGATTCTAACTCTCTACCCAAGAGACATACTGATACTGCTGATCAAACTGCATGGGCCACACAAGCCAAACCAATTTCATAGATTCTGGAACAGTTTCCTGAATAAGCTTCAACACCCCGTCTTTCGCCAACGACTCACAAAACTCTTGCAAGTCAAACTTGAACACAACTGGATTTATACTGCCACATCTGACCACTACTAATTCTGCGATCAATCCATCTATCATGAACAAGTAACAAAAAAATTAATCATTACGCACCCTCATACGAGTAACTACAATACCGAAATGCTCCATTTCCAATACTAGTAAAATAGGGTACAAAATTGCACTCCTGTATTAGCATTTTCACTTGATCACTGCTATGGATCAATGCCTACACAATCTTGATCGCTACTTGATCCTCGCATCTGGTTACTTTACCGATGAAATTAAGACACCACATCAAACTCATGACTGGAATTTGAATATCACAGCAACATGACTTCACACAAAATCCATAAGGAACCAACCCACTTACAGAGTATATAGCCACCAAACAGAAACTTCATTGAGGAACTAAGACACCAGCCTTGAAACCCTTGATAACAATTTAGCCATAAAGAAAAAAAAATCAAATCATGATGGGTTCACATAAACCAACTGTTCACCTATGAACTACGACTGTTACCAAGAGAAAATGAAAAATAACCGCGCATTTATCAGATCCATGATGACCCATCTATGCTAATCATCACTTCAAAACTTTGAACTGTATACCTTGACACAAACTGTATGAGCACAGCTTTTTCCATCACATGATGCACGACTTCTATATCTTCCTGGACCTTAACGGTTCCTCCAGCAACAGATTACAAAACACTGGCAAACTGACTACACATATATGGATTTCGTAAGGATAAGAAACTGATTCCAACTGCTTCATATAAAATTATCATAATCACTAGATCCATGAGACTAATTCTAGATCTGCAGCACCATAATTCTGACTACTATGGGTCTTCACCAATGCCTTTAAGGAAAAATATCAACCGTAAATGAAATAATAACCAGAGATACATTAACTGCCAATGTATAAATCCATGCTACACCAAGAGTTTCTTGCCACCAGATACATGTGTAAAAACTACGACAGAACTTCATCTGCCTGCCAAGGAGACTCACAAACCGACAAAACACAAACAACCCTAGCATCGATTGTACCAACACCAGTCATCTCAGCTGGAGCGCTACAACGCTACTGTGATCTCAAGAACTTTCACGCAAACACAGCACAAACCACCTATTTAATATGTAGGTGAACCTATATGGTGACTTCAACCCCCAAGTCACTAATCTCTTACTAAAGGCCAATTACAATGAAGGCATCCAAAAACCTTAAGATGCATTCACATAAATATAACCAAATTCAGTTACTTTAAATGTAAGAAAAATAATGAACAATGGAAGACATAATTTTTTTTACCCGACTTGCGCATCTGCAGGGAATTTGGTTTCTCCCATGAAGTATAAATCGCATACAGTCCATTCTTTTGTTTAAGCCTTAATTGCTGCGAAACTTTCAATCTTCCTTGAAAGAAGAAAAACAAATGCTCCACCCAACGTACTGTCTCAAGGTCCAACTCCACTGACTAATAAGAACAAATACCTTATCGACAATTATTCATAACGTTTTCTTTATACTAGACTAGAAGCATTAATCACACTTCACACCACCCTGGTCGGATTAACTTCTCAAGAAAACAACACCGAAACAATACTTTATACTTTATACTTTCATGAAGACAACCGACAGCAGCATCAACTCTAGTACTAGTCCAAATCACTAGGCAGACAATATTGGAAGAAAAAAAAAATGCTTCTACCAATAACACAAGCGGAAACGAAACTTAGAACCAAATCTTCTTCTTCTTCACACACAGGAATCAAAGATTCAAAGGAACATCTCAACAACCTAAGCAACATAATAAGGTATATGAATCATACCTATTGTAACAACAGCAGAAATATTAGTACCAAGCTTTTGGGTTCTTTCCTTCTTCACACAAAAGCTCAAACTAAACACTCTCTCTATTTTTATATCTCTCTTTGTACTCTAACAACTAGTCTCTCTCTACCCTAGCTCTGATACCAAATGTAGGATTTGGCATAGAGAGAGAGAGAAGAGAGGATACAAAACTGAAAAACTCAATGGATTACATTGTATTCAATCCTACACACTACTGATTACAAGAATTGCCTTTATATAGGCTTTACAGACTCAACTGATATCCTAAAGAATAGGCACTACAGCCCACGATACTAAACTCTCTCAAAGAGTAGGACTAACATACCCAATTAATACCACTAACCTGTGACTTGGACACAAACAACTCTTCATGCGCATATTATTGCATACTGTTAACCCAATGTCCAGGTCTAAGACCTTGTCTCACAGTGTATTTTGAGTTTAGTTCAAATTCCAACATACCTTACACAAAATAGTTGATTTACGAATATCATACACTCAAATGGAAACTAAAATCTCTAATATACAGTATTAAGTACAAGTTCAGATGGACATGACTCTAACAAAGGTTGACCTTACAACTACATAATCTCCAATGGTGACATTAGCTATAACAAGAGAAAGCAGAAAATAACAGCATAAACCAATAAAACACACATGCATTTAAATTTGACCTAACTAGTAAACCAATCGAGCTGATTTTGCAACTTGGGTTATTGAAATTTATGAAGTACAATGCCCTAAAGACAGCCACTAATATAAAGCCAATGATCACTATAATCCCCTGTGGTTTGGTGAAGGACAATACCTTAAGCAGATGAAGGATTAAGTAGTTGAAGTTTCTCCAACAAAAAATCTGAAAAATAGAGGATGAATTTTAAGAAACCCAGAATAAGCAAGAAAGAAACAGGTCTTAATCACTAAGCAAACCAGATTAGAATCATAAGAATTTAACTAAAATCGAAATTAAAATTAAAATCTTACCAATGTAACAATTCTAGAATGATCACTCTACTGGGTTTTAATAGATACACAAGATTAGGTAGATTGTTTTTTCTTTTCTTTTTTTGGGTTAGAGAAGACGGAGAGAGATCGGGTGCTTGAAAAACGCCTGCTTTTGCATTTTATAGAAACCCCCGAATTGACTTGGGTTACGGGTGTATTGACCGCCCCATCTTTTGGGCGTGTAACTACCTCGGGACAGTAAAATTTTTAAAAATCGCCATCGGCGTACCTGATGACCGCTGTAATAGGATCACCCTTTATGGGGTGCTAGTCTAGCACCTAGATTAGCAGTCAGGAATACCTCTTAAGTCTTATGGGAGTGCTAATCTAGCAGCTAGATTAACAGTCCACGTCAGCGCAACCAATCTCAGCCGTCAGATCAAAAATAAATCCTCATATTTGAATCATTCAGCGAAAAGGTAGTTTTTCTAATTTGAATCATTTCACAGTATCAATCTAGCATGCTACTTCACATGCTAGCAACTGGTAGGAAAGAGAACTAGTGTTAAATTTTTTGCTACATTTTTTTTTGGAATTGCAACACTTATGTGCTAATCTAGCACCTCCAATCTAGCCCATAAGACTTAGCCTAAGACGGTGTATTCGCCTAGTCCAACTTTGATTCTTAAAACGGTGTATGTTAGGGATGTCAACGGGTCCGGGTCCTCCCGGGTAGTACATGGCCCAGAACCGGACCCGGCATATTAACGTCGGTTCCGGGTCCTATCGGTTCCGGGGCCGGTTCCATAATGTGTTGGCCCAGAACCGGACCCAATAAAGGACACGGGTAATCACCGGGTCCGGGTACCCATCGGGTAAAAAACAGACTTATATGAATTCCAAATTTATGACTTCTGAGTCCTGAAAAAGGTTTATTCAACACCTGAAAAGTGACCATCTTTAAACATACAGACAAAAATAGAGTAAACTTGAGCTTAGAATCCTTAGATTAGTTAAATTAAAGTTATTTTCCTAGCTACAAGTAAGAATCTGCCATTATATATAATAAATACAAAAGTTGGCAGACATTTTTTTAGCCGATAACTACAAGTAAGCCAGCCCTAATATAGCCTGTCGTATTATAACCACAAAAGTTGACAGACATATCATTCTATAAAGTGTAGAATCCCCAAAAGATAAATGTGTTTCCTTCACAAGTACATATACAAAAAAGAAGGATGTAATTCGCACTTCACATGTTGTTTGGCTATGCCTATACCAAAAAGAAGTTCCCACCAGTTCAATAAAGATTTCACCATCATATTCCCAATTATTCCTGTAAGAGAAACAAAAACAGTTAATAATATTCCCAATTTTTCCCAATTCAGAAACCACCTCAAAATTATAATCACTAAATCACATTCTTTGCCAACTTTAAGAAAATACATTACGTAAAGACAAGCCTATTACAGAACAACCCAAACAGCAACACATTGACCAAACTAAGCAACGGCAAGCATGGATATGCGCGCACATCATATAATTTTCAATAATTACTGGAGAGTAGACGAACTGCTGGAAGTTTCTTATGTACCAAAGCAACATATAATAAGTAACAAGAATATACAGGTATTTAGAAAAACAGAGTAAAACACATTAATGAGATGGCTATTTTTAATGTTTTGGCCACAAAGGGAGAGAGTAAAACACTGGGGAGTATGCTTATGGCACTTACCGATGTTCCTAATCCATGTTGACTTGACTGAATTTCTGGATACAAAGTTCAATTTTGCCATTACTAGTCACTACAGAAGTACAGATCGCAAGAGTAGAGTGGAATATGGTTATATTAAGACACTCCAGCTGAACGCAAATCACAGTAGTCATCACAAATTTTGCCACCCTAGTCACAGAGATCAGAAAACTATTATAATCTTTGAATAAATAAAACACTAATGTATTTCACATATCACAGTAGTCCTCACAAATTTTGGGAAAAGCCCCAAATTACTAAGTTGCCAAAATGTCAACTGATTGCACACAACAATTCTGAGGTGCTGTTGTGTATCAATTCAATAAGAATTCTGAGTTGCTGCTGTGTATCAATTCAATAAGTCTTCATAGAAAATCTAAAATTTATGGTATCATGAACATCACAATATATCTAATTTAATACCCTAGCAAGTTCTACTCCTCATGAACCAGTAGCCAGAGATTGAGAAACAAGAAAAAAAAAATCAACAACAGCAAAAAAAAAGAAGAAAAAAAATGCTTTCAAAAGAAAACCCTAAGATTCTGGGTGATCAACAAATTCATATACTTCACGAATCTGCTCTATATTTCGAGTTCTGATCCTACCATGTTTCAGTAACTAAGAAAGATTGAAATGAATTTCGAATGAATCTTAGATTTCTAGTTCAGGGATTGAGAGGGTCAAGATAGAATCGGTAATAGACTAATAGTAGATTCAATCAACAAATTAGTATGAAGAGTTCAACCAGTTGAAACAAGAATAATTTAAGTTGATTCATACCTTCAATTCGTTGATCAAGAACAAAGAAGAGTCGAACAAGCATTGATTTTGTACGCAGTAGAAACTAGAAACTAGAAAGAGTCGCGGCTATAGAGAGTAGAAGACCAGAACTAGATTTGCTTTCTCTAAAAAAATGTAAAGTGTTTATATATGACCTAATTTTTCATTTACAGTTTACTAAATTACCCATTTAGACAAATACCCGGTTACCCGCGGGTACCCGCGGGTACCCGCCGGGTAGGACCCGTTTGGAACCGTTTTTTAACGGGTCTAATCGGGTAATTACCCGTCGGGTCTAAATTGGTTAATGGGTCCAATTTTAGGACCCGGAACCGGACCCTATTCTCCTGGATCCGGATCCGGGCCCGGGTAATAGGTACCCATTGACAGCCCTAGTGTATGTGTTCTAATTTTATGATTTTACCCACGACATAGCTTATTAATTTGACGGTCGATACTAATTTGAGATTCCCGGTATTCGCCTAGTTTTAGAATTAACCAGACAATTAAAAATTGAATCCAGATAGCATCAACCAAATCCACAACTATTTGGTAACAAACAGGATCATGTAAATGTAAAGCTGCGGGAAGAGGTGGATCGCAGAAATGAGAGCCTACCCTCGGCCTTGCCGAATTATTCTTGGTCAGTCGGTGTAACCGTAGTTTTGAGAGTTTCCTTCCTCAATGTAGGTGTTGATTATCCACAGGGCTAGGTGACAACATCTTAAGTTGTGATACACCCAAGGAGGGAGAAGTGAGTAGCATGGGATAGAGACCGGTAGGCGCGAGGATTAAGGAGCCACGTGGATCGGACATGATCGTCCTACAGCTGTCGGACAAGACTCGACTCCAAATCTCTTACAAATTTGACAGACGAGACATTTTGGGTCAAACGAGGAACGGTAGTCAAAAGGATAAGAAGATACATGCCACATCGGCCAATTACAAGGGAGACATCGCACCAAGAGAACACCCAGAAGGATCGGCTCGGACGAGAGACCGCCAAGGAACCAAATTACATCGTCCATGTTCATAGAAGGTGGGACGACGTGGGAAGGTCCGATAATAGGACATCAAGTTAGATATATTGTTACCAACACCATAGTTTGGCTGTATGTAACCTTCCATATAAATAGAAGAACTTGTATTCAAAAGAAGGGAGGTTGTAATTTTGGAGAGAGGCTGGAAATCGTACTAAGTAAAAAGAGAGTGGAGGACTAGTTCATATTGTAAGAGAGTTCAACTTGGAGAGTAACACCATTGTAACACCTTGAAGTAATAAGATTCATCCTTTCACCCCCCGTGGACGTAGGTAATCATACCGAACCACGTATATCCTTGTGTCTATTGTTAAGTTCTTACTTTCACTTGCATGAGTAGAAAATCTCTATCATTTGGATGTAGTTTGTAGTAAAATGCATCTACATTCTGGCGCCGACTAAGGGGATCCGACTAAGATCTCCGGATACCTTCCTTGAAAGCCTACAGAGACGATCAAAAGCTCCTGAATACACGATCAAGTGTTGCAGTTGAAGCTATGATGAACTCTGTTGGCCTAAATAGTGGTTGTTTTGAGTCGTCTAGTGTGCATGCAAAGTTAAAGCAGTAGCAGCGTCTTTTACAAGGTACAATAGAATTCTCGTTCTTCGCCCACAAATGGTTTGATCAGCGGAAGATCTCCATAAGCTCACCGGCGATCAACAACACAGGTTAGGAGCTAGGTTGAAGATCTGTTGAAAGAATGATTGTTTGTTTTCGGTGGATAAGCGAGTTTTGACGGTAAATAAGTTGTTTTCTGGTTACGGTGTAAGGTTTGTGTGTTTAGAATTACAAAAGGTTAAGTTTAAGGCGTCTTTTTGTGATAAGCTTCCGATCTTAAGGTGTCTTGCTCGGCGATGTTAACTAGTCATCAGAAAGTTCTTGGATAAGATCTAGGGAAGACGGCCATGATAAGATCTTGATAAAAACAACAACAGTAAAAACTTAATTTTACTTTTGGACTTACGCACCGTACCATTCAATCATCACGTGCATAAGTTTAATGATTTGGAGCATATAGAATGAAGGACAAACTAGCTTAAATGCGGAGGTCAAGTAATGAAGGCGACGTCGTACGGATTGATAGAGACATAATATAGAATTTGCCATAAAGTCAGCATAGAGTCAAAATAGGATAGATAGGCAGAACCCATTTGATAACCGGAGTAGGCTTGGTACCCGCAAGCTCTAACGTAGAGACAACCTTTGTGTCAGTCGGATATTTATCACCTTATTGAATGCTTATTTACAATATCAGGTCAAAGTAAGGTGTTCTTTGTATTTGCCGACGTAGGTAGGGACGATACTCGGCTTACCACGCGTCGCGACCGATGGCTAGCACTTCAAGGACCGGAAGTATGTTAAGAAATCGAACAGTTACTAATAGTAGCATGCAGACAGGGGTAACTGGGCCGAGGAAAGAAGACAGTCGACAACCACCTCCCGATGAATCTCATGCAGCAGCACGAGGCATGCCAACTGTTGATGTAGGAGTGGATCTTGGGCGAGATGATAACACCCTACCCTTAGACCAGGTTATCTCGACCCAGAAGAGAGTTGACCAAGTCGATGGACTTACAGCCTCAGATACAGATGACGATGAGGAAGCGCTTGCAGCACAAGCCCAGCGACAAAGATCAAGGAAACAATCCGAGTACCAGGAAGCCTTGGGAAGAGAGCAAGAACGTCTTAGGAAGATTCAGTTTGGGCGAGGAGCATCTAGCAACATCGTCCCAGCGCATGTCCACGCGATCGACCATACAACTGGTCCGATACTACCCCCACCACTAACATCGATATCGTTATAGCCCCGGACACACAATCCTAATGGACATTCTAGTCATGAAAGCACGGACCCGACATTATTGGCCATTTAGGAAAGTCAAAGAAGACAAGAACACTAAGAGAACTCCAGCAACAGAATCTCGCCCTGGAGTATGAGAATTATCAGTTGAGGAACCAACGGACCAGATCAAGAGGATCGTCCAGTCGAGGAACATCGAGTAATCATGGCTGATTCAGCCAACCACCTCCTATGACTGGGCCGGGAAGTCCTAGCCGGTCCAGGAAATCTCCCATCCCCTGTCCACAAGGATACGGACCACCCGAGGACTCGTCTACCGATGAAGAAAGGCGAGGAAGGGGCGGACGACAGGACGGGGCGACAGAAGCTAAACTTAAAGAGTTGGAAGCAAAGATTAAGGAGATATCGGGGAGTAGCGAAGAGAAAAAACTGGCAGAAATTATGAGCGAGGCCGAGAAGACACCTTTCTCCCAAGAATTCAAAAAAATGACGTTCCCTCCAAAGTGCACCTTACCTATGTTTCCTTCTAGATTCGACGGGACTGGAGATGCGGTCGAACATTTAAAAATATATACCATGTCATTAATCCAATGGAATAGCAACCCGGTAGTCATGTGTAAATTATTTCCGGCCATCTTGGAGGGCGAGGCGAGAGATTGGTTTTATTCACTTCCACCTGGATCGATCAACGGTTATGATGCACTTATCGAGGCCTTTCTTGAAACCTATATGCATAATAGCCGACCTCGGCCAAGAATGAACAAACTATTCACCCTCGCCCGGAGGTTCAGGGATCCCTTGAGAACCTTGACCGACAGGTGGAGGAAGCTGTGTACTGAAATTGGAAAAGTACCGGTAGATCAAGCTATCTTTGGATTCGAAAACTCATTGGGAAGATCGGACCCCATCTGGATAGATATGTTCTCTGAAAAGCCAAAAACCCTAAAGGAGATGCGAAGAATGCAAGAACATTTTATCGCCCTAGAAGAAATCCTGGCCGAATCAAGAGATAGAGGAGTACAAGAAGCAAGTGTTGAAGTTGGTGCTGAGGCCAAAGCGATTATGGACGATCCTGCTAGACATCCCGAGAAGAGATCAGATCCTCCACCAAGAAGCAGTGAGAAGAAAGAATGGGTGGCCAAAGGGAAGCGTCCGAAGCATGAAGCCCGATCGTACACCCCTTTGAACGCTCCTTTGGAGGAAGTATTCAAGGAAGTCGAAAAGAGGAACGATATCAATCACCAAACATCAAGGAGAGTCCAGTTCTAAGAAACCAAGGGTCACCCCGAGTACTGTCATTACCATCAGTATAGGGGCCACTCCACTAATAACTGCCGATAAGTGAAGGATATCGTTCAGCACCTCATCTGAGATGGATACCTGAGACAGTTCATCCGACACCCATCTCAGCCAACAGCAACACCTGATGTGCCGGTTCATCAAGTTCGCATTGATAGGTCAACTCAATTTGTGAATACTATTTCACACTCAACTATGCAAGATTACACTCTCGACCCAGTAATCACTTCAAGGATTCACAAGAGGGACCGCAATGGCAGAGAAATATTTAGTGTAGCTAAGACCTTACCGATGGAACCTTGGATGATGCAACCTATTTCGTTCTCGGCCAGGGATGTCCCAACAAATGGGCAAGCTCACAGTGATCCCCTGGTCATCACATTATTAATTGAGAGGTAGGGAGTAAGAAGGATTCTCATGGATAGCGGAAGTTCAGTCGAGGTGCTATTCTACGATATGTTCAATACAATGGATCTCTCTTCCCCTCAACATATCGCATCTACGGTTTCAACGGGACAATAACCATCCCTAAGGGCGAGGTAACTCTGAGGGTTTCGGACGGTGGGGGCTACCTTGACACTCTAACCACCTTTTGTTTGGTCGACGTCGCCTCGCCTTATGAAGCAATTATCGGATGACCATGGATCGTTGGGATTGAAGGGGTGGAATCGGCATATCATCAGAGATTAAGGTTCCCGACCTATAAGGGAATAGCTGAGGTAGTAGGTGACTCCCAAGCAGCACGACAATGCATGCAGATTGATGCCAAAATTAATGGAGATCGACAAGCTCGACAAAGGCGAGAGAAGAATAAATCCAAAGAAGCTAAGGTTGTAGAAGAGTTGAAGGAGACTATTTCACAAGAAGTCATGGCATACGAGGCCCAAGATCAAGACCCTTTATAACAATTAAAGGAGACGGCTCCACTCAGGGAACCTAAGTCTAACTTCTCGACAGTTGAGCCGAATCGGGAAATAAATTTGGGGACAGTTGAGGAGCCGAGGATAGTAAGGATTGGGACATTTCTCTCGGATGAACAAGCGAGTCAACTCATGAAAGTGTAAAAGGAAAACTTAGACGCGTTCGCTTGGGAAGTACACGATTTGGAGGGCATTGACCCGGAGGTCTGTTGCCACCACCTGAAGATTGATCCGAGGTTCAAACCCGTTAGACAGAAAATGAGGCAAATTGCACCAGAGTTACATGCAGCAGTTGAGGCCGAGCTAAAAAAGCTACAGGAATCCGGGATAATCAGGAAATCCCATTACCCACAGTGGATATATAATATGGTCGTGGTGCCCAAGAAAAAAGGAGGAGTTAGAATATGTGTTGATTTTAGTAACTTGAACAAGGCCTTCCCGAAGGACAGCTTCCCTCTCCCAAGCATAGACCAATTAGTAGAATCAATAGTTGGATATGAGGCGATGACGTTAATGGATGGATACATGGGATACAACCAAATACCATTGGCACACGAGGATCAGGAACATACTTCATTATTCACACCAAGGGGGTTGTATTGTTATACCAAAATGCCATTTGGACTTAGGAACAATGGTGCCACATATCAAAGATTGGTAGGAGATATGTTCGAAGATAAGATCCACAATACCATAGAAGTGTACTTGGACGACATGTTAGTCAAGATTCGCAGAGCTAAGGATCACGTTCGTGACCTTCGTGAGATCTTTCAGACGATGAGGAAGCACAAGATGAAGATTAATCCCGCCAAGGGAGATTCCTAGGATATATCATCACCCCCATAGGAATAGAAGCCTATCCCGAGAAGGTTAGGGCTGTCTTATAAATACCATCTCCCGCGATAGTAAAGGATGTGCAGAAGATAAACGGTTGTATAGCAGCATTGGGACGATTCATGTCAAGGTCATCGGACAAATGTAAAACCTTTTATGACATTCTGAAGAAGGGAGCAAAGTTTCAATGGATGGATGCTAGCGAAGAGGCCTTTCAAAATATCAAGTTACACCTAGCCAGCCTCCCGGTTTTGCAGAGGCCCGCGTCGTCGAAAATCCTTACCCTATACTTAGGGGCGACGCCATATTCCATCAGTGCAGTATTGGTTAGGACAGAGGGGAATGCGGATAAGCCGGTGTATTTCACCAGCAAAACACTAAGTCCAGCTGAGAAAAAATATACTAGAATGGAGAAGATGGTACTGGCACTAGCTTTCGCCGCTTCTAAACTCCGAACATATTTTCAAGCTCATCGCATACGGGTGCTCACCAAATCGCCTATCGAAGCAGTCTTGGATAATGCAGGGCGGTCAAGGAGAATCTCTAAATGGGGAGCCCTAATCAAACAGTATGATGTGGTGTACGAGACAAGGAAGGCGACCAAGGGGAAGGTAGTGGCCGACTTCCTAGAAGATTTCCCACTTAGTGATGAAGACGAGGTGGAAGATATACCGGGAATGACGGAAGAACGAGAAGAGCCTGATGACATTTTAGCAGCCAATAGTCCTACACGGTGGGAGGTTTTCGTCGACGGGGCATCAAACAAAGAGGGATCAGGCCTCGGGTTAGTATTCACCACACCAAAAGGAAGAAAGATAGTGCACTCGTTCATGCTGGAATTCAAAGCAACAAACAATGTCACCGAGTACGAAGCGATAATCCACGCCTTGCGGATAATTATAGAAATAGGGCTACAAGAGGTTCGCTTAAATAGTGATTCACAGTTGGTGATCCGACAGATTACGGGCAAATACGCGACACACGACCCAGTGTTGCAAAAGTATTGGGAAATCGCCCAATTTTACATCAACCAAATACCAAGCATTAAGTTCCGACACATATGTAGAAAAGACAACAGGCACTCGGACGCTCTATCCTACATCGCCTCACAGCTGATAGACCTGAGCATAGAGGGCATTCATGTTATAAGGCTCCTTACTCCCTCCATCCCAGAAACACCCAATGCACAGATCGAAGTGGCGGTTAACATAGCCGATCGATATAAAGAGGGCGATTGGAGAAATCCGATACACCAATATATGGAAACGGGCGAGCTACCCAAAGGTCGGCCTGAGATAAATAAAGTCAAAAGTAGGTCGGGCGCCTACGAGATTAGGGAAGGGATCTTATACAGGAGATCCTACTTGGGTCCACTTTTACGGTGCCTGAGTAAAGAAGAAGGCCACATAATCTTGCATGAATTACACTATGGAGCCGCCGGAAACCACAGCTCGGGGAGAAGCTTATCGGCCAAGGCAAAGACAATGGGCTATTTTTGGATGTACATGAATGAAGATGCAAAGGAAATGGCGAAAGCTTGTGAATAATGTCAACGGTTTGGTAAGAAAATACAGGCGCCATGAGTACCTTTAAACTCTGTTATAAGCCCATGGACCTTTGCCAAATGGGGGGTAGACATTGTCGGACCATTACATGTAGGAACAGGGCATAGGAAGTACTTGATCGTGGCCACGGATTACTTTACCAAATGGGTAGAGGCAGCACCACTGAGGCACATCCGGGACAAAGATGTCTTCAAGTTTATCTGGGAACATATCATTTGCCGCTTTGGGGTCCCAGCAGCTATCGTCTCCGATAATGGAAAACAACTCCAATGGGAAAATATTGATCTTCTGTTCAACACGTACAATATCAGGAAGAGTAAATCTACCCCCATTTACCCCAGAGTAATGGGCAGGCCGAGATTACCAACAAAACAATTACCGACAACATGAAGAAGAAATTGGATGGGGAATATGGTAACTGGTGCGAGGAGCTATACAACGTTTTATGGGCATACAGGACCACACGGAGGGAAGCTACATGGTTCTCGCCGTTCATGCTTACTTACGAAACCGAGGCGATTCTACCAACGGAAGGAATGATCCCTACTACTAGAACAGAAGCTTGGAGGCGAAACGTCTCGTCCGATCTAATTTTGGCAAAACTTGACGATCTGGAAGATACAAGAGAGATGGCGCTACAAAAAATGAAAAACTACCAAAGGAGGTTACAACAAGAGTACAACAAGCGTGTTCGCCCGAGGAAATTTCAACCAGGGCAGCAAGTGCTGAAGTTTCTGGCCGAATGAGAGCGCGACAAAAATGGCGGTAAACTAGCACCAAAGTGGGGTGGACCGTATATAATTGCGTCTAAGGCAGGCGAGGGATCGTATCGGCTACTGAGACTCGATGGAACAAAAGATCCCAAACCCTGGAACATCAAGTATCTAAAGTTATACCACCCATGAAGGGAGGTGCGGTGAAAAGTGAGGAAGTGTCGAGGTGACTTACACTCGAATGGTCATTCGTACTCGGGGCAAAGCCAGTGTGGAAGTGCCGAGGTGACTTACACTCGAATGGGAATTCGTACTCGGGGCAAAGCCAGTGTGGAAGTGCTGAGGTGCCTTACAGTCGCCTGACTATTCGTACTCGGGGAAGTGTGCAAGTTCCGAGGTAGCCTAAGGGTTCTGGTGGCTGGAAACCAGTTCCACGGGTTGTTAAGACACGAGGTCTTCTCAGTTAGGTGGCCTACTTACATTTGAAAGGTCGCCCCCATCGCAAGTGGCTGTGACCACTTGCCCGAGATTGGTTGATCGATAACCTCTCGGGGAAATTGAGCCTAGAATTAGGTTGACTGGTACCCTTCCACTGAATCCAAGAGATAGTGATGAGATACCCCAATCAGGACATGGCATTGGGCCCGATGACCCTCCTTGTTGGGTGTGTTCGACAGAAAAGGTTAAAATACTAACTTACATAAACAATAATTGCAAGAATGACATAAGGAACAAGAGCTAAACCATCAATGTCATGCGTCAATTAAGAAAACACGGAAAGTGTCATGAAACCATACGAAACGCAAAGTATAGCAGAAATAAAAAGAACAGCATCGGCGACGCAGCACCCCCATGTAAACAAACAAGCAGTGTATCAGGAATAAAAGGGGAAGGTGTTTTCAAAGCAATTTACAACCCAGGACAAAGGGAAACTTAGTAACGCAGCACTACAAAAAGGGAATTCAAGCCTTGGGAGGAACTGCGTTGGCCCTCCTTTGCACGACCTCGCGCCGCTTATTCTCCACATACTCCTCAACGCCCGTCTGAACCTTCTCGTCTATCTCCTCTGAATGGGCGACGCGTTCATCCTCAATCTGCTGGTGAAGTTGCAAATTGGCTGCCTCTGCATCGGCCAACTTGGTACCCAAATCGGCCTCCACCCGCTTCAACCGTCGGACCTCCAGATCTAACTCCTGAGAACGTTTTTGCTCGGCTACAAAATCAAAACAACACGGGATTATTCATTGGATATGGTTTAGAAATTTCACAAGTACAGGAAATAATCTAATCTTAAAGAACGGCCTCAACACATCGCCTATGAGACCTGAAAGGGCTGGTAACACTGACTGAAGCGACTCTACCGACTTAGAAAATTCATCCTCGGTCTTGGACAATTTCATGGTTACCTTGTTATAGCATTGCTCATTGAATTCATTACTGGGGCAATACTTCTTATGTTCACTCCACTCGTCCATTAAACGATTGCGCGATATTTGGAGCACTTAAAGTTGCGACCTACTCCACTCTAGCTCACCCACCATTTTGTCGAACTTGCCCACTTTGCCCAGCAGATCCCTATTAGCCCGCTCCACCACATCTTTATCCCTCAATATTCGTCGGTGATCCTCGTGAAGGTCTCGGTTCTGCAATTGTAAAGCGCCTACCTGCTACTCTAAGTTTGTGGCCAAAGAAGTTTTCTCAACAGCAAGGCGTTGAGAAGAACCCAAGTGAGCCCGTAAATTGTCTATTTCTTCAGGGGCATACTCAAACTGACGATATCGTTCTAATTCACCTTGAAGTCCTTCGATCTCATCAGCCTGGCGATCTATTTTTCCATCCTTGTTTGAAATTCGCCGATAAAGATTCTCCACTAAATCCTTTTCGATATCCCACTTCCTCTTCATGATCCTAAACTCCGAAGAAGCATCTAAACCTATACTAGCTATCTCGGCTAGCAGAAGGACACCCGACTCAGAATATTGGCACGATAAACTCAATCAACATAAGTAAGATTTATAACGTTGTAACATACCTTGAGCATCGGCGAGTTTAATCTCTAGATCGCGCGCGCGACCCTTCTTGTTCTGCAATTGAAGTTGGAGAGACTCCACCAACTTCCTTTCCCTATGACAATTGGCGGCATCCAACAGTACCCGATTAAGGATATGATACAAGCAAGCGAATTAGGATGTTAGGCGACAATAAGGAAGAAATCAAGGAGTGGGGCATACCCAGACATGCAGAGTCACTCACCACGGTATCGAGAGTCTGATCTATGTCACCATAAAGGGGCACGGCATCAAGCTTTTGTTCATCGGTATATGCTCCGAAGTCGGGGGAAGTAAATGCTCCAAGATACTTCAGAATAGGGCCAGAAACGGTAAAGGAGGTCTCAACGCTAGACGACGACCCTTCAGTGATACGGGGCATATGAGGAAATACCATCGGTTCAACATTCACAATATTTTCCAACTCGGGCTCCTTTACGGGCTCCTGTTTATCGTCCATATCCTTCCCATCGCCCTTATCATCCGAGAAATCCTCGCTGAATATGTAATCTTCATCGGGGATATTGATGATTGGTTTCAGCCTCTGCTGCGGCTTAGCAACAACGTGCTTGCCCCTAAGAGGTTGGAGATCAACCTCGTGCACACCAGCTTCATCATCATCGTGCCTAGGAAATTTATGCACAAGGCTTCTCGTCAGAACATGTGAAGGCAAAAAAATAGGGGCAAGTACATGTACTTATAATAAAATCACTGTGTTTGTTACCTTCCCCTGGTCTTCCTCAACCCTTGTGCCAGTACCCCTCTTTCTCGACGATACGGCGGCCTTGGTAGAGTCGCCCTGAGGCTTTGATGACAACAAATAGCCATTTGGTGTCAAAACTAACAAGATAGAAATTGAGGAAAGCAGAAGAAGACACATACCTTATCATCCCTATCGTCATTAACCACCCAGAAAGGATAGGGCTCGGCGAGAAATGAAGGCGACGGGAAACTACCGTGTAAAATAAGACCTCGGACAAGAAGTGGAACTCGGGGATAGATTGGGTCATTGGTATGACGGGGTCGCCTATTAAACCTTGGCCGAGGGGATCAACATCCAACATCATCCTTTCAACATTCTTGGGCATGGTTCTGTGACGATGAGGACTGGCAGCAAAACCGGAAAGGTCACCGTTGGTGGAGGTACCGGCTCGATAGTTGGCAAGGAAATTGGCAACGGTATATTCTGGAGCATCCTCAGGCTTATAGGTCGACCAGTCGGCGGTGGAGCCATGACCATCTCGGCGAGCACTCCATTCATCCATAATTCAAAAAGTGTTGCCAGTCCACTGAGCCAGGGCACGGTAAGGCTTGAGCTGAGAGAGAACCTCGTAGTAGAAAGGGCTATCAGGATTGTACAAAGGGAGACGGATACCTAGCTCTAGTTTGCCATGAGTGATGACCACGCATTCGGCTGAGTGCTCGTACTTCTCCATGTCGGACTTCTTCAAGGTGCTGTTTTGGCCTGAGATCAGGGTAACTTCGTAATCTTGAAGATCGTACTTATCCTTCAACTGCTCAATGAATTCTTCATCAGAGAGATCTTTCCCCCTTTTCTCGGACCTGCACGAAATAGAAGGAGAACCGTCAGGGAAGATAGATTTCATGGCGCGATCATCGTACTTAGAAGGGCTGTCAAACGAAAATAGGGAATAGAGGGGAAAAGCATCAATATCGGAAAAAAAAAACATCATCAACACACCTTTTCTCAGTCATAGATGGGGAAGAAGCCATGGACAGGAATAGTACAGAACTCAGAAATTTGTGAAGAAGGATGGGACGACGGAAACGTAACCGCAACTACTGTAGCGCTCGGTGATGAAGAGATGGAGGAAGAAAATCAAGAAGACAAGGGTTTACAGAGGGAGAAGGTGATGAAGTGTCTCGAAGAAAATAGTTGTTGCGGCTGGAAACTGAAAAAATGGCGAAGTAGAAGAAAGAGAGGAGGAAAATGGAGTATTTAAAGGAAGAGAAAGTGTAACCGACGCCGACGGTTACAAGTCATAAAGGGGGGTTAGTGGGAGACTGCATGGCGGAAATCGCGGCATGAACGAGGACGTGGGAAGATGGGACGACTTTCTTCCACTCGTGTCTGCCACACGAGTGAAAGAAGGGGCATAAATGTAGGTGTTGATTATCCACAGGGCTATGTGACAACATCTTAAGCTGTGATACACCCAAGGAGGGAGAAGTGAGTAGCATGGGATAGAGACCGGCAAGCGCGAGGATTAAGGAGCCACGTGGATCGGACATGATCGTCCTACAACTGTCGGACAAGACTCGACTCCAGATCTCTGACAAAGCGGACAGACGAGACATTTTGGGTCAAACGAGGAACGGTAGTCAAAAGGATAAGAAGATACATGCCACATCGGCCAATTACAAGGGTGACAGGATTCAAAGGGCGACATCGCACTAAGAGAACGCCCAGAAGGATCGGCTCGGACGAGAGACCGCCAAGGAACCAAATTACATCGGCCATGTTCATAGAAGATGGGACGACGTGAGCAGGTCCGACAACAGGACATCAAGTTAGATATATTGTGACCAACACCATAGTTTGGTTGTATGTAACCTTCCCTATAAATAGAAGAACTTGTATTCAAGAGAATGGAGGTTGTAATTTTGGAGAGAGGCTGAAAATCGTACTAAGTAAGAAGAGAGTGGAGAACAAGTTCATCTTGTAAGAGAGTTCAACTTGGAGAGTAACACCATTGTAACACCTTGAAGTAATAAGATTCATCCTTTCACCCCCGTGGACGTAGGTAATCATACCGAATCACATATATCCTTATGTCTATTGTTAAGTTCTTACTTTCACTTGCATGAGTAAAAAATCTCTATCCTTTGGATGTAGTTTGTAGTAAAATGCATCTACACTCATATTGCTTGGCAATCAATTAGGGGTGGCGGTGTAGTTGCCACATCTCTCTTCTGCAACGGAAATGAGTAGCTTACTTGTATGCAAGGGTGGCTCTGTGCAGTTCACCTCTCCAACATATGTATCTCTCCTCCTCACTTGCGCAAGGAAGACAAGGAAAAACACTAAAGCTCTTGTACAGTTTGTACTGTAACTGTAAGTGATAAAATAATCGACAATAATGTAGTATAAGTTTAACATAATGACTATAAATTTTCTTTGTCACAGTGAAGAGCAGATTTAATTGACACACCAAAGTGGGATGAAGTGCATTAGAACAAGCAAAATTGTTGAGAGATTCGATCTAAAACCTTCAGAATCAATCTGCAAATTCAATTAAGTTATGCAGTTCCCCTGGAGTTCTGTAGGGGTTAAGTTGTTATTTCAGATGTTTGAGACAAAATTATGTACCTCTAATAAAGAATGCACTCTTAACACTGGGCAAACAATATCTTCATTTGTAACCGACCTTCAAGAGAAGGAAAATACTGCTTCATGGGTCTCTCTCTCGGCTGCTGATTTTATACAGTATCTGGCTAGCATACAACCGAGGTAACATTGGCAGGCTTATTTCACTTTCCAAAAGTCTTCAGCAATTTGACATTGGAGTTCACAGTTTAAGCACACATTCTGCAAATTAGTGGTCAATGAAGATTTCAGTCAGGAAGCAGAATAGTAAATCCTAATGCATACTAGTTACTAAACTTCCTAAGCCAAGTTCCGGAAAAAAGAAGATGGCTAATTAACTGAAAATAGCACTACACTGATTTCACTAAAACACACATTTAGTACCAGAAAATCAACCATTTAAAATACAGAAAACATATTAGGTATAAATTACTGCTTATGGGCTTTGAACACGCATATTGTACTTGAACTGCAATTTTTTATGGATTTTTCTACCAGAGTCAAACATTCTAAAATGGGCTCAGAAGAATGCGATTGGCAAGGGCTTCTATAGCTATTAGTTAGATGCTGGAGAAGCCATTTATCTACTCACTAATCCCATGGGCCATGGTATTAACTGTTAAGCATGGGACAACAAAATTTCACTACTAAATCCAGCATACCTCAAGGGGAAAATAATGACTATATGACAGGATAAAGCTTTGATGTTACTTCCTAAAACATACCACTCTTAGTAATTCACAATTACTAGGTTAAACATTTACATCTACTGCTATTGCTAAATAACAAATTTGAGTCATGTCTGTGAGAAGTTACCTATCATTGTTTCAAAAAATACAATCAATTTTATACATAGAAGGTAAGATGTATCTTGCACCACAAACTGTGGTAAAATGAGCAAGTTGCACTGGTTTTGGAATTGATGAACAACACGAGAAGAAAACCCTTACTTGTGCTTTGTTTCTAGCTCTGAAGTTCTCTACCCCAGTGTGAAATATCATATCCAATGATTAGCTGAAGCGAATGGACATAGCCTCGACATGAAAAAGATGGCGCAGTACAATAATCTAGGGTGCTTTAGGATGAGAAAGAATCCCTGGGAATTTCAAATCCATGCTTGAACATTGCTCCAACTACCTGCTCTACTTTGGTTCTGTGACCATAATCCGTGTAGGCCCTGTACATAATCAAGAATGTTTTATTTGATGGGTCAATATTAGATTGTTCCATCTCTTCAAGAACTTTTTCCATTTCCTCCAGCCGATTTTGTGATGAATACATGACCATCTTACAATGATACAAGGATCGACAGATCCTCCATCTAGCAGACTCAGCCTGTTTCACAAATTTTGCCAGCTCTTCCACAGCATTGCAACGGAAAAAGGTTGCTATGATTGATAACATCACATTCTTTGTTACAACCCTAGTGTTACGATTAAAAGCATCATTAATATAACTCTGCATGCGTTCTATCAAGTTCTCTTGGGCATAAACATTAATTAGCTTCACATGTAACCAGGCCCTATAATCCTCTTCCGGGATAATCTTCAGCAATGCTTCAATCTTCCTAACCCTATCAGGGTCAGAAGAATCACAGTATGCAGCAATCATGGTTCTTACTAGTACCACATCTTTCTCATTTACATGATCCTTAACCAATTCATAAATACTCTCCATCTTATCCACTTTCTTCCAATGCGCATAACCTCTAAGCATGTACAAATGGGTTTTAATATCAGGTTTGACAGGTCCTTGTACCATGAATGCATACTTCCACTCCATTTTATCAAATTGCCAAGCAGTAACATACCCAGAAATAAGATTGTTATAGGTAGTTATATTGGGAGAGAGGTTCGCCTCCTTTATCTCCAAAAATATCCTCTCCATGTAAGGTACCAAACACAATCGACCATACAGTGAAGTTAAAATGTTATAAGTAACAATAGTCGGAACAACTTCTTTCTTCATTTCGATAAACAACTTCCGACATTTCCAATCCAAACCATTGTACAAATACGCTGACATTAAAGCATTATACGTTGAAGCCGTCCTCCTCCCCATACTAGCAGCCTCCATAAACAACTCAACAGCAAGGTCAACATCCTTAACTCTACCAGAAATCATAATCCCCTTGGCATATTCCTCCGTTTCCATAGCCCAACCATCATGATTTTTTTTAAATCTCCAACTAAACACCTGAAAAATCATACACCATGACATCATATTACTCATTCACAATTAAGCTACATCACACTAATTAAAAAAAAAACTGGAAATATTATCAAAATGCATACCTGCAGAGCTAATTGAGGCCGTGACTTTAGCTGATTAAGCAACTCAATAAAAGCCGAACTCCCACGTCTTGGAAACAAATAACTAGAATCCAAAATTCCTTCAATCTTCACCAAATCAGAAGCATTTTCAAGTAATTTATCTCTTAACTTAGATACATCAAAAATGAAATTGGGTTCTTCATCAAATCTATAACTAGTAGAAGGATCTTTCTCAGTAAACCATTTGGTAATCTCTCTAGGAAAATCATTTTTCGAACAAAAAGAACGAGATTGAATAAAGGGTTCTCCAATAAATCTACGATTTAGGTTTTTCTGTGTTGTTTTAGGTTTTACATACCATTTTTGTTGTTGTTGAATCAGTTCCGATTTAATCCTGTTTGAAATCCCCAATGCTCTCTTCATCTTATTGTAATGAGTTCTGGATTACTCATGATTGATGCTCACTAGGGTTTTCATTAGGGTTTATAATAGGATTGAACAAGGAATATCTTTCTTGTGTAATAAGATGGAGAGCGAATATGAAAGTTTCATGGCGGTAAATCTATTTAAGGCATTTCGGATAGGGTACTATTGGGATTCTATACTAGTATATTTCAGCATCCCTATAATTGATATTGGCAGCTTTTGAGTTTAGGGTCTTGGATTTTGGATTTTAGGCACTGGTGCTGGTTTTTGGATTTTTGGTTAAGAGAAGATTTGGTGGGCTAGCTAGCATTTAGGACATGGGGCAATCGACCCATGACCGGATAATGCATATCTTTTTCTTCTTCTTTTTTTGGTTGAAGAAACATTTGGATTTCATATTTTCATTAATACAAAAAAAATGAATACATCATGCTTAAATACAACATAAATGAAAATAATGAGAAAACGTAAATATTTTGTTTCAATGAAACTAATACTGATATTTGAAATATGTCATTTGTTTTTTATAAGATTCAAATGTCTTAGAAGGAAACGCAGTTCATCGTTATCACGATCACTTCCTATAATCATTGATCTTCAAAGAATTGTGGAACCACTACCACTTCCGATAAAATCGTCATCGATCATATACTGGAAATGAATGTATCAATCAAACTAAACGCCATTTTTCCTGTGATAGTCATATAATTGGCGTACATAAGGCGTTAACGATGGAATCAATTGATAATAAAATACAATATTTGATGATGAACCTTAAAATCGCTTAAAAGCAAGAGTTTAATTTAACACTACTAAGGGCAACTCCAATGGGACGAGCCTAATTTGATGGTTTTCCATGCCAGGTGGATGGACAAACTCATTTATGTGCAGTGGGGAAACTGGTTCCTGGGACAAACAGAGACGACGGCATATTGGTGCGGTCTTACCATATTGAGTTGAGTGTCGTTTCAATTTGAGCCGAGCCTCATCTCAATCTGATACGACTGTACCAAGTTGATGCAGCAACGATCATATTTTAACAACAAAATAACAACTATATTTTCCCTACCCCTATAAATTCAACACAAATTCAATCTTCTCTACTCACAAAACTTTCTTCTTCTCTACATATTTTCAACAACAAATTCAAATTTTTTTACATATTTTCAACACGGATTCAATCTTCTCTACATATTTTCAGCATAAATTCAACACTCATTTAACTACATTGTCTTAATCTCAAGATATTAGTCGAATAAGAAATAGAAAACCACCTAAATGTAAACATAGTCAAGCTCTACCGAGAAGATAAGAAGATTCAGATGAAGAAAAAAAATCACTCTAGCATCAAGTCAAGTTCATCTGTCTACAAAAATAAAGTGGGATAGTTCTCATCAAAAACCAAGAGGTGGTTGGTAAGAAGTGAGCAAAATTTATGCAAAACTTCCATATGGTGCTAACACTATTGATCGATTTCCTTGAATTACTTTGTACTATGTACGAGTGCATAAAAATTCGCGCGAATTGGTGGTTATATTAAAGGAAAGATTGTGGTATATTATGCACTTGTTTCATTTCCATGACTTCGAAATAGGTATGTCATATATTTTGATTTATCAATTTCTATGCAATCAATGCGAGTATTACAAATTAAATTAAGAATTTTAATTTTTTACAGGTATAACACCATTAGATTTGTATTTCCTACTTGAGATACCTTGTGAGGTGGGAGATGATGTTCCATTTAACGAAGAAGTTTGATTGGCATAAGATCGTTGCAAAGATGAACTTTCGTTATAATTTGAGGTAACAAACAGCAAAATCAATAGGAATTTGAGAAGTGGTAGAATTGTTAATTTCGGTTTAAGGATATTTATATTTAACGAATTGCATGGTAGTAACTATTAGAGCACTGCTCGGTCGAACTCTCAAGCGTTGCTATCTCAAGCTTCTTTGTCAAGTTTAGTTGTCAAAACTATAAGTCCTTATTTCTAGTCTACTTATAGCTATGTCTCGGATTAGGATATAATGTGTAGTTGAGCTTTAGACTTCACGGCGTTTATCGATTAAAGATGAAGAACTACTAAGGGGAGCTTGTGGAACTTCATCAACAAAAGGTATGTGGAGACTTGAACTCATCTATCATACAAAAGTCTATTTCTATTCTATCTCTTATTGAGACAAAGGTCGTATAACTATATAGACTTTATTTTATATACATTTGATATTTCGAGCTGAGTTTAACTCGCTTACATATTTCTCGAAATATGTGTTGGTAAGATTTCGCTTTAACCAAGTTCATATTTTATTCTTGACGAAAGTCAAAAGATGATCATGTGAAAATCGCCTGGTAACATCTTACATGATTTGTGTGAGACAGTCATTTGATGTAGACTCGGAATGTTTCGTATTGATCTATTGATCACTTGAAAATTGTTTTGAAGCTAATAGTTTGTGTGATA
Organism: Papaver bracteatum; assembly: GCA_023529315.1. Lineage (NCBI taxonomy): Eukaryota > Viridiplantae > Streptophyta > Magnoliopsida > Ranunculales > Papaveraceae > Papaver > Papaver bracteatum. The sequence continues at coordinate 2,263,955 of JAJJWX010000742.1, forward strand.
CATCTATTCCCGTCTTCTAAGAATGTTTCAATGATTAATAAGGAGTTTAGAACGATTAACCATTGATTGGATATAACATTGTATGCGTACTTGTATGCTAACTGTTGCAAGTTATTCCAAGTCCGGGAACCATAGTATGCATACTGGTTTAATAGTTGAAGTCCGGGAACTTAGTATGTATACATGTATGCGTACTAGCATAACAGTTCAAGTCCGGGAATTTAGCTGAGTTCGGTCGTGAATGACAGTATGCGTACCCGTTCGCATACTAGCGGGCAGACCAAGTCCGGAACTCTAAGTATGCGTACCCGTTTGCATACTTGAGTGGGTTAAGTTCTAAAATCGGTTTATTCGTGAACAAATACATTTATATAATAAGGAATGCAATCTTAGCAAACCATGGCTATAATTTTGATGAATTGATTCGAGTGAATCAAAATCGATTTTTCTTCAATTGTGTCTTGTATACTTCTATGAGAATATAAACAATTGAACAACTCTATAACTAGTTTCATTTGAACTAGTTGTGATTAATATGAACAAGGTTGATATTAAATAGTTGTGATTAATATGAACAAGGTTGATATTAAAGTGTTCATATGGCTAACTTCGGTTAACTATTGTTAATCCAACTAAGCGTACACGTTTAGGTACGGTTACCCATGTCTAAATATAGGTACATTTCATTTTTATGTAACAAGCTAAGTTCGATCTAATGGTTGAAAGATATTAGCTTGAATCTAATCAGGTTTTCACCTAAAGGTGAATATTGAATTCTTTGTTACCAAGGTAACATTGATTGCAAACCCTGATTTGAAGACTATATAAGGGAGAACTCTAGCCACTGGGAAACCTGATTCCCACACCTCATGTGTGATACTAGTTGCGACTAGAGTCGATTCTCCTTTAACCTAGGTTTTTCTAAAACCATTATAGGTTAACGACTTAAAGACTTCATTGGGATACTGAAGCCATACCCAACTATTTTCTCTGTAGTTGCGTGTTCTGATTTCTATCACATTGAGTACTATCTTCTCTAAGATTTGCTCTAGATTCAATCTCCGATAGGTAAGATAAAAAGTAGTCACAAACATCTTCGTCTCATCATTTGTGATTCCACAATATCTTATTCCGCTTACATATGGTTAAGATCATTGTGAGGTGATACTAGGCTGTTCTTCAGGAATATAAGTCAGGTATGTCAATTGGTTCCTTTTCACCTTGATTTATCAAAAATCGGAACAAAAACTTGTAGGTATTTCTGTGGGAGACAGATTTATCTATTCAATAAACTTTTCTATGTGAGACAGATTTGTTTATCAAGTCTTCAACTTTGGTTCGTAGCAACTCTTAGTTTTGGGTGAGATCAACTAAGGGAATCAAGTGTGTAGAGTCATGCTGGAATTCAGAGGCGTAAGGAACGCGACTGTACCTTAATTAGTATGAGATTGGTTAGGGCTCAACTACATTCCAGACTGAAGTTAACTTGTAGTAGGCTAGAGTCTGTAGCGGCTTAATACAATATGATGTTCAAATCTGGACTAGGTCCCGGGGTTTTCTGCATTTGCGGTTTCCTCGATAACAAAATTTTAGGTGTCTGTGTTATTTCTTTTCCGCATTATATTTTCTATATAATTGAAATATCACAGGTTGTGTGTAGTTCAATTAATTAAATAATTCAGCCTTTGGTTGTTGATATACATTGATTGACACTTGAACATTGGTCCTTGGTACCGTTCAAGTTGTTTCTCATAATAATCAGGCTCGCGGATTTCTATCTGTTTGATTTGCTGATTACATTGAGAAACAGAGATATAAATCTTGGATGTATTTTCCTTGATTGAGTCTGACTGTCTAGTTGATTCTTTTGGAAATATATTAGACTTAGTCCATATATATTGTTAAAATGAAATATTTGGTATGGTTGTTAGACCCTCTTTTTCATTAACGATCCTGATTCGGCATCGTATGATCCTGCTAAGGTATTAATTTTATGGATACTTGGTTCATATTTTTTTCCCAATTCAAACGCAAATACTCAAGTGGGATGGCTAGAGGCGTTGCAAGATATGGAAAAGGCTGTTGTTTATGATTGAGGATCCGCTATGTTAGCCGAATCATACATTTGTCTCGATATTGCATGCTTAGGTGTGTCAAACATCGAAGGTCTATGCGGCCTTCTTGAGGTAAATACAATATTAAATTCCTTTGGCCTTAAATCAGTTTACAAATATCTATAAAGTTAGGCTAAATATTGTTTATTTTCCTTTGTATGTTATTTACTTCAGCTTTGGTGGTATACATATTTCAACATTGGTGTACCAAGACTTTATGACTACACGAATAAATATATTTCCAATATAGTAAGGTATGAAGGAGATAACTGGTATCCAAAACAAAACAAGAATGAGCGAGATAACATTCATTTGTAGAGGTACCAATGCTTGATTAGGAACAAACAATGTTATTTGGATGTCGTATGTGGATTTTGAGGACTTCAACGCTGGTAAAGCCAGGGAGATCAAACAATTTTCACTCCAGCGCATGGTGTTATACAGTTCTGTCGGTGATATTGGTGTTTATTTTTTTTGGAGAGAGACGTGTTAGAAAGTTAATTGGTCGAGTTCCAAGTATAGTTACCGTGTATGGATGAAAATTCGTATCACCGAAGAGACAAGGCTAGATAAGGTATGAAACTAAATTTAACCCTTGTGACGAAGACCAATACGACTAATAGTACAAGTTATTTATGGAGTCGATAATTGGTGAAGAAGTTTTAAACATCTATGGTCTAGATTTTATCGCATTAGGTAAAGTTTTACTGAAATTGGATGTTCCAACACAGCTGAAAATACCGGGGGTACAAGTACGCCACCAACTTTTTCGCTTGGCAACCTATATGGACTAAACTCAAATACAATTCTGAGAGTTATAACTTAATGAATCTCAATCAAGGAATAATATAAAGAGTCTATATCTCTTTCTCTCACAAAAACAGAAATGATTCCATGAACTTGATTATACCGTGAGAGTACTTGGATGATTCCAAAGATCAATATCCAAGATCAATCAAGTTGAATCCAACAAACAAGGATGTATATATCTACTTTGATTGGTTAACGTACAAACTGCGATACTTCAGTTATATAAATAAATAATACGGAAAATAAATAACACAGAGACCATAAGTTTTGTTAACGAGGAAACCGCAAAAAAAAAAAAAACGGGACCTCATCAAGATTTGAACGCTAAACTGTATTTAGCCGTTACTGACCTTATCCTACTATCAATAATTTTGGACTTGAATGTAGTTGAGAACCCATCGTCACAACGATTTAGTTACTGTCGCGCTCCTTACGCCTCTTGAATCTCGCAAGACTCTGCGCAATTGATTCCCTCAGATGACGTCCTTTACATCCTAAGAGTTACTTCAACCTAAGCGAGGACTTTAAACCAATCTGTCTCCCACAGATAAGCCTAATTTCATTTTCGATCAATCATTAGATAAGGTGAGATAGGAAATCGTTTGTAGTATATTAAGTCCAGCAAACCTCGAAATCTGGTACTATGAGAGCATTATTTATTTGAAGAGAACTTCTGTCTTGAATAAAGTTGTGTTGGGTCTTGGTTAAGGAGTCACGTTCCCCAGATTGTTTGTTCCTTCCTAGGAATTTTTGACTTGCTGCGTGATCATAGATATTATTTTTCACCGTGATCAACAAATTCAACACACAATTTTTCAGCCCAAGATAACCTTTCTTTCGAAGAAGTTACGCCTGCTTTGGTTGTGGCTTCAAGTGCAAAAGCGTTATCTTTAGCCATACTGTGTTGGTGATCAAATACTTTCAACTTCCCAACGAGACTATTTCTGGAAAGAGTTTCAAGGTTATATCCTTCCATGACGGCATGTTTCTTAGACTCCTATCTTTCTGGTAAATATCGAAGAATTTTCATCACAATGTCCTTTTGGAGAATAGTCTTCCCTAACCCATAAGATGCATTAGATAAAAGCTCTGAATTATTAGTTTCATGGTTAAAAAACGTAACAAAATCATATAAAATGAAACTTGTGTCTTAACATACCTTGTTGAGAGCATTTTGAGAGGAAAAATTATGGTAGAAAATTTGCAAGGATAATGCCTCATAGAGCTCCTCCACTGAATTTGTGACAAAAAACCAATAAAAATATAAACATGACATAAAAAATGAATTCAAGTGGGGCTGTTTTAATTCATATGGGATTTGAAAAACAAAGATATACATATTAATTACCTTGGAGCTGTTGGAAGCCTTCTAAAATCATTTCAGTGGGATATTCATCCCAAGGGTATAAAGATATACATTCCACTCATCTTCAAGCATTTATCTATTCCAAGCATTTTTCTATATCTTCAATTCCATGCTTAACAAAAAATAATAACTACACCATCAACTAAACATCAATAAATTATTGATATTTCTGTAATTTCCTTCCAAATTTCATAAGTTCCTTAATTTTTCATAATTTCTGAACAACAATTATAAATTATATAATGTCCTTGCTATATAAAAAAATTAATTATAAATTACCCTAATTTCATAAGTTCCCATTTTCCAATTTAGTGACACAATCAATCATGTTGTAATTTCAAAATTCTCAATTTCAGTGGAACCCTAATTTCATAAACCCTAAATTTCAGAAATATCAATCATCTCAACTTTAACTATATCAACAAAAACATCGTCAATGAGTCGATTTAACAAAATTATAAAAAGGGTTTGGATTACTTACTTGTTTTGTGAATGAAAAATAATCTTCTCTAATCGAAATCAAAACAGATCAAACTCTTGATTTAACTCATGATTCACTCTGTCATTAGCTCCCGATCATCTTTCTCCACCGATCTCTATCTACTTCTCTCTAGATATAATTCACTCTCGATCTAACTCCCTCTCTTTCTTTATTTCTCTCGATCTTTTTTTTTCCCTTTCTGTGTACCTAACATGAAGATAAGAGAATGGAATCCAAATAGGTAACACATGCAAGCAATAAAACGTGGGATAGGGACAGCCGGTCCTTGATAACACATCACCAACACTCCACGTGTCAATTTTTAGTTGTGCAACGTGTTTTCTAAAATTGCCTGCATCCTTCAGTAAACAATGTTTTTATATGATGACATGTGTCAGTCATGGGTTGGTCAAGTCTATCAGGGATACAAGTGACATTTTATGTGGTCATTGACCGGTCATAAGGGCCTTAATTGACCTCTTAACTGTTCTAACGTTAGATTAGACGGAATGGGGCATTTTAACTTGTTTCAAAAATTAGGGGCATTTCTATAACCATGCCTCCCAAATTGGGGCATTTTGACTATTTTTCCTTTTATAAATCATTTTCACAAACAACACAAGAAACCATGGCTTAACAACATGAATTTCTTTCAAACATTTATGCAAACAAGTTAAATGCATCCATATTACATTATAAGTTCCATAGTAATAACTTTATATGATCATCTTCAAACTTTACAGGAACATTCTTGACACATTCATATATTACATATCCAAAATTCACACCAAACCAACGGTTCAAAAAAATATATATTCGTTTCATATGATCATTCTAAAAACTGGGTAGATAACATCATATTAGAAAAATATTCACAGTAAATTCATATTAATCTCAAATCAAGCAATTCCAAATCAATATGAAAGATAAGATATTTATATATAACTTTTATTAAGACCCCAAAGTATTTTAACATCATTGAGACAGCCTAAGTGTTGAGATTATTAGTCCCACATTGTCTGGGCAATCTTAGATCTCGCGGTTTATAATCCTATGGGCCACTCCACTCATTGCCAATTGGTTTTGAGTTGGATTCCCATATTCTAACATGGTATCAGAGCAGGATATTTGCGACGAGTCATTTGACCGCGCCTTTACTCCGCGTCACCCGATTTATTGTCCACGTGTTAGACCCAACGAGGCTACACGTGAGGGGGCATGTTGAGATTATTAGTCCCATATTGTTGGGTTATCTAAGATCCTGCGGTTTATAATATATTAAGGCCTCTCCACTTATTTCCAACTGGTTTTGAGTTGGATGCCAATATTCTAACATGGTATCAGAGCATGCTATTTGTGTCGATTCATTTAACCGCGTTTTTACTCCGCGTCACCCAATTTGTTATCCACGTGTTAGAGCTAACGAGGCTACATGTGAGGGGCGTATTGAGACTATTAGTCCCACATTATTTGGGCAATCTAATATCCTGCGATTTATATTCTCTTAGGGACCCTCCACTCATTGCCAATTGGTTTTGAGTTGGATGCATGTATTCTAACATGGTATCAGAGCAGGCTATTTGCGACGATTCATTTGATCGAACATTTGACTGCGCCTTTACTCTGTGTCACCCGATTTATTGTCCACGTGTTAGACCCAACGAGGCTACACGTGAGGGGGCGTGTTGAGACTATTAGTCCCACATTGTCTGGGTTATCTAAGATCCTACAGTTTATAATCCTTAGGGCCTCTCCACTCATTTCCAATCGGTTTTGGGTTGGATTCCCATATTCTAACATGGTATCATAGCAGGCTATTTGTGTCGAGTCATTTGACCGCACCTTTACTTCGCGTCACCCGATTTATTGTCCACGTGTTAAACCTAACGAGGCTACATGTAAGGGGGCGTATTGAGATTATCAGTCCCACATTGTCTGGGAAATCTAAGATCATGTGGTTTATAATCCTTTGGGCCACTCCACTCATTGCCAATTGGTTTTGAGTTGTATGCCCATATTCTAACAAGAACATCAAAACCACAACAAAACCAAACTGTCCAGAAATTCAGAAACTATCATCCAAATTAAAACAAACATTCAATGGTGACTTTACGGTGGATTAGCCTCTAATTTTAACCATAGATACCTAATCATGTTATATATCAATATTCAAAGGTTGATCATCAATCATGTGAATTTAAAAAACCTAATGATACAAGATTAAATGAAATTAAAATAAAGTATAACAAAGAAATACAAAGAGAAAAGGGATTTAACATTCTACCTCAATTCCATTGATTCTCCATTGATTTCCTAATTAAAATTTCTCCTCAAGAACCTTATGTCCCATTCATCTTCTTCCCCACCATAGCTTTGTTCTCCAAAAATCTCTAGCATTTTGGTTTTCTAATCTCTAAATTCTCTCTCCCAAAAATCTAATATAAAACTTATATTATGTTGTAGGTGTTAGAGCACTGCTCGGTCGAACTCGCAAGCTTTGCTATCTCAAGCTTGTTTGTCAATATTAGTGATCAAAACTATAAGTCTTGATTTCTAGTCTACTTATAGTGATGTCCCAGACTAGGATAAATTATGTAGTTGAGCATTAGACTTCACGACGTTCATCAAATGAAGACGAAAAACTACTAAGGAGAGCTTGTGGAACTTCATTAACAAAAGGTATGTGGAGACTAAAACTTATCTATCATTTGGAAAGTCTATTTCTACTCTATCTCCTATATTGAGACATAAGTCGTATTACTATATGGTTTTCGATTATAAACATTTTAGATTTCGAGCTGAGTTTAACTCACTTACATATTTCTCGAAATATGTGTTGGTAAGCTTTTGCTTCAACCAAGTTCATCTTATATTCTTGACGAAAGTCAAAAGATGATCATGTGAAAATCGTTGAGTAACATCTTACATAGTTTGTGTGATACAATCATTTGGTGTAGACTTGGAATGTTTCGTTATGATTATTTCAACTAGTAAGGACACATGTGCGATGCACATGATTGAATTTTTACTCATCCAACAATACTAAATTTGAAAGCCATGAAATTTTTTTCCTATTTTTTTTTTTTACTTTTCTTATTTGTACTCGTTACGTAGATAATTGAAAGAGCTTTTCAAATACATAAATTTTAAAAAAATCTGATGTATATTTTGAAAGATATTAAGTTATTAAATTTTTTTGATTTATTTTTAAAATAATGGCATTTATGTAAATATATAAAAGATGGGAACAACTTAGTAATTTAGGAGGTCTCCTACCAAAAAGATCTCTTTTCTTTATATTAGTATAAGATAAGATAAGATAAGATAAGATAAGATAAGATAACTTGAAAATTGATTTGATGCTAATAGTGTGTGAAAACGGCTATTGTCATCCTCTAAGAATGTTTCAATGATTGAAATAGAGTTTAGAACACTTAACCAACATTGGATTATAAACATGTTATGTACTCTTGCATATATGGTTCATATCCGGATAATTCTGCTGGGTTTGGAGGTATGCGTACCCGTTCACATACTAGCGAAAACCAAACTTGGTCCGGCTACTTCAAGTATGCATACCCATTTGCATACTTGAGTGGTTAAAGTTCTAAAATCGGTTGTGACATGAACAAATATATTTATATAATAAGGAATGCATTCTTTGCAAATCGTAGTTATAATGTTCATGAATTGATTCGAGTGAATCAAACCGATTTTGCTTCAATTGTGTTCTTGTATACTTCTATGAGAACAAAGCAATTGAACAACTCTTTAACTAGTTTCATTTAAGTCATTTGAACTATTTATGGTTAAGATGAATAAGGTTGATATGAGAGTGATATATATCTAACCTTGGTTAACTATTGTTGAGCCAACCTAGTGTACACGTTTAGGTACGATTACTTAAACCTAAATGTGGGTACATTTCATTTGTGTATAACAAGCTAAGTTCGATCTAACAGTTAAAATATATTATCTTGTATCTAATCAGATTTTCATCTAATGATGAATATTGAATGCTTTGTTACCTAACTTAGATTGCAAACCCTGATTTGAAAACTATATAAAGGAGAACTCTAGCAACTGGTAAATCTAATCCCCATACCTTCTGTATGATACTAGTTGCGACTAGAGTCGATTCTCCTTTAACCTTAGGGTTTTCACGAAACCATGTAGGTTAACGACTTAAAGACTTCATTGGGATTATGAATCCAGACCCAACTGTTAGATCACTACTCGGTCGAACTCGCATGCGTTGCTATCTCAAGCATGTTTGTCAATGTTAGTGAACAAAACTATGAGTCTTGATTTCTAGCCTACTTATAGCTAACTCTCGGACTAGGATAGAAAGTGTAGTTGAGCTCAAGACTCCATGGAAATCATCATACAAAGACAAAGAACTACTCAAGGATCTGGTGGAACTTCATCAACTAAAAGGTGTGTGGAGACTTGAACTTATCTGTCACTCAAGAGTCTATCTACTCTATCTCCTATCTTGAGATAAAAGTCTTTTGGTTATATAGACTTTGATTATACACATTTACTATTTCGAGTCGAGTTTATCTCGCTTATCTATTTCTCGAAATATGTGTTGGTAAGCTTTCGCTTTGGCCAAGTTCATCTTTACTAGTGATGAAAGTCATGTTATGTTTTAATTACTTGAAAATGGCTTTGACGAAAAATAGTTTCTGAATAAAAATCATATAACGTCCTATAAGAATGTTTCAATGATTGAAATGAGAGTTTAGATTATATAACCATGTTTGGACATAAACATTGTGAGGTAACTCATACATGTATAAGTCCTTATTCCTTGAACCAAAGTATGCGTACTACTCAGGAAAAAACCGAAACTAGAGTCCGCGTACTGTCGGAGGTTCTCATCCCGAGAATTTATGCTGGAGTTTGAGAATTGAAAACAAATTTATTCCGGGTACTTAAGTCCACATACCAGTCCGCATACTTAAGTTGGTTATTTTCTAAAAACGATTATTCGTGAACTTAAACTTATTTTAACTAAGGAATGCATATTTGCAAACCGTGGCAATAAAGTTCATGAATTGATTCGACTGAATCAAATTGTTTTTGCTTTGATTGTGCCTTGTATACTTCTATAAGATCTAAGCAATTGAACAACTCTCTAACTAGTTCCTTTGAGTCATTTGAACTAGTTATGGTAAAGAAGAATATGGTTAATATGAAAGTGCTCATATGACTAACCATTTGGTTAACTACTGTTGAACCAACTAGATGTACATGTTTGGGTACAATTACACAAACTTAAATAAACGTGCATTTTATTTGTGTATAACAAGCTAAGTTTCGATCTAATGGTTGAAAGATATTGGCTTGAATCTAATCAGGTTTTCATCTAACGGTGAATATTGAATGCTTTGTTATTAAGCTAACATTGATTGCAAACCCTGATTTGAAAGACTATATAAGGGAGAACTCTAGCAATTGGGAAACCTAATTCCCACACCTCCTGTATGATACTAGTTGTATTAGCTAGAGTTGATTCTTCTTTAACCTTAGGTTTCTATCGAGACCCTGTAAGTTAACGACTTGAACACTTCATTGGGATTATGAAGCCAGACCGATACTACTTTCTTGTAATTGTGTTATATGATCTTGTTGTTTCTATCATATTTGAGTACAATCGTAAGATTGGCTTGAGATTCATTTCTCCGATAGGCAAGATATAAAAGTAATGACATACATCTTCGTCGCATCGTTTTTGATTCCACAATATCTTCTTTCGTTAGTCGATTAAGATTATTGTGAGGTGATTGATAATTCTAGGTTGTTCTTCGGGAATATAAGTCATGGTTATCAATTGGTTCATATGCACCTTGATTTATCAAAATACGGAACAAAAACTCGTAGGTATTTCTGTGAGAGACAGATTTATCTATTATCGTAGAATTTTCTGTGTGATACAGATTTTTTTATTAAAGTCTTCGACTTTGGGTCGTAGCAACTCTTAGTTGTGGGTGAGATAAGCTAAGGAAATCAAGTGCGTAGTATCCTGCTGGGATCAAAGACGTAAGGAGCGCAACTTTACCTTAGATCACTGCGATATTGATTGGGGTTCAACTACACTCCAGACCGAAGTTAGTTTGTAGTAGGCTAGGGTCTGCAGCGACTTAATACAGTGTGTGTTCAATCTGGACTAGGTCCTGGGGTTTTTCCGCATTTGCGGTTTCCTCATTAACAAAACTTCGGGTGTCTGTGTTATATATTTTATGCATTATATTTTGTTATATAATTAAAATATCACAGGTTGTGCGTTGAGTCAATCAATTGGGAAATCCAACCTTTGGTTGTTGATTGAAGTTGATTGATCCTTGAACATTGGTCTTTGGTACCGTTCAAGTGATTTCTCTTGTATTCAATTAGACTCACAGATTTCTATTTGCTTGAGTAAGTATTGAATCGAGAAAGAGAGATATAACTCTTTGATATACTTTTATTAAGATTGAGTCTGACTGTCTAGTTGATTCTCTTAAAAGTATATTGGAGTTAGTCCATACAGATTTCTAATCGAAATATTGGGTGTGGTTGTTAGATCCAAGCTTTTTCAATTGGTGTTAGAGCAGGTAAACACGCTTAAGACCTTATAAGTCTGTGTTTCTAGCGATCTGACTCTATGGACAGAAGTGTTATCTCTATAAACGTACCACCAGTCTTCAATGGCTAAAATTACTTATGGTGGAAAATTGTTATGCGTGCCTTTCTTCAAGCGCGTGATTTTTAATCATGGTTTATGTAGTTAATGGCTATGATGCTCCCATTATGGCAGTAGGAAATGCAACCGTACCGAAATATATTGGTGCCTATGACACTGCTGAGATACTTGTTGCAAAGAAAAATTCCAACGGTTTGGATGCCATCATACATGTCATTACCCCATATCTTCAGCACCATGTGACTACGTGCACTCGGTCTAAAGATTCTTGGGATATCTTAGAAACCGTATTTGAAGAGAATACCAGTGAAAAGGAAGCTAGGCTTCAAAACCTAAATTCCAATTAGGAAAACCTTCGTACAGCAGACGAAGATTCATTAGATGAATTTAATCACAAAGTGTCTGAAATTGTTAATGCATCTTTTGCATTGGGTAAGACTATTCCTAAAAAGGATATTGTGGTGAAAATTCTTAGATCGCTGCCATCTAGATACGATTCTAAGAAGCATGCCATCGTTGAAGGAAATAACCTTGATACGATGTCCAGAAATACTCTAGTTGGGAAGTTAAAGATCTTTGATCATGGGCATACGTCTAAGTCAAGTAAGGATGTTGCTTTCAAAGCACTAAAGTACACTAAAGTACTTGATAAAATTAAAAACGTTTGCATCTCTGAAGATGATCTTTCTGAGGCTGATTCATCAGATGAAGATCTTGACAAGTCAGTCGCGTTGATCACAAGACAGTTTAGGGATCTTCTTTTGAAGAGAAGTAAAAGGTTCTCCAAAGATAAATCTAAGTTATCAGATAAACCTCATAATCGTGTTCTTCCTAAAAATAGGGACAAAGATGAAACTGATGACGAGGATATGCCTCAGTAAAAAAGCGGGGGTCTAACAACCACACCTAATATTTCGATTAGCAATCTGTATGGACAACTTAGAGTTACTTTCTATAGAATCAACTAGACAGTCAGAATCAATCAATAGAAAATATCTCAAGGAGTTTATTATCTCTATCTCTCAATTTGATCTTTACTCAAGCAAATAGAATCTGCGAGTCTTTATCAAAGAGAGATAACTTGGATAGTACCAAAGACCAATATCCAAGTGTCAATCAATTTAAATCAACAACCAAAGAGGTCGGATATTCTAATTGATTGAACAATGTACAACCTGTATTATTTCAATTATATAACAAAATATAATGCAGAAAAGAAATAACACAGATACCAGAATTTTGTTAACGAGGAAACCTCAAATACAGAAAAACCCCGAGACCTAGTCAAGATTACACATACATTGTATTAAGCCGCTACAGACATTAGCCTACTCCAAGCTAACTTCGGTCTGGACTGTAGTTGAACCCCAACCAATCTCACACTGATCCAAGGTACAGTTATGCTCCTACGCCTCTGATCCTAACAGGATACTGCGCACTTGATTCCCTTAGCAGATCTCACCCACAACCAAGAGTTGCTATGACCTAAAGTCGAAGACTTTAATCAACAAATCATTATCACACAGAAAAGTCTACAAGGATATATAAATTCATCTCCCACGAATAAACCTATGAGTTTTGTTCAGTCTTTTACTAAATTAAGGTGAACAGGAACCAATTGATAAAACCTGACTTATATTCCCGAAGAACAGCTCAGCTTTATCAATCACCTCACAATAAACTTAATCGACGCAGCGAAGAAGATTATTGAGGAATCACAAATGATGAGACAAAGTGTTTGTGACTACTTTTATATCTTGCCTATCGGAGATAGAAATCTCAAGCCAATTATTACAATTGTACTCGTATGATAGAAGATGCAAGATCAAATCACACAGCTACGATAAAAGTAGTATCGGTCTGGCTTTACAATCCCAATGAAGTCTTTAAGTCGTTAACCTTGTTTTAGAAGAAGAAAACCAAAGGTTAAAGGAGAATCGACTCTAGATTAGAAAACTAGTATCACACAGAATGTGTGGGGACTAGGTTTCCTAGTTTCTAGAGTTCTCCCTTATATAGTCTTTCAAATCAGGGTTTGCAATCAATGTTAGCTTATTAACAAAGCATTCAATATTCATTGTCATATGAAAACCTGATTAGATTCAAGTTAATATTTATCAACTGTTAGATCGAAAACATAGCTTGTTAAACACACATGAAATGCACGTTTGTAGGCTTGTGAAAACCGTACCCAAACTTGTACATTAGTTGGTTCAACAATAGTTAACCAAATGGTTAGCCATATGATAACTTTCATATCAATCATATTCTTCTTCACCATAACTAGTCCAAATGACTCAAATGAACTAGTTAGAGAGTTGTTCAATTGCTTAGATCTCTATGTACTACACAAGACACGATTGAAGCAAAAACGATGTGATTCACTCGAATCGATTTATGAACTACAAAGCCATGGTTTGCAATAGCATTCCTTAGTTTATTAAGATAAGTTCACAAACATCGTTTTTAGACATAACCTACTCAAGTTCGCGGACTGGGTTCGCGAACTTAAGTTCCCGGACGGAATTCACAAACTCCAGCAGAAATTCTCGGGTTCGAGAACTTACGCCAGTTCGCGGACTGAGTTTGTATGCTGAGTTCGCGGACTGAGCTCATGCACTACTCCGGTTTCACTTGATCAACAAAGTTCGCAAACTTCGGTTCAAGCAATAATGACTTATACATATATGTGTTACCACAACAATGCTTATATCTTCCAATGGTTATATTGTCTAAACTCTCATTTCAATCATTGAAACATTCTCAGAGGGCGTTATATAGTTGTTATTCACAAACTATTTTTCGTCCGAGCGATTTCCAAAATGATTGAAACATAACATGACTTTCGTCACTAGGTAAAGATGTACTTGGATAAAGCGAAAGCTTTACCAATACATATTTCGAGAAATAGATAAGCGAGATATACTCAACTCGAAATATCACATGTGTATAATCTTAGTCTATATAGTAATACGACTTTTGTCTCAAGATAGGAGATAGAGTAGATAGACTTTTGAGTGATAGATAAGCTTAAGTCTCCACATACCTTTTAGTCGATGAAGATCCACTAGTTCCTTGAGTAGTCCTTCGTCTTATATGATGATCGACGTGGAGTTCTTGAGCTCAACTACACTTTCTATCCTAGTTCGAGACCTTAGCTAAAGTATAATAGAAATCAAGACTTTATAGTTTTGATCACTAACATTGACAAACATGCTTGACATAGCAGCACATGCGAGTTCGACCGAGAAGTGCTCTAATAATCTCCCCCTTTGTCAATTTTAGTGGCAAAACTATTAATACATATGAAATACAAAAAATATATAAATAAACTTTGTAGCTCCTATTCCACATGTATAATCTTCAACATTACTATAAATTTTCGTCACTTCCAAGTATTCCAATGATCCAAAATGTTGTAAGTTTAGCATCATCGTTGTTGAAAATCCATAGTTATAACAATGAGAAAATAAGAGTTCTCAATCATTGTTATACAGTGTCATAGTATCATTACACAATGTCAAAGTCCAATTGCATCACAACTTCAACAACAATACTATGGTGATACTTCACTCCCCCTTAGTCAATACTCCATCTCACATGGAAACCACTCCCCCTTACATAATGATCCGAAAGCCATATGTATTTGTAGTATGAACTACATATTAATTCTCCCCCTTTTTGTCAGTAAAATTGGCAAAGGTACAAGAACGGGATCCTAATGAAATTTCCGTAAGAGACATTTCATGACCAAAGGTAAATGTATATCATCTTGTTTAGATGCAATCATAAAGCCGGAGCTAAATGAATTCATCAAGGAGTTTATAAAGATACAAGACAACCCCTATAATATTCCACAACCGCACTCCCCACAAAGATTTGGCAATTAAGCACAAGTTCAAAAAGAACTCTCCCCTATAAAATGTCATTCCCAAGGGAACAACAAGAGCGACCTTATATTTTCAAAAGAAAAGAAGGTTTTCTTTGAACTCAACAAATCACATACAAGTATGAATTTGGAATCCAAAAAAGAAATATTCAATCATATTAACCAAAGCGAACCAAGATTAATTTGACTAAATATGCTCGACACAAGTAATCTTATGGAGACTTAAGAAATCAATTAGATTAATCACAAGAAAACTCGCAAATAATCTAATTGTCATACTCAACCAAATTAATTACAAAAGTAATCAATTTAATTGGTCACACTCGACATAAGAAAATCTATGGAGCAATGACTAAGTTAATTATGAAAAACCAACCCAGTCGAAGAAATGCTCAAACATAAGAAAACTTATGGAGTGCTAACTAAATAACTACACAAGATGATTAATTTAGTTTAACATGTTCAACATAAAGTACCTTACGGAACAACAACTAATCTAATCACAAAAGCAATCAACTTTTGTTGTTTTAGTGCTCAACATAAGACACTTCATGGAATAACACAGTATTTACACAAAAATTGTGGATCGAAGATCGACCTTATATCGTGGAATAAGCAAGGATTCATTCTATTTTTCATCACCATTTTCACAATGACACACAATAGACATAATCCTTGAATCACAATAGATTTTAACCTACCTTACATCAATAATTGACAATATAGGCTTAACTTTTGTGTTTGTCAAAAGTTTATTCATTCTTTTATCAATACTTGCACCTAAATTCACAAACAACTTTACTTTTGACAAAAAATATATGTACTTCTCATAGAACTATCATATATAGCAATTTTAATTGAAAGACAAACATATAAGTTATTATAACATAGCCATAGAAGTTCATCATAAGAAGTTTAACAGATAATGAAAGAACTAAGCTTGATTGCGATTATATTTCTCAGCAATCTTACACACATGTTCAGTTAATTCAGGATGAATTCCCAACACGTAGCTTAGTTGTTCACGAAGTCACTCAATTTTTTCATTAAGAAGATTGTCTTCAGAGGAGGCTGGCTTCTTCATCTTGTTTAAAGGAGAAGCATAACTAGTACAGGTGCCAATTGATTTAATCCGAAATTGACTGCCAATTCTACTAATAAGACATGGGAACCCAAGATTCTTTTTCTGTGAAACCATATGAATCATCTGACGAATAATTAGTCCACAGAAATCAATCTCTTCGCCTGAGATAAGGTAACAAACCATTTATGATAGGGTTCTACTCTAGAGATTCTTATCAAGAGTACTTGGAATCAGGTTTGCAATTGCCAACTTGCTAAAGACCTTCAGATAAAGGCTGATGTTGTCAACATGTAACTTGCCTCCCGACCAAGATTCGCTTCTATTTAGGAGCAGTTCGGATAACTGAACCCGAGTTGGTCTGACATTCTCAGGTTGAGGAATTTCAAATGAGCGATCCAGTGATAAGTTCAGAAAATACACAATCACTTCATGATTTACTTCAAATGTTATTCCTCCAACCATTGTCTTGAAGCAACAATTGGTTTTGTTAGAAACATGCAGATTAGCATAAAACAGGCGGGTTATTTCAGGATATAAAGACCCAAGACCATCATGAACATAACCCCACTCATGCCGGTTCATAAACTGATGAAATTCAGGCTCGTTAACATTTCGATCATAAACCCTCTCTACAACAAACTTCCCTTTAAGTAATTTAACATATTTATTCCTAGCAAGAAGACTAGTGAAACTAATTTGAAGAGCAGGGTCATAATAAGGTTGTAAAATGTCTACACCAATTTCATCATCTTCAAACTCATCATAACTTCCTAGGTTTAGATTTGATCGAAAACTTGAACCTTCACCATGGCATAACTTTTTCCTATAAGCCATTTTTGGTCAATAAGAGCAATATAGAGAAGGAAGAACTTACTTGGCTCACGAACTGATTAATGGCAAACCAGTACTCGAACTTCAACTAATTGAAAGAGTCTTGACCCAATGTTCACGAGCTAATTCTGGGACCAAGATAACAAAACAACATTGATTTGGTTGAACATCAAGATGAATATGGTATGAGAACTGATCGGATTCTTCTTGCGTCTGCGAACTTGGAAACAAAGAAGAGGGGTGAAAGAAACAAATAGATTATTTTTCTCTTTTTAAGTGTTGAGTGAACCGTTTGACACGTTTGACAACATGATTCATATGTGAGACGGTTCTAGTTCAACGTATGTGAACCACTCGTGTGCATGACAAGGACTTGTTTGTTACAAATAAGGAGCAAAATCTCAACATTCATTTGTAATTAAGTAATTTTTGTGGATACCAAAAAATCAATTTTGCACAACGTGACACCAAGAGAGAGCTTCTTTCCAACATCTCTTACATCTCAAAAAGATGAGATCACTCCAGACTATAATTTTTATAGGACTATCAAAGAGTATTATCAGAACCAAATACTTATAGAATTTCGTATTTCTCTTTTTACATCTTTCATGTGGATAGTACTTTGTATTGCATAGGGAAACTCTTTTGAAGGTAAACGACATCTTGTATTCTTCAAGACTATCATGATAAGAATTATCAGGAATTATTTCATGATAGTGCTCATGCCTTGAGGTTGATTTCTCACTTGATTGAGATTTAAACTCTTCATGTAACTTGTCTAGTTTATTACAACTACAAGAATACATAAGAGGAGCACTGCTCTCACTGATTAATAAATTAATATCAACATACACATGATTACTATTCATCATGACTTGATTTAGTCCGTCAAGAGATTCTTGTTCGTTCTGAAGAAAAAATTTACATAAGAAGATAGACTTTCAAGTTTCTTTTCAATTCCTAAAAATACTTCACGGAATTTTAAACCTGGTGAAGGCTTAGACAAAATTTCTACTATGTATTTAACTAAATCAGTCATGGTATAAAATTCTGGAATCCCTGGATCTGGTGGTGCATTTATTGAGATAGCACTTCTGTCCATAGAGTCAGATCGCTACAAATACAGACTTGTAAGGTCTTGAACGTGTTTTCCTACTCTGATACCAATTGAAAAAGCGAGGGTCTAACAACCACATCCAATATTTCGATTAGCAATCTGTATGGACAACTCCGAGTTACTTTCTAGATAATCAACTAGACAGTCAGATTCAATCAATATAAAATATCTCAAGGAGTTTATTATCTCTATCTCTCAATTTGATCTTTACTCAAGAAAATAGAATTTGCGAGTCTTTATCAAAGAGAGATAACTTGGATGGTACCAAAGACCAATATCCAAGTCTCAATCAATTTAAATCAACAACCAAAGAGGTCGGATATTCTAATTGATTGAACAACGCACAACCTGTATTATTTCAATTATATAACAAAATATAATGCGGAAAAGAAATAACACAGACACCAGAATTTTGTTAACGAGGAAACAACAAATGAAGAAAAACCACGGGACCTAGTCCAGATTAAATATACACTGTATTAAGCCGCTACATACACTAGCCTACTCCAAGCTAACTTCAGTCTGGACTATAGTTGAACCCCAACCAATCTCACACTGATCCAAGGTACAATTATGCTTCTATGCCTCTGATCCCAACATGATAATGCGTACTTGATTCCCTTAGATGATCTCACCCACAACTAAGAGTTGCTACGAACCAAAGTCGAAGACTTTAATCAACAAATTTGTATCACACAGAAAAGTCTACAAGGATAGATAAGTTCGTCTACCACGAATAAACCTATGAGTTTTGTTCCGTCTTTTACTAAATCAAGGTGAACAGGAACCAATTCATAAAACCAGACTTATATTCCCGAAGAACAACTCAGCTTTATCAATCACCTCATAATAAACTTAATCGACGTAGCGAAGAAGATTATTGAGGAATCACAAACGATAAGACGAAGTGTTTGTGACTACTTTTATATCTTTCCTATCAGAGATAGAAATCTTAAGATAATTATTACAATTATACTCGTACGATAGAAGTTGCAAGATCAGATCATACAACTACGATAAAAGTAGTATCGGTCTGTCTTCACAATCCCAATGAAGTCTTTAATTCGTTAACCTGGTTTTAGAAGAAGAAAACCAAAGGTTAAAGGAGAATCGACTCTAGCTTAGCAAACTAGTATCACACATAATGTGTGGGGATTAGGTTTCCTAGTTGCTAGAGTTCTCCCTTATATAAGCTTTCAAATCAGGGTTTTCAATCAATGTTAGCTTAGTAATAAAGCATTCAATATTCACCGTTATATGAAAACCTGATTAAATTCAAGCTAATATTTATGAATCGTTAGATCGAAAACATAGCTTGTTACACACACATGAAATGCACGTTTGTAGGCTTGTGAAAATTGTACCCAAACTTGTACATTAGTTGATTCAACAATAGTTAACCAAATGGTTAGTCATATGATAATTTTCATATCAACCATATTCTTCTTCACCATAACTAGTCCAAATGACTCAAATGAACTAGTTAGAGAGTTGTTCAATTGCTTAGATCTTTATGTACTACACAAGACACAATTGAAGCAAAAATGATGTGATTCAATCGAATCGATTTATGAACTATAAAGCCACGGTTTGCAATAACATTCCTTAGTTTATTAAGATAAGTTCACAAATATCGTTTTTAGACATAACCTACTCAAGTTCGCGGACTGGGTTCGCGGACTTAAGTTCCCGGAGAGAGTTCACAAACTCCAGCAGAATTCTTGGGTTCGAGAACTATGCCAGTTCGCGGACTGAGATTATATGTTGAGTTCGCGTACTGAGCTCACGCACTACTCAGGTTTCACTTGATCAACAAAGTTCGCAAACTTCGGTTCAAGCAATAATGACTTATGCATATGTGTGTTACCACAACAATGATTATATCCTCTAATGGTTATATTGTCTAAACTCTCATTTCAATCATTGAAATATTCTTAGAGGGCGTTATATAGTTGTTATTCACAAACTATTTTTCGTCAGAGCGATTTCCAAAATGATTGAAACTTAACATGACTTTCGTCACTAGGTAAAGATGAACTTGGCTAAAGTGAAAGCTTTACCAACACATATTTCTAGAAATAGATAAGCGAGATATACTTAGCTTGAAATATCACATGTGTATAATCTTAGTCTATATAGTAATATGACTTTTGTCTCAGGATATGAGATAGAGTAGATAGACTTTTTAGTGATAGATAAGTTCAAGTCTCCACATACCTTTTAGTCGATGAATATCCACTGGTTCCTTGAGTAGTCATTCATCTTGTATGATGATCTCCATGGAGTTCTTGAGCTTAACTACACTTTCTATCCTAGTCCAAGACCTTAGCTATAGTAGACTAGAAATCAATACTTTATATTTTTGATCACTAACATTGACAAACATGCTTGAGATAACAATGCATGCGAGTTCGACCGAGTAGTGCTCTAAAACTCGGTGCTTTAAGTGTAAAGGTTTTGGTCATTTTTCAAATGAGTGTCCAAATCGAAAGAAATACACTGGGAACAAAGGTCTTGCTGCAACTCTTGATGAAATGTCTGACAACTATGATTCTAATGAAGATGACAAATCAAGTGTTGCACTTCTTTGTGAAAATATTTATTTTGATAATTGTAGCAATACATACACCAATCTTGATATTCTTTCAGAAGAAAACTCAACCAATCTGGAAGATAAAGTGGACATTTCTATTGGAAACTCTGTGTATAACGTTTCAGGTACCACTATGTGTCTAGCAGCCTGCACATCTCAGATGCCTGAACTATATCAAAGATTGACGTGCTCATATTTTTCACTCAAAGGTCATGAACTATTAAAGTGTTACAAGTATAAACACAAATTGAGGCATGTCAAAAAACTTCAACAAAGAGCAAATCAATTAGCAAGCAAGCTCAAAATTCCGCTGAGGTTTGTAAGATTTTATCTTCGTCTAAGAAGTTAGTTTCCAAAGATAAAATAAGATCATTATAGAAGAAAGTATTGTCCAATCGTTTTGATAGACAGAGGTCTATGGATTCCTCTCAAAAGGAACATGGTGGACAGATTGTTGTTCACCGCAAAACAACTTGATTGTGTTGATTTGGGTATCTTGTCTCATGTGCCTGATCAAAAGAGACAAGAATGTGCACCTCTCAGGCTCTAAGAAAAGTTTGTTTTCTTAGTTTTGTTTTCCTTCCCGTCTATCAAGCGCGTGGGAGGAAACCCATCAGTTTTATATTTATATCCCTTTTATTTTTATTTTTATTAGTTTTGCATATCATATTTTGCATTCTCATCTTAGATTTTACAAAGTTCTATATCTATAATGAAAGTTTTGACGAATTCTCGTCAGAAAAATTCTGACTGCGCACTTATCACGAAAACATCTCTCGAGACTTCATACGGATTCCGATTTGAGTGGTTGACCCCAAATTTTAAGTAAGACAGACTCATCTTTCTTTTACAAAAAGAAAATCTGAATTTGGAGTCTGTTAAGTTGGATCGATAGGGCTGGACATTTGAGTTTCGGTATTTTTCCAGAACTTTTTTAGATTGCATGTCAGTCAGTCCGGAGGCCATAAAAGTCAGACCGTTTATCGAAATATTGTGCCCTTTTGAAACCTTATAGAAAAGACGTAGGAAAACAACTTTCATTTGGGATGTTTTTCCTAGTTCCCTACCCATTTTTACAGTTTTAGAGTTTTTCCGGGCTATTATGTCAGAAATCAGAATTTTCGGTTTTGAACATTGGGGAAAATGTTGAGTTTAAGTGTGGGGGAGTAGTTAAGCATGTTTGGCTTGCAAAATAAAAATAAAATAAGAAAATACTCTTTGATTTCTTGCATTCGTGAGACTTCATATTTTGGAGTTAATTATGAGCTATTTAGGATGACTCTCTAAACCTTTTCAGGTTTAAACAGTTCTTAAAGCTATAGATTGAGTTCCATTTTATCATTCTACAATCCTTAAATATATACGTTCATAATTGAATGCAAAACTCAGCTATGGTAGTCGTTTGAAAGAGTCATCCTCGCAATTAATCATTACTGAATCACTTTCTTTTTATTTTTTCAGTTTTATGTTTCTCTAAAGTGATTTGGTGGGATCCTGATACTGTCGCGGATGTTGTAGCAAGGTAATCATTGGTTGAGTATATAAAATCCCCATATACAATTGTCTTACGCTCATAAAGAGTGAGCCGGAAAAAAAGAAGAAAAAAAAACATATATATAAGGCTCCTCTTCTTTTATCGACATTAATAAATGATAGGTCCGGAATTTCGGACTAATCATAGTCGATGAAAAATAAAAACCATATCATCATTATATAGCAAGTCAAAAGATCATTGATGAGGTTCTTGACACTTGGATAGAAGTATGTGTGAAACGTTATCCCTGTCTCCGTCGCCTAAACAAGCGTGGAATGCAGGATCCAAGGCAACTATCACATACTTGCTGAAAAGGAAACATGCGCTTAGAGTATCTAATCATGTGGTCGAGTTAAATAGGTGCTTCTCTCAACTATTGCGCTATAAATAAGAATCCTTTGACGACATTCATACAAGTATTGTGGGTAACATCTTTCACGTTAGTCAACATTTGCACACTTCACTTTTCTATTTCCATTTTCTTATCTATCCATGTGATTTTAGTACGCAAGTGTCGTGAAAAACATTGCAACAAGTACGATGCCTATCTTAGTAGAGTATTGCAATCAAGTTGAATGTCACACGTAAGTAATTGCTTATATGTGATGATTGGAATGTATGTGGGATGTTTGCAGCTAAAGAACTTATGCAAGCTAATTATTTAGCTACTACTTCATGTCTATCCTTAGTGGTTCTTCAAATATGGGAAATTGGAGTAGGTTTTGTGGGTATACCTCTTGTAAACCCTCACGAGACTATAACTCGTCCACTAGGGACACCTAGGGGTTTAAAGGCTTGTTATACATGCTAAGTGTAACCGTTTTCTCAACGAGATGGAGTTGTTATATTTAGAATTAGTTTTATTTAGTTTGCTCGAGGACTAGCAAAGGCTAAGTGTGTGGTAATTTGATAAGTGCATAATTCATATGATTTTAGTGTCCATTCCATACTTGTTTAAGTTATTATTCTTGCATGTATTCGTATTATTACTCTTGTTTTCTCTTATTTGTCTCTATTAGGTGAATCGTCCAAAAAGGATCTACAAAGTGCTGAAAATATCTAGGAATAGAATTATTCCAAGTGCCCAAGTCCAAGAGAAGTTGAAGAAGTGCGACGAAAAGGAGCAAAATGCTCAAAATCAAGAGACGGTCCAAAGACCGATCTTAACTCATTCAAATTAAGGATTTATCATCATCATCTTGAATATAATTTAAATATAAAAACAATGCAAAAATAATGAGGTCATTCCGAGTTCGGACGAAGAAGTTGTGGCCAAAACGAGTTTTTATCGAATACCGAAGACAAAAAAGTATGCAAACGGGTACACGCATACCTTAGTTCCGAAAATTTCTGCTGGAATTTGAGGTACGCATACTTATAACAAGTATAAAAACGTGTATGCATACTTGTGAAGGCCTAAGGTCACGGTTAGGGTCTTTATGTCGTATTTTCGGGTGGGGTCTTGAACCGAACTAGATACTTGATGGCCAAGCAATGTAAACCTATAAAAAGGTATTAGGTCATGTAAAATCAAAAATCAAAAATCTCATATCACAAGTTCTACATCAAAACCTAGGGTTTACCCCTTTAGGGGAAAACCACCATTATTCATCTTCTTTGTAATATGAGTAGCTAAATCCTTTGTTGATTAAGGATGAATTCAATATTCTAAGCGTGAAGCTTTATTAATAATATAAATATATTTGAGGTTTTAATCATCATCGTTTTTTTTCATTATATCTAGGTTTTATGATTGATTTTTAGATTGGTTTGGGTGTGCAACCAGATTAGTCTATTAATCATTCTATTGCTAATAGTGAGTTGAGCGATCCGTAATTGTCGTGCATCTCCTACACAAGTAGAAATCATGAGACCTTGCAGAGGGATTATGTAAAGCAATCGTATGTGGAAAAAACACCAGTAAGTGAACCGAGCGTACTGAGTTTAACTGCTAGAATCAAACCTAAATTCACAAAACCTAAAGCATTCGATCGAGTTATACCTTGTAAGCGTACCTCAAGGCGGCTCAGTTGGATAGAATCCGGTGACTAAGCATACCTATTATCCGGTGATACAAGGAGTTTTGGGGATAGCTAAGCGTACCTGCTATTATACGGTTGGTGATGAATGGTTCTAACGGAAGATAGATAAGTATTATAATCCTGTTAACGCTTGGTAACGGCGAAGGATTCCTTAATCATCTCTTTTCTTTATTATTTTCTTTCTATTCATCTTATAAACCAACCCCCCCCCCCCTCGTTATTTACTTTATCTTGCTATTTTAAATAACCTATCAATTACACAGCTCTCTGTGGGAACGATCTCTTACTATCGCTATATTACCAGTTAATTTGGGATATATATTTATTAATTTATTGAGCCTACGACAGCCCATACAAGATATTATTATACAATGTCATAGTATTATTACACAGTATCAAAGTTCTTATATCACAACTTTGACAACAATATTTATTATTTGAAGTAATTAAGATTTGTTAATTAGTGGGAAATACATTTTATTAATTAGTGGGAATTAATTTATTAATTCTTTAATAACAATTAAGATTTACCTAACCATAGTGTATATCTTGTATATGTGAATAAGATTCAAAGTGAAAAAGCGGGGGTCTAACAACCTCACCCGATATTTCGATTAGCAATTTGTATGGACTAACTCTAATATACTTTTAATATAATCAACTAGACAGTCAGACTCAATCTTAATAAAAAGTATATCAAGGAGTTAATATCTCTATCTCCCGATTTGATATATACTCAAGCAAATACAAATCTGCGAGTCTTTATCAAATACAAGAGAAATAAACTTGGATGGTACCAAAGACCAATATCCAAGGATCAATCAATTTCCACAATTGATTTCACAATTGGATTTCACAATTGATCGATAAACTTGGATTTCACAATTGATCGATACAACGCACAACCTGTGATATTTCAATTATATAACAAAATATAATGCATAATAGAAATAACACATATACCAGAAGTTTTGTTAACGAGGAAACCACAATTGCAGAAAACCCCCGGGACCCAGTCCAGATTGAACACCAGACTGTATTAAGCCGTTAAAAACACTAGCTTACTACAAACTAACTTCGGTCTGGACTGTAGTTGAACCCTAATCAATATCACACTGATTCAAGGTACATTTGCGCTCCTTACGTCGTTGATCCCAGCAGGATACTACGCACTTGATTCCCTTAGATGATCTCACCCACAACCAAGAGTTGTTACGACCCAAAGTCGAAGACTTTAATAAACAAATTTGTATCACATAGAAAAGTCTACGATAATAGATAAATATGTCTCCCACAGATAAACCTATGAGTTTTGTTTTGTATTTTGATAAAATCAAGGTGAACATGAACTAATTGATAACCCGGACTTATATTCCCAAAGAACATCCTAGAATTATCAATCGACTCACAATAATCTAAATCGTATGGTAGAGAAACTAGATATTGCGGAATCACAAAAGATGAGATGAAGATGTTTGTGATTTCTTTTTATCTTGCCCTATCGGAGATATAATCTCAAGCCAATTATTCAATTGAACTTGTACGATATAAAATGGCAAGATTAGATCGCTCAACTACAAGAGAAGTAGTTTCGTCTGGCTTCACAATCCCAATGAAGTCTTTAAGTCGTTAACCGACAGGGTCTCGAGAAGAAACCTACGGTTAAAAGAGAATCGACTCTAACATAACCAACTAGTATCACACAGGAGGTGTGGGGATTAGTTTTTCTAGTTTCTAGATGTCTCATTTATATAGTTTTCAAATCAGGGTTTGCAATCTAAGTTACCTTGGTAACAAAGCATTCAATATTCACCGTTAGATAAAAACCCTGATTTATCCAAGCTAATATCTTTCAACCGTTAGATCGAAACTTAGCTTGTCACACACACAAATGAAATGTATTTCATTTAGGTTTGAGTAACTGTACCTAAACGTGTACATTTGGTTGGTTCGCAAATAGTTAACCAATGGTTATCCATATGAGCACTTTCATATTAACCGTATTCATCTTTTTCATAACTAGTTCAAATGACTCATAAAAACTAGTTGAAGAGTTGTTCAATTGCTTAGATATTTATGCATAGACATAATTAAAACAAAATCGGTTTGATTTACTTGAATCGATTCATGAACAATATAGCCACGGTTTGCAAAGATTGCATTCCTTATTGATTTATTGTTTAAGTTCATGAACTTCCGATTTGAGAGATATAACCATCTTGGGTACGCGTACGGGTACATGTACCATAGCTACCAGATTTGAGTTTACAAACTTAGTAGAAATTTTCGGTTCAAAAACTTCTGTGGGTACACGTACGGGTACGCGTACCTAAGGTGACTGGTTTAACAGTTTGCAAACTTACAAACTCAGCAAAAAAAATCGGTTCGAAATCTTCCGATGGTACGCGTACGGGTCCGCGTACCCAACCTGTCTCCTTCACCAATACCTCATGCACACATATGCACGCACTTGGTTTCCAGCACATGTAATTATACACTAATGTGTGAACATACTATATATGCTTATATCCATAGTTGGTTACGTAATATCAACTCAACATTTCAATCATTGAAACATTCTTCTATAATGTTATAACAATCGTTATTCATGACTATTGTCATCAAAGCTATTATCAAGATTGAAACATCATCATGACTTTTGTCATGGGGAAAGATGAAAATGGTTAAAGCAAAAGCTTATCAACACATATTTCGAGAAAAAGATAGGAGAGTAAACTCAGCTCGAAATAGTAAATGTGTATGTATGAAAACTATCATACTTATACGACTTTTGTCTCAAGAGTAGGAGATAGAGTAGATATACTTTTGAGTGACAGATGAGTTCAAGTATCCACATACCTTTTGGTCGGATAAATTTTCACTGGTTCCTTGATTAGTTCTTCATTTTTGTAAAATAATCGACATGGAGTCTGGAGCTCAACTATACTTAACTGTCCTAGACCGAAACTTAGTCATAAGTAAACTAGAAATCAAGACATATAGTTTTGATCACTAATATTGACAAACATGCTTGAGATAGCAAAGCATGCGAGTTCGAACAAGCAATGCTCTAACAATCTCCCCCTTTGTCAATTTTAGTGACAAAACTATCAATACATATGGATTACAAAATAGATAAAACTTTGTAGATTCTCGTCCACATGCTTGATCTCCTTGGTTCTTCAACATTACTTGAAAACTTCGCCTTTTCCAAGTACTCCCGTGATTCCATAGATGTTCAGTTCAGCATCATAGTTGTTGGACACCAAAAACCACAAAAATTATTTTGTATCCAAAAATCTCAATCAAACTAATCACAAGAGAACCCATAATTGATTTAATCGAATACACAACCAAAATAGCCACAAACGAATCTATGATTAGTTTAGTTGGAAATGCTAACACAAGAAGACTTATGGAGCCACACAATATATACATAAAATATGGATCAAGGAAGGTCAATATTGCGGCATAGACAAGGATTCATTCTATTTTCCATCCCTATTTGCACAATGACATATAATAGACATAATCTTTGAAGACAAAAGATTTTAATCTATCTTCCATCAATAAATGACATAATAGGCTTAACTTTTGTTTGTCAAAAGTTCATCATTCTTGTATCAATACATGCATATTGACACATGAAAGATATAAATTTTGACATCGTATTGGACAATAATAGTTCACGGACGCAAACACACATATCCCATAACATTTTGCAATATATAAAATCATAAAGATTAAAATTGCAAAACAACCTTTGCCCTTTGAAGGTAGAATTAATCTTTTTCGCACGGATTTACACCACAAGTGGTTACCAAAGGCATATAAAAATATTTTCTTAACAAAGAAGAACATACAAAGTCATTAAAGACCATGCATCATAGTTCACACAAGATGATTGTGAACATTCAAGAGTCCCATAACAATGCATACTACTGCCTATTCTTGAACTTCCTTCTTTTTGATTCACCAACATCATTCTTGTAAAATCTACAAATGCGCTTATAAGAGAATTACTACAAGAATCCAAGTGCCCAAGTCCAATAGAAGTAGAACAAGTGCGACGAAACAGAGCAAATTACTCAAAAACAAGATATGGGATAAATACCAATATCAACGCATTCAAATTTAGGATTTCTCATCACCATTTTGAATAGAATTCAAGGACGAAGAGATTGCGAAAATAATGAGGTCATTCCGAGTTCGGACGAAAAAGTTACGGCCAAAACAAATTTACCGAATATCGACGTCAAGTATGCATACGGGTTTGCAAACGATTTTTCGTATCCTGGAGCACTATGCAAACGGGTATGCGTACTTAAACCAATGGATTTTGATTTTAAATGATGTTATGCATACCAGGTAGGTGTACCATGAAGTCCAAACATCCCGAACTACTATTTTAAAACCTAAACTTTTAAGAACCTTAAACATAAATCAAGTTAGGTAGAAATGAAAAACAAGCAAGGTACATGGACCATTATAAGTACTCTAAGCAAATAAAAAACATAAATCTTGCTCAGGTTTATAGACATACATTTTTAGAAGAGTCCAGTCGAATTCTACAGCCTTACCGAACATAATATGTATACCCCAATTCTCATGCTTCCCTCACCATATACATAGCAGGTCATTCCTTGGTGAGGATGTACTTACAACACAATCAAGTTGTTTTGAGGTGAACAATGTATTGCTCACCACAAGTTACCTTTGGATTATCATGAAAGATATCGTTTTTAGAACCTTTCACATCCAATTCTATTTTCCCAAAAAACTTGTTAAGTTCCAACATCATGGATACTGCCTTCTGCATAGTCATGGAATTTTTATGCGTAAATATCGCAATGCTCATAATCTTTGCGTTCATATCGCAATCATTCAACCTTAATTTATTGTGGACATATTATGCCTTCCTAGTTAAAGGTCTTATTTTTCCACATTTTTCTTTCTGCGACAAAATCGCAGGACGTCCTTACATTTGCATATATTGACCCATTGATCTTGTCTTATCTGTATCTTTTCAATTTCTCTCCGACAATATAACAAGTCTAAGTTCTTTTGCGAGAACAAAGTCTTATGACATTGCCGTCTAGCGATGAAATCGCAGGACGTCTTTATACTTTCATATAACAACCCATTGATCTCATCTTAAATTTCTCTCATGGCTTGTTGCATTTTAATAATCTTTGTCACGCGACAATATGACAGGCCTAAATGCTCTTGCGAGCATAAATCCCTATGACATTTCCGTCTTAAGACACTTATCAGCTCCCTAATGGAGGGTTCCGCCTTTATCTTCCCCCTGGTTGCCCCTTCAAGGAGGGAACATCGGCCATACAAGACTATCTCCTCCCATCCGGATTTACCAACAACCAGTTGTTTTCTTAGCCTCTTGTCCTTTATGCCTATATGGCTTATAGTTACAAGACTGCACCCTGAGTGGGGTTTTCTTCAGGCCGAGTGCATCATAGCCAAGACTTACCAAGAATGGCCAGGGTAGGTTCGTCCGTCTCGGGCATCCTTGGCTCAACCGTGTACCTCGTCGCCTTATTCATACTCTGCACTCCTTAGAAGAGATCCTCATTCGTCCAACCAGGGTATAACCTTATATAGTTGGAAATCCAAGGTACCCCTCCTAGATAGGTTTTATTTAACCCCAAAATCTGCATGACTCAGGTTCCAGCAGCGGTATAACCTTATCCCCGAGTCATGTAAAGACATACCCCCTTATATGACATACTTTAGGTCTTACATTTGCCTCTTACGAAATTGTATCCGCGAACTAGGGTGTACGCCATAAAGCTTTGTCCCGTTCTTTGTTTCTTTTGCGAATATCATAATCTTTTATTCTTTAAGTAACCTTGAATAATCTCGCGATTTAACTCGCTGCTCCTAATGAAATATCTTCTTTTGATCTTATTTCAGCTCTTGCATAATTTTTCAATTTCATCCTTCTCATTCAAACAAAATAAAACAACAAACCATTTATAGACTTCATCATTTTACCTTCCTACTTCATCGCTTTTTGCTTCGCCCTTTTGTTGCGTTTTGTTATTTTTTTCTCCATCTGCGATATGCTCGCCATCTATTTTCCGCTGCTCATATTGATTTTGCAGCATCTCATCCTCCCGCCGCTCTATTGTATCAACCATTAACCTGTCACATCTTTATCTTTGTCTTTGTTTGATGTTCTGCTTCCAATTGCTATTCTTCATAACTCTATATTCACAAGAATTTATGTCAATCTCATAACATTTTCTACTATCACCCCAATCTCCTTAGATGACCCCGACACCATGTGGATGTGGAAATTTAATACATTGATGATAGGTTGACGCCACACCTAAAATTCCATGTAACCATGGTCTGCCAATTAAGGCATTATAGGGTGTCTCCATATCTACTACACAAAATAAGACATTGGACTTGAATCCCTTCAATGGTATCCTCATTGTGATCTCTCCCTTTGGTTTATTGGCGCTACCATTGAAACCATATATCTTGTACGTTGAGGGTATTAAATCCTCGTCTCTCCCTCCCATGGTATTATAAGTGTGATAAAATAAGATATCCACCGAACTACCTGTGTCAATCAACACTCTATTAATTGCTCATAAATCTTCATTTTCATCCTCTTCAACTTTATCTTCATCTTCACCTTCATCTTCTTTTTGTTTTGGGTTTATCTCTAATCTCACAACCAATGGTTGATCATGTATTTCTCCAGGTTCAGGTACTTCTTGTGTGGTGAAAGAAATGGTTTGTTTTTGCCACTCCTCTAATGGCGAGACTCTCGCAATGTTCATAATCTCTCTTTCATATGTGTCTCTCGCGAAGACTCTGCTAACAAACGTTGTCGTAGAAGTCCTCAATAGTTTTGTATGAATGTACGATGGAATTACAAAACAAATTCTTTGCCTTTGTTCCAACCTCTTTCACGAATGTTTCTGTTCCTTTTACAGTATTCACTCTGCGAATATCTGGTACTGGTGGTAATTGTTGAGATTGTGGATGTCCTATTAAAAGGTGATTTAACTTTCCCTGATCAATCATCCTCAAAATTATCCTTTTTACATTATTGCAATCATTTACTGAGTGACCATGAAAATAATGGTAAGGACAAAATGCTTGATTTCGATTATTTGGATGTGGCTCTTTTCCTATATTCCAAGGTGATGGTATATTTTCCATCAAAATGATAGCTTCCCAAATTTTTTCTATGCTAGCATTCAGGGGTAGCATCTTAATTTCCTCCCATATTACTCTTTGATTCCCTTGTCCTCTGAAATCATTTTGTCTCTGACCACCATAACTTTCTTGTGGCTGATCAAGTCTTTGGATTTTGTTATTTCCACCGCGATTGTTATAATTCTTTTCCCTTTCATACTCTTCTTGATCTCGACTGCCCATGGCTACTAATTTCTGCTGGTTATCGATCACCACTTTCTCTTGTTGTGTCTGCGAGGTGCTCGCCACATTGTTAATCATCTTAGGAAGTAGACTTCCATTTGCCGCTATCGATCTGGTATTTTCAATTGGATATGATTCCATCTCATTTTATTTCTCCTCCAAGGAAATGTATTCTTCTTGTTACTCTCGCAGCTCCGTCATGGTAATTGTATTCTTGATTCTGAAAATTTGTATGTACAGCAGATTGGTTGCGATCATTGCATTGATAAAAGATAAAATAAGATATCTTTCATCCACTCTTCCTGCCATTTCACTGCACATTGTCTTCCATCTTATGGTTAGGTGTTTCAAACCCTCGCCAACCCTCTGCTTTAACCCAAATATATCTTCAATACCTGGCTGCGATGAATTGTTGCTTATATATGCTCCCATAAATGTATCTTGCAAATGGTCAAAATAAGTTATAGTATTTTTTGGCAATCCCTCGAACCATTTTAGCGCCTACTTGATTAAACTGAGATTAAAAATATTTGCATAATACAGCATCATGGTTTTCCCACTGTAGCATACACCTAACATAAGCTTTGACATGTTAAACAACATAGGTAGTCCCATCAAAGATACTAGTTAATGCTGGTAAATTGCATTTAGGGGGTATTCCTCTTAACTGTACTTCTTGAGTGAATGGAGTTCTCGTAGCTTCCTCAATGGCTTCATCAAGTTGCCTTCTGCCTCCTTCCCTTCGATTATTTATCATTCCCCGCATTTCTGCTAACTCTCTCAATATTTGTTCGTTTTCAGCGGAAATTTTCCTCTATTGGTCTTTTTAGTGCAGCTTCTCTTCTTCTGCGTTCATGTCTTTCTTGTCTTGCGAGATTTTGTGTATCTTCTTCTTCATCTTCATTTTGAATTCTTCTGCGATCTCCTCCTTCATCTCTTTCTTGAAATTGCAGTTGATTATGCTGTCTATTTTCTTCTCTGCGAAATTCTTCATTTCTTATCATTTCTGTTCGTTGTCTTTCTATTCTCCTTTGTATCCTATCATACTCCTCATTGATATTATTGTTATGGAGATTTTGTGTGCGTCTCCTTTCTCGATTATCATGATTATTTTGCCGAATCGCTTCCTGAAATTCTTGTTCTTCCACTTCTGCTCTTAATCTTTCCCTCTCGCAAGCCATACGTGCTTGTTCTGCATAATGTCTCTCAATTTCGTCTTTGATGATTCTTTGATTTCTTTGTACTTCTCGCCCATGTAATATTCTTCTACCTTCTTTTCGGTTTTCTTCACCATTTTGATTATTTCTAACCTCTTGATTTTGTCTACCATTCACAGCTTGATCGCGTGGAATATGGCGATCATCAATTATCTTTTCTTCTCCATGATGATGTTCTTCATTTGGATTTCGCATTATTTCTCGAATATTTTCTTCAACATTTCTCATAGGGGAATTTCTCCTTGGTTCTTCTCTAAATGACCTTGAACTTTATCTAGCAGTACTTCTTGATCTCCTTCTTTGCAATCTTAAATTCTCCATTCTTAACTCATGATTTTGCCTTGTTAAATTCGCACGTTCTTATGCTTCTAATCTCCTTTCCTCCTATATTCTTTGTCTTAAATCATCTGTTGTTTCATTTTCATCTTCTCGATGAATTAATCCTTCAACCACTCCTCGATCTTTTTCTTATCTTCTTTCATTTCTTAATTTTCGACCTTCTTCTTCTTCCACTGAATCTGATTGCCAAGTATGCACGCTAACTCTATCATAATCCACAACTCTATCTTGTATTGGTGTTTGCTGATTTGATTGTTGAACCTGATTTTCTTCATTATTCCCTGTTCTATTTTTTCTTGTTCTTATTCTTGAAGATTCTCCTATTTCATTTGTTCCTCCACCTGCAAGTCTTTTACTCCTCCTTACGATTGTTGGTGGTTCTGATGTGTTTCTTCTTCTAGCCATTATTGCGTTAGATCTTTCACTAATTGTTCCAAATTCCTTCCAATCACAATGTAAATTTTTATCTTTTTCTTCAAATAATCATCAATTCATCCCTGTTTCGGGTGCCAAAATGTAGTTGCAGGAAATCCTACACTACACCCTTGTTAAGATTTCATAATATTCAGCTCATACTTAAAGATTAAAAATGACTCTTTATCATTTAATTCTCAGAAATGTTTACAGATTGGAAGAAATCAAGAATACAACTATTCTCTTGAAGTTTCTCTCTCCTTAAGACTTTCTCAACTCTCAAAAATACATCATCCTCTCTCTGGACATACTGGGTCTCTATATATATGGTAGATACATAATGGATGACAGCTAAGCTGTCCTTTAATTTCGGATTTGATTTTTTATCATATAGCAACAGTTATAATATAAAATCTCGCAAGCATTGTAACCATCGCAGATAAATCATGCTCTTCTCGTGTTTCTTCAATCGTCAGCTATTACGTCATTCTTTGAATCATTCTTTTAAGTTATTCTGCGACGCTCTCAAAGTATTGTTTGAAGATCTCCCAGTGATGATCGCATGAGTGTTGTTTATTTTGTGGGATTATCGTTGTAGCGATATTCTGGTCCTACATCTTGCCTCTTCTCATGTATTTTCTGCGAAGGAGGAAAGATCATGAGAATTGAATTTTTAACAATGCCGCAGCTGTTTATCTTTTTGCATTCCTCCGCTTTGACACATTTCTGTACTCTTCGCCAGCTGTTTTCACATACTTTTTCTTCCATTCAATTTTTGACACGTCCTTTTCAACCACTGCGATCCGACCGTTCACGTCCTTCCTTTGCATTTATTACATTCATCTTCTCGAGAAATCTCTCCTTCTATAAATACTTCTTCATTCCTTTTCTTTTTTCTTTTTACTTATTTCTTTCTTTTCTCCGTAACTTCTATGCAAATTCACTATTCTTCCGTAAATTCCGGATCTATTACTATTACAAATTTTGTTTCGATCTTTCACTCTTTCAATCTTCATTCCCATACTAAAAATGGTTGTAGATGGTCGCAAACACGATATGGCTTTCGAGAAATTTTAACAAGAATTTCAAGACAAAGGTTTTACTTTATCCACTATTCCCAATCAAAACCCTAAGTCTGACCTTTTTGTACCATTATTTTCAAACTTTCAATGTAATCGCGAGAAAATCATAGTCTCGCTATGTCAGCTTGAAGCTGGTCTTCCCATTCCTCTCTATAACCCGGAACTTCCATTATTCTATGAAATTCTTTCTCACGAGAAGTTCTCGCGAGCGATATATCAGTTGGGTGGGGATTGCATTCGTCTGCTGATGGAGTATGCTACTCGCGGTGCTAATAAAAGATCTCGCTACCCTGAGATTGCGAAGAATCCTAAATTTAAGGATATTCCAATTATTCCTGCAATGTATACTGTAGATAATTTCTTCATAAACTATGACATAATCCCCATGAAGAGGGATAACACATGTTGGGGTGTTCATTTGCAAAATAAAGATAAGATCGCTAAAGATAAGATTCTTATGTTAGATATCGATTGGCATACAAATAATAATCAAGGCCCTCGCCACTCTAGCGATGAAAAATGGTTTCTTTTTCCATTATGTCTTGAAGGTCCCTACATCTCTGGTCTTCATGCATTACCTGCGAATCTCTCAGAATATCAACCATGGGTTTTTAATTGGCCTGAAAGAACTAAATAGGTATGTTCCCTCCAATCTTTTGCACAATTATCACTATTGTTTTACTCATATTTTTATATTCTCGCTAACTACTTCAATCTTTCCAGATTGACAGGATGAAACTCAACTACCAGAATTTTAGGAAACCCATTACTCTTTTAGCTCTTAAATCCTTCACAGATGAAGTAATAAATACCCCTTCATGAATCTTGACAATATATTGTTGCCCCTATTTCTTATCTTTATCTGTATCCGCAGGTAATTGAAGAATTAGAACCAATAAAACCCGCGAGGATCAAGGTGAAATCTACAGTTGATCGCAATGGGAAATCTACTGCCCTTCCTAAAGGGAAGCCTACTGCTCCTCGCAGTGAGGAATCTGGTGATCCTCCCTTAAAGAGAAGAAAACCCCAACTCTCTTCATCTTCAACTCCTCAACCTATTTCTGAAAATTTAAGTGATGATCTTGATAAGGATAACAATGATGATGATTTTAATGATAATGTTGATGTCTTTTCCATGAAGAATTCTTCCTCTTCTAAGTCTTCTATGACTCAACTATCCAAAAAATTTGGCGATGCTACTTATGGTATCACAAACGGTTATGGAGATGAAGCTCTTAATGGGATATCCCAGGCTCTCGCCAAAGTCTGCGATGCTCCCATATTAGTTGATAATGATTCTCTTCATGGGATCTCAAGATCGCTGACTCCCAGCCTCTTAAACTCGCTTGGTATCCTGGTATGTTTCCACTTTTTCAACGTGTCTAGATATTTGTTTTATCACCATATTTTAATTTATATTATTCTCTCGCAGGTTGGGAAATCCTCTTTTGTTGCTGCCTCTGATTTGGATAGAAGGCGTGCATCTTCTCACAAGAAGAATATTGTGTTTCGCAAAAAGAATGAGAAGCTAGAATCTGAATTCATTAATCTCCGCAGGAAGAATGAACAAATGAAATCTGAACTTGCTAGTCTTTGCGAGAAGAATGTAGATCTTGAGAAAAATCTTTCTCAACAATCGCTCAAAGTATCCAATCTTGACAATGTTAACAAACAACTCTTAGGTATGAAAATTTTCTCCTTTTCTTTCATATTTTTACTTTTTATTAATCTTTCTTACTTGATTTATCATTCTCGCAGACATTTATGGTCTCAATGATGAGGCTTCAATCATTCGTTCTTTTCCTGAACTAATAGATGATGATGCTCTTCTAGAGATTCTTAATAATTCTTTGAATAACCCTTCCAAAATTAATTCTATTTCCATAGATGAACTCAGATCTAAGTTTTGCATCTTAGAGATTGACCACAGATATTGTTTAGATATAACTAACAGATTCAAACAAATTTACCACAACTCCAAAGTAGAGATTAAAACTTTAAAGGCCAAGAACAATGATCTTTCAAAAGACAAAGACCGTATATCTAGACAAGGACCTGAAACCTTAGCAGATTTCCATAAGACCATTCTTGAAGTTCAAATTGAAAGGGATGGGCTTATCCGCGAGAAGGAAGGTTTTATTGAAAGAGAAAACCAAATTCGTTCCCGTCTTCTTATTAATAATGATGAGGAGTTTTCCTGGGCTGCGAAAGTTCTTGACAATGCCAGAACTAATTTAGGTGTAGATGCTAGTCTTCATTTTGAACAAGAAGCTTTAATTAAAGACTTGATTTCTGGAAGAGAAGGTTGTTAACCGTTCTTCCTTGTTAATTCCTTGCTTTTGTTATTCTTCCTTGCAAAACTTCCAACTTGTTGTTGTATACTCGCAAGAGCTGAAAAGTGATACTCTGAAAGAATTGGAGAACTTGAAGCTGATAAGAATCAACTCGCAAGTACCCTTGATGCTCGCAACGAGAAGTATTCATGATTGAAAGACCAATTAAGAATTAACGCTGCGAATTTTAGTAGTACTCTTGTTTATGTTCACAATGATTCTATTAAATTGGTCTGCGATGATCATAACATTCCTCATTCTACATATCCTGATCTTGCAAAAGAAATTCCAGCAAAAACTCCAAACCTTGTTATCTCTGATAGTGAAGCTGAGGAATCTGATGAGGATGAAGATGATGGTAAAGATGAAGAAGGAGAAAAATCTGGCCACAATGATGGTGGATCTAATTAAATATGTTTCTTCTTTTATCTTCCTTGTAATTTTTGTACACTTATTTTCTGCTTCTTGTAATATTACTGCGAGTTTCTCCAACTTGATGTATAAATTTCTTTTGCTTCTATCTGTATGAATTAGAAAACAATTCTTTTCTGCAATATAGTCAATCAACATAATTATTATTCTTTAACAGTCTATGAAAATGTGTCATTTAATAATGTCTACGTAAATTTATCATATGATGATGAATAACAATTTTATCATCATGTGCATTCCCATACTTGCCTCTGTTATTCATCTGTAATATGAGAGAATTGAGTAAAACTTAGATATTAGTTGTGAATAAAATCTATTTAAATATATGTACCTCCAATCTTGCGATTGTATCGCGAACATTAGTTGCACATTTTTATGGTTTCTACGTAAATATCGCAATGCTCATAATCGTTGTGTTCATATCGCAATCATTCAACCTTAATTTCTTGTGGTCTTATTATGCCTTCCTAGTTAAAGGTCTTATTTTGCCACATTTTTCTTTCTGCGACAAAATCACAGGACGTCCTTACATTTGCATGTATTGACCCATTGATCTTGTCTTAACTGTATTTTTTTCAATTTTTCTGCGACAATATAACAAGTCTAAGTTCTTTTGCGAGAACAAAGTCTTATGACATTGCCGTCTAGCGATGAGATCACAGGACGTCTTTATACTTTCATACAAAAACCCATTGATCTCATCTTAAATTTTCTCATGGCTTGTTGCCTCTGTATAATTTTTGTCACGCGACAATATGACAGGCCTAAATGCTCTTGTGAGCATAAAGACCCATGACATTGCCGTCTTAAGACACTTATCAGCTCCCTAATGGAGGGTGCCGCCTTTATCTTCCCCCTGGTTTCCCCTTCAAGGAGGGAACATCGGCCATACAAGACTAGCTCCTCCTATTCGGATTTACCAACAACCAGTTTTTTTCGCAACCTCTTGTCCTTTATGCCTATATGGATTATAGTTACAAGACTGCACATTAAGTGGGGTTTTCTTCAGGCCGAGTGCATCATAGCCAAGACTTACCGAGAATGATCAGGGTAGGTTCGTCCGTCCCGGGCATCCTTGGCTCAACCGTGTACCTCGGCGCCTTAGTCATCCTCCGCACTCCTTAGAAGAGATCCTCAATCGTCCAACCAGGGTATAACCTTATATAGTTGGAAATCCAAGGTACCTCTCCTGGATAGGTTTTCTTTAACCCCAACATCTGCATGACTCAAGTTCCAGCAGCGGTATAACCTTATCCTCGAGTATTGTAAAGAGATACCCCCTTATATGACGTACTTTAGGTCTTACATTTGCCTTTTGCAAAATTATATCCGCGAACTAGGGTGTACGCCATAAAGGTTCGTCCCATTCTTTGTTTCTTTTTCGAATATCGCAATCTTTTGTTCTTTAAGTAACCTTGAATAATCTCGCGATTTAACTCGCTGCTTCTAATGAAATTTATTCTTTTGATCTTATTTCAGCTCTTGCATAATTTTTCAATTTCATCCTTCTCATTCAAACAAAATAAAACAACAAACCATTTATAGGCTTCATCATTTTACCTTCCTACTTACTGCTTTTTGCTTCTGCCCTTTTGTTGCGTTTTGTTATTTTTTTCTCCATCTGCGATACGCTCGCCATCTATTTTCCGCTGCTCATATTGATTTTGCAGCATCTCATCCTCTCGCTGCTCTATTGTATCAACCATTAACCTGTCACATCTTTGTCTTTATTTTATATTCTGCTTCCAATTGTTATTCTTCGCAACTCTATTTCCACATCCACATGGTGTCGGGGTCATCAAAGGAGATTGGGGTGAGAGTAGAAAATGTTATGAGATTGACATAAAGTCTTGTGAAGATATAATACATTGATGATAGGTTGACGCCACACCTAAAATTCCATGTAACCATGGTCTGCCAATTAAGGCATTATAGGGTGTATCCACATCTACTACACAAAAGAAGACTTTGGACTTGATTCCCTTTAATGGTATCCTCATTGTGATCTCTCCCTTTGGTTTATTGGCGCTACCATTGAAACCATATATCTTGTACGTTGAGGGTATTAAATCCTCATCTCTCCCTCCCATGGTCTTATAAATGTGATAAAATAAGATATCCACCGAACTACCTATGTCAATCAACACTCTATTAATTGCCCATGAATCTTCATTTTCATCCTCTTCAACTTTATCTTCATCTTCACCTTCATCTTCTTTTTGTTTTGGGTTTATCTCTAATCTCACAACCAATGGTTGATCATGTATTTCTCTAGGTTCAGGTACTTCTTGTGTGGTGAAAGAAATGGTTTGTTTTTGCCACTCCTCTAATGGCGAGACTCTCGCAATGTTCATAATCTCTCTTTCATATGTGTCTCTCGCGAAGACTCTGCTAACAAACGTTGTCGTAGAAGTCCTCAATAGTTTTGTATGAATGTACGATGGAATTACAAAACAAATTCTTTGCCTTTGTTCCAACCTCTTTCACGAATGTTTCTGTTCCTTTTACAGTATTCACTCTGCGAATATCTGGTACTGGTGGTAATTGTTGAGATTGTGGATGTCCTATTAAAAGGTGATTTAACTTTCCCTGATCAATCATCCTCAAAATTATCCTTTTTTCATTCCTGAAATCATTTACTGAGTGACCATGAAAATAATGGTAAGGACAAAATGCTTGATTTCGATTATTTGGATGTGGCTCTTTTCCTATATTCCAAGGTGATGGTATATTTTCCATCAAAATGATAGCTTCCCAAATTTTTTCTATGCTAGCATTCAGGGGTAGCATCTTAATTTCCTCCCATATTACTCTTTGATTCCCTTGTCCTCTGAAATCATTTTGTCTCTGACCACCATAACTTTCTTGTGGCTGATCAAGTCTTTGGATTTTGTTATTTCCACCACGATTGTAATAATTCTTTTCCCTTTCATACTCTTCTTGATCTCGACTTCCCATGGCTACTAATTTCTGCTGGTTATCGATCACCACTTTCTCTTGTTGTGTCTGCGAGGTGCTCGCCACATTGTTAATCATCTTAGGAAGTAGACTTCCATTTGCTGATATCGTGCTGGTATTTGCAATTAGATATGATTCCATCTCATTTTATTTCTCCTCCAAGGCAATGTATTCTTCTTGTAACTCTCGCAGCTCCGTTATGGTAATTGTATTCTTGATTCTGAAAATTTGTATGTACAGCAGATTGGTTGCGATAATTGCATTAATAAAAGATAAAATAAGATATCTTTCATCCACTCTTCCTGCCATTTCACTGCACATTGTCTTCCATCTTATGGTTAGGTGTTTCAGACCCTCGCCAACCCTCTGCTTTAACCCAAATACATCTTCAATACCTGGCCGCGATGAATTGTTGCTTATATATGCTCCTATAAATGTAGCTTGCAAATGGTCAAAAGAAGTTATAGTATTTTTGGGAAATCCCTCGAACCATTTTAGCGCCTCGCCAGTTAAACTGGACGCAAAATATTTGCATAATACAACATCATGGTTTTCCCACTGTAGCATACAGCTAACATAAGCTTTAACATGTTGAACATCACAGGTAGTCCCATCAAAGATACTGGTTAATGCTGGTAAATTGCATTTAGGGGGTATTCCTCTTAACTGTACTTCTTGAGTGAATGGAGTTCTCGCAGCTTCCTCAATGGATTCATCAAGTTGCCTTCTGCCTCATTCCCTTCGATTATTTATCATTCCCCGCATTTCTTCTATCTGTCTCAATATTTGTTCGTTTTCAGTTGAATTTTGCTCTATTGGTCTTTTTAGTGCAGCTTCTCTTCTTCTGCGTTCATGTCTTTCTTGTCTTGCGAGATTTTGTGTATCTTATTCTTCATCTTTATTTTTCCTTCTTCTGCGATCACCTCCTTCATCTCTTTCTTGAAATCGCAGTTGATTATGATGTCTATTTTCTTCTCTGCGAATTTCTTCATTTCTTATCATTTCTCTTCATTGTCTTTCTATTCTCCTTTGTATCCTATCATACTCCTCATTGATATTATTGTTATGGCGATTTTGTATGCGTCTCCTTTCTCGATTATCATGATTATTTTGCCGAATCGCTTCCTGAAATTCTTGTTCTTCCACTTCTGCTCTTAATCTTTCCCTCTCGCAAGCCAGACGTGCTTGTTCTGCATAATGTATCTCAATTTCGTCTTATATGATTCTTTGATTTCTTTGTACTTCTCGCCCATGTAATATTCTTCTACCTTCTTCTCAGTTTTCTTCACCATTTTGATTATTTCTACCCTCTTGATTTTGTCTACCATTCACAACTTCATCGCGTGGAATATGGCGATCATCAATTATCTCTTCTTCTCTATGATGTTGTTCTTCATTTGGATTTTGCATTCTTTCTCAAATATTTTCTTCAACATTTCTCATAGGGGAGTTTCGCCTTGGTTCTTCTCTAAATGACCTTGAACTTGATCTAGAAGTACTTCTTGATCTCCTTCTTTGCAATCTTAAATTCTCTATTCTTAACTCATGATTTGGCCTTGTTAAATTCGCACATTCTTCTGTTTCTAATCTCCTTTCCTCCTCTATTCTTTGTCTTAAATCATCTGTTGTTTCATTTTCATATTCTCCATGAATTAATCCTTCAACCACTCCTCGATCTTCTTCTTCTTCCACTGAATCTGATTTCCAAGTATGCACGCTAACTCAATCATAATCCACAGCTCTATCTTGTATTGGTGTTTGATGATTTGATTGTTGAACTTGATTTTCTTCATTATTCCTTGTTCTATTTTTTCTTGTTCTTATTCTTGAAGATTCTCCCATTTCATTTGTTCCTCCACCTGCAAGTCTTTTACTCCTCCTTACGGTTGTTGGTGGTGCGTTAGATCTTTTACTAATTGTTCCAAATTCCTTCCAATCACAATGTCAATTTTTATCTTTTTCTTCAAACAATCATCAATTCATCCCTGTTTCGGGCGCCAAAATGTAGTTGCAGGAAATCCTACACTACACCCTTGTTAAGATTTCATAATATTCAACTCATACTTAAAGATTTAAAAAGACTCTTTATCATTTAATTCTCAGAAATGTTTACAGAAGTGGAAGAAATCAAGAATACAACTATTCTCTCGAAGTTTCTCTCTCCTCAAGACTTTCTCAACTCTCAAAAATACATCATCCTCTCTCTGGACATACTGGGTCTCTATATATAGGGTAGATACATAATGGATGACAACTAAGCTGTCCTTTAATTTCGGATTTGATTTGTGATCTTATCGCAACAGTTATAATATGAAATCTCGTAAGCATTGTAACCATCGCAGATAAATCATACTCTTCTCGTGTTTCTTCAATCGTCAGCTATTACGTCATTCTTTGAATCATTCTTTTAAGTTATTATGTGAAGCTCGCAAAGTGTTGTTTGAAGAGCTCGCGGTGATGATCGCAGGAGTGTTGTTTATTTCGCGGGATTATCGTTGTAGCGATATTCTGGTCCTACACGTCCCTTTCATCAAATCGATCACTTCTATTATAAGAAAGCTAAGTACCAATAAGTTTTTCTTATTTGATTTTTCTTTGTTTTTGATTATTTCACCCAACAATCTTAAGACATTAGCGGTTTGTAATAATCATGGATGTTAATTGTGGAGTGAAAAAAATAAAAACGAATTTTTGGTCAGTTTTAGAGTTTCTGACTTATCTCTCAACCTAGAAGGAATTTCGATGAACCATTTTGTTATAACGTAGTAGACATCCTGATAGTTACTCACGCACAATTTCAGAATTTTTGGAGTTGTAAAAGTATTTTTTTGATATTTTAAAAAACAGAGAAACGTTCCTGAAAAATTCTGACGGGCAGAAATTTGTTGTTAACTAAAGTGATTTTTATTGAGTAACCATGAGTTGTTTGAAATGGTGGTTCAAACAAAGTTTGTAAATATAGATATTATCTTCAAAAATCATATTTTATCTTCCGTTTAGGAACTAAGGTTTGTGAGATGTGGTGTATTAGGTGATTGTGAAATTACGGTGTCCGTGGTCAGAGTATAAACAAAGATTGTGACACAAAATTGAAAAGGAACATGACTACCAGGCGCATGTGGATGAACACAAGTCTTCCAAAGCTGACAAAGGAGAGAACATCAAACACAACTCTAAGCGTAGTCTTCATAAGAAAGGTATGTTTCGTAAAAACTGAACCCGACATTACTTTAATTAAGGGTGATTGTTATGTTTGTAAAATTCCTGGCCATAAGGCAGTAAAGTGTAGACAACATAAAACCTTAATAAGTAGAAAGTTAATGCTAATTTAGTTGAAACAAATTAGAATGAGTTCATTGACATGATGTCGGAAGTTATTTTAATAACCAATATGTGAGACTGGTGGGTGAACTCTGGAGCCACTAAGTATGTTTGTTGAAACAAAGACATGTTCACCTCTTATCA
This sequence comes from Papaver bracteatum, assembly GCA_023529315.1. Taxonomy (NCBI): domain Eukaryota; kingdom Viridiplantae; phylum Streptophyta; class Magnoliopsida; order Ranunculales; family Papaveraceae; genus Papaver; species Papaver bracteatum. The sequence continues at coordinate 2,308,160 of JAJJWX010000742.1, forward strand.
GAGGATAAGGGATGTCGAGAAACTCAATATGAGTAGCTCATTTGTGACAGAGGTTGCATAAAAGGGAAAGGTCGAGCATAATCTCATATATGTAATATTCTCACACTGAATGAAGTTTTCATGTTTCGATCATATGCAAGAATCTTGTATCATGTTCTCTTGAAGATGGTAAAAGATTGAAGATCTTAATTAAATGTGGAAAACTTGTTATAACTAAGGGCGGTGATTTTTTAGGCAACAATTATAGGAATTAGGGGTCTATATAAGATTAAAGGAAAATCTGATGAAGTGAACATAGTTGATTCTTGTGCTTTCTTTTGTGTGTCTTTGAATGTTTTGCATGGTAGACTTGGAACCGTAAAATTATAAGTCAATGCATAAACTGCCTAGCATAGGCTGTGTACCCAAATTTAGTTTGGATTTTGAACACAAAAGTTAAATCTTTGCAGAATCAGAATATGCTATAAAATCTTTTAGCAAAATTGTACAGAGTAATTTTAAGCCCTTAGAATTAATTCAGTTAGACCGAGTTGACATGAGTTCAACCCAAAACCACTATGGTAAAAGACGGTTTATAACTTTCATAGATGATTATATTAGGTAAGATCTTGTATACTTGCTTAGGGATAAGGATGATGCCTTAGAAGCCTTAAGATGTATAAACTTAAAGTTGAAAACCAACTAGAAGCCTTGAAAACAACAACTGTATCCTTAAGGAGATGATAATTGTCATGTTGATTAGTTCTGGATTACCTGCGGCCTTGTGGAGGCGGGGGGGAGGCAGTCCTCTTAACTAATATATCCTGAATAAAGTACCCTTTTAAGGATCAGATGAAACTCCATATGATTTATGGAAAGGTAGATGACCTTCTTATGAATGCATCAAAATGTGGGGGGTGTTTGGCTAAGATTTTCATTCATGTTCCTAAAAGAGATAGATAAAAACCAAAAATGTTGATTGTGTCTTCATATAGGGTATGTTGAGTATACTTCTAAATATTGATTTTTGGTTGTGTGTTCTGATTTTTTCTGACTTTTTTGTGATTTTTCTGACTTTGTTGTGATTTTTCTGACTTTGTTGTGAATATTATTACAAAATCTAGGGATACTAAGTTCTTTGAACATGTTTATTCTTAAACATGTACCTCATTAGAGATGTGTTGTTGATCCCCTTGATTTATTTTCAAATAGTCAGAACTTATCTTAAAGGAAGATGAAGTTAAGGTGGAGCCTAAGAGAAGTAAAACAATTAGACTTGAGACTTCTTATGAAGCCGACTTTATAACTTGCCTAGATTAGTCTGAGCTCCAGACTTGTAAAGAAACCTTGACATCTACTGAAGCCCCATTCTGGTAAAAAGCTTCATTTCGTGAAATGGACTCAGTCCGTCGGAACCAAACTTGGGAGTTTGTTAGTTTACCTACAGGGAGTAAGACCATGGGATGTAAATGCGTCTTTAAGAGGAAAAATTAAGTAGATGGAACTGTCGAAAAATATTAGGCTAAGTTGGTAGCTAAAGGCTATAAACTAAAACAAGGTGTAGATTTCCTTGATTCTTATTCACTTGTGACGAGAATTACTTCTCTTGAGATGCTAATTGATATTGCTGCCATAAACAATTTGGAGATACATCAGATGGATGTTAAGAATAGCTTTTCTAAAACTGTGAATTAGATAAAGAAATTTACATAGACCAATTTGAGGACTTTGTAGTGAAAGGTTGTGAAGGCAAAGTTTGTAAGTTGAACAAATATTTGTACGGTTCCAAATAAGCACGTAAATAGTGACATGGAAAATTTGATCTTGTAATAATGTGTAGTGGATTTAAGTTAATGAATCTGACAAGTATACTTATAAGTAACTTGTTAAGGATGCCTGTGTAATTGTATGCTTGTATCTTGATGATATGCTTATACATGATACAAACATAGATGTGATTAATTCCATTAAAACATGCACTGAATGAGAACGTTAACTTGAAAGACTTAGGCCCTTTTGATGTAATCTTAGTTATGAGGATATTAGAAGATAATCAAACATTTATAGTCTTAATCATTCTTATTATGTTGAATTGTGCTTAAGAGATACACAATCAGTCTGATTGTAAGCCTGCTTGTACTCTGTACGATTATTCTTGTAGACTCAAGAAAAATAAGGGTAGTGGAGTATCTTCACTTGAATACTCAAGAGTTATAGGATGTATGATGAATTTTATGAACTGTAAGAGTCCAGACATTGCCTATATTGTGAGTAAGTTAAGTAGATATAATTGTAGTCCAGATAAAGAGCATTCATATGCACTGAGTAGAGTATTATGGTACCTAAAATACTTTATTACCTTTTATTTGATTTATGAAAGGAATCTTGTTGTCCTTGAGGGACTTTATGATGCAAACTGGATAGTTAACTCAGAGGAGTCTAAGTCTACGAGTGGATATGGTTTCACTCTAGCATAAGGGTTTGTTTTTGGAAGATTTCCAAACAGACATATACTGCTCAATTCATTATGGAATCTGAGAGTATTGTGTTAGATAAAGCACGAGAGGGGGTCGAGTGCCTAAGATGCTTTTTAGAAGACATTCCTATCTGGCATAGGCATGTGCCAGCTATATCTATACATTGTGTTATCCAACCTATAATAGCTAAAGCTAAAAATAACTAATCTCAATCGGCGTTATTTCCATTGATTGGATAAATTCCAAGGAGAATATCGCGCAACCTTTGACGAAAGGTTTATCCAAAGAGATAGTAAGAAATGCATCGAGGGGGATGTGGCTTAAGCTCACAAATTAAACTTGCCATGAAGGATACTCAACCTTGCTTACTGGAGATCCCACAATCAAGGTTTCGAATGAGACAACTAATTTGTGGTGGGTAAAGGTAAACACTATCATAGAATTTCATTCTCTGTCCCTTCCCTATGGTGTAGACGTGATAGTGTGACTGCATGTGAAGGATGACTTTGAAGAAGTCTTAATGAGTTCTATAGTTTCAATTTAAGATTGAAGTGGGGTGTAGCAGTAACACTCTTTATGGAAACTCACCTATCTGAATGAGGAAATGGGGCCGCTTCCTATGAGCTTTGATTCTCTAGAGCATTCTGAGAAACGGGATATGTCCACAGCCAAATTGGACAAAACGGCACGATCTTGGCAGCAACCTTGGAGATATCATCTGTGGTTGTTATCACGAATTAATCAAACGCTAGCAGTTCAAGACATAGTTCACTGTCTCTATCAAGTAATTATGGTAATATCTCACTAAGCAAAGGTTCAAGACCTCATGGACACCTCTGCCTAAAATGGTATTTCCTGCGTGTTTTTTTTATATGATTTTTGTTTTTGATGGTTTTGGTATTATTGGAACTTAGGACCTAAGGGTCACTAAGGGTCACTAAGGGTTTACTAGTTCATGCTTTTTCACTTTGGTGAAAGATACCTTTAGTCTCACCATGTGAGAACTAAAGATGAAAGCTCTCTATACTATTATGATTTGTGCAATCCATAGTATGACCATGGGGTCAACACACTTTTGTGTGAGGGAGAAGACGTAGAAATGACTAGTATGATTTCAACACTTGCACGATCCGTCTGTATGTTCATCCAGTTCAGTCGTGGGATTGGGGTGTTGATTTACCAAGAGATATCTGTGTTATTCATGTTTTATTGAGTTTTCATTCATGTGGGGGATTGTTGGAAAACGATTACTAAAAAATGATTTTTAAGGTTTTAATAAAATTATAATTTATTGTTTTCATTTGTGTATGAAAAACTTATTAGTCCCACATTGTGGAGTTTCCACATTTTAGTTGTTTTAAGAGACTATATAAATATTTTAGTCCCACATCGGGGAATTTTTCTTCTTAAGTTGTATTTATCAATTATATAAACAAATTCACTACTTTTGAAAAATCTATGGGAAAGGGGTTGTTCTATATTTAGAGGGACCCCTAAGGGAAAAAATATTTTATATTGTTTTCTCAAGCGTTCGCGATTTTCCTTTATGGTTTTTCGGAGTTGCCAAGCTCAAGTTGAGCATCTACTACATAAGCTAGTAGTAGGTATATTATGGTGTTTTATCCTGGAGATATCCGTCTTGGTGAGGGATATAGCATCACTCTTGAGTGTATCCGGACGCTAATGTCTCAAGGGCAATGTGTTGAACACGTGACTCACTTTGTTTTTCAAAGTCTTGCCTTGTTGCTGTTGCGGAGATTTGGGGAGCTCGTCCGTTTCGTCAAATCGACCACTTCCATTATAATAAAGCTAAGTACCAATAAGTTTTGCTTATTTGATTTTTCTTTGTTTTTGATTATTGCACCCAACAATCTTAAGACATTAGCGGTTTGTAATAATCATGGATGTTAATTGTGGAGTGAAAAAAATAAAAACGAATTTTTGGTCAGTTGTAGAGTTTCGAATTTATCTCTCAACCTAGAAGCAATTTCGATGAACACTTTTGATATAACGTAGTAGACATCCTGATAGTTGCCCACGTACAATTTCAGAATTTTTGGAGTTGTAAAAGTATTTTTTTGATATTTTACAAAATAGAGAAACGTTCCTGAAAATTTCTGACAGGCAGAAATTTGTTGTTAACTAAAGTAGTTTTTATTGGGTAACCATGAGTTTTTTGAAATGGTGGTTCAAACAAAGTTTGTAAATATAGTTATTATCTTCAAAAATCATATTTTATCTTCCGTTTCAGAACTAAGGTTTGTGAGATGTGGTGTATTAGGTGATTGTGAAATTACAGTGTCCGTGGTCAGAGTATAAACTAAGATTGTGACATGAAATTGAAAAGGAACATGGCTAACAGGTGCATGTGTATGAAAACAAGTCTTCCAAAGATGACAAAGGAGAGAACATCAAACATAACTCTAAGCGTAGTCTTCATAAGAAAGGTATGTTTCGTAAAAACTGAACCCGACATTACTATAATTAAGGGTGATTGTTATGTTTGTAAAATTCCTGGCCATAAGGCAGTAAAGTGCAGACAACATAAATCCTTAATAAGTAGAAAGTTAATGCTAATTTAGTTGAAACAAATTAGAAAGAGTTCATTGACATGATGTCGGAAGTTATTTTAATAACCAATGTGTGAGACTGGTGGGTGGACTCTGGAGCCACTAAGTATGTTTGTTGAAACATGGACCTGTTCACCTCTTATCAGAGGATAAGGGATGTCGAGAAACTCAATATGAGTAACTCATGTATGACAGAGGTTGCATAAAAGGGAAATATCGAGCATAAGATCATATCTGTAATATTCTCACACTGAATGAAGTTTTCATGTTTCGAGCATATGCAAGAATCTTGTATCATGTTCTCTTGAAGATGGTAAAAGATTGAAGATCTTAATTAAATGTGGAAAACTTGTTATAACTAAGGGCAGTGATTTTTTAGGCAACAATTATAGGACGTAGGGGTCTATATACGCTTAAAGGAAAATCTGATGAAGTGAACATAGTTGATTCTTGTGCTTTCTTTTGTGTGTCTTTGAATGTTTTGCATGGTAGACTTGGAACCGTAAAATTATAAGTTAATGCATAAACTTCCTAGCATAGGCTGTGTACCCAAATTTAGTTTGGATTTTGAACACAAAAGTTAAATCTTTGCAGAATCAGAATATGATATAAAATCTTTTAGCAAAATTGTACAGAGTAATTCTAAGCCCTTATAATTAATTCAGTTAGACCGAGTTGACATGAGTTCAACCCAAAACCACTATGGTAAAAGATGGTTTATAACTTTCATAGATGATTGTATGAGGTAAGATCTTGTATACTTTCTTAGGGATAAGGATGATTCCTTATAAGCCTTAATATGTATAAACTTAAAGTTTAAAACCAACTAGAAGCCTTGAAAACAACAACCGTATCCTTAAGGAGATACCCTTTTAAGGATCAGATGAAACTCCATATGATTTATGGAAAGGTAGAAGACATTATTATGAATGTATCAAAATATGGGGGGTGTTTGACTAAGATTTTCATTCTTGTTCCTAAAAGAGTTAGATAAAAACCAAAAATGTTGATTGTGTCTTCATATAGGGTATGTTGAGTATACTTCTACATATTGATTTTTGGTTGTGTGTTTTGATTTTTTCTGACTTTGTTGTGAATATTATTACAAAATCTAGGGATGCTAAGTTCTTTGAACATGTTTATTCTTAAACATGTACCTCATTAGAGATGTGTTGTTGATCCCCTTGATTTATTTTCAAATAGTCAGAACTTATCTTAAAGGAAGATGAAGTTAAGGTTGAGCCTAGGAGAAGTAAAACAATTAGACTTGAGACTTCTTATGAAGCCGACTTCACAACATGCCTAGATTAGTCTGAGCTCCAGACTTGTAAAGAAACCTTGACATCTACTGAAACCCCATTCTGGTAAGAAGCTTCATTTAGTGAAATGGACTCAGTCCGTCGGAACCAGACTTGGGAGCTTGTTATTTTACCTCTATGGAGTAAGACCATGGGATGTAAATGAGTCTTTAATAGGAAACATTAAGTAAATGGACCTGTAGAAAAATATTAGGCTAAGTTGGTAGCTAAAGGCTATAAACTAAAACAAGGTGTAGATTTTCTTGATTCTTATTCACTTGTGACGAGAATTACTTCTCTTGAGATGCTAATTGATATTGCTGCCATAAACAACTTGGAGATACATCAGATGGATGTTAAGAATAACTTTTCTAAAACTGTGAATTAGATAAAGAAATTTACATAGACCAACTTGAGGACTTTGTAGTGAAAGGTTGTGAAGACAAAGTTTGTAAGTTGAACAAATATTTGTATGGTTCCAAATAAGCACGTAAATAGTGACATAGAAAATTTGATCTTGTAATAATGTGTAGTGGATTTAAGTTAATGAATCTGACAAGTATATTTATAAGTAACTTGTTAAGGATGCTTGTGTGATTGTATGCTTGTATGTAGATGATATGCTTATACATGATACAAACATAGATGTGATTAATTCCATTAAAACATGCACTGAATGTGACGTTGACTAGAAAGAATTAGGCCCTTTTGATATAATCTTAGGGATGAGGATATTAGAACATAATCAAACATTTATAGTCTTAGTCATTCTCATTATGTTGAATTGTGGAAAGAGATACAATCAGTATGATTGTAAGCCTGCTTGTACTCCGTATGATTATTCTTGTAGACTCAAGAAAAATAAGGGTAGTGGAGTATCTTCACTTGAATACTCAAGAGTTATAGGATGTCCGATGAATTTTATGAACTGTAAGAGTCTAGACATTGCCTATATTGTGAGTAAGTTAAGTAGATATAATTGTATTCCAGAGCAAGAGCATTCATATGCACTGAGTATAGTATTATGGTACCTAAAATACTCTATTACCTTTTATTTGATTTATGAAAGGTATCTTGTTGTCCTTGAGGGACTTTATGATGCAAACTGGATAGTTAACTCAAAGGAGTCTAAGTCTACGAGTGGATATTGTTTCACTCTAGCATAAGGGTTTGTTTTTGGAAGATTTCCAAACAGACATATACTGCTCAATTCATTATGGAATCTGAGAGTATTGCGTTAGATAAAGCACGAGAGGGGGTCGAGTGCCTAAGATGCTTTTTAGAAGACATTCATCTCTGGCATAGGCCTGTGCCAGCTATATCTATACATTGTGTTAGCCAACCTATAATAGATAAATATAAAAATAACTAATCTCAATCGACGTTATTTCCATTGATTGGATAAAGTCCAAGGAGAATATCGCGCAACCTTTGATGAAAGGTTTATCCAAAGAGATAGTTAGAAATACATCGAGGGGGATGGGGCTTAAGCTCATAAATTAAACTTGCCATGAAGGATACTCAACCTTGTTTACTGGAGATCCCAAGATCAAGGTTTTGAATGAGACAACTAATTTGTGGTGGGTAAAGGTAAATACTACCAGAGAATGAACCCCTTTCCTATGGTGTAGATGTGATAGTGTAACTGCATGTGAAGGATAACTTTTAAGAAGTCTTAATGAGTTCTATAGTTTCAATTTAAGATTGAAGTGGGTTGTAGCAGTAAAAATCTTTATGGAAACTCTAGAGCATTCTGAGAAACAGGATATGTCCACGGCCAAATTGGACAAAATGGCACGAGCTTGGCAGTAACCTTGGAGATATCATCTGTGGTTGTTATCACGAATTAATCAAATGCTAGTAGTTCAAGACATAGTTCACTGTCTATAGCAAGTAATTTTGTTAATATCTCACTAAGAAAAAGTTCAAGACCTCATGGACACCTCTGCCTAAAATGATATTTCCTGCGTTTTTTTTTTTATATGATTTTTGTTTTTGATGGTTTTGGTATTACTGGAACTTAGGACCTAAGGGTCACTAAGGGTTTACTGTTTCATGCTTTTTCACTTTGGTGAAAGATACCTTTAGTCTCACCATGTAAGAACTAAATATGAAAGCTCTCTATATTAATATGATTTGTGCAATCCATAGTATGACCCTGTGGTCAACACACTTTTGTGTGAGGGAGAAGACGTAGAAATGACTAGTATGATTTCAACACTTGCACGATCCGTCTGTATGTTCAGCCAGTTCAGTCGTGGGATTGGGGTGTTGATTTACCAAGAGATATATGTGTTATTCATGTTTTATTGAGTTTTCATTCATGTGGGGGATTGTTGGAAAACGATTACTAAGAAATAATTTTTAAGGTTTTAATAAAATTATAATTTATTGTTTTCATTTGTGAATGAAAAACTTATTAGTCCCACATTGTGGAGTTTCCACGTTTTAGTTGTTTTAAGAGACTATATAAATATTTTAGTCCCACATCGGGGATTTTTTCTTCTTAAGTTGTATTTGTCAATTATATAAACAAATTCACTACTTTTGTAAAATATATGGGAAAGGGGTTGCTCTATATTTAGAGGGACCCCCAAGGGAAAAAATATTTTATATTGTTTTCTCGAGCGTTCGTGATTTTCCTTTATGGTTTTTCGGAGTTGCCAAGCTCAAGTTGAGCATCTACTACATATGCTAGTAGTAAGCGTATTAGGGTGTTTTATCCTGGAGATATTTTTACTGTGAGGGCTATAGCATCACTCTTGAGTGTATCCGGACGCTAATGTCTTAAGGGCAACGTGTTGAACATGTGACTCACTCTGTTTTTCAAAGTCTTGCCATGTTGCTGCTGCGGATATTTTGGGAGCTCGTCCGTTTCGTCAAATCGATCACTTCCATTATAAAAAATCTAAGTATCAATAAGTTTTGCTTATTTGATTTTTCTTTGTTTTTGATTATTGCACCCAACATGTGTTTGCGTCCATGAACCTTGACTGTCCCATATTTGCTCAAAAGTTAACTCTATTATATGTCGGTATGAAAATATTGATAAAAGATGGAATGAACTTTCGACTACAAAAGTTAATCCTATTATGTCATTATGAAAATACTGATGGAAGATAAGATGAACTTTTGTTTACAAGATTAAGTCCATTATATGTCATTGTGCAAATAGTGATGAAAAATAGAATGAATCTTTGATTATTCCACAATATTGGTCTTTCCCTGATCCACATCTTTGTGTATGTACTATGTTGCTCTGTAAGTTCTCTTATGTTGATCATAGCCAATTGAATTGATCATTTTCCTCGTGGTTAATTTAATTGAGATTTTTTGATACAAATTCATGTTTTATGTGATTTGTTAATGTCCAAAGAAATCTTTCTTTTCTTGTAAAAGTAAGGTCGCTCTTGTTGTTCTTTCGGGAATGACATCTTATGGGGGAGAGTTCTTAATTGAACTTGTGCTTAAGTACCAAATCTTTGTGTGGAGCGCGGCTTTAGAATATTGTAGGAGTTATCTTGTATCTTTATAAACTCCTTGATGAATGCATTTAGTTTCGGCTATTTGATGGCATCTAAACAAGTTGGTATGTTGTTCTCTTTTGGTCATGAAGTATCTCTATGAAAATTTCATGAGGATCCCACTAGTATTCGTATATTTGCCAATTTATATTGACAAAAAGGGGGATAATTAATGTTTAGTTCACACTACAAATACATATGGTTTACAGATCATTATATAAGGAGGGGGGGTTTCCATGTGAGATGGAGTATTGACTATGGGGGAGTGATACATATCACCATGGTATTGTTGTCGAAGTTGTGGTACAATTGGACTTTGATGTTGTATAATAATACTATGACACTATATAACAATGATTGAGAGCAACTGTTTTCTCATTGTTATAGCTACGGATCTTCAACAATTATGATGCTGAGTTGAACACATTTAGAATCATTGGAGTAATTGGAAGTGACGAAGATTTTGAGTAATGTTGAAGAACCAAGGAGATCGGTCATTTGAATGAGAAGCTACAAAGTTTATTTATTTTGTAATTCATATGTATTGATAGTTTTGTCACTAAAATTGACAAAAGGGGAGATTGTTAGAGCACTGCTCGGTCGAACTCGCAAGCGTTGTTATCTCAAGCTTGTTTGTCAATGTTAGTGATCAAAACTATAAGTCTTGATTTCTAGTCTACTTATAGTAATGTCTCGGACTAGGATAGATTGTGTAGTTGACCATTAGAATTCACGACGTTCATCAATTAAAGACGAAGTACTACTGAGGAGACCTTGTGGAACTTCATCAACAAAAGGTATGGGGTGACTGAAACTCATCTATCACTTGGAAAGTCTATTTCTAATCTATCTCTTATATTAAGACAAAAGTCATTTTACTATAGTTCTCGATTATGCACATTTGAGATTTCGAGCTCAGTATAACTCGCTTACATACATAGTTCTCGAAATATGTGTTGGCAAGAATTCTCTTCAACCAAGTTCATCTTATATTCTTGACGAAAGTCAAAGGATGATCATGTGAAAATCGCCGAGTAACATCTTACATGGTTTGTGTGATACAATCATTTGGCATGGACTTGGAATGTTTCGTTATGATTATTTCAATAACTTGAAAATTGCTTTGATGCTAATAGTGTGTGAAAACGGATATTGTCATCCTCTAAGAATGTTTCAATGATGATTGAAATAGAGTTTAGAACACTTCACCAATATTGGATTATAAACATGTTATGCACTCTTGCATATATGTGATATATGTCTGGTAACCATAGTATGCATACCTGTTGGTTGGAGAAGTCCGAGAATCTAAGAACGCGTACCCGTACGCATACTGGCGTAAGGTTCATGTCCGGAAAATTCTGCTGGGTTTGGAGGTATGCGTACCCGTTCGTATACTGGTGAAAACTAAGGGTGCACACGGTACGGTTCGGCTCGGTTCTTGCAGATACCGAGTACCTGTACCTCCCTAGCCTCGGTTCCTATTTTTTGGACCGGTACCTGTACCATGTACCTCGGTTCCGGTACTATTCGGGACCACTACGGTACTAGGTACGGTTCCGGTATCAACCTCGGTTCCAGAATTTTTTTTTCAAACAGTGAGTTATATCTGTTATTCGCCACAAATATCACCAAATTTATCTGCCATCTTTTTATGGCTCAGGTTCATGTTGTTGACAGAGGAGAGCAGCCGGAGTGCAAATTCTATGCAGTAGAAAACAAGGATTTTTTAGGAACGAAAGGAGCAACTTATTGCAGTAACACTGTATCCCCTTGAATATAACAATGCATCTGGTGTAAGGAAACAAACAGTTCAAAGACAGTAAAGACTTAATTGATAAACACAACCAATGATTTTAGTAAAAACTTCAAACTGATCACCTTATAAGACGCTTGATGCATTAATGATGAAGCTGAAAAATTTCACAGTTTCCCATAGCATTCCTAATCCATAATTATACCTGCTATCGATATTCTAAAAGCTTAAGTCTGGTAGTTTCAGTCGTATCATTACATAAGAGATCTTCTTGTTTCCTCATATAAGTTTGACCATAGAAGACCTCCTCTTTGCTAGCTTGACACTCAAACGACAAACAAGAGTCATCCTGTATATCAAAATATCCACCACTGCTCTGAGAATTCTTAGATGAGGTGTGGAATTTAGGATGGATCAACTCACCAGCAAAGTGATCTTTGAGTTTAAAATGTCCTAATATCCAAAGTTGCTCTTCTAGAAACCAATTAATCGTATCTTGAATCAAAGCCTTCATATTCACAACACCCAGAGTCAGAAATGCTGAAAAAAGAAAGTTAGATGACTGCTAAAATGTCGCCTAAATCTAATGGCTATTACTATCGGTACATTCGGTCCGGGACGGTCCAGGACTTGGATAGGACCGTGTACCTATACCTCCATAGCCTCGGTTCCTATTTTTTGGACCGGTACCTATACCCCCTTCCTCGGTTCGGTACAAAAACAGGTACGGTTCCACCGGTTCTGGGATGGTCCATCGGTCCGGCTCGGTTCATGTGCACCCTTAGTGAAAACCAAAGTTGGTATGGCTACTTCAAGTATGCGTACCCGTTTGCATACTTGAGTGGTTAAAGTTCTAAAATCAGTTGTGACATGAACAAATACATTTATATAATAAGGAATGCATTCTTTGCAAACCGTGTCTATAGTGTTCATGAATTGATTCGAGTGAATCAAACCAATTTTGCTTCGATTGTGTTCTTGTATACTTCTATGAGAATATAACAATTTAACAACTCTTTAACTAGTTTCATTTGAGTAATTTGAACTAGTTATGGTTAAGATGAATAAGGTTGATATGAGAGTGTTCATATATCTAACCTTGGTTAACTATTGTTGATACAACCTAGTGTACACGTTTAAGTATGGTTACTTAAACCTAAATGAGGGTACATTTGATTTGTGTATAACAAGCTCAGTTCGATCAAACGATTGAAAGATATTTGCTTGTATCGAATCAGGTTTTCATCTAATGGTGAATATTGAATAATTTGTTACCAAGGTAACTTAGATTGAAAACCTTGATTTAAAAACTATATAAAGGAGAACTCTAGCAGCAGAGAAATCTAATCCCCATACCTCCTGTGTGATACTAGTTGCGACTAGAGTCGATTCTCTTTTAACCTTAGGTTTTTCACGAAACCCTGTAGGTTAACAAATTAAAGACTTTATTGGGATTGTGAAGCCGGACCCAACTATTTTCTCTGTAGTTGCGTGTTCTGATCTTACTTTGTTATATCGTATTGAGTACTATCTTCTCTAAGATTTGCTTGAGATTTAATCTCCGAAGGCAAGATTAAAATTAGTCACAAACATCTTCATTTCATCATTTGTGATTCCACAATATCTTGTTTCACTACCATACGATTAAGATTATTGTGAGGTGATTGGTAATACTAGGTTGTTCTTTGGGAATATAAGTCCGGTTTATCAATTGGTTTCTGTGCACCTTTGAAAAAGCGGGGGTCTAACAACACCACCCAATAATTCGATTAGAAATCTGTATGGACAACTCCGAGTTGTTTTCTAGAGAATCAACAAGACTCAATCAATAGAAAATATCTCAAGGAGTTATTATCTCAATCTCTCAATTTGATTTGCTCAAGCAAATATGATTTGCTCAAGCAAATATGATTTGCCCAAGCAAATATGATTTGCGAGTCTAATCAAAGAGAGGTAAATTGGATGGTACCAAAGACCATATCCAAGTGTCAATCGATTTAAATCAACAACCAATAAGGTTGGATATTCTAATCGATTGAACAACGCACAACCTGTATTATTTCAATCAGTCAACTTTTTGACGGATCCTCTTGAAGGGAGATCAACACTCAGGCCAGCAGATGTTCTTATTTTTGGGTGGGCTAACGGAAAACCTACGTGTGTTGATCTTACTGGGGTTTCTCCATTAGTAGGCATCGGGCAAGGCTCTTTCACAGTTGGACATGCAGCTTTGAAAGCTACCTCGGGTAAGATAACGAAGCATGAAAAGGCATGTATTGATAATGGACATGCTTTTATTCCCTTTCCCTTTGACACTTTTGGGTATTTAGCGCCAGAGGCGGTTGGACTCCTAGCGAGAGTTCAAAGAGTCATGCACAGTAATATCATGACTCCTGATTCGAGAGAGTTTGTGTTTAAAAGGATAGGGTTTGCTATTCAAAAAGGGCTTGCTGCGCAGCTTGTTGCTCGCTTGCCTGCTATGTAAGAGAATATGTAATAATTTTTCTTTGAGAAACATTATCCATAATTTTATTTTTGAAAAAAAAATATATATATATATAATGCAGAAAAGAAATAACACAGACACCAGAATTTTGTTAACGAGGAAACCGCAAATGCAGAAAAACCCTGGGACCTAATCCAGATTAAACATACACTGTATTAAGCCGCTACAGACACTAGCCTACTACCAATTAACTTCTGTCTGGACTGTAGTTGAATCCAACCAATCTTACACTGATCCAAGGTACAGTTATGCTCCTACGCCTCTGATTCCAGCAGGATACTGCACACTTGATTCCCTTAGCTGATCTCACCCACAACCAAGAGTTACTACGACCCAAAGTCGAAGACTTTAATAAATAAATCTGTCTCACACAGAAAAGTCTATAGGTAATAGATAAATTCGTCTCCCACGAATAAACCTATGAGTTTTGTTCCGTATTTTGATAAATCAAGGTAAACATGAACCAATCGATTAAAACAGACTTATATTCTCGAAGAACAACTCAGTTTCATCAATCACCTCACAATAAACTTAATCGACGCAGCGAAGAAGATTATTGAGGAATCAAAAACAATGAGACGAAGATGTTTGTGACTACTTTTATCTTGCCTATCGGAGATAGAATCTCAAGCCAATTATTTCAATTGTACTCGTACGATAGAAAGAGCAAGATCAGATCACACAACTACGATAAAAGTAATTTCGGTCTGGCTTCATAATCCCAATAAAGTCTTTAAGTCGTTAACCCGAGTTTAGAGAGAAAACTCAAGGGTTAATGGAGATCGACTCTAGCTTAGAGAAAACTAGTATGACATAAGAAAAGTGTGTGGGGATTAGTTTTTCCAATAGCAAGAGTTCTCCCTTATATAGTCTCTCAAATTAGATTTTGCAATCAATGTTAGCTTAGTAACAAAGCATTCAATATTCACCATTAGATTAAAACCTGATTAGATACAAGATAATATTCCTCAACCGTTAGATCGAAAACTTAGCTGGCCATACACACATGTACTTGACGATTTTGGGTTTGTGTAATCGTACCCAAACGTGTACAATGGTTGGTTCACAAATAATTAACCAAAAGGTTAGCCAAATGATAACTTCCATATCAACCATGTTCTTCTTCACCATAACTAGTCCAAATAACTCAAATGAACTAGTTAGAGAGTTGTTCAATTGCTATGAGATCTCAATTACTACAAGAGATTTGATTGAATCAAAAACGATGTGATTCATTCGAATCATTAATCATGAACTATAAAGCTACGGTTTGCCAAAGCATCCCTTAGTAATATAGAATAAGTTCACGAACAACGTTTTCAGACATAACCTCTTGAGTTCGCGGACTCAAGCTAACCGGTAGAAGTTATAAACTCCAGCAGAAATTCTCGGGTTCGAGAGTTTCCATCTGTTCGCGAACTTGGTTCACGGACTGCACATGAGCTACAAATCCAGCTGAAATTCTTGGGTTCGAGAACTACGCCAGTTCATGGACTGAGTTCGCGGACTGAGTTGCTGCACACATTCCGGTTCCACTTGATCAACAAAGTTCGCAAACTTCGGTTCAAGTGCTAAAGACTTATACATATATATGTTGCCACAACAATTTTTATATCCCCCTAATGGTTATATAGTCTAAAATCTCATTTCAATCATTGAAACATGCTCAGAGGGCGTTATATAGTTGTTATTCACAAACTATTTTTTGTCAAAACATTTTCCAAGAAGATTGAAACTTAACATGACTTTCGTCACTAGGCAAAGATGAACTTGGCTAAAGCGAAAGCTTTACCAACACCCATTTCGAGAAATAGATAAGCGAGATATACTCATCTCAAAATGTCACATGTGCATATTCTTAGTCTATATAGTAAAACGACTTTTGTCTCAAAGATAGGAGATAGAGTAGATAGACTTTTGAGTGATAGATAAGTTCAAGTCTCCACACACCTTTTAGTTGATGAAGATCCAGTGGTTCCTTGAGTAGTCTTTCGTCTTGTATGATGATTGCCATGAAGTCTTGATCTCAACTACACTTTATAATCTAGTCCGAGACCTTAACTATAGTAGACTAGAAATCAATACTTTATAGTTTTGATCACTAAGATTGACAAAAATGCTTGAGATAGCAACGCATGCGAGTTTGACCGAGGAGTACTCTAACAATCTCCCCCTTTGTCAATTTTAGTGGCAAAACTATTAATATATATGGAATACAAAAATTATATAAATAAACTTTATAGCTCCTATTCTACATGCCTAATCTTCAACAATACTCGAAATCTTCTTCACTTCCAAGTAGTCCAATGATCCCAAAGGTTGTAAGTTTAGTATCATCGTTGTTGAAAATCCGTAGCTATAACAATGAGAAAAGCATCGGTTCTCAATCATTGTTATACAATGTCATAGTATTATTACACAACATCAAAGTCCAATTGCATCACAACTTCAACAACAATACTATGGTGATACTTCACTCCCCCTTAGTCAATACTCCATTTCACATGGAAACCACTCCCCCTTACATAATGATCCGAAAACCATATGTATTTCTAGTGCGACCTATAATTAATTCTCCCCCTTTATGTCAATAAAATTGGCAAAGGTACAAGAACTGGATCCTAATGAAATTTCCGTACGAGACATTTCATGACCAAAGGTAAATGTTCTATCATCTTGTTTAGATGCAATCATAAAAGCTAAATGCATTCATCAAGGAGTTCATAAAGATACAAGATAACCCTTACAAATTCCACAGCCGCACTCCCCACAAAGATTTGGCAATTAAGCGCAAGTTCAAAAGAACTCTTCCCCATAAGATGTCATTCCCAAGGGAACATCTAGAGCGACCTTAATTTCAAAAGAAAAGAAGGATTTCTACACACTAAAAACAACATCTAGATAAAACTATTAAACAAGTTGTAAACTGACTGGAATTTTAACTCTATTACCCAAAAGATCGAGATAAGCACAGGGGCAAGAGTTATGAAAACAGTTAATGAACCAAAACAACACCAATAGACTGCCTTAAGTGCTGAAAGGTGGAAGTATCTAAAGGTTTGGTGAGGATGTCAGCCAACTGTTGTTTGGAAGGCACAAATTCCATATTTATGATACCATTCTCATAAAGATCTCGAATAAAATGGTACCTTATGTCAATATGCTTTGTTCTTGAGTGCTCAACAGGATTCTCAGTGATTCGAATCGTACTAGAGTTATCATAAAAGATCTTCATTATTCCAGTATCAACTCCATTTGTTTCATCCATAAGAGTTGTGTACAACATGACCCAGCAACAATATACTCTGCTTCGCATGTAGACCAGGATTGTGAATTTTGTTTCTTACTGTGCTAAGCAACAAGATTCAGTCCTACATAGTATAAACCCCCTGATGTACGTTTTTTGTCTTCTACACAGCCTGCCCAATCAGCATCAGAATAAGCGGACATGTCAGTATTAGTTTCAAAAGTGTAAGATAGACCATACCCAACAATGTGATTGACATAACGTATGATCCCTTTTGCAGCTGCAAGATGAGATTCTTTTGGATTAGCCTGGAATCTAACATAACAACCAACAATAAAAGAAATATCAGGTCTAGTAGCTTTTAGATATAAAAGGCTTCCAATAATGGATCAATACAACTTTTGATCTACTTTTACTCCTTTCTCATCTTTGTGTAGTTTACCAGTAGTAGGCATGGGTGTTAATTTTGGAGAGGACTTATCCAAGCCGAATCTTGTCACAAGATCCCTTGCATACTTTTCTTGAGATAAGTAAATCCCATCCTTATGTTGTTGAATTTGCAATCCTAGAAAGAATTTTAATCCATCAATATTGCTCATTTCAAATTCTCTAGCCAGTGAGACTTGGAAGTCCTTTGCTAGCCTCTCTGAAGTTGATCCATAGATGATGTCATCTTCATACACTTGAGCAATAACCACATTTTTTCCACTCCATTTGGTAAACAATGTCTTATCAGCTCCTCCTCTTGAGAACCCTTTTCTAATAAGAGAAGTGGTAAGTTTTTCAAATCAGGCTCTAGGTGCTTGTTTTAATCCATATAGAGCCTTTTTAAGTTTGAGAATGTGATATGGAAAATCACGGTTTTCAAACCCTTTTGGTTGAGCAACATAAACTTCTTCCTTTAAAATACCGTTCAGAAACGCAGATTTTACATCCATCTGAAAAAGTTTAACCTTGAGGAAACAAGCATGAGATAATAAGAGTCTAATGGACTCAAGGCATGCCACAGGTGCAAAGGTTTCATCAAAATCGATACCTTCAATTTTTGAATATCCTTGAGTGACAAGTCTGGCTTTATTTCTAATAATTGTGTCATATTCATCAGATTTGTTCTTAAATATCCATTTGGTACCAACAATATTAACATTGGAGGGACAAGGTATGAGTTCCCATACGTCTTGACTTTGAAATTGATTTAACTCTTCATGCATAGCATTCACCCAAGCGGGATCACTAAGAGCTTCATCTATATTTCTTGGTTCTACAAGAGATAGATAACAACCAAAGTTACAGATATTTTGAAGTTGTCCTCTTGTTCTAGCCGTAGAATCCTTTCCTCCAATAATACTGTTTGGATCATGATTCCTTTGAACCCAGAGATGTTGTGGAGGGACATGTTCTTGTTCTTCAGGAGTGACTTGTTCTGAGTTCTTCTCCTTGTCACTAGAAATATCAGGATGAATAACAGTTGGGACAACTTCAAATGATTCGGATATTTCTTTGACTTTCTCAATTATCTCATAAGGAGGCAATTCAACAGGAGAATTGTCATGATGAAAATCACTAATATCATCGATGATAACGTTAGCAGATTTCATCATAACTTGAGTTCTGAGATTGAATACTCGAAACCCACGACTATCGGAAGCATAGCCAAGGAAAATTCCTTCATCACTTTTAGTGTCAAATTTCCCTTTCTATTCACGATCCTTCAGAATGTAACACTTACTACCAAACACTCTAAGATAGTTCAAGTTGGGTTTTCTACCATACCACAACTCATATGGAGTGTTGAGGGTTTTTGACCGTAGATAGACTCGGTTGATCAAATAGCATGTTGTAAAAATAGCTTCTCCCCAAAATCTTAAAGGTAGATTTTTGTAATGGAGCATTACTCTGGCCATTTCCTGAATATTTCTATTCTTTCTATCTGTAACTCCATTAGCTTGAGGAGTAATGGGTGGAGAATATTGTTTAATAATTCCCAGTTCGTCGCAAAATTCAAACACTTTAGTGTCTTTGAATTATGTACCTCGGTCACTCCTATTTTTCTTTAGTTGGATTCTTTTAACAATAATCTTGAATCCTCCAAGGGTTTCATTTTTGTGAGACAGAAATGCAACCAAAGTGAATCTGGTGTAGTCATCTACCATAACTAAAGCATACTTCTTTCCATCAATAGTGGGTTGTTGAATTGGTCCGAAGAGATCCATATGAATTAAATCAAGTGGAGCTTTAGTGAGAATATCTCGAGATAATTTATGGTGAACTTTTTTTTGCTTACCCTTTTGACAGGCACCACATACACCTTCAATCTTTGCATTGATTTTGGGAACACCTCTAACAAGTTCTTTATTAATGATCTTAGTTAGAAGGCGATAATTGATATGACCAAAGCGCTCATGCCAAAGATGTGTAGACTCCACCTTAGTCAGACTGCAACAATTTCGGAGCTGAGTATCTAAAAGATAATAGTTATTTTTACCACGAGCTCCTTGAAAAATAACTTTTCCGGTTTTGTCCACAATGTCACATCCATTTTTATTGAAGACAACTCGATGGCCCTTGTCACAAATTTGACTAACATAAAGAAGATTTGCAGTCATACCTTTTACATAAAATACATCATGGATTTCAGGTACGCCATGCAATTTGATTGTTCCCTTCTTGCTTATATAGCACATCTCCCATATCCGAATGTTACTAGTCCGCCTTCATAGTTGTCTGAGGAAACAAACCAGGTGAGATCGCCTGTCATGTGTCTACTACAACCACTGTCGAGAAACCATTGAAAAGGTGAAGTTGATTTTAAAGCAAATGCACCCATACTATTAGTATACTTCTGTTTGGAATTTACTAATAGCTCTGTGTATCTCTTTAGAGACGCATGAATTTGTTTAGTTTTCTCACAAAGATCACTTGCAACTTTTAATCTCTTTTGAAATGACACACAATTATGTTGAGAGTGATTAGAGAAATCACAGAACAAACACGGGCCTACACATTTTAGCTTGGTAGAGTAGTTCTGATTTACATTAGTTTTCACAACCTTTAGATGTTGTTTACAAGCTGATTTATGACGAATCTTCATGGAAGAATTACTGAAGTTACTCATATCCATTAAGGGATTTAAACTGGGTTTCAAATCCTTTAGAATTGCAATTTTTGCATCTATATCAGAGTTGATCTGTATTTGTTCATCCAACCTTTTCTGGAGAATAATCAGTTTATCAGAACTTTTTGTACAATTGGTTTTAATTCTGATGAAGCGTTATAATAGACTTTATTGTCCATACAGTCAGAACGCTACAAACACAGACTTGTAAGGTATTTAATGTGTTTGCCTGCTCTGATACCAATTGAAAAAGCGGGGGTCTAACAAAACCACCCAATAATTCGATTAGTAATCTGTATGGACAACTCCGAGTTGTTTTCTAGAGAATCAACAAGACTCAATCAATAGAAAATATCTCAAGGAGTTATTATCTCAATATATCAATTTAATTTGCTCAAGAAAATATGATTTGCGAGTCTAATCAAAGAGAGATAACTTGGATGGTACCAAAGACCAATATCCAAGTGTCAATCGATTTAAATCAACAACCAATAAGGTCGGATATTCTAATCGATTGAACAACGCACAACCTGTATTATTTCAATTATATAAAAATATAATGCGGAAAAGAAATAATGCAGACACCAAAATTTTGTTAACGAGGAAACCACAAATGCACAAAAACCCCGGGACCTAGTCCAGATTAAACATACACTGTATTAAGCCGCTACAAACACTAGCCTACTACCAATTAACTTCGGTCTGGACTGCAGTTGAACCCCAACCAATCTCACACTGATCCAAGGTACAGTTATGCTCCTACGCCTCTGATCCAAGAAGGATACTGCACACTTGATTCCCTTAGCTGATCTCACCCACAACCAAGAGTTACTACGACCCAAAGTTGAAGACTTTAATAAACAAATATGTCTCACACAGAAAAGTCTACAGGTAATGGATAAATTCGTCTCCCACGAATAAACCTATGATTTTGTTCCGTCTTTTGATAAATCAAGGTGAACAGGAACCAATCGATAAAACCAGACTTCTATTCCCGAAGAATAGCTCAGTTTCATCAATCACCTCACAATAAACTTAATCGATGCAGCGAAGAAGATTATTGAGGAATCACAAACAATGAGACGACGATGTTTGTGACTACTTTCTTGCCTATCGGAGATAGAATCTCAAGCCAATTATTGCAATTGTACTCGTACGATAGAAAGAGCAAGATCAGATCACACAACTACGATAAAAGTAGTATCGATCTGGCTTCACAATCCCAATGAAGTCTTGAAGTCGTTAACCCGAGGTTAGAGAGAAAACTCAAGGGTTAATGGAGATCGACTCTATCTTAGAGAAAACTAGTATCACAAAATAAAAGTGTGTGGGGATTAGTTTTTCCAATAACAAGAGTTCTCCCTTATATATTCTTTCAAATTAGGGTTTGCAATCAATGTTAACTTAGTAACAAATCATTCAATATTCACCGTTAGATGAAAACCTGATTAGATACAAGCTAATATTACTCAACCGTTAGATCGAAAACTTAGCTTTCCATACACACATGTACTTGACTATTTTGGGTTTGTGTAACCGTACCCAAACGTGTACAATGGTTGGTTCATAACTAGTTAACCAAAAGGTTAGCCAAATGATAACTTCCATATCAACCATGTTCTTCTTCACCATAACTAGTCCAAATGACTCAAATGCACTAGTTAAAGAGTTGTTCAATTGCTATGAGATCTCAAGTACTACAAGAGACACAATTGAATCAAAAACGATGTGATTTACTCGAATCATTAATCATGAACTATAAAGCCATGGTTTGCAAAAGCATCCCTTAGTAATATAGAATAAGTTCACGAACAACGTTTTGAGACATAACCTCTTGAGTTCGCGGACTCAAGCTAACCGGTTGAAGTTATAAACTCCAACAAAAATTCTCAGGTTCGAGAGATTCCGTCAGTTTGTGGATTGCACATGAGCTACAACTCCATCATAAATTCTCGGGTTCGAGAACTACGCCAGTTCGCGGACTGAGTTGCTGCTCACGTTCCGGTTCCACTTGATCAACAAAGTTCGCAAACTTTGGTTCAAGTGCTAAATACTTATACATATATGTGTTGCCACAATAATGTGTATATCCCCCAATGGTTATATAGTCTAAATTCTCATTTCAATCATTGAAACATGCTCAGAGAGCGTTATATAGTTGTTATTCACAAACTATTTTTCGTCAGAACATTTTCCAAGAAGATTGAAACTTAACATGACTTTCGTCACTAGGCAAAGATGAACTTGGCTAAAGCGAAAGCTTTACCAACACCCATTTAGAGAAATAGATAAGCGAGATATACTCAGCTCGAAATGTCACATGTGCATATTCTTAGTCTATATAGTAAAATGACTTTTGTCTCAATGATAGGATATAGAGTAGATAGAATTTTGAGTGATAGATAAGTTCAAGTCTCCACATACATTTTAGTTGATGAATATCCACTGGTTCCTTAAGTATCCCTTCGTCTTGTATGATGATTGCCATGGAGTCTTGATCTCAACTACACTTTCTATCCTAGTCCGTGACCTTAACTATAGTAGACTAGAAATCAAAACTTTATAGTTTTGATCACTAAGATTGACAAACATGCTTGAGATAGAAATGCACGCGAGTTTGACCGAGCAGTGCTCTAACAACCTTGATTTATCAAAAGACGGAACAAAACTCGTAGGTATTTCTGTGGGAGATAGATTTATCTATTCCAATAGACTTTTTTGTGTGAGACAGATTTGTTTATCAAGTCTTCGACTTTGGGTCATAACAACTCTTAGTTGTGGGTGAGATCATCTAAGGGAATCAAGTGCGTAGAATCCTGCTGGGGTTTAGTGATGAGTGCCAAATATTGCATATTCATACACCTTTTCATTGGCACTTAACTCATCTTTCGCGCTTCAAAGTCATATATTATCCCAAATTTTGCATTCTTACCATCTTCAAGAATAAATATTTGTATTAATTAATTTTGTGTTTATAAGTACTAAATAAAGCTTGGAAGAATTGAGAAGACAAAAGAGAAGAAAGTTGGAAGCGTTGCAACCCGCTCGCGCATCAGTGGAAACCTGTTTACAAATTCATGGGATTAAACAAACCCATGATCCAAAACCCAAGACCCAAATCCATTTCCACCTCACCCCCATTGGATTCTTTCCAAAACATCCACCTCACCCCCATTGGATTCTTTCCAAAACATCCACCTCACCCCCATTGTATTCCATTCTATCCATCAATTAAGAAAACATGTTTTGTTTAATTGTTGAGTGGTTGATACAGTGAAATTCGGATCCCAAGTGTGAGAGAATTTTTGTGTATAAATAGAGAGGGTTGTTGTGTTGAAAACTCATCCAAGAATAGCTTGTTCATGTTAGTTTATCAAATTTCAATTTTGTTGTAATGTTCTTCATGTTCTAATTTCATTTACTAGGGTTTAGATGAAGCCCTAATCTCATTGGTATGTATTCATATCTTGTATCTTGTTCTTGAAAGTTTAGAATTGTTTAAAGATATAATTTAATCCAAGTTTGTCAACATCTTGCTCTCACAATGTATGCCATGTATCCATTGTAGTTAGAATATCTCTATGTTGATTATGCTACAACTCATGCTTAACCAAATATTGATCTTTAGATTAGTTGTGCTTAATTAGACAATTAATTCTTTGGAGAAATACTTTAGTTGTGATTAAATTATCCATTGGAGAAACACCTTAGTTATACGGTAGACTTGAATCTACTATAAGGACAAGAATAATATTACAAGTTGAATGCATATCATAGGTTATTGGTGGATTTGAATACCCTAGTATCCATATTATCATTGTTTACATATCTTGCTATTTGCATCTTTTACTTTTATTATTTCATTCACTTGAAAATCATATCGTCGTATCGACAAAATCAAACCCCTTTTGGTTACTCTCGAATCGGGATTTAGAATCAACTTCTGCACTCACCAAGTCTCTGTGGTTCGACCTGTGCTTGCCATGTGTTGCTTGTCGACACTGTGCACTTGTAGTTTATACATAGAAGTAGGTATCTTTCCGAGCCTACCAAGTTTTTGGCGCCATTGCCGGGGACTCGGTAGTGGTGTAGTTCATTTTTCATCTCCTGTCACTATTCATTTTTCATCTACTGGAAATGTTCAATATCACTATAGCATAATCACTGTAGCGGCGTAACTATTCACAGTCAATTTTACACTTATTTTTGTTATTTTTTTATTTTTGCTTTTGCTTTAAAACTTTGAAACCCTAACTACCTCTTTTGAGCTCAACAGGTGCCGGAGTATCTGTTGTAAAGGCGAAGGAAAGGAAGCGAAAGAAGTTTTTATTTTAAATTAAAAAAAAAAAAAGTTTATTTTATTTATTTTTAGATTGTATTAGGATTCCTCTACTCTTGTAATTTTCTTTTTCTTTTGCACTTTATTTTGGACTTTGGACTTGGACATTCTATTTTTATTTTTATTTTTAAACCCTACGGAAGGGTAGTATTAAATATCAAACTATTTGTAGAGAAGGACGGTGATTACAATATCACCTCAGCCCCTCGGGTTCGTTCATGACATAGGAGTCGTGGCCCGAGTCGACAACAACGGTTCATCCCCCGTATGGTACGGGAGGTAAGTTTGTCGAAACACTCGCGAATCCCCTGTTAGTGAGTTACTGTATTCCTTCGGTTGCATATATGTTGAGGATTTGAATACGGCTGTTTTATTTTCCTAGTAAAGGGCAAGGACTGGCCATACAAGATAAGGGTTCGGATTTCATCACCGTTCTCTTCTTGCACGCCTTAGGAAAACAATACCTAACGTGAACCTAAGCAATAAAATTTGAAATAAAACGAGACCTATAAGGTAACGAGCTTAGTAGGAGAGTCGTTCGAAAAATATTGGTTACTCTCTAAGCATACTTCGAAGTTCATGACGGTTTCTGTAAATTGAATGCGTGACTGCTCCGCCATGGAATGCGGTGAGGCCTTGGGTATCAAAGCTCCTGCAGCTTCCCTCGCCTCTATTCAATTTACTTAAACTCGGATTGATTCCAGAGGAGTTTGCTCAGATTGTAACGAATTCCATTTCGAAGGATTAGAAGCTGGTCTAGAAAACAATCTAAGTGGAACCATCATGCTTTTTGTTTGCTAGAAATCAGTAGGTTTTCTGTGGTAGAGTCAGCCTTGTTTGCGATTGCATAGAACTTCCCTTCCGTTTATGATTTTTCTTCTTTTATTTTGTTTTTCTAATGTATGCCCGAGGTAATTAGAGAACGGGATTGGAAAAAAAAAAAACAATAATGAAAAAAAAAAATTGGTCTGTTTTCAGTGTGTACATCCCAATCTCTGCAACAAGCCTAGTGCTAGTTAGAGATCATGTCAGGATTCTGGTCTGCAGGTGGGGATGGAAACAAATCCATCAGAGAGCTTGCTTACGGGAATGCTTCACATTATGAAACTCCAACATACCATGATGTCACTAGTTATAGGGATTATTATGGAAATTTTCATAGTCCTGAGCATCAATACATGAACCCTAGTAACTACTCACACATGTATCATCCACCACAGGGTGAAAATGAACATCTTTACAGTGCCCAACTCTCACAATCATCACTTTTGGACCAGTTAGAAGCTAGAACTGCAGCTTTAGAAGTGCAAATGCATGAATCTGTCGCATATAATTCTTCTAGGCAATCTGAAATCTATGCTTGTACCTTATGTGGAGGCTTAGGCCATCCTGCTGAGAATTGCTATATTTTGCATGATTTTAGGCAATCTAGAGAATATCATGAAAATCCAAAATATGAAATGCCAACAGATTACAAAGCTGATAGTCATTGGGACCATAATCAACCTTTCGAAGGTTGCGATCATTATTTTATAGACCCTAATGACCCTGCACACTTGTATCATCCACCACAGTGGGAAGTTGAACAATTTTGTACTTCTCAATCTGTGGAGGAAAATCTCAGACTCATCGAACAAAATAATGCTAGGAGTGTATTGCATGATAAACCATATAGCATTAATTATGAATTTCCTACTGTTGAAGACTCTCATTCCATTGAACAACTTAATGCATTATTAAAAATGAATTTGATTCATTTACAAAATGTAGGAAAGGAGGAATTTCAGGATGAAATATTTGTTTGTCCTAATGAAATAAAATGTGAAAATAGTATGCCTAGTCTTACTTGTGTAGATGATATTGCATATGAACATGTTTTAAATGAAGGGACTAGAAATACTACGATTTTAAATAAGGAAATGCATTTCTGTGATGATGATGATGTTATGTTAGAAGAATATATTTTTACTGAAAATATTGTCGAACCTTTGAGTTCAGAGACATTAGGCTTCTCTGCCTCGACCTTAATGAATGATGTTTCTTCTAGTGTTACATATACATGTGATGTTGATACCGATCTTGAGCATGTGCAATTGGCCCGTGAACAAGAGCATGACACATTTCTTGTGTATGACTTAGAAAATATTGAATCTCCTATCGACACCAATGATACTATACATGAAAATAACTTTGATGTGTCTGATTCTCTGTCTAAGTCACAGTGTGAAGTTTCTTGTGATATTCCTATGCATGAAACTGAAGTTCTAGGGGATGATTGTGAACTGGGGCTTATTGATTTGTTTTATGAGCATGAGCATGATTTTGTACTTGTGTCTGACATAGGTAGTGTTGAATCTCCTGTCAACACTAATGATCTTATGCATGAAAACATAATTGACGTGTCTGATTCTCTGTCTGGGTCACATTGTGATGTCTCTTTGGATTTGTCTATGCATGAGAATAAAACTTTGGATGAGCATGATACTTATTTGGGTCTTGATGGATTGTTCTATGAATGTGAGCATGCTGCGACACTGGCAAATGATTTAGGAGTTATAGATGCGCCTAATAATGATGTGCCTACCTCCCTGCCCATGTCACAAACTAGTAATCTTGCACCCAACCTAGATTTGGTTTGTAAAGTTATTGTTAAACTTACTTTTCTAAGAGTACCTAATCTAGGATTGGAACTGTGTGCCTCTCAAGTCCTCTTGGACTATTTTGCAGTTAAATATAATACCTTTGATGAGCCACAATTAGAGTTCACTCATGTCTCTCCATCCATCCCTGACAAAATCCACTTTGAACTAGATCTTGTGCATGTTGAACCCCTGAAATTGTTAGATTTTGTACCCAAAAGTATATCTATTGAAAAATCTAGGTTTGGGGGTAACTCATTCACATATGCAGTCTCACTTGCATTGCTGTCCTGTTATAATTGTGTAAGGCTGTTGATGTTTCCGCACTACGTCTTTTGGGTTGATCCTCAACTTTTTAGATTATTGGTACATGGTGAGTCATCATTGTATAATCTAGTAGGTAAAATTTTGAATCTTTTTGATATATTTGTGTGCTAACCAAACTTTTTGTCTTGCGCTCATATTTTTTGCTTTCAAAGCATTCATTCAATTATGGTTAGCACCACCCTTTTTGGCATCTGGTAATCTCTTTCCTTTGAATCTGTTTTGTTCTCATGTTTTGTTGTTTCTGTTCTTTTGAAACATTGAGGACAATGTTAGATTTAGGTTTGGGGGAGTATTTGCATATGGCGTTTTGTAGTCTTTTGCATTTTTTATGACCAGCTGTGGAGCGGGTCTTTTGTAGGATCCTTTGTAGTCTTTTTCATTTTTTATGACCAGCTGTGTAGCGGGTCTTTTGTAGGATCTTTTTTAGTCTTTTGCATTTTTTTTTATATCTGATGACCAGCTGTGGAGCGGGTCTTTTGTAGTGTGTTATCTGATGACCAGCTGTGTAGCGGGTCTTTTGTAGGATCATTTGCAGTCTTTTGCATTTTTTATGACCAGCTGTGTAGCGGGTCTTTTGTAGGATCTTTTGTAGTCTTTTGCATTTTTTTTGTTGTCTTCTATGACCAGTTGTGGAGCGGGTCTTTTGTAGTGTGTTATCGATGACCACTGTGTAGCGGGTCACTAAAAAAAAATGATGATCAGCTGTGTAGCGGGTCTTAAAAAAAAAATTGGTTACAAATTTTCATAGTTCTACGAAATTCCGAAGTTCATCATCTACAGTTGAAGACCGAAGACGAAGACATTTCTATGGATGCTCTGAAATTGGAGAAGGTTTTGTGGGTACATCTTTGGTAGGCCCTCACGAGACTACAACTCGTCCACTAGGGACACCTAGGGGTTTAAAGGCTTAGTGCATACGCTAAATGCATTCGAGAGACCAGTGACAGTGGTATAATTAGGATTTACGGATTTGTTTCACTTGAGGACAAGTAAAATTCAGGTTTGGGGGTATTTGATGAGTGCCAAATATTGCATATTCATACACCTTTTCATTGGCACTTAACTCATCTTTCGCTTCAAAGTCATATATTATCCCAAATTCGCATTCTTACCATCTTCAAGAATAAATATTTGTATTAATTAATTTTGTGTTTTTAAGTACTAAATAAAGCTTGGAAGAATTGAGAAGACAAAAGAGAAGAAAGTTGGAAGCGTTGCAACCCGCTCGCGCATCAGTGGAAACCTGTTTACAAATTCATGGGATTAAACAAACCCATGATCCAAAACCCAAGACCCAAATCCATTTCCACCTCACCCCCATTGGATTCTTTCCAAAACATCCACCTCACCCCCATTGGATTCTTTCCAAAACATTCACCTCACCCCCATTGTATTCCATTCTATCCATCAATTAAGAAAACATGTTTTGTTTAATTGTTGAGTGGTTGCTACAGTGAAATTCGGATCCCAAGTGTGAGAGAATTTTTGTGTATAAATAGAGAGGGTTGTTGTGTTGAAAACTCATCCAAGAATAGCTTGTTCATGTTAGTTTATCAAATTTCAATTTTGTTGTAATGTTCTTCATGTTCTAATTTCATTTACTAGGGTTTAGATGAAGCCCTAATCTCATTGGTATGTATTCATATCTTGTATCTTGTTCTTGAAAGTTTAGAATTGTTTAAAGATATAATTTAATCCAAGTTTGTCAACATCTTTCTCTCACAATGTATGCCATGTATCCATTGTAGTTAGAATATCTCTATGTTGATTATGCTATAACTCATGCTTAACCAAATATTGATCTTTAGATTAGTTGTGCTTAATTAGACAATTAATGCTTTGGAGAAATACTTTAGTTGTGATTAAATTATCCATTGGAGAAACACCTTAGTTATACGGTAGACTTGAATCTACTATAAGGACAAGAATAATATTACAAGTTGAATGCATATCATAGGTTATTGGTGGATTTGAATACCCTAGTATCCATATTATCATTGTTTACATATCTTGCTATTTGCATCTTTTACTTTTATTATTTCAGTCACTTGAAAATCATATCGTCGTATCGACAAAATCAAACCCCTTTTGGTTACTCTCTGAATCAGGATTTAGAATCAACTTCTGCACTCACCAAGTCTCTGTGGTTCGACCTGTGCTTGCCCTGTGTTGCTTGTCGACACTGTGCACTTGCAGTTTATACATAGAAGTAGGTATCTTTCCGAGACTACCATTTAGAAACGTAAGGAGCGCAACTGTACCTTGATCATTGTGATATTGATTAGGGCTCAACTATATTCCAGTCTGAAGTTCATTAGTAGTAGGATAGTGTCTGTAGTGGCTTAATACAGTGTGGTGTTCAAAGTTGGACTAGCTCCCGGTTTTTTTTAGCATTTGCGGTTTCTTCGTTATCAAAACTTCTGGAGTCTATGTTATTTCTTTTCGCATTATATTTTGTTATAAAATAGAAATATCACAGGTTGTGCGTTGAATCGATCAAATTGTAAATCCAACCTTTGGTTGTTGATTGAAATTGATTAATCCTTGCACGTTGTTCTTTGGTACCGTTCATGTTATTTCTCTTATATTCAATCGGGCTCGCAAATTCCTATTTGTTTGATTGCAGATTGAATTGAGAAATTGAGATATAAAACTCTTTGCTATACTTTTTGTAGATTGAGTCTGACTGTCTAGTTGATTCTCTTGAAAGTATATTGGAGTTTGTCTATTCATATTGCCGAACGAAATATTGAGTGTGGTTGTTGTACCCCCGCTTTTTCAGTAGGGTTTAATACACATGCATGTGCAGACAAATATTGGTATAATTACCGTATGTTTGCATGACATTCACTACTATGTAACCACCTATTTAGTGTGCATGTATGTATTATAAACTCTAATGTACATAATGAATCCCCTCTCTATTTAGCTTATAAATAAAGCCATAATCTATGTACGAAAGGTGTATCCATTAATAAGAGCTTCCTTTATTCTTCTCTCTATTTATATTTGTATTAATTTTAGTTTATCTATAACACATTATCATCACGAATTTCTCGGTTGAGTATAATATCTTGGAGTTTAATCAAGTGTAACGCTAAGAAGATAATATGTGTATTTGACAGAGAGACGGTCTATAAGTAATGATACATGGAAGGATTTATTTATACTTTCTCTTTGTAATTTGGCTAATATTGCATATAGACTATTTACATACATATCTCATATGGTCTATTTTTTATATTGTGATTAAGAATTTACAACTACCTACATCAATAGTTAATTCGATACGCGGATTAATACACACCAAGTAATAGGGATAAGTCATTAAATTCACTAATGAAGTTATCCGTTTAATTTTTTTCATTAATTAAGTTTAAACAATTAATCAAGTAAGGTCAATATCTCCACGCTTTTTATTTGATCATGATAACAATACTAAGTGTTTGCTTGAGAGATAATTAGACTTAAAATCAAGAACAACAGAATGATGGAATTTTCTATTTTGAGGTTAACGATGTGTTTTGGGCCTATGTTGATATTTTCAAGTTTATTTCAATGAGCCTGAAAACTTCATATATAATGGACCATATATGCTCATGACCTTGTTAATGCTGATTTCGACCAATGAATCAATCCTTTTGACCATTAAAAATTTTGGTCTCGGTATTATTTTGTTCACTATATGATATTGGCTCTTGTCAAAATGATGGCTTTTATTCAACTGGTTGAACTAACTCTACTTAAATACAATTTTATTTTTTATTTTTTTTAGGGGGTGGGGGTGGGTGGGGGGGTGGGGGGCTCAGAAGTACTTGAGTACCATTATTGTCAATTTGATATAGAAACCATTTCTTTATGGAAAATGAATATATCCCATAATATAAAACCTTCTACCAATGATGGTCTACCGTCTAAAAGGTAAATTCATAGATCCTTTTTTTGGGGATCTACAGTGGAGTTTATCCACCCTACCTATTAGATATGGAGGCCTTATCTTATACACTGCTAAAGAGGCGTCGTATTATGCCTTTCTTGCATCGCGTGTGCAATCATGGGGTTTACAAGATCACATATTAAGGGGTGCTGTAGTGGAAGGCATGGATGAAAATTTTCATAAGGCTTTGAAGGCATTACAGGCATCTCTTCCTGATTATAACTTTAGCAGCTTCACTAGTAAGGACGCCGCCCCCCTTAAAGCACAAAGTAACCTGGCGAGTGCCCTTTTTGGTAAAGTGGTTAAAGACATGGATTGAGATTACGAGTTATCAGACAGACAGAAAGCTGTCTTTGGTTTCCTACGATCAATGCATGCCCAAGACTTCCTTCTATCTATTCCAATTGAGGGCCTTGGACAGAAGATGTCACCCGTGGAGTACCGATCCATCCTTAAATACAAGTTAATGATCCCTTTATACCCTTCTGATTCATGTTGCCCTGCTTGCCTCACAGGATGCCTAGACACATATGGGGAACATGTTGTCCATTGTAAGGTAGATCCTGGTTTTAAGTTTAAATATGATCATGTGAGAGATACCTTATATGATGTGTTATGGCGAGCCGATATTTCAGCAAATAAGGAAGCAGCTGTCAACTTTTTAACAAACCCACTGGAGGGGAGATCCACACTCAGACCAGCAGACGTACTTATCTTTGGATGGGATAATGGAAAACATGCATGTGTTGACCTCTCGGGGGTTTCTTCATTAGTAGGCATTGGACATGGTACCTTTATTGTCGGCCAAGCAGCGCTGAGAGCTGCCTCAGGTAAGATAGTGAAGCATGAGAAATCATGTATTGATAATGGACACACTTTTATTCCCTTTGCTTTTGATACTTTTGGTTTCTTGGCTCCTGAGGCGGTTGGACTCCTCAAAAGAGTTCATATAGTCATGCACAGTAATGTCATGACCCCCGGTTCAAGAGAGTTTATTTTCAAAAGAATAGGCTTTGCAATTCAAAAAGGGCTTGCGGCGCAGCTTGTTGCTCGCTTGCCTGCTATGTAAGAATATTATGTTTTAAATGATATTATAATATATGCCCCTATGTTTCTAAGGAAACATTTTGTCCTCAATTTATACTGAGCAACAAAAATCTTTGTTGAAAACAACTAAAGAGATACGTAATGCTTTGAAGGATTTTTTTAGAAATAATTCATCAAATTCTCTCCTCAAACATGAAATTCAGTGAATTAATCCACTTACTAGACTATTGAATTAGAATCAGTAGCTTCAACAAAGTTATGTTGCAATTAGAGCACATGTGTCTCAACTTTTGTGTAAGGACTCGCAAAAGGTGATATAAGTCATAATTTTTTTTCCACTTTTCTGCTTCATCCATGATACTAACAAACCAGTATACGTTGAAGTATGAAAATAAGATGACATGCAAAGTGAGATTCTCTTGACCCGTTGAGATGAAGAAATTTATCAAATTAAGTTAATTGTAGAAAAACTAAAAACATAAAGAACTCAGAAGTAATGAGGGAAATGCTTAGTGACTCATGTGAAGCATGTGAAAAGGGACATATATATATATATTATGAGACAAAGATGTATTTTTATACCCGGTAGTAATGACACCAAAGTAAAGGTATCAACCGAACATGGGATCAAGCTAAGATGTAATTCTAGCTCGTATCAAAATAAAAGAGTTGGGAATGAATCTTGTTACTAGTATTGGTACAAGCAATGTAATGCAGGTACCATAATAGCAATCGATTTCCATAGGAAGATCATACTTTAGACGTCAACTTTATTTGCAAGAAGAACTTCGCCTAGCCAATTGATTTCAGTTGAACTAGACCCATTTTCAGCACTTATGAAAAGTATATCATTATCACGAGACATAAAAAAAATAATCTCTAAAGCATTTGAGATATATCTGGATGAAAAGCATATTATCCCCTCTAAATCGTAACCTACACTCTAAAGTAGTTGAGTGATCCCCACTTTTGTTAACTAATAAGTCCACACCACTTACTAAATCTCTCAAGACTCGATGTCTAACTAAAACTGATAGTGGTTTCCCTCCCACTAACTTAAGGAATATACACTAGTTATTTAACTAATTCCTTATAATATAGTGTGACTACGATGATTGGACCATCGAGCGAAGTACTTC
This sequence comes from Papaver bracteatum, assembly GCA_023529315.1. Taxonomy (NCBI): domain Eukaryota; kingdom Viridiplantae; phylum Streptophyta; class Magnoliopsida; order Ranunculales; family Papaveraceae; genus Papaver; species Papaver bracteatum. The sequence goes on from JAJJWX010000742.1 coordinate 2,342,060, forward strand.
TCAAACTTTGTTTCTAAGATAGGATAAAGACTAAAAGTCACAAAAGTTTTGTATGTACCTAGAGCTATCTACACCTTAATAAATTCCAAAGACATCCATGCAGATTGTTGTCATATGGAAACTCGTAGTAGTGAGAATGCAAGTGACTGCATCTTTTATTGTCTTTAATGAATATGGAAGTAAGCATATTCTTAGAGAGATTTATGAGTCAATTTGGTGAAACGTAAATCACTAGTATTTGGATTATTGAATCCACATTGACCCGGACAATGAAATATTAGGTATTGACTACTCATACAGGCTTTGGCATAACCATAAAGCCACTTTGGTTGTGACATGATGATCGTTTTGAAAGGACTCATACGTACATCACTTTATTTAAGTGAACGAGACAACGGTAAAAATATTGACATAGTGTGAAGTGACGGCATATCTCTCAATACCCCCCCACCCCTTTTTCCATTATGATTTTAAGTAAGAAAGCATATCACTTATTTTACAAAGTCTTCATTAAAACAGGATCGAGACCATCATAAGATGCAAATGGAAAAACAATCCATATTACAAAGAAAACAAGGTGATATTTAGAAAAATAATAATATTCATACAGAATGCAGACAACTAAAGGGACTTATGGCTCTAGTGGATGTTTGACATTTTGGACTATTTATAGTTCCCAAGAAATTTTGTGTTTGGAAAACTACTAGCACATATTTTATATGTATGGGCTCACCACCCATTGTAAATGCTAGCCATTGTACATCAAAAGGACTTTGATGGTTATTGCATGTTTAATAGGATCAATGCAGAGCATCCTATACCTCATGATATCGCAAAAGCTATCATCAAAGGTTACAGATGATGTCTGAGGCATGGTTATGCATACCAACCTACCTTTGACTGCTTATGGGATATGCAATATTAAACGCATCTTCATATATACATTTTTAAACCCACTACTGGTCAACCATTATTTGCATACCAGTTGGTAACTGGATATAAGCCTGACATTTTTGTTCTTATGAGTTTTTGGTTGTACTATATATGTGCCATTACTAGTCCACTTCGTACTAGGATGGGTCATCAAAATGATTAAGTAACTATGTTGGACAAAAATTTTCAACAGTTTTCCGTAGTTTTAAACCTTTTGACAGACGATCTCTCAACCTCTGATTTGCGGATAGTCACTCTAATGAGATAGTCTTCCCGTCGTTAGGGGGAGACATGAAAAAGTATTTTCCTAGGGATAGATAGGGAATGTCGTGGTGTATTCCCATTTTGTCTCATATAGACTCTTATACTCCACAAATGGAAATGTGAAGTGAAAAGGATTATCGATTTTCATAACACTAATATCTCTAAACTGACGAGATCATACATACCAACTACAAACGTGCTTGTGAGGTTAAAAAAAAATTCTTAGTAAAGGATATGCACCTTAAATTGAGGTGTTACAACTACACTTGGCGGAAGTGTGGTTGAGGCCGTGGATTCATAAAGGAATATGGAGAGACCACTAGGTTCGATTAGTGCTCACCTAGAAAGGAAGTAGGTGAGTTAGGCACAACCTTATTATATCATATGAAATCATCTCATAAGATTATCTCTAAATATGCCCATGAATCAAACGAGAGGACGCTCTAAGGTTTTAAATGATTCTAGAGAACAATGAAATCCTAATGGTTATGAGAATGCACATGAGTCAATGGAAGGATCATGCATGCACAATGATGATATAATTCATAAATATGTGCTCCATAAGTAGAGCACAATGAGATCGAACCATGCTTTATTATGATTAATTTCAAATAAAGAGCATATTTGGCCTACGTAATCCAGGTAGAACGTAGTTCTTTGACAAATATACGGGTATTTGGTGTGATAGTGCTAACCAACCAATTGTAAAGCCTATGGTACATATGTGGTTATTTGTCACAAAGTTTAATGAGAAGAATGAGGTCTTAAAGTATAAAGAATTTCCTTGTGGCGCGAAGTTTCTTACAAACCCCTGGATCACTTAGTCTTTTGAACATCATAATGTTCAGTTAATTAGTTTGCTTGGAAGTTTCAAAAGAACTTGAAACACAGTAGATGTGGTTATATCCCTGGAGATTTAGTCTCAAAGATATTTGCAAAAGTGCATGATGGCCTTTTGCTTCCCAAGTCGAATGACTCTAAACCACAGAGTGTGTTTTCAGTTATACTGAAACACTCAATTATTGATTTAAACAATCAGGCGGATGAGGTATACATGTCTAAGTGACTATTTGATTGGGAAGGGATAAACAAGTAACATTTTGTGCCATGCGTATTAATTAAGTTCCTGATTCAGAATTATAGCTATCTATGTCGACGACACGGACATGATAATTACTCTTAATGTAATAAAATATCTTACAAACTATTTAAAGTCTGAATTGGAGATGAAAATCCTGGGAAATCTCGATCTTATATATGTTCTGAACTAGAAGACCCAGCTTGTGGTATATTATTCCACCAGTTTGCATATGTCCATTTTCAGATAATTTAACAAGGACATGCATCCTGCTAGCACTCCCACGATTAGTTGAGTTTCAAATTTACATAAATGACCAATTCGTTTAAAGGAAGATGACGAAGTTGTGTCGGGAGATGAAATTTTCTTATGTAAGTATAATAGACGCATTATTGTACTTATCATAATGTACTCGACCAAATGTTACATCCTCGGTGAACTTGTTAGCTAGATATAGCTCAGCGCCAACGCAACGTCATTGGAATAGTATAATGAACATAATCATATACTTGAAAATAACCATTGACGTGAATTTGTTTTATCCCAGCAAAGACATAACAAAAGGAATGGAACTACAATCCAAAATTTGTTGATTACGAAGGAACAATAATCTCTTCTCTAACGAAAGTAATCAGGGAGAGATATGGTAGACTATTTTCTAAGTCATTATCGATATTCAGTTTCGAAAAGTACATGACTAAAGTAACTTTCTGGAACAACTCTGTAAGTAATCAGGGGAGATGCCGACATCAGGGGGAGGATCCAAGGATATGATGTTGACATATTTTACTTCGAAATTGAAGTTGTGTTGTATTATTTTTCCCTTCGATCGAGAATATTTTTTTCCCAAAGGGTTTTGTTACTCGACAAGGTTTTTAGCGAGACAACACTAAAAACATCAAGTATGTTGAATGTTGAAGACATAAAGATCGCATTGATATTACTGAAAATATCTGAATCTAAGAAATGAAATGCGATAGTCTGTTAAGCAACGTAACTTCCAGAATAAACAACATGGTCTTATTAACATTCAAGTCACCAAAGTAAAGCGTGATAAACTCATTTTGAGTGCATTAGACTAATGAAAATTGTCTGACATCAGAGGGAGCATATAATGATGTGTTGAACTATTTTCCTTCACCGAGGTTGTTGTTTTCCCACAGGGTTTTGTTACTCGACAATGTTTTTAATGAGGCGACAACAAACACATGGAATCTGATTTTCCAAGGTTATTCTTTTCCCCACGGGTTTTTTCTGAGTTGCGAAGCAACAATATAAGTGAACTTAAACGAAGTAACTTGACGTGGATTTATCGCGTTGTACTTTTTTCCCTTCGTTAAGGTTTTGTCCCACTGGGTTTTTCCTTGTCAAGGTTTTTAACGAGGCAATATATGCGAGTCCAATTATTCTTTTTTTCTTCATAGTTCATGTTTTTCCATGCTGGGTTTTCCCGAAAAGATTTTAATGATGGAGACAATTAACTTAGACACAATGTTCATTGAGGAGAGTGTTACATGTGATGAACTATACATAAACATTACAATATATACTCAACATGAAAAGCACTACATGTGAAAAAATATGCGAGTTTTTGTCCTAGTACTGGGGTTTTCTTTAATTTACCAAGAAGCATCAAAGGAGCATTATTTGAACCGCACAAGGGGGAGTGTTGTAGGGTTTAATACCCATGCATGTGCGGACATATATTGGTATAATGTTTGCATATTTGCATGACATTCACTACTATGTAACCACCTATTTAGCGTGCATGTATGCATTAGAAACTCTAATGTACGTAATGAATCCCCTCTCTATTTAGCCTATAAATAGATCCATAATCTATGTACGAAAGGTGTATCCATTAATAAGGGCTTCATTTATTCTTCTCTCTATTTATCTTTGTATTAACTTTAGTTTATCTACAATATACTACTAATAATAATCAACATTATTATTTTCTTTATTCATATTAATTTCATTTCTCATTTTGTATTCATTTTATTTACTTAATAAAATATATTAGGTGACTCTATGTCCATCCCAACTTCTAGTCTTTTCTAGTTCAAACAACCCAGCTAGGCTAAGGCAAATGAAACAACCTAAACCACATGGTTAACTAAGTCGGGTAAACCCAAACCGAAACAGTAGAAAAAAATACAGGGTACTACAAAATGGCTCAAAAGCCCCAATCCAAGCAAATTGGATCCCTCAATTCGAAAATAACATTGACCCAACACTTTACTACCCCATACAATCAGTCGTTGATATCATCGACCCCTCAAACCGGTCTTGGTACCATGAAAACTGAATATCCTTCCCCCACTTACAGTGTAAAGAATCGTCAACCTATAACTCCCATGCGAGAACCAGACAGATAAAATAATATGGCCTTTCATAAAGTCAAGAAAAAACACAACGGCTTTAGGATACAAATGCCTAACAGACACTTCAGATCTATTGTAACACCACCCACTTCCCCTACCAACTTCCTATAGACATTCACGATGTAGGACCAGAATATCGCCACAATTATATTCACGAGAGATTAATGACATTTCTACGAGCGTCACTGAAAACTCTTCAACAACATTTCACGAGCGTCACAAAATAATTCAAAGAATGACGAAGTTGACGATTGAAGAGGCATATTAGAAGAGTATTGTTTCACGAGGATTACAAAAGTTGGCGAATATTAACATTGTAATTACCGCGATGAGATCGCAAAATAGATCCGAAAAGAAGGGGGAAACTTAGCTGTCACCCACTATGTAATTTCCTATATAAAGGGTTCAAGTAAGTCCAGAAAAGGATGATGTATTTTTTAGAATGGAGAGAGTCTTGAGGAGAGAAAGATTTCTCAGAGAGATTTTTAGAGAGAGAAAAGATATTTTTCTTTATCATCTTCTTCCCCAAAACTAGATTTAGAATTCCATTAATGGAGATTATCAAATGTAAAATCAAATGTAAACTTTAACAATCATAGTAGAGAATCATGGATGTAGATCAAATTGATCGAACCATGTAAAAATCCGTGTGTCTATTTACAATGTTTAGAATTTTAAATATCAAATTAGCTTAGATCAAGAGATTATTATCAAGATATTACAAGGGGTGTAGTTGCAGGATTTCCCACAACACACCCCTTGTAATATCTTGATAATAATCTCTTGATCTAAGCTAATTTGATATTTAAAATTCTAAACATTGTAAATAGACACACGGATTTTTACATGGTTCGATCAATTTGATCTACATCCATGATTCTCTACTATGATTGTTAAAGTTTACATTTGATAATCTCCATTAATGGAATTCTAAATCTAGTTTTGGGGAAGAAGATGATAAAGAAAAATATCTTTTCTCTCTCTAAAAATCTCCCTGAGAAATCTTTCTCTCTCCTCAAGACTCTCTCCATTCTAAAAAATACATCATCCTTTTCTGGACTTACTTGAACCCTTTATATAGGAAATTACATAGTGGGTGACAACTAAGTTTTCCCCTTCTTTTCGGATCTATTTTGCGATCTCATCGCGGTAATTACAATGTTAATATTCTCCAACTTTTGTAATCCTCGTGAAACAATACTCTTCTAATATGCCTCTTCAATCGTCAACTTCGTCATTCTTTGAATTATTTTGTGACGCTCGTGAAATGTTGTTGAAGAGTTTTCAGTGATGCTCGCAGAAATGTCATTAATCTCTCGTGAATATAATTGTGGCGATATTCTGGTCCTACATCTTGCCTCTTTTTTCTTGAATATTGCTTGAAAAGTAATTTTTAAGAAAAAATGCATTGTTGTAGTGAGTCTTTGATTTTTGTTGATGAAGGAATGAGCGAAAGAATATTGGACTTGAAAAGTATATACTTGCCTCTATTCTTTTGCGAAGTTCCATATCTTTGTTAAGTAAATAAGAAGTATTAAATATTGAAGTGCTCGTGAAGTGTGAAGTATCCCTGAATAAATATAAGAAGTACTCAATCTTCAAAAAATAAGAAGTATCCGTTCTTTAATGAAAATCATAAGTATTGCCTTTGTTCTCGTGAAATTATTACTTCATTTTTGGTGAAAATCCTAGTCCATTTTGGAAATGATTCTCGCGAGAAGATAAAGAACATAAAATGTTTTCTTGGTAATCCACAGTTGCCTCTGTTCTTTATCTATGAAGGAAGAATCCCTGAGAAAATGCTAAATGAACGAATTGCCTCTGCCTCATTTGATAAAATGATCATATTCTGCGAAATAATCATTTCTCCTGCGAAAATGCGGAATAGTCTGCAATATGCTGAATTAGTCTGAAAATTTATGAATGTTTCTGCGAATTTCTGAACGTTTCTACGGGTTGCTGATTTTTTCTGCGAAAGTATCAATGTTTCTGCGAGGCTCTAAATGTTTCCGCGAGATTATGAAATAATGCGATGAATAGTGGCGATGAATAGTGACGAGATTGTGAATAATGCTACGAGATTGTAGACATTCCTCTTGATAGACTCCGAATAATACTTCTGAGAAACTCTGAATAGTATTTCTGAGAGATTCTAAATAGTACTTACTTTCTCTCTTGCGATGAGCAAATCTTTCCTGCATTCTTAAAATAAAATAATTAATGTTTGAGATTATTCTATTGGTCTTATTTTGCCTTCCTAGTTAAAGGTCTTATTTTGCCAATTTTTCTTTCTGCGACAAAATCGCAGGACGTCTTTACATTTGCATGTATTGACCCATTGATCTTGCCTTATCTTTTCTCTTGAGGCTTTTTGGCCTGTTATGCGACAATATGACAAGTCTAAGTTCTCTCGCGAGATCAAAGTCTCATGACATTGCCGTCTTGCGATGAAATCGCAGGACTTCTTTACACTTTCATGTAAAAACCCATTGATCTCATCTTAACTTTTTCTCTTTTGGCTTTTTGCCTCTGTATAATTTATGCGACAATATGACAGGCCTAAATGATCTTGCGATCTTAGAGCCCCATGACATTGCCGTCTTAAGACACTTATCAGCTCCATAATGGAGGGTGCCGCCCTTATCTTCCCTCTGGTTGCCCTTTCAAGGAGGGCACATCGGCCATACAAGACTAGTTCCTCCCATCCAGATTTACCAACAACTAGTTGTTTTCGCAGCCTCTTGTCCTTTATGCCTATATGGCTTATAGTTACAAGACTGCACCCTAAGTGGGGTTTTCTTCAGGCCAAGTGCATTGTAGCCAAGACTTACCAAAGATGGCCAGGGTAGGTTCGTCCGTCCCGGGAACCCTTGGATAAACCGTGTACCTCGGCGCCTTGGTCATACTCTGCACTTCTTGGAAGAGATCCTCGGTCGTCCAACCAGGGTATAACCTTATAAAGTTGGAAATCCAAGATCTCTCTCCCAGATAGGTTTTCTTTAACCCCAACATTTGCTTGACTCAGGTTCCATTAGCGGCGTAACCTTATCGCTGAATCATGTAAAGAGATACCCCCCTTATAACGTGCTTGTAGGTCTTACATTTGCCTCTTACGAAATTGTATTAGCGAACTAGGGTGCACGCCATAAAGGTTTGTCCCATTCTTTAAATCTCTGCGAAATTGTATTCGCGTTTCTCGCGATATTTTCGCGTTTCTTCATTCTTTCATTTCTGTCAATTCTTTATATAATCTTGAATAATATCGCGATTACACTCGCAGTTCTGATAAAAAATTATTTTGCTCATTGAGTTGAAATATTCTTTTAAATCTTTTGAAATCTTTCTGTAAAAGAAATATTCTAGAGAAATCTTTGAAATCTTCTTTGAAATCTTGCGATTATATCGCGTATTTTGGAAATTTGAAATCTTAGAAATTTTGGCGATAATTTCGTATTCTCTAACTTTAGAAATCTTTGAAATTTTTTGCGATAGTTCCTTTTTCTATAATCTTTTGAAATTTTGCGAGGGTATCGCTGTTTTGGAAATGAAATGAAATTTTTTTTTTGAAATCTTAGAAATCTTTGCGATAGTTTCATTTTCTGTAATCTTTAAAAAATTTGAAATTTTTTGAAATCTATAAATTTTTGCGATGATCTCATTTTTTATAATTTTTTGTAATTTTTTTTAAAGGACAAGTATATTAATCATCATCAACAACCAGGAGCTTACAACTATTGGATGGAAGCCTAGCGACAAGCTGTGCTCCAATCCCTTTATTAAGAACCACACCTATCCTATGAAAAAGAAAATCTCCAATAGAAACATTTTCATCATGACTAGACATATAGTTACGCAACCTTTTCAGGAACTCCTTAGTATCACTCCCCAAACCACCTAAGGTCGTGAAAGCAAGAACCCCAAACCCCAGCTTCTGAGACTTACATTTCTCAAGATATTTGGCCCTCTTTTTTGCCACTGCATTATCCATAGCTCGTCCAAGATCAAAATTACGCTCCCAGGTGCCAGTAAAGGGGGATACCACAGTGACATCCAAGCAAATATCGTAGCCATTGTCCCAGCCATACACAAGGATATCCGCTGGTAGTAGAGCCGAACCATCATCCGAAAAGAGCCCCAAGTCTACTTCCTTTCTGGCTGGAAGACTCGCACGATAACAAATATCCGCAAAGGTATCACGCATTAGGTCATGCATGTATTTGATCCCGACCCCTTGTTTGCAATGTAAGGAATGATCTCCAAAGATGTCCATCCCAGCACCACAAACAGAGCACAAGTCTCCATTTTCAAAGAGGGGAATCCCGAGCCTATACTGCAGAACATCACGAAACTGCCTAGCGCCAATTGTCTGATTAAGCCCGTCAATAGGCATAGACAACAAGAAATCTTGAGCATGTTTAACTCTATTACTCTGCCAGAGGGCTGAATCACGCTTCGACATGTTGAATTGAATGGGTATGTTCTTATTTACTACATCAAAGTATTTGACTGCCAAAGAGCTCATAGAGTGGGGGGCAGTATCATCAATGCGTAAAAAAGAATCACCAAAACCACATACCTGATTGAAGCGTGTTAAAGCGTCCTCAAAAGGGACAAATTCAAGAAAAAGTACATCGTCAAATAATTAATTTATGAAGACATAAACAAAAGGACCATTAGTTTATGAAGACGGTATTATGTGAACCAGGGACCTAATCCATTCGCCGGATATAGGCAATTCGCGAGAAAATTCTGCGATAGTGAGAGATTAGAGAATATCGTCAAGATAATGAAAATAAATTTAGTAATAATGACCAACGACATCACCAATGACACATCAAAAGGGAATATTCTTAACTTTGATCTCTTAAACTATAATAGTTCATTTTTCAAGAATTATATTTTTAAGAATTATATTTTCACTTTTGGAGGATACACCATGAGGAGCTCGAGAAATATCATTCTAGCTTAATTAATTCTTTTTTATCAGGGACCAGAAGTGCAAAAGCAAACTATTTACATCTGCAAGGCTATCGTGAGGATAAACTTATCATTTCCTTGATCATTTTTTACCCTCACGTGATTTCTTTGTAGGACCCCCATGATAAAGAAATCGTGTAATGTTGACGCAAGTTCTTGGCGAACAAAAATCTCATTTGGACCATCGCTAAGAATCAAATTGCGATATTATCCTAGATTTAGTGTGGACCATCTCACGAATTAAATAATACGTGACAAGAACATCAGCTGTTTATTAATTCGCAACTATTTTTCTGCATATTATTCCCTACTTGTTCATTAATTCTTTAAACCGTTAAACCATCGAAAGATACGTAAATTTAACTCTTTTTTTTTTTTTTTTGAAATCTTAGAAATCTTGCGATTATACCGCTTTTGGTAAATTGAATCAAAAGTTTTTGAAATACTATAAATCTTAGAAATTTTTTTGAAATCTGGCGATAATATAAATCAAAAATTTTCATTTCCTGTAAGTAAAATATTCAAGGAAGTGGTACTTAGCTTTTTGGCGATTTGCTGTTGCTGCCAATTCTCGCGAAGTATTTGATTTGCTTGTGAAATAAGAAGAAATGAGAAATTAACTTGACTTGCCCCTCACACCATACCAATTGTTCTAACCCTCTCTTGCGAAGTTAACTTGCGAAATTCTCGTCAACTTTCTTCATTCTTGGCGAGATAATCATCAACTCTTTTCTTTACCTGCCTCTATTCTTTACCTTGCCAAAAATTTAAAAGACGTGAAAATGACAGTTGTTAGTTGCTCGCGAAATTAATTTAAAATAGCAAATTTAAAAGACTTCCTACAGAAGAAGACAATTGCTAGTTGCTCGTGAAAATTTAAAAGACGTGAAAATTTAAAAGAAAGTTTAAAAGACGTGAAAATGATAGTGGCGAGTTGCTCGTGAAAATGACAGTTGCTAGTTGCTAGTTCTCGTGAATATGTATTTAAGTTGCTAGTTCGCAAAAGGTTTTGGCCCCATTGTTCTCTCCATGCAAAAAAGAGTTAAATTTACGTATCTTTCGATGGTTTAACGGTTTAAAAAATTAATGAACAAGTAGGGAATAATATGCAGAAAAATAGATGCGAATTAATAAACAGTTGATGTTCTTGTCACGTATTATTTAATTCGTGAGATGGTCCACACTAAATCTAGGATAATATCAGAATATCGCAATTTGATTCTTAGCGATGGTCCAAATGAGATTTTTGTTCGCCAAGAACTTGCGTCAACATTACACGATTTCTTTATCATGGGGGTCCTACAAAGAAATCACGTGAGGGTAAAAAATGATCAAGGAAATGATAAGTTTATCCTCACGATAGCCTTGCAGATGTAAATAGTTTGCTTTTGCACTTCTGGTCCCTGATAAAAAAGAATTAATTAAGCTAGAATGATATTTCTGCGAGCTCCTCGCGGGTGTATCCTCCAAAAGTGAAAATATAATTCTTAAAAATATAATTCTTGAAAAATGAACTATTATAGTTTAAGAGATCAAAGTTAAGAATATTCCCTTTTGATGTGTCATTGGTGATGTCGTTGGTCATTATTACTAACTTTATTTTCATTATCTTGACGATATTCTCTAATCTCTCACTATCGCAGAATTTGCTCGCGAATTGCCTATATCCGGCGAATGGATTAGGTCCCTGGTTCACATAATACTGTCTTCATAAACTAATGGTCCTTTTGTTTATGTCTTCATAAATTAATTATTTGACGATGTACTTTTTCTTGAATTTGTCCCTTTTGTTTTCATATATGGTCCTTCTTCACTCTTTAGCGTTGCTACTCACGGATTTGAAGTTGCGATGACGTCCTTGATAATAATAATTTTACTTTGGCTGATTCATCTGAAGTGATGGTCTCGAAGTTGCACTGGCGATGTTCTCCAAAAACCAACAGTAAAGCTCAATTAAAAATTTCATGGGAAAGTGTCAGTTGACATATAATTACGTATGGCATGGGCTATCGCCAAAAGTTTATACTCAATTAAAATTTTTACTTTTTATAATAAATTTATGAAAGGGTTATCGCAAAAAGATTTAACATATACTCCGTAATTACGTATACATGAAAGAAATAATAAAGTGGATCCTATCTAGTAAGGCTTGTTGGGGCATATTCCTACCCTACCTAGCATCAATTTCAATCCTAACATGAAATTCTTTGAAAATGTTTCAAAACTAAACTAACCAAATACATACTAATAAGAACAATTAACTAAGTTACGGTGTTATGATCATGGCATAGGCACGTTCCACTTAATTTTTTAGTGTCACTAGTGGATTCGTCTACTTAGTAAGGACAGTTCTATGATAATTATTTAAGGATGAGAATTATTCCTGATGGGATGTTGATGGTCTGCAATTTATTACTCATAAATTCCTTATCTTTGGTTATCTGGTGAAGCCGCTTCATTGATTGATTGTCTTCTATTTACATTTCCTCTTTGTCATGCAGTACAATAAAAAATGTACTGGGCCCCCCTATTGCTGCAGCCTTCTCTTCTAAATTTTTTTACCATTGGTTAACTGTTTCCTCCTTCGTTGGCTTAGCATTCCTTCTCTTCCTATTCCCATGGGTCCTCCACAGAAATCATTTATAGTTTCTTCAAAAGTGATCCTCTCTCCATACTATGTTGATTTCTTCTAAAGACATCACTATTTCCTCTAAAATAATAGCGTGCACCTCGCAGTAATTTTCTTCTTGTGAGTTTAATGTTGCTGAGTTCTGCCGCAATATCGTTGCAGACAATAATGAAAAGTCTACTCGCAAAGATAATATTAGTGAGCACCTCGCAGGAATCTCCCTTGAATCTTATTCTTTATTTCACTGCTAACTCCTTTATATGGTTTAGTTTCATTTTATAAATGCCGCGGGTTTCTTACATTTCCACCTTTCTTCGTTCTCATTAATTTTCCTTTGCCACCAACTCATTTTTGCTTGAATATGTCCCTAGGACTCCTGCGAATTGTCCTGCCAACAATTTGTGTGTCTTTTTCTTCACTGTAACAATAATCAAGTCAATAAATTAAATATATCAGAGGAAGTGTAATGATTGTATTCTCGCAAGGATTTTAATTTTCATGAAATGGATTCTGAAAACAACATTTGTAAATCTATACTCCGCAGAAACGATCAAAATTATATTTTCATGAAACAATCAAAATCGTGATTAAAATCGATGTTTTTGTAATGATCTATTCTTTCGTTTTTCACTTCAATCACAAAAATCATGTTCACAAAAGTTTATGGAAATAATTTTATGATCAAAACTCTTTTGAACTCAAAATATCAACTAAACATCAATTTTTGTGAAAAACAAAGTGTGATCGTTTAAAAATTCAAAATCTCCCAGATCCAGATTATTAAATATGATTAAAGAGATAAGAAAAAATTGTCATGTTTAAACAATTAATTGATGCCGATTCATTTTATTTGATTCCTATAAAGATTTCTTCGAATCTGCTCCTGCTTCCCAATTTTTCCTGCTTCTCTTTCTCTGTAAACATTTCTCTTAAATTGTGTTGGCTGTTCTTCATCGTTCTTTTCCCATAATTTCCATATTTTCCCTTGTATATCATAGATTCAATCGAATTCATCATCAATAATTGCTAATTTCTCTTTATCTTCGTCCCCTTAGTCGGCGCCAAAATGTAGTTGCAGGATTTCCCACAACACACCCCTTGTAATATCTTGATAATAATCTCTTGATCAAAGCTAATTTGATATTTTAAATTCTAAACATTGTAAATAGACACACGGATTTTTACATGGTTCGATCAATTTGATCTACATCCATGATTCTCTACTATGATTGTTAAAGTTTACATTTGATTTTACATTTGATAATCTCCATTAATGGAATTCTAAATCTAGTTTTGGGGAAGAAGATGATAAAGAAAAATATCTTTTCTCTCTCTAAAAATCTCTCTGAGAAATCTTTCTCTCTCCTCAAGACTCTCTCCATTCTAAAAAATACATCATCCTTTTCTGGACTTACTTGAACCCTTTATATAGGAAATTACATAGTGGGTGACAGCTAAGTTTTCCCCTTCTTTTCGGATCTCTTTTGCGATCTCATCGCGGTAATTTCAATGTTAATATTCGCCAACTTTTGTAATCCTCGTGAAACAATACTCTTCTAATATGCCTCTTCAATCATCAAATTCGTCATTCTTTGAATTATTTTGTGACGCTCGTGAAATGTTGTTGAAGAGTTTTCAGTGACGCTCGCAGAAATGTCATTAATCTCTCGTGAATATAATTGTGGCGATATTCTGGTCCTACAACCATGTCCACCAAAAGTTCAACTTTTCTTGTGGAAAGCACTTAAGAAAGGGATACCAACCATCCAAATCCTCAACCGCATCCACCTTACCAACTCAAACATATGTCCCCAATGCAATTCAGATCATGAAACTGTAACGCATATCCTACTTCATTGACTGATCGCAATAGATTCGTGGAACCTCCTACTTCCCCGAATGTCCACTCCACAAAACACCATCAAGGAATACCTACATTCATAAATCCTCAGAAAACTATATCCAAACTCCTTCAAACAAAAACCCACGATGAAGCCATTACAACATTCTACTTTCTTTTCTGGTCCGTTTGGATGGCCAAAAATGATGTAGTATATATAACTAAAGGCAAACAAACCCAACAAACATAATGCAAATGGCTATCAAACTTCAACGGGAAAATACTTGAGCTCAACACAATCTGTCACCGATGCAGCCTAGAATGAAAATATCTACAAACCCTGCGCATATGATCCCCAACTCTACGACAATCTTAGTAGGATGGAGCGAACCCCACGAAGAATAAATCAAAATCAACACATACGGGGAGGCTAGAGGCCATCTGGGACTTGTAGGAACATGTATTATATGCATAAAAGACGAAGATATCACAATCTTAGTATTGCACAACCTTTAGGGATAACCACTCCCTCCCTACCAAAATATCGACCATGTTTATCGCGTCAAGAACGACAACAAAACAGCGGATGACAACGCAATAGGAAATCTATCGACAACAATTTGGGATGATGTAACACCACCGTGTATTATAGTCCTATTGTAATGACAGACTCTACGTACGCTCGTGTAATTTCTTCCCAACTCCAAAAAATATGGGTTATCCTCACCGAAATCCAAAGTTTTCTCTTTTCCAACCGATCCATCCAACATTTGATTCAACCCTCACAGACGGACGAGTGAGTCTGTCCAAATCTGTTTGTTAAGGTTTGAATTTTTTTTCCAACCTTACCCCTCCATCAAATTTAGTAACTAACCATAGTTTGGGTTGAGTTGGTGGTGGTTTTGACATCTTGGAGAGCAATCAAATGGCGTCTTCTTCCTTGTCTCTTTACAGATGGAGTTCAAGCTACTGTTCTAAATCAGGAACTAGAGATCTTAGCCGTGACATTAATGGAATATGGGGTTTCATTCTTTCTATCCTAATTGGATATAAACATGAGCTATTCTTGAGAGAAGAAGAAATAATTGAGTTAATGGGTTTGTGTTCGATTTGATTTTACAGATATAGGGAAGTGAAGATACACCTATTGATTAAATAGTTTTGCCTAAATGGTATTATTTGTTTTTGATGGCGGAAGTCAATGTTTTGTTGGTGGAGATTGAATGGGATTTGTACGACTATGTTGCAGTTGCCTTGGGTGTGATCGAGATTTGTATGGATATAAGATGGGAGTTCATTGTTTACTAGATCAAACCCCAAAATCAGACCACATACCATTAATTCATCTTCAAATTCAAACCCCGATTTATGCCTTGTATTGTATGTATAAAATTGAATGTGAACCCAACCTTGTTCATAGCCGAAATCCCTAAATTTCATTTCCATTTACATTTCAAGAACTGTTCCAATTTGGGTATAATCTTCTACTTGCAAATGAAAATAAAATATTGAGGGTTGTCGTGAGTTGATACTGATTATCACAATAAATTTAGTATGAAATTGAATAATTGAGGGTTGGTTTTAAGAGTATGATATGAAGAAGAAGATGGTTATACTAGTCTGAGGATTTAATTTCAGAGGCGAGTATGAATTAGTTAGGAGAGATGGGCGGGTTTGAGAACAATGGTCGTTGGTCAGTTGCTGGCATTCTTTAGGTTCAACATGCGCAGGTTGTTTGGTCAGTTGCTGGCATTCTTCGGTATTCATACGATGGCTTTGTCTCTATTCCGCTTCATAGCAGGACTTGGAAGAACAATGGTCGTTGCTAACACACTTGGTACCTTCACTTTGATGCTGGTTTTTTTGCTTGGAGGATATATTGTTGTCAAAGGTTAGTAGTTTGTCTTATTAGTTTGTTTTTTCATTCAGAAGTTTAGTAATGCTTAACAGTAATCCTAAGCAGAAGTTTCTTTTCTCATTTGTTTCTTGTTGCAGATGATCTTCTGCATGTTGTTGCTTGTGATGATTAAGGCATTGTCTTTTACGTTGCCTTTGGGGGATACATAAGAATGTTTGATGCGCACATGTATGACAAGGTATGTGGACGGTTACAATATTAATATTAACTTGTATCTGTAAAACTTTGTTTTCTTTCATGTAAGTGGTTACATGTGCATCTACCATGTTATATTTAACTTTCTTTTTGAAATTAAATTGTGAAAATTCACTCTCATTAGGGTCCTTTGGACATTTTTTCGGTTGGGGGCTATATATCTAATGCCAACGTTATAAAATTTAGTAATGATGGAACACGTATGCTTCTGACTACAATAGGCGGGTATATTCATGTACTTGACTCATTTCATGGCACAGTTGTGAGTTTTTTTCCACTTAACATTCCAATAGTTTTTTTCTTCTTCTTTAAGTAATATATTTTTGTTAACCTGAAGCAAATTGCAAAGAGTTAGTAGCCTGGCGACGAGCTGGGCTCCAACCCCTTTTTGAATGACAAGCCCTACTCTATGAAACAAGTAACTGACCTCCCTGGTTTGTTTCTAATGACTTTTACTGATGCAGCTATCCACGTACAATGTCAAGCCAGTTTCAAGCAATTCCACTTTAGAAGCATCTTTCAGTCCTGATGGAGCGTTCGTTGTATCAAGTAATTTTCTTAGTTTTTGTTTTTACTTTACAAGTTTAACTTGAATTGTTCGGCAGATTGGTTGAATCCCTTAAGTTAAATTCTGTTCGACATAATTATTTGGGCAAGTTTACCATAGGAACCTTTTCAATATTCTTAGCAATTATATGCATGATGCATAATTTGTTTGACAATGACATGAGACACGCATCTACAAATTTCCTTTGTAAAAACCATTTTGGCAGATATTTTACATACCAGATTATCAATATCTGAGATGGTAAAGATTGGTGGTTTAGCGTTTGTATTAGTTTTTGTCACTTATTAAAATATTACTTCATATATATAATGCCTTCTTTTTTGCGTAATATGTTCTTCGGAGTTTTCACCATGGTACCTACTATATTAGTTCTTGCTCTAAACTTTTCCTTTAATTATTTCTCTCTTATGTAGGTTCAGGGCACGGCAGTGTATATGCATGGAGTGTCAGAACTGGAAAAAAAGTATGATAACACTCGCCACTTAGATTTTTTGAATATGCATACATTTCATAATTTCTATACAAAGTACAAACTATACAAAATTATCTCTTGTTTGGAAGCTACTTCACAACAGAATCGCCACGGACGACAACGTGAAATTTCAGGGCATTCATGCAGCAATCTGTTGTAATCTCTGTGCAGTTCCGAACTGTGAAGAAACTCAAAACCATCTTTTTTTCTCATGTGTTTTCGCTAATATTTTGTGGAGCTGGATCATGCAGGTGTTCAATCACCGGCTTGTCTGCACTGATACTAGAGCAATGTTCAACTCAGTTAGAGATTTTGCAGGCTCTACTCAAACAAAAAAGCTGCTATGGGGAGCTGTAATCAACTGCATCTGGATAATTTGGTTCTGCAGAAACAAGCTAAGGTTTGAGCACTGCATCACCAATTCTAATCAGGTCATGTCGCATCTGAAAATGATGATCTTTGAGTCTAGCAAGAATACGGGGGGCTACTCGTTCTACACAGCTCTTGACAAGGCGATACTTGATTTCCTGGGTGTAAAGCGAAACCCTCCAAAGTGTCCTAAAGCGATTCCAGTGAAATGGAATTCGCCTCCTAATGGTTGGATGAAGGCCAATACTGATGGTTGCTCGATGGGAAATCCAATCCCCTCCGGTTGCGGGGTTGTCTTTCGTGATTCCAATAATTTGACGAGAGGATGTTTAGCTCAAGGTCTGGGCATCACCAACTCAGTTTTAGCAGAACTTTGGGGTGCTATTTATGCTCTTAGATTGGCGCAGTCAAGAGGTATCACAAAATTATGGCTAGAATGCGACTCGACTTATGTTCTTCTAGCGATTAAAAATCACGACTTAGTACCTTGGTCTCTTTACACTCAATGGTGCAATTGTATGAAGTTCATCTCAACTATTCAATTTTTTTGCTCGCATATGTACCGTGAAGGAAACTCTGTGGCGGATGCCCTGGAAAAGCATGGAGCTACGATGGCCTCTCAATGGTGGAATGATCCTCCGAACTTTATTAGGCGTGCCCTTAGCATTGATAGCCCGGCGCTCCCGTTATATCGCTTTATCAATATGTAAGAGTGTGGTTTTGTATTGTTTTGTTCTTTTCCTTTTCTTCTCTTGTTGGAGGTAAGGCCTAGCCCCCCTCGTTCTGCTCTTTTTTGTTTCTAATAAAGTGCTCCCAGTGTGCTCTCGCCATGGGTAGTTTTAACAAAAATAAAATAAAAAATTATCTCTCATTACTGGCCACCTTTTCTAATTTATACAAACTAGAAATCAGAAGCGATCATCACTCACTATTATTAAACTGTATCAAAAAAGACGATCGGGTTTGAAGTTTAAAGTTGACCCTAAATCATTTCCAAAGTTATATGACGTACCTTGTGGACTAAGGTTATTTTTGGGATCCCCTTGATAAGGAGACACTATAGTACATATAGAAAAACACATGAGGATTTGTACTTCTCGTATGTAGATACTAAAGTCTTGTACCAGTGTCTTTCGTTGTTATTAGCTTGTATATTTCAACCTTTAGTTCTCTTCTTTTTCCTGCAATTGTCATTGCTACTGTAATTGCTTTCCTTGTAATTGTCATTGCTGTTGAAATTGCTTTCCCTGTAACTAATACATTTTTCTTTCTTTGAAATGCATATTTACAAAAACTTTGAAGTTGAATGTATAAGGATTAAGGAGTAAGGAATGACTGGAGGAATGTATGTTGTTTACAACTTATAAGTTATGGAAGCTCACATTGCAGCTCTAAGTATGACTGGTTGTGCTATAGATATAGCAGGACATAACGAGGGATTGGTAATATCATAACATTTCTTCATAGCAAATGACACGAAGAATAAACACATATCATTTTGGTTGTTTAAAATAAATTGGGTACCATCGACGAACGTCTTATAAAATAAATTGGTAACGTTGATCTTATTGTCGTATAAGTTTAAGTGGGTAGCTTATTCCGAAAGTCGTATAAATTAAAATGGGTAGATGATTCAGATGGTTAAGTTAACCACCTAAAGAGCGTTTCAGTCATTTTAGCATGACTCCCTTCCAACCAGATTGACCTGTTCGATTCTGTCCGTCAATGTTAGTTGATTCAAAGGTCGACTGTCTATAAGTGAAAACGGAAACCATTGGATTTCCACGACGATTTCTCAAAAAATATCATGCTTCAAAAAAAAAAAAAAAAACTCAAATACGTGTCATATTACGGACCATCTTTCTAACCACTCGTCAGCTTATGTTATGGCCTCGTTTCTCTCTTTGATTCTCACAGTTTTTCTGTCTACTCTGCTCTGCAACCCAAAAACGGAAAACCAGTCAGTCATTCTATCTCAACTTGTGTAATAATACATCAGTTGATTATCCACACCGTCATATAAAATTCACTACACTACATAACAAGTGGTACTCACAAAAACGAAGAACTCAACTTTTTTAATTTCTTCCTTTCATAGATTCTAACAATAGGTATGTGAGATCTTGTTAATTGGTTTTGTGATTTGGGGGTTAATTTGTATAAATTTTTCTCTTTTCATCATGACAGTTCTCTAGTTTGGTTTGACTTTTTAGAAAATCTCTGTTTATTTTTTGTAGGGATAGATACTGCTTGATTTCTGTGACTTTTCATGTTTTTAGTGTATAATCTGATATGGGTTTTTCTTTTTATTTCTAATAATCACTGGGTTGTAGAGAAATTTTCATTTTTGCAATGAAATATCTCAATTCTAGCTTGATGTTTGCAGCACATACATGGTTAAATTTAGTTCATTTTTCTTGATTTGATCTAATTTGGACAATATATCTTGGGTTTGATGAAGAATTTTGATTTTGTGACAGTAAATGATATTTCAATGCTGTTTGAAGTGAAGACATTCATGACTGGTCAATAGTGAGTAATGCTTTTAGTTGAGGTATCTGTGACAATTTCATCACCAATGGTTATAGATTAATATGTATGAAATAGACAGTGATACTGAATTCGATGAAATGGGTTATACAATGAGTAAACTAGAAATAGATTCGGAATTATGTGATGATTCTATGAAGAATGGAAATGGAGCTTCCGGCAGTAGGAAACAGAAAGGAAAGTGTAATTACTTGGATGGTGATGAATTTGCTCAGCTTACTAAGATAAGAACGGAACCTAATGAACGCCTTTGTAAGATTGGTCCTGGCAAGCGTGATTTGCCTGTTTCGATGGTTAAGTTGTTGGCTGGGCGAGAATGTAACTTTACGGGTAGAGGGAAATTTTCTTCGGCGGATTGTTGTCATGTTCTCAGTAGATATTTGCCTGTTAGTGGACCTTATAGAATTGATAAGATGGATAGCCGAGCTTATGTTTCTCAGTTTTCGGCTGATGGTTCGCTTTTTGTTGCTGGGTTTCAGGTATTGCATTGCTTTCTTATAGTTTACTTTGTGTGAACGTTACATAGAAATGTATAACCAGTTGAATTTGAAAACTTGTGTTGTTTATGGAAATTGACTAACTGGTTAACTTGAAATAGGGAAGCCACATTCGAATATATGATGTCGAAAATGGGTGGAAAGTTCATAAGGATATCCATGCTAGAAGCTTGCGTTGGACTATCACTGATACATCCCTGTCACCGGATCAACAGTATCTTGTAAGTTCCTATCAGTTACTGACGGTACTGTGTATATTATGGAACATAATGGGGTAGTCATTGTTATCAAGTAGTCTCATTTATCCATTTGTTACTTCGGTTGCAGGTTTATGCCAGTATGTCACCCATAGTCCATATTGTTAACATCAGATCTGGTGGGAAACAGTCACGTGCAAATGTTACTGTAAGTGCTTCAACTAACACTAATTATCTGTGCATTTGGGATGTGATTGGAGCTATTATTAGTCATGCAAGCAACATTTTATTGGATTTAGAAACTCCCATGGCTACGTGTTTGTGTGACCAATCAACTTATTATAGACAAGGATAGAATATTAAGAGGAATCGGGCACCCAATTTTGCAAGATTCCAAACTGAGAGACCAACTGGTTGGAGTGGTTCTAATTCTGCAACAATGATATCATTTCTTTCTTCTCTCTTTGCGAATTATGCAACAATGATCTCATTCTGATTCTGTATTCAACTTATTTCTTCTCTCTTCCTTTTGGCGTGTCCATAGTTTACTTACTTTAGAGGATTAGTGATTAGCTTTATAGTTCATTTCTTATAGCTGTCATGAAAATCACAGTGTTTATTTTGGAAGGATCGGGTTTATCTTTCCAGGTAATGTTTCACATGGAAGCTCCTCTTAATGCAGGATATTCACGAAGGTCTAGATTTCTCTGCTAATGATGACGGGGAAGAAGAGGACTCTTTTGGGATATTCTCTGTCAAATTCTCCACTGATGGACGAGAATTAGTAGCTGGAAGTAGTGATGATTCGATATACGTTTATGACCTTGAAAGGAAAAAGCTTTCACTGAAAATTGAAGCACACACGGTATGAGAAGCTACCCTGTTCCCAGTTGAATCGAATCCTCTTTAGTATAAGTCCTTTTGATATATATTGCCTTCAATTTATACGGATTGAATTGCAGAAAACTTCTTTTAAGTGCTTGATGAGCGTTTTCTCTGTGGCCAAATTCAAATGTTTCTTGTATATATTCTTAGGGAATTTTGATTGTTGTTGATGTACTTCATTTCAAAATCTTCATTTACTCTGAAGTAAGAGTGAAATCCGCCTGGTAACCTGTGAAAGGCCAGTATATATAAATTTACTAAGATCTTTTTTTATGCTGTAACAGTCTGACGTTAACACGGTATGTTTTGCTGATGAATCTGGCCATCTCATATATTCAGGGAGTGATGATAATCTTTGCAAGGTAACCGTTAGATTTCTCATACATATTTTGTCCTCCACAAAAGAGACCAAGTTTTTATCCATGATTCCGGCAAGTGAACTCTAATGGCCTGTTAAAACTTACAAAAATGCCAAAAAAGAAAAGAATACACAGAAACATTACCTAGAGGAAGTTGTTATTCTGTAATAGATTATAACAAATTAATGAGAAACAATAATTTCATTTTTGTTGGTAAATTTCTAGGTGTGGGTGGGATAGGCACAAATTTGTGAGAAGAATTCATTTCTTTTTTGTTGGTGAATTTATGTTTTCGTTAGGTGTGGGATAGACGTTGCTTTAAGGCAGAAGGAAAGGCAGCAGGTATCCTTGTGGGACATCTAGAAGGCATTACATTTCTCGACAGTCGTGGGGATGGACGCTATTTTATTTCAAATGGGAAAGATCAAACCATCAAACTTTGGGATATCAGAAAAATGTCCTCAAATGTTAATTGGTATGCACACTTCATCTAATTTATCCATGTCACTCTCACTTTATTTTTTTCTTAAATCATACGTATAAGTCATGATTATCTAGTTTTCACCATATTCCAATATCTTGCACTTAACTAAAGACTAATGGTGACCAAGAGCTATTATAGGAAATAGGAATCACCTTAGGAGACTCGTAATCTTAAATGGTGATTCTTTCACTGTTCTCCATTACTGACTGAGTAACAGATGTAGCTTTCTTAAACTTTTATCATGAGTGTGATCTGACCTTCAAACCATATGCTTATTTCCCTGGTTAAGACATGCCACGGGCAGAAATGTTTTCCAACATTACCGTTTTATTGGGTCAGAGGGGATTGGTTTATAAATTTCGTTTTCATTATCAAAGGGAAATTAATCTTCCTATGTTGCATGATTTAGTTAACAATGTACCTTTTGTCAAATTATGTTGTGTCTTTGTATATACATAGTTGAAGTCGAACTCATTGGTCAAGGCTGCAGATATGGTCTCTACTTATGTGTGCATGCCTTTCATGTATAGCTTGTATCGTTAATGATATTACTTTTAGTTAGTGTATTGGCTCATCTTCATTTGTAGTTGTTAATTTGTCAGCATGGTCATGAAAACACCGAGTTATGAACCTAACTCGGTAGTTCCTTAGACCAGTGATTCGGGTCTGAGTTTTTCAAAGTAGGTGTCTGAGTTTTTCAAAGTAGGTTCTACTAAGGTTCATAGGTTTGTCAAGTGCTGAATATCATCGACTGTCCCTGCATCCTACTGATATATTTTCTTTTTTCAGCCACGGTAAATTTAAAAACTACGAATGGGATTACCGATGGATGGAATATCCAGCACGTGCAAGAAAATCAAGGCATCCATATGATCAGTCATTGTCTACATACAAGGGCCATTCGGTTTTGCGTACTCTTATCCGTTGCTACTTCTCTCCAGTTCACAGGTACATGCTTTTATAACTCAACTCCAGTGAACTATTTGACTCATTAAATACTGGAGTTCTATCCTAGTCAACTTGGCTTGCTGAAATCACTCGAACTACAAACCTGCTATGTACTGTGAAAACCTCTCAAAGAGTGGCAAAAGACTGTAATTTTCTTTAGTTAGTATGAATTTTGATGTTTGTCTTGTTGCAGCACTGGACAGAAGTACATATACACTGGATCTAATGACTCCTCTGTTTATATCTATGATGTGGTGAGCAACCAAGCTTTTTCAGTTACCACTATTTTGTTTTGCCATTCATGGTAGAAACTATGCTAGAGGAATAACTAATGCCGTGCTAATGTAAGAAAGTATTAATGCTGATTCATGTCTATAGGTAAGTGGATCCCAAGTTGCGAAGCTTCAAAATCATACAACAACAGTTAGAGATTGCAACTGGCACCCTTATTATCCAATGCTCGTCAGTTCCTCTTGGGATGGGGTCATTGCTAGAAGTGAATTCCCCGGGGATGCAGTAAACCCAACACCGCTTCCACAAAAAAGAAGCCGACTACTCCCAGTATATTGAGAAGATGTGATATAGCTGGTCCATGTTGTTTAGGGTCAGATTAAAAGCCACAATGTTACATAGGATATGATGTTACTGAGATCGTAAGATGATTTTTTTTTTCTTCCTTTCAACTCGTCTATAAGAAGTTCAGCTCTTCATCATAGAGCAATGAACATATGTTTGTATTTATTCATAGGATCTGTATTCTATCTTTCTCTTCATTCTATGTATATAGCCCATCTTACTCCTGCAAGTTCGCAGTAATAAATTAGTGGATGATGCACTTCCTTACAATTGACATTCGCAAGTGTGTAGGCAATTCCGCATGGTACTTTTGAATGCTTCACTGTGCAAAGCACTATGAAATTAGCATCGTACAACATAAAACACCAGTCGAACTTTATCATTTGCAGAGTATGTAAAAGCAAGATAAGAGAAAGTGGTTTCACATTTCTTCTCAAAAAATAACCTGAAACAGCCGTCTCCATGAAAATGAAGCCTTCTTCGCATTATTTCTTATTTACATTAGCAATTACTACATATCCTTACGAAATGGAGAGCTGCTTGATCAAAATGGATTCTTGCCAGTCAAGTAATGGTGAACAGATATTAATGCTGTTAGTAAATCCTAAATGACCACCTCCCACCACGCACAGAAATCATCCAAAAGTACAGAAAACCAACCACCTCGCCTGATTCCCAGTCAGTCATCAACCTGGTACCCAGTTTACGGACTCTTTTTGCCATACCTTGAAACAAATGATAGAGAGAAATGAATGGAATAGTGAAATTAATGCAAATGAGATTAACACTAAAATCATTCAGAGGAAAACAACTATAATAAGAGTTTTCAAAAGAAAGATAACATTGTTAACAGTTAACCTCATAAAGATTTCAGTCAAAAGATCTGCATCGACATGAACTAACTTTTGGTGCATTTCTGTTTATGCAATACCTTGAAACGGATTATAGAAAGAAATGAATTGAAGAGTGAAATCAATGCAAATTGTATCAACACTACATTCAATCACAAGGAAATAGTAACTAATGAAAATTGGATTAACACTACATTCATTCACAGGAAAAACACAACTAGTAGAGACTCAAAAGAAAGCTAAAATTGTTATTGAAGATAAAAAAAACACTTGACATCATAAGGATTTCAGTTTATGGACTGTTTTTGCCATACCTTTGTATGGATTATAGAGAGAAATGAATGGGAGAGTGATATTCATGCAAATGAGATTAACACTACATTCATTCACAGGGAAAAAACAACTAGTTGAGATTCAAAAGAAAGATAACATTGTTATTAAACATAAAATAACAATTAACATCATAAGGATTTCAGTCAAAAGACAGACACCAACGTGAACTAACAACTTAAGCAAGACATAAGACATATACGGGCAACAGATATTTGCTGTTATTGATAGGAACATGCGTCACAACTGTTGCCCAAAACTTGGTAAACAAGATGAGCAATTTACCGTCCTCGTGCAATGTAAGTGGCAGATGCTGCAGCAAGGATAGTGGTCGCAGAAGATACCAATGCCCAAATGTTAGAATTCTTCGTAGCAGACTTTCTCAGGTTCTCAATCTGTTGAGTCATTTCTTCCAATTTCTTATCCTTACTCTTGAAAGCCTTTCTAATACTTTCCAACTCAGATGCAAATGGTCGGATATCTTTCTCAATTTTCTTCATATCAAAATCTGATTCCACAGTTGCTTCCCTCTCTTCGTCTTCAGCCCCACACATTACTTCCGCAGCATCCTTCAACATCAACAAAGCCTTCTCAGCATTCATTTGAGCAGACTTCATCTTTGAGGTCAAACTTTGGTTTCCCTTTTCAACTTCATCCAATTTCTTCTCTAGTAATGACTTCTCTTTAATCAACATTTCTGAACGAGTTTCCAGCTTCTTCATTTCAACAGAAAGCGAACCTGTTCCTTTCTTTTGCTTCTCAATCTCCTTCACTGTATCATCCATATTCCTTTGCAATTCCTTCACTTTCAAACTCAAACCCGACTCTTCCTTTTTCTTCAACTCAAGCTCCTCATCCATACTCTTTTGCAATTCCTTCACTTTCAAACTCAAACTCGACTCTTCCTTTTTCTTCAACTCAAGCTCCTTCTGAATTTCACTCTTCTCAGCAGCAACCTTATTGAGATTATCATTCAAAGACCCAACCTCTGATTTCAGATGATTGTTAGCGTCCATTTGATCTTTGTAAGACTTCTCAAGCTGAGAAACTGACATTTCAAGCGCACCCAATTCATTACGAAGCTCTTCAACCTCACTTTCCATCTTCATCTTAGTTCTCTCAATCACATTTTTCTCTTCAACAATTTCCTTCACTTTCTTTCTTTCCGAATCCAATTCCACTTTCAACAGTTGTTGTTTCCCTAAAGCTTCAGTATAGCCTTTCTCCATTTCATCAACCTTCTTTCGCAAAAGCGCATCGTTCTTATCCTTTGAAGCTATAGTAGCTCCAAGCTGCTCAACATACTTGGACATATCAGCTACTTTCAATAACTGATCAGCCCTGTTCTTCTCAATCTTGTTCTTCTCCGCAACAATTTCTTCCTTCTCGCGTTTCAATTCCTCCACCATCTTCCCAGAATCAACCAATTTCTGCTCAATCAAACTTTTCTCACCCAATAAACCTTCAAATGCTTCGTCCCTTTCCTTCTTTTCTTCTGCAGCTTTCTTTCTCAACATCTTATCATTCTTCTCCAACGAAGCAACAGTTGCAACAAGCTGCTCAACATATTTCTCCATATCAGCTACTTTCAACAATTGATCTGCCCTGTTCTTCTCAATCTTACTCTTCTCTAGAGCAATTTCTTCCTTCTCTCGTTTCAATTCCTCGACCATCTTCCCGGAATCAACCAACTTCTGTTCAATCAAACCTTTCTCACCCAATAAAACCTCAAATGCTTCGTCCTTTTCCTTCTTTTCTTCCGCGAATTTCTTTCTCAGCATCTTATCATTCTTCTCCAATGAAGAAATCGTTGCAACAAGCTCCTGAACATGTTTCTCCAAATCATCAATTTTCGACAACTGGTAGGCTCTGTTCTTCTCAATATTCTCCTTCTGCAACACAATCCCTTCCTTCTCTTGCTTCAAATCATCAAACGCTTTCAAAGACTGAGCCAGCTTCTTCTCAACCGAATTCTTCTCACTTTTTACAGATTCTAGAGTTTTCTCACTATCTTTCTTTCCTTCGACAAGCTTCTCATTCTCCTTTTCCACCTCACTGAGTTTCTTCTTAATCAACACTTCATTCTTCTCTAACTCACTGATTTTCACTTTGAGATTCTCGGATTCTTTACCCTGAACGTCGAGTTTCTTCTGCAGCAACACTTCATTCTTCTCTAACTCGCTGATTTTCACTTTCAGATTATTGGATTCTTTGTTCTGAACGTCGAGTTCCTCCTGCAGCAACACTTCATTCTTTTCTAACTCGCTGATTTTCACTTTCAGATTGTTGGATTCTTTGTCCTGAACGTCGAGTTTCTTCTGAAGCAACACTTCATTCTTTTCTAACTCGCCGATTTTCACTTTCAGATTCTTGGATTCTTTGTCCTGAACGTCGAGTTTCTCATGCAGCAATACTTCGTTCTTCTCAAACTCGCTGATGTTTGATTTCAGATTCTTGGATTCTTTGTCCTGAACGTCGAGTTTTTTCTGAAGCAACACTTCATTCTTCTCCAACTCACTAATTTTTCCATTCAAATACTTGGATTCCTTAACCTGAACATCGAGTTTCTTCTGAATCGTTTCCATTTCAGAAACAACTTCTCTGTCACGAACAAGATCTCCGTTAAGAAGATCCACAGATTTCTTCAACTTGTTGATTTCGTCTTGCAATTCATCTTTCTCTTGCACAACACCATTATACTTCGATTTCAACCGTTCGATTTCATCCAGTTTTTCGTTCTCCAACTCTTTAATCTTCATCTTCAACTGATCGCCTTCTTTAACTTTCTCTTCCACTTCAACTTTAACTTTCTCTATTTCTTTCTCCATTTCAGTTTTCACCTCCATCACTTTACCTTCAAGCTCCTTCTTCTCTGTTTCGAACTTCTGAGTCTCAGTTTGAAACCGATTAATATCAGATTGGAGTTCAACTTTCGATTTCTGCAATGTATTGATTTGCTCCCTGTTTTCAACTGTTTTTTTCACCAACATTTCATTCAACGCTTTCAGATTCCTTAGCTTCTCCGCCGGATTTTCAATCTCTTCCATCGGGATTTTTTTAGGCTTTTCGATTTCTTGTGTCTGTGTTGCAGTTTCTGGATGGTTTTCCTGTTGCTGCGATTGTTTCTTCTTCGCCATTGATTTTTGTTTTGTTTTAGGGTTCAAGATGAAGAGATTGGAGATAAGAGGTTAGGGTTTTTTGTCTAGGGTTTTGGGTGATAAGATTCTTTCCTATAAATGAGAGAGGGAGAGAGAAAATAAGGAAAGGAAATCGTTTTTCAAAATTCAAATTATCTTGCACATTTTACGAGGATATGATTTCTGATTTTTATAGGGTTTTGAAAAGGTAGATCCGAATTACTAGGGGATTGTTTGGGGGTTTTACTGCTGTTTTGTTTTGCTTACGGTATTTAAACGTGAGTGAGATTACTTACTTTTTGACTGTGGTTAAAATATATAGTTTCAAGTTTGCAATTTTCAAATGATTAAACGTCGGCTTGTTTAGGTTTTGTATACCTACTTCAATACAGTGGGTAATGGGGTGGTTTTTTCGTTTTTTAAGACTTTCTTGTTCAAAATGGAATAGTGATGTGAAATTGTACTCGTCGGTCAGAGCTGATCAAAAGTTGGTGACCTGGAGTCCGGTCACCCAACTAATCTTCTTGGCCAAATTAATTATGAAAATTTATACACGTTAGAAACATTTAGATGATAAAGAGAAAAAGAAATCAATAGCATGGACCAAAACGCCAATCAGCTGTCGCTCAAACTAATGTTCTCATGCTTCAAAAAGAAAAAAACTAATGTTCTCATTTGGGGTTATTAGTAAGTTTAGAACTCTATTATTGGGCTCCAAGAGTCAAGCTATTTTGGGTCACCAAATATCAATTGGGACTCCCCTCATCATATATTTATATAAAGATTAATATGACCTCATATGATTTTAGATAATAAACTTGATTAATTTTATTAATTATGATTAGCAAATCAATTAAGACTAATTCCTCTCTTTAATTTAGATGAAATCAAAACAAACAAAAATCAGAGGGAAGAGAAGTAGAGGAAAAAAAATTGGGGATTTTTTTTTTGGAAATGAGTGATTTAAGCAAGACTTTATGAAGATGATGACCATAATTTCATCATGATGAGGATGATGATCATAAAGAAAACCCAAAACTATTTTCTTCTCTTACTCTTTCTCATTCAAATATCATGATCAAAATTATGATCATCATAGGAAGAAAAAACTAAGAAAACTCACCATTTATTTATGTTTTAAATGGTTAAAAAATCAAATTCGATGAATTTTGGATAAAAAGAAAATAGTTTCTGAAGATGTTTACGGCTGGGAGTTCTTAGATTCCCAACCGTGAATCAAGATTACGGTTGGGATAGTTTGTCGACCCAACCGAAATTCCGTATTTCGGCTTGGTTTTCCCAACCGAAAGATTTTCGATTTTTTTTTTCGTTTTCATAACCTAGCCGATAATTTGTCGACCCAACCGTTGAAACGAAAAACGGTTGGGAAATTATAGTGTTCCAAGCCGTATTTTTTATTCACGGCGGGGAAATAAAGAATTCCTAGCCGAAATAAATTTTCTGATTTTTTTTTGTTTTTAGAACCAGTTAAGGCTGGGTTTTCCTAGCCGTAATTGCAGTTTCGACTGGGTTTTCATAGCCGTAACTGATTCTGAAAACCCCAAAAAATCATAAAACTTATTTCGGTTGGGATAACCAAGCCGAAACATCTACTTTCGGCTGGGAATCTAAGAACTCCCAGCCGTAAATATCTTTAGAAACTTTTTTTTCACCCGAAATTCAGGGAATCATTTTTTTTAACCATTTAAAAGCAAAAATAAATTGTGGGTTTTTTTAGTTTTTTCTTTTTATGATGATCACCATCTTTATTATGATACTATGAATTTGTGATAATAGTTTTTGGTTTTCATTATGATTATCGCTCTCATCGTGATGAAACTATGATCATCATCTTTATCACAATTTATGAATGATGAGAGAAGGATGGGGAGAAGATTATAGATTTAGTTTGTTTTTAATGATCTTCATCATGATGAAATCATGATCATCATGATTTGTGAGTGAGAGGAGAAGATTTAGGATTTAGGATTTTTTTTTAATGAATAGTGAAATTTAGTAAGGGTATTTTTGACTTTTTAGTCACTTGAATCTCCCCCATCTAGTTTTTGCCTCCCCAAAGAAAAAAAACCCCAAAATGGTCAAGAAACCTTGACTCTTGGAGCCCCAATAATAGAGTTCTAAGTTTAAGCACAGCATGTAGCTTTTGGTAATGTTTTTATAAACATACAAACGTCATATCAGCTGAATATTATGTTCCAAAAGGAAAATAAATAAATCAGAAGAACATCAAGATAAACTCTCATGATTCATGAACCATTGTGATGCATGTAGTAAAATGTCCAAATCACTAAACCTAACGTTCAGAGTCAATTTGGTGGCGCCACGAACCCTATTATTTATCTTGAAGTTTCGTTAAACCATCTTTTCTGTTACCTTTGCGTACGGTGGCGAAACTAGGAATAAATATTGACGAAGGTTACAAAAAAAAGCTTTATAATTATTTTTTTGATGCTAAGGCATAGGCCCGTCCTGCCTCCTGGCAGCGTAGCCACCGGCTTGTCCCCACTAAGCAAACTCGGCCCTTCTAGAACCCATGTTAAAGTTAGTTTTAAATTACAATAGAGTGGAGACTCCAACCGCTGACCTCCTACTTGAGAGTTATGCTCCTGGCCATGAAGATTAAATGTTACTCCCCCATCTTAAATTAACAGTACTAATTGATTTTGTTAACATATTAAAATTTTTTTATAAAATTTTGTGACTAGCCCTATTTAATGTTATGTTTTTTTTTTTGAATAAGAAAAGGTTATATTAAAAGAAAAATATGTACAAAAACGGGATCAAAACAGCACTGACATTACATGTGCAAAATTGAATCCATTGGACCAAAATTTGATTTACAGAATAACCCTTAAAAATATCCTTATCAAAGAACCAAAGTGCAACAGTTTGCTTCACTACCACAATTAGCTCAGAAGCTTCCTTAACCCTTCCCCCATTGTGAACTCTTTTACTTCTCGCTTTCCATAAGTGCCACATAACTGCATACATGATTTTCCACCATACTTCCCTACACTTCCCATTCAAATTATTCATCCTCCAAGATTCAAAAAACCCCTTCACATTATTTGGTGCCACCTAAGCCACTTTAAAAGCATTAAGAAAGTAAGACCATACCTCAAAAGCATAAGAACGGTTCACCAACAAATGATCCGCGTCTTCAATTCCTTCTTGCACATTGGACACACTACATTTTGCACAGTCACACCTCTGTGTTGCAGCATACTTAAAGTGGGTAAAGAATCATGAAAACATGCCCATAACATGAAGCTAACCTTAGGTGGTATATTCTTTTTCCACAAAAATTTCTCAAATTCACAATCAGTCTCATCCTCCAGCTGCAATTCATAGTACTTCTTAGCTGTAAAAATTCCTAAAAAATTTATCCCATCTGCTTCATTATTGAGACTGTGCACAGTCCCTAACTCATTACACAACATATCCCATTCCATCTTCTCTTGATACTGCATTCTCCTCCTTGTTACACATTGCAATCCCCCTTCCACAACCATGTCTGCTACTGTTGCTTGTTTATTCTTACATATCTTAAAAATTGCAAGGTATCTCTTCTTCAATGGACCATTAGTTGTCCATTTATCCAACCAGAATCTTATAGATTTACCATTGTTCAGCTTAAAACCCACATGATCCTGCAAGAATTTAGAAGACTGAAGAATACTCTTCTGCATACTTCTACCTTGAGGAGTTGCATCATCCGTAGGCATAAAAACTTCCATCTTATTCTTGAATATCTCCTGCATTACCTTCCTCCACAATGCCCACTTTTCTCTTGTATACCTCCAAACCCATTTAGCCTTCAAAGCTTTACTTATGCACTTCAGATTCTTTACTCCCAAACTCCCTTTATGTTTTGGCTTACAAATCTTCAGCCAAGAAACCCAACACATCTTTATTTTATTATCACTTTCATCCCATAAAAATTTCCTCATCAATCTTGTTAATTTCAACTCCATCATTGAAGGCATTTTAATGAGAGAAAGAAAGTAAATAGGTAAACTTGAGAGACAACTTCTAATCAACACCAACCTTCCTACCTTGTTCAGATACTTCTTCTTCCAAGTTGCCAGCTTTCTCTCCATTCTTTGAATCACCTCTTCCCACACAGTAACATTCCTTGCAGTAGCTCCAACAGGTAGTCCTGAATACTTAAAAGGCAACTTTTCCACTTTACTGCCCAATTCCATAGCCAAATCCTTTACCAGATCATCTGCCCTCACACTAATCATTGAACTCTTTTCCAAATTCAGCTTCATACCTGTGCGGAGCTCAAAAGTGTTTAGAATTAATAGTAATCTTCTTATCTCATCTGCACTAGCATCCACAAAAATTAGAGTATCATCAGCAAATTGAAGGTTTGTTATCATGACACCATTCTCAACTACTTGAAATCCATGCAATTGACCTCTCTTAACAGCATCCTCAATCAGTTTAGATAAAACTTCAACAATCAACAAAAATAAGAAAGGAGATAAAGAATCTCCTTGTCTTAATCCTTTTGATGTCTTAAACTTCTGAGTTGAACTAACATTAATCAACACTGAAATATGAGAAGTTTAGATATACCACTGCATCCAAGAGATCCATTTCCTTCCAAATCCATTCCTCTCCAAAATCTTCCACAAAGCCTTCCATTTCACATTAACAAATGCTTTCTCCATATCTATTTTACAAAGAACACCTGTAATCAATGCATTCCCCTGTAATCAAAACTCTGTCAAGAATATGCTTCTCCTTCATAAAAGCCCCTTGAAAATTAGAGACCAATTTTCCCATAACCTTCTTAAGCCTGTTAGCAAGCACCTTAAATAAAATCTTGTATGCACTACCCAGAAGACTTAAAGGTCTATAGTCTCTTGGAGTACAAGAATCCACCTTCAAAATAGTTCCTCATTTCCACTTTAATGCTCTCCTGATCAAAACATTCCACCCCTTCTATATCAAACTTAGCAATTGTGTTCCTCTTCTTTTTTGCACTAGCCAATCTATGAAAATAAGATGTATTGAATCCCCCCTCCTGAAATCATTATGTTTTGCTCTAGTATGCCATCTTCTAGCCTCCACAGCCTTCAAGTTTTTCAACTTCAATAAGCAATTCATTATATCTTCAAATTGTTCATCTAACAAAACATGAGTTTCCTCCATCTGATCCAAAAGCTCAATCTGTTTGGTTAGCTCAGCTTTAGCTCTCTTAATAGACCCAGACTCCATTCTACTCCAATTCTTCAAAAAATATTTCAAATTTTGCAACTTCTTAAAAAATACAAAACTAGCTTGACCATGATAATCCATAACCCCCCACCATTACTCCACCTTCTTAAGAAAATCTTTATGAAGCAACCAGCCGTTTTCAAATTTAAAATATGGCTTACACTTGATATTTGGTTTAGTCATCAACATTATAGGCTTATGATCAGATATAACTCTAGTTAAAGCAATTTGAATAGAATTTGGAAATAATCAATCCATATCAACAGATAGCAAAAATCTATCTAACCTGCAAAGCAATGGATCTACTTGCATGTCAGACCAAGTATAGGCACCACCCACTAAAGGTAAATCCACCAACTATTGAGCCATAATGAATTTATTAAGAAAAAAATTTGTTTCTGTTATCCCCTTATCCTCTATTCCTATCCTCATCATTCCTCATAGCATTAACATCACCAGCAAAACAAATACGACCAACCCACCATGTCTTCAGGTCCTCCAAATCGTTCCAAAAATCAGCTCTCTCATTATACTCACAAGGTGAATAAACATTACAAACTGCTCATTTAACACCATTCAGTTTAGAAGAAATAACAGTAGTAATATTATTCATCTCCATTCTTTCATTCTCCTTTACCAATTTACTCTTATTCCAAATAGATAAAAGTCCGCCACTGTTTCCACAACTTCCAACTGAAGGCAAATAAGACCAATCGAATTCATCATCATACCATATCTGCTTCACTAACCATCTATTCATCTTCATGATCTTAGTTTCCTGCACCAAACACACATCACATTTTTGAGACCAAATTAAATCCTTCAATGCATTAATCTTATCAAAAGCATTCATCCCTCGTACGTTCCAACTTATGATTTTAAGATCCATTAATAACTTCATTTTGAATTTGAATTCATTCACCACCTGCAAAGGAATTAATTCTTCCACATTTACTAACCCCAACTCTTGAGTCCATCCTTCATCTATCTTCTCAGCTGATTCTGCTGCCTTCTTCAAATTATCTATCTAAATCTTTCCTTATGTTTCATCACCACATCTTTTAGTACTAGCTTGTCTCCCTTACAAACACCTCCATACGCACAACAATGCATCAACATTAGCTCTGTAGCTTCCATCACTTTCTACATACTTTCTGTATGAGATAAGTGAACATCACCTAACTTCAGTACAACTTTATTCTCTATCTCAGAAAGTAAATTAATTTCTTCAATTTCATTATTCCCCAAACCCATTTGAACCTCCCCCTCATTTGTCCTTGTTGCATTAAAGTTCTGTGATGTCTCATTCAATTGCGAAAACGAATTCCCAAAATTTGAATTCAAATTGTTAACGGTCGAT
This sequence comes from Papaver bracteatum, assembly GCA_023529315.1. NCBI lineage: Eukaryota > Viridiplantae > Streptophyta > Magnoliopsida > Ranunculales > Papaveraceae > Papaver > Papaver bracteatum. The sequence goes on from JAJJWX010000742.1 coordinate 2,377,111, forward strand.
TTCTGACCATGTACCACCATTTGACCAGAATTTGAATTTTGACCCGTATTTGAGTTTGACTTCCTTTTCGGTTTATACACCCACCCATTCATATCCGACCCTCCTACTACCATATTCTTTTCAGATCCATCTGAAAACTCTGTCCCTCTAACAGAATCTGACTCACCCTTATCTGACTCAGCTTGAACAGAGTTTTCCATAACCAACTCCTTATTTCGTGCCAATAGCTGCTTACTGACTGCATTTTTAAAATTTGAAAATTCCATAACCGGAACATCAAAAATCCCCAATTTATGACTATATTCTTGCGGATAAAGCTGAATTTTCTCCACATAGTTAGGATCCCACTCCGCCGTCAGCACCACCTTATCCTCTTCCACCACCGTCACCAACACCGTTGGCACCTTGTTAATATCACCTGCAACAGCTACTCTAAAATAATGGAAACCCTCAAGATTAAGAGTTTCTGACGCAATCCTTGAGAATTGTCCTGAAAGTTCTTTCCCAATTCTTGCTAAAATTGAAGACCTCCATAATGATTTATGAATCCCTCTCACCTTAAACCAGTTAATTATTTTTTGAGTTTTACAAAAATCATAAAAGACCCCAGATTTTGTCAACTTAGTAATCTCCATCTCCTTCTTTTCCTTCAAACTCCTAGAAGCCCCACCACAGATAGCCAAATGAATTCCCACTCCTTTATACGTCCATTTTCTAGGCTTCCATAACATTTTCCATTCATCTTCCTCTAGCTTTAACCATACCTTCCAAAGCATTCACACCATCTATCTTAATGAATCTCCTAATCCCCAACTCTAATTTTATAGCTACTGCGACCAAATTCCAACTCAACTTACTCGTTAACACCACTAAACTAGTTCTTATAATTTGTACCCTTACATCTCTCCACAACCATTGACTTGCAATCTTGGAAAATCCACTCCCTTCGGTATCTCTTGTGTCACCTTCTTCAAGCCTTCCTTCTCTAAATAACAATCCAACACTTCAGCCAAGATGGACCAGCAGCTCCTATTATCGCCACATGGTATACAAATACTCACTCCTTTGTCTACATTTTCTTTCACCTGCCTAGAGATTCTCAGAAACTCACCTGTTAGAGCATTGCTCGGTCGAACTCGCATGCGTTGCTATATCAAGCATGTTTGTCAATGTTAGTGATCAAAAATATAAAGTCTTGATTTCTAGTCTACTATAGATAAGGTCTCAGACTAGGATGGAAAGTGTAGTTGAGCTCAAGAACTCCATGACAATCATCATACAAGACGAAGGACTACTCAAGAAACCAGTGGATCTTCATCGACTAAAAGGAATGTGGAGACTTGAACTTATCTATCACTCAAAATTCTATCTACTCTATCTCCTATCTTGAGACAAAAGTCGTTTTACTATATGATACGTTGTCGTAACCATAACAAATTAATTAATATTTACCACCTAATTAACAAGTAATATAGGGTAGTCAAGATCGTTCCCACGAGGAGCAAGAGGTTTTAGTTGTCTTATAATGTCTCAAAAAGGGGGGTGTTGGTTCAAGATTTTAAAAGCAAAAGAAAGTAAATAAAGCAATCAAAAGTGTAAGTTGAAATCAATAAGAGAAGTTAGATCAAGGAATCCTTCTTCGTTGCAAAACAATGATTCAAGTTATGTTCTTTTCCACTTTTTATTAGTCACAGATTATCACCAACCGTAGGATAGCAGGTTCGCTTAGCTAACCCCAAAATTCCTTATTTCACTGAGTAATGTGTTCGCTTAGTTATCAGATTCTATTCAAAAGAACCACCTTGAAGTTCGCTTACAAGATGTAATTCCCCGAACGCATTAAGATTTATGAATTTAGGTTAAGTACTAGTAGTTAGACCCGGTTCACTTGGTCCACTTTCTAGCGTTGTTTTCACACACAATTGCTCCACGGAATCCCTATGCAAGGTCTCGTGTTTTCTACTTGTGTAAAGAGTCAAGAAACTATTACATATTCCCTAACTTTCACTAGCTTTAGATCAAATTAACAAATCAATTTAGCGTGCACTCTAAACAACCTATCAATCAATCATAAACATTAATATTAGTAAAAACAAACGATGATCATATGAAAAACTTCAAGATAGAATTGAAACAAAAACTCAAACCATATGTTAAGAACTAGGAATTCATCCTCAATCAATAAGAAAATTAGCTACTCATAGTTTGGAGTTCACAAAATAATAATAATAAATAAAGAAGAAAGAAAAACTTATTGAAAAGATGATGGTTTCTCCTTCCTCCAATCCTTGTGCACTTTAACTCCTTCTCCAAAGTAGATGTGTGTAAAAAGTTGTAGAGAACTCCTTTATTTATAGGCTTCAATACTCTCCATATCTTTGTAGGAAAAGAATCCACATTCCATAAGAACACCACTTTCCCAATTTGAGCCATATTCCAATTTCAAGTCCAATTCTCCAAATATTCAAAGTTTTCATCAAATTCCCAATTCTAAGTCTTCACACACATGAGAGAAGTCCACACAAAATTCTATAATTTTGGCTCGCCGAAAAACTGGGTTTTTGACCGGAAAGCAGCCGGAATATGTCACCGCCGGCTACCTGAAAATTCTTCTCCGTCGAGAGAATATTCCGTCAGTCCACCGTTAGAGATAACGGTCAGAAAGGTCAAACCGTCAGTCAACGGAGTTAAGGGAGAAGAGTCAGCCATTGAGTCAGTTGTCTTACTCAGGGCTGAGTGGTCTTAATCACTGAGCTGGATCGGGTCGAATCGCCGAACTGAGTTAACTCAGTCGAGTAACAATTTTAGCAGAGCTCTGTTTGTTTCTAGGCATTCCTCAGGCCAAATTCCAGCCGATTTTCTTCCCTTGTGACAACCTAACATACATCTATACATTTCCATACCCATTTGCTGCTTCAGATCACCTCCATCTGTCAGACACCCATCTGTAGTTTTCACACACAACCCCAATATCTTTGTAATTAAACCACTCAGCACTACCAACACTTCCCTACAAAATTCTTCATCGGCTGCTTCTCAAATCTAGCAACACCACCAATTTCCATCACCAGCTGAAGCTCAATATCTTATCTATTCAACATCATCATGTTCAACCTCCATGTCTTGCTTTTCAGGCCTCAAAACCCATTATTCGTCTTCCAACAACAAACTGGTTCTTAAACCAGAGACCCATCTTGAATTCAATCGAATATATTTTAATCAAAACTCCTAATTCTGACATACATCATCAATTTCTTGTCTGTGTTCTTCTCGATCTAGACAGACCACCAACATCACCAAAATCCCGATTTCCAAATTCATCCATCTCCATCGATTGATTGTTGAAACCCGTCTCCATTTCGTTCCCAAGAGAGCTCAAAACCTATTCTACTCAACAGAGATCCCCAATTTCTTCATTCTCAGATAGGCCTGTCAATATTTGTCCGATATCCGGGATCCGTTTCCGATTATTCGATTTCCTATAGGATTTTATCCGTTGTATCGGATATCGGATATAATATGTTATCGGATATTTCTTCCTTAACATATCGGAATCGGAATAAGCTATATCCGTTTGTTTAGATATCCGATATGTTAAGGACGTAATTGTAATTTTTCCAAACCCTTATTTCCCTTACTAATTGATGGATGATTTTCTTTTAATGTTTAGGTTGATAAGTTTGGGATTCGATATCCGATAATATCGAGTATAATATCAGATATTGTCGGATAAATATCCGATAAGTGTCAATTATGAAAATGTTTTACAAGGGTTTTTAAGTTTTTTTGGTATAACCGGATATTATCGGATATCCGATAGCTTAACCTATCGGTATCAATATCTGATTTTGATATCCTATAGGATATTATCGGATATCCGATAATCCTTAACCTGTCGGATATCAGAATTCTTAATATCCGACGGATATTCTTCCATTGACAGGCCTATTCTCAGATTCAAACAAACCCTTCACTGAGTTCTCTTCTTCATCTGCTGTTCATGGCAGCATCACCCTCGGCTCTCTCTCGGTATTTCTCGATCTGGTTTCTGCAATAAAAGCAGTCGTTGTTTCCTTTCTATCTTACTTCTCAATTTCAAGTGTAAAGAATTTCGAGAAGAGTTTCTCGATTTAGGGTTGGAAATGATTGGGGTGGTTATTGACACCCCACTGCATAAGATAAGAGATACCCCAGTGGATACCCTATAACGTGTAGTCTCCCCTTAACATTAGCTGGCTACTTATAATGCTTTACTAAAAGAGTTGCCCCTTAACATTAACTAGGCTCCATATAGTTTTCGCCCCTGAAATGACCTTTTTTCCCTTCAGCTCAAATTGAATGATTTCTTCTTCTTTTCCTCCATGGGACTCCAGAGTACCTAATAACTCAAAAACACGCGTAAAATACATAATTTACAAGAAAAATAGCAAAGACAGCATAAACTCTATGGATAGTAAATACGGTGTATTATACACCTATCAAATTCCCCCACACTTAGACTTTGCTAGTCCTCCAGCAAATCGAACTCAAAATTTACAACTTCAAAGCGTTCTAGCGTCCCAAGCATCCAAAGAGCTATGAGGACATAGAGTTTCTGTATGCTAGTAATAAGAAGTTAGAAATACTAAAGAACATATTCTCATTCTTAAATGTTGAGTGAGAAATAACCACACCATAATGAGAGAATGCGTGTTTGAGAAACGATCAATAATCATTTCGCCTCGACTTTTGCCTCACCAAAAAGGATTTTATGAAAGCACTCAAAAAGACGGCTTTTTTATGGGTCTCACATGTGTGCAGGTAGGAATGAAGGGAGAATTCCTGCAACACGTTGAATGGTGGGAAGGACAACTTCCGAAATATTTTAAAAACCCACATCTTTTAATATTTTGAAAAACCATTTTTCTAACGATCTCTAAGAAAGGAAATCAACCACTATTATCGAGGATGTGATTACTTACTTACCTTCACATCCGATCGCCAATTATGATAACACCACTCTCACGACATCCAATAGAAACATCTCCGCCTTCTTAGTCTTCGTCTTCATATTCTTTGGTTTCAACTATTGATGATAAACTTCTTGAATTTCATAGATCCTTGACAATTTGTAACCTTTTTCCTTAAAATCCTTGTCGCTTGAAACTTCCTTATAGATTTTCCTTCCCCACGGCTTATTACATATAAATAAATAAAATTTCTCTTGTCTCATTTTTTTTTCTTTCAATTTTTTTTTTAACGGAGACAAGAGAAATAAAATACAAAACAAAGTGGAAACAAAACAAACCATAGCGTGGGAAAAGTATTTTACCGCTTGATTCTTCACAACTTGTATCATCTCGAAATCATAAACTTCAATAATTCTCACCTTTTGAGTTTCTTTGCTCTTGTAAATAAGTCTTAAACTTGTATGTTTAACTATGCTCATTATATGCAAGTTTTCAACATGAATACAAAAATCCGCTCATTGTATGTTGCTTGACTTGGATTTGAAATTTGCTCTTTTCTTGTTTCGTTGCTTGTAAACCTCAAACGTCTTCAACTTTCCTTGTAGATTTTGATGTCGCTCCCTTGTTGTTGATTATGGTGTTTCTATGGACCCATTGTTGTCGAGAGAGAGAATGGTGCTAACTGCAAATCGAACTACAAGAAGGAGGCTTTCTTCCATAGACGTCACCCTCATGATTGACAAAAATTAGCACTCAAGAGATCAAAAATAGTGCTGAAATTGGGTAGCTCACCATTCTACCCGGAATTAACGTACGGTGATACACACTCAAAAGAAGCTCTTTAGTCAAGGAAGAATTTTTGTTCGGTGCCTTGGTTGATATGAAAATGGGTAGTCTCCACTAATGATTGATCAGCAACTCTAATAATGCATTCTTCTCTGCTCCTAATTTGCATCACCGGCATGATTAAATCCATTATTTAACACTCTAACAAGTAAGAAATCCGAACGTAGTTCCCTAACACTTCTAAGTTCAATTATGTCGGTCAGAATTCTCTATGTAAACATACCTAGAAGGATGCTAGTGACTCTAAAATCTCTAAAAGTTGGACGTTTTATGTAATTTTTTTTTTTTTTAAAAATAAAATAAAAATAAAAAATATGCTTAGCCACTCCCCCACACTTAAACCTTACATTGTCCTCAATTTAATTGAATCATCCAAGTAAAGTCAAGGTGGGAAATCTTAATATGATATGGAACAAGAAAAATAAACAAATGCAACACAAAGAAAATAAAATAAAAATACAAAAGGATAAGAAATACAAAACCGGTGGGTTGCCTCCCATTTAGCGCTTGTTTTAAAGTCGACGGCCCGACTTAGCTCTTGCTTCACATTACTCCTCTATGATAGGGAGCAAGAAAAATAAACATCTACAAAAGGATAAGAAATACAAAAGTCCAATCACGTCCACATGCTCCGTTGGAAAGTTTTCATAATATGGCTTCAACCTATGGCCGTTGACTTTCAAGGGTCGTCCTGTTTTTTCACTAACAATTTCAACTGCACCATGATCATAAACATTAGTAACAATAAATGGTCCCACCCAACGGGACTTAAGCTTACCCGGAAATAAACGTAAACGAGTATTAAATAAAAGAACTTTTTTCCCCAAAACAAAACTTTTCCGAGAAATCATCTTGTCATGAAAAAGCTTGGTATTTTCCTTGTAAATCCGGGCATTCTCGTAAGCATCATTACGTATCTCCTCTAGCTCATTTAATTGTAACTTTCTTTGTTTCCCCGCATCATCATACTCCATGTTGCATTTCTTTATCGCCAAATAATCCTTATGTTCAAGTTCAACCGGAAGATGACAAGATTTGCCATAAACCAACCGATATGGAGACATACCAATCGGTGTTTTGTACGCCGTTCTATATGCCCAAAGTGCATCATTGAGCTTAAAGCTCCAATATTTCCTCGTGGTATTCACCGTTTTCTCAAGAATGGACTTGATCTCACGGTTTGAGATTTCCACTTGTCCACTAGTTTGTGGATGGTAAGGCGTACCAATCTTGTGTGTTATGCTGTACTTCTTGAGGAGAGCGTGGAAAGACTTTCCCCATCGCTTATCACCACTCTTGGTGTGCCGTGCCTAGTGAATATGTTTTCTCTTACAAAATCACAAACAACTTGAGAATCATTAGCTTTGGTGGCTCTAGCTTCCACCCATTTCGAAACATAATCTACAGCAAGAAGTATATAAAAATTTCCATTCGAATTGACAAAAGGGCCCATAAAATCGATTCCCCACACATCAAAAATCTCTACGGCGAGAATTGGTGTGAGTGGCATTTGATTTCGAGCACCTAGATTGCCCTTTCTTTGACATCTATCACACGATTTACAAAAAACATATGAATCTTCAAACAAGGTAGGCCAATAAAATCCACTTTCAAGAACTTTGAGAGCGGTACGTTTAGAACCAAAATGGCCACCACAAGCAAAAGGATGACAAAAGGAGAGAATTGATTGAAATTCGGAGTTAGGTACGCACCTTCATATTATTTGATCAACGCCATAATTCCATAAGTATGGTTCATCCCACACATATTGCTTCGCTATCTTCTTAAGTTTCATCTTTTGGAAGTTGGACATTGTACTAGGTACCTTTCTTGTCACCAAGTAATTCACTATATCCGCATACCAAGGTGTTGATTCTTCCAAGGAGAAAAGTTGTTCGTCCGGAAAGCGGTCTTGTAATGGAATTTCTTCGTGAGACATAACAAGTCTACTAAGATGATCCGCAACGGTATTCTCCACACCTTTCTTATCTTGAATTTCTATGTCAAACTATTATAGTAATAGGATCCACCAGATTAGTCTTGGCTTAGCTTCTTTCTTCTTTAGTAAGTATTTAAGTGCGGCATGCGGAATACACAATAACCTTTGTATCCACCAAGTATGATCGAAAATTTTCCAATGCAAACACTATAGCCAATAACTCCTTTTCCGTGGTAGAATAGTTGATTTGTGCATCATTGAGGGTCCTAGATGCATAATAGATAACATGGGACAACTTTTCCACTCTTTGACCCAAAACGGCTCCAACTGCATAATCACTAGCATCACACATTAGTTCAAATGGAAGATTCCAATCCGGTGACTTGATAATCGGCGCACTTGTCAACATTGCTTTCAATTTTTCAAAAGAATCTTTGCAATCCTTGTTGAAGTCAAAAGGTACCTCCTTTTGTAATAACTTGCACATTGGCATGGAGATTTTGGAGAAATCCTTGATAAACCGCCTATAGAAACCTGCATGTCCAAGAAAAGAACGGATATCCCTCACCGAAGTGGGATATTGTAAGTTTCTTATTAAATCTATCTTTGACTTGTCCACTTCGAGCCCTTGAGAGGACACAATGTGACCAAGTACTATGCCATGGTTTACCATAAAATGACATTTCTCCCAATTAAGGACAAGGTTTGTGTCTATGCATCGTTTAAGAACTAGTTTAAGGTTGTCTAAACAACTATCAAAAGAATTTTCGTAAACACTAAAGTCGTCCATAAATACCTTAATGATGCGCTCCACGTAATCCGAGAATATGCTTACCATGCATCTTTGGAAAGTACGGTGCATTACAAAGACCAAACAGCATCCTTCAATACGCAAACGTTCCAAACGGACAAGTGAAAGTAGTCTTCTCTTGGTCCACCGGTGTAATCACAATTTGGTTGTATCCCGAATAACCGTCCAAGAAACAATAATACAAATGCCCCGCTAACCGCTCTAACATTTGATCAATGAAAGGTAAAGGAAAGTGATCCTTTCGGGTTGCGGAATTAAGCAAATGTACACTCTGCAACTGGTTTGAACTCTTGTAGGAACAAGTTCATCGTCTTGATTTCGAACAACTGTAACACCGGACTTCTTTGGTACCACTTGTACCGGACTAACCCACTTGCTATCGGAGATTGGGTAGATTACCCCCGCACTTAGCAATTTGAGTATCTCTTTCTTCACAACCTCCATCATGGGAGGATTAAGCCTACGTTGAGCATCACGTACCGGCTTCACATTCTCTTCCATTAGAATCCTATGCATGCACATGGATGGACTAATGCCTTTGATGTCCGCAATTGTCCACCCAATAGCCGTTTTGTGCTCTTTCAAGACTCTAAGCAAACGGTCTTCTTGTACCGGTGTGAGGTTCTTTGAAATAATCACCGGAAGATCATCTCCATCTCCCAAGAACGCATATTTCAAATGGTCCGGAAGTGGCTTCAACTCTAGTCTAGGCGCCTTCACAATAGATGGTACAAGTAATTCATCATTCACGGGTAAAAAAATATATGAAGCATTACCCTTAGCTTCTTGTAATGCCGTCAAAGCACCACACTTCTCCACCAATTCCTTGGAAATTTCAACATCCAAGTTAGGCAAGCCGTGGACGTCCAATTCAATTCTCTTTTGCAACACCACATCAAGTTCGTCCTCTTGATTCAATTCCACCATTTTTTGCGCTAATGAACCAACCACATCAATGGAGTAAGCGGAATGCACATCACTTGGGTAGCGCATGGCTTCAAATATATTGAAGTGTATTACTTCCTTGTCGAATTCCACAGTGAGTGTACCCTTATCAACATCAATCTTCGTCTTTGCGGTCTTCATAAATGGCCTCCCAAGAAGTAGATAAGTATACGACCGATTCGCATTTTTGTCCATATCCACCACAAATAAATCCACCGGAAAAATTAACTCATTCACTTGCACAAGAACGTCTTCTACAAGTCCCTTTGGATAAATGTTAAACTTGTTTGCTAATTGGATAATAACTCTTGTCTCTTTCAACGGTTCAAGATTCAAGGATTCATATATATATATATCGGCTGACATCACACTAATGGAAGCTCCCAAGTTAAGTAAAGCATGTTCAAACCTTTTCTTACCAATAGTAATTAGCACCGTGAAACCACCGGGATCCGTGCACTTTGTAGGCATCTTCTTCAAAAGCATAGCCGACGCACTCTCGCCAACTTTAGTAATTTCATTATCAAGCAACCTATCCTTGTTTGTGCATAACTCCTTCATGAACTTTTCATACCTTGGCATTGTCTTGATGGCCTCGATGAATGGGATGTTGATTTCGATATTCTTGAATATATCCATGAGTGCCTTGTCTTGAGATTCCTTCTTGGACTTAGCAAAGCGACTAGGAAAAGGAGGTGGAGTAGTAAAAGTAGGAACCGGTTCCTTGGATTGTGCGGTTGGTGTGTCGGCTTCCTCCTTGTCTTTGACTACCTCTTTACTAGCTTCTTCATGATAACTTGGACTCTCTACTTGTCTTCTACTTTGTAAAGTAACCGTATTAACATTCTCTCTTGGGTTCACAAATGGTTGTGAAGGAAGCTTTGTGGATGTTTGAGCTTTCATTAAGTTCACATCGGTCGCCAATTGTCCCATTTGAGTTTGTAAATCCTTGATTGCCGAACCGGTCCTTTGTTCCAAAGCTTTGATAGTCGAATCGGTCTTTTGTTGGTTTTGTTGTAACATAGAAGTGAGACCTTGCATGCTTTGCATTATCACATTCAACTTGTCATCATTCGAAGAATCTTGATCCTTAACTTGTTGTGGTTGGAATTGTTGTTGTTGAGGTTGGAAACGTGATTGTTGGAATCCACCTTGTTGTGATACTTCCGGAAGGCAAATAATATAACCATTCCTTAGCATTGCCTGCCAAAGAGAATGGAAAACCTTTCAACATCGCTCCATCCGCATTAATATCCAGTGGAAGTATGGCTATGACTATGGTATTGAAGTCCATAAGATATTTGTTTGGGTCTTCATTCACCATGCCATGAAACTTTGGTAATTCTCTAATCAACCCCGGCTTGATCTCGAAGGTTGAGTTAGTTTGGATACACCATTGTTGTGTATCGAGCTTGTGAGAAGCAAGGTCCTTGAGTGTATGATCACCCATTGCTTCTTCTATGTCCGAATCTGCGAATTCACTTGATGTAGAACGAGGAAGCGGAGTGTTAACCGCTCGAATGAAGTCCTTTAGTTGAGTTCCGGATCGAAGACGTATTGGACTCGGTCTGCCCTCTTTAAGCATTCACCAAAGAGATAGTAGCTGAAATAAGATTCACAAAACTAAGTTAGATACGGTATAGAATCTAACAAAGCAAGAATAAAGCAAAAGGAAAAATAAAAACAACTAAAATCGTCCGTTGCTCCTCGGCAACGGCGCCAAATTTTGATGTGTTATCGTAACCACAACAAATTAATTAATATTTACCACCTAATTAACAAGTAATATATGGTAGTCAAGATCGTTCCCACGAGGAGCAAGAGGTATTAGTTGTATTATAATGTCGCAAAAAGGGTGGGGGGGTATTGGTTCAAGATTTTAAAAGCAAAAGAAAGTAAATAAAGCAATCAAAAGTGTAAGTTGAAATCAATAAGAGAATTTAGATCAAGGAATCCTTCTTCCTTGCAAAACAATGATTCAAGTTATGTTCTTTTCCATTTTTTATTAGTCACAGATTATCACCAACCGTAGGATAGCATGTTCGCTTAGCTAACCCCAAAATTCCTTATTTCACTGAGTAACATGTTCGCTTAGTTATCAGATTCTATTCAAAAGAACCACCTTGAAGTTCGCTTACAAGATGTAATTCCCCGAACGTATTAAGATTTATGAATTTAGGTTAAGTACTAGTAGTTAGACTCGGTTCGCTTGGTCCACTTTCTAGCATTTTTTTTGATCACTGTTGTAAGCGTCAAAAATAATTCACTTTCTTACTCAATAAAATATAAATGAAGTATAAAGTAAGGAAGAGTTCGTATCCATAGAGAGGCGATTGTAATTATCAATTTCTAGTTTCTTAGTAACCAAGATGGGGGATTTCTGATTTTTTGTAAAATAAAAGTAAAATAAAATAAAAGCAAAGTAAATAGTTGGAAGTAATCAATAGAGAAAGATATTGGTCAAGGAATTCATCTTCAATCTTAAACATGTGCTTGCATATGTGATTAGAATTACAATTTAATCTCTTTTATTATCAAAAGCCTAGAATATCAAGAGAGCAAGATAATCTAATAATTTCCCAAGTTAATCAACACACACATTAGAGCTGCGTATGTGAATTCTACCTAAAGAATAACCTAACGCCTTGCGCTAATCAAGTTCAATTCCCAGGAGCATTAAGTTTTGGAAATAGGCTAATCAATGCAATTGTCATACATTGCGCATAACAATTCGGACAATGGTCAAACTTTACATATGATTATAAGAGTGTATCACTACAAACTATAATCATATCATGCTACTTGTATTTGGGTTATCGCTTGATGAAAAACCCTAAAATAGCTATGGACAAGATGCAAGTTCAGTTAATTGTCCACTTAACTAAACTAACATCAAAACCCTATCACAATACATCAATCATGTGATATTAAAAACAGTAAAGATATGAACGATAATCAAGAGAGAAAACTAATGCATTAATTAAGCACAAGTTATAGATATAAGACTACATCCTTAACCAATAATATTATATTTAGCTACTCATAACTATGGAGTTCATCATAATTAATAATCAAATAAAGAAGATGAAAACAAAGCAAACCCTAGTAGCGTAAGTTTCAGTGGCTCTCTCCTCTGCTCCAAGAATAATACGTGATCTCCAAAGTTGTAGAAGTCTTCCCTTTTTATGTCTCTTCTTAGGTCCAAAATTAGGTATAGTCTTCAAAGTCCATTATTTGGAAATTCACCCGGCCCACGAGAGAGAGAAACCCATGTAGAAATTCTGTCCCAAAAACGCTCACCGGAAAACTAGGTTTTTGGCCGGAAATTGACCGGAATCGGCGCCGGAAAAGTATCACCGGTGACATGCTAAGTACGCCCGGTCACCGGTCAACGAGTCAGCACGTTCGGGTCAACTGAGTGAACTCGGGTCAACTCCGAGTCATACCGACTCAGATTCATAACTAGCTAACTGACTTTTCTTACTGGGATGAATGGTCTTGGCCTAGCCCATTTTCACTGGCCATAATTCTGTGATGCGCCAACAACTCGTATCCATCCATGATGGCTATGGATTCCTCACAGCTGCAGCTTCAACTCATATCTCACTACAATCATAATCAGCTGACCGCAAATCCCATAGCAACCTGCAATCTGAGCTCTTAACCGTTTTAGTTCAGTCCACCACTATTGCCTAGCCATTGCAGCTTCACAACCAACACCAGCTCCATCGTAGACATACCACCACTTGAATTGTAGCTTCAACATCACTTATTTTAGTGTATCAAACCATCACCACAACAGCACCAACTTGAATTCATTACTACTGCCATAAAACCAACAAGGTTGTATCTTATCCTTTCTCCATGTAATAACACCTCTAGATCTGCAACTCGAGCACTGCACATAACTCCCCAACCGCAGCTCCATCTCTATTTGAGTTTGCCCTGTAATGCACAACTCATATGTTCCTCCATCTGAGCTGCTAACTGCCTGCAATCTCCCATTTATCTTCGAATGTTGCTCAACCAACACAGACACAAACCTTTCTTTTGCAAATACCACCTGCAGTTCACTAGCCGTAGCCACCATAATCCTCAAAGAAATAACATGCACATCATTTCATCTCCATTCAATCCACTATTTCCCTAGTCTCGATCTCATCCTTCACTGCCAGTAAACTAAGTCCAACCTCTCATCTTAACTCTTAAGCCTTAGCAGATCCAAATATCTGGTAGCAACTCACCCACTCCAACTGGTTTCTCTCCAGTTCAGTTCACATCTTGAGCATCATGAATAGAGCAACACAGCTTCTCCTTAGCACCATCTCAATTTGAGATGCAATCTGTAGCTTATAGTTCTCCAGCTGAGGTCACAACCACCTATACTTGAGCCCTCATCTCAGACCCATGGCAATCACCAAAACCACCATTTCAGCTGCATCTCAGTTCTCAATCAATAGCAACAATTCATTACCACCAGACCCTAGCTGTACCACTGACTCCATAATCACCTCCAGGCTTAATTTTCTCAAGAATCAGCATCATCACTCAATTTGAGTTCACATCTGAGATAACCCCTGTCCTAATCATTCATCTAAACAACTTCACATTTGTACATTTGGATAACTCACTGCACCATTTCATCAGCAGAACATCTCATTCAAACCCAACCATTAGTAGACCAGAATGGACAGCAGCACATACTTCTCAACATCACCAACAAAATCATCTTGCCACTTCAGAACCCATCTCAAACTGAACTCAGCAAACCCATTTATGTAACCTTCCCTGTAAGTACAGCTGCTTCAGTTCAATACTCCAGCAGATATCACCTGCATCTCCTTGAATCTCCATTTGCTCATCTCAACATCATCAACACTTTCTCGATCCCCTAATCAACTTCAAACCATAAACCCTAACAACTATTTCACCACAAACCCCTCATCAAGTCCTTCGATTTCTTCCACCATATCCATCTTCCAGCAGCATCAGTGTCTCAATATCAGGAAGCATCAGATTCATGTTCTTCCCCAGTTCTCAATCCACTTAAAACCCTAAATCTGAATCAGACCCATCTAATGTTCATCTGAGTCTTCAAATTTATCCTAATACCCATGGAAATCAACAGCAACAAGAGTTCATAGATTTCTCAGATCTGGCAAAACCCTAACTCAATTCTTCTCTGCACTGATTCGAAGCACAATCCCATTTTGACAACAGTATCACTCTCATCTTCTATGGTTCAATTTCAACCAGAGGCCGCATTTACATCTCTGAGTTAGAGATAAATGATTGAAAGAAATCATTTGCTCTGAAATTTATGGATCTGTAGGAATAAGAAGTGAACTGGATACATCCACCCTGGTGAGGTAGATAAGGGGTACCCAGGGCATGTAGAAAGGACACCAATAATGATAGCCTCCTTTTCCTCCGTTATGCTCCCGATAGCGCTTTTCTGCGCAATAACGATTCTGCCCTCTTGCTCCAAATGAACGTGCTCTTCTTTTGATAATTCATCCACCAATAACAGCCGTCCTTTACTTCTCATATCCACTTCCTTCCTTCAATTCTATTCATCACTAAAGCTGTCATGCTTTTCAGACAAATGAATATGCATCACTAAAGCCGACATACTTTTCAGACAGAGATCAAGAAATAGAAGCGAATAATGAGAAATAATCCGCCTCCAACGCTTTTGCCCTTTTTTCCATATTTCCTCTCATTTTGTTCCAAATGACTCCAAAGTACCTAAATACTCAAAAACAAAACATAAGATACATAATTTACAAGAAAACTAGTAGAGAAAGCATAAACAATAGATAAATAATAAGGTGTTTTAGACACCTATCAGATTCCCCCACACTTAGACTTTGCTAGTCCTCGAGCAAATCAAACAAAATAATTAAAAATCATACATACAACTCCGTCTCGTCGAGTCTACGGTTACTCTAAGCATAAATAACAAGACTTTAAACCCCTAGGTGTCCCTAGTGGACGAGTTTTAGTCTCGTGAAGGTTTACAAGAGGTCTGCCTACAAAACCTATATTTCAAACTCCATCTATTTGTGACAAATCAATGAACGAATCCAAAGTGACTACAGGAGGAGGTACCTTGAGCAAATTCAGTTCATATTTAAGTAATAAAGCTTTAATTAGATAGTCGAACAAGCCACAATACTCGGAAACTAACAAACCACAATCACAATAAAAAGATTAAGAATATGGATATAGATGTAGATGTTGGCGAATGTTCCCAAGTGATCGATGTTTCCCATATTTGTCTGAAGGTCACCGCCAAGATGAACCTATGCATCCTATTGGATTGAGATACTGGTCTGAATTATAGTGTCAACACACTGGCATATACAAGGGAACCAGTGGTCAATAATCTTATTTCTACATCAACTCACTGGCATATACAAGGGAACCAGGAGTGACTTTATTCAACAATAATAAAACTTTCTTTTCTTTTTCTTTTTCACTTTTTTTTTTTTTTTTTTAGACGGCATGATTAGATCTTTTGGATCCAAGCGCATGCTTCTTGACAGCAATTACATGATAGTTGCCTTGGATCCGGCATTCCACGCTTGTTTAGGCGACGGAGACAGGGACAACGTTTCACACATACTGCTATTCCCAAGTGTCATTTTTATTCCGTTTGGTCTAATTGGTCGGTCTTTTTTTTTTTTTTTTTATTTATTAGCAACTCAATCACTCTATTTCATCCTAGCAGTAATAACAACTCGATTTTTAGTGACCCACCAAAGCACTTAGAGAACAATAGATAAATATGGAAAAATAAAAGTAGAACATGATATGGTGATATTCCGAGATATGGTAACAACTATCATTTTATTTGTGATTTCTGAGCTATGTTCGTCCCTTTTAGTTAATTGGTTCCTCAACTCCTGCAATCAAAATGGTTCCATCCACTAATGGTGTCATCCTAAAGGCACAAGTTTCTAGATTTCGGAGTTCAAAAAGCACAAATTTTTTCTTGGTTAGTCTATTTTTTATGATTTTTTTTTTATTAAATAAAGGCATAAAACAAACTAAAACAAACTATACAAACATATAAATGCTCCCCCACACTTTAACTTTACATTTTCCTCAATGTAAAATTGAATCATCCAAAGAAAGTTCAAGGTGGGAAATTCCGCAAATGATATGCAAAAACAAGAAAATAAAAATGCTTAAAAATAAAAAGATAAAGGTAAAGATACAAAACCGGTGGGTTGCCTCCCACTTAGCGCTTGGTTTAAAGTCGTCAGCCCGACGTTCTCCTTGTTTGCTAAGACTCCTCCAGAGTGAGCACTTCCACAAGGTTAACTCCTTCCACAACTTCCGAAGAGAAGTTCTCATAATATGGTTTCAACCGGTGCCCATTCACTTTAAGTTCATTACCTGTAGCTAAACTACGAATTGCCACTGCACCATGAAAAAACACATTAGTCACAACAAAAGGTCCAATCCAACGTGACCTTAATTTACCCGGAAATAATTGCAAGCGAGAATTAAACAAAAGCACTTTCTGCCCAACGCAAAATTATTTCTTTGTAATCATATTATCATGAAATGCTTTAGTCTTTTCCTTATAAATCCTTGAGATTTCAAATGCATCATTGTGAATCTCTTCTAACTCTTGAAGTTGCAACTTCCTTTGCTTTCCAGCACCATCCAACTCCATATTGCATTGCTTAATAGCCCAAAACGCCTTATGCTCAATTTCAACGGGTAAGTGAAAAGTTTTACCGTAAAAAAGCCTAAAGGGAGACATCCCAATAGGTGCCTTGTATGCGGTTCTATACGCCCACAAAGCATCATTGAGTCTGAAACTCCAATCTTTCCTTGTTGGATTCACTGTCTTCTCTAGAATGAATTTCACCTCTCGGTTGGAAACCTCGGCTTGTCCATTTGTTTGTGGATGGTATGGTGTTGCAATCCTATGCGACACATTGTACTTCCTTAACAAGCCTTGCAAAAACCTGTTTTTGAAATGTGAACCTCAATCGCTAAATATAGCCTTTGGAATTCCAAACCTTGCAAAAATATTTGCTGGCACAAAATCTGAAACAACTTTAGAATCATTAGTTGGGGTGGCCTTAGCTTCCACCCATTTTGAGACATAATCAACAGTAAGCAAGATATAATAATTCCCATTATAATTGACAAAAGGGCCCATAAAATCAATTCCCCATACATCAAAGACTTCAACAAATTGAATAATAGTTTGTGGCATTTGATTTCGGGCACCTAGATTGCCTGTTCTTTGGCACCTATCACATGTTATACAAAATGCATGCGCATCCTTAAACAAAGTTGGCCAATTGAAACCACATTCTAGTACCTTGAGAGCGGTTCTCTTGCTCCCAAAGTGTCCTCCATATGCATAAGAGTGGCAAAAAGACAAGATAGATTGAAATTCAGATTCGGGAACACACCTTCGTATTACTTGGTCACTACAATGTTTCCATAAGTATGGATCATCCCATATGTATTGGTTTCCTAGCTTCTTAAGTTTTTCCCTCTCAGCACGAGACAAGTTCTTTGGGATTTGTTTAGACACTAAGTAATTAACAATATCAGTGTACCATGGTTCTCCAAAGGCAATTAAGAATAGTTGCTCATCCGGGAAACTTTCACGCAATGGGATAGCTTCCTTGTCCATAGCAAGACGGCTCAAATGATCCGCAACGGTGTTCTCAATTCCTTTTTTGTCTTTGATTTCAATATCAAACTTTTGCAAGAGTAAAATCCATCATATGAGCCTCGGTTTCGCCTCCTTCTTTGTAAGCAAGTACCTAAGTGCTGCATGATCAGAAAAAACAACAACTTTTGTACCAATTAGATAAGAGCGAAACTTTTCCAAAGCAAAAACAATAGCTAATAACTCTTTTTCAGTGGTAGGGTAGTTTTGTTGGGCTTCATTTAACGTTCTAGAAGCATAATAAATAGCATGAGGTATCTTCCCCACACGCTGCCCAAGCACCGCACCAACCGCATAGTCACTTGCATCACACATAAGCTCGAAAGGCTTGATCCAATCCGGTGGTTTAATGATAGGGGCTGAAATCAAAAGTTCTTTCAAATGATTGAATGCCGCCATACACTTCTCATCAAAGTTAAAAACCACATCTTTTTGCAATAAGTTGCAAAGTGGTAATGCTATCTTGGAAAAATCCTTGATGAATATACGATAGAAACCTGCATGACCAAGGAAAGAACATATCTCTATCACCGTAGTGGGAGGGTTTAGAGCACGAATAAGGTCTATCTTAGATTTATCAACTTCCAAGCCTTTAGAAGATATAATATGGCCTAAAACTATGCCATGAGTTACCATAAAATGGCACTTCTCCCAATTCAGCACAAGGTTTGTTTCAACACATCGTTCAAGGATTAGTGACAAATTGTTCAAACAAAGGTCAAATGAGTCACCAAAGACACTAAAGTCGTCCATGAACACTTCGATTATGTTTTCAACATATTCTGAAAAGATACTTACCATACACCTTTGAAAGGTAGATGGAGCATTGCATAAGCCAAAAGGCATCCTTCTATAAGCAAAAGTACCGAAAGGACAAGTGAAAGTGGTTTTCTCCTGATCCTCCGGTGCTATCACAATATGATTATAACCTGAATAGCTATCAAGAAAGAAATAATACGAGTGTCCAGCTAAACGTTCAAGCATTTGATCTATAAAAGGCAATGGAAAATTATCCTTCCTAGTGGTGACATTCAATTTTCTATAATCTATACAAACCCTCCAGCCGGTTTGCACACGAGTTGGGACAAGTTCGTTCTTATCATTTTCCACCACGGTCACACCTGATTTCTTTGGTATAACTTGTACCGGGCTCACCCACTTACTATCGGATATGGGGTAGATAACACCTACTTCCAAAATCTTGAGTATCTCCTTTCTCACAACTTCCATCATGGGAGGGTTCAAACGACGTTGCGCTTCCCTTGTAGGCTTTGTAGCATCCTCCAAACGAATCTTGTGCATGCAAACAGCAGGGCTTATACCCTTGATATCAGCGATTGTCCATCCTATGGCCGTCTTGTTCTTCCTTAGCACCCTTAGAAGTTTTTGCTCCTGTAATTCACTAAGCTCGTTAGAAACAATCACAGTTAACTCTTCATTGTCACCCAAGTACAAGTACTTTAAGTGACTTGGAAGAGGTTTCAATTCTAGCTTTGGAGATTTAATAATTGAAGGTTCAAGCTTTTCATCATTGCGAGTTAAAGAAACATATGAAATATTCTTATGTGCAGATTTTTCCGGTAATGAGTTAAGAGAGCCAATGGTTTCCTTAATCTCATCACCGTACTCCAAACCGTTATCAATAGGTGTAGTGAGCACGGTTTCCAAAGAATTAGCGCCATTCAACTCAAACATTTGTTGCGCCAATGTGTCCATCACATCAACGGAGAAACAAGAGTGGACATCACTAGGATATCTCATCGTCTCGAAAATGTTGAAAACGTATTATTTCTCCATCAAACTCCATAGTCAGCATTCCCTTGTCAACATCAATAACGGTTTTCACCGTCTTCATGAAGGGACGCCCAAGTAGCAATGGAAGAGATGAGTCCGGTGAACCTTCATCCATCTCTAAGACACAAAAATCATCTGGAAATACAAGTTGATTAACCTGTACAAGAACATCCTCAACAATACCCATTGGGTATACATTAGAGCGATCGGCTAATTATAACACAATTCCAGCCTTTTTAAGAGGACCAAGATCAAGTGAATTGTACATAGATGCAGGCATAACATTAACGGATGCACCTAAATCCAACATAGCTTTATTAAATGTAGTGTTACCAATAGTGACGGGAATGTCAAAGCTACCCGGGTCCTTGCATTTCAGTGGGAGTTTGTGTTGTAAGATTGCCGAAGCATTATCCCCCACACTTAAAACTTCATTACCTTTGAGCCTTTTCTTATTGGTACACAAGTCCTTCAACACCTTTGCATACTTTGGAACTTGCTTGATAGCATCAATGAGTGGTATGTTCACATGAATCTTCTTGAGAACGTCTAAAATCTCCTTTTCTAGTGCCTCCTTCTTGGAACTTGCAAATCTGCGAGGAAAAGGTAAAGGAAGAACATAAGTAGAAACCGGAGTTTTAGAGTTAGGTATAGGTACCTCAGAAGTTTGGTGAGAATCCTCATTCTTCTCCTCCAAAACAGGTTCTTTTGGTGTTTCCACCTTGCCCGAGTCAGTAACTTCGGGTTGCAAAAGTGTTGTGCCACTTCTCAATGTAATTGCATTGACACCCTCTTTTGGGTTGATAGGTTGAGAAGGGAGTTTCCCACCAATTTGTGCCTTCACTTGGTTCAACTCAGTTGCCATGGAACCCATTTGTGTTTGCAAATCCTTTATCGCACTCTTAGTCTCTTGTTGGCTGTCTTTAAACATAGTAGAAATGCCTTGCATCATTGTTTGAAGCTTTGAGTCGATATCGGAACCCTGATTTTGCATTGATTGCTCTGGTTGCTGAAATTATTGACGCGGCTGGAATTGTTGTTGTTGAGGTTGAAATCCACCCGAATTGTTGAAATTGGATTGTTGAACCGCTCCTTGCTTGTTCGCATAACTAAAATTTGGGTGATCTCTCCATCCTGGATTGTAAGTGTTTGAATAAGGATCATACCGTCTTTGTTGACTTGGAAAGATCACGTTAGCTTGTTCATTTGCTTCTTCATACCCTTGATGAGAACTTTGGATCACCGCAACTAAAACTTGTTGCAGCATTGTTGTTATGTTACCCATTTGTTGACGAAGTTCCTCGACCTCGCTCACTTCATTTAATCTCCTAAGAAGCACATCCGAGCCACGATTCAAAAACTGTTGGGAGTTTTCTGCCATGTTCTCAATCAACTCTCTAGCTTGTTCCACCGTCTTGCTCACTAGTGCACCACCACCCGCAGCGTCAATAAGGTTCCTATCGCTTGATTGGAGTCCTTCATATAAGTATTGGATAGTGTCGCTGAATTGGTGATGAGGACAGCTTGCCACCAACCTCTTGTATCGTTCCCAACAATCATATAAGGATTCTCCCACATTTTGCTTCATTCCGCAAATCTCCTTGCGAATTTGAGTAGCCTTAGATGCATGAAAATATCTCTCTAAAAAGAGTTTCTTCAACCCATTCCAAGTTGTGACACTTCCAGGAGGCAAATAATATAACCAATCCTTAGCATTATCCATCAAAGAGAATCGAAACACTTTCAACATAGCCCCATCCGCCTCAACATCAGCTGGGAGCATGGCCGTGACAATGGTGTGGAAGTCCATAAGATGCTTGTTTGGATCTTCATTCACCATACCATGGAACTTTGGCAATTCCCTAAGCAACCCCGGCTTGATCTCAAAGGTAGAGTTTGTTTGAATACAACCCTGTTGAGTATCAAGCTTGTGCGAAGCCAAGTCTTTGAGTGTACGATTAGTAGCGTCACCCATTGCTTCTTATTCTTCTTCTTCAAAAGGTGGTTCTTGTTCAACCGGAACCTCTTGTTCTACAACTTCTTCTTCTACTTGCTGGAAAGTATCGTGTTCTACTTCCAAGTTTTCTTCTTCCGTTGTGCCTTGCCTTGGTTTGAGTATTGTGCCTTTCCGAGTAGCTATCCCGCACCTTGGATAATTCCAATCTTTAGAAGCCAGGGATAAGGTACCTGAAAAACTATTCTCGCAAATAAGTGAGAAACAAGACAAGAAAAGAAAATCAAGTATGCAAGAAAAAATAATAAAAAGAAACTAAAAACTTAATAACTAGCCGAATGCCTGATAGGTGTAGAATACACCGTATTTACTATCTAGTAGTTTATGCTTTCTTTGCTATTTTTCTTGTAAATTATGTATTTTACGTGTGTTTTTGATCTATTAGGTACTCTGGAGTCGCACGGAAGAAAATAAGGAGAAATCGCCCAAATTGGGCAAAAAAGGCAAAATTGTCATTTCATAGGGCGAGAACTATCTGGAACCCGGCTATGGTTAAGGGGTTATCATTTGGAGTACCCCTTATCATTTAGTAGAGGCTGTAATTATCAATGGGTGGCTATACTGGGTGCAAATATCGTCCCATGACCTAACCCTAAAAACGAGAAATATTCTCGTTCAATCATTTTCTCTCATTTACTGAAACTGAGAAAGAGGAGAAACGGATGCTGCTTGTTGTCCGAGAGCGAATTGAGAGAGAAGGAAAGAATGGAGATCTTCGTAGAAATGGTTGTGGGGTTGATTCACAGATGGTTCTGTTGCTGCAATTGATTCAAGAACACAGAAGTTTCTGAAAGGAGGAGATCGAAGATGAAACTGAAGATGGGAATTTGATGCTGTTCAAGATGGGTTCTCGTCGCCTGTTAAAATCAGAGTTGGGTTAATGGCTGAGGCGAGATTCAGTTGATATCAAGGGGTTTCTGCTAAAGATCGAGATGCAGGGAAATTGAGAATCGAGGGAGAGAAGATAGTATTGTTGATGTTGAATCAAGACTGATTAAAGGGGATCTGGTTTTGTAGCCGAACTGGTGGTGATTATGAGCAATTACAAAGATGAATCTGAGATGTATAAATGGGTTATGGCTTGAATCCTAAATTAGAGTGGGAAATTGTGAAGCTACCGTTGTCAAGATTTGGTGGTGCTGTTTCGATAGATTTGAGTCTGTGAGAATTTGAAGCAGATTATGATTGCAACTGGTGAGGCATCAAAGGCATTGGAGTGGCAGGCGCAGTTTATGGAAATGAATGAAACTGGTGGTGCTTAGCTCATGGTCAAGGGAAGATTGAGAATGGGTGGTGGTCTGAGTGTGTGTTAGATGATGCTATTGAGTTGGCCTGGAATGAACTGAAGTCTGTAATGAAGAATGGAGCTGCAATTGGAGGATTTGAAGCTTTGTTGCTGGTTAGTCAAGATTGTGTTGCTGCACTTGCTGATTGTAGGGACTTGGGAGTTGAGCATATGGAGCTGCTGATGGTAAAGATGTGAAGGGTCATGGAACTGGGAATTACAGGTATGACGCTGAAAGGGCTAAGCTGGCAAGGTTTAAGCTACAGAAAGTGTTGGTGGTGTTGCTATATACAGGGAGTTGATGCTGCTTTGAATATGATGAGCTGCAATGGAAGGTACACAGGTGCAAAAGCTGTTGCATGCATGACAGGTGCTGCTAGTATATCCATGAACTGGTGGGTGGTTGAATGAAATGTTGGTACATTGAGCTGTATACTACAGTTCAGATGGTGGTATTGAGGTTCAGGTGAGATTTTGAGTGGGTTACAAAAGAAGCTGCAGTTCATGGAAGATGGCTTGTGAACTAGAGAAGAATTGGAGGTTGAGATGCTGTGGTGGAGCAAATACCATGGTTGAGCTGGTGTTATGGAGCAGTTGCTAGTACAATGGAACTTGCAGACTTGAAGTGGTTGCAGTGGTAGGTTATGGGGTGGCTCTGAGATGGACTTGCAATGGGGAATGAACTCAGGTGCAGGAAAGTGATGGATATACAGGGAAGGCACGGCTATCTTGGCCGTGACTGTTCTGGCCTGCTGCAAGTGGCTTGGTCAGAACTAGTCAGCCGAGTTAGCCAGCTAAATCGGTTCTGACTCGTTCTAACTCAGTCCCTTGACCTTGACCCTTGACTAACCTTTGACCGTTAAGTTTGACCTTTGACCGTTAGTCCTAACGATGGACTGACGGAATATTCTGTCACCGTCGGAGAATTTTAAGGTGGCCGGCGGCGACAAATTCCGGCCAACTTCCGGCCAAAAACACAGTTTTCCGGCGAGCAAAAAATAAAGAATTTTGTATGTACTTCTATCATGTGTGTGAAGACTTAGAATTGGGAATTGGATGAAAACTTGGAAGTTTTGGAGAATTGGACTAGAAATTGGAATATGGCTCAACTTGGGAAAGTGGTGTTCTTATGGAATGTGGAATCTTTTCCTACAAAGATATGGAGAGTATTGAAGCCTATAAATAAAGGAGTTCTCTACAACTTTTTACACACATCTACTTTGGAGAAGGAGTTAAAGTGCACAAGGATTGGAGGAAGGAGAAACCATCATCTTTTCAATAAGTTTTCTTTCTTCCTTAATTATCATTATTATTATTGTGTGAACTCCAAATTATGAGTAGCTAATTTTCTTATTGATTGAGGATGAATTCCTAGTTCTTAATATATTGTTTGAGTTTTGTTTTAATTCTACTTTGAAGTTTTTCATATGATTATCGACTGTTTTTGCTAATATTAATGTTTATGCTTGATTTATAGGTCATTTGGGTGGCCAACTAAATTGATTTGTTAATTGATCTAAAGCTAGTGAAAGTTAGGGGATAAGTAATCGTTTCTTGACTATTTACATAAGTAGAAAACACAAGACCTTGCGGAGGGATTCCGTGGAGCAATTGTGTGTGAAAATAACGTTAGCAAGTGGACCTTTATCTAAGAGTTTAAATACTAATATCAACCTAATAAATTCATGAATCTTAATGCGTTTAACTAAATTACATCTTGGGTGATCTACTACTAGGTGGTTTGGTGAATAGAATCCGGTAGGCGAGAACTTCCGTATCCGGTGAAATAAGGGATTTTGGGGTTAGCACTGATCTAGCTGCTATACCTATGGTTGGTGATAATCTATGACTAATAACAAGTGGAAAAGAACATAACTTTAATCATTGTTTTGCATCGAAGAAGGATTCCTTGATCTATTCTCTCTCATTGATTTCAACTTACACTTTTAATTACTTTGTTTATTTATTTTGCTTTATAAATTTTACAACCAATACCCCCCTTTTGTGACAATTTTACAACTAATAATCTCTTGCTCCTCGTGGGATCGATCTTGACTACCCTATATTACTTTTTAATTAGGTAGTAACATATTAATTAATTTGTTGTGGTTACGACACGCATACAAATTTTGGCGCCATTGCCGAGGAGAAACGGGCGATTTTAGTTGTTTTTATTTTTCTTTTTGCATTATTCTTGCTTTGTTAGATTCTATACCGTATCTAACTTAGTTTTGTGAACCTTGTTGTAGGTGCTATATCTTTGGTGAATGCTTCAAGGGGGAAGACCGAGTCCAATTGGAATACGTCTTCGATCCGGCACTCAACTAAAGGATTTCATTCGAGCGGTTAACACTCCGCTTCCTCGTTCTACATCAAGTGAATTTGCAGATTCGGACATAGAAGAAGAGGCAATGGGTAATCGTACACTCAAGGACCTAGCTTCTCACAAGCTCAATACACAACAATGGTGTATCCAAACTAACTCAACTTTCGAGATCAAGTTGGGGTTGATTAGAGAATTACCAAAGTTCCATGGCATGGTGAATGAAGACCCAAACAAACATCTTATGGACTTCAACACCATAGTCACGGCCATGCTTCCACCAAATACTAATGCGGATGGAGCAATGTTGAAAGCTTTTCTGTTCTCTTTGGCGGGCAATGCTAAGAAATGGTTATACTATTTGCCTTCCGGAAGTATCACAACATGGAATGGGATGAAGAAACTTTTCCTCGAGAGATATTTTCCCGCATCAAAGGCTACTCAAATTCGCAAAGAAATTTGTGGGATAAAGCAACATGTGGGAGAGTCATTATATGAATGTTGGGATCGATACAAGAAATTGGTGGCGAGTTGTCCACACCATCAATTTAGTGACGCCATGATAATCCAATACTTCTATGAAGGTCTCCAAACAAGTGATAGATATCTTCTTGACGCCGCCGGTGGTGGTGCACTAGTGAACAAGACGGTGGCCGAAGCTGCCGAGTTGATTGAAAGTATGGCGGCAAACTCACAACAATTCTATGCAAGAGGTGATTCAATGGTTAAGTTGGTGCATGAAGTTAGTGACTCGTCTTCATAATCCGATCAACGGTTAAACAACATAGAGAGGGTAGTGCAACGGTTGGCCGCGGTAATTATTCCGGATGATGAAACCGAACAAGTAAATGCTTTATATCCAAATCAAAAGCCAAGGTACGATTCATATTCAAATACTTACAATCCCGGTTGGAAGGATCATCCCAACGTTAGCTATGAAAACAAGCAAGCCGCGACTCCTAATCCATATGCGCAACAAGGTGGATTCCAACAATCACGTTTCCAACCTCAACAACAACAATTCCAACCACAACAAGTCAAGGAGCAAGATTCTTCGAATAATGACAAGTTGAATGTGATAATGCAAAGCATGCAAGGTCTCACTTCTATGTTACAACAAACCCAACAAAAGACCGATTCGGCAATCAAGGATTTACAAACTCAAATGGGACAATTGGCGACCGATATGAACTTAATGAAAGCTCAAGCATCCACAAAGCTTCCTTCACAACCAATTGTGAATCCAAGATAGAATGTTAGTGCGGTTACTTTAAGAAGTGGAAGACAAGTGGAGAGTCCAACTCGTCATGAAGAAGCTAGTAAAGAGGTAGTCAAAGAGAAGGAGGATGCCGAACCAAGGGAGACTTCAACACCAACCTCCCAATCCAAGGAACCGGTTCCTACTTTCACTACTCCACCACCTTTTCCTATTCGTTTTGCTAAGTCCAAGAAGGAAGCTCAAGACAAGGCACTCATGGATATCTTCAAGAAGATAGAAATCAACATTCCATTCATCGAGGCCATAAGGACAATGCCAAGGTATGCAAAGTTCATGAAGAAGTTATGCACAAAGAAGGATAGGTTTCTTGATAATGAAATTACTAAAGTTGGCGAGAGTGCGTCAGCTATGCTTTTGAAGAATATGCCTACAAAGTGCACGGATCCCGGTGGTTTCACGGTGCCAATTACTATTGGTAAGGAAAGGTTTGAACATGCTTTACTTGATTTGGGAGCTTCCATTAGTGTGATGTCGGCCGATATTTATGACTCCTTGAATCTTGGACCATTGAAAGATACAAGATTTATTATCCAATTAGCAAACAAGTCTAACATCTATCCAAAGGGACTTGTAGAAGACGTTCTAGTGCAAGTGAATGAGTTAATTTTTCCGGTGGATTTCTTTGTGGTGGATATGGACAACAATGAGAATTGGTCGTCTACTTCTCTACTTCTTGGGAGGCCATTTATGAAGACCGCAAAGACGAAGATTGATGTGGACAAGGGTACACTCACTATGGAATTCGACAAGGAAGTAATACACTTCAACATATTTGAATCCATGCGCTACCCAAGTGATGTGCATTCCTCTTACTCCATTGATGTGGTTGGTTCATTAGCGCAACAAATGGTGGAATTGAATCGAGAGGACGAACTTGATGTGGTGTTGCAAAAGAGCATTGAATTGAACGTCCACGACATGTCTAACTTGGATGTTGAAATTTCCACGGAATTGGTGGAGACGTGTGGTGCCTTGACGGCATTACAAGAAGCTAAGGGTAATGTTTCCTATATTTCTTTACCCGTGAATGATGAATTAATTGTACCATCTATTGTGAAGGCACCTAAACTAGAGTTGAAGCCACTTCCAGACCATTTGAAGTATGCATTTTTTGGAGACGGAGATGAGCTTCCGGTAATTATTTCAAAGAACCTCACACCGGTACAAGAAGACAGTTTGCTTAGAGTCTTGAAAGAGTACAAAACGGCTATTGGTTGGACAATTGCGGATATCAAGGGCATTAGTCCATCCATATGCATGCATAGGATTCTAATGGAAGAGAACGTGAAGCCGGTACGTGATGCTCAACGTATGCTTAATCCTCCCATGATGGAGGTTGTGAAGAAAGAGATACTCAAATTTTTAAGTGCGGGGGTGATCTACCCAATTTCCGATAGCAAATGGGTTAGTCCGGTACAAGTGGTGCCAAAGAAGTCCGGTGTTACGGTTGTTCGAAATCAAGACGATGAACTTGTTCCTACAAGAATTCAAACCGGTTGGAGAGTGTGCATTGATTATAGAAAGCTTAATTCCGCAACCCGAAAGGATCACTTTCCTTTACCTTTCATTGATCAAATGTTGGAGCGGTTAGCGGGTCATTCTTATTATTGTTTCTTGGATGGTTATTCGGGATACAATCAACTTGTTATTGCACCGGAGGACCAAGAGAAGACTACTTTCACTTGTCCGTTTGGAACGTTTGCGTATAGACGGATGCCTTTTGGTTTTTGCAATGCACCGGCTACTTTCCAAAGATGCATGGTAAGCATATTCTCGGATTACATGGAGCGCATTATTGAGGTATTTATGGACGACTTTAGAGTTTATGGCAATTCTTTTGATATTTGTTTAAACAACCTTGAACTAGTTCTTAAACGATGCATAGACACTAACCTTGTTCTTAATTGGGAGAAATGCCATTTTATGGTA
Organism: Papaver bracteatum; assembly: GCA_023529315.1. Classification (NCBI taxonomy): domain Eukaryota; kingdom Viridiplantae; phylum Streptophyta; class Magnoliopsida; order Ranunculales; family Papaveraceae; genus Papaver; species Papaver bracteatum. The sequence goes on from JAJJWX010000742.1 coordinate 2,405,932, forward strand.
AACCATGGCATAGTACTTGGTCACATTGTGTCCTCTCAAGGGCTCGAAGTGGACAAGTCAAAGATAGATTTAATAATAAACTTACAATATCCCACTTCGGTGAGGGAAGTTCGTTCTTTTCTTGGCCATGCAGGTTTCTATAGGCGGTTTATCAAGGATTTCTCCAAAATATCCATGCCGATATGCAAGTTACTACAAAAGGAGGTACCTTTTGACTTCAACAAGGAATGCAAAGATGCTTTTGACAAATTAAAGGCAATGTTGACAAGTGCGCCGATTATCAAGTCACCGGTTTGGAATCTTCCATTTGAACTAATGTGTGATGCTAGTGATTATGCGGTTGGAGCCGTTTTGGATCAAAGAGTGGAAAAGTTGTCCCATGTTATCTATTATGCATCTAGGACCCTCAATGATGCACAAATCAACTATTCTACCACGGAAAAGGAGTTATTGGGTATAGTGTTTGCATTGGAAAAATTTCGATCATACTTGGTGGGTACAAAGGTTATTGTGTATTCCGATCATGCGGCACTTAGATACTTAATAAAGAAGAAAGAAGCTAAGCCAAGACTAATCTGGTGGATTCTATTACTACAAAAGTTCGACATAGAAATTAGAGATAAGAAAGGTGTGGAGAATACTGTTGCGGATCATCTTAGTAGACTTGTAATGTCTCAAGAAGAACTTCCATTACAAGACCGTTTTCCGGACGAACAACTTTTCTCCTTGGAAGAACCAACACCTTGGTATGCGGATATAGTGAATTACTTGGTGACAAGGAAGGTACCTAGCACAATGTCTAACTTCCAAAAGATGAAGCTTAAGAAGATATCCAAGCAATATGTGTGGGATGAACCATAATTATGGAAATATGGCGTTGATCAAATCATACGAAGGTGCGTACCTAACTCCGAATTTCAATCTATTCTCTCCTTTTGTCATACTTTTGCTTGTGGTGGCCATTTTGGTTCTAAACGTACCTCTCTCAAAGTTCTTGAAAGTGGATTTTATTGGCCCACCTTGTTTGAAGATTCATATGTTTTTTTGTAAATCGTGTGATAGATGTCAAAGAACGGGCAATCTAGGTGCTCGAAATCAAATGCCACTCACACCAATTCTCGCCGTAGAGATTTTTGATGTGTGGGGAATTGATTTTATGGGCCCTTTTATCAATTCGAATGGACATTTTTTTATATACTTCTTGCCGTAGATTATGTTTCTAAATGGGTGGAGGCTAGAGCCACCAAAACTAATGATTCTCAAGTTGTTTGTGATTTTGTAAGAGAAAACATATTCACTAGGCACGGCACACCAAGAGTGGTGATAAGCGATGGAGGCTCGCATTTCAAGAAGTTTTTCCACGCTCTCCTCAAGAAGTATAACATAACACACAATATTGGTACGCCTTACCATCCACAAACTAGTGGACAAGCCGAAATTTCAAACCGTGAAATCAAGTCCATTCTTGAGAAAACGGTGAATACCACAAGGAAAGATTGGAGCTTTAAGCTCAATGATGCACTTTGGGAATATAGAACAGCGTACAAGACACCGATTGGTATGTCTCCATATCGGTTGGTTTATGGAAAAGCTTGTCATATTCTGGTTGAACTTGAACATAAGGCTTATTGGGCGATAAATAAATGCAACATGGAGTATGATGAAGCGGGGAAACAAAGAAAGTTACAACTAAATGAGCTAGAGGAGATACGTAATGATGCTTACGAGAGTGCCCGGATTTACAAGGAAAAAACCAAGCTTTTTCATGACAAGATGATTTCTCGGAAAAGTTTTGTTGTGGGGAAAAAGTCCTTTTATTTCATTCTCGCCTTAAACTATTTCCTGGAAAATTAAGGTCCCGTTGGATTGGACCATATGTTGTTACTAATGTTTTTCCTTATGGTGCAGTTGAAATTACTAGTCTTAGAGATAACTCGGTTTCCAAAGTCAACGGCCATAGATTGAAGCCATACTATGAGAACATCTCCTATGTGAATGTGGATGAACTTCCATTTGAAGATTTTCTCCCTCTGGAGGAGTAATAAGAAGCAAGAGCTATGTCGGGCCGTCGACTTTAAAACAAGCGCTAAGTGGGAGGCAACCCACCGGTTTTGTATTTCTTATCCTTTTGTTTTTATTTGCTTTTTGTTTTGTGTGTTTATTTTTCTTGTTCCATATCATATTAGGATTTCCCACCTTGACTTTACTTGGACGATTCAATTACATTGAGGACAATGTAAGGTTTAAGTGTGGGGGAGTGGCTAAGCATATATTTTTGCATATAAAAAAAAAAGAATTTTTTGCATAAAACTTTCAACTTTTAGAGATTTTAGAGTCACTATCATGCTTCTAGGTATGATTACATAGAGAATTCTGACCGACATAATTGAACTTGGAAATGTTAGGGAACTACGTTCGATTTCTTGCTTGTTAGAGTGTTAAATAATGGATTTAATCATGCCGGTGATGCAAATTAGGAGCAGAGAATAATGCATTATTAGAGTTGCTGATCAATCATTAATGGAGACTACCCATTTTCATATCATGTGAGGCACCGACCAAAAATTCTTTCTTTACTAAAGAGCTTCTTTTGAGTGTGTGTCACCGTACGTTAATTCCGGGTAGAATGGTGAGCTACCCAAATTCACACCAATTTTCATCACTATTTTGATCTCTTGAGTGCTAATTTTTGTCAATCATGAGGGTGACGTCTATGATGAAAGCCTCCTTCTTGTAGTTCGATTTGCAGTTAGCACCATTCTCTCTCGACAACAACGGGTCCATAGAAACACCACATTTATCAACAATAAGGGAGCGATATCAAAATCTACAAGGAAAGTTGAAAAGGTTCAAGGTTTGCAAGCAACAATGGAACAAGAAAAAGAGCAAATTTTTATATCCAAGTAAAGCAACATACAATGAGCAGATTTTACATACATGTTGAAGACTTAAAATGAAATGAGGTAATTCTATATCCAAGTATTAAGACGTATTTACAAGAGCGAAGAAAATCAAAAGGTGAAAATTATTGAAGTTTATGATTTCGAGACAATATAAGTTGTGAAGAATCAAGCGGTAAAGTACTTTTCCACGGCCATGGTTGTTTTATTTTTCACTTTGATTTGTATTTTGTTTCTCTTGTCTAAAAAAAATGAAAAAAAAAGAATTGAAAAAAAAATATGAGACAAGAGAAATATCTATTATTGTTTTGTTTTGAATAAGCCATGGGGAAGGAAAATCTATAAGGAAGTTTCAAGCGACAAAGAGTTAAGGAAAAAGGTTACAAATTGTTAAGGATCTATGAAATTCAAGTGTTTATCATCAATAGTTGAAGCCGAAGACCAAGAAGATGAAGATAGGAGCGGAAGACGTTTCTTTTGGATGCCGTGAGAGTGGTGTTATCATAATTGGCAATCGGATGTGAAGGTAAGTAAGTAATCTCATCCTCGATATAAGTGGTTGACTTCCTTTCTTAGAGATCATTAGAAAAATGGTTTTTCAAAATGTTAAAAGATGTGGGTTTTTCAAAATTTCGGAAGTTATCCTTCCCACCATTCAACGTGTTGCAGGAATTCTCTCTTCATTCCTACCTGCACACATGTGAGACCCATAAAAAAGCCGTTTTTTTGAGTGCAATTATCATAAAACCCTTTTTGGTAAGGCAGAAGTCGAGGAGAAATGCTTATTGATCGTTTCTCAAACACGTGTTCTCTCATTATGGTGTGGTTATTTCTCACTCAACATTTAAGAATGAGAATATGTTCTTTAGTATTTCTAACTTCTTATTACTAGCATGCAGAAACTATATGTCCTCATAGCTCTTAGGATGCTCGGGACGCTGGAACGCTTTGAAGTTGTAAGTTTTAGTTTGCTAGAGCACTAGCAAAGTCTAAGTGTGGGGGAATTTGATAGGTGTAGAATACACTGTATTTACTATCTAGTAGTTTATGCTTTCTTTGCTATTTTTCTTGTAAATTATGTATTTTACGTGTGTTTTTGAGCTATTAGGTACTCTGGAGTCGCACGGAAGAAAAGAAGGAGAAATCGCCCAAATTGGGCAAAAAGGGCAAAATTGTCATTTTATAGGGCGAGCACTATCTGGAACCCGGCTATGGTTAAGGGGTTATCATTTGGAGTACCCCTTATCATTTATTAGAGGATGTAATTATCAATGGGTGGCTATACTGGGTGCAAATATCGTCCCATGACCTAACCCTAAAAATGAGAAACATTCTCGTTCAATCATTTTCTCCCATTCACTAAAACTGAGAAAGAGGAGAAACGTCTGCTGCTTGTTGTCCGAGAGAAAATTGAGAGAGAAGGAAAGAATGGAGATCTTCGTAGAAATGGTTGTGGGGTTGATTCACAGATGGGTCTGTTGCTGCAATTGATTCAAGAACACAGAAGTTTCTGAAAGGAGGAGATCGAAGATGAAACTGAAGATGGGAATTTGATGCTGTTCAAGATGGGTTCTCGTCGCCTATTGAAATCAGATATGGGTTAATGGCTGAGGCGAGATTCAGTTGATATCAAGGGGTTTCTGCTAAAGATCGAGATGCAGGGAAATTGAGAATCGAGGGAGAGAAGATAGTATTGTTGATGTTGAATCAAGACTGATTAAAGGGGATCTGGTTTTGTAGCTGAACTGGTGGTGATTATGAGCAATTACAATGATGAATCTGAGATGTATAAATGGGTTATGGCCTGAATCCGAAATTAGAGTGGGAAATTGTGAAGCTACCGTTGTCAAGATTTGGTGGTGCTATTTCGATAGATTTGAGTCTGTGAGAATTTGAAGCAGATTATGATTGCAACTGGTGAGGCAGCAAAGGCATTGAAGTGGCAGGCGCAGTTTGTGGAAATGAATGAAACTGGTGGTGCTTAGCTCATGGTCAAGGGAAGATTGAGAATGGGTGATGGTCTGAGTGTGTGTTACATGATGCTATTGAGTTGTCCTGGAATGAACTAAAGTCTGTAATGAAGAATGGAGCTACAATTGGAGGATTTGAAGCTTTGTTGATGGTTAGTCAAGATTGTGTTGCTGCACTTGATGATTGTAGGGACTTGGGAGTTGAGCAGATGGAGCTGCTGATGGTAAAGGTGTGAAGGGTCATGGAACTTGGAATTACATGTATGATGCTGCAAGGGCTAAGCTGGCAAGGTTTAAGCTACAGAAAGTGTTGGTGGTGTTGCTATATACAGGGAGTTGATGCTGCTTTGAATAGGATGAGCTGCAATGGAAGGTACACAGGTGCAAAATCTTTTGCAGGCATGACAGGTGCTGCTAGTATATCCATGAACTGGTGGGTGGTTGAATGAAATGTTGGTACATTGAGCTGTATACTGCAGTTCAGATGGTGGTATTGAGGTTTAGGTGAGATTTTGAGTGGGTTACAAAAGAAGCTGCAGTTCATGGAAGATGGCTTGTGAACCAGAGAAGAATTGGAGGTTGAGATGCTGTGGTGGAGCAAATACCATGGTTGATCTGGTGTTACGGATCGGTTGCTAGTATAATGAAACTTGCAGGCTTGAAGTGGTTGCAGTGGCAGGTTATGGGGTGGCTCTGAGATGGACTTGCAATGGGGAGTGAACTCAGGTGCAGGCAAGTGATGGATATGCAGGGAAGGCACGACCATCTTGGCCGTGACTATTCTAGCCTGCTGCAAGTGGCTTGGTCAGAACTAGTCAGCCGACTTATCCAGCTGACTCGGTTCTTACTCGTTCTAACTCAGTCCCTTGACCTTGACCCTTGACTAACCTTTGACCGTTAGTCCTAACGATGGACTGACGGAATATTCTGTCACCAGGGGAGAATTTTCAGGTGGCCGACGGCGACAAATTCCGGCCAACTTCCGGCCAAAAACACAGTTTTCCGGCGAGCAAAAAAAAAAGAATTTTGTATGGACTTCTCTCATGTGTTAGAATTGGGAATTGGATGAAAACTTGGAAGTTTTGGAGAATTGGACTAGAAATTGGAATATGGCTCAACTTGGGAAAGTGGTGTTCTTATGGAATGTGGAATCTTTTCCTACAAAGATATGGAGAGTATTGAAGCCTATAAATAAAGGAGTTCTCTACAACTTTTTACACACATCTACTTTGGAGAAGGAGTTAAAGTGCACAAGGATTGGAGGAAGGAGCAACCATCATCTTTTCAATAAGTTTTCTTTCTTCCTTAATTATTATTATTATTGTGTGAACTCCAAATTATGAGTAGCTAATTTTCTTATTGATTGAGGATGAATTCCTAGTTCTTAATATATGTTTTGAGTTTTTTTTAATTCTACTTTGAAGTTTTTCATATGATTATCGATTGTTTTTGCTAATATTAATGTTTATGCTTGATTGATAGGTCGTTTGGGTGGCCAACTAAATTGATTTGTTAATTGATCTAAAGCTAGTGAAAGTTAGGGGATAAGTAATAGTTTCTTGACTATTTCATAAGTAGAAAACACAAGACCTTGCGGAGGGATTCCGTGGAGCAATTGTGTGTGAAAACAACGTTAGAAAGTGGACCTTGATCTAAGAGTTTAACTACTAATATCAACCTAATAAATTCATGAATCTTAATGCGTTTAACTAAATTACATCTTGGGTGATCTACTACTAGGTGGTTTGGTGAATAGAATCCGGTAGGCAAGAACTTCCGTATCCGGTGAAATAAGGGATTTTGGGGTTAGCACTGATCTAGCTGCTATACCTACGGTTGGTGATAATCTATGACTAATAACAAGTGGAAAAGAACATAACTTTAATCATTGTTTTGTAGCGAAGAAGGATTCCTTGATCTATTCTCTCTCATTGATTTCAACTTACACTCATAATTACTTTGTTTATTTCTTTTGCTTTATAAATTTTACAACCAATGCCCCCCTTTTGTGACAATTTTACAACTAATAATCTCTTGCTCCTCGTGGGATCGATCTTGACTACCCTATATTACTTGTTAATTAGGTAGTAACATATTAATTAATTTGTTGTGGTTACGACACGCATACAATGCCTCCCCGGGAACGGCGCCAAAATTTGATCATTGTCGTAAGCGTCAAAAATAATTCACTTTCTTACTCAATAAAATATGAATGAAGTATAAAGTAAGGTAGAGTTCGTATCCACAGAGAGGCAATTGTAATTATCAATTTCTAGTTTCTTAGTAACCAAGATGGGGGATTTCTGATTTTTTGTAAAATAAAAGTAAAATAAAAGCAAAGTAAATAGTTGGAAGTAATTAATAGAGAAAGATATTGGTCAAGGAATTCATCTTCAATCTTAAACATGTGCTTGCATATGTGATTAGAATTACAATTTAATCTCTTTTATTATCAAAAGCCTAGAATATCAAGAGAGCAAGATAATATAATAATTTCCCAAGTTAATCAACACACACATTAGAGTTGCGTATGTGAATTCTACCTAAAGAATAACCTAACGCCTTGCGCTAATCAAGTTCAATTCCCAGGAGCATTAAGTTTTGGAAATAGGCTAATCAATGCAATTATCATACATTGCGCATAACAATTCGGACAATGGTCAAACTCTACATATGATTATAAGAGTGCATCACTACAAACTATAATCATATCATGCTACTTGTATTTGGGTTATCTCTTGATGAAAAACCCTAAAATAGCAATGGACAAGATGCAAGTTCAATTAATTGGCCACTTAACTAAACTAACATCAAAACCCTATCACAATACATCAATCATGTGATATTAAAAACAGTAGAGATATGAACGATAATCAAGAGAGAAAACTAATGCATTAATTAAGCACAAGTTATAGATATAAGACTACATCCTTAACCAATAATATTATATTTAGCTACTCATAACTATGGAGTTCATCATAATTAATAATCAAATAAAGAAGATGAAAACAAAGCAAACCCTAGTAGCGTAAGTTTCAGTGGCTCTCTCCTCTGCTCCAAGAATAATACGTGATCTCCAAAGTTGTAGAAGTCTTCCCTTTTTATGTCTCTTCTTAGGTCCAAAATTAGGTATAGTCTTCAAAGTCCATTAGTTGGAAATTCACCCGGCCCACGAGAGAGAGAAACCCATGTAGAAATTCTGTCCCAAAAACGCTCTCCGAAAAACTGGGTTTTTGGCCGAAAATTGACCGGAATCCGGCGCCGGAAAAGTATCACCGGTGACATGCTAAGTCCACCCGGTCACCGGTCAACGAGTCAGCACGGTCGGATCAACTGAGTGAACTCGGGTCAACTCCGAGTCATACCGAGTCAGATTCATAACTAGCTAACTGACTTGTATTACTGGGCTGAATGGTCTTGGCCTAGCCCATTTGCACTGGCCATAATTATGTGATGCGCCAACAACTCGTATCCAGCCATGATGGATATGGATTCCTCACAGCTGCAACTTTAACTCATATCTCACTGCAATCATAATCAGCTGACCGCATATCCCATAAAAACCTGCAATATGAGCTCTTAACCGTTGTAGGTCAGTCCACCACCATTGCCTAGCCATTGCAGCTTCACAACCAACACCAGCTCCATCGCAGACATACCACCACTTGAACTGTAGCTTCAACATCACTTGTATTAGTGTATCAAACCATCACCACAACAACACCAACTTGAATTCATTACTACTGCCATAAAACCAACAAGTTGGTAGCTTATCCTTGCTCCATGTAACAACACTTCTAGCTCTGCAACTCGAGCACTGCACACAACTCCCCAACCGCATCTCCATATCTATTTGAGTTTGCCCTGTAATGCACAACTCATATGTTCCTCCATCTGAGCTGCTAACTGCCTGCAATCTCCCATTTATCTTCGAATGTTGCTCAACTAACACAGACACAAACCTTTCTTTTGTAAATACCACCTGCAGTTCACTAGCCGTAGCCACCATAATCCTCAAGGAAATAACATGCACATCATTCCAGCTCCATTCAATCCACTATTTCCCTAGTCTCGATCTCATCCTTCACTGCCAGTAAACTCCGTCCAACCTCTCATCTTAACTCTTAAGCCTTAGCAGATCCAAACATCTGGTAGCAACTCACCCACTCGAACTGGTTTCTCTCCAGTTCAGTTCACATCTTGAGCATCATGAATAGAGCAACACAGCTTCTCCTTAGCACCATCTCAATTTGAGATGCAATATGTAGCTTCTAGTTCTCCAGCTGAGGTCACAACCACCTGTACTTGAGCCCTCATCTCAGACCCATGGCAATCACCAAAACCACCATTTCAGCTGCATCTCAGTTCTCAATCAACAGCAACAATTAATTACCACCAGACCCTAGCTGTACCACTGACTCCATAATCACCTCCAGGCTTCATTTTCTCAAGCATCAGCATCATCACTCAATTTGAGTTCACATCTGAGATAACCCCTGTCCTAATCATTCATCTAAACAACTTCACATTTGCACATTTGGATGACTCACTGCACCATTTCATCAGCAGAACATCTCAAACCCAACCATTAGCAGACCAGAATGGACATCAACACATACTTCTCAACATCACCAACAAAATCATCTTTCCACTTCAGAACCCATCTCAAATTGAACTCAGAAAACCCATTTCTGTAACCTTCCCTATCAATGCAGCTGCTTCAGTTCAATAGTACAGCAGCTATCACCTGCATCTCCTTGAATCTCCATTTGCTCATCTCAACAACATCAACACTTTCTCGATCCCCTAATCAACTTCAAACCACAAACCCCTCATCAAGTCCTTCGATTTCTTCCACCATATCCATCTTCCAGCAACATCAGTGTCTCAATCTCAGGCAGCATAAGATTCATGTTCTTCCCCAGTTCTCAATCCACTTAAAACCCTAAATCTGAATCAGACCCATCTAATGTTCATCTGAGTCTTAAAATTCATCATAATACCCATGGAAATCAACAACAACAAGAGTTCATAGATTTCTCAGATCTGGCAAAACCCTAACTCAATTCTTCTCTGCACTGATTCGAAGCACAATCCCATTTTGACAACAATATCACTCTCATCTTCCATGGTTCAATTTCAACAAGTGGCCGCATTTACATCTCTGAGTTAGAGATAAATGATTGAAAGAAATCATTTTCTATGAAATTTAGGGCTGTGTAGGAATATGAAGTGAACTGGATACATCCACCCTGGTGAGGTAGATAAGGGGTACCCAGGGCATGTAGAAAGGACACCAATAATGACATCCTCCTTTTCCTCCGTTATGCTCCCGATAGCGCTTTCCTACGAAATGACGATTCTTCCCTCTTGCTCCAAATGAACGTGCTCTTCTTTTGATAATTCATCCACCAACAGCAGCCGTCCTTTACTTCTCATATCCACTTCCTTCCTTCAATTCTATTCATCATTTAAGCTGTCATGCTTTTCAGACAAATGAATATGCATCACTAAAGCCGACATACTTTTCAGACAAAGATCAAGAAATAGAAGCGAATAATGAGAAATAATCCGCCTCCAACGCTTTTGCCCTTTTTTCCATATTTCCTCTCCTTTTGTTCCAAATGACTCCAAAGTACCTAAATACTCAAAAACAAAACATAAGATACATAATTTATAAGAAAACTAGCAGATAAAGCATAAACAATAGATAAATAATAAGGTGTTTTAGACACCTATCAGTTTTCATACACAATTGCTCCACGGAATCCCTCTGCAAGGTCTCGTGTTTTCTACTTGTGTAAAGAGTCAAGAAACTATTACGTATTCCCTAACTTTCACTAGCTTTAAATCAAATTAACAAATAAATTTAGCGTGCACTCTAAACAACCTATCAATCAATCATAAACATTAATATTAGTAAAAACAAACGATAATCATATGAAAAACTTCAAGATATAATTGAAACAAAAACTCAAACCATATGTTAAGAACTAGGAATTCATCCTCAATCAATAAGAAAATTAGCTAATCATAGTTTGGAGTTCACACAATAATAATAATAAATAAAGAAGAAAGAAAAACTTATTGAAAAGATGATGGTTGCTCCTTCCTCCAATCCTTGTGCACTTTAACTCCTTCTCCAATGTAGATGCGTGTAAAAAGTTGTAGAGAACTCCTTTATTTATAGGCTTCAATACTCTCCATATCTTTGTAGAAAAAGAATCTACATTCCATAAGAACACTATTTTCCCAATTTGAGCCATATTCCAATTTCAAGTCCAGTTCTCCAAAACTTCAAAGTTTTCATCAAATTCCCAATTCTAAGTCTTCACACACATGAGAGAAGTCCACACAAAATTCTGTAATTTTGGCTCGCTGGAAAACTGGGTTTTTGGCCGGAATCCGTTACCGCCGGCTACCTGAAAATTCTTCTCCGTCGAGAGAATATTCTGTCACTCCACCATTAGAGATAACGGTCAGAAAGGTCAAACCGTTAGTCAACAGAGTCAAGGGAGAAGAGTCAGCCATTGAGTCAGATGTCTTACTCATGGCTGAGAGGTCTTAATCACTGAGCTGGATCGGGTCGAATAGCCGAACTGAGTTAACTCAGTTGAGTAACAATTTCAGCAGAGCTCTGTTTGTTTCTGGGCATTCCTCATGCCAAATTCCAGCCGATTTTCTTCCCTTGTGACAACCTAACATACATCTATACATTTCCATACCCATTTTCTGCTTCAGATCACCTCCATCTGCCAGAAACCCATTTGTAGATTTCACACACAGCCCCAATATCTTTGTAATTAAACCATTCAGCACTACCAACACTTCCCTACAAAATTCTTCATCGGCTGCTTCTCAAATCCAGCAACACCACCAATTTCCATCACCAGCTGAAGCTCAATATCTTATCTATTCAACATCATCATGTTCAACCTCCATGTCTTGCTTTTCAGGCCTCAAAACCCATTATTCGTCTTCCAACAACAAACTGGTTCTTAAACCAGAGACCCATCTTGAATTCAATCGAATATCTTTCAATCAAAACTCCTAATTCTAACATACAACATCAATTTCTTGTCTGTGTTCTTCTCGATCTAGACAGACCACCAACAACACCAAAATCCCGATTTCCAAATTCATCCATCTCCATCGATTGATTGATGAAACCCGTCTCCATTTCGTTCTCAAGAGAGCTCAAAACCCATTCTACTCAACAGAGATCCCAAATTTCTTCTTTCTCAGATTCAAACAAACCCTTCACTGAGTTCTCTTCTCCATCTTCTGTTCATGGAAGCATCACCCTCGGCTCTCTCTCGGTATTTCTAGATCTGGTTTCTGCAATAACATCAGCCGATGTTTCCTTTCTATCTTACTTCTCAATTTCAAGTGTAAAGAATTTCGAGAAGAGTTTCTCGATTTAGGGTTGGAAATGATTGGGGTGGTTATTGACACCCCATTGCATAAGATAAGAGATACCCCAGTGGATACCCTATAACATGTAGTCTCCCCTTAACATCAGCTGGCTACTTATAATGCTTTTCCAAAAGAGTTGCCCCTTAACATTAACTGAGATCCAATAGTTTTCGCCCCTGAAATGACCTTTTTGCCCTTTTGTCTCAAATTGAATGATTTCTTCTTCTTTTCCTCCATGGGACTCCAGAGTACCTAATCACTCAAAAACACGCGTAAAATACATAATTTACAAGAAAAATAGCAAAGACAACATAAACTCTATGGATAGTAAATATGGTGTATTCTACACATATCACTATATAGACTAAAGATATACACATGTGACATTTCGAGGTGAGTATATCTCGCTTATTTATTTCTCGAAATATGTGTTGGTAAAGCTTTCGCTTTATCCAAGTTCATATTTTCCTAGTGACTAAATTCATGTTATGTTTCAATCACTTTGGAAATTTCTCTAACGAAAACTAGTTTGTGAATAACAACTATATGACGTCCTCTGAGAATGTTTCAATGATTGAAATGGGAGTTCAGACAATATAACCACTGGGATATAAACATTGTTGTGGTGACACATACATGTATAAGTCCTTAGCACTTGAACCGAAGTTTGAGAACTTTGTTGATCAAGTGAAAACCGGAACTTGAGCAGTCAACCCAGTCCGCGAACTCAGTCCGCAAACGTGCATAGTTCTCGAATTCGAGAAATTCTGCTAGAGTCGTAGCTCAGTTTTAGTCCGCGAACTCAGTCCGCAAACTGACGGAAGTTATCGAACCCGAGAATTTTTGCTGGAGTTTGTGAACTCCAACCGGTTACTTAAGTCCGCGAACTTGAGTGGTTATGTATAAAAACGATGTTCGTGAACTTATTTAAATTATCTAAGGAATGTAATTGCAAACAGTGGCTTTATAGGTCATGAATCGATTCGAGTGAATCACATCGTTTTTGATTCAATTGTGTCTTGTGTAGTACATAAGATCTCATAGCAATTGAACAACTCTCTAACTTGTTATTTGAGTCATTTGGACTAGTTATGGTGAAGAAGAATATGGTTGATATGAAAGTTATCATTTGGCTAACCATTTGGTTGACTAATATTGAACCAACTATTTTACATGTTTGGGTACGGTTACACAAACCCAAAATCTTCAAGTACATGTGTGTATGGCAAGCTAAGTTTTCGATCTAACGGTTGAGAGATATTAGCTTGTATCTAATCAGGTTTTCATCTAACGGTGAATATTGAATGCTTTGTTACTAAGCTAACATTGATTGCAAACCCTGATTTGAAAGACTATATAAGGGAGAACTCTAGAAACTGGGAAACCTAATCCCCACACATTCTGTGTGATACTAGTTTTCTAAGCTAGAGTCGATTCTCCTTTAACCTTTGGTTTTCTTCTTCTAAAACCAGGTTCACGACTTAAATACTTCATTGGGATTGTGAAGCCAGACCGATACTACTTTTCTTGTAGTTGTGTGATATTGTTGTTTCTATCATACGAGTACTATTGTAATAATTGGCTTGAGATTTTTTTCTCCGATAGGCAAGATATAAAAGTAATCACAAACATCTTCGTCTCATCGTTTGTGATTCCACAATATCTTTTTTCGCTGCGTCGATTAAGACTATTGTGAGGTGATTGATAAAACTGAGTTTTTCTTCAGGAATATAAGTCTGGATTTATTGATTGGTTCCTGTTCACCTTGATTTATCAAAAGACGGAACAAAACTCATACGTTTATTCGTGGGAGACGAATTTATCTATCTTGTAGACTTTTCTATGTGAGACAGATTTGTTTGCTAAAGTCTTCGACTTTGGGTCGTAGAAACTCTTGGTTGTGGGTGAAATCAGCTAAGGGAATCAAGTGCGCAGTATCCTGGTGGGATCATAGGCGTAGGAGCATAACTGTACCTTGGATCAGTGTGAGATTGATTGGGGTTCAACTACAGTCCATACCGAAGTTAATTTGGAGTAGGCTAGTGTCTGTAGCGTCTTAATACAGTGTATGTTTAATCTGGACTAGGTCCCGAGGTTTTTCTGCATTTGCGGTTTCCTCGTTAACAAAATTCTGGTGTCTGTGTTATTTCTTTTCCGCATTATATTTTAATATAATTGAAATAATACAGGTTGTGTGTTGTTCAATCAATTAGAATATGCGACCTTATTGGTTGTTGATTTAATTTGATTGACATTTGGATATTGGTCGTTGGTACCATCCAAGTTATCTCTCTTTGATTAGACTCGCGAATCACATTTGCTTGAGTAAATAAAATTGAGAGATTGAGATAATAACTCCTTGAGTATTTTCTATTGATTGAGTCTAGTTGATTCTCTAGAAAATAACTCAGAGTTGTCCATACAGATTGCTAATCGAAATATTGGGTGAGGTTGTTAGACCCCCGCTTTTTCATCACCCTCTCCATTTGAATGAATATTAATACCGTAAATATTTTCTCCATCCTTTTCTTCATATTGATGTTCCTTATTTTTGCCTTTATGAAAAGATTTCAGTGTTTCAATCACCCCGATCACCAATCTACTCGGTAACGCTATCCAAACTCGCAATCCACCCCACCCCCTCTCCAAAATCTTAATAAGTTCTCTATTTCCAAACGATTCCATAGTGATCTCAAAGCTTTTTCGATCTAGTTGTATCATTTTTCTTCCTCCTCCATATCTCTCTCTTAAGTTTTCTCTCCGATACTCACGATGCTTCTCTCTCATCTCATCTCCACGGTATACATCTCCACCATTTAATGTTATGTTGTTACCAAAACTAAAATTAATGATATTAAAAATTATAAATTAGATAGTATTATTATTTTAGAAAATATTTTTGAAAAATAAAAACAAACTTATATTGCTTTTATTATGGAGTCTATAATTAGAATGGGATGTAAGAATAAGTAGAAGTTTTATTATGAATTTTATAACTATCCATAAATGTTTTTATTCAAAAAAAGAATGACACTTAATACAAAGATATTAAGTAGATTTTTTCCTTATATATGGTGATAATATTTAAGATTTTGAATTAAGTTTATATTAGAAATGATTTTATGATTATAAAAAATAAAGGGTATATTTGATAGTTTAAGGGAAAAGTATGTCTATAAACAGAGCAGGCAGATAAAAAGAGACAGACCAAAGTAGAAATTAGGACAGATAAAAAAAAGACAGAGAGAGTATATTTAATTTGGTTAAATAAGAAATATAAGATTCTCGTTACTTCTCTAGGACAAAGATTTTACGATTTAGTCTCCACTTATAAATTGTGAAAGAGAACAATTATTTATAGCGCAAATATATTTTTATCGAGAATTAACAGTCCATTATTATAATTCCACATACCAAATATCCATAGTTAATTATACTATATATGAAATTGATGTTGATTACGAAAGTAACCATTACCTAGTAGGATTTTTTTTTTTTTAATAAACAAAAGATCTTGTCAAATTTATAATCCCTAATATATTTTATTTTCTACTGTTTTTATTCCGCCACATCACGTTTCAAAAACAAAGATTCCTCACCGCTATTGTATATTCCTTGAAATTGTAAAGGTAAAATAATCAGATTTTTCACTATTCGTCCAGTGAAAAGTCGATTTTTCACTAAAACGTCAAGTGAAGCAAACCAGTTTCTCGCTATATTAAATTGGTGAAAATATTCAATTTTGACCAGCAACAAATACATAAAGATTATGAAAAGTTTTATCATCTATATTAACAACAACATAAATTGACATTTAAGACAAGAAAAATCAAACCGAAAATTTAAAGTCGATTTTTTAATGTAAAATAATAAATAAAAAAATCGGAATTTTAAAACACAAATCAGAACTGAGAAAAATGAATATTAACAAAGTACAGATAAAAATAAATATAGGTTGGATGATTTATTTCGTGATAAAACCAATTGATCAGATCTAGTTTTGGAATTAAATGATATATGATAGACCCGAAGTATTGATATATTATTGAGAAAATCAATCGACAATCGAAAATAAAAAAATATTAGAAATAGAGACTTAATAATTATAAAAATGGAAGCTGAGTATTGAGAGAGAAATAAACAACTCAGATCTCAAATAAATTGTTATATAGTATCTAACTATCTTGAAACCCGTGCTACGCATCGGGACTGCTGGAATTTCTTACATCCTCAGTTCGTGTTCACTAAAGGCGGGCTTCGCCCGCACCAAATCCTAAGAAGAGTTCTAATAAGCTTATAGAATTATTATCCAATAGATTGACAATTAACAGTTAAAAGTTTATAATAATAAAATTTATAATATTATTATGATTTGAAGATCTAACATGGTTTTCAAAACTAATTTCATGCAATATATTAAAATAAAAAAAAATTACAATTTTTTTTTAATAAATAAACTAAAATATTTTATGTCCGAAGAAGTTAATATCTCAATTTCTAGCTTGAAACCCGTGCTATGACACCGGGATTGGTGGAATTTTTCATATTGTTGGTTCATGTCCATTGAGGCGGGGCTTCGCCCCGCACCCGTCCCAATGAGAACTCTAATACGCTATACAATATTACTATCCAATGGATTGACAATTAACAATTAAAGATCTCATATAGTTTTGAAAACTCTTTGTAATATAATCTAAAAGATCTCACAAATTCATAATATTATGCAACATAAAGTAAAGAAGCAAAGTCTTAATAATATTCTATCCCAAACCCTAATAAAGGGGCCAAATCACGTTTGTACTTCACTCGCTATATACGCCCCACCTTCCTTACGTATAATATCATATATTTGTGTTAAGGAATCAAGTGTCCAACTAAATTACGCCTTTAGGATCCAACTACTTATATTAAAGTAAAAAATCACTCTCACTATATAGTCCAACTAAATTGCGCCTTCAGGATCCAACTACTTATATTAAAGTAAAAAATCACTCTCACTGTATAACTATATCAATATTTGATGTTAGAGACACTAAAGAAAAACATGGTATTAATATAAAATAGATTGTGAACTCTAAATAGGGAAAAACATGAAGTGCTTCCCGTCGTTACCGATGCAATGATATATCTTTATATAGAAATCATACATTTTCATTATGAATCAAGCGGCCAACTCAACTCCTCTTCCAGACCTCAACTTCCTGTAGTTAAATAAAAATAACAATCGCTATATAGTTGTATCAATATCTGATATCAGAGATACTATAAAAAGAAACATAATATATTTATAAAAAATAGATTTCCATCTTTAAATATTGAAAATTAAAGCGTATGAAGTGCTTCCTGTCGAAGATGATGTAATCAAAGAAATGTAAAGATATATCTTCCCGTCAAACTAACAAACACCAGCAAAAAATTGTTCATTATTGCTGGTGTTTTGATTCCGTTCTCAAGTATCATCAAAACTTAGCAAACCACATGAAAATATAGAGAAAATTAAATTCATATTTTTTCCACATAGCTTTGTTTGAGAACAAAAAAAAAAAGTTAACCTTGAACTCTAAAAGCGGAAATAACATTCATGAAGAATTTTTTTTCCTAATTTTAGAGCAACAAAATGAAAAATATCAACTTGAAATCAACATCATTTGTTTGAAGGAAACTAAAAAAATTTCAGGCATCTCGATACCATGAAGAAGGGCAAGCAGAAAATAAATAAACTTCTTATCCACTTGCGAAAACACGAAAGCTGCAACTTGATTTTATATACAGAATATAACTAATTGTGTAACACGTCACGAATGGATAAATCCATTAATATGAATATAACAACCACCATGAAACTTAACAGATACTGTGAAGTCCAATCAAAATGAAACACGAGAATAATAGTTTCAACGTAAGTTTCAGCGGCTCTCTCCTCTGCTCCAAGAATAATACGTGATCTCCAAAGTTGTAGAAGTCTTCCCTTTTTATGTCTCTTCTTAGGTCCAAAATTAGGTATAGTCTTCAAAGTCCATTAGTTGGAAATTCACCCAGCCCACGAGAGAGAGAAACCCATGTAGAAATTCTGTCCCAAAAACTTTCGACGGAAAACTGGGTTTTTGGCCGGAAATTGACCGGAATCCGGCGCCGGAAAAGTATCACCGGTGACAGGCTAAGTCCACCCGGTCACCGGTCAACGAGTCAGCACGGTCGGATCAACTGAGTGAACTCGGGTCAACTCCGAGTCATACCGAGTCAGATTCATAACTAGCTAACTGACTTGTCTTACTGGGCTGAATGGTCTTGGCCTAGCCCATTTGCACTGGCCATAATTCTATGATGCGCCAACAACTCGTATCCAGCCATGATGGATATGGATTCCTCACAGCTGCAGCTTTAACTCATATCTCACTGCAATCATAATCAGCTGACCGCATATCCCATAGCAACCTGCAATATGAGATCTTAACCGTTGTAGGTCAGTCCACCACCATTGCCTAGCCATTGCAGCTTCACAACCAACACCAGCTCCATCGCAGACATACCACCACTTGAACTGTAGCTTCAACATCACTTGTTTTAGTGTATCAAACCATCACCACAACAACACCAACTTGAATTCATTACTACTGCCATAAAACCAACAAGTTGGTAGCTTATCCTTGCTCCATGTAACAACACTTCTAGCTCTGCAACTCGAGAACTGCACACAACTCCCCAACCGCATCTCCATCTCTATTTGAGTTTGCCCTATAATGCACAACTCATATGTTCCTCCATCTGAGCTGCTAACTGCCTGCAATCTCCCATTTATCTTCGAATGCTGCTCAACTAACACAGACACAAACCTTTCTTTTGTAAATACCACCTGCAGTTCACTAGCCGTAGCCACCATAATCCTCAAGGAAATAACATGCACATCATTCCAGCTCCATTCAATCCACTATTTCCCTAGTCTCGATCTCATCCTTCACTGCCAGTAAACTCCGTCCAACCTCTCATCTTAACTCTTAAGTCTTAGCAGATCCAAACATCTGGTAGCAACTCACCCACTCGAACCGGTTTCTCTTCAGTTCAGTTCACATCTTGAGCATCATGAATAGAACAACCCAGCTTCTCCTTAGCACCATCTCAATTTGAGATGCAATCTGTAGCTTCTAGTTCTCCAGCTGAGGTCACAACCACCTGTACTTGAGCCCTCATCTCAGACCCATGGCAATCACCAAAACCACCATTTCAGTTGCATCTCAGTTTTCAATCAACAACAACAATTCATTACCACCAGATCCTAGCTGTACCACTGACTCCATAATCACCTCCAGGCTTCATTTTCTCAAGCATCAGCATCATCACTCAATTTGAGTTCACATCTGAGATAACCCCTGTCCTAATCATTCATCTAAACAACTTCATATTTGCACATTTGGATGACTCACTGCACCATTTTATCAGCAGAACATCTCATTCAAACCCAACCATTAGCAGACCAGAATGGACAGCAGCACATACTTCTCAACATCACCAACAAAATCATCTTGCCACTTCAGAACCCATCTCAAATTGAACTCAGCAAACCCATTTCTGTAACCTTCCCTGTCAGTTCATCTGCTTCAGTTCAATACTCCAGCAGCTATCACCTGCATCTCCTTGAATCTCCATTTGCTCATCTCAACAACATCAACACTTTCTCGATCCCCTAATCAACTTCAAACCACAAACCCCTCATCAAGTCCTTCGATTTCTTCCACCATATCCATCTTCCAGAAACATCAGTGTCTCAATCTCAGGAAGCATCAGATTCATGTTCTTCCCCAGTTCTCAATCCACTTAAAACCCTAAATCTGAATCAGACCCATCTAATGTTCATCCGAGTCTTAAAATTCATCATAATACCCATGGAAATCAACAACAACAAGAGTTCATAGATTTCTCAGATCTGGCAAAACCCTAACTCAATTCTTCTCTGCACTGATTCGAAGCACAATCCCATTTTGACAACAATATCACTCTCATCTTCCATGGTTCAATTTCAACCAGTGGCCGCATTTACATCTCTGAGTTAGAGATAAATGATTGAAAGAAATCATTTGCTCTGAAATTTAGGGTTGTGTAGGAATATGAAATGAACTGGATACATCCACCCTGGTGAGGTAGATAAGGGGTACCCAGGGCATGTAGAAAGGACACCAATAATGACATCCTCCTTTTCCTCCGTTATTCTCCCGATAGCGCTTTACTACGCAATGACGATTCTGCCCTCTTGCTCCAAATGAACGTGCTCTTCTTTTGATAATTCATCCACCAACAGCAGCCGTCCTTTACTTCTCATATCCACTTCCTTCCTTCAATTCTATTCATCACTAAAGCTGTCATGCTTTTCAGACAAATGAATATGCATCACTAAAGCCGACATACTTTTCAGACAGAGATCAAGAAATAGAAGCGAATAATGAGAAATAATCCGCCTCCAACGCTTTTGCCCTTTTTTCCATATTTCCTCTCCTTTTGTTCCAAATGACTCCAAAGTACCTAAATACTCAAAAACAAAACATAAGATACATAATTTACAAGAAAACTAGCAGAGAAAGCATAAACAATAGATAAATAATAAGGTGTTTTAGACACCTATCAGTTTTCATACACAATTGCTCCACGGAATCCCTCTGCAAGGTCTCGTGTTTTCTACTTCTGTAAAGAGTCAAGAAACTATTACGTACTCCCTAACTTTCACTATCTTTAAATCAAATTAACAAATCAATTTAGCGTGCACTCTAAACAACCTATCAATCAATCATAAACATTAATATTAGTAAAAATAAACGATAATCATATGAAAAACTTCAAGATAGAATTGAAACAAAAACTCAAACCATATGTTAAGAACTAGGAATTCATCCTCAATCAATAAGAAAATTAGATACTCATAGTTTGGAGTTCACACAATAATAATAATAAATAAAGAAGAAAGAAAAGATGATGGTTGCTCCTTCCTCCAATCCTTGTGCACTTTAACTCCTTCTCCAATGTAGATGTGTGTAAAAAGTTGTAGAGAACTCCTTTATTTATAGGCTTCAATACTCTCCATATCTTTGTAGGAAAAGAATCTACATTCCATAAGAACACCACTTTCCCAATTTGAGCCATATTCCAATTTCAAGTCCAGTTCTCCAAAACTTCAAAGTTTTCATCAAATTCCCAATTCTAAGTCTTTACACACATGAGAGAAGTCCACACAAAATTCTGTAATTTTGGCTCGCTGGAAAACTGGGTTTTTGGCCGGAAATCAGCCGGAATCCGTCACCGCCGGCTACCTGAAAATTCTTCTCCGTCGAGAGAATATTCTGTCAGTCCACCATTAGAGATAACGGTCAGAAAGGTCAAACCGTCAGTCAACAGAGTCAAGGGAGAAGAGTCAGCCATTGAGTCAGCTGTCTTACTCATGGCTGAGAGGTCTTAATCACTGAGCTGGATCGGGTCGAATCGCCGAACTGAGTTAACTCAGTTGAGTAACAATTTCAGCAGAGCTCTGTTTGTTTCTGGGCATTCCTCATTCCAAATTCCAGCCGATTTTCTTCCCTTGTGACAACCTAACATACATCTATAAATTTCCATACCCATTTCCTGCTTCAGATCACCTCCATCTGCCAGACACCCATCTGTAGCTTTCACACACAGCCCCAATATCTTTGTAATTAAACCATTCAGCACTACCAACACTTCCCTACAGAATTCTTCATCGGCTGCTTCTCAAATCCAGCAATACCACCAATTTCCATCACCAGCTGAAGCTCAATATCTTCTCTATTCAACATCATCATGTTCAACCTCCATGTCTTGCTTTTCAGGCCTCAAAACCCATTATTCGTCTTCCAACAACAAACTGGTTCTTAAACCAGAGACCCATCTTGAATTCAATCGAATATCTTTCAATCAAAACTCCTAATTATGACATACAACATCAATTTCTTGTCTGTGTTCTTCTCGATCTAGACAGACCACCAACAACACCAAAATCCCGATTTCCAAATTCATCCATCTCCATCGATTGATTGATGAAACCCGTCTCCATTTCGTTCTCAAGAGAGCTCAAAACCCATTCTACTCAACAGAGATCCCAAATTTCTTCTTTCTCAGATTCAAACAAACCCTTCACTAAGTTCTCTTCTCCATCTTCTGTTCATGGCAGGATCACCCTCGGCTCTCTCTCGGTATTTCTCAATCTGGTTTCTGCAATAACATCAGCCGATGTTTCCTTTCTATCTTACTTCTCAATTTCAAGTGTAAAGAATTTCGAGAAGAGTTTCTCGATTTAGGGTTGGAAATGATTGGGGTGGTTATTGACACCCCACTGCATAAGATAAGAGATACCCCAGTGGATACCCTATAACATGTAGTCTCCCCTTAATATCAGCTGGATACTTATAATGCTTTTCCAAAAGAGTTGCCCCTTAACATTAACTGAGATCCAATAGTTTTCTCCCCTGAAATGACCTTTTTGCCCTTTTGTCTCAAATTGAATGATTTCTTCTTCTTTTCCTCCATGGGACTCCAGAGTACCTAATCACCCAAAAACACGCGTAAAATACATAATTTACAAGAAAAATAGCAAAGACAACATAAACTCTATGGATAGTAAATACGGTGTATTCTACACATATCACTATATAGACTAAAGATATACACATGTGACATTTCGAGGTGAGTATATCTCGCTTATTTATTTCTCGAAATATGTGTTGGTAAAGCTTTCGCTTTATCCAAGTTCATATTTTCCTAGTGACTAAAGTCATGTTATGTTTCAATCACTTTGGAAATTTCTCTAACGAAAACTAGTTTGTGAATAACAACTATATGACGTCCTCTGATAATGTTTCAATGATTGAAATGGGAGTTCAGACAATATAACCACTGAGATATAAACATTGTTGTGGTAACACATACATGTATAAGTCCTTAGCACTTGAACCGAAGTTTGCGAACTTTGTTGATCAAGTGAAAACCGGAACTTGAGCAGTCAACCCAGTCCGCGAACTCAGTTCGCAAACGTGCATAGTTCTCGAATTCGAGAAATTCTGCTAGAGTCGTAGCTCAGTTTTAGTCCGCGAACTCAGTCCACAAACTGACGAAAGTTATCGAACCCGAGAATTTTTGCTGGAGTTTGTGAACTCCAACCGGTTACTTAAGTCCGCGAACTTGAGTGGTTATGTATAAAAACGATGTTCGTGAACTTATTTAAATTATCTAAGGAATGTTATTGCAAACCGTGGCTTTATAGGTCATGAATCTATTCGAGTGAATCACATCGTTTTTGCTTCAATTGTTTCTTGTGTAGTACATAAGATCTCATAGCAATTGAACAACTCTCTAACTGGTTATTTGAGTCATTTGGACTAGTTATGGTGAAGAAGAATATGGTTGATATGAAAGTTATCATTTGGCTAACCATTTGGTTGACTAATATTGAACCAACTATTGTACATGTTTGGGTACGGTTACACAAACCCAAAATCTTCAAGTACATGTGTGTATGGCAAGCTAAGTTTTCGATCTAACGGTTGAGAGATATTAGCTTGCATCTAATCAGGTTTTCATCTAACGGTGAATATTGAATGCTTTGTTACTAAGCTAACATTGATTGCAAACCCTGATTTGAAAGACTATATAAGGGAGAACTCTAGCAATTGGGAAACCTAATCCCCACACATTCTGTGTGATAGTAGTTTGCTAAGCTAGAGTCGATTCTCCTTTAACCTTTGGTTTTCTTCTTCTAAAACCAGGTTCACAACTTAAAGACTTCATTGGGATTGTGAAGCCAGACCGATACTACTTTTCTTGTAGTTGTGTGATATTGTTGTTTCTATCGTACGAGTACAATTGTAATAATTGGATTGAGATTTTTTTCTCCGATAGGCAAGATATAAAAGTAATCACAAACATCTTCGTCTCATCGTTTGTGATTCCACAATATCTTTTTTCGCTGCGTCGATTAAGACTATTGTGAGGTGATTGATAAAACTGAGTTTTTCTTCAGGAATATAAGTCTGGATTTATTGATTGGTTCATGTTCACCTTGATTTATCAAAATACGGAACAAAACTCATACGTTTATTCGTGGGAGACGAATTTATCTATCTTGTAGACTTTTCTATGTGAGACAAATTTGTTTGCTAAAGTCTTCGACTTTGGGTCGTAGAAACTCTTGGTTGTGGGTGAAATCAGCTAAGGGAATCAAGTGCGCAGTATCCTGGTGGGATCATAGGCGTAGGAGCATAACTGTACCTTGGATCAGTGTGAGATTGATTGGGGTTCAACTACAGTCCATACTGAAGTTAATTTGTAGTAGGCTAGTGTCTGTAGCGGCTTAATACAGTGTATGTTTAATCTGGACTAGGTCCCGAGGTTTTTCTGCATTTGCGGTTTCCTCGTTAACAAAATTCTGGTGTCTGTGTTATTTCTTTTCCGCATTATATTTTTATATAATTGAAATAATACAGGTTGTGTGTTGTTCAATCAATTAGAATATGCGACCTTATTGGTTGTTGATTTAATTTGATTGACATTTGGATATTGGTCGTTGGTACCATCCAAGTTATCTCTCTTTGATTAGACTCGCGAATCACATTTGCTTGAGTAAATAAAATTGAGAGATTGAGATAATAACTCCTTGAGTATTTTCTATTGATTGAGTCTAGTTGATTCTCTAGAAAATAACTCAGAGTTGTCCATACAGATTGCTAATCGAAATATTGGGTGAGGTTGTTAGACCCCCGCTTTTTCATCACCCTCTCCATTTGAATGAATATTAATACCGTAAATATTTTCTCCATCCTTTTCTTCATATTGATGTTCCTTATTTTTGCCTTTATGAAAAGATTTCATTGTTTCAATCACCCCGATCACCAATCTACTCGGTAACGCTATCCAAACTCGCAATCCACCCCACCCCCTCTCCAAAATCTTAATAAGTTCTCTATTTCCAAACGATTCCATAGTGATCTCAAAGCTTTTTCGATCTAGTTGTATCAGTTTTCTTCCTCCTCCATATCTCTCTCTTAAGTTTTCTCTCCGATACTCACGATGCTTCTCTCTCATCTCATCTCCACGGTATACATCTCCACCATTTAATGTTATGTTGTTACCAAAACTAAAATTAATGATATTAAAAATTATAAATTAGATAGTATTATTATTTTAGAAAATATTTTTGAAAAATAAAAACAAACTTATATTGCTTTTATTATGGAGTCTATAATTAGAATGGGATGTAAGAATAAGTAGAAGTTTTATTATGAATTTTATAACTATCCATAAATGTTTTTATTCAAAAAAAGAATGACACTTAATACAAAGATATTAAGTTGATTTTTTCCTTATATATGGTGATAATATTTAAGATTTTGAATTAAGTTTATATTAAAAATGATTTTATGATTATAAAAAATAAAGGGTATATTTGATAGTTTAAGGGAAAAGTATGTCTATAAACAGAGCAGACAGATAAAAAGAGACAGACCAAAGTAGAAATTAGGACAGATAAAAAAAGACAGAGAGAGTATATTTAATTTGGTTAAATAAGAAATATAAGATTCTCGTTACTTCGCTAGGACAAAGATTTTACGATTTAGTCTCCACTTATAGATTGTGAAAGAGAACAATTATTTATAGCGCAAATATATTTTTATCGAGAATTAATAGTCCATTATTATAATTCCACATACCAAAAATCCATAGTTAATTATACTATATATGAAATTGATGTTGATTACGAAAGTAACCATTACCTAGTAGGATTTTTTTTTTTTTTTAATAAACAAAAGATCTTGTCAAATTTATAATCCCTAATATATTTTATTTTCTACTGTTTTTATTCCGCCACATCACGTTTCAAAAACAAAGATTCCTCACCGCTATTGTATATTCCTTGAAATTGTAAAGGTAAAATAATCAGATTTTTCACTATTCGTCCAGTGAAAAGTCGATTTTTCACTAAAACGTCAAGTGAAGCAAACCAGTTTCTCGTTATATTAAATTGGTGAAAATATTCAATTTTGACCAGCAAAAAATACAGAAAGATTATGAAAAGTTTTATCATCTATATTAACAACAACATAAATTGACATTTAAGACAAGAAAAATCAAACCGAAAATTTAAAGTCGATTTTTTAATGTAAAATAAAATAAAAAAATCGGAATTTTAAAACACAAATCAGAACTGAGAAAAATGAATATTAACAAAGTACAAATAAAAAGAAATATAGGTTGGATGATTTATTTCGTGATCAAACCAATTGATCAGATCTAGTTTTGGAATTAAATGATATATGATAGACCCGAAGTATTGATATATTATTGAGAAAATCAATCGACAATCGAAAATAAAAAAATATTAGAAATAGAGACTTAATAATTATAAAAATGGAAGCTGACTGCTGAGAGAGAAATAAACAACTCAGATCTCAAATAAATTGTTATATAGTATCTAACTATCTTGAAACCCGTGCTACGCATCGGGACTGCTGGAATTTCTTACATCCTCAGTTCGTGTTCACTAAGGCGGGGCTTCGCCCCTCACCCGTCCTAAGAAGAGTTCTAATAAGCTTATAGAATTATTATCCAATAGATTGAAAATTAACAGTTAAAAGTTTATAATAATAAAATTTATAATATTATTATGATTTGAAGATCTAACATGGTTTTCAAAACTAATTTCATGCAATATATTAAAATAATAAAAAAAATTACAATTTTTTTTAATAAATAAACTAAAATATTTTATGTCCGAAGAAGTTAATATCTCAATTTCTAGCTTGAAACCCGTGCTACGACACCGGGATTGGTGGAATTTTTCATATTGTTGGTTCATGTCCATTGAGGCGGGGCTTCGCCCCGCACCCGTCCCAATGAGAACTCTAATACGCTATACAACATTACTATCCAATGGATTGACAATTAACGATTAAAGATCTCATATAGTTTTGAAAACTCTTTGTAATATAATCTAAAAGATCTCACAAATTCATAATATTATGCAACATAAAGTAAAGAAGCAAAGTCTTAATAATATTCTATCCCAAACCCTAATAAAGGGGCCATATCACGTTTGTACTTCACTCGCTATATACGCCCCACCTTCCTTACGTATAATATCATATATTTGTGTTAATGAATCAAGTGTCCAACTAAATTACGCATTCAGGATCCAACTACTTATATTAAAGTAAAAAATCACTCTCACTATATAGTCCAACTAAATTGCGCCTTCAGGATCCAACTACTTATATTAAAGTAAAAAATCACTCTCACTGTATAACTATATCAATATTTGATGTTAGAGACACTAAAGAAAAACATGGTATTAATATAAAATAGATTGTGAACTCTAAATAGGGAAAGACATGAAGTGCTTCCCGTCGTTACCGATGCAATGATATATCTTTATACAGAAATCATACATTTTCATTAAGAATCAAGCGGCCAACTCAACTCCTCTTCCAGACCTCAACTTCCTGTAGTTAAATAAAAATAACAATCGCTATATAGTTGTATCAATATCTGATATCAGAGATACTATAAAAAGAAACATAATATATTTATAAAAAATAGATTTCCATCTTTAAATATTGAAAATTAAAGCGTATGAAGTGCTTCCTGTCGAAGATGATGTAATCAAAAAAATGTACAGATATATCTTCCCGTCAAACTAACAAACACCAGCAAAAAATTGTTCATTATTGCTGGTGTTTTGATTCCGTTCTCAAGTATCATCAAAACTTAGCAAACCACATGAAAATATAGAGAAAATTAAATTCATATTTTTTCCACATAGCTTTGTTTGAGAAAAAAAAAAGTTAACCTTGAACTCTAAAAGCGGAAATAACATTCATGAAGAATTTTTTTTCCTAATTTTAGAGCAACAAAATGAAAAATATCAACTTGAAATCAACATCATTTGTTTGAAGGAAACTACAAAAATTTCAGGCATCTCGATACCATGAAGAAGGGCAAGCAGAAAATAAATAAACTTCCTATCCACTTGTGAAAACACGAAAGCTGCAACTTGATTTTATATATAGAATATAACTAATTGTGTAACACATCACGAATGGATAAATCCATTAATATGCATATAACAACCACCATGAAACTTAACAGATACTGTGAAGTCCAATCAAAATGAAACACGAAAACTGCAGACCTTATTTTCTATATGGAGCACAACTAATTGTGTAACACATCAGAGATGGATAAATCCTCTAATCAGATAATGATTTTCATCTTCATATATCATAGCATACCTAGGAAATCCAAAATACTATTGAGCAAAAGTGATTAGGACTGAAGATGTTAATAAAGAAATCTCCAAAAGTTAAGTGATGCACTTCATACCGTACATCAACAGGGTAATCCGTGATTTTAGAAGGCGGGACACAAAAGATAACACAGGAGAATTTATACAATGTTTCCAAACCCCAAAAATATGGAAACAACCCAGCATTTATCAAATCGACATTTTGTTTTTGTCATTGTTTGTCCGTATATATTACATCTTGGTTGACCCTACATATCAATTCAGAATTTCATCAATTCCTGTTAAGGAAAAACAAAATTTCAACAATGCGAAGTAACACTGGTAATATTGACCCTCTATATCCTTAATTACGTAAAAAAAAAATAATCTAAAAACCTGTAAATTAAGTTTTCCCTTGCTATAAAATGCTAAGAGATAAAACAATTGAGATGATAACCTACCAGATTCCTGGCATAGCCACACGCTAACATCGAAATCTCTGGGGTTTTTTCCTGAGATAATAGAAAATGTGCGTTTGGAAGCTGTTCGATATCAATCAAGCTGTTTTGGTATACGTCTCGTATCCATATCGAACCACAAAAAGAAAAATATTAACCAACGCAAGAAAGTTTATGTGACCAAGGAAAAAATTAACTATAAAATCTTCAGTTATACTATATGATTATTGTAAAATATATATGAAGAACTATCATCGCTCTCATTCAGTATATCAAAATCATAAAAATGACATACCTTGTAAGATAGAAAAAAATAACTATAAAGAGCCTTGTACATTCTTGTTGCTGCACTTGGGTTTATTTCATCTCGTGTATGCCCTATAAATATGTCCGTTGTTGATTGGAAATTGGAAACGAATATTCGAAAAAAGCGATTGCTTAAGTATTGATTTTGGAATATGTATTTTTTGTGGTAACTAATAAAATATGCGACAAATCAATCAAACCCCATATTTAATAATCAACACTAAATCAAAGAGAGAGGATTACCGAAGCTGTTGTCAAAGAGAGAGGTAGCGCCGTTTGCATTTCTTACGATGATCTACCAAAAATAAAGAAAAAGATATCACAACCATGGATGAAACAACAAAACTAATATAATGAGTTTGCAGAAGACAAAAACGTAAAAATAAATAAAAAACTTTCAACTTGTTCTTCAACAAAAAGAGTATCTTTCGTTTCATAGATAGGCGAAGAAAAACTAATGTAGCTCTTGACCGAATGCTTTTATATAGAGATACCAATGACCAAACCCATAAATAAAACGATTTGTGGCCAGTATCTACATATTTTTTGCAAGTTAAAGTCATAAAAATCACGACCTTGTCTAGTAATATTTTTTTTACTAATGGTATTTATTTATTTCAACATATCTTTTTAGTGCTTTTCAATGAATAATAAGAACTAAATTGGAAACAAAAATCCTAATAGTTACCTTTTTAATTCACAAAAAAAAAACATTTATATTTTTGGGTTGTTGTCGTATTTTTGGTTAACCACAATTATATATTTTTTTTTCTTTTTATATCCTTTTTATATATTTCATGTCCAAAATTAAGTATGAAAAATATATTAGTTATATTTTTTTTATCCTTCGACAAAAAATAAGTAAATGTTAGATGTTGTTAGATTTTAATTCGAAATACTCGAAATATAAATATGAATTTGATTTTTTTGATATTCAAAATTATAAATATTAATTAATATAGTAGTTTTTATATTTTGTTATACTTTATTTCAAAATCAATGTTTATACAACAGGAGGGTTTGGTGTGTCACCCAGCGGCCAGGATACATAGGATTTTCTATCTAGCGGCTGTGATCTTCCCCTCCCCTCCTAGAATAACGTATTGGCTTTGTTAATCCAATGGCCATGTACCGTTTGTGTCCCACGGCAGACGCAATTTAATTCCTAATCCTCTCTCCAAATTCATTACTTACGTTTTCTATCCTCTCTTCTTCTGTAACGCAGAAAACCTAGAAAAGATTCATCCTTTCAGTTCCTATCAACCTCCGGCAATCAATGGTACTCTCATCATCTTACTCTTCTTGAATGTTCTTCTTTGGACATTACAATAAATAAACGCTCATCCCAGCTTTAATTGGATTCTCTATATATATTGTCTCATCCATTCGAAGACACCATCCGCTCCACAACCTGAAACTGTAAGTTTTTTTTTCCCTAACTTCCATTTATATGCTCTATCCATGGTGGTTTACTTTCGAGACATTAAAATTTGATTAATTAAAAAAAATTGTTTCTCTATGACTCTATAGAGGATCTAATCTACAGTATAACACATGAAATATTTAGTTTTCTTTTATAAAATTTTCTGTGTGGTTTGTTTATTGATTTTCCTAGCATGATGTTACTTTTTTCTTTTTGGTATATACTAAGTATTCAAGGCTGCTATGTTTCACTTGATTCTTTTTTTTTTTTTTTTTGCTAATCCTGATTAGGTCTTTCATGACTCCTTTGTACCTTTTTTTGAAATGGTCCATATCTACCAAAAAAAAAAAAAAAACAAGCAATTTTTTTTTTGCAACACAGGTGATTTGCGAAACCCATAATGTAGGATCCTTAGCCACCCAATCCAATTTTAAGATCTTATGATCCCTAGACTAAGGAAATGTGAATAGTTGGACTTTGTGTTCACAACAACGTCACCTGTGTTGATATCGTTATTGTTGACAAGCAGGTAGTAATCATGTATGTTACCAGTGTCCATTAAGTTTAAATACGTACTGAAGATTCTGTTGTAATCCTGATGCATGGATACCCCGTAATCTATCTGGAAGTTTTGATTAGCAGATCCCTGGGGTGGTTTGTACTCTATGGAGAAGTTACACTTGGATGCTGCTAAACAAATTCCAACCCGCAAATAGTGAGAAGAGGGGGTTCTTTTGGTGGAACACCTCCCTCACCGTTTTGGATGGTTATTGTGTGTCCATTATCCCCCACAATTCGTGTTTCAATGAGGTTCACTGCTAAACCAAGTGCTTAACATTCTGTTACGAAATAAATTTTATTTGTAGCTTAATTCCAAATATTATATTGGTTTTTCTATGTCGAATAGTCAATGTCTGTATTAGTATAATAATCATTTTCTTGAAGTAATTTGTTGTTGCTCAAATGTATGGTTCTGTTGATGCCTCCAAAAAGGTTGGTGTTTATAGCTGCATTTTGTCATTCCTTTTTTTTTTTTTTTTTTTCCTAAAAGGGATTCTTATCTTATGCTTAGTATTCTAACTGACGAGTACATTAATTGACACAAGTCTTTCTGTTTATCCGCTGGAATGAGATGTTTTTAGGCATTTGAAAATTGAGTTTATGTAATTGCAGAAACTAGGTTGTACAAGATGGAAGTAATGTTCTTAATTTCCTCTCCTCCTTTGCCATCCGAAAGTGTAAAAATATTGGCAGATCATTGGAGCGCGAATTACAGAGGATGGTAGCCAGCATAATTAATCATCAGGTAAAGTAGTTTGATTTTCTTATATATGATTTTAAACTTGGTGGAAATGCTTAGTAGAAGTCTTTGCTTGAATCAAATTGAGTTGTCAATCTAAATTGTAGTATAACAAGGGAGTTTTCAGGTCTTTGCTTGAATCAGATATTCTTAACTGTTTGGAAATCTTCATGCCTGTGGGTAATGTTTCCAAAGTGACCAATTACTAGACTGCATCCTTCCTTAATATTATTATTTATAACTGTACAATTTAATTTGGTAGTGTTAGTAGTTTGGAAAGCATGACTTTAACTGTACAATCTAATATGTCGATGTTATGTTTTTACGCTTCAGTTATAAAATTGTGTTTCTTCATATTTCTTTATTGTATCAGGTTAAGCCAGAGTAGTGACCTTCTGGATCGAATTTTGTTATAAGTAATACTCTTTAGAATACTGATGCTCTTCTTATTTTGTGGCGCTTATTTTGTTTTTTTTGTTATTGAACAATTGTTTTGTTGTATATATAGTTAGTCGTCGCCTTACTGATACTGGAGTTGAATATTTTGCAGCGAAGAGTAGTTGTTGCATGGAGAAAAAATGCAGCAGTAATAGTGTGGTAGATTCTTAGAGTTGCAGATGAGTCAAGTGTCAATTAAATGGCTTGGTTACAAACACTAATCATCACTGTGGGAAATGCTTTCAGTTGGTTAGGTCCTTTTGAAAGAGAGTTATGCTATGCATTATACCAGTAACATTCTTTAATTAATGTCGGCGTTTATTACTTATTAGCATGCAGATCTTTGCGCATAAGCACTTCTCCTCTCAACAAACTGATTTGTGAAATAGTGGTCCATGTCATTGAAATAGGTGTTAGGATACTCAAATACAAAATCTAAGATAGCATTACTTGCATGTTATATGTGGCATGTACTAAAACTGTCCCTGATGATGTCTATTTGGAAGCACTACTCATGCCGTGTAATATGTAAAGTAACTCTAATTCTATTAAGTGAGGTGTTTTGTAAAACAAAATTTACATATAGAGATATTCATTCCAAAACTCCAGAGTGGGTGTTATTTACTTATGGTGAATTTTGGACATGTCATGGCTTCCTTGCTGTTTCAGTCTAGCACTTTGTTGAATTTTTTGTTATTGTCTTTTTTTTATCTCGAAATGTAACCAACCATGATCAAATATCTACCTCTTATGTGTTCGCACAATAGTTGGATCTTATGAAATTCTCTTGGACCGACCACACATACAGGCTAAACTTAGCTCAGATTTTCATCAAACTTTTCCCCTTCCTGTTCGTAATTTCTCCATAACCATTGATTAAATGTGAATGTATATATATATTCCCTTTTTGTCGATGTAATTGTTATTTAAAGTACTGATTCGTTTTTTACATTTCCCTGTTGTAACTTTCCATATTGTTAGATCACGGACTTTAGTAATTGTTATGCCAGCAACATCAAGTTTCCTATTTACCAAATTTTAACACTTATCAACTAATGCTCCGAGCTTTGTCCTTCTTGGTACAAATTTTGTTTTTATGGAGAAGTACGCATGAGAAATCTATACAAGGACGGGAAGAGAATGGCTTCCAAAGATATAAGCATTGTGTACCGCTGCCAAATTTTTTGTTTGAGAGTTAAATAGTTGGGCACTACTGCACCTTACCATCTTTTATTTAATAGTTTTCATCGTTCGAGGAAAAAAAAAAAACGTAAGAAAATAGGTTTGTCGGGAAGCCTTGGTAGTTTGCGCTGACAATCGTTTTTGTCTATGTACCCGTTAAAAGCTTCAAGGTGCAGGGGTTTCAAATTAAAATTTCTATAGGGGCAAAGATGAAATTATATATATTAAAAGATGTGTAAAAAAATAACAACATGTACTGGTAGGAATGAAAGGGGCGTTTAAAGTGTGGGAATGAGGGGTGTTTAAAAAATGTTTGATGTTTTGATATAGCCCCTGCAGTTTGACACGGAGAGCAGCAAAATTATACCTCTGGGCTGGATTCTGTTGAAATACTTTATCTTCAATTTACCTGGCGATGAGTGTTTAGAGATGTTTGATGTCCCAGACTCCCAGCTAACGCCACTGTGAAATAGCCCGTGCCGTTATGGCACGGGTCATCCCCTAGTACTCAAAATATAGATGTAAATCTTATTTTTAGATAAATATGTTGAGTTGATTGTCATAAATGTACGAAATCAATAAATTATTTTTATTATTTTTTGGATTTTTTATAATAACTACATGAAATTATAAAATATTAATAAATATTAATATAGTAATCTTTTTGTCATTTCTATATTTTTTTCCTTATAAAAGATTTTAAAAATATAATTTATCCATAAATACGTTGAATTAATTTTTTTTTATTCATAAGGTTTTTTTTTGAAGCATTTTATTCATAAATGTAAGAATTAATATATTATTTTTTTATTTTCTGGATTTTTTTTGAAATTATGAAAGATTCAAAAAAAATATGAATTATATTATTTTATTCCATAAATATGTTGAATTTTTTATTTATTTTAATCATAAATGTCCGAAATTAATATAATAGTTTTCTTTATTTTATATATTTTCACAGTAAATACACGAAATTATAATAAATCTTTTTTTATTCCATAAATACGTTGATTTTTTTTTAATCACAAATATCCAAAATTATAATGTAATATCTTTTTAATTCTCTGGATCTATTACAATAATTACATGAAATTTTAAATATAATTATTTTATTTCATAAATATGTTGAATTGTTTTTTTTAATTTTAATCATAAATGTCCAAAATTAATATAGTAATTTTTTTATTTTTCGGATTTTCATAAAATTATAAAAGATTATTTTATATATATATTATTTTTTCATTTTTAGATATTTATTATCAATACTAAAAATTAATATAGTTATTTCTATATTTTTTTTTCTATTTAAAAGATTCAAAAATTATAAATCTTTTTTTATTCTGTAAATACGTTGTTTTTTTTAATCGTAAATGCCAAAAATTATAATGTAATATCTTTTTAATTCTCTGGATCTTTTACAATAATTACATGAAATTATAAATGTAATTATTTTAATTCATAAATATGTTGAATTGATTTTTTTTTATTTTAATCATAAATGTCCAAAATTAATTAGTAATTTATTTTATTTTTTTGGATTTTCACAATAAATACACGAAATTAATATATCAATTTTTCTAAATAATGGGGGCCGTCCGTCGCGTGTGTCCCACTAATCCATCCAATCTACACCACACATTGTCAGATCAACGCACCATATCTAGCGAAATTTCGTCCGACGAATACAAATGGTTTCTCAATTAGCCAATGAAAGCGCGAGGTTACGGTAACCAACCAATAAGAGGGAGGGTAAGCAACACCAATGTTACTTTTATTCTGGAGTGAGGGATGGTATTGAGTTTTTAGGTTGTTGATTTATATATTTGTAAAGCACGTGAGGTTGACCCCAGACCTAAGGCATGGGTGATTAGTAAATAATTCAAGTCATATTTACCTATCATAAAAATATCAAATATGTAAATATTAGTAAAATACAAAACTTCGCATACATACTAATCCTCTATACTTGTTTCTCTAGGAATGTGAAAGTAATAATTGATTTAGTTTTCTGAAAAGTATTGTAGATGCATTTTACTACAAACTACATCCAAAGGATAGAAATCTTCTTCTCATGCAAGTGAAAGTAAGAGCTTAACAATAGACACAAGGATATACGTGGTTCGGTATGATTACCAAGGTCCACGGGGGTGAAAGGATGAATCTTATTGCTTCAAGGTGTTACAATGGTGTCACTCCCCGAGTTGAACTCTCTTCCTTACAAAATGAACTAATTCTCCACTCTCTTTCTCTTTTGTGAGATTACAAGTCTCTCTCTCCCCAAAATTACAACCCCCTCTCTTGGGTACAAGTTCTTCTATTTATAGGGGAGGCTACATACAACTAAACTATGGTGTTGGTCACAATATATCTATCTTGAAGTCCTGTATCGGTCCAGCTCGCATCGTCTCTTCTTCCATAGATATGGCCGATGTAATTTGGTTCCTCGGCAGCCTCTTATCCGAGCCGATCCTTTTAGGTGCTCTCTTGGTGCGATGTCGCCCCTCCAATCCTGTCGCCCTTTTAGTTGGACGATATGGCATGTACCTTCTTATCCCTTTGACTAACACCCCTTGTTTGACCCAATATGTCTCGTATGTCAGCTTTTTCAGAGGTATGGAGTCAAGTCTTGTCCGACAGTTGTAGAGTGATCATGTCTGATCCACGTGATTCCTTAATATTTCGCGCCTGCCAGCCTCTGTCCCATGCTTCTCGCTTCTTCCTCCTTGGGTACATCATAGCTTAAGATGTTGCCACCTAGCCCTGTGGATAATCTACACCTACATTTATGCCCCTTCCTTCGCTCGTGTGGTGGACACGAGTGGAAGAAAATCGTCCCATCTTCCCACGTCCCCGTTCATGCAGCGATTTCCGCCATCCCCCATTAACTTCCCTTTATGACCTGTAACTGTTGGAGCCGGTCACAATTCTTTCTTCCTTTAATACCCCATTTTCCTATTCTCTTTCTTCTACTTCACCATTTTCTCAATTTCCAGCCGCTGCAACCATTTTCTCAGAGATTCTTCATCACTTTTTGCCTCTGTGAGCCCTTGTCTTTTTGATTCTCCTCCTTCGCATCTTCATCACCGAGTGCTATAGTTGATGTGGTTACGTTTCCGTCGTCCCAACCTTCTTCACCAGCTTTTGAGTTTTGCACTACTCACGTCCATGGCTTTTTCTCCCTCAATGACTGAGAAAGGTGTGTTGATGACGTTTTTTCCGAGATTGATGCTTTTCCCATTGATTCCATATTTTCGTTTGATAGTCCCTCTAAGTACGATGATCGCGCCATAAGATCTATCTTTCCTGACGGTTCTCCTTATATTTCGTGCAGGTCCGAGAAAGGGTGAAAGATCTCTCTGATGAAGAATTCATTGAGCAGTTGAAAGAGAAGTACGATCTTCAAGACTACGAAGTTACCCTGATATCGGGCCAAAATAGCACCTTGAGGAAGTCCGACATGGAGAAGTACGAACAGTCGGCTGAATGCGTGGTTATCACTCATGGCCAGCTGGAGCTAGGCCTCCGTCTCCCTTTGTACAATCCCGATAGCCCTTTCTACTA
Source organism: Papaver bracteatum (assembly GCA_023529315.1). Taxonomy (NCBI): domain Eukaryota; kingdom Viridiplantae; phylum Streptophyta; class Magnoliopsida; order Ranunculales; family Papaveraceae; genus Papaver; species Papaver bracteatum. The sequence goes on from JAJJWX010000742.1 coordinate 2,443,159, forward strand.
TGAGATTCTCTCCCAGATCAAGACTTATCTTTCTCTGGCTCAGTGGACTAGCAACACTTTTCGGATTATGGATGAGTGGAGAGATCGCCGAGATTTCCATGGCTCCACCGCCGACTGGTCGACCTATAAGCCCGAGGACGCTCCAAAATATACCGTTGCCAATTTCCTTGCCAACTATCGAGCCGGTACTTCAACCAATGGTGACCTTGCAGGTTTTGTTGCTAGTCCTCATCGTCACAGAACTATGCCTAAGAATGTTGAAAGGATGATGCTGGATGCCGATCCCATCGGACAAGGTTCTAACAGGCGACCCCATCATACCAATGACCCAATTTATCCTCGTGTTCCACTTCTTGTCCGAGGACCCATTTTACATGGTAGCTTCCCGTCGCCTCCATTTACCGCCGAGTCCTATCCTTTCTGGGTGGTTAATGATGATAAGGCTGATAAGGCATGTGTCTTCTTCTGCTTTCCTCAATTTCTAGCTTGTTAGTTTTGACGTTAATTGGGTATTTGTTGTCATCAAAGTCTCAGGGAGACTCTACCAAGGCCGCCGCATCGTCGAGAAAGAGGGGTGCTGGCATAAGGGTTGAGGAAGACCAGGGGAAGGTAACAAACACAGTAATTTTATTATAAGTACATGTACTTGCCCCTGTTTTTTTCCTTCACATGTTCTGACGAGAAGCCTTGTGCAGAAATTTCCTAGGAACGATGACGATGAAGCCGGCGGGTCCGATGTGCATGAGATTGATCCTCAACCTCTTAGGCGTAATCCCACTAGAGGCAAGCATGTTATTACTAAGCCTCAGCCGAGACAGAAACCAATCATCGATATTCCCGATGAAGATGACATATTCGGTGAGGATTTCTCAGATGATAAGGGAGATGGGAAGGATATGGGCGACAAAAAAGAGCCCATGAAGATGCCCGAGTTGGAAAAGGTTGTTAATGCTGAATCGGAAGTACTTTCTCGTCTGCCCCTGATCACTGATGGGTCTTCGTCTAATGTTGAAACCTCCTTTACCGTCTCTGGCCCTATCCTGAACTCTCTTGGAGCGCTCACTTCCCCCGACTTTGGAGAATATACTGATGAACAAATACTTGGCGTCGTGGCCCTTTATAATGATATAGCTCAAACTCTTGATACGGTGGTGAGTGACTCTGTATGCTTGGGTGATGCCCCACTCCTTAATATCTTCCTAATTGTCGCTTGGAATTCTAACTAGTTTACTTGTATCAGACCCTTAATCGGGTACGGTTGGATGCCACCAATCGTCGTAGGGAGAGGAAGTTTGTGGAATCTCTCCAACTTCAATTGCAGAACGAGAAGGGTCGTGCACGCAAGCTAGAAATTAAACTCTCCGATGCTCAAGGTGTGTTACAATTCTATAAACCTTAACTTATGTTGATTGAGTTTACCGTGTCAGTATCCTGAGTCAAGTGTCCTTCTGCTAGCCGATATAGCTAGTATAGGTGTAGATGCTTCTTCGGAGTTTAGGATCATGAAGAGGAAGTGGGATATTAAAAATGATTTAGTGGAGAATCTTCGTAGGCGAATGACAAACAAGGATGGGAAAATAGATCGCCAAGCTGATGAGATCGAAGAACTTCAAAGTGAATTAGACCGATATCGTCAGTTTGAGTATTCCCCTGAAGAAATAGACAACTTGCAGGCTCATTTGGGTTCTTCTCAACGCCTTGCTGCTAAGAAAACTGCCTTGGCCACGGACCTAGAACAGCAGGTAGACTCTTTACAATTGCAGAACCGAGACCTTCACGAAGATCGCCAATGAATTTTGAGGGATAAAGATGTAGTGGAGCGAGCTAACAGGGATCTGCTGGGAAAAGTGGGTGAATTTGACAAAATGGTGGGTGAACTAGAATGGAGTAGGTCGCAGCTGTCAGTGCTCCAAGTGTCGCGCAATCGTTTAATGTACGAGTGGAGTGAACATAAGAAGTACTTCCCCAGTAATGAATTCAATGAGCAATGCTATAACGAGCTAACCATGAAATTTTCCAAGGCCGAGGATGAGTTGTCCAAGTCGGTAGAATCGCTTCAGTCAGTGTTACCAGCCCTTTAAGATTTTGTAGGCGATGTGTTGTGGAAGTTCCTTAGGATTAGATTATTTTATGTACTTGTGAAATTGCTAAACCATATCCAATGAATAATCCCGTGTTGTTGTGATTTTATAGACCAGAAAAAACGTTCACATGAATTGGATCTGGAGGTCCGACAGTTGAAGCGGATCGAGGCCGATTTGGGAACCAAGTTGACCGATGCAGAGGCATCCAATTTTCATCTTACCCAACATGTTGAGGATGAACGCGTCGCCCATGAAGAGGAGATAGACGAGAAGGTCCGGGCAGTTATTGTTGTGTATGTGGAGAATAAGCGGTGCGAGATCGCGCAAAATAGGGCCGGCGTTGTTCCTCCCAAGGATTGAATTCCCCTTTTGTAGTGCTGCGCCACTAAGTTTCCCTTTATCATGGGTTGTAAATCGCTTTGAACACCTCTTCCCTTTTTACTTCTAATACACTGCTTGTTTGTTTAAAAGGGGTTGTTGCGTCGCCGATGCTGTTCTTTTTATTTATGTTATAATTTTTACTTCGTGGAGTTTTATGACGCTTGTCGCGCTTCTTTAATTGGCGTAGGACGCTGTCGCTTTAACTTTTGTTTCTTATATCATTCCTGCAATTGTTGATTATGTATGTTAGTATTTTAACCTTTTCTGTCGAACACACCCAACAAGAAGGGTCATCGGGCCCAATGCCATGTCCTTATTGGGGTATCTCATCACTATCTCTTGGATTCAGTGGAAGGGTACTAGTCAACCTAATTCTAGGTTCGATTTCCCCAAGAAGTTATCGATCAACCAATCTCGGGCAAGTGGTCACAGTCACTTGCGATGGGGATGACCTTTCAAATGTAAGTAGGCCACCTAGATGAGAAGACCTCGTGTCTTATCAGCCTGTGGAACTGGTTTCCAACCACCATAACCCTTAGGCTACCTCGGCACTTGCACATTTCCACTGCCCTGTGTACGAATAGCTAGGCGACTGTAAGGCACCTCGGCACTTCCACACTGGATTTTCCCCGAGTACGAATGTCCATTTGAGTGTAAGTCACCTCGGCACTTCCACACTGGCTTCGCCCCGAGTACGAATGACCATTCGAGTGTAAGTCACCTCAGCACTTCCTCACTGGCGTTGCCCCATGTATGAATGACCATTAGTCGCTCATGCCCTATCTCATACCTCTCACGGTTTTATAGAAATAGAAGACAAGTATGCTCACCTTTTCTCCGCACCTCCCTTCAGGGGTGGTAGAGCTTCAGATACTTGATGTTCCAGGGTTTGGTCTCTTTTGTTCCATCAAGTCTCAGTAGTCGATACGATCCCTAGCCTGCCTTAGACGCAATTATATATGGCCCACCCACTTTGGTGCTATCTTTCCTCCCTTTTTGTCTCTCTCCCATTCGGCCAGAAACTTTAGTACTTACTGCCCTGGTTGGAATTCTCTTGGGCGAACACGCTTGTTGTACTCTCGCTGTAACCTCCTTTGATAGTTTTCCATTTTTTGTAGCGCCATCTCCCTTGTTTCTTCCAAATCGTCGAGTTTTGCCAAAATTAGATCGGACGAGACGTTTCGCCTCCAAGCTTCTGTCCTAGTGGTAGGGATCATTCCTTCCGTTGGTAGAATTTCCTCGGTTCCGTAAGTAAGCATGAACGGAGAGAACCCTATAGCTTCCCTCCGTGTGGTTCTGTATGCCCATAAAATGTTTTACAGCTCCTCGCACCAGTTACCATATTCCCTATCCAATTTCTTTTTCATGTTATCGGCGATTGTTTTGTTAGTGATCTCGGCCTGCCCATTACTCTGGGGGTAAATTGGGGTAGCTTTACTCTTCCTGATGTTGTATGTGTTGAAAAAAAGATCAATATTTTCCCCTTGGAGTTGTTTACCATTATCGGAGACGATAGCTGCCGGGATCCCAAAGCGGCAAATGATATGCTCCCAGATGAACTTGAAGGCATATTTGTCTCGGATGTGCCTTAGTGGTGCTGCCTCTACCCATTTGGTAAAGTAATCTGTGGCCACAATCAAGTATTTCCTATGCCTTGTTCCTACATGTAACGGTCCGACAATGTCTACCCCCCATTTGGCAAAGGGCCATGGGCTTATAACAGAGTCTAAAGGTACTCCTGGTTCCTGTATTTTCTTGCCAAACCATTGACATTATTTACAAGATTTCGCCATTTCCTTTGCATCTTCGTTCATGTACCTCCAAAAATAGCCCATTATCTTTGCTTTGGCCAATAAGATTCTCCCCAAGTTATGGTTTCCGGCGGCTCCATAATGTAACTCATGCAATATTGTGTGGCCTTCCTCTCTACTTAGGCATCATAAAAGTGACCCCAAGTAGGATTTCCTATATAAGATCCCTTCTCTTAGCTCGTAGGCACCCGACTTACTCTTGATTTTATTCATCTCGGGCCGACCCTTGGGTAGCTCGCCCGTTTCCAAGTATTGGTGTATCGACTTTATCCAATCGCCTTATTTATATCGATCGGCTGTGTTAATAGCCACTTCGATCCGTACGTCCGATGTTTCTGGGATTGAGGGAGTAAGGAGCCTCATAACACGAATGCCCTCTATGCTCGGGTCTACCAGCTGTGAGGCGATGTTAGATAGAGCGTCCGAATGCCTGTTATCTTATCTACAAATGTGACGGAACTTAATGCTTGGTATTTGGTTGATGTAAAATTGGGCGACCTCCCAATACTTTTGCAACACGGGGTCGTGTGTCGCATATTTTCCCGTAATCTGCCGAATCACCAACTATGAATCACTAGTTAAGCGGCCTCCTGTATCCCCATTTTGACAATTATTCGTAAGGCGTGGATTGTCGCTTCGTACTCGGTGTCATTATTTATTGCTTTAAATTCTAGCCTGAACGAGTGCACTATCTTTCTTCCTTTCGGCGTGGTGAAGACTAAACCAAGGCCTGACCCTCTTTATTTGATGCCCCATCGACGAAAACTTCCCACCGTGTTAGACTACTGGCTGCTAATAGGTCAGCAGGCTCTTCTCGTTCTTCTATCATCCCAGGTATATCTTCAACCTCGTCTTCATCGCTTAGTGGGAAATCCACTAGGAAGTCGGCCACTACATGTCCTTTGATCGCCGTCCTCGTCTCGTACACCACATCATATTGTTTGATTAAGGCTCCCCATTTAGAGATTCTTCCTGATCGTCCTGCATTATCTAAAACTGCTTCGATAGGCGATTTGGTGAGCACTCGTATGCGATGAGCTTGAAAGTACGTTCGGAGCTTAGAAGAGGCGAAATCTAGTGCAAGTACCATTTGATCCATTCTGGTATAGTTTTTCTCAGCCGAACTTAGTGTTTTGCTAGTGAAATATACCGGCTTCTCCGCATTCCCCTCCGTCCTAACCAACACTGCACTAATGGCGTATGGTGTCGCCCCTAAGTATAGGGTAAGAATTTCTGTCGGCTCGGGACTCTGCAGAACCGGGAGGCTGTCTAGGTGTAACTTGATATTTTGAAAGGCCTCTTCGCTAGCATCCGTCCATTGAAACTTTTCCCCTTTCTTCAGAATGTCATAAAAGGTTTTACATTTGTCCGACGACCGTGACACAAATCGCCCCAATGCTTCTATAAAACCATTTAGCTTCTACACATCCTTTACTATCGCGGGGGATGGTATCTCTAAGACATCCCTAACCTTATCGGGATCTACTTCTATCCCTCTGGGGGTGATAATGTATCTTAGGAATTTCCCCGATGTAACCCAAAAGTAGCACTTGGTGGGATTAATCTTCATCTTGTGTTTCCTCATCGTCCGAAAAATCTCGCTAAGGTCTTGGACGTGATCCTTAGTTCGGTGGCTCTTGACCAACATGTCATCCATGTAAACTTCTATGGTGTCGTGGATCTTGTCTTAGAACATGTCTCCTACCAATCTCTGATATGTAGCACCAGCGTTCCTAAGTCCAAATGGCATCTTGGTATAACAATACAGCCCCCTTGGTGTGAAGAAGGAAGTATGTTCCTGATCCTCGGGTGCTAACGGTATTTGGTTGTAGCCCATGTATCCATCCATCAATGTCATCGCCTCATATCTAACTATTGATTCTACAAGTTGGTCTATGCTTGGGAGAGGGAAGTTGTCCTTTGGGCAGGCCTTGTTCAAGTCACTAAAATCAATACATATCTTGACTCCTCCTTTTTTCTTTGGTACCACGACCATATTAGATATCCATTGTGGGTAATGGGATTTCCTGATTATCCCGAACTCTTGTAGCTTCTTTAGTTCGGCCTCAACCGCTTCCTGCAACTCTGGTGCGATTCGCCTCATTTTATGTCTAACTGGTTTTAACCTCAGATCAATCTTCAAGTGGTGGCAACAGACCTCCGTGTCAATGCCCTCTAAATCGTGTACTTCCCAAGAAAACGCGTCTAAGTTTTCCTTTAACACTGTCATGAGTTGACTTGCTTGTTCATCCGAGAGTAATGTCCCGATCCTTACTATTTTTGGCTCCTCAACCGTCCAAAAATTCACTTCCCGAGTCGGCTCGACTGTCAAGAAATTAGATTTAGGTTCCCTGAATGGAGATGTTTCCTTTAATTGCTATAAAGGGTCTTGCTCTTGAGTCTCGCATGCCATGACCGCTTGTGAAATAGCCTCCTCCAATTCTTCTGCAGCCTTAACTTCTTTGGCTTTGTTCTTCTCTCGCCTTTGTCGAGCTCGCCGATCTTCATTAATTTCGGCATCAACCCGCATGCATTTTCGTGCTGCCTGGGTGTCACCTATAACTTCAGCTATTCCCTTGTAGGTTGGGAACCTTAATCTCTGATGATATGACGATGCCACCCCTTTAATCCCAGCAATCCATGGACGTCCGATAATTGCTTCATAAGGCAAGGCGACGTCGACCACACAGAAGGTGGTTAGAGTGTCAAGGTATCCCCCTCCGTCCGAAACTCTCAAAGTTACCTCGCCCTTAGGGATGGTTACTGTACCATTAAATCCGTAGATGCGATATGTTGAGGGGACGAGGATGTCTTCCGACAACTCCATTCTCTTGAACGTGTCGTAGAATAGCACCTCGACTGAACTTACGATATCCATGAGAATCCTTCTTACTCCCCACTTCTCAATCAGCAACGTGATGACCAGGGTATCACTATGTGCTTGCCCATTTGCTGGGACATCCTTGGCCGAGAACGAGATAGGCTGCATCATCTAAAGTTCCATCGGTAAGGTCTTGGCCATGCTGAATATTTCCTTGCCATCATGATACCTCTTGTGAATCCTTGAAGTGATTACCGGGCCGAGAGTGTAGTCTTGAATAGCTGAGTGTGAAATGGTATTCACAAATTGAGTTGATCTATCAATGCGGACTTGATGAACCGGCGCGTCGGGTGTTGCTGTCGGCTGAGATGGATGTCGGACGAACTGTCTCAGGTACCCATATCGGATGATGTGTTGAATGATATCCTTTACTTCTCGGCAATTATTAGTGGAATGGACACTATACTGATGGTACTGACAGTACTCGGGGTGATCCTTGGTTTCTTGGAACTAGACTCCCCTTGATGCTGGGTAATTGATATCGTTCCTCTTCTCGACCTCCTTGAATACTTCCTCCAAAGGAGCGTTCAAAGGTGTATATGATCGGGCTTCATGCCTCGGCCTCTTCCCTTTGGACACCCACTCTTTTTTCTCCCTGATTCTTGGTGGAGGGTCTGATCTCTTCTCAAGACGCCTAACAGGATCGTCCATAACTGTTTTAGCCTCAACACCAGCCTCAGCACTAGCTTCTTTCACTCCCCTATCTCTCGATTCGGCTTGAATTTCTTCTAGGGCGATAAAATATTCTTGCATCCTTCACATATCCTTTAAGGTTTTTGGATTTTCAGAGAACACTATCCAGATGGGGTTCGATCTTCCCAATGCGTTTTTGAATCCAAAGATAGCTTGATCCACTGGTACTTTTCCAATTTCAGTACACAGTTTCCTCCACCTGTCGGTCAAGGTTCTCAAGGTCTCCCTAAACCTCCTGGCGATGGTAAATAGCTTGTTCATTCTTGACCGAGGTCGGATGTTGTGCATATAGGTTTCAAGAAAGGCCTCGATAAGTGCATCATAACCGTCGATCAATCTAGGTGGAATCGAATAAAACCAATCTCTCGCATCGCCCTCCAAGCTGTCCGAAAAGAATTTATACATGACTACCGTGTTGCTTTTCCATTGGATCAATGACATGGTATACATTTTTAGATGCTTGACCGCATCTTCTGTTTCGTCGAATCTAGAAGGAAATGTAGGTAAGGTACACTTTGGTGGGAACGATATTTGTTCGAGTTCTTGGGAGAAAGGTGTCTTCTCGGCCTCGCTCATAATCTCTGCCAGTTTGTTCTCTTCGCTACTTCCCGATATATCCTTGATCTTTGCCTCCAACTCCTTAAGTTTAGCTTCTGTCACTCCGTCTTGTCGTTCGTCCCTTCTTTGCCTCTCTTCATCAGTAGACGAGTCCTCGGGTAGTCCATATCCTTGTGGGGAGGGTATGAGAGGTCGCCTGGACTGGCTAAAGTTGCTTGGCCCAGTCATAAGTGGTGGATGGCTTGATCGGCCATGATTAATCGACGTTCCTCGGCTGGACGATCCTCTTGATCTGGTTCGTTGATTCCTCAACTGATAATTCTCAAACTCCAGGGCGAGATTCCGTTGCTGGAGTTCTCTTAATGCCTCTTCTTGTCTTTTTTGACTTTCTAAAATGGCCAATAGCGTCGGGTTTGTGCTTTCATGACTAGAATGTCCATTAGGGTAGTGTGGCCGAGACTGTAATGGTACCGATATTGGTGGTGGAGGTAGTATCGGACCAATTGCATGGACAGGTGCATGGATGACGTTACTAGCTGCTCCTCGCCCTAACTGAATCTTCCTGAGACGCTCTTGCTCTCTTCCCAAGGATTCCTAGTACTTAGATTGTTGCCTTGATCTTTGTCTCTGGGCTTGTGCTGCAAGCGCTTCCTCATCGTCCTCTGTATCTGAAGCTGTAAGTCCATCGACTTGGTAAACTCTCCTCTGGGTCATGATAACCTGGTCTAAGGGTAGGGTGTCATCGTCTCTCCCGAGATCCACTTCCTCGTCAACAGTTGGCATGCCTCGTGCAGCTGCATGAGATTCCTCGGGCTGTGGTTGTCGACTGCCTTCTTGCCTCGGACCAGTTACCCCTGCCTGCATGCTGCAGTTAGAAACTGTACGATTCCTTAGAGTCCTTCCCGTCCCTGAAGTACTAGCCATCAGATGTGGTGCGTGGTGAGCCAAGTATCGTCCCTACCAACGTCAGCAAATACAAAGAACACCTTATTTTGACCTGATATTGCAAATAAACATTCAAAAGGGTGAAAAATATTCGACTGACACAAGAATTGTCACTACACTAGAGCTTGCCGATACAAAGCCTACTCCGTTTATCAAATGGGTTCTGCCCATCTACCCTATTTTAACTCTATGCATATTTTACGCTATGTCACTATCATTCCGTACGATGTCGCCTTCAGTACTTAACCTCCGCATTTAAGCTAGTTTGTCCTTCATTCTATATGTTCAAATCATTAAACTCATGCACGTGATGATTGAATGGTACACCATGTAAGTCAAAAAATTAACTCAAGTCTCTGTTGTTGTTATTTCCTCAAGATCTCTTCACGGCTACCTTCCATTGACCCTCCCAAAGAACTTTCCGACGACTAAAAAACATCAATGAAACATCTAGAACATGACTTCCATGAAGGGAAGCCTAAAATCGGCAGCTTAACACGCAAAAGACGCCTTAAACTTAACCTTTTGCAACTCTAAACACACAAAATTTGTACCGCAATAAGAAAACAACTTATTTACCACTAAAATTCACCCAACCATAAAAAACAAACAGTCATCCTGTCGGAAGATCCTCCACCTAGCTCCTAACCTGCGCTGTTGATCTCTGGTGAGCTTACAGAGGTTTTCTGCTGATCAAACCATTTGTAGGCGAAGAAACAAGAACTCTACTACACCTTGTAAAAACGTTGCTCAAAACAACAAGAAAATGGCAGTTTCGGCCAACAGAGTTCATCCTAGCTTCAACTACCACACTTAAACGTGTATTCAGGAGCTTTTGATCGTTTCTGAAGGCCTTTCAGGCAAGGTATCCAGTGATCTTAGTCGGGTCCCCTTAGTCGGCGCCAGAATGTAGATGCATTTTACTACAAACTACATCCAAAGGATAGAAATCTTCTTCTCATGCAAGTGAAAGTAAGAGATTAACAATAGACACAAGGATATACGTGGTTCGGTATGATTACCTACGTCCACTGGGGTGAAAGGATGAATCTTATTGCTTCAAGGTGTTAAAATGGTGTCACTCCTAGAGTTGAACTCTATTCCTTACAAAATGAACTAATTCTCCACTCTCTTTCTCTTTTGTGCGATTACAAGTCTCTCTCTCCCCAAAATTACAACCCCCCTCTCTTGGGTACAAGTTCATCTATTTATAGGGGGGGCTACATACAACTAAACTATGGTGTTGGTCACAATATATATATCTTGAAGTCCTGTGTCGGTCCAGCTCTCATCGTCTCTTCTTCCATAGATATGGCCGATGTAATTTGGTTCCTCGACAGCCTCTTATCCGAGCCGATCCTTTTAGGTGCTCTCTTGGTGCGATGTCGCCCCTCCAATCCTGTCGCCCTTTTAGTTGGCCGATATGGCATGTACCTTCTTATCCCTTTGACTAACGCCCCTTGTTTGACCCAATATGTCTCGTCTGTCAGCTTTGTCAGAGGTCTGGAGTCAAGTCTTGTCCGACAGTTGTAGAGTGATCATGTCCGATCCACGTGATTCCTTAATCTTCGCGCCTTCCAGCCTCTGTCCCATGCTTCTCGCTTCTTCCTCCTTGTGTACATCATAGCTTAAGATGTTGCCACCTAGCCCTGTGGATAATCTACACCTACAAGTATCTTGGTTTTGCTTTTTTGAATTTAACTGGGATTTAAGTTCTTCATATGCTATATTTTAAATTAATTTTTTATTTGTAAATAAATAAAATCCTTACACTCCTGATTGAATAAGAATTTAATTTATTACAAATTTTCGATTAGTTACGAACTTTTAACTACGTATCTTCAATTTGTTTATAGAGACCAAATCCGAAAAGAATCTTGGCTTAGCCGGTTGGAGTGGTTAACACCACCGATAAATTTCCATTCTGAAATTTCTTTTTTTTAATCTACCTAAGAAATTATGAGATAATAATAATATTAATAATAGGTTGATTTGGATATGGATCAACTTTAGAAATGTTAGAAGGTCTTGACGGCTGCAGTTCTACCATGATCTCATGGTTCTTAGTTGATTGAGATAGTATTAATAACCAAGAAAGGTGTTCTTGTTCGATGGAGGGTCTTTGCCTTTTTGGTGCTGTTTGGAGTACAAGGGTTTGATTTTCGTGACTCCTGCAGTACTCATAACAGTTGAATTTGTTGTGGTAACTGCAACTCAATGGAAGGACTGTGAGCTAGAGGCAGAGAAGAAACATGGGTCTGTGGCTAACTCATATTTCTGGTCTCGTGAAAGATAAGAAGTGGTGGTGGTCGTTCAAGGCTCCTTCAACAACAACAACGACGGAACCGTGGTGGTTAAGCTGTAGCTGCCAGTGGGTGAAGAAACTATCACATTCAGTTATTTAGAGAACAACAACAGTGCTGGTAGTGTTGTATCGTATTTGAATGGGATAGTATGAATAGATGCTGGTGTTGAATGAGTTTTGGTGCGAACCTGTTAGTGGGACTCGAGCTTTGAATGAAACATATCGAGAGTGGAGACTGTGGAGTTAATGGAACTTCAGGCTACAAGGACAACAAGACACTCATGTTGGCTGATTGGTGAACTGGTGGAGGTGTTGTTGGATACAAGCTACAGGCGGACATGAAATAGTTGGATGAGCTGATAAGATTGTTCGTGGTGATTAGACAGTTCAGGGTACATGTTGCTGGTCCGAGATTCATATGGGTTTTGTTTGGTCGACGGTTGCTAGGAAAATGAATGGGCAGCAAACCAATTACATGAGATGCTGGTGATGGCTCGAGAGTTTTGTTCAGTGGAGGATATAAACTCAATTCAGGCCAGGAACTGGTGGAGATGATTGAGAGTCCTCGATAAAGGACAGTGAACATATGCGAAGTAAAATATAAGTTGGTTGTGCGATTCCTTGTTGTTAACTGAAGAAGAATTCTAAGTGATGTGTGGCTGTGTAAATTGAGTGGAGATGGATGGATATGCTTGTCGGTTAGATTTGTAACTGGTGGAAGAAAATATTTGACCCGGCAGGATCGTGTGACAGACAGAATGGCAGTGACCAAACTTCGGTGATGCTCTGAGTTTAGAAGTTGGGGTCAGTGTTTGAATTGGGCCTTTGGAAATTTCGTGCATTCCAGTTAGAAGATTGGACTGGGCCTTGCATTTGGCTAGGTCGAATTTTATACACTTCCCAACAAAACTACATATGCATCTTCGTAGACGGAAAAAAGAAGAAGAGGGGAGGCGCGACTACACTGCCGAGGAGGAGCTGCTGCTACACAGCGGCTTCACGGAGAATAGGGTTTGGAGTTGGAAGTTTTATCTCTTTGTTTTTGTTCTTGCTTAGCTAATTTTGATTTTAATCTTTTTATGGCTTTTGTGAAAGCCATGTCTAAGTAGAACCATGTTAGGGTTTAGGTAGAACCCAATTTTATTATGAAAACTCTACATTTATATGCTTAATAATGAGTTGATTGTTGAATAGTTTTTCTTCATATAGCTTGGTATTTAATTGTTCATGTGATTTTCTTTATTATTTATGCTTTTGAATTGATATTTCGTGCTACGGTTAAATCCCTAGACATGGTATGCAAGGATAGATAGGTAATGCTTTAGAATCACTACCCATGAAGCGAAGAAAACTATAGCGGAGAAACAATATTTGATAATGCATGGAATATGTTTTTAAAGATTAGTAGAGTTTGCATAATTAATTGGTGAAATCGAAAACCTTAATAACCCATTTTTATATTATATCATTTTGTTCCAAACTCCTGAAAAATCGTTAAACATCATCTTGTCGATTGGTTACTTTAGATATTAGTTAGAAGTAGTATTTCACACTCCTCGTGGGAACGACCTGTACTTGCCATTGTTCTACTAGTTAGACAATGTGCACTTGCAGTATTATTATTGTGGGTTTCCCAACCTACCAAGTTTTTGGCGCCGTTTCCGGGGAGTGTTTGCATAATACACTCTGACTGATATCAATTTTTGTATATAGCTTATTTTTAGGGCTATTTAACATTTGGTACCCAGCAAATGTCCAGCACCTAGCTTTGGTACCCAATATTTCAAATATTAAGGGTTGGTACCTGTACCTGTTAAAGACCGTTAAGTTAAACAGTTGACTTGATTAAATTAATTTTTATGTGATTATAAATATGTTATTACTATATTAGCCTTATGAACTGTAACAATGGCTTGTTATCTCCTAACAAATGTTAACTACACATGTCTAAATCTGGACGGGACACTAAAATAAACGACGAGGATTACATTTGTTTAATAAAACCCTAAAACTAAACTTAAATTTTCGTATGTTCTTCTGAATTCTATTTAGTTTCTCTGTGTTTTTTTATTTTGCTGCTGGTGGTGCCGGCCAATCATAATCATACTATAGAGGCTCTACACCGTCATTTTTCTTATCATCTTCCCTTGTTTTAGTGTTTAATTTTGTTTTTCCACCTATGTTTGATATTGGGTTCTAGTTGATTTTTTCATTGTGTATATTAACTTTAGCCACTGCTCTTCTGTTCTTATCATCAATTGAGATCTCAAGATGTGATGTTGTAAAGGCCGTACGAATTTGGGAGAAATTGAAGGCATTCTCGTATACACTGATCAGGGATCGATGAGAAGCCTTTGTTTTTTCTTTGAATCTCAATATGCAGTCGAATATATTGATCATAAAAACCAATTGTTTTAGGTTTGGGATTATTGGCTGGAGCGATTGAGAGAAAAATCCAAGGAGGAATTTTGAAAGGGGATCTTAATGGGGATATTTGTCTGTGAATTTGGTTAGTAATTGTTCCGAGAGTTTGAAATTAAACAACGATTTGTAAAATTTGGGATGAGCTTTAACAGAATTTTATTTGATCGTGGTGGTGGTGGTGAGTGTTACTGGTTCTTGGTGTGGTGCAAAGTGTAAGGAGAAGAAGAAGATGAACAAACTGGTGGTATAAAAGGTGTGAGAGGTTTATTTTTTGAGAGATCTTATCTTAGCCGTTGGATCATCCTTTTCAGACCACAAGATTAGACTGGTTGGGTCACCTTTATTTTTCAGTAATCACTTGTAACGCCGTTAGTAATATTAATTTATTATTTAATTTTAATTATGTTAATAATAAACTGCCAAGTCAACTGTTTGACTAGACAGTCAATGATGGATCTGGGTACCAATCGTTAATATTTGAAATATTGGGTATCAAAGCTAGGTGTTGGACATTTGCTAGGTACCAAACGTTAAATAACCCTTATTTTTATTTTGTATATAATTCATTTTTCTCTTTCTTTTAGATTTCTTTTTGTTCTTTTTACCCAGTTTGTTTGAATATTTACCAGGTACCTTAGTCTAAAGTGCTATAGGCAAAAAGAAAGTATGCACTCGCAAAGCTTTTGCGAGAGCGACTTAAAAGATCCATTAGAGGTTTGCTTAGCTTATTTTGGGTATGATTTTGATGATGATAGTGTTATTTGTGAAGTCAATGCTTTGTTAGACTCCACACCGCTGCTAGACACTAATAAATGGAAGCCCAAACTATAACCTCTAGTTCTTATCGAGTCTCGACTAGTTCCATCAGTCGAGAATGGTCCGACCTTGACCCATAATCCATTAAGTTCTTAATTTTTTTGTCTTGATGATATTGATAATGCAACCGTTTTACATAATAATGGGTCTATGAGTCGTGATAATATTGCTCCATTTGAGCCAACATATGTTCGTGTGCCCTATTTTGCTCAACTTGAACCAATATCAGTCATGAAAGTTATTTCCGATGATTTAGAACCTGATTTAGGGTGTGCACCTCAACTAGAAGTTATTGAACAATTTAAGCCTCTTGGTGTGAATGATTTACATATCCTGATAATGCATGAATTGATTAATAAGGATTGTTATTTATGGGGAATGGATTCACATATATTTTTGGATGATTATAGTTGTTGCAGGTGCATATTTTCAGCAAAACTGATTAGTTGGGTTGATCCCTAACTTTTCAGACTATATATATATGATTTGCATCGTACTTTGGGGTACCAACCTCACCTTGTTTGAGAACGTGCTACTGGAAAACAGGGAAACAAATACACTTCGCTTCATGAGAGTCAACCCATCATATTTGTTTTCTTTATTCTATCTTTTGATCTATTTGCTCGAATTTCCCATCTTAATTTCTACGTTGGATGACTCAATTACGTTGAGGACAATGTAATGTTTAAGTGTGGGGGAGTGGCATTTTCATTAGGAATTTTGATTGAAAAAAATGATGACCAGCTGTAGAGCGGGTCTTAAAAAAAATGAAAAATAAAATAAAAAATAAAAATGAATGAATGACCAGCTGTTTAGCGGGTCTTAAAAAAATTGCATGATATGACCAGATGTTTAGCGGGTCTTTCTGTATAGTTGTTTAGCAGACATCCCTCTATCTTGTTGTTTAGCAGATCTGTCTCGCTGTTTAGAAGACATATCCCGGTCTTGCTGTTTAGCGGATCCATCTTGCTGTTTAGTAGACATTTTTCCCGGTCTTGCTATTTAGCGGATCTGTCTCGTTGTTTAGCAGACAACTTTATACCGTTGTTTAGTGGTTCCGTCTAGCTGTTTAGCAGATGTCTCTCCATATCCAGCTGTGTAGCGGATATAATTTTTTCTTATTTTTCTCGGGACTAGCAAAATGTAAGTGTGGGGGAATCTGATAAGCACGTAAATGTGATATTTTATTCCCACATTTATACTAGCTAGTTCTCGTTACCGAACTAATAATATTGTTTTAGACAATTTACAGGAGTTACAAGAGAATCCGATCACGGGAAAAATAAATAGCTAATTGAGAGCTAAAATGGTGTTTGTGACTATATTAACTGAGGTAGCTTCTCACGGTACCAAGAAATCTTAATTAACTCAATGTGGGCTACCAAGCCAACAAACTAAGTTTACAACACCACTTGATTAACTCACGGCCATGCAAGGAAGGATACAAATGAAAACAAAGAATTTTCTTTGTTAACTCAAGCCCTGAGTTCATTAGGGGATAAAGAATAATAAGACGTGGCAAGTTTGTCACGACAGTTCATTTGTGGGAGCAAGCACGAGACAGAGATACTGATGATTAGAGTGTGTGTTTAACAAGTTCATGAGATAAAAAAATCAGTGAGGAGCAGGATTGACGGCTACAGTTATACCATGATCTCGTGGTGCTTAGTAGATTGAGATAGTATTAGTAGCCAAATAAGGTGTTGTTGTTCGATGGAGGGTCTTTGCATCTTTGGTGCTGTTTGGAGTATAAGGGTTTGATTTTTGTGACTCCTGCAGTACTCATAACAGTTGAATTTGTTGTGGTAACTGCAACTCAATGGAAGGACTGTGAGCTAGAGGCAGAGAAGAAACATGGGTCTGTGGTTAACTCATATTTCTGGTCTCGTCAAAGATAGGAAGTGGTGGTGGTCGTTCAAGGCTCCTTCAACAACAGCAACAACGACGGAACCGTGGTGGTTAAGCTGTTGCTGCCGGTGGGTGAAGAAACTATATGTAGTTGCGGATTATCTCACAACTACACCCTCATAAGAATCCATTAAAATGATTCCTAAACTTAATTAATTTGATATGAAACTAAGAATTAAAGTACTAAAATTATAAAAAGAGACACAAAGATTTTTACGTGGTTCGATCAATGTGATCTACATCCACGGTTCTTCACTAATGATTGTATATAATTACTTGATTGTACAATTGAGACTCCATTAATGAATATTTGGAGCTCTAGAATTTTTTGGGGAAGAAGATGATAAAGAAAATAAAATCTCACCTAAAAATTTCTCTCTCCTTCTAAAATTATCTCTCCCTCTCAAAATGTGTCTCCCCTCTTTTTCTTATGCCTAAATGGCTATTTATATGATTTTACAAAAGATGACAGTTGTGTTGTCCCGCCATTTCGGATTTGAGAATTATCTTGCGAACCTTCGTAACTTCACTTCGCGAACTTCCTTTGCTTTCCTCGTGATTTCCTTTGCTCGCAAAATGTTCTTTTCTCGCAAGATGTCTTTTCTCTCCATAATTTCGTAAATTATCATTTGTTGTGATATTCAGCTCCTACATCTTGCCTCTTTTTTCTTGAATATTGCTTGAAGAGCGATCTTTAAGAAAAAATCCGTTGTAGTAGTCTTTGATCTTTGTTGATGAAGGAACGAGCGAAAGAATATCAAACTCAAAAAGTATATACTTGCCTATATTCTTTTGCGAAGTTCTGAAGCTTTAAGAAGTAATTAGAAGTATCATCTTGCTAAGTATCTTGAAGAAGTATGAAGTATAAGAAATATAAAATATCCTTGAAGAAGTATAATAAGTACTCAATCCTCGAAATATATAAGAAGTATGAGGTATCCTTAAGAAGTATAAGAAGTACTCAATCCTCGAAATATATAAGAAGTATGAGATATCCTTAAGAAGTATAAGAAGTATTTAATCCTCGAAATATATAAGAAGTATGAAATATCCTTGATGAGAGTGATAAATATTGCCTCTGTTCATGTGAAATTATTATTCCATTTTTGGTGAGGATTCTTGCTGAGAAGATAAAGAACATAAAATATTTTCTTGGGTATCCATAGTTGCCTCTGTTCTTTATCTATGAAGGAGAATCCTTGAGAAAATGTTGAATAATTAAATTGCGTCTCTATTCTTATCTTGCCTCTGCCTCAAGTGATAACCCTACTAACTTCTGAATTTTTCTGCGAATTTCTGGGGTTTTCTGCGAATTTCTGAACTTCTAAATAGTGATGCGAATAGTGCTTCGAATATGGTGTTGCGAACATAGTGTTGCAAATATAGTGTTGCGAACTATGAATAGTCCTGCGAATTATGAATGTTTCTGCGAAGTTTCGCGGTATTATCCTGTAAAATTTTGTAAAATACTTGTGCGCATATAATATTTATGTAATGATTATGTTATGAAATGTATATGCGATGCTTATGCCCTGAAATGCTTATGCAATGCTTTTATGATGCGAATATGATGCTTGAATGATGCGAGTATGATGCGAGTATGATGCTTGTATGATGCGAATACTTATCTATTGCAATGTATATTTCAAGTTTCTGTTACTTAGCTCATTTTTCCGTAGTAAAATTGATATATCTTTGAGTTGCCTCCATTCATATAAGCATCTTCGCAAGTTTACTTGAATGAAATCGCCTCTTCTGGTATGACTTCGTGATATATATTCTTGTAAAAATTCTTCAATGATATTGATGGAATTGTCTTCTTTGATATATATTTTCTTCAAAATTCTTCAATGATCTTGATGGAATTGTCTTCTTTGATATATATTCTCTTCAAAGTTCTTCAATGATCTTGATGGAATTGTCTTCTTTGTTAGGACTTCATGATATATATTCTTGTAAAAATTCTTCAATGATATTGATGGAATTAATTTCATTAATTGTTGTGGTCTTATCATGCCTTCCTAAGTAAAGGTATTATTTTGCCACCTCTTTTGTAGCGACAAAATCGCAGGACGTTCTTACACTTTCATGCAAAAACCCATTGATCTTGCCTTATCTTTTTTGTATAGTATTTTAGCCTCTTCAGGAAGTGTTGCGACAATATGACAGGTCTAAATATTCTTGCGAACGTAAAGCCCCATGACATTGCCGTCTTGCGATGAAATCGCAGGACGTCTCTACACTTTCATGTAGTGACCCATTGATCTCATCTTAACTTCTTTATTATGTTCTGCGAGTTCTTTTTTCTTTTCTTTTCTTTCTTCTTTTTTTTTTTTTTTTTTTAGAAGGCTCGCAGAAGTAAAATTGTTGCACAAATATGACAAGCATTTATGTTCTTGCGAACAATAAGCCTCGTGACATTTGCGTCTTATAGAACGTATCAGCTCCCTAATGGAGGGTGCTTCCCTTTATCTTCCCCCTGGTTTCCCCTTCAAGGAAGCGTACATCGACCATACAAGGTTAGCTCTTCCCATCCGGTTCTGCCAACAACCAGCTTTTGATCTCAACCTCTTATCCTTTTTGCCTATAGGGCTTATAGTTACGAGGTTGCACCCTATGGGGTATCTTTGGGCCAAGTGCATCATTTGCCAAGACTTTTCAAAAATGGAAGATGTGGTTCAACCTCACCCGGCATTCTTGACTCAACCGTGTACCTCGGCGCCTTGATCGTTTTCTGCACTTCTTGGGAAAGACAGTATGCCTTAGTCGCCCAACCTAAATCCTCTTACACCGCATTTTATATTGCGTAATGTCGCTAGATTAGGTGAGAATCCAAGGTGTCTAACCCGGATAGGTACCCCATTATTGGGTTGTACCCCTAAAATTTTACCATGTACTAAGGGTCCTTGGTGGTGTTCCGGTTACCCTTAGCCACGTTTATAGGTACCCCCTTAAATGACGTACTTTAGGACTTTGCCTCTTACGAAATATAGCTTCGCGAACTAGGGTGTACGCCACAAAGGTTTGCCTGTATAAAATTTTCTGCGGCTCTCTTTCTTTTTTGGAGGTTGATCACAGATTGCGGTCTTTTATTCGTAAATTAATGAAAGTTTAATAGCAATTGATTTTTGGCGGTATTTTTTAGCCTTTTTAAAAATTCATCGTAAATTTTTCATGTATATAAAATATTGAATGTTTTCATGAAATCTGTAGTATAAGAAGTATGAGAAATATTCATATCATATCTTTAAATCAAAATTGTTCTATAGAAATATAGGAATTTAATTTTCTCTATTTTTTTTTGTAATTTTGAAGTTTTTGAAAATTTTTGAGATCTTTAAATTTTTGCGATAAACTCATTTTTGAATTTTGCGATTGTATCGCTTTTTACCAATCTAAAAAATCTTTGAAATGTTTTGAAATCTTAGAAATTGTAGAAATTTTGCGAGTATATCGGTTTTAGTAAATAAAATCAAAATTCTTTTGTCTTTAGTAAATAAAGTATTCAAGGAAATGGTACTTACCTTTTTTTACGGCTTGTTGTTGTCTCTTGCGAAGTATATGACTTGCCATTTCTTGCGAAATAATCTCCCACTTTCTTTTTGCGAAATATCCAAAAATCTTGCGAAGTAAACCCTTGCATGAAGTAAACGAACATCTGCGAAGTAATGATTTACACGAAGTAGACGAACATCTGCGAAGTAAACATTTGTACGAAGTTAACATCCGCGAAGGAATTATTTACGATATCAATTTATGTTGCGAAGGTTCGCAAGGTAAATATTTGCGAAGTGCAAAGAGTAGAAGTGTTGGTGTTGCGAATATTCGCATTGCAAACATTTGCGAAGTTCAAAAAATTTTGCGAATGGGGAGACTCGAATTTGTGTCCATCATCTTATCAGCTCCTCTTGCGACCATCTGTCCAAGCTCCTATTTTTGTAAATGTAGTTGAATTCACAGAACTTATTCTGATTTTATCATCCTTTGTATACTTTTTCCCTTCGTCCTTATTTTCCCATCAGCATAAACACGTTCAACAAGCTTGGATAAGATTCACGATTCCTTGCGCCCTCTTTCTTCCCATCGGTGCTATTCGTGAACTTTGTAGGAAGAATTAAGCGCTTTACTTTGGCAGGGTGATCAAGATAAACACGAAATCCTGTCAAAAAACCATCTATAGCCCACTTGCATCCACTCGTAAAATATTTGCGAACATTCGTAAAATATTTTCGAAGGGCACTCATGTTGAAACTCTTCTTATTTACTCGTGCTGTTACTCTCTTCTCAGAAACTTTTCTTATTCACTTATGAACTGGAACTCCTTAAGGTGAACAGCAACGTGTTTCCTTTTCCTTTGCCTCGTAAGCTCATCTTTTGTTGTTGCGAATATTAAAAGCTCATCTTTTGTTTTGAGTTTGATATTTTTGCGAAGTGGATGATGAGCTTCATAATGCCATGCGAACTGAATTCTCTTTGATTCGTGAGAATAGTCATTGATGGTTGAACCAACTTTCTCATTTAGTCCTTTCTTTTTCTTGTCGTGGGTCATTGTCTTCGCATATTTTCTGACGAAGTAAACTTCATTGACTCTCCTCTTCGTTTGAGTATGTTACAAGCTGTACCCTCTCATGAAACTTATATGCTTCATAGTATACCAAGACAGGAACACGAAATGCATGAGCAACCATAGAAACACAAGCAGTTCCAACCCTCGAGTATACAGTTCCGTTGGATAACACTGAAGAAGCCCTAAAGAAAATCCTTGTGATTTCATGCATGATGTATGAAATAACATTTATATGGGTGTATGTGCAGTTGAGCCCCTTCACCACCAATCTTCGCAGTAACGCTAGTCCTTCAAGCTTTGGACGTGAGTCCACCACTACCACACGAAACTGTTTCCCCAGTTCGCGAGCCTTCAACAATATCGTTTCAACAATAGTTGGTGATCCATACATAAATAGCATATCCCCATCTATGATCTTTGATACAGCATGATCGACTATTGCTTTATCTGATATTTGGTTCTCGTATTTCTTACGAAATAAGTTTTCCTTAACTTCTTGTTTATTCATTATTCGTAACACTAAGCTGCGAACAACACCATTCTTTCTCCTACGAACTAATGGTTGAGCTGATGTTGATCTTTGTATGCTGCTTGACAATGAACTGAAGCTTATCCAAAAAATTTCTTGCACGAACTATTGTTAGCAACGACGAATGCTCAATTATGAAGGCTGATGAGGTTGTTAATATTTCTGAAGCTCGGCGTTTGCATTTGATTTTTGATGATGGAAAGCTAAGAAAATTTCCAGAAGCTGGGAGTAACGTAACTAAGTTACGCACATTCATTGAC
The DNA here is from genome assembly GCA_023529315.1 of Papaver bracteatum. NCBI lineage: Eukaryota > Viridiplantae > Streptophyta > Magnoliopsida > Ranunculales > Papaveraceae > Papaver > Papaver bracteatum. Next base: position 2,465,321 of record JAJJWX010000742.1, read on the forward strand.
TTTGAAGTAGTCGACAGCTACCCTTTCAAAGTTGATACATTTAAGGTATCTAAACCTCTCCAGTCGTAACAAGATTGAGGTACTATGAGAAGGGTTTGTCAACAAGCTATATAATTTGCAGACATTGTTATTACAGAACTGCAGTTCCCTTTCAAGACTTTCTGAAGACTTTGGATCGATGAAAAAGTTGAGGCATCTTGATCTTTCATATACAGGAATAAAGGTCTTGCCCAAGTCAGTTATGAATCTCTGCAGGATGCTAACATTGAATGTCTCTTATTGCGAAAATTCTGAACGGATGCCAAAAGACATTGCTGGCATGGTAGTTCATTTACGTATATTAAATGAATACTTTAATTCATTTAATTCTTTAGTATATCCTCCTAAAGCATCTTAGTCTTCCAGCACACGTGACTAAAGCATCCTTGTCTTCTGAGCATACACCATCGATACTATCATCATATGGGCCATTAACGAATAGGTTAAGTTGCTCTACCAAAACACCCACTTCCATATATATCTTCATACGAGTAGTTGTGATTCTGTACTTCATTTGTAACTTCATTCGTAAGAATTAGTAGTTGCGAACTTTCTTCTTCGTATACTTCTTCTTTTGTTCGTAATGGGATAATCTCTTTCGTAAGTACGTAAATGAACGTTTGTATGTAAATGAACGTATGTACGTAAATCTTCTTTTGTTCTTTTGCTTACTTATATCTCCCTGGACAGTTTATGTAACTCGAATTGTCTTGTGCAAAATGAACTACTGAACTTCACCCCGTCCCATTGAATTTCTTCTTCTTCTCCCTGGACATTTCTCTCGTATGATTACTTCGCAGTTTTCAATCAAAATTAACAAAAGTTCGTAAACTTTATTTAACGTTCGTAAGATTCGAACCCACGATGACATTTATCCCGTTTCTTCGTAGGAATGACATTTCTTCGTCAAAGTGACGTTAACTTTGCAAAAAAAATTGCTGCAAACGATCAGTAAATTTGGTTAGCAGTTTATAGATCATTAAGATGAGTAATGTTTGCCTATGAAGAATGAAAACTTTCCATATATTATACTTGTTTTTGTTCTTGCGAAATGTAAATCTCTAAATCTCTAACCAACAGAAAATCTTGAAATTTGACTTTGTCAGAAATTCTTTAAACAAATTTGTAAAACGAGATTTAGTTACTACAAATTTATAGCAAAAACATTTTTAAATTCAAAATTTCCATAATAAATCAATTTTCTACAAAAAGCAAAGTTTAGATCGCAAAAAATTTATTTTTCAATTTGTGTTTTGAAATTCCCAAACTTTGAAAAATGAAACAAAGAATAAGAAAAGTGAGAAGAAATTTGTCCTTTTTGGAAGCGATTGTTGACGTAGCATGTGTAAATTTCATTTTGCTTGACGATTTCCCCATATCCACATCTCTCTTCCTGAACTACTACTAATGTGTTTGTTGTTTGAAGATGCCAATAAAAGAACTTCCATTTATGTCTTCAAAACTCATAGATACGGTACAATTCATCACCAACAGTAACCAATTTTTCTAACTTTCTTGAACCAACAAGGTTAGTCCCCTCCTTATAGCGCCAATTATGTAGTTGCGGATTATCTCACAACTACACCCTCATAAGAATCCATTAAAATGATTCCTAAACTTAATTAATTTGATATGAAACTAAGAATTAAAGTACTAAAATTATAAAAAGAGACACAAAGATTTTTACGTGGTTCGATCAATGTGATCTACATCCACGGTTCTTCACTAATGATTGTATATAATTACTTGATTGTACAATTGAGACTCCATTAATGAATATTTGGAGCTCTAGAATTTTTTGGGGAAGAAGATGATAAAGAAAATAAAATCTCTCCTAAAAATTTCTCTCTCCTTATAAAATTATCTCTCCCTCTCAAAATGTGTCTCCCCTTTTTTTCTTATGCCTAAATGGCTATTTATATGATTTTACAAAAGATGACAGTTGTGTTGTCCCGCCATTTCGGATTTGAGAATTATCTTGCGAACCTTCGTAACTTCACTTCGCGAACTTCCTTTGCTTTCCTCGTGATTTTCTTTACTCGCAAAATGTTCTTTGCTTGCAAGATGTCTTTTCTCTCCATAATTTCGTAAATTATCATTTGTTGTGATATTCAGCTCCTACACTATCACATTCAGTTATTTAGAGAACAACAACAACGCTGGAAGTGTTGTACCGTATTTGAATGGGATAGTATGAATAGATACTGGTGTTGAATGAGTTTTGGTGCGAACCTGTTAGTGGGGCTCGAGCTTTGAATGAAACGGATCGAGAGTGGAGACTGTGGAGTTAATGAAACTTCCGTCTGCAAGGATAGCAAGACGCTCATGTTGGATGATTGGTGAACTGGTGGAGGTGCTGCACATGTCATCCAAATATTCTTAATTAACAAGCTACAGGCGGACATGAAATAGTTGGCCGAGCTGATGAGATTGTTCGTGGTGATTAGACAGTTCAGGCTACATGTTGCTGGTCCGAGATTCATATGGGTTTTGTTTGGTCGACGGTTGGTAGAAGAATGAATGGTAAGCGAACCAATTACATGAGATGCTGGTGATGGCTCGAGAGTTTTGTTCAGTGGAGGATATAAACTCGATTCAGGCCAGGAACTGGTGGAGATGATTGAGAGTCCTCGATAAAGGACAGTGAACAGCTGTGAAGGAAAATATAAGTTGGTTGTGCGATTCCTTGTTGTTAACTGAAGAAGAATTCTAAGTGATGTGTGGCTGTGTAAATTGAGTGGAGATGGATGGATATGCTTGTCGGTTAGCTTTGTAACTGGTGCAAGAAAATATTTGACTCGACAAGATCGTGTGACGGACAGAATGGCAGTGACCAAACTTCGGTGATGCTCTGAGTTTAGAAGTTAGGGTCAGTGTTTAAATTGGGCCTTTAGAAATTTCGTGCATTCTAGTTAGAAGATTGGACTGGTCCTTGCATTTGGATAGGTAGAATTTTATACACTTCGTAACAGAACTACATATGCATCTTCGTAGACAGAAAAAAAAGAAGAGAGGAGGCGCGGATACACAGCCGAGGAGGTGCTGCTGCTACAGAGCGGCTTCACGGAGAATAGGGTTTGGAGTTGGAAGTTTTATCTCTTTGTTTTTGTTCTTGCTTAGCTAATTTTGATTTTAATCTTTTTATTGGTTTTGAGAAAGTCATGGCTAAGTAGAACCATGTTAGGGTTTAGGTAGAACCCAATTTTATTATGAAAATTCTACATTTATATGCTTAATAATGAGTTGATTGTTTAGTAGTTTTTCTTCATATAGCTTGGTATTTAATTGTTCATGTGATTTTCTTGATTATTTATGCTTTTGAATTGATATTTCGTACTTTGGTTAAATCCCTAGACGTGGTATGCAAGGATAGATAGGTAATGCTTTAGAATCACTACCCATGAAGCGAATAAAACTATAGCGGAGAAACAATATTTGATAATGCATGGAATATATTTTTAAAGATTAGTAGAGTTTGCATAATTAATTGGTGAAACCGAAAACCTTAATAACCAATTTTTATATTATATCATTTTGTTCCAAACTCCTGAAAAATCGTTAAACATCATCTTGTCGATTGGTTACTTTAGATATTAGTTAGAAGTAGTATTTCACACTCCTCGTGGAAACGACCTATACTTGCCATTGTTCTACTAGTTAGACACTGTGCACTTGCAGTATTATTATTGTGGGTTTCCCAACCTACCACTAGGTAGGTCTTTGTCAAGATGCCTAGCAGAGGAAGGAGCACAACTTCATCTTGTCAAGTTCGACTGCTTAGTCAACGCACACTTAGGTCTTGAAAATACGGCGGTGGGTGTATTTTGACATCAAACCTTTAAGCCATTTGTCTACTTTGGGTTGGGCTTAGAAAGTCATTTCATATGTTTAGTATATGTGTAATATGGATCTTGTTGATGGTCAAGAGTGGTTTAGTTGGATCTAGTCCAGTTTTGAATAATCTCAGAATTAAGCCATTATACAAAGAAAAATAGCCAACTTCATATAGTTGAGACCAAGTAAACTACCCCTAGTTACTTGGTTCCCTCAGTATCATTGCGTCGTCGACCTTTTAGTCATGCACGTGAATCTCAAGACAGAAGTCACTATCTTTAGTTGATTTACCTTTGTAAAGACTCATGTACTCAACTCCTGTTGATCATATTTCAAACAGTAAAGGAACAAATATGTTTGGTATCCACTTTATTCAATATAATTAAAAAAAGATATGTTGAGTTGTTGACAAAGGCTTTTAATCTAATAAACTCTTTTGTCGGGTAAGATCAATCTAAATTAGTAACTTAGATTCAGATTCACAACTATCAGATTCGAATATTGAAAAATACCACCAAATGATAGTTGCCGATCTAAACGACTTTGTGATCAGATAAATATAATCTAAATCGGATCCAAACCGATCAAGATGTGTGCACAAAATTCAAAAGATACAAAAACTAATTAGATAAATCTTATTCGTCTTCAAATATTCGATTATCTTTAAAGTACCTGCACACAAAAACTTGAATCCTCTTGTGATCAATCACGCTCAGAACAAAGTATGTTAACAATGGATTATCACAAGATATCTTTAGACAACGGTTCTAAAGATCCCGTCGATACTTTGATCTAGTTTGAGTGACCCTTATATCAGAAGAGAAGGATTTCAAGAATAATAAAACTAGGTGCAATCAAAGTTTCAACAACCTTTAGTCAATCAAATCAATAATCAAAAACTAAAGTAATAATTCAATTATCTAATTTCTCACCAATGGAACTCGTAGATCTTTTTGATCCCACATAAGTCTTTAAACTAGCTGTTGTAAGAGATTTCGCCTAATTAGGTTACTTTTCTCTCCGGATAGACGGCTCCACATAAACTAAACGAATGAAGTTTTCCTGACTCTTAGGATACTTAGCAAAAAATGCAAACTCAAGAATTTATAGACCAAGGGTGTTTGGACAACAAGGAAATTCCAAAAACGAAAATATTCTCAAGATATGCAATAAGTACCTAATTCGATTTACCTATTTCCAACTAATGTCAAACAATATTTCTGAAATCTCTCATAGAAAATTTATATTATTAGTTTAGCACATTAAGTAATAATCCTTTTCTAGAGTATATGCTTTAATTGCTGGTAATCAAAACATATAAAATCGAAAATCATAAGTAAATGCTTTTCAATTATTTTGGTTTGGGATCACCTTGAGCACCAAGGAATATTTTTGAACAATTAATGACAAGAGTGATGCACATTTTCAAATAATGTCAACATCTAGAAGTTTCCTATCTTAGCAAACTCTAGTTCCGAATTCACACTCAATAAAGAAATATGTGAATTTTGGAAACTCGATTTTTCTCTTGGGACCGGTTATGCTATAACTTCCAAACTAAGTTAGGATCAGTTATACCATGACTCCTAATATAGGTTATAACCGGTTATACCATGCTTTTCAATACTAGTTAGGATCGGTTATACCTAGATTCTTAATATAAGTTAAGATCGGTTATGTTAGAGCATTGCTCGGTCGAACTCGCATGCGTTGCTATCTCAAGCATGTTTGTCAATATTAGTGATCAAAACTATATGTCTTGATTCCTAGTTTACTTATGACTAAGTCTCGGACTAGGATAGTAAGTATAGTTGAGCTCCAGCCTTCATGGTGATTATCTTGTGAAGACGAAGAACTACTCAAGGAACCGGTAGAACTTCATCCGGCTAAAAAGGTATGTGGAGACTTGAACTCATCTAGCACTCAAAATTCTACTCTATCTCCTACTCTTGAGACATAGTCGTATAAGTATGATAGTTTTCATACATACACATTTGTTATTTTGAGCCTAGTTTACTCGCCTATCTTTTTCTCGAAATACGTATTGGTAAGCTTTTGCTTTAACCACGTTTCATATTTACCCGTGATGAAAGTCATGATGACGTTTCAATCTTGAAAATGGCTTTGATGAAGATAGTCAATTATTTATGTCTAACGTCCATTAACATTATTTAAGAATGTTTCAATGATTGAAATGTAGAGTTGAGATTACATAACTACCTATGGATATAAGCATATATAGTGTATTCGCACATTAGTGTATAAGTCCATGTACCGGAAACCAAGTGCGTGCATATGTGTGCATGCAGTACTGGCGAAGGAGACAAGTTTGGTATGCGTACCCGTACGCGTACTGGCGGAGGTTCTTGTACCGAGAATTTATGCTGTAGTTTGGAGTTTACGAACTTACAAACCAGTCACCTTAGGTATGCGTACCCACATAAGTTTTCCAACCGAAAATTTCTGCTGTGTTTTCAAACCCAATTCCGGTAAAGCTAGAATACACGTACCTGTATGCGTACCCAAGCTGGTTATATCTCAAAACGGTTAGCTCATGAACTTAAAGAATAAATCAATAAGGAATGCAATCTTTGCAAACCATGGCTATATTGTTCATGAATTGATTCAAGTGAATCAAACCGATTTTGCTTCAATTGTGTCTTGTGTAGTACATAATATTTCCTTGCAATTGAACAACTCTTGAACTAGTTCTTATGAGTCATTTGAACTAGTTATGAGAAAGATGAATACCGTTGATATGAAAGTACTCATATGGCTAACCATTGGTCAACCATTTGTGAACCGACCAAATGTACACGTTTATGTACGGTTACTCAAACCTAAATGAAATACATTTCATGTATGTGTGACAAGCTAATATTTGATCTAAAAGTTGAAAGATATTTGCTTGGATAAGTCAGTTTTTTCATCTAACGGTGAATATTGAATGTTTTGTTACCAAGGTAACTTAGATTGCAAACCTTGATTTAAAAACTATATAAAGGAGACATCTAGTATCTGGAAAAACTAATACCCACACCTCTTGTGTGATACTAGTTGGTTTTCTAGAGTCGATTATCCTTTAATCGTAGGTTTTATCTCAAGACCCTGTCGATTAACTACTTAAAGACTTCATTGGGATTGTGAAGCCAGACGAAACTACTTCTCTTGTAGTTGTGCGATCTGATCTTGCCATTTTCTATCGTAAGAGTTCAATTGAATAATTGTCTTGAGATTATTTCTCCGATAGGGCAAGATAAAAAGAAATCACAAACATCTTCGTCTCATCGTTTGTGATTCCACAATATCTAGTTTCGCTACCATACGATTTAGATTATTGTAAGGTGATTGATAATACTGAGTTTTTCTTCGGGAATATAAGTCTGGTTTATCAATTAGTTCCTGTTCACCTTGATTTTATTAAAAGATCGAACAAAACTTATAGGTTTATCAGTGGAAGACAGATTTATCTATTATCGTATACTTTTCTGTGTGATACATATTTGTTTATTCAAGTCTTCGACTTTGGGTCGTAGCAACTCTTGGTTGTGGGTGAGATCAGCTAAGGGAATCAAGTGCATAGTATCCTGCTGGATCAGAGATATAAGGAGTGTTACTGTACCTTGAATCATTGTGATATTGATTAGGGTTCAACTACAGTACAGACCGAAGTTTGTTTGTAGTAGGCTAGTGTCTGTAGCGGCTTAATACATTGTGGTATTCAATCTGGATTAGGTCCCTGGGTTTTTATGTATTTGCGTTTTCCATGTTAACAAAATTTCTGGTGTTTGTGTTATTTTTATTCCACATTATATTTTTTTATATAATTGAAATATCACAGGTTGTGCGTTGTATCGATCAATTGTGAAATCCAACCTTTGGTTGTTGATTGGAAATTTATTGATCCTTGGATATTGTTCTTTGGTAACATCCAAGTTTATATCTCTCTTTTATTTGATAAAGACTCGCAGATTTTTATTTGCTTGATTATAGATCAAATTGAGAGAAAGAGAAATTAACGACTTGATATAATATTTATTAAGATTGAGTCTGACTGTCTTGTTGATTCTCTTAAAAGTATATTGGAGTTAGTCCATACAGATTGCTAATTGAAATATTGGGTGAGGTTGTTAGACCTCAGCTTTTTCAGGTTCCACCTTGTCACCTTGCACATGTCATCCAAATATTCTTCAATGAAAAACTGGACCAACACACTTATTGATCCATTTCTATTACAAAACAAGTTCGTACATCTACTTCCTAAAACCAATGTAATATTATATAGTTTCCTAGGATGAAATCACACATGTATCCCACACATAATCAAGTAGCGATTATATTGATGTCGTATTCATGAAGTTCAAAAGATAAATATTATACTTCGCAATTCAATATAATTCTTTGATACTTTGATCATAATGCTATGACCAAGTTTAATCACCAGAGTGTTATAGATATAGCTTCGCGTGTTATGTTTTCAATATAAAGTGACTTGAAAGATACGTTGGGAATAAAAACAAGTCAAATCAATATTACTAACCTCGAGTGGAAGGATGATGTCTTCGTTGTAGTTACTTCTTCACATTCTTCAGGTGTTCAGATTAATATTTGTAAGTCTCAAAATTCCTATAATTTCTAGTCTAACCTAAACGAAGTTGACTCTAGTAATTAATCAAGTGACTCTATATGAGTTTTGATACTAAAATATGACAACCAAACTTGACATACCAACGCTTGGTGGGTTCAACCGAGCAATGCTCTAACATATATGAGTACACTAGATTTACTTAGGTGGTGTTCTTGGCTCATAAGAATGACACCCAGAGTGAATTCAAGATTAATGTGAATAAAATTCATAATGAACAAGGTCACAAACTAAAGAAAACTAGGAGCGATTATGGAACAAAATTCAAAGAACTAAGATATGTGAGTTCTCTGACGCTCTGGGAATTATTCAACAATACTCTCTACCAATAACTCCAAAAGATAATGAGGTTTCAGAAAGGAAGAACAGAAACATCTAATAAATGGCTCGGGAAATGCTTCAAAACAAAAACTTACCTCTTAAGTTTTGGGGAGAAGTTGTCTTTACGAAATGCTATTTGATCAACCTGAAAAAGCGGGGTTCTAACAACCACACCCAATATTTCGTTTGACAACCTGAATAGATAAACTCCAATATACTTTTAATAAAATCAACTAGACAGCCAGACTCAATCTAGAGAAAAGTATATCAAAGAGTTTTATATCTCTTTCTCTCAATTCAATCCGCAATCAGCAAATAGGAATTTGCGAGCCTGATTGAATATAAGAGAAATAACTTGAACGGTACCAAATACCAATGTTCAAGGATCAATCAATTTCAATCAACAACCAAAGGTTGGATTTCCAAATTGATCGATTCAAAGCACAACCTGTGATATTTCAATTATATAACAAAATATAATGCGTAAAAGAAATAACACATACACCAAAATTTTTGTTAACGAGGAAACCACAAAAGCAGAAAAACCATGAGACCTAGTCCAGATTTGAAAACCACACTGTATTAAGCCGCTATATACACTAGCCTACTACCAATGAACTTCAGACTGGAATGTAGTTGAACCCTAATCAATCTCACATTTATTCAAGGTACAGTCATGCTCCTTACGCCTATGATCCCAGTAGGATACTAAGCACTTGATTTCCTTAGATAATCTCACCCGCAACCAAGAGTTGCTACGACCCAAAGTCGAAGACTTGATAAACAAATCTGTCTCACACAAAAAAGTCTATTGGAATAGATAAATCTATCTCCCACAGAAATACCTACGAGTTTTGTTTCGTCTTTTGATAAATCAAGGTGAACAGGAACCAATTGATATAATAGACTTATATTCCCGAAGAACAACCTAAAAATATCAATCACCTCATAATAATCCCAATCGATTAACGAAACAAGATATTATGGAATCACAAACGATGAGACGAAGATGTTTGTGACTACTTTTCAATCTTACCTATCAGAGATAAATCTCAAGAAAATATTATCAAAGATAGTACTCAATCACAATAGTACAAGTAAAATCAAAACACGCAACTACAGAGAAAATAGTTGGGTCTGGCTTCATAATCCCAATGAAGTTGTGAAGTCGTTAACCTACAGGGTTTCGCGAAAAAACCTAAGGTTAAATGAGAATCGACTCTAGCTTATGCAACTAGTAACACACATGAGGTGTGGGGATTAGGTTTCCCAGTTGCTAGAGTTCTCCTTTATATATTTTTCAAATCAGAGTTTGAAATCTAAGTTACCTTGTTAACAAAACATTCAATATTCACCATTAGATGAAATCTTGATTAGATTCAAGCTAATATCATTAAACCGTTAGATCGAACTTAGCTTGTTATACACAAATGAAATGTACCTTCATTTAGGTTTACTTAATCGTACCTGAACATGTACACCATGTTGGCTCAACAGTAGTTAACCGAGGTTAGCTATATGAATACTCTAATGTATACATATCAACCTTATTCATCTTAACCATAACTAGTTCAAATGACTCAAATGAAACTAGTTAAAGAGTTATTCAATTGTTATATTCTCATAGAAGTATACAAGAACACAATTGAAGCAAAATCTGTTTGATTCACTCAAATCAATCATGAACATTATAGACACGGTTTGCAAAGAATGCATTCCTTATTATATAAATATATTAGTTCATGAGCCAACCGATTTTAGAACTTTAACCACTCAAGTATGCATAGGGTATGCATACTGTTAGAGCATTGCTCGGTCGAACTCGCATGCATTGCTATCTCAAGCATGTTTGTCAATGTTTGTGATCAAACCATAAAGTCTTGATTTCTAGTCTACTATAGCTAAGGTCTCGGACTAGGATAGAAAGTGTAGTTGAGCACAAGAACTTCATGGTAATTATCATACAAGATGAAGGGCTACTCAAGGAACTAGTGGATCTTCATCGACTAAAAGGTATGTGGAGACTTGAACTTATCAATCACTCAAAAGTCTATATACTCTATCTCCTATCTTGAGACAAAAGTTGTTTTACTATATAGACTAAGATTATACATATGTGGATATTTCGAGCTGAGTATATCTCGCTTATATATTTCTCGAAATATGTGTTGGTAAAGCTTTCGCCTTATCCAAGTTCATCTTTACCTAGTGACGAAAGTCATGTTAAGTTTCAATCACTTTGAAAATTGCTTTGAGGAAAAATAGTTTGTGAATAACAACTATATAACGCCCTCTGAGAATGTTTCAATGATTGGAATGAGAGTTTAGATAATATAACCATTGGAGGATATAAGCATTGTTGTGGAAACACATATATGTATATGTCCTTATTCCTTGAACCAAAGTTTGTGAACTTTGTTGATCAAGAGAACCAGAGAAGTGCGTGAGCTTCAGTCCGTGAACTGGCGGAAGTTCTCGACCCGAGAATTTCTGATGGAGTTTTCATACAGTATCTTAAGTCCGCGAACTTGAGTATGTTATGTCTAAAAACGATGTTTGTGAACTTATATTTATAAACTAAGGAATGCAATTGCAAAACGTGGCTATATAGTTAATGAACCGATTCGAGTGAATCAAATCGTTTTTGCTTCGATTGTGTCTTGTGTAGTACATACAGATCTAAGCAATTGAACAACTATCCAACTAGTTCATTTGAGTCATTTGAACTAGTTATGGTGAAGAAGAATATGGTTGATATGAAAGTTATCATATGGATAACCATTTGGTTAACTATGTTGAACCAACTAATGTACAAGTTTGGGTACGGTTACACAAGCTTAGAAACGTGCATTACATGTGTGTATAACAAGCTATATTTTCGATCTAACGGTTGATAAATATTAGCTTGAATCTAATCAGATTTTCATCTAACAGTGAATATTGAATTCTTTGTTAGAAAGCTAATATTGTTTACAAACCCTGATTTGAAAGACTATATAAGGGAAAACTCTAGCAACTGGGTAACCTAATCCCCACACATTCTGTGTGATACTAGTTGTGATAAGCTAGAGTCGATTCTCCTTTAACCTTTGATTTTTTCTTCTAAACCAGGTTAACGACTTAAAGACTTCATTGGGTTTGTAAAGCCAGACCGATACTACTTTTCTTGTAGTTATGTGATCTAATCTTGTTGTTTCTATCGGACGAGTACAATTGTAAAAATTGGATTGAGATTTACATCTCTGATAGGCAAGATATAAAAGTAGTCACAAGCATCTTCGTCTCATCGTTTGTGATTCCACAATATCTTTTTCGTTGCGTCGATTAAGATTATTGTGAGGTGATTGATAATACTGAGATGTTCTTTGGGAATATAAGTCTGGTTTATCAATTGGTTCTTGTTCACCTTGATTTATCAAAAGATGGAACAAAAAATTATAGGTATATTCATGGAAGACGAATCTATCTATTACCGTAGACTTTTCTGTGTGATACAAATTGGTTTATTAAAGTCTTCGACTTTGGGTCGTAGCAACTCTTAGTTATGGGTGAGATCATCTATGGGAATCAGTATGTAGTATCTTGCTGGTATCATAGGCGTAGGAGCATAAATGTACCTTGGATCAGTGTGAGATTGATTGGGGTTCAACTACAGTCCATACCAAAGTTAGCTTGGAGTAGGCTAATATCTGTAGCGGCTTAATACAGTGTATGTTTAATCTGGACTAGGTCCCGGGGTTTTTCTGCATTTGCGGTTTCCTCGTTAACAAAATTATGGTGTCTGTATTATTTTATTTTCCGCATTATATTGTTTATATTTATAATTGAAATAATACAGGTTGTGCGTTGATGATCAATCAATTAGAATATCAAACCTTTGATTGTTGATTTACATTGATTAACACTTGGATATTGGTCTTTGGTACCATCCAAGTTATTCCTTATATTTGATTAAGACTCGCTGATTTTTATTAGCTTGAGTAAATCAAAACAAGAGAGAGATAATAACTCCTTGATATATTTCAATCTAGATTGAGTATGACCGTCTAGTTGATTCTTTAGAAAGAAACAATATTGAATGTGTTTGTTAGATCCCCGCATTTTCAATTGGTATCAGAGCCGACAAACACTTTAAACCTAATAAGTTTGTGTTTGTTCGTTCCTTAAAAATTGTCCCATGGGAAATTTCTTTGGAAAACTTGCTCTTGGCATCTGTAACGCATGCCAGAAATCCTTAAAGATTTCTTAAGGAGTATTATGGTCAGAACCTCTGGTTTCCCATGATAATCTCACTTCATCTGAAAAGGAAGTTTTAGATGATATGTATCAATCTAAAGGAAAAAATAAAAAGAAGGAAAGACTGAGGAAACGTTCATCGCGCTCAAGTATATGGATCCTCACTAGATTTACTCTTGATCTTTATGAGGAATTCTATCATAATGGATTAATTGATAAAGATCTATTTAGAGCATTCGAAGGCGTTTTCAAGTTCTTAGAAAAAATTAAGTCTAAGAATCATTCTAAAAAGGGTTCTGTACATGTTAAATCAAATAATATTGTACAACCTAGGAATCAGAAGAATTTTCCTTCTAATCAGATTAAACAGAGAAAAGAAAGCTCTAACTGCCCCGACTATCATTATTATTTTGATTATACCACGGGGATTGTTCACACATATTAACCAGAAATGTTGCATGAGACTTCCTATGCATGTCTTTCCTCTTGGTAACAAGATCGGCATCACCCCATTTGTACATATCTTGAAATGGGGCAAGAAATGGTTTGAATCATGTACAGTTTTGTTATTCCCTTTTAGAATATCAAATAAAGATTTCTAATGCATCCATCGCCTCTCACAAATTGTGTTGTTGCAGGATGCATAACCCTTGATGTACAAACGTCTAATAAAACCCCACTTGTTCTTTGTGGGTCGAGGTTCACAAATAGGCCCAAGCCCATTATTGGTCTTATAGAGAAGAAGTTCACGCACTCTCTTCTTCTTCATCACCCGTCCGCGTACGTGAACCTCTAAGGTTTTGTGTGCTTCCTCCATTAAAGACTTTTTGAAGAAATTAAGAGAAAGGGTGTTCAAGATTCCCTCCAATTAAGTAAATTCCTCTTGTTCCTTTCAATTTCTTAGACCTTATGATGAATTCTAAGGGCTCAAAAAGGAGATCCAAAAGCTCAAATACCTCTAGCATGGATTTTCCTTGTGACCAAAATTATCTTATGATTAGGTTTGTGGATGATTCATGTGCTAGAATTTTTGAAAAGATTTCATCTAAAGGTTTTATTCTAGAAAAGAAATTGGATCTATCTAGGATTTAGCTTGCTTTAAAAAAAATCAATCTTGTAAATATCTTTGATGGTCTTGGTCAAGGATTTGATTCTCTCACAAGAATTTTCTATGCCAACATTCATGATGTTGATCTTAATAATATGGAATTCAAATCCATGGTAAATAGAAAAAGGTTTCTTGTTGATAGAGAATTAATTTTGAAGATTACCAACATTCTATTGGGAAACGTGCGTCTCCCTAGACCAAGTGATGAACGTCCATCATGTGATGAAATCTCTCTTGGGCTTTGTGGCAAGAAGGTAGCTTAGAATCAAGGAAATTTTCCTACTAATGATCTTAGTATTGTGTTGATGGAATTTGGAAAACTTGGTATCCCCAATCTTTGTCCCTCCATAATTGAGAATTATTGGTGGAGTCATGAGTTTGCAGAATTGGTCTATTTCCTTGAATTGGGTGTTTAAAGTCTCGATATTTGTGGTTTCATTATTTTTCAAATGATTTCGATGACTTCACCCATCAAGATGTTAGGTTACCCCTTCCTGATTGGTCAAATTTGTCGTGATCGTGGTTTTGATTCAATCGGAAACTCTTTTGGGGTTCCCAAACCGGTTCGTCCCTGTACCTTTAGGCGCATAAGGGAGAATGTGTGTAAAATACAAAAAGATGTTGCACTTAATGATTGTGACCCTACCACCTTGTGCCTCCTTCAAAAAATTCACAAGGGTGTGTGTAAAGTCAATTCAAGGGTGAAGTATGTGCAAGAACAATTGTCATTGGTTGCAACTAAGTTTCCCGAGATCAACGAAGAGTTGAACTCAATTCAAGCATATTGAAGTGTCTCTGATGATGAAGATGATGAGTAGCTTATTGCCTAGTAAATCTTCTATTTTTCATGTTTTGTTTAGAAGAATAACTAGAGTTTGGAATAGCCATTATTAAGATTACACATAGCTATGTCCAACATTTTCATCTTCTTGTTTTTAGATTTATTTGTTTAAATTCTAAACTTGTTTGGAAGATGATTTTTGAAATATTAATCTTTATGGTTTTATATATTGCAATATTGTTATGGGATATGTGTTTACGTCCGTGAACTTGATTGTCCCATACGTTATCAAAAGTAAAGTCGTTCATGAGTTGATATGCAAGTATTGATGAAAGAATGAATGGACTTTTGACAAATACAAAAGTTAAGCCTATTATGTCAATGAAAGATAAGTTAAAATGTTTTGTAATTCAAGGATTATGTCTATTGTATTTGTATGTCATTGTGCAAATGGTGATGGAACATATAATGAATACTTGTGTATTCCGCAGTAAATGATCTTCCCTGATCCATTTTTTGTGTATTACTGTGATGCTCCATAATTTGTCTTATGTTGAGCACTAAACAACCAAAGTTGATTATTTTGTGATTATCTTAGTTGTTGTTCCGTAAGGTACTTTATGTCGAGCATATTGAACTAAATGAATCATCTTTTTGGTTATTTAGTTATGACTCCGTAAGCTTTTCTTATGTTTGAGCATTTTTGACTGGGTTGATTATTTTCATGATTAACTTAGTCATTTCTCCGTAGATTTTCTTATGTGAGTATGAACAATTAAATTGATAACTTTTGTGATTAGTTTAGTTGTGTATTCCGATTAAGTTAATTATGGGTTCTCTTGTGATTAATCTAATTGAGTTTTTAAGTCTCCACAAGTTTACTTGTGTTGAGCATATTTGATTGAATTAATCATGGGTTCGCTTACGGTTAATTTGATTGAATATTCTTTTGGATTCAAATTCATACGTGTATGTGATTTAGTCCAAAGAAATCCTTATTTTCTCTTGAAATTAAGGTCGCTCTTGTTGTTCCTTCGGGAATGACATAATATGGGGGAGAGTTCTTAATTTAACTTGTGCTTAATTGCCAAATCTTTGTGGGGAGTGCGGCTGTGGAATTTTATAGGGGTTATCTTGTATCTTTATAGACTCCTTGATGAATGCATTTAGCTTCGGCTTTATTATTTCATCTAAACAAGATGATATATACATTTACTCTTGGTCATGAAATATCTCATTTGGAAATTTCATTAGGATCTCGTTCTTGTACATTTGCCAATTTTATTGGCAAAAAGCGGGAGAATTAATATGTAGTTCACACTACAAATACATATGGTTTTCGGATCATTATGTAAGGGGGAGTGGTTTCCATGTGATATGGAGTATTGACTAAGGGGGAGTGACATATCACCATAGTATTGTTGTTAAAGTTGTGATGCAATTGTACTTTGACGCTGTGTAATGATACTATGACACTGTATAACAATGATTGAGAACTCTTGTTTTCTCGTTGTTATAGCTATGGATTTTCAACAACGATGATGCTAAACTTACAACCTTTGGGATCATTGGAGTACTTGTAAGTGACGAATATTTCGAGTAATATTGAAAATTAGACACGTGGAATAGGAGCTACAAAGTTTATTTATATATTTTTTGTATTCCATATGTATTGATAGTTTTGTCACTAAAATTGACAAAGGGGGAGATTGTTAGAGCATTAATCAGTCGAACTCGCATGCGTTGCTATCTCAAGCATGTTTGTCAATGTTAGCGATCAAAACTATAAAGTCTTGATTTCTAGTCTACTATAGCTAAGGTCTCAGATTAGGATATAAAGTGTAGTTGAGCTCAAGAACTCCATAGTAATCATCATACAAGACGAAGGACTACTCAAGGAACTGGTGGATCTTCATCGACTAAAAGGTATGTGGAGACTTGAACTTATCAATCTACTCTATCTCCTATCTTGAGATAAAATTCATTTTACTATATAGACTAAGATTATACACATGTGGTATTTCGAGCTGGGTATATATCGCTTATCTATTTCTCAAAATATGTGTTGGTAAAGATTTCGCTTTAGCCAAGTTCATCTTTACCTAGTGACGAAAGTCATGTTAAGTTTCAATCACTTTGAAAATTGCTCTGACGAAAAATAGTTTGTGAATAACAACTATATAACGCCCTCTGAGAATGTTTTAATGATTGGAATGAGAGTTTAGACAATATAACTATTGGAGGATATAAGCATTATTGTGGAAACACATATATGTATAAGTCCTTATTCCTTGAACCAAAGTTTGCGAACTTTGTTGATCAAGAGAACCAGAGAAGTGCGTGAGCTTCAGTCCGCGAAACCAGTCCACGAACTGGTGGAAGTTATCGATCCGAGAATTTCTGCTGGAGTTTGTGAACTCCATCCGGGAACTTAAGTCCGTGAACCTAGTCCGTGATCTTGATTAGGTTATGTCTAAAAACGATGTGTGTGAACTTATCTTTATAAACTAAGGAATGCAATTGCAAACCGTGGATATATAGTTCATGTACCGATTCGAGTGAATCAAATCGTTTTTTCTTCGATTGTGTCTTGTGTAGTACATAAAGATCTAAGAAATTGAACAACTCTCTAACTAGTTCATTTGAGTCATTTGGACTAGTTATCGTATTCTTGATTTCATTTCTTGTAAAACTCTATAAATTAATTAATAAAAGTGTTGTTGTTGATCTAAAAGATGTGTTGATTATCATGAATTCTTATGAGGGATGTATTGTAGGAATTCCTGCAACTACATAATGGCGCTAGAAACATGGATTGAAGGTTGAAAATTGTGGAAAAAACAAAATAAAAGATTGTTATTAAGATTGTTCAAGGGAGGAAAATGATGAAACCAATCAATAAACCAGTTAAGGAAAAAATAGTCAAAATCAATGAAGGTAACAGAAGGTTGGAGTAAAGTTTAATCACAAAAACAATGATTAATGAATTTCATGAAAGCACCAGATGAAGAATACATAAACAAGATTTTGAAGGAAAGAAAATCATGACAGTGGAGAAGGTATCACCCTTGAAAGATTGGGAAAAAAAAAATTACATTCACAGCAGCAGAGATACCAAGATAAAATTTGAGCCACACATCTCCTTTGGTAATCACAGTAACCACGCAGAAAGAAAATGGGAAATCAACAAAAACTATGGAAGAATGGATGGTAAACAGAACTTTGGTGGACATAGGGAGTTCGGCGGATATAATGTTTTACCATGCATACAAAGGAATGGGATACAAAGATGAAAAAATGTCTCCTTCAACATATCATATTCATGGCTTTGGAAAATCTACAACAAAATCGAAAGGAGAAATAGTGATGCGAATTTCGTTAGGAGAGGTTGAAACACAAGTGACGCTATGTGTGGTGGATATGGAATCGCTATATAACATGTTGTTGGGAAAACCATGGATACACGCAATTAAAGCAGTCGACATTGCATCAATGTGTCAAATTTTATATGCCGAGTGGGATTGGTGAAATTAGAGGAGATGTTGATAAAGCAAAATTATGCCATCAAATTGAAGTGAAGCATTATGAAGGACGTGCAAAGAAGCGAAAAAATCGCAGAAAACTGGCGAAAAAGGCAAAGAAAGAAGAAGAATTTAGAATTTATATGATAAGAGCAGAAGAAGGAAAAGAAATACCCAGCGAAATTTCAGAAGAAGGAAAAGAAATACCGAAGGTGATAAAAGAACCAACACCCATGGGAGAACCTAAGGCTAGTTACACCGCAACAGAACCAACAAAGGAAGTGAATGTTGGAACTAAAGAAGAACCCAAAATTCTAAGGATTGGGACCAAGATGAAGGCAGATGAAGAAGAAAGAGCTATTAATCTTTTGCGAGAATACAAAGATATTTTCGCAAGGAACATGGATGAGATGCCTGGAATATATCCGTCTATGGCATGTCATAGGTTGGAGACTGAAAAAAATGTAAGGCCATTCAAACAAAGAATAAGAAAAATCGCAACAACATATCATCCGCAAATAGAAGAAGAGCTGCCGAAGATGCTTGGTGCAGGAATTATAAGACAAGCTAAATATCCGGAGTGGATAGCAAACATGGTTGTGGTCCCAAAGAAGAATAAGGGGATAAGAATTTGTATAGACTTTACTGATCTAAACAAAGCTTGTCCGAAAAATAGTTTTTCATTACCAGATATTCCATAAATTGTTGAATAAGCGGTGGGAAATGATAGAATATCTTCTCTAGATGGGTACAAAGGTTACAATCAAATCCCTCTCGCTGAACAAGATCAAGAGCATACTGTTTTTTTCACTCCAAGAAAATTGTACTATTATACAAAAATGCCATTTGGTTTGCGAAATGCTGGAGCAACATACCAAAGGATGGTAGAGAAGGTGTTCGCGAAATGGATACACAAAACATTAGAGGTGTATGTAGATGACATATTAATAAAAAGTAAAGAAGCAAAAGACCATGTGCAAGATTTGAAGGAAATTTTTGAACAAATGCGGCAATTTAACATCAAAATAAATCCAGAGAAGTGTATCTTTGGGGTTGCGTCGGGAATTTTTTTAGGCTACATTGTATCGAAAAAAGGAATACAAGTTAATCCAGAGAAAGTGCAAGCAATTCGTGACATCCCAACACCAGCGACGGTAAAGGATGTACAGAAGTTAAACGGACTCTTAGCTTCGCTAGGAAGGTTCATCTTGCGATCATCAGACAAATGTAAGCATTTTTTCAACATACTCAAATAGGGGAAAAATTTATATGGACAGATGAATGTGGGAAAGCTCTTCAAGGAGTAAAAGAATATCCGATGAATATATCCATTTTGCAAAAGCCAGAACCAGGAGAAGAATTATTAATTTACCTTGCGACAACTTCTCACGCATTAAGTGTTGTGTTATTACGAATGGATGCAGGAGTTGAAAGACCAATCTACTACATCAGTAAAACCTTCAATGCCGCAGAGAAAAATTATTCAAAAATCAAAAAGCTAATTCTGGCATTAGTTTATGCAACGTTTAAACTTTGCATATATTTTCAGGCACATAAAATAAGGGTGTTGACAAAGGTACCAATTGAATCAGTGATGAAGAATTAAAAAAGGTCAGACAGGGTTGAGAGATGGAATGCACAAGTAGGGCATTTCAAAATCAAATATGAAATATTATCTTCACCCAAGTCACAAGTTGTCGCAGACTTCTTAGTAGAATTTCCTCTAGAAGATGACGAAGCTGTGGAAGAAATGATGGATGTGGAAGAAGAACATGGAAATCCAAGAGATCTATTAATAGAGCCCAATAGATGGGAAATATTGGTGGATGGATCGTCAAATGGGGAAGGTAATGGAGTTGGAATTGTTTTGATTTCGCCAGAAAAAACCGAAGATTGGAAAGCAGAACTTCATGCATATCTGGCGAAAGGAGAAACACCAAGAAATAGATTGGAGGCACACAAGTTAAAGAGCCGTGCGACAAATTATGAACTTAGAGATGGGGTATTGTATCGAAGATCATTTAATGGACCATCACTTAGATGTTTGACACGAAAAGAGGGAGAAAAAATATTAAAGGTGTTACATTGTGGGGACGTTGGAAACCATAGTAGGGGAAGATCTTTGGCATATAGAGAGAAAATGCAAGGTTATTACTGGACATATATGCATAAAGATGAGAAACAAATATCAAGGCGTTGCGAATATTGTCAGCGGCACGGAAAGAAAATACATGCACCTGGAGCACCATTAACATCTTCAGTAAGTGTATGACCTTTTGGAGTATGGGGTTTAGATATTGTAGGACTATTTTTACCAGGATCTGGGCAAAGAAGATATCTAATTGTTGCTACAGATTATTTCACAAAATGGGCAGAAGTAAAGGCAGTGCAACATATTCGCGACAAAGACATTTTCACATTAATATTTGAAAATATCATTTGGAGTTTTGGAATTCCTGCACAGTTGGTATCTGATAATGGGAAAAAGTTTGAAGGGCAGAACATAAAAATGCTACTCAATGCATTTAAGATAAAATGTGGGTAGTCAACACCTCTATATCCATAGGCCAATGGACAGGCAGAAGCAACAAATAAGACAATTGTTGATATACTGAAGAAGAAATTAGAAGGACATAATAGGGCATGGTGCGAACATGTGCATAATGTAGTATGGGCTTACAACACAACTAGGCGAGAAGTTATTGGAATGTCACCTTTCTATTTAACATATGGAGATGAGACTGTGCTACCAACAAAAGTTATTATTCCCACAACAAAGAGAGAGACTTGGGGGAAAAACCTTAGTGAGGGTATCATTTTAACCAAGCTTGATGAATTATAAGAAAAGAGAGAAAGGGCACTGCAACATATGGAAAATTATCAGCGATGGTTAGCCCGAGAATATAATAAATGTGTCAAAACACGTGAGTTTCAACCAGGAGATTTGGCGCTGCGAGAAACACCAATATATCAACGAGAACATGGTGGAAAACTAGCGAAAAAATGGGATGGACCATATATTATTAAATAGATAGTCGGAACAGGAGCATATAGATTGATGGATCCTGAGGGTAAAGATGTGGGTCATAGACTTGATAGACCATGGAATAGATTATACTTAAATAAATACTACCCATAAGAGGTTCTGGAAAAGAGTAGATTGTGAAATGATATCCGATTGAAACAAAATGGATGTATGAGAAAATCTTATGAAATAGTAATTGAGAAATTATACATATCCAAAAAGAAAATGAAAATACGCGAAAATTTCACAGAAATAATGATATTACCAAGAGATAATCAAAGATAAATAATATACTAGAAAGGGGAGAACCTACTATGGCGTACACCATAGTTCGCGGGATCAAAATTTTGCAAGAGGAAAATGTAAGACCTAAAGTACGTCATAGAAGGGGTTACCTGTTGCATGACTCAGCGAAAAGGTTACACCGCCCCTGGAACCTGAGTCATGGAGATTTGGGGTCAATACAGCCCATCCAGGAGAGATACCTTAGATTTTCAACCTAAGCTTATGACTTAGGTTGGGCGACTGAGGGTCTATTCTAAGGAGTGCAGGCGCCGAGGTACACGGTTGAGCCAAGAGTGCCTGGGTCGTCTGTAACGTATCTGGCCATTCTTGGCAAGTCTTGACTATGATGCACTCGGCCTGAAGAAAACCTCACTTAGGGTGCAGTCTCGTAACCATAAGTCATATAGGAAAAAGGGATAAGAGGATGCGAAAACAAACAGTTGTTGTTAAGACCGGATGGGATGAGCCAACCTTGTATGGTAGAGGTACATATCCTCGAAGGGGCAACCAGGGGGAAGATAAGGGCGGCACCCTCTATTAGGGAGCTGATAAGTGTCTTAAGACACAAATGTCATGAGGCTTTATATTCGCAAGAATATTTAGGCTTGTCATATTTGTGCGACAATCCTAAAGAGGCAATAACAAAAGAAAAGGATAAGGCAAGATCAATGGGTCACTACATGAAAGTGTAAGGACGTCCTGCGATTTCGTCGCAAGACGACAATGTCATGGGGCTTTATTTTCGCAAGAATCTTAAGACCTGTCATATTGTCGCAACAAAGATACCAATAAAAGAGAGAGTTAAGGCAAGATCAATGGGTTCTTACATGAAAATGTAAGAACATCCTGCGATTTTGTCGCAATGACAAGAGGTGGAAAAATAAGACCTTTAACTAGGAAGGAAAAATAAGATCACATGACGCAATGAAAAATTTATAAACATTAACAATTGTTACTTATGTAGGTTATTCATCACAAGAAAGATAATGAGAGGCAGTATGGGAATTAATAAACAAAAGGCATTATCTTTCTCGCAAAAAGTACAACGATAAAAGAGTAAAAACATTTCAAAGTTGACTGAAGTACATCATTCGCAAAAAGTAGGAAAGATGAAACAACTCAAGAAAATCAAATTACAAGAGAAGTTCAAACTTCAACATTAATTTCTTCATCAACTTTTTCTCCAGCTTCTTCACTTTCTCTAGCTTTTTCATTTTCGCTAGTATTTTCTTTATTCCGATCTACTTCAATATCAGTTTTTTCTTTATCTTGGTTCACTCAAGCTTCTTCTTTATTTGGGTTATCACCAACAGTTGCTTATTTAAGAGGGACTTCTTCATCATTTGAAAAATCTTCTTGAGAGATAGCATCTTCACCACTCTCATAATCAAAGTCACTATCAGCAGCATGAGGAACTTCATCATCATCTACTTACAAAGGCTTGATTGATATAGGAGGAAGAGATTAGGATAGTAAGATATCATTCACAAGAACTTCAGCCTGGACATGAGCTTGACGAAGAAGTGCTTTCTCATGGTTTCTAATCTCCATATCTTTGAAATAAGCAAGCTAATCATATCTTCTTTCTGCTCGATCGTGAGAACAAGCAAGGGTAGAGACAAGTAATGCATTCTCCTTGCGAATATTGGAAAGTTTAGAATCCAAAACAGAAATGGAGGAATGAAGTTTTTTCTCAGATTCTGCGAAAAAGAAGAACACAGAAAATCATTCAGACAAAGGACTCGCAAAGAGCATTTCACAAAAAGATTTAACGAAGAAAGGATGGGTGAGGCAGTCAAATCTTTGTGACTACCTTCCTTTTGCGAAATAAGATATTGCATTAAAGCTAAACAACTATTCTCCAAGTGATCCATTGCATCATCAAACTTATCTCCAACTAAACCTTTCAGGCGAGATTGAAGATTCTTTTATTTAGAAATGAGTAAGGTATTATCCTTCACAAGGGAAGTGTAAGATTCTTCTAATTTGGAGTATTGATCTTTGAGTTGACTTTCCCTCACACTTAAATTTATTCTACCATGGATAAGTTTTTCTCTCTCAGCGGTAGATGATTCTGTTATTTCCTTAAGTTTATCCCTCAATGAGTGAAGGGAATGTTCCTGATCAGCACATACTTTTGGCAAATGCAAAGTTGCTGCGAATAAATCACCACCTTGTTTAAAAGAATTCGCTTCTCCTGAGATAAGGCTTTATTCTTATCTGATAAAGGTTCCAACTCCAATTTATATTTTGTGAAAGAATAAGAGAGGCGAGATATTTCACTACTTAATGAGTTTTGCATCTGAATTAATTGAGTATTCTCCTTGGTAAGATTATCTATTTGATCGACAGAGTATGTATGAAGGTTATCTAATTGGTTATATTGATCCATCCAAATATCTTTATCCACATGGGCTTCTTCAACGACAGATTCGAACTGATATCTCTCCATTATTCGTTTCTGGTTTAAAACTTAAATGGAGAACAAAGGATCTTAAGAAAATTGAATAGGGAAAAGGCAAAACTATTAAAAAGGGTAAATCAAAGGCAGAAATAAGGAAACTATACCTTTTAATTCTTTGTTCTTCTTGCGAAGACCATCACAATCTAGCGAAATGTTTTGAAGCTTTTGGTTCTCAAGACGAAGAGGGACACATTCTAAGGTCATGGCTTGGAGATGCTTCTTTAAAGATTCAACTTCATTTTCTAAAGATGTTTGCGAAACCATTCTATCAGAACCAAAGTACTTACTCAAAACTTCGAAGACACCATATTTGATAGGGTCAGCAAAAGATTTCTTTACATCATCCAAAACATCAGATAAAACCTTGAAAGAAATATCTTTTACATCTAAAGTTTCTTTAGAAAGAGGGAGAGACTCACACGAAGAGGTTGTAATAATATGAAGTTGGGGAACTGAATCATTTTTTGATTCAGATGGTTGAGGAGAAATTTAAGGAAGATTAATGATTGAGGTTGAGGTGGAGTCAAGTTCAGGTGTATTGGTAGATGGAGAAGAGAAGGTTTCATTCGCAACATGATTAATGAATGGAGTCTCATTCATAAGAAGATCAGTTGAAGGGGTATAATCTGTAATGATATCTTCGCAGACAGGAAGTAAGGGTTCAACCTGCGAAGGTATTACGAGAGATATTGAAGGGTTAAATATAGGAAATGGAACAAAAGTTTTAATAGCTTTAAGATGGAGAGATCTCTTGGTGGGTTTATTGGCATCTCCATCATCCTGCGAATCACAATTCAGATAAAAAACTGAGGAAACAATATTTTTATTTAAAAGAATAGTGTTTCTTACTACCTTGGTATTCGCAGGCTTTCTTTTACTAGCAGCAACTTTGGGTTGCAAACTCTTGGGAATATTAGGGATTTGGACTATAAATTTTGTGTTGGAGGTGCTTTTGCTGAAACAGAAAAAGTATAGGAATTATATAAAGTTGAACAAAATTAAATAAGGAGATTAGTTCCAGCAAAATCATAAGAAGAAAAAAGGAAACTAACCTTGATGACTCCATGAAAAAAGTAGCATAAAGATGAATCCGTAAAAATTATAGAAGAAAGTTGCAGACGATAAAGATTTACAGAGAGCGTGGGGGTAAGGAAGACGAAGTAAAAGAAGAAAATTATCTCTCTACTAAATCTCTTCTTAAATAGACAAAAAATGGTGACCGGATAACATAGAACGTGCCGGTGAGCAAGGGAATATTTGACACATGTAGGCCGTTATGCTTAATTCATGGAGTCTTGTCGGTAAAAAATTCTGCAGAAGATGAACAACTGCAGCATTTTGAAGTATAATTTCTCATGACATTCTCTCCTTCGCAGAGAAGACATGAGAAGAGGCAAGATGTAGGATCAGAATATCGCAACAGGAGTACCCCGTGAAATCTCCATCTAAAGTACATTGTGAAGCCGTCGCAGGTTGACTACAGAAATGACGTAACAGAGGACTCCAACCTAAACACGAGAAATATGTGAAGACTTTGCGATATTTAAGAATGTTGCGAACTTAATATTTGAATGCTTGCGATAATATCGCAAGCCAAATCCGAAATTAAAGGACAACTTAGCTATTATCCACTATGTAATACCTTATATAAAGAGCTGAATAGTCTTAAGGAATGGAGAGATTTTTTTTAGAGTAGAGAGAATGTTTTGAGGAGAGAGAAAGTTTATAATAACAATTGTATTCTTGATTTCATTTCTTGTAAAACTCCATAAATCAATTAATAAAAGTGTCATTGTTGATTTAAAAGATGTGTTGATTATCAAGAATTCTTATGAGGGATGTATTGTAGGAATTCCTGTAACTACATTATCAAAAGACGGAACAAAAAATCGTAGGTATATTCGTGGGAGACGAATCTATCTATTACCGTATACTTTTCTGTGTGATACAAATTGGTTTATTAAAGTCTTCGACTTTGGGTCGTAGCAACTCTTAGTTGTGGGTGAGATCAGCTAAGGGAATCAAGTACGAAGTATCCTGCTGGGATCAGAGGTGTAGGAGCATAACTGTACCTTGGATCAGTGTGAGATTGATTAGGGTTCAACTACAGTCCAGACCGAAGTTAACTTGGAGTAGGCTAATGTCTGTAGCGGCTTAGTACATTGTATGTTTATTCTGGACTAGGTCCCTGGGTTTTTCTGCATTTGCGATTTCCTCCTTAACAAAATTCTGGTGTCTGTGTTATTTCATTTTCCGCATTATATTGTTTATCTTTATGATTGAAATAATAAAGGTTGTGCGTTGAAGATCAATCAATTAGAATATCCAACCTTTGGTTGTTGATTTACATTGATTGACACTTGGATATTGGTCTTTGGTACCATCCAAGTTATTCCTTTCTCGCTGATTTCTATTAGCTTGAGTAAATCAAAAAAATAGAGAGATAATAACTCCTTGAGATATTTGTATCTATATTGAGTATGACTGTCTAGTTGATTCTCTAGAAAGAAACTTGGAGTTAGTCCATACAGATTGCTAATCGAAATATTGGGTGTGGTTGTTAGACCCCCGTTTTTTCACATACCTAAGTAGCCGGTCTGAGTTTGGGTTCGCCAGTATGCGAACGGGTACGCGTACCAAGTACACTTCCAAAACCTAGCAGAAATTCCAGGACCTATACCTTTCGCAAGTATCCGTATCAGTATGTGTACTTGGTACTCGTAATTCCATAACTATATGTACGCATACAGGTATGCATACTATAGCTCCGGTCATGGATCACACACATGCAAGAATGCATACTATGTTCATAATCCAATAGTTCTAAACTCTATTTCAATCAAAGAAACTTTCTTAGAGGATGAAAATAGCCGTTTTCACACACTATTAACATCAAATCAATTTTCAAGATATTGAAATAATCATAACGTAACATTCCAAGTCTACACCAAATGATTGTATCACACAAACCATGTAAGATGTTACTCGGCAATTTTCACATGATCATCTTTCGATTTTCGTCAAGAATATAAGATGAACTTTGTTGAAGCAAAAGCTTACCAACACATATTTCGATAAATATGTAAGCGAGTTAAACTCATATCGAAATCTCAAATGTGTATAATCGAAAACCATATAGTAATACGACTTATTTCTCAATATAGGAGATAAAGTAAAATAGACTTTCCAACTGATACATAAGTTTTAGTCTCCACATACCTTTTATTGATGAAGTTCCACAAGCTCTCCTTAGTAGTTATTCATCTTCATTTGATGAACGCCGTGAAGTCTAATGCTCAACTACACAATTTATCCTAGTCCGAGACATCACTATAAGTAGACTAGAAATCAAGACTTATAGTTTTGATCACTAACATTGACAAACAAGCTTGAGATAGCAATGCTTACGAGTTCGACCGAGTAGTGTTCTAACACAACCTTTTTTACCTACGATCACCAACGCTAGATACTCCATATGAATCATGGTGTGATAAAAAACCTAACTTAAGTTATCTCTGTGTGTGTTTGGCAGTAAGTGCTACATTCTGAAAGATCGAGAACAAAAAGGGAAATTTGATTCCAAAAATGACGAAGGAAATTTTCTCGGCTATGTATCGGATAGTCGTGGTTTTCGAGTATATAATCTCAGAACCAATGTCATGATGGAGTCGGCAAATGTTATTATCGATGATTGGAGCAGTTTTCATCATAATAATTCTTTTGCTGAGTTACCTCATATGGAGACAACTGAGACTGTCAAGAAAGCACCTACTATATAAGAAGTGGTTCCCACTATTTCTGATCGTGATTTCTCTAGTGATGAGGAAAAAATCCCCGACAATGGTGTCCCTGACGAATGAAAACATGCTCGAAATTTATGGGTTCATAGGGATCAGGATACCAACAATATTATTGGTGGAAAAGACTTAATTCCTAAGACATGGAAGTCAACTTCAAAACTTATGCAACTTTGCATGCAACTTGTCTCAAGCTGAGCCTAGAAATATTGAACATCATCAGTTCATAAGATAAAAATAAAATAAAATCCAAACAATAAATTAAATTTATTTGTTAATCTCCCAGTACTTCTAGAATAACTAATGAAAAAAAAAAAAGAAACCTAAAGACATGAATTCATCGAATATTTTTTTATGATCATCAGATATCTAGATTTTCAAGGAAGAACATATAAAAGGAAAGTGATAATATTAACGAAGGAAAGTGATAAAATATTACACATTTACCGAGGAGAAGTCCAAAAGAAAATTTTCTACGAAGTCGGAAGCTGAGATTTTTTGCTCCAAAAAATCACTTTTTTTACTTATATATAGGTTGTTTCGAAATTGCATCCCCAAATATGCTTTTGACCTATCAGCTTAAAAAAACCAAAAAAAAAGCCGCTTCTTGGAGCGTATTCAAACAAACTGTTAGGAATATCACCATTTTATAAAGCGAAAATGATAGGTTGACCAACAACCAAAAATTGGGACTAACCCCGCAACAAACAGGTGCCCACCTTTGCTTTACTAATCTCAATGTTGGAGAGATATTTTTCGTCCATCAGATCCCTTATCGGGATGAAACGTGCGAGAAAATGCGGTGGGTGCAGCATATCCCTTTGTAAAACCGATTCGGGGAATGTGACTTAGGGTCCGTTTGGCGCACTCAAATTGAAGGTAGTTGGAGGGTATAATACAGTCAAAGGGAGTAGTATCCAGGGGATACAATTAAATGTTGGGTGTTTGGCATGCATCCAATTACACGACATTACAACTACATGTAGTTCCTACTACCTCCAAATCGCTATATTGAATGCGGTCCTCTAGAGGTGTGCCTTAAATGCAACCCTGTACTACACTCTCCACCTACACCATTGACCAATATGGACATATTATTTTATTTGTATAATCAGATCCATTTTCATTTTATTTTTTTTAGACATTTTTTTGACCATTAAATATCAAGTTTTAATTTTCTTATTCTTATTTTTTATAAAATTTTTTGGTTTCTTTTCTTATATTTTTTTAATTTTGTATTAATTTTTTTTCTTATTAAATGTTCAGTTTTGAATTTTACTTTTTTGGCTTCTTTTATTATTGTTAGTATTGTATTTTTGTTTTGATATTTTTATTTTCTTATTATTTTTCTTATCCTCCCTTGATCGGGGTATACCCAGATTAATCGGGGTATACCAAATGAGACAAAACCTAGGTCATTTTAAAGTAAAAGAGGTCACCCCTTAACCATATATTTTCAAAATGGCTAATATGCCCTTATTTAATTAATACTAAAAATACTAATTAGCTTAATTAATTGAGTTTAGATTAAAATTTTGAAAATTAAAATTCAGTAGATTAAACCTTTAATCCGTCTTATGAGTTCAATTTTGATCAAAAAATTTTGTTTTCAAAAATGTCAAAGGTCGGCAAGGTAGACGTTTGAATAAAGTGCCAGATATATATCGCTGGCATGGTCTATGTTTGAATAAGATGCCGACCAAGTTTAGCCGGCATGGTCCTTGGATGCAGAAAACGCCGACCATTTTTCGGCCGAAAGGGTCTTTAAATGAAGAATATGCCGACTATCTTGGGCCAGTAATATAACGGTCGGCATGTAAATATTCCCTACCATGCCGGCTATAATATAGTTGGCATGCACATAATTAATAACACTGCCGGCAGACTTGAAGCCGGCATGCTAAGGATTTCTAACCCTTCCGACCTATACTTATACCAAACACAAAACAAAATATGCGAAGATGTAATTCACTTTATTCATGCAATTTTGGTTACTACATTGATTGAAACATAAAACCTAACTCCTTGTCGACGGAAAAACGAATGCACTTAGCATGTGCATCAAGCCTTTGAACCCCTAGTGGACGAGTTATAGTCTCGTGAGGGTTTATATAGAGATCTAACTACAAAACTTGCACTAAAACCACCAATCTTCGCCGGAGGAATCCGAGTCCCATTCATCCGACATGAGGTCCGGAGCATACTCGGGAATTTTGGATACCATGAATTCATAGCTTGCATCGAATGCGATGCTTCCCCCTTTTCCTCCAAGTAGCGCGCTTTGACAACTTCATGCTACAAAAACAAAACACAAACTTACTTTGTTAGTGGTGTTTAGTAGGAAGATCAAACAACATGGATCACGTAAAATAAACCACAAAAATGCTTACAAATTATTAAATGGACAATCCAAAGTGGCTAGCTTTCAAAGTCGGTTTTTGGATAGCCAAAAAAGCAAGTATCGCTTTTTCTATAACTTGGTGCCTATCATGAATTTGTAGAACACCTCTTCCATTTGGTTTCCCAAACTCTTACCTATATTTGTTGTATACCCTAGACCAAAAGGTTACGACATCCACCCTTACGGAGGACTGCCTTCTAACCCTAGTTTCCGCGTACCAAGCTTTGGTGATTGCCAAATCTTCATTTGAATCAAATGATGCCATTGTTGTTTGTAGAGCTATTGGGTGAGTTAGATGGAGTGTATGATGGTATGAGCTTTGGACAGTATATGCAAATAGTTGTGTGTTGTTTTGTAGAGAGAAGTAGTGTATTTATATGATGGTGGCCAAATTTGGCCGTTATAGTGCCCAAGTACAAGTCAATCAATGAAATTGTACTTGCAAAAAAATTGAATTTTGAATTCGCCGGTGAGATTTTTTCCCCTCAATATGCCGACTACGTCCGGAAGGGTGGGAAGTTTCTTACCATGCCGTCCATATGACTTTTAGGCATCAGGAAAACATTTTCTTCTGTGTATCCGCCGGCAATGTATTTTGACATTTTCCTGCCGGCTATAATATGGTCGGCAAGGTATACATTTTTTTGCCATGGCGATCTTATGAATTTTAGGCATTAAGAGTTTATGCAATTTTCTGTTAAACCGTCGGAACAATATTTGATCACTAGCTTGCCGGCTATGATGTGGTCGGCAAGGAACCTAATTTATAACCATGTCGGCCTTATGATGATTTTAGGCATCAAGAAAAGGTATTTTCTGCAACAAATGGTCGTCATGTTCTATAGCATAATACACTGTCGGCTGCAAACTAGCCGGCTTGGTAATGATATGATTACCTTGCCGACCCTTGTATGCAAGTATTTTCTGCTGTCACGGCCGACAATATGACACTTCAAAACCTTGTCGGCCCCGGTTTGGTCGGCAGTGTAACTCAAAAAAAAAAAACATGCAGGCATAAGTGTTGAAACTTTACGTAGCTAAAACAAACCATTCATTCAACAACTAGAAATCCAACACTTGTTGTCCAAAATACGAAAACATGTCCCATAAACCATAAAAAAAACATTTGTCCAATCATTAACCTTAACATTTGTCCAACACAACATAAAAAAATTAACTAGAAATGCATTCATTCACCACCACGACCACAACCACGACCACGGCCACGTTTAGGAACACCACCAGTACTACTACCTTCACTACCATGACCACTACGAGCCCTCTTTTTGTCAGCATTCATCTTGGCTTGTGCTTCCCTCCTGGATTTTTCTTCCCTCTTTACTTCAGCATCAACTTGCTTGAACATTTCATAGGCATCCTTATTGTCAATATTGCTAACATAGTCAATGTGATTTCTTTTCTCTTCAATCGACAAAGGCTCTCCTCTTTCTCTCGCGCAACACAACATCTTCGCAAAGGTCTTCAAATGCTCCTTCTATTTTCAATTAAACAACAAACAATTAATATAATGATTCGATAATGTGATCTTAAAATAATAAGAACAACTCTAAAATACTTACAAAGAACTTAAGACTTGTTGACGGGTCTTTCGATGCCATCTTCCTCTTACGAGCCAATTCTTCAGCAGTCATCTCCCTAATCACAGTAGGACGAGACCAACCCAAGTACCACGACATGTATCTCTCACTAGCTTCATGACCGGTGGTCACCTTATCCAAAAGACTCACATCGATGTTAAGACCACGTCTATCGTCCCATGTCATCCTTGTTCACAGTAAAGAACGACTTATCTTCATCGAAATGAGGTTCTTCTTGCACGTAATTCGATTATCTCATTACCCTATGTGGATCGTACATTGAATATCCTTCGGTGCACAACAACAAGGGTCCATAGTATAATGCAACTTCATCTCTCCTTTGGATTAAACCTTAATTTCTAGCATCCCGATACGGATCAAATATCACCTCCTCCGCAGTCAATTTGTCGATGGCCATTCGGATTTTGATAAGATTTTGTGGCATTTCCTTATCATGAGTACCCTTAAAACTATACCTTTGCTCTCTTGGCTTATCAAGAGCAACATTCGCATCCACTTTGATGTAGGAGTTGGCTTTCACCAAAGTAGGGAAGTGCTCATATATCCAAAACGATGCAAAAAAAAATTCTTCTAAGAATCGTATCTTACGAGAATTTTGCAAATATAAATGATTTATACAATACAATTACCTGGAAGAGACATATGTTTCCGTTAACTTGAGTAGTGAGTGCCCTAGAACCCTTTGTCAACTCATTGTTCAAGAAGGCGACTACCACAGTACCCTAAGAATAATCACGCATCTTATTTAATGGATCCAATAGTTGCATATAACTTGCGTCGACCAATCTACCGAAACTGTCAGGGAAGATACATTTTCCAAGGACGTATAACAAATAAGCTGACGCGGCAGCATTGATTCGCACCGAGTTCACCCTTCCTTCCCTATCAAATATTTTCTTGGTGTCACATAATGTGTCCCTCAACTGATTCAGATTAAAATTCTTGGTTAGACGACCCTCCTTCTTCACAAGCATAGACTCCGTCTCAACCTGATTCCAACCGAACAATTTCTGGCTCAATTTGTAAATATCCGTGAAAGAAAACTTATTATCGAAGCCCTCACTGACTAATTTTCCTTCAACCTCGAGGCCTAGAATTTAATGAGCATCATCGAGAGTTATCAATATCTCACAGAATGGGAATAACATTGTATCAGTCTCTCCGTAGAACCTCTCACAGAATGCAGATACGGTAACTCTATCATGCTCAATATTCGAACTCTCCACCGCAGGCCACAACCCGGAGTTCTTGACAATCACTTTCACCTCCTCACATTCATCCTCAAGATCCCAAGTCTTAGTCACTAAACATGAAGCTTGGTGCCTCATGAGACGGACGACATGCTTGTGATCCTAAATACCGAAAAAAAAAAAATGAAAAAAAAAATACAAACACTTGACGCAAACACTTGACGGCATGCTTGGGAAACCTACAATAATAATACTGCAAGTGCACATCGTCTAACTCGTAGACAATGGAAAGTACAGGTCGTTCCCACGAGGAGTGTGAATATACTTCTACTAACTAATACAAAGAATTGAATAATCAAATTAATAATGTTTTAATAATTTTCAGAAAATCGAAACAAAATCAAATAATAATAATTCTAACAATAAACAAAATGGAAATGAGTTATTAGAATTTTCGGTTTCCACCAATTAATTACTCAAACTCTACTAATATTTAAGAATATATTCCATCCAAAATAGATGATTACCCGTTAGACATTTCTTAAATTAGTGTTTACAAATAGTAATTTTGCAAAAAGGCGTTTACACAATTATTCAGGTTATACAGTATTAAATACCAATTATAAGGGCATTTTGAATTTTTATTTTATTTAGTTTTCCAATTAACCTTCCTATAAAATCTTGCAATTTCTCATCTTTTTTACTTTCTTTTAATTTTCACGGTTGATTTAATTATTGGTTAATTTCCGATTCTTTAGGCAAATGATCAAATTTTCCGATTATTGTGGATCAACTCCATATTAACAGTAAACAAATATCAAATCTTATCAGTGACAACACACAAATATTAGGTTTCATATAAAGTAACAAATAGATATTTGCTACCGTATTACATAATTTGTAGTTAGCATTACTTTCTAATGCAGCAAAATCCTATTATTTTCTGGTTCAAATCATACTTCGCAGTAGTTGATTCACTATATTATGGATTAGCAAGAGTGGATTTATTTTCTTATACATTTATAGTTGCAGATCCTATCATGAATTGAAAGTGACGGGCGGTGCTATTGGTAAGTAAAAGAAGCATTTTCTGATTGATCTCCTCTTGATGTCTGCAACAAAAACCTCTAGTTGAACTGATTGCACAATCTATGCGATAGAGGGATCTCTGCAAGAAGAATATGAAATTTCGAGCTAATATATAGACGACTAAGACGAGCACATCGAACAACTCAAGGGAAAGGTTGCACTTTTTGGTTCATCTCTAAGCCATTTGATTGATTTGGTAGTGAAAATGATGCATTAGTAGTGTAGCTAGTAGCACTCATTGGTTATTATATGTAATTTTTGTAGTCAGATGTTCTCTTTGTTTATTTACTGTACGGTGTTATGAGCTTAGTTTGTGTCAACTGGTAATGACAATTTGTTTCTCATACTTTCCCTTAGAAGGTTGCCATCATATATACATGAATCATACTTTTTTGTCATTTAAAGTCCAGTAGATTAGATCGCCTCCAATGTGAGGTTCTAGCGATTAAAGAATTGCAATTAAAATAGAGTTTTATGATCAATTAATTAGACTCAACGGACAACCCGAAATTCAACAACAGCGAGACTAGTACCCACTTGATCTTACTAAATCAAAGAATCTGTTTTTTGCACACAAGAAGAAGTAAAAGAGCACATACAAATTCATTTTTGCACATTAAAAAAGAAAAC
Source organism: Papaver bracteatum (assembly GCA_023529315.1). Lineage (NCBI taxonomy): Eukaryota > Viridiplantae > Streptophyta > Magnoliopsida > Ranunculales > Papaveraceae > Papaver > Papaver bracteatum. The sequence continues at coordinate 2,500,306 of JAJJWX010000742.1, forward strand.
GAATTCGTTTTTTCACACAAGAAGAAGTAAAAAAGCACATACAGATTCATTTTTACACATAAAAAAGGCATATGCGAATCTGTTTTTGCGCAAAGAATGAGAGAGAAAAAAAGAAAGAAAAAAAAACGAATTCATTTTTGCAAATAATAATAAAAAAAACGAATTTGTTAGTTCAACACAAATCTGCAGATGATTATCTAAAGTTTGGTAATTAAGTTCAAGTTTATTCAAATCTCCCAGAGACACCTGTATACCTTATCTACCTTAAGCTTAATCCTAAAAATGTGTTGTCAATAATCAGATATACTAACCAATTTTATTTAATATTGAAAATGGTAACATTGGAAAATATGTAAATGATTGTGGTCTTTTGCATATTCAACAGCTTGGAAAGTTCAAATTACATGTAAACTCTGATTTCAAAAAGATTGATGTGTAGTCTCCAAAAATCTAATATGGGTAAAAACCTATAACCCCTATATTCCATGCATTTTCAAATTACTGTTTCTCCGCTATAGTTTCCTTCGCTTCATGGATAGTGATTTTAAAGCATTACCTATCAATCATTGCATACCACGTCTAGGGAATTAACCGAAGCACGAAATATCAATTCAAAACATAAATAATCAAGAAAATCACATGAGCAATTAAATACCAAGCTATGTGAAGAAAAACTATTAATCAATCAAATCATTATTAAGCATATATCAATATAGAGTCTTCATAATTAATTGGTTTTTACCTAAACCCTAACAAACAATCTAGCAAATCATGAGAAAAGGAAATCAAAACAGCAAAACCCTATTCTCTGTAAACGGCTGTAGCCGCGCCCCCTTCTTTTGTTTCTTCTCGATCCTCCTTTGTATACGTGCTGTTGGAGAAGTACAAGACCTAGCCCATTGCTTCCGGAGGCCCAGTCCAAAACCCATATACCCAGGTTCTAACCAAGTCCGGCCACTGCATGTTTCTGTCCATAATATTCTTTGCATTTTCTGAACCTTCCCAATCTAAACTTCCCAAAGTCCGACAACAGCACATCATCAATTTTCTGTCTCTCTGACCAACTGAGAATCACCTTACTTTCTCCCTGCATTTTAGTCCAAATCGAATTAAATCCAAACCCAAGCAGCGCGAGTTTTACTCAAGTTCTCGTGTCCAGAAACACCAACAGTTTGAGCTCAGAACTATCTGAATCATTTGCCTCCCAAATAAATCAGTTAACACCCTTTATGTCTTCTCAAACCTCCATTAACTTCTCACAAAACCACTGCCTGCAACCAACGTTTCAGCTGAACTCATGCTGCTTCATCTCTTCACTCCGACAGCTTTCAATTCTTTCTCTCTGGAAGCATAACTTGATTTGATCATCTCCGATTACACAACACTGGCTTCATTACCTTCCGTCAACAACATTGACCACAACAGCAACTCCAGTTCAGACTACTTCTTTCATACACGTACAACACCATATCTCATTACCATTCCCTTTGCTTCCTTGTTCATGGCCATAGAAGCAACAACAGCTCACGTCAATCAACTCCAGCATAACTAGTGCAGTAGCTAACGCTTCAGCCAAATCCCCATTTCAGTCCTCCATCATATGTATCTTCACGGTAACCTGACAGCAACACTCAGTCTATCGACATAGATGATCGAGACAACTACCAGTGCAGTAACCCATTCGTACTCATGCCTTCAACACCTTCAATTTTCGTTTCCCAGACCAACTGAACCCATCACCTATCCGCTCTTGCTCGAGACCTCACAGTAAGAGACAAATCTCCCAAGGAATCCAGCTAACACATCAAATTCAATCCACAACATTCTGAAACCTCCCATTTCCGAGCTTTCTTTAGGGCCACCAGATGCCACCACTGACAGTTGAGTTAAAAATCCCTCGAGCATCACCAGCTACGACTGCAACCAAAAACCCATCGAACTACTGCAATCATCTTAGCCTTCTTTTGTTGTTTCTGTTAAGTCTCTTTTATAGACTTCGAGAACTGTCCCCAAATATGACTGCTCCATTGCTCACTCGACTGTCTCACTCAAAACTTCAGTTAAACCACATTTTAGTCCATTCAACACCTGCATAAAAAACTCATTTAACGTCACCAGTTCCTTCTCAATCCATTCAAGCCATCAAACAAAACCAGTCGGTTGCAACAGCTACAAGTCCAAATATGTCGATGTACAAGAACTCCAATTGAAATTAAACCACTGCATAACACCACCAGTTCGACTCCATCTCCATTGATTCAACCAACTTTATTTGTCTTGGAGCATGGCTTTGTTGCTGCCAGTTATTTTCTAACTTAATACCAAGAGTTGTTGATGTTGTTCCGTCCAAACCCTCTTATCTCACGACACCATTTCGACTCCCTTCTGTTGTCATGGTAACTAGACTGGTTGCTGATATATGGAAATACCTGGCCAACCCCGTTTCATCATGGTGGTTGCTGATACATGGAGATACCAGGACAACCCCGTTTTATCATGGTGGTTGCTGATACATGGAGATACCATGCCAACCCCATTTCATTGGTGTGGTTGCTGATACATGGAGATACCAGGCCAACATAATAAGTGCTGCTGATATATAAAAATTCCAGGCCAGCATAATAAATGCTGCTGATATATAAAAATACCAGGCCAGCATAATAAGTGCTGCTGGTATATAAAAATACCAGGCCAGCATAATAAGTGCCGCTGATATATATAAATACCAGGCCAGCATATTTGATCATTGTGGTGGCTGACACATGGAGATACCAGGCCAACTATTTCATCATTGTGGTTGCTGATTGTAGGTGTAAATTATCTACAGATCCAGGTGGCAACATCCTAGACCCAGTGCACCCAAATACAAAGAAACGCGAAGTATAGGGCAAAGATCAAAGAGCGCGAGATTTAAGGAAGCCACGTGGATCGGGCGTAATAATGTCGGACAAGACTTGACCCAGACTTCTGATAAAGCTGAAAAGATAAGGCGGGACGGGACAAACGAGGAGCTACAGTCAAACAGGCAAGAAAGTGTGGAACACATCGGCTGATCATAAGGGAGACTATCGAGACAGCCGACATCGCGTCAACAGAGGACCATAAGAGATTGGCTCGAACGAAATACAGGCGAGGAGCCAAGATGCATCGACCGCACAAGACGACGTGATTCGGCCCGATCACAGAACAACTAATTAGATGTAACAGGGTCAACATTCTAACTTCGTTGTATAAACTTTCTCCTATAAATAGCGGGACTTGTATACTAGAGAGGTAGGTTGTAATTTTTGGGAGAAAAAGGAGAGAGAAACCCGAGTTAGCATGAGAAAGAAGTGAGTGAGAAGTAAGTCCATCTTGTAAGGAAATCCCACTAAGAGCAACACCTTTGTAACACCGTGAAGTAATAAGATTCATCATTTCACCCCCGTGGACGTAGGTAATCATACCGAACCACGTATATCTTGTGTTCATGGTTGAGTGTTTACTTTTGTTTGAGAAGAGTCGTACATTTCTATCCTTTGGATGTAGTTTGTAGTAAAATGCATCTACATTTTGGCGCCGACTAAGGGGACACGACTAAGATCTCCGGATACCTTGCCATTAAAGTCTTCAGAGACGATCAACAGCTCCTCAATACACATTAATGTGTTGGAGTAGAAGCTACGATGAACTCTGTTGGCCGAAGTAATGGTTGTTTTGAGTCATTTACTGAGCATTTAAAGTCATATTAGTAGCAGCGTATTCTTAGCGTCTTCAACAGTTTGATCAACAGAGAAACTTCACGAGCTCACCAGCGACTAACAGTTCGGGTTAGAAGCTACGTGAAGAATCTGTTGAAGGGACGACTGTTCGTTCTTGATAATTGTGTGTTTGTTAGCGTTAAGCGAGTTGTTTTTAGCTGCGGTAAGAAGTTGGGTGCTCGGAGTTACCAAAAGTTAGCGTTTTAGATGTTTCATCGTGTAATGAACTGTCGACCTTGTATAATTCTTAGCCGACGGTGTAGCGTAAGTCGTCGGAAAGGTCATAATTAAATCTCGAAAAAGTGGAGGTGGTACAAGTTCAAATTAATTCTAGGGGTTACTTGCCGTACTTTCTAAGCATCACGTGCATAAGATCAATGATTTGGAGCATGTAGAACAAAGGACAAACCAAATTAAATGCATAGGTCGAGTACAGAGAGCGACGTCGTACGGAGTGATAGTGACGGGGAAGTAAGTATAGCCACATATTCATCATAAGATCAAAATAGGGTAGATAAACGGAACCCACCTGATAACCAAAGTTGACCCTGCATAGTGACAGTAGTCGTAGAGTCGAACGTTTCGCCTTTTTTGTCTGTGCATTTTATCAGAAAAATCAGGTCGAAGTAAGGGGTTCTTTTTCTTATTTGCTGACGTAGGGACGGGCGATACTCGGATTATCACGCGATGTAACTAATGGCTAGCACTTCAGGGACGATAAGGATGTTGAGGAATTGCACGGTCACTAGCAGCAGCATGCAGGCAGGGATAACGGGGGCGAGGCAAGGGAACAGTCGACAACCACCGCCCGAGGAATATCACGCAGCTGCGCGAGGGATGCCTATTGTAGATGAGGAAGTAGATTTGGGGCGGGATGATAACACCTTACCTCTGCACCAGATTATACTAACTCAGAGAAGAGTCGATCAAGTCGATGGACTCACGATTGGACACCGATGACGATGAGGAAGCACTTGCGGCGCGAGCTCGGGGGCAATCGACGAGGCGAAAAATTGAACACCAGGAAGCTTTGGGAAGGGAACAAGAGCGTCTTAGGCAGATTCGGTTGGGGAGAGCAATAACAAGTGACATCGGCCCGACAACCGTTCAAGATGTCAATCATATAACCATTCCAATACCGCCCCCACCACCCACATCAGCACCATTACAACCTCGGCCACACCAACCCAACGGACATTCTAGTCATGAGAGTACGGACCCGACGTTGTTGGCCATTTTGGAGAGTCAGAGGAGACAAGAAGCGGCACTGAGGGAACTCCAGCAGCGGAATTTAGCCTTGGAGTATGAGAACTACCAACTGAGGAACCAACGGACCATATCAAGAGGGTCGTCAAGCCGAGGAACATCGGGTTATCATGGCCGATCCGATCACTTGCCACCCATGATGGGGCAGAGTAACATTAATCATCTCAATTAGTCAGGTCAGCCGTCGTTACCTCCGGTTCCCCCAACACAGAGATATGGACCACCCGAGGACTCGTCCACCGAAGAAGAAAGGCGAGGAAGGGACGGGCGACAAGATCAGACAACTTAAATCCAAGCTCAAGGAGTTGGAAGCAAAAATAAAGGAACTTTCGGGCAGAAGCGAAGAGGATAAGGTGGCCGAGATTATGAGTGAATTCGAGAAAACTCCTTTCTCTCAAGAATTGGAACAAATGCCGTTCCCACCTAAGTATACTTTACCTTCATTCCCCTCTAGATTTGATGGAACTGGCAATGCGACTGAACACCTTAAGATGTATACCATGTCACTAATCCAATGGAGAAGTAACCCGGTAGTTATGTGTAAATTCTTTCCAGCTAGTTTGGAGGGTGAGGCGCGAGATTGGTATTATTCGCTCGCACCTAGTTCAATCAACGGGTACGATGCGCTAGTCGAGGCCTTCCTTGAGACCTATATGCATAACAGTCGACCTCGGCCAAGAATGAACAAGCTATTTACCCTCGTCCGAAGATTCAGAGAGCCATTGAGAACCTTGACCAACATATGGAGGAAGCGTGTCCTGAAATTGGGAAGGTACCAGTGGACCAAGCCATCTTTGGGTTTGAAAACGCGTTGGGGAGATCGGACCCCATTTGGATTGCCATGTTTTCTGAAAAACCTAAAACCTTAAAGGATATGAGAAGAATGCAAGAACACTACATCGCCTTGGAAGAAATTCAGGACGAATCAAGAGATAGAGGGGTACAAGAAGCCAATGTTGAAGTCGGTACTGAAACTAAAACGGTCACGGACGACCATATCAGGCGATCAGAAAAAGATCGGACCCTCCCCCGAGGAACAGTGAGAAGAGGGAATGGATGGCCAAAGGGAAGAAGCCAAAGCAGGAAGCCCGATCGTATACCCCACTAAACGCTTCTTTGGAAGAGGTGTTCAAGGAAGTTGAGAAGATGAGCGACATCAACTACCCAGCATCGAGGGGGGTACAATTTCAAGAGACTCGAGATCATCCCGAATACTGTCACTACCATCAGTATAGGGGCCATTCCACCAATAACTGTCGAGAGGTGAAAGATATTGTTCAACACCTCATCCGCGATGGATATTTGAGGCAGTATGTCCGCCACCCCCTTCGGCCGGAAGCAACACCCGATGCGCCAGTCCATCAAGTCCGCATCGATAGGGCGAACCAATTCGTAAACACCATTTAACATTCGGCTATGCAAAACTACACTCTCGGCCCAGTAATCACCACTAGGATCCATAAAAGGGATCGTGACGGTAAATAGATATTCAGCGTAGCCAAGTCTCTTCCCATGGAACCCTGGATGACGGTGCCCATATCGTTCTCGGCTAAGGATGTCCCGACAAACAAACGGATGAGGCACACAGCAATCCACTGGTCATCCACTGTTGATTGAAAAGTGGGGGTAAGAAGGATTCTTGTGGATAGAGGAAGTTGTCGAGGTCTTTGTTCTACGACACGTTCATAAGAATGAAACTCTCAGACGATATGCTCGTCCCATCCACATACCGTATCTACGGCTTCAACGGCACAGTAACCATCCCGAAAGGCGAAGTAACTTTAAGAGTTTCAGATGGTGGTGGCTACCTCGACACGCTAACCACTTTCTGTGTAGTCGACGTCGCTTCACCTTATGAGGCCATTATCGGGCGCCCATGGGTTGCGGGGATAAAGGGCGTGGCATCGTCCTACCATCAAAGGTTAAGGTTCCCGACTTGCAAGGGAATAGAGGAAGTTACGGGGGACTCCCAGGCGGCGCGACAATGAATGAAAGTTGATATAGAAATAAATGAGCGACGGCGAGCTCGGCAAAGGCAAGAAAAGAACAAAGAAAAGGAAGTGAAGGCAGCAAAATAATTGGAGGAGGCGATTTCTCAAGCGGTCCTGGCACACGAAATGCGAGAACAAGACCCTTTATAGCAATTAAAGGAAGCATCCCCAGTCAGGGAGACCAAATCAAACTTCTCGACAGTTGAGCCGACTAAAGAAGTAAACTTGGGAATGATAGAGGAACCTAAAGTAGTGAGGATCGGGGCATTACTATCGGACGAAGAAACCAGTAAATTCACGACGTTGTTAAAAGAAAACATGGAGGCATTCGCTTGGGAAGTGCATGATTTGGAGGGTATTGACCCAAAGGTATGATGTCATCACTTAAAAATTGATCCGAAGTTCAAACCGGTTAGACAAAAAATGAGGCGTATCGCGCCAGAATTGCAAGCGGTGGTCGAGGTCGAGCTGAAGAAGTTACAAGAATCCGGAATAATAAGGAAGTCCCACTACCCGCAAAGTGGATATCTAACATGGTCGTGGTACCAAAAAGAAAGGGGAGTCCGAATATGTATTGATTTCAGCGACTTGAACAAGGCCTGTCCGAAAGAGATGACTTCCCCTTCCCAAGTATAGATCAATTAGTAGAATCAATAGTGGGATACGAGGTGATGACTTTAATGGACGGATACATGGGATACAACCAGATACCATTGGCGCCCGAGGACCAGGAACACACCTCTTTCTTCACGCCAAGAGGATTGTATTGTTACACCAAGATGCCATTCGGACTTAGGAATGCTGGGGACTACGTACCAGAGATTGGTAGGCGATATGTTCGAAGACAAGATTCACGATACCATAGAAGTTTACGTGGACGACATGTTAGTTAAGAGTCGGAAATCAAAAAACCACGTCCGAGACCTTCGAGAGATCTTTCAAACAATGAGGAAACACAAGATGAAGATTAATCCTGCCAAGTGTGACTTGGGTCACATCGGGAAATTCTTAGGCTACATCATCACTCCCAGGGGAATAGAAGCGGATCCCGAAAAGGTACGAGCCGTCCTTGACATGCCATCTCCCACGACGGTGAAAGACGTGCAGAAACTAAACGGTTGCATAGCCGCATTGGAACGATTTGTGTCATGATTATCGGACAAATGCAAGGCTTTTTACGACATCCTGAAGAAAGGAGAAAAATTCCGATGGACGGACGCAAGCGAAGAAGATTTTCAAAGTATCAAGCTACATCTAGCTAGCCTCCCGGTTCTTCAAAAGCCTGAGCCGTCATAAATTCTCACTTTATACTTGGGCGCGACACCCTATGCCATAAGTGCGGTATTGGTTAAAACAGAGATGGGCGTGGAAAATCCGGTATACTTCGCCAGCAAAACTTTAATTCCGGCCGAGAAGAACTACACTAGAATGGAGCAGATGATGCTTGCGCTAGCCTTTGCTGCCTCTATACTACGAACATATTTTCAAGCTCATCGAATACGGGTGCTCACCAAATCGCCTATCGAAGCGGTCTTGGATAGTGCTGGGCGATCGGGGAGAATCTCCAAGTGGGGAGCCATAATCAAACAATATGATGTGGTATACGAGACAAGAACCGCGATCAAAGGACAGGTAGTGGCCGATTTCTTGGCAGACTTCCCCCTCAGTGATGAGGACGAGGTAGAAGATATACCGGGAATGACAGAAGAACAAGAGGGGCGGCGGACTGCTGGCCGCTAGTAGCCCAACACGATGGGAAGTATTTGTTGATGGGGCATCTAACAAAGACGGATCGGGTCTCGGGTTGGTGTTCACCACGCCAAAGGGGAGGAAGATTGTGCATTCGTTCAGGTTATAATTCAAGGCAACGAACAACGTCACCGAATATGAGGCGGTGATCCATGCCTTACGGTTAATTGTGGAAATGGGGCTGCATGAGGTTCGAATGACTAGTGACTCTCAACTAGTGATCCGGCAAATTACGGGCCAATACGCTACACACGATCCGGTGCTACAAAAATATTGGGAGCTCGCCCAATTTTACATCAAGCAAATCCCAGATATTAAATTCCGCCACATCTGCCGAAAGGATAACAGACACTCGGATGCCCTATCATACATCGCCTCACAGTTAGTAGACCCGAGCATTGAAGGGATACGCGTTATGAGGATACTTAACCCGTCTATCCCTGAAACACCGGAAGCACGGATCGAGGTGGCCGTTAACACAGCCGAGAGATACAAAGAAGGCGACTGGAGAAAGCCGATACATCAATACTTAGAGACGGGTGAGCTACCTAAGAGTCGGCCCGAGAGGAACAAGATCAAAAGTAAATCGGGCGCCTACGAGTTAAGGGGGGGGGGATCTTATATCGGAATTCCTACCTAGGGCCACTCCTACGATGCTTAAGCATGGAAGAAGGCCATATAATCCTACATGAGCTACACTATGGGGCGGCTGGAAATCACAGCTCGGGAAAAAGCTTGTCGGCTAAGGCAAAAACAATGGGCTACTTTTGGATGTATATGAACGAGGACGCAAAGCAAATGACAAGAGCTTGTGAAGAATGTCAGCGTTTCGGGAAGAAAATCCATGCTCCTGGCGTACCGTTAAACTCGATCATAAGTCCGTGGACTTTTGATAAATGGGGAGTGGACATTGTCGGGCCGTTACATGTAGGAATAGGGCAAAGGAAGTATTTGATCGTGGCTATGGATTATTTTACCAAGTGGGTCGAGGCGGCACCACTAAGGCATATTCGAGACAAAGATGTTTTTAAGTTCATTTGGGAACATATCATTTGCCGCTTCGGGGTCCCGGCTTCCATCGTCTCTGATAATGGAAAACAACTACAGAGCGAGAACATTGATCTTCTATTTAACACTTACAACATCAGAAAGAGAAAAGCTACCCCGATTTACCCCCAGTGCAATGGGAAGGCCGAGATCACTAATAAGACCATCGCCGATAACATGAAGAAGAAACTGGAGGGGAATATGGCAACTGGTGGGAGGAGTTATATAACGTCCTATGGGCATACAGAACCACACAGAGGGAAGCTACGGGGTTCTCCCCTTTTATGATTACCTACGGAACCGAGGTGATTCTACCAACATAAGCAATGATACCTACCACAAGAACTGAAGCGTGGAGGCGAAACGTGTCGTCCGATCTGATCTTGGCTAAAATCGACAACTTGGAAGAAACAAGAGAAATGGCGCTACAAAAAATGGAAAATTATCAAAGGAGGTTACAACGGGAGTACAACAAGCGCGTTCGACCAAGAGAGTTTAATCCCGGGCAGCAGGTATTGAAATTTCTAGCTGAATGGGAGCGCGACAAAAAAAGGCGGAAAACTAGCACCAAAATGGGGCGGGCCATATATAATCGAATCTAAGGTGGGCGAGGGATCGTATCGACTACTGCGACTCGACGGAACAAGAGATCTCAAACCATGGAACATCCGATTCCTGAAACTCTATCATCCTTGACGGGCAATGCGGAAAAAAAAAAAAAAAAAAAAAACGGTAAGCAAACGTGTCTTCTATCTCTGTGAAACCGTGAGGGGTATGGGATAGGGCACAAGCGACTAATGGTCATTCGTACTAGGGGCAATGCCAGTGTGGAAGTGCCGAGGTGACTTACACTCGAATGGTCATTCGTACTCGGGGAAAAGCCAGTGTGGAAGTGCCGAGGTGACTTACACTCGAATGGGCATTCGTACTCGGGGAAATGCCAGTGTGGAAGTGCCGAGGTGCCTTACAGTCTCCTGGCTATTCAAACTCGGGGCGATGGCGGTGTGCAAGTGCCGAGGTATCCTAAGGGTTGGTGGTTGGAAACCAGTTCCAAAGGTTGTTTAGACGCGAGGTCTACTCATCTAGGTGGCCTACTTACATCGAAAGGTCACCACCATCGCAAGTGGGCGTGTCCACTTGCCCGAGATCGGTTGATCGATAACCACTCGGGACCATCGGGCCTAGAACTAGGATGATTGATACCCTTCCCCTTTGAATCCAAAGAGATAGTGATGAGATACCCCGATCGGGACATGGCATAGGGCCCGATGACCCTCCTTGTTGGGTGTGTTCGACGAAATGGTTAGAGTTCTAACATATAAAAGCAACAATTGCGGGGCATAACACCGGGAACAAAAGCGAAACAAATAACGTCGTGCGTTAATCAACAAACGGTCGGGGCAACATGCGGAACAAGAAACAAATCGATCGTGTCATGCAACAACCAACACCCAGAGGAGCAGCATACAAAACGAAAACCATATCGATCACATGGTACATCAATCAACAATCGCCAGAATAACATAAGAAACAAAAGCTAAATCGATAACACCATGCGTCTGATAACAAAGTACGGAAAGCATCGCGTGGACATACGAAATGAAAAGTTTAGCGGAAATGAAACAAACAACATCGGTGACGCAGCACCCCCATTAAAACGAACAAGCAAGGTAGCGGAAATTAAAAAGGGGAGAAGTGTTTAGAGCGATTTACAACCCGATGGAAGGGGCAACATAGTGACGCAGCACCACAAAAAGAAAGCTTAAACCTTGGGAGGAGCCGCGCCGGCCTTCCTCTGAGCGACCTCGAGCCGCTTCTTCTCCACCCAGTCCATAATGCCAGCCTGAACTTTCTGATCTAACTCCTCCGCATGGGCAACCCGTTCATCCTCGAGTTGTTGGGTAATCTGGGAAGCGTTTTCCTTAGCCTCACCTAACTTGAAGCCCAAATCGACCTCGGCCTGTTTCAATCGGCGAACCTCCAGATCAAGCTCCTACGAACGTTTTTGCGTGGCTACAAAACCAAAAATATAGGATGTTATTCATCGGATACAAATTAAAATTTTGGCAAGAATAAAGCGCGATATGGATCTAAAAAATGGCCTCAACACATTGGCTAAGAGACCTGACAGGGCGGGTAACACCGACTGAAGCGACTCTACCGACTTGGAAAAATCATCCTCGGTCCTGGACAACTTCATGGTTAATTCGTTATAATGTTGCTCGTTGAACTCGTTACTAGGGAAATACTTCTTATGCTCGGCCCAATCGTTCATTAATCGATTACGCGACGCTTGGAGAACCACAAGATGCGATCTACTCCACTCTAAATCGCCCATAACTTTATCAAATTCACGCACTCGGCCCAGTAAATCGCTTTTAGCTCGCTCCACCACATCCTTATCTCTCAATATTCATCGGCGGTCCTCGTGAAGATCTCGATTCGTAATTGAAGAGCGTTTACCCTTTGCTCCAAACTCGTGGCTAAAGCGGGTTTTTCGGCAACAAGGCTGAGAAGATCCCAAATGAGCCCGTAAATTGTCCATCTCGGAAGGATCATAATCAAACCGGCGATGTCGTTCTAACTCGTCCTCAAGACTTGCAATCTCCTCGGTTTGACGGTCTATTTTGTCGTCTTTGTTTGCCATTCGTTGACGAAGATTTTCCACAAGGTCTTTCTCAATATCCCATTTTCTCTTGAGAATCCTAAACTCGAAGTAGCGTCTATACCTATACTAGATACCTCGGCTAAGAAGAAGGATACCCGACTCGGGATATGCGCACGATAAACTCAATCAACACAAGTCAAGAAGAATCATATACCTTGAGCATCGGCAAGTTTGATCTCCAGCTCGTTCGTGCGACCCTTCTCATTCGAAGTTGAAGTTGGAGAGACTCTATCAACTGTTTATCTCGAAGGCGATTGGCGGCATCCAAGCGTACACGGTTCATGATCTAACACAAACAAACGAGTTTGCATCATAAGCGACACTAAGGACAGAAATCGAAGTGGGGCATTACTATACGAGCAGAGTCGCTCACCACGGTGTCAAGTGTCAAGCGATGTCGCCATAACGAGGTACAACATTCAACATTTCTTCACCAGTATACTTCCCAAAGTCGGAGGAAGTAAGCGCACCCAAGGAATTCATGATCGGGCCAGAAACAGTGAAACAAGTCTCGGCGCTAGAAGACGATCCCTCAATAAACCGGGGCACACAGGGAAGCTCTACCGGAACACTAGCAACAACCTTCTCTACGGCGGGCGTCTCCAAGGGCTCCTGCTGGTCGCCCCCACCTTGTTCACCGACTTTGTCTCCCGGCACAGTCTCTCCAAACAACTCATCCTCATCGGAAAGCTCAATGAGGGGGCTCGTTTTCGGCGGTGGCTTAGTAATTTTTTACCTCTACCAGGATTACGCCTAAGCGGAGTAGGGTCGACATCGTCAACGTCATCATCATCGCGCCTCGGGTGTTTTTGCACAAGTGTCTCGTCAGAACATGTGAAGGCAAAAAACAGGGGCAAGTACATGTACTTATAAGGGAATCATTATGTTTGTTACCTTCCCATGGTCTTCCTCAACCCTTGTGCCAGCACCTCTTTTCCTAGACCCGATAGTTTTTGTGGAACTGACCTGAGATTTTCAAACAACAACAAATGATTAACTGATGCCCTAAGCTAACAAGATAGAAATCAAGAAAAGTGCGTACCTTATCGGCCTTGTCATCATTAACCACCCAGAAAGAATATGGCTCGGCGGGAAAAGTAGGCGACGGGAAGTCACCATGAAGGATAGGACCTCGGACAAGAAGCGGAACTCGGGGATAGGTCGGATCATTAGAATGTCGGGCTCTTTGTTGGAACCATGGCCGATAGGATCTGCATCCAGCATCATTCTTTCGACACCCTCGGGCATAGTTTTGACCCGATAAGGACTTGCAAGCAAACCCGGCAAGATCGCCCAAGGTCGAAGTACCGGCTCGATAGTTGACAAGGAAATTGGCAACGGTATACTCGGGAGCGTCCTCGGGCTTGTAGGTCGACCACTCGCGATAGAACCATGACCATCGCGGCGATCCCTCCACTCGTTCATAATTCGAAAAGTATTGCCAGTCCATTGAGCTAAAGCACGAGAAGGCCGAATCTGGGACAAAATCTCGTAATAAAAGGGGCTATCAGGGTTGTATAAGGGAAGACGAAGGCCTAGCTCCAGCTGACCCAAGGTGATGACCACACAATTAGCCGATTGATCGTGCTTCTTCATATCGGTTTTCTTCAAAATACCGTTTCGGCCCGAGAGAAGGGTCACTTCGTAATTTTGAAGATCGTACGTCTCCTTCAACTGCTCAATGAACTCTTCATCGGAAAGATATTTCACCCTTTTCTCGGACCTGCACGAAATAGAAGAATAGCTATCAGCAAAAATAGATCTCATCGCGCGATCATCATACCTAGAAGGGCTCTCAAGCAAAAACAGAGAAGCAAGGGGGGGAACATCAAACTCGGAAAAAACATCATCAATAGACCTCTTTTCAGCCATGGAAGGAGAAGAAGCCATTAACGAAGATAATGCAGAACTCGGTTTTCAACAAAGAAAGATGAGGCGATAGCAAGACCATCGTAACGATCGATGAGGAGAAAAGGATGAAAGAAAATAAAGAAAGCTAGGGTTTTTTGAGAAGCGTAAGATATGAAGAAACTTGGAAGAAAACCACAGCAGCAGAACAGAAGGACAGAGAAGAATAAGGAAGAAAGGAGCGGTGTATTTAAAGAAGAAACTTTGTAACCGACGATGACGGTTACCAGTCATAAAGTGGAAATTAGTGGGGCACTGCATGGCGGGATTAGCGGCATGGGCGAAGACATGGGCGGTTAAGACGATGTTCTTCCACTCGTGCCTCCCACACGGGTGGAAGAAGGGGCATAAATGTAGGTGTAAATTATCTACAGATCCAGGTGGCAACATCCTAGACCCAGTGCACCCAAATACAAAGAAACGTGAAGTATAGGGCAAAGATCAAAGAGCGCGAGATTTAAGGAAGCCACGTGGATCGGGCGTAATAATGTCGGACAAGACTTGACCCAGACTTCTGATAAATCTGACAAGATAAGGCGGGACGGGACAAACGAGGAGCTACAGTCAAACATGCAAGAAAGTGTGGAACACATCGGCTGATCATAAGGGCGACTATCGAGACAGCCGACATCGCGTCAACAGAGGACCATAAGAGATTGGCTCGAACGAAATACAGGCGAGGAGCCAAGATGCATCGACCGCACAAGACGACGTGATTCGGCCCGATCACAGAACAGCTAATTAGATGTAACAGGGTCAACATTCTAACTTCTTTGTATAAACTTTCTCCTATAAATAGCGGGACTTGTATTCTAGAGAGGTAGGTTGTAATTTTTGGGAGAAAAATGAGAGAGAAACCCGAGTTAGCATGAGAAAGAAGTGAGTGAGAAGTAAGTCCATCTTGTAAGGAAATCCCACTAAGAGCAACACCTTTGTAACACCGTGAAGTAATAAGATTCATCATTTCACCCCCGTGGACGTAGGTAATCATACCGAACCACGTATATCTTGTGTTCATGGTTGAGTGTTTACTTTCGTTTGAGAAGAGTCGTACATTTCTATCCTTTGGATGTAGTTTGTAGTAAAATGCATCTACACTGATATATGGAAATACCATGACAACCTTATTTTGCCATTTTCGTCGCAAACACCATTAAGTCTCACATTTTGTTTTTTATTCGTTGGATGATCGAATTCACTTGTACTTTCTACAAAAGCACTAAAATAGTATTGTTAACCAAAATATTGAGTCCTAGCTAATATAAATGTGAGTATAAAATGTAGCATTTACATGCTTATGAACACCCTCACACTTATATTTTGCTAGTCCTCGAGCAAAACAGAGATATTATGCAATAGATTTTTTTTTTCTTGCGAAAAATCCTAACAAAAGCTTAAGAAAAATCCTAACAAAAGCGCCACTCCCCCACACTTAAACATTACATTGTCCTCAATGTAATTGAGTCATCCAACGTAGAAATTAAGGTGGGAAATTCTAAAAAAACAAAATGCAAAAACTAAAGAACTAAAAATAAAAGATAGAGTGCAGGGAACAAATCTGATGGGTTGACTCCCATGAAGCGAGATGTATTTGTTTCCCTACTTTCCAATAGCATGTTCTCAAACAAGGTGAGGTTAGTACCCCAAAGTACGCTGCAAATCATATATATAAAGTCTGAAAAGTTTGGGATCAACCCAACTAATCAGTTTTGCTGAAAAGATGATCCTGCAATAATAATGATTAGTACCCAGCAAAAACTGAATTTAATCTTTATTCAAAACATAACTCGAACCTTCCCAACTATATGTGGTAATGTGAAGTAAATTAGATTTGCAGATAATTAGTAAAGATTGTTTAAAGAATTCAACAGTTGTTGTACTCCCTAAATCTGGTTCTAAGTCCGAGGAAATAACTTCTGCAGCTAATATTGGTCCAAATTCACCGGTATCGATATGTTCAACATTCACATAAGCTTTTAGAAAATCAACAAATGGATCCGAGGAACAAGGGCTCAACGGAACAATGATATCATGACTAATTGACCCATTATCATCTACAACGGTTTCATTATTGAGGGTCAAGGTCGGAGCTATCTCAACTAAAGGAACTAGTAGAGACTCGGTAAACACTAGAGGTTCTAGTTTGGGCTTCCATTTATTAGTGTCTAGCAGTGGTGTGGAGTCTAATAAGGCATTGACTTCACAAATAACACTATCATCATTAAAATCATACCCAAAATGAGCTAAGCAAACCTCTAGTGGATCTTCCAAGTGGTCCTTGCAAAAGCTTTGCGAGTGCATCTTTTCGCTTGTAGCACTGCAGACTAAGGTACCTGGAAAATATTCAAACAAACTGTGTAAAAAGAACTAAAAGAAACCTAAAAGAAAAAGAAAAAATAAATTATATACAAACTAAAAATAAAAATAAGCTATATACAAAATTGATATCAATCAGAGTGTATTATGCAACCAATCCCCGGAAACGGCGCCAAAAACTTGGTAATAATACTGCAAGTGCACGGCGTCTAACTCGTAGACAATGGCAAGTACATGCTATGTAGTGAAAGTCGTTAGGCGGGTTTTAGGCGGCTGGGTAGGGCCTGGCGCCTAGAGGGATTACTCGGGTACTAGGCAGGAGTAGGCAGATATATATAAATATACATAAAATATATATTACTATATATATGATATTTATAATTAGCTTTACTTATGTAAAAATCCAATTGTATAAGGTCGTATTCGTCTTTTCAAGATATTTCTTTTTTATTTTAACTAAACCCTAGAGTCATCATAGCATATCCTTTATATTTTCACGCCTCCTCTCTCTCAAACATACTTTTCCTCTCACCACCAAAACAACAGCACCGAAGAAGAAGAAGAAGAATCAAGACTTGACGGATTTTCACCGGAGTGAAGGATTTCTTTGCAATATTCTCTTTCTTCTTACCATTTTTACTAAAAAAACATACTTTTCCTCTCACTACCAAAACAACAGCACCGAAGAAGAAGAAGAATAAGAAAGAAGAATAATCAAGACTTGACGGATTTTCACCGGAGTGAAGGATTTCTTTGCAATATTCTCTTTCTTCTTACCATTTTTACTAAAAAAAACAAACTGTTTTTCACTCCCAGATCCAAGCCGGCGCCCAGGCCCAAGCCGAGTTTTGAAAAGTCGGCCCAAAATCGCCGCCTAGTCGGGTTTCCGCCTAATGTGAAAAACGCCCAAAAATTTCGGCGGCTTCCGGCCGCCTGGGGATTAGGCTGCACCTAATCCTGCCTGGGCGCCGCATTTCACTACATAGAGTACAGGTCGTTCCCACGAGGAGTGTGAAGATACTTCTACTAACTAATACCCAGAATTGAATAATCGAATTAATAATGTTTTAATAATTTTCAGAAACTCGAAACAAAATCAAATAATAATAATTCTAACAATAAACAAAATGGAAATGGGTTATTAGGATTTTCGGTTTCCACCAATTAATTACTCAAACTCTACTAATCTTTAAGAATATATTCCATGCATTTTTAAATTATTGTTTCTCCGCTATAGTTTCCTTCGCTTCATGGGTAGTGATTTTAAAGCGTTACCTATCAATCCTTGCATACCACGTCTAGGGATTTAACCGAAGCACGAAATATCAAATCAAAAGCATAAATAATCAACAAAATCACATGAGCAATTAAATACCAAGCTATGTGAAGAAAAACTATTAATCAATCAAATCATTATTAAGTATATATCAATATAGAGTCTTCATAATTAATTGGTTTCTACCTAAACCCTAACAAACAATCTAGCAAATCATGAGAAAAGGAAATCAAAACAGCAAAACCCTATTCTCTTTTGTTGTTTCTTCTCGATCCTCCTTTGTATACGTGCTGTTGGAGAAGTACAAGACCTAGCCCATTGCTTCCGGAGGCCCAGTCCAAAACCCATATACCCAAGTTCTAACCAAGTCCGGCCACTGCATGTTTCTGTCCATAATATTCTTTGCATTTTCTGAACCTTCCCAATCTAAACATACCAAAGTCCGACCACAACACATCATCAATTTTCCATCTCTCTGACCAACTGAGAATCACCTTACTTTCTCCCTGCATTTTAGTCCAAATCGAATTAAATCCAAACCCAAGAAGCGCGAGTTTTACTCAAGTTCTCGTGTCCAGAAACACCAACAGTTTGAGCTCAGAACTATCTGAATCATTTGCCTCCCAAATAAATCAGTTAACACCCTTTATGTCTTCTCAAACCTCCATTAACTTCTCACAAAACCACTGCCTGCAACCAACATTTCAGCCGAACTCATGCTGCTTCATCTCTTCACTCCGACAGCTTTCAATTCTTTCTCTCTGGAAGCATAACTCGATTTGATCATCTCCGATTACACAACACTGGCTTCATTACCTTCCGTCAACAACATTGACCACAACAGCAACTCCAGTTCAGACTACTTCTTTCATACACGTACAACACCATATCTCATTACCATTCCCTTTGCTTCCTTGTTCATGGCCATAGAAGCAACAAAAGCTCACGTCAATCAACTCCAGCATAACTAGTGCAGTAGCTAACGCTTCAGCCAAATCCTCATTTTAGTCCTCCATCATATGTATCTTCACGACAACCTGACAGCAACACTCAATCTATCGACATAGATGATCGAGACAACTACCAGTGCAATAACCCATTCGTTCTCATGCCTTCAACACCTCTAGTTTCCGTCTCCCAGACCAACTGAACCCATCACCTATCGGCTCTTGCTCGAGACCTCAAAGTAAGAGCCAAATCTCCCAAGGAATGTTGGAATATTGTTTGGCATATGTTCGAAAGCCTGATCCTAAAAGACCAAAATTGGGAAACAGGGCTTATAAATGTGCTTTTGTGGGATACTCTCTTAATAGTATCACCTACAGATTTTTAATCCTTGATACTTTGAGATTATAGAATCTGTAGATGTGGAATTTTTGAGAACCTAAATAGGAGCAGTTCTCAAATGCAACCCAGGAGAATTCATTGTTACCTAGTCTAGAATCTGAAGAGACTAATGAGAATGATGGTCATTCTATTCCTACTCAAGACATAGAGGATATTTCGAACCCATAGAAGATATCGAACCTAGAAGGAGTAAGAGAGCAAGAAAAGAGACAAGCTTTGGTCCGGACTTTATAACATATCTTGTAGAAGGTGATAAGAATACAATTCTTAATATTACCAAATATGTCACGCATGTTGATGATGACCCTAAAACTTATCTTGAGGCTATTAGTTCCAAATATGCTAGTTTTTGGAAAGAGGCTATCAATGATGAAAAGATTCCCATCTTACTAATGGTACTTGGATATATTGCGATTTACCTCCAGGCGTAAAGCCTATTGGAAGTAAATGGGTATTCAAAAGAAAAGTAAATGCCGATGGTACAAAAGGTAAGTTTAAAGCAAGATTGGTTGCTAAGGGTTATAGGCAAAGACATGGAATTGATTACTTTGATACATATGCTCTGTTGCTCGCATCTCATCTATTCGTTGTTT
Organism: Papaver bracteatum; assembly: GCA_023529315.1. Lineage (NCBI taxonomy): Eukaryota > Viridiplantae > Streptophyta > Magnoliopsida > Ranunculales > Papaveraceae > Papaver > Papaver bracteatum. The sequence goes on from JAJJWX010000742.1 coordinate 2,520,207, forward strand.
AATTGCACTTGCTTCTATTCACAAGTTAATTATTCATCAAATGGATGTCAAAACGCCTTCTAAATGGAGATTTGGAAGAAGAGATATATATGGAACAACCTGAAGGTTTCATATTGCCAGGCCAAGAAAAGAAGGTTTGCAAGTTGGTTAAATCTCTTTATGGCTTGAAGCAAGCTCCCATGCAATGGCATGAGAAGTTTGTGAAGTGATTTTGTCATATGGTTTTGTGGTAAATGATGCAGATAAATGTATCTATAGTAAGCATGATAGTTCTGGATGTGTGATTCTCTGTTTATATGTTGATGATATGCTTATTTTTGGATCTGACATATCTATGGTGGAAGAAACAAAGAAGTTTCTTGGCTCTAACTTTGATATGAAGGATTTAGGAGGCTGATGTAATCTTGGGAATTAAGATCCTAAGAAAGGGGAATGAGTTGGCTTTTAACCCAATCTCATTATATTGAGAAATTTCTCAAAAGGTATGATCACTTTGATGACGATCCAGCACCTACTCCTTTAGACCATACTATCAAGTTAAAGAAGAACACCGGTCGTACTCATGCACAACTTGAGTATTCCAGTGTCATTGGGAGTCTTATGTATGCTATGCATTGCACAAGACCGGACATAGCCCATGCGGTGGGGTGTTATGTCGTTTTTCAAGTAATCCTGTTCTGAACATCGGAAAGCGGTTTCCGAGTTATGGCTTACTTGAAAGGAACAATTGATTTTGGTTTGCATTACCAAGGCTATCCATTGTATTGGAAGGTTACAGCGATGCTAACTGGAACAATGTAGAATCCAAGTCCAAGTCGACATCTGGATGGATTTTTACTTTAGGGGGTCTTTCTTTGTGTCTTGGAGTTCCAAGAAACAGACTTGTATATCGATTCAACAATGTTGTCGAATTGATAGCTTTAACGAATGCATGTAAAGAGGCAGAATGGCTTAGGGACCTTCTTATGGAAATTCCACTTTGGAAGAAGCCATCTCCAGGAGTTTTGATTAATTGTGATAATCAAGATACAATCTATAATGTCTCTAATAAGACTTATAATGGAAAGTGTAGACATGCGAGTCTCAGACACCAATTGGTTAGGCAACTACTCAAGAGGGGAGTGGTTACGGTTAACTTTATTGAATCAAAAGGAATTTGGCGAGACCCATTCACAAAGAGTCTACCATATTGATTGCTTCAATAAAATGTAATGAAATGGGACTAAGGTCTGTGAAGGAAGGTTGATCTCCCATAGCGAAACCCAACCTATGTTTTGAAAAAGATAAACAAGGTTCAATGTGGTACCAACAAGTTATGTCTGTAGATTATGGAGCACTAGCATAAAACTTCCCATTTCAAGTTAGTGCTGGTTTTTCTGCAGAAAATAGGATGGATGTAAATCCTTAATGAGTCTGTGATTAGTAAAAGGTGTCTCAGAAACACCTTGAGACTTACCTATATGAGTATGGAAATGTGGGCCGTTTCCTAAGAGAAGAAGACTGTTCTCTAAAGAAGACTCATGAATAAGGATATAAGCACAAGGCCTTTATAGTGCTTGGCTACAGAACACATGTCTTATGGAATCAATATGTGTGGAGACTCCGGTTTTGTCATAAGGGATTCTTGGTTCAAGACTAGTTTCACCATAGAATATCGATAAAGCTTTGAGTTTCTTACTAAGTGAAGGTTCAAACCCAGAAAGGTACCTATCATTTATGTATTGGTTTCAACGATGATGCTTAGTCTCAATTGTGCTAGAACTACGTTGGCTTGATCCCACTCGGGCGAGGGCGATCACTTCGGTGATGCAGCCGCTCCGGTTTTAAAAGTTTTTAACTTTGTTTTATGGTTTTGAAAATAAGGGGAGAATGTTGTAATATTTTCAACCGCGCTACAAAGGGGGGTCCTGGGGGGCGTAGCCAGAAAATTCTAGGGGGCAACGCCCCCGGAAGAATTTTTTGGATATGCAATTGTTTGGACAGTTGGAAAACGTTTCCAGAAAATTCTAAATTCAACAGACAGTGTCTGTTGATGAAGAGACGCATCTCTTTGTGAAGAGAAACCTGTTGGTGAAAAGACATGTCTTTTCCCAACAGATGCAAAAACCCCTATAAGTAGCATCTCCCAAACCCATTTCGAAATCATATCTTGAAAACCCTTTCTCTGTTTTCTCTCTTCTTCTAAAGCATCATCAGAACCTTCTTTTCATGTGTTCTTGATTGGGTCAAGGGGTGCAAACCTTGAATCCAATTTTCGGTTGTAGGGCTTTCACTGTATCCTGAAGGCAGTATTTCACATACCTGTTGCAATCGCCAATTCGTTGGGAGGGTAGAAATATTTGTCTAAAAGAAATCACCAGAGCCTTGAAAGTTTCGAGTACAACCACAATTGATTTCTGTCATTCATCTCCATTGCAGCCCGGTAATTTTTTCAACAAGGAATCCAGCCAACACATCAAATTCAATCCACAACATTCCAAAACCTCCCATTTCTGAGCTTTCTTTAGGGCCACCAGATGCCACCACTGACAGTTGAGTTCAAAATCCCTCAAGCATCACCAACTACGACTGCAACCAAAAATCCGTCGAACTACTGCAATCATCTTAGCCTTCTTTTGTTGTTTCTGTTAAGTCTCTTTTATAGACTTCGAGAACTGTCCCCAAATGTGACTGCTCCATTGCTCACTCGACTGTCTCACTCAAAACTTCAGTGAAACCACATTTCAGTCCATCCAACACCTGCATAACAAACTCATTTAACGTCACCAGTTCCTTCTCAATCCATTCAAGCCATCAAACAAAACCAGTAGGTTGCAACAACTACAAGTCCAAATCTGTCGATGTACAAGAACTCCAACTAAAATTAAACCACTGCATAACACCACCAGTTCGACTCCATCTCCATTGATTCAACCAACTTCATTTGTCTTGGAGAATGGCTTTGTTGCTGCCAGTTATTTCCTAACTGAATACCGAGAGCTGTTGATGTTGTTCCGTCCAAACCCTCTTAGCTAACGACATCATTTCAACTCCCTTTTGTTGTCATGGTAACTAGACTGGTTGCTGATATATGGAAATACTAGGCCAACCCCGTTTTATCACGGTGGTTGCTGATACATGGAGATACCATGCCAACCCCGTTTCATCATGGTGGTTGCTGATACATGGAGATACCATGCCAACCCCATTTCATTGGTGTGGTTGCTGATATATGGAGATACCAGGCCAGCATAATAAGTGCTGCTGATATATAAAAATACCAGGCCAGCATAATAAGTGCTGCTGATATGTAAAAATACCAGGCCAACATAATAAGTGCTGCTGATATATAAAAATACCAGGCCAGCATAATAAGTGCCGCTGATATATAAAAATACCAAGCCAACATATTTTATCATTGTGGTTGCTGATACATAGAGATAACATGTCGAACATTTCATCATTTTGGTTGCTGATATATGGAAATACCAGGCCAACCTCATTTTTCCATTTTCGTCGCAAACACCATTAAGTCTCACACTTTGTTGTTTATTCGATGGATGATCGAATTCACTTGTACTTTCTACAAAAGCACTAAAATAGTATTGTTAACCAAAATATTGAGTCCTAGCTAATATAAATGTGAGTATAAAATGTAGCATTTACATGCTTATCAACACCCCCACACTTATATTTTTCTAGTCCTCGAGCAAAACAGAGATATTATGCCATATTTTTTTTTTTCTTACGAAAAATCCTAACAAAAGCTTAAGAAAAATCTTAACAAAAGCACCACTCCCCCACACTTAAACATTACATTGTCCTCAATGTAATTGAGTCATCCAACATAGAAATTAAGGTGGGAAATTCTAAAATAACAAAATGCAAAAACTAAAGAACTAAAAATAAAAGATAGAGTGCAGGGAACAAATATGATGGGTTGACTCCTATGAAGCGAGATGTATTTGTTTCCATACTTTCCAATAGCATGTTCTCAAACAAGGTGAGGTTAGTACCCCAAAGTATGCTGCAAATCATATATATAAAGTCTGAAAAGTTGGGGATCAACCGAACTAATCAGTTTTGCTGAAAAGATGATCCTGCAATAATAATGATTAGTACCCAGAGAGCAAAAACTGAATTTTATCTTTATTCAAAACATAACTAGAACCTGCCAAACTATATGTGGTAATTTGAAGTAAATCAGATTTGCAGATAATTAGTAAAGATTGTTTAAAGAATTTAACAGTTGTTGTACTCCCTAAATCTGGTTCTAAGTCCGAGGAAATAACTTTTGCAGCTAATATTGGTCCAAATTCACCGGTATCGAAATGTTCAACATTCACATAAGCTTTTAGAAAATCAACATATGGATTCGAGGAACAAGGGCTCAACGGAACAATGATATCATGACTAATTGACCCATTATCATCTACAACGGTTTCATTATTGAGGGTCAAGGTCGGAGCTATCTCAACTAAAGGAACTAGTAGAGACTCGGTAAAAACTAGAGGTTCTAGTTTGGGCTTCCATTTATTAGTGTCTAGCAGTGGTGTGGAGTCTAATAAGGCATTGACTTCACAAATAACACTATCATCATTAAAATCATACCCTAAATGAGCTAAGCAAACCTCTAGTGGATCTTTCCTCTATAAATGGGAGGATTCCACCAAATCAATTGTGTAATATAATCATTCCTATATAAAAAATATTCGTGATATAACTCAAGACAGTTTCGAACCCAATCTCATGTCTCGGAAAATATTACCGTTAAAATAAATAACAACTTATGTTGTAAACCAAAACGGTATAACCTCATTCGCTTATAAAAGATCGATAGATAAACTACCCAAAACAATTATTATAAAGCTAAATATGAAGAGAGATTAATTAAAATATTTAAGCTCCAAAAGAATATTTATTCAAAGAGTACTAGAATATCTTACATGATTTATTGGCTTCTTCCTTAGCCCCAATGGAGAGAACTAGCTTTCCATTACAAAATTAAAAACAAAAGAAACGGTCTAAAACTATAGTGGTCTCGGCTCCTCCCTTTGACCTGCTCTCTCTTCCTCCTTTTTATAGTGAATGATATCCAATTCCTTCCTAACTTGTACATGCAGAAGACATCACAAACTAATTTTTTTATTTCCCTAGCCAATGACAAAGTGCCACGTCATCTAATCCAACATGTCACCCAATAGAATTATGCCATATCATCCCTTCCATCATCACTTACATAATAACAAAAGTGCTTTTTTCCTCTTTTAATTAAATGTTGCCAACTCCCTCACAAATGGCAAGACCTTACGATTTCCCTATACTTGGACATGTAGGAGTATGAGAGGACCCACGGTATGGTGTCGTACTTGCATGTAATTTGGTGAAAACCTCACGACTACTTTTCCCAATCTCACGGACCAAATATGTCCACAAATTTCTTGTCATTTATATTCCTCCATGCCTAATATATCACTACCAAATGTTCGGCATATATAATTCTTGTACAATAACTTGCAATCTTCTGGTGGATACTTTTAGTATGTAGAACTGTGGGTTTGATCCGACATCGAAACCAAGCCTGATGTACATGTTAATCCCTTTAACTTCCGAAATCTTCAAACCGACATTAATTATGATGGATTTGACTCCCTTATGTTCGGCCGGCTACATTCATCCATATTTTGGGATTGTTGATTTCCCTTCCATTTTACGTGTGAAATTCATAATTCTATCTTGTCGAGCTTTATGTATAAAAATCTGCAAAAATGATAAAATCATTAAATTTGTACAAAATAAAGAACTAAGAAAATGTAATTCGAGCAGTCAATATGTAAGATTTAAGCACTCATCACACCCCCAAACCTACATTTTGCTAGTCCTCGAGCAAATCTAATCTAGAAAATAAAATCATAACTCACTGTCGCAGGCATCGTCGGTTGCATTTAGCATATGCAACAAGCCTTTAAACCCCTTGGTGGCCCTAGTGGCCGAGTTATAGTCTCGGGAGGGCTTACAAGAGATATACCCACAAAACCTTTACTCCATACCATAGATATCTATACAGAACCTTGGAAGGAACTAAAGAATCTTCTTGGTTGTCATACTTTTTGACTACATGAGGAAGTACCCTGATGCGAAATTCCAATTGTTGTACACGAGTTTGCACTCAAGCATACTAAAATTCATATATAAGTGACAGAGCTCTACTCAGATAGTCTCACTATGGACATAAATATCCGAAGTCAACAAATCACATGGATAGATTATGAGATGGATATAGAAAAACATAGATGGTTTTGATGTTGACTAGGTGAACGGTGTTTCTCATATCTGTCTGAAGGCCACTGCCAAGACGAACCTATCCTAATGGACTGAGATACTGGTATGACTAATATCAACACAACTGGCATATACAAGGGAACCAGTGGTCGATAATCCTAAACCTAGATCAAATCGTCTGGCATATACAAGGGAACCAGCAGTCGATTTTATTCATTGAACATTAACAATTAACCTTTTTTTTAACAACATGATTAGATCTTGCGGATCCAAGCGCATGCTTCTTGTCAAAATATTACATGGTAATTCCCGTGGATCCTGCGTTCCACACTTGTTTAGGCGACGGAGACAGGGAGAACACACACATATTGCTATCCAAGTGTTATTTTTTATTTGTTTTTGAGAATTATTCCATTTGGTCTGATTGGTTTGGTCTTTTTTTCGTTTTTTTCTTTGGTAACTTAATCACTCTATTTCATCATAGCAGTGGTAACAACTTGAATCGTGAGACCCACCTAATCACTTAGAGAAACATATTTTAAAAAGAAAACAAAATAAAAACAGAAGTGAAAAGGACTCAACGAGATATGGCGAAACTACCATGTTATTTCTAACACCTGAGATCTGTGCTTTTATGAATAGACTCTTTAGATGTTTCCATCTAATCAGATTGGTTCCTCAACTCCTACAACCAAGATGCTTCCATCCACTTAGATTGGTTAGTGCCATCCTTAATAAGCGTAAATTTCTAGGCTCCGGAGTTTAATATTTCAACGAAAAAGTTTCTCCCATACCCCCAAACTTAAATCTAACATTGTCCTCAATGTTCTAAAGATAAAATTAAAAGCATGAACAAGGAGAAACTGTTACCATTTGAAGTAAAAGAGTTAAGAAAAGATATTATCGTGTCGCATGAATATTGGGTTACCTCCCAAAAAGTTCTAAGTTTAACGTCTTCAGCTAGACATAAGAAAGAATTAATCACATCGAATCATATAGCAATAGACGGAACAACTGTGGATCATCTGCATCAAAAAGTTTTAACACAGATAAAAGGAAACTGCAATAAACCAAGAATAAATATACCACACCCTTTCCTAGTTTCCTGTTTAAGACAACTATATCTAGTTGTGGTTCAGGCTCAGGTTCAATAAAGGGGTCTAAGTAAAATATTTTCATGGGATGCACCTCCTCATAAGTAAGATCTGAAATATCAGGTTCTAAGGTCTGGAAAAATTTAGAAGCACACAATAATAACCTGAATAATTTAGGATCCTCTAAGTCAATCAGATTTGACTTACACAGTTGACCATAATGAGAGTGGTGGTCATTCTTAAGAAAATATTTCAATTATATTTTCCTAAAATAATTAGGTTTAGTCTCAGAACTTAATAACTGACACATTTGGAATTCAAACATTCCCACAACTGGTAGAAAAATATTTGGTGGGAAAAAAAAATCAATATGGGTATCACAGCCTGGGTAAACCACATCAACCAGAGGATGGGTTTCTAATAACTGAACTTCTTCTTGCACATCATTATGTTCAGGAAAACGTGTATGATAAAAAATTTGTAAAATGGTTGAGGCACATATGTTGAGTCCTAAGTGAGGAATCTCTGTAAGAGCTAAAGGTAAGGCACGAGGAGAATGATAATCACCCCCAAACTTAGAGTTTTGGGTGTATCTAGATAGACTAACTACAATTTCCCTAATTTCTAGATCATCAAAATCTTGAAAATGGTCAATTGCTTTTTGTAGGTCATATTCAGGTGACACATCCTCATACATATTTAAAAGCTCTGCGAGTTCATCTTTTTCGTCTAAGACTATTGTTTCTAAATCCTTGGACTCTAGGATAAACCCGTTTCTCTAAACCATTATCGGCTTCATAAAAAGGAAATACTACATCGTCTAAAACGGGGGTATATCTAGTCAAATCCTCATCCTTTTGAATAGGTGAATAATATTTAAAATTATTTGGATTTGAACTAGAAGTAACATCATTATAAAGATAAATTGGAGTAGAAAATTCCTGATCACTTTGCCTACATATTTCAAATTCTTCATCAACACTATCCTCATCATCATAACATGAAAAATGATCGAACCTCATCTAAAGTAGTGTTACCAATTCTAACCTCGTCATCTTGATTATGCAAATAACTATCCTCATTTTCAAGGGTATTATTGGAAACACTATATTGGAAATTAAGATTATTTCAAGTAATTCTCTCCTGTGCCTCTAACTCAAGTCTACGTGTCGACTCACCTATCCTCTCAGGGGTCTGTTCTAATGAAAGTTCCCTTAATGTTGGATCTAAGTTTTCTTTTAACCTCTTGAGGGTGTCTTCTAAAGAAGGTTCACTCATTGTTACAATTCTTTCATCCATAACTAATCTATTTGTATTCTCAGCCATCAGCTTGAGAGACTCTTCTAGATGAAGAATAGGACCAGAAGAAACATCCATCAGTTTGAGAGACTCTTCTAGAGGAAGAATAGGAATGGAAGGATCATAATAAGGACTAGTTTTCAACTCTTTAATTAAGTCGTCCAGAGACGAAGTACGTACTAGTACTATAATATTCCTTATTTTCTTGCTCGTATGACCGGTATGCATGTGGATAGTAATTGGGCTCACCATGGTAAAACCCATATCCTTCAAAGGGATGGCGTTCCCAACCACTATTCACACTATGGTCATAATAAGGATAATGTCCATGTTCCTCAGTCAAATAATCATTGTATTGTCTATTATAATACCAGTTCGACATTCTATTGTGCACGTGCAAATGCAAGGTTGACTAAAATGGGAAGGCTCATGTTACCATAGAAAAATATACCCAAAGGTACGAGGCTGAGGTTTGTGGATTTTCACCTGGTAACTCCCATAAGGCCCAAGGAACGGGTTCAGCTTACTAATCCACGAGTTTTCCTAAAATTGGTAGTCTGACGATGCAATTGATGTGTGCACGTGTTTTTTTTTAAAAACTAACAAAAATAAATAAAAATCTTGGATTTTTTGTACTTTTTAGGAAAGTCCAACTTTCTACTTTTAGCTTCAAGCAAAACCTGCACACCAAAAACAAAAATACCCAAAGTAAAATCTAATAAAATAAATAAAAATAAAAATAAAAAATAAAATCTAAAACCTAAAACCTAAAACCTAACCTGTATACAAGTCCGCGCCGGCGGCGCCAAAAACTGATGTAGTTTTAAGTTGTGGTAAGTAAAGATTCGAATCTCGGACTTTTATGAGGATTTGGTTTTAAGATTAATTAAGAAAAATACTAATGAAAAAATTGCTAAGATGATCAATGGGAGAAAAGACTAGGGTTTGGGATTCCACCAAATCAATTGTGTAATATAATCATTCATCTATAAAAAATATTCGTGATATAACTCAAGACAGTTTCGAACCCAATCTCATGGAAAATATTACAGTTAAAATAAATAACAACTTATGTTGTAAACCAAAACGGTATAACCTCCTTCGCTTATAAAAGATCGATAGATAAACTACCCAAAACAATTATTATAAAGCTAAATATGAAGAGATATTAATTAAAACATTTAAGCTCCAAAAGAATATTTATTCAAAGAGTACTAGAATTTCTTACACTATTTATTGGCTACTTCCTTAACCCCAGTGGAGAGAACTAGCTTTCCATTACAAAATTGAAAACAAAAGAAATGGTCTAAAACTATAGTGGTCTCGGCTCCTCCCTTTGACCGGCTCTCTCTTCCTCCTTTTTATAGTGAACGGCACCGAATTCCTTCCTAACTTGTACATGCAGAAGACGTCACAAACTAATCTTTTCATTTCCCTAGCCAATGACAAAGTGCCACGTCATCTACTCCAACATGTCACCCAATAGAATTATGCCATATCATCCCTTCCAGCATCACTTACATAATAACAAAAGTGCTTTTTCCCTTTTTTAATTAAATGTTGCCAACTCCCTCACAAATGGTAAGACCTTATGATTACCCTATACTTGGACATGTAGGAGTATGAGAGGACCCACGGTATGGTGTCGTACTTGCATGTACTTTGGTGAAAACCACACGACTACTTTTCCCAATCTCACAGACCAAATATGTCCACAAATTTCTTGTCATTTATATTCCACCATGCCTAATATATCACTACCAAATGTTCGGCATATATAATTCTTGTACAATAGCTTGCAATCTTCTGGTGGATACTTTTAGTATGCAGAAATATGGGTTTGATCCGACGTCGACACCAAGCCTGTTGTAGATGTTAAGCCCTTTAACTTCCGAAGTCTTCAAACCAACGTTAATTATGATGGGTTTGACTCCCTTACGTTAGGCTGGCAACATTCATCCATATTTTGGGATTGTTGATTTTCTTTCCATTTTACGTGTGAAATTCAAAATTCCATCTTGTCGAACTTTATTTGTAAAAATCTGCAAAAATGATAAAATCATTAAATTTGTATAAAATAAAGAACTAAGAAAATGTAATTCGAGCAGTCAATATGTAAGATTTAAGCACTCATCACACCCACAACCAAAAGTTGCTACGACCCAAAGTCGAAGACTTTAATAAACAAATTTGTATCACACAAAAAAGTCTACAAGGATAGATAAATTCGTCTCCCACGAATAAACCTATGAGTTTTGTTCCGTCTTTTTATAAATCAAGGTGAACAGGAACCAATTGATAAAACCAGACTTATATTCCCGAAGAACAGCTCAGCTTTATCAATCACCTCATAATAAACTTAGTCGACGCAGCGAAGAAGATTATTGAGGAATCACAAACGATGAGACGAAGTATTTGTGACTACTTTTATATTTTGCCTATCGTAGATAGAAATATCAAGCCAATTATTATAATTGTACTTGTACGATAGAAGAAGCAAAATCAGATCACACAACTACAAGAAAAGTAGTATTGGTCTGGCTTCACAATCCCAATGAAGTCTTTAAGTCATTAATCTAGTTTTAGAAGAAGAAAACCAAAGGTTAAAGGAGAATCGACTCTAGCCTAGAACAACTAATATCACTCATAATGTGTGGGGATTATGTTTCTCAGTTGCTAGAGTTCTCCCTTATATAGTCTTCAAATCAGGGTTTGCAATCAATGTTATCTTACTAATAAAGTATTCAATATTCACTATTAGATGAAAACCTTATTAGATTCAAGCTTATATTTATCAACCGTTAGATCGAAAACATAGCTTGTTATAGACACATGTATTTGACGTTTTTCTTTTTGTGTAACCGTACCCAAACTTGTACATTAGTTGGTTCAACAATAGTTAACCAAATGGTTAGCCATATGATAACTTTCATATCAACCATATTATTCTTCACCATAACTAGTCCAAATGACTCAAATGAACTAGTTAGAGAGTTGTTCAATTGCTTAGATCTTTATGAACTACACAAGACACAATTGAAGCAAAAATGATGTGATTCACTCGAATCAATTCATGAACTATAAAGCCACGGTTTGTAATAGCATTCCTTAGTTTATTAAGATAAGTTCACAAATATCGTTTTTAGACATAACCTACTCAAATTCGCGGAATGGGTTCGCGGACTTAAGTTCCCGGACGGAGTTTACAAACTCCAGCAGAAATTCTCGGGTTCGAGAACTACGCCAGTTCGTGGACTGGGTTCACGTACTGAGTTTGTATGCTGAGTTCACAGACTGAGCTCACACACTACTCTGGTTTCACTTTATCAACAAAGTTCGCAAACTTTGGTTCAAGCAATAAGGACTTATACATATATGTGTTACCATAACAATTCTTATATCCTCCAATGGTTATAATGTCTAAACTCTCATTTTAATCATTGAAACATTCTCAGAGGGCGTTATATAGTTGTTGTAGGACCAGAATATCGCTACAATACTATTTCTGCGATATTAACAACACTTTTACGAGCGTCACAGAAGACTCTTTAACAACATTTAGCGAGTGTCACAGAATATCCAGAAGAAAGACATAAAAGCTAACGATGGAAGAGGTACAAGAAGATTATGTTTATTCTGCGATGGTCATCATTCTTGCGAGAAAGAACATTGTAGCGATCTCAATAAGAGCGTAGAGAAGATCCGAAATATAAGGAAAACTTAGTTGTCATCCACTATGTAAATCCCTATATAAAGGGTTCATCAGATTAAGAAAAGGATGATGTTCTTTGGAGAGTTGATAAGGTTTTGAGGAGAGAGAAACTCTAGAAAGAAATTTGTACTTCTGAGTTCTTATGTCTTTTGTAAATAATTCAAAAGTTAGAATAATAAAAAGTTTCGTAATTCATTCTCAAACATAGTTCAATTTCTGTAGATTCTTATCAGGGGTGTAGTGTAAGAATTCCTGCAACTACATTTTGGCACCCAGAAACAGGGAGAATCAAGCTAAGAAATCTCTAATTACAATTTGAAGAAATGGCTAGAAGAGGAATAAATACATCAGAACCACCGACAACTGTGAGGAGAAGTAAAAGACTTGCAGGAGATAGAACAGGAGAATTAGAAGAATCTTTAAGGATAAGATCAGGAAGAAATAGAATAAGAAATGAAGCAGAAAGCTCAATTCAACAGTCGAATCAACAAGCACAAACACGAGATAGGAATGTGGATTATGATAGAGTGAGTGTGCATACTTAGAGGTCGGATTCGATGGAGAAAGAAATCAAGAAATAGGGGGAGGATTAGTTCATAAAGGACGTGAAAATGAAATAGTAGATGATTTGAGACAAAGAATACAGGAAGAAAGAAGATTAGAGGCAGAAGAGCGTACGAATTTAACAAGACAAAATCATGAACTAAGAATGGAGAATTTGAGGTTGCAAAGAAGGAGATCAAGAAGTACTGTTAGATCAAATTCAAGATCACTCAGAGAAGAACCAAGACAAAATTCCCCAATGAGAAATGTTAGAGAAGAAGTGCAAAATTTAAATGGAGAACAACGTCATAGAGAATAAGAGATAATTGGAGATCGCTATAATCCGCATGGCGAAACATTGGATAATAGACACAACAATGGAAATCAAGGAGGAAGAAACAACCAAAATGAAGAAGAAAATCCAGAAGAAGGAAGGAGGATATTACATGGGAGAGAGAATCAAAGGAATCAAAGAATAATTGAAGAAGAAATTGAGAAACATTACGCCGAACAAGCATGCCTGGTTTTCGAGAGAGAAAGATTAAGGGCATAAATAGAAGACCAAGAATTCCGAGAGTCCAGTATGACAAAATAACCATGAAAATCGAGAGAGGAGACGTACACAAAATCGCTACAATGATAATATTCAGGAGGAGTATGATAGAATACAAAGGAGATTAGAAAGGAAGTGAAGAGAAATGAGGAGAAATGAAGAAATTCGCAGAGAAGAAAGTAGACAACTGCGATTTTAAGAGGAGGGTGAATGAGAGAATCGCAGAGAAAGACGGGATGACAATGAAGAAGAAGACACACAAAATCTCGCAAGACGAGAAAGACAAGAGCACAGAAGAAGGGAAGCTGCATTAAAAAGGCCAATAGAGCAAAACTCAACTGAGAATGAGAAAATATTGAGAGAATTAGCAGAAATGCGAGGAATAATGAGCAATAGAAGAGAAGGAGGAAGAAGGAAGCTCGATGAAGCTATTGAAGAAGCTGCGAGAACTCCATTTACTCAAGAAGTACAATTAAGAGGAATACCTCCAAAATGCAACTTACCAACATTAACCAGCATCTTTGATGGGACTACTTGTGTTGTTCAACACGTCAAGGCTTATGTTAGATGTATGCTACAATGGGAAAACCATGATGCTGTACTATGCAAATATTTTGCGTCTAGCTTAACTGGCGAGGCCTTAAAATGGTTCGAGGGATTGCCAAAAAACACCATAACTTATTTTGATCATTTACAAGATACATTTCTAGGAGCTTACATTAGCAATAATTCATCGCGACCAGGTATTGAAGATGTGTTTGGTTTAAAACAGAGGGTTGGCGAGAGTCTGAAACATTTAACCATAAGATGGAAGACAATGTGCAGTGAGATGGCAGGAAGAGTTGACGAGAGATATCTTATTTTGTCTTTTATCAATGCAATGTTCGCGACCAATCTATTGTACATACAAATTTTCAGAATCAAGAATACAATCACTATGACTGAACTACGAGAACTACAAGAAGAATACATTGCTTTGGAGGAGAAAAAAATGAGATGGAATCATATCCCATCACAAACACCAATTCCGGAGCAGAAAATTGGAGTTTACTTCCTAAAATGATAAACAATGTGGAGAGCATCTCGCAAGTACAACAAGAAAAAATAGAGATTGATAAGCTGCAGAAGTTGGTAGCTATGGGCATTAGAGATCAAGAAGAGTATGAAAGGGAGAAGAATTATTACAATCGTGGTGGAAATAATAAGATTCAAAGGCTTGATCAACCGCAAGAAACTTATGGTGGACAGAGGCAAAACAATTTCAGAAGTCAAGGGAATCAGAAGATCATATGGGAAGAAATTAAGATGCCTCCTCTTAATGCTAGTATATAAATTTTTTGGGAAGCTATCATTTTAATGGAAAACATACCATCTCCATGGAACATGGGAAAAGAACCATATCCTAATAATCGCAGTCAAGAATTTTGTCCTTACCATCATTTTCATGGCCACACAGTAAATGACTGCAGGAATGTAAAGAGAATAGTTTTAAGGATGATTGAACAAGGAAAGCTAAATCACTTTTTAATAGGACATCCAAAATCTCAGCGATTGCCTCCAGCACCAGAAATTCGCAGGGTAAATACTGTAAAAGGAGCCGAATCATTCGTAATAGAAGTTAGAGCTAAAGCAAAGAATTTGTTTTGTAATTCCATTGTACATTCACATAGAACAATAGAGGATTTCCATGATAATGTTCTAGGAAGAGTCTTCGCGAGAGACACAGATGGAAGAGAGATAATGAATATAGCGAGAGCCACACCATTAAAAGAATGGAAAAATCAAACTATATCTTTCAGTGCACAAGAAATACCAGAACCCGACGAGCAGCATGATAACCCGTTGGTAGTAAGACTAGAGATAAACCCAAAGCAAATGGAGGAAGAAAATGATGAAAATGAAGATTCTTGGGCTATCAATAAAGTTCTAATAGACACAGGTAGCTCTGTTGACATACTATTTTATCATACCTATAAAACAATGGGTGGAAGAGACGAAGATCTAATTCCCTCAACATATAAAATCTATGGTTTTAATGGTACTGCCAATAAACCAAAAGGGGAAATTGAGATGCGGATTCCCTTGAAAGGGATAACTTCCAAGATCATGTTCTGTGTTGTTGACATTGAATCACCTTACAATGCTCTTATTGGTCGACCTTGGATACACAGAATATTAGGTGTAGCATCTACTTTCCACCAGTGTGTTAAATTTCCTCATCCAAATGGTGTTGGAGTAATTAAAGGAGATTGGGGAGAAAGCAAGAAGTGTTATGAAATTGATATGAAGTCTTGCGAGGAAAGAGCTGAGAAGAATAACAATTGGAAATACAAAATCAAACAACAACAGAGATGTGAAAAGTTAATGATTGATACGATAGAGCGGCAGGAGGGAATTGATGGTGAGCGTCTCGCGGATGAAGAAACAACAAAACGTAGCAGAAAAGCAGAACCAAAGAATAGTAAGTAGAGAGGTAAAGTGATGAACTCTAGAGAACTCTATGAATGATTTGTTTGAAGAGTATGTAATTGAACAGAGTATTCTGCTTGAAAGAATTGCAAGATTTTACAAAAAAAAAAAAAAAAAAAGGTTATGAAATTTTATCAGAGTTACAATACTCGCGAGAAGCGCGAATAAAATTTCGCAGAGATTAATAGAATGGGACGAACCTTTATGGCGTGCACCTTAGTTCGCGAATAAAATTTCTCAAGAGGCAAATATAAGACCTAATAGCACGTCATATGAGGGGGTATCTCTTGACATGACTCAGTGATAAGGTTATACCGCTGCTGGAACCTGAGTTATGCAGATGTTAGGGTTAAAGAAAACCTATCCGGGAGAGAGATCTTGGATTTACAACTATATAAGGTTATACCCTAGTTGGAAGACTGAGAATCTCTTCCAAGAAGTGCAAAGTATGACCAAGGCTCCGAGGTACACGGTTGAGACAAGAGTTCCCGGGGCGTACGAAACTCCCTTTCCATTCTTGGTAAGTCTTGGCTATGATGCACTTGGCCTGAAGAAAACCCCACTTAGGGTGCAGTCTTGTAACTATAAGCCATATAGGCATAAAGGATAAAAGGCTACGAAAACAGCTGGTTGTTGGTAAATCTGGATGGGAGGAGCTAGTCTTGTATGGCCGATGTGCCCTCCTTGAAGGGGCAACCAGGGGGAAGATAATGGCGGCACCCTCCATTAGGGAGCTGATAAGTGTCTTAAGACGTCAATGTCATGGGGATTTATGATCGCAAGAACATTTAGGCCTGTCATATTATCGCGTGACGTAAATGATACAGAGGCAACAAGCCACAAGAGAAATGTTAAGATGAGATCAATGAGTTTTTACATGAAAGTGTAAAGATGTCCTGCGATTTCATCGCAAGACGGCAATGTCATAAGGTTAAATTCTTGCAAGAGAGTTTATGCTTATCATATTGTCGCAGAAATTTTGAAAGAACAAAGATAAGGCAAGATCAATGGGTCAATGCATGCAAATGTAACGACGTCCTGCGATTTTGCCGCAAAAAAAAAAAAGGTGTGGCATAGTAAGACCGCAAGATTTCTGCGATAATACTCGCATATTTTATGAGAATTGCGATAGTTGTTGCTAGCAATAACATCACCAACATTGAGGCAAATTTTATTTCAAGCTTATATATAATCTCTATTCAATTTTTTCATATTGCAGATGAATAATAAAGGCAAGTATGGGAATGCATAAGAACAATGAAATTATTATTCATCCATCATATAAAATTGCATAGAGATTATTAAATGATATGTTTGCACAGATAATTAAAGGATATTAATTATATTGATTGATTAATTTGCAGAAAAAGAATTGTTTTCTAATTCATACAGATAGAAGCAAAAGAAGTTTACAGAATTGGAGAAACTCACAACAATGTTGCAGAAAGAAGAAAATAAATATACAAAGAAGATAAATAAATAAATAAAAAAAACTAGCTAGATCCATCGCCATCCTCTTTATCAGACTTCTCTTCATCACCAGATTTCTTCCTTTCATCATTATCATCACTATCCTCATTGTCATCAGATTCTTCTCCTCCACCAGATTTTCTCCTTCATCATTATCATTATCCTCGTCAGAATCCTCAGCTTCGCTATCATAGATGTTAAGATTTGGGATTATTGCGGGGATTTCCTTTGCAAGATCAGGATATATAGAAGGAGAAATTCCATGATCATTGCAGACCAACTTAACGGAATCATTACGAACAACAATGAGAGATCTATTGAAATTCGCGGTGGTAATGTTAAACTGCTCTTTCAATCGTGAATATTTATCATTGCGAGCAGCAAGAGTATTTGCGAGTTGATTCTTCTCATTTTCAAGTTACCTAATTTTTTCAACATATCTTTTTTCATCTGCTGCGAGAATATGATAACAAGTTAGAAATTTTGTAAAACAAGAATAATAAAAACAAGAAACTAGCGAGAAGAAGAACAACTAACAACCTTCTATTTCAGAAATCATATCTCTAATTAAGGTCGCTTGTTCAACTTGAAGACTAACATTAACACCTAAGTCATTACTGGAATTGTCAAGAACCTTCGCAGCCCAAGAAAACTCATCATCTCTATTTATAATGAGACGAGATCGAACTTGAGTTTCCCTCGCAAGAAGATCTTCATTCTCGCGAACAAGTTTATCTCTTTCCATTTGAACGTTAAGAAGAGTCTTATGGGAATCGGCTAGAGTCTTGGAACCATTTTTAATAGCAAGATCTTTCTCGTCAATAAGATCGCTATTCCTTTTTCTTAATTTATTTATTTATTTCTTTTAATCAAGATAAAAGCGCTTATATTTGTCAGTCAAACCTAAATTGAATCTGTGTTCAATTTTTAAGAGATTAATCTTGGATCTAAGTTCATCTATGGAGAGGGATTTAATCTTATCATCTGAGAAATTACTTAAAGAATTATTAAGGCGAGCAAGAAGAGTATTATCATTTACAGGTTCAGGGAAAGATTGAAAGAGTGTAGCCTCGTCAGTAAGACCATAAATATCTGCAAGTTAAAAGTGGTTGCTTGAATAATCCGCGATAGAGTAAAAAGAATTAAGAGAGAAAGGAAATCAGTCATACCATAGAGTTGTTGGTTAGCTCTATCAAGATCAGAGATCTTTTGTTTATCAACTGAAGCTTCAGTCTCCAACTGTTTATTCTTCTTGCGAAGCTCAATAACTTCATATTCTAATTTTTCTTTATCTTGGCGAAATTTAGCAGCCTTTTTTTCATAGTTGGCACGTCTTTTATCTAAATCAGAAGCAACAGCAAAAGAATCTCTTCCAACCTACGAAAGAATAATATAAATTAAGATCTAGCGATGAAGAAAATATACAAACAAACTAAATAAATGAAAACATACCAAGGTACCAAGAGAATTTAAGAGGCTAGGAGTCAGCGATCGTGAGACTCCTTGGAGAGAATCATTGTCCACCAGTATGGGAGCATCGTGGATTACTGGCAAGAGCTTGGGATGTCTTGTTAATAACTTCATCCTCGTCATTAAAAGTTATGATGTGGGAAATATCGCTAAAAATTCTGGATAAATGGGCCATTGAAGAATCAGATGAAGAAGAGTTCTTTATAGAAGGGAATCTACTATCATTATTATTAAAATCTTCATCATATTTATCCTTATCAAATTCAACATTTGGGTTTTCTGGAATAGGTTGAGGAGTTGAAGAAGAAGAGGGTCGGGTTTTCCTTTTCTTCAAAGGAGGATCGCCAGAATCTTCACCACAAGGGGAAGAAGGTTTCCCTTTGGGAGGAACAATAGATTTATCTTGATCGCCAGATTCTCCACCGCGAGGGGCAGAGGATTTTCCTTTAGGAGGAACATCAGATTTATCCTTTGAAGGCTTCTCCTTAGTTCTCACGGGTTTTATTGGCGGTAGTTCTTCAATTTCCTGCGAGCACAGATGAAGATAAGAAATAGGGGCCACAATATATTGTTAAAATTTATGAGGAAATATTTCTTACTTCATCCGTGAAAGATTTAAGAGCTAAGAAAGTGTTGGGTTTCCTAAGAGTTTGATAGTTGAGTTTCATTATATCAATCTGAGAAAAGATCAAAATAGTTAGCGAGAATATAAAGAAGACAATAAATGATAATAATGTAAAAAGTTAAGAGAATATACTTCTTTAGATCTTTCAGGCCAGTTGAAGACCCATGGCTCATACTCTGAGAGATTCGCAGGTAATGGGAGAGAACCAGATATATAAGGACCTTCAAGACATAATGGAAAGATGAACCACTTGTCATCGCTAAAATGGTGAGGACCTTGGTTGGTAGATGTATGAAAATCAATATCCAGCATAAGAGCTTTGTCACCAGCGACCTTCTCTTTTTCAAACGAACACCCCATCAGGTGATATCCCTCTTCATAGGGACTATTCTATAATTTACAAAGAAGTTGTCCACAGTATAATCCGCAGAAACAATGGGGACATCTTTAAATGGTGGATTATTCGCATCTTCAGGGTAGAGAGATCCTTTGCCAGCTCCGCGAGAGGCATATTCAAGCAACAATCGGATACAATCTCCACCCAATTGATATATCGCTCGCGAAAACCTTTTGTCAGAAATTATTTGATAAAATAGCGGAAGTTCTGGGTCATAGAGAGGAATGGGAAGACCGGATTCAAGTTGTCCTAGTGATACTATAATTTTCTCGCGAGAACATTGATCATCAATAAATAATTTAAGAGTAAGTTCAGATCTAGAATCCTGATTTGGAATTTTAGATAGAGTAAAACCTTTGCTTCTGTGTTTTCCTTGCATCTCACCAAAAGCAATCAAGTTTTTAGCACCAGCGATAACAATTTTTCAAGTATGGGAATGAAGAAAAGGGATTGAAAGATAAGAAAGAAATCACAGCGATAACAGAAGCGCAATTCGCGGAAGAACAGTAAAATTGCAGAGAGGTTATGGAGAGAGACAAGAAGAAAGTAAAAGAGAAAAAGAAAGGAATGAGAGAAGTATTTATAGAAGAAGAAATTTCTCGAAAAAAATGAAGGCAATTAATGCAAAGAAAAGACGTGGGTAGTCAGATCGCAGCGGTTAGAAGGGACGTGTCATAAATTTATTAAAAGAAAGAATACGTGAAAACAGTTGGCGAAGGACACAGAAACGTGTCAGACTTCTCTGTAGTCTGAAAAGATAGGCAGTTACGGCATTCTAAAAGATTCTCATGATCTTCTCTTCTTCGCAGAAAAGACATGAGAAGAGGCAAGATGTAGGACCAGAATATCGCTACAATACTATTTATGCGATATTAACAACACTTTTGTGAGCATCACAGAAGACTCTTTAACAACATTTCGCGAGTGTCACAGAATATCCAGAAGAAAGACATAAAAGCTAACGATGGAAGAGGTACAAAAAGATTATGTTTATTCTGCGATGGTCATCATTCTTGCGAGAAAGAACATTATAGCGATCGCAATAAGAGCGTAGAGAAGATCCGAAATAGGAGGAAAACTTAGCTGTCATCCACTATGTAAATCCCTATATAAAGGGTTTATCAGATTCAGAAAAGGATGATGTTCTTTGGAGAGTTGATAAGGTTTTGAGGAGAGAGAAACTCTAGAAAGAAATTTTTACTTCTGAGTTCTTATATCTTTTGTAAAGAATTCAAAAGTTAGAATAATAAAAAGTGTCGTAATTCATTCTCAAACATAGTTCAATTTCTGTAGATTCTTATCAGGGGTGTAGTGTAGGAATTCCTGCAACTACAGTTGTTATTCACAAACTATTTTTCCTCAGAGCGATTTCCAAAATGATTGAAACATGACATGACTTTCATCACTAGGTAAATATGAACTTGGCTAAAGCGAAAGCTTTACCAACACATATTTCGAGAAATATATAAGCGAGATATACTCAGCTCGAAATATCCACATGTGTATAACCTAAGTCTATATAGCAAAACGACTTTTGTCTCAAGATAGGAGATAGTGTAGATAGAATTTTGAGTGATAGATAAGTTCAAGTCTCCACATACCTTGTAGTCGATGAAGATCCACTGGTTCCTTGAATAGTCCTTCGTCTTGTATGATAATCACCATGGAGTTCTTGAGCTCAACTACACTTTCTATCCTAGCCCGAGACCTTAGCTATAGTAGATTAGAAATCAAAGACTTTATAGTTTTGATCACTAATATTGACAAACATGCTTGAGATAACAACGCATGCAAGTTTGACCGAGCAATGCTCTAATAATCTCCCCCTTTGTCAATTTTAGTGACAAAACTATTAATATATATGGAATACAAAAAATATATAAATAAACTTTATAGCTCATATTCCATATGTCGTCTAATCTTCAACAATACTCGAAATCTTCGTCACTTCTAAGTAATCCAATGATCCCAAAGGTTGTAAGTTTAGCATCATCGCTGTTGAAAATCCATAGCTATAACAATGAGAAAACAAGAGTTCTCAATCATTGTTATACAGTGTCATAGTATCATTACACAACGTCAAAGTCCAATTGCATCACAACTTTAACAATAATACTATGGTGATACTTCACTCCCCTTTAGTCAATACTCCATCTCACATGGAAACCACTCCCCCTTACTTAATGATCCGAAAACCATATGTATTTGTAGTGTGAACTACATATTAATTCTCCCCCTTTTTGTCAATAAAATTGGCAAAGGTACAAGAACGAGATCCTAATGAAATTTCCGTAAGAGACATTTCAAGACCAAAGGTAAATGTATATCATCTTGTTTTGATGCAATCATAAATCCGAAGCTAAATGAATTCATCAAGGAGTTCATAAAGATACAAGATAACCCCTATAATATTCCACATCCGCACTCCCCACAAAGATTTGGAAATTAAGCACAAGTTCAAAAGAACTCTCCCCCATAAAATGTCATTCCCGAAAGAACAACAAGAGCGACCTTAATTTCAAAAGAAAAGAAGGATTTCTTTGGACTCAAAAAATATCTTACAAGTATGAATTTGGAATCTAAAAAGAAATATTCAATCAAATTAACCGTAACCGAACCATGATTAATTTGACTAAATATGCTCAAGACAAGTAAACTTATGGAGACTTAAGAAATCAATTAGATTAATCACAAGAAAACTCGCAAATAATCTAATTGACATACACAACCAAACTAATTACAAAAGTAACCAATTTAATTGGTCACATTTGACATAAGAAAAATCTATGGATCAATGACTAAGTTAATCATGAATAACCAACCCAGTCAAAGAAATGCTCAAACATAAGAAAACTTATGGAGTGCTAACTAAATAACCACACAAGATGATTAATTTAGTTTAACATGTTCAACATAAAGTACCTTATGGAACAACAACTAAGCTAATCACAAAAGTAATCAACTTTTGTTATTTTAGTGCTCAACATAAGACACTTCATGGAACAATATAGTATTTAGAGCAAGTCTTATGGTGGAATCCATCCATCTTCCACGCCACCTCAGCACTTGGAACTGTGGATGGAAGAGCAAGTGTAATGGTGGAATAGTAGAAACTCTATTCTTAATAGCGTTTTACGCCATTAAGAATATGGCTTTTTTCCCAGCCGTTAGATTCTCAACAACTCAGTATAAATTCTACGGATAAAAAAAATGTTATTCTTAATAGAGCTAAGCTCTATTCTTATTAGCGTTTTTTGTCTTTTAGCGCGCTATTCTTAATAGTGTTTTACGCTATTCTTATTTGAGTTTCCATGGATTCCATGGACCCTTCCACCAAACCATGGAACCTTTCTTGGATTTTCTGTGGAAAACTTCAACTTGGAAGCTACTAGACTTGACATTCCATGAATTTTCCACACTTGGAATATGTTGGATTCCACCCGTAAGACTTGCTCTTACACAAAAATTGTGGATCTGAGATCGACCTTATATCGTGGAATAAGCAAGGATTCATCCTATTTTCCATCACCATTTGCACAATGAAATACAATAGACATAATCCTTAAATCACAAAATATTTTAACCTATCTTCCATCAAAACTTGACAATATAGGCTTAACTTTTGTGTTTGTCAAAAGTCTATTCATCCTTTTATCAATACTTGCATATCAATTCACGAATGACTTTACTTTTGACAAAATATGGGACAATCAAGTTCACGGACGTAAACACACATATCCCATAAAAATATTGCAATATATAAAACCATAAATATTAATACTACAAAAATCATCTTCCAAACAAGTTTAGAATTTAAACCAATAAATCTAAAAACAAAAAGATGAAAACTTTGGACATATCTATGTGTAATCACAATAATGGATATTCCAAATACTAGTTATTCTTCTAAAAAAAATAAGAAAAATAGAAGATATACTAGGCAATAAGACCTTTGAAGAATTATTTATCGTCCTTAAACTCCTTGTCGTCAACAGCCATTGGAACATAAGGTTAATTAAGGTAGGAGTTTATATCAATAAACCTTCTTGTTTGTTGTTGTCGAACCAGGGCCTTTTGAATCTCATGAGTCTTATACACAAAAGCCTTTATTTGTTGAATCTCCTTTCGCAGCTCCTTCAACACTTCAAGAACATCATAAAACTTCTGAGAATTTGAAGGAAAAACTCTTGTCTTCCTCATATTTTTAATGTTGGAGGCAATGGAGATTTTTCTTTTTCCTTCATGATTGATGGCTTAACAATCACACTACCATATTTTCCATCAGAAGACATCATACTTGGAGTTTCCATGAACGTATGGGTTTGTGAGAGGAAATCACAATTAACTCAACAAGTAGTCTTGAGATAAAAAGAGGTTTTATAGAAGGAAAAAGGATGTAGGGTTCAAAACCTTTAAATAGGTTCGTAAACGACCAACTCTCAACTCTATGAAGAGTAAAATTGTCGATAGTACCCTTTCTTTTTGTTTGATAGACAAAGAGGAAAAAACTAAGAAAGAAAGAGAAACAAACTTTTCCTAAAGCCCGAGAGATACAAAATCATTGTCTCTTTTAATCAGGCAGATGAGACAAGATTTTAAAAACAACACAATCAAGTTGTGCCGCGGTGAACAAAAATTTGTCCACTAATTTCCTCTTGGGAGGAATCCACAAACCTCTGTCTATCAAAATAATTTGACCATAATTTCTTCTCAAATGGTCTTGATTTATCCTTGGAAACTAACTTCTTAGAAGAAGATAAAATCTTACATACCTCAGCGGCTTCTGAGCAAGTTTGAGCTTTCTTGCTAGATGATTTGCTCTTCGTTGAAGTTTGTTGATGTGCCTTTGTTGGTGTTTGAATTTATAACACTTTGACAGTTCATGACCCTTTAATGAACAATACAAACACGTCAAACTTGGATAAAAATCAGGCTTCTGAATTGTGCAAGCAGCTAGGCACATAGTGGAACCTGTAACATTTTAAACAGTGTTTCCAAGTAATGGGTCAACTTTGTCTTCCAGAATAGTTAGGATTATCTTCTGAAAGAATATCAAGATTGATGTGTGTATTGCTATAATTATCAAACTCAATATTTTCACCAAGAAGTGCAACACTTGATTTCTCGTCTTCATTAGAATCATAATTTTTAGACATTTCATCAAGAGTTGCAGCAAGACCTTTGTTCCCAGTGTATTATCTCCGATTGGACACTCGTTTGTAAAATGACCAAATCCTTTACACTTAAAGAACCGAGGCATATCCTCGTCATCAGTTTCATCATTATCCCTATTTTTAGGAGGAATACGATTATGAGGTTTGACAGATGCCTTAGCCTTATCTCTGGAGAACTGTTTACTTCTCTTCAGAAGAAGATCCCTAAACTGTTTTATGATTATCGAGACTGATTTGTCAAGATATTCATCTGATGAATATATCTCAGAGTGATCATCTTCAGAGATATACACTTTTTTTACTTTTATCAAGTAATTTAGTGTCTTTTAGTGCTTTGAACGCAACATCCTTAGTTTTGGATGAAAGTTCATGATCAAAGATCTTGAGCTTACCAACCAACGTATTTATGGAGAGAGTATCAAGGTTATTTCCCTCAACGATAGCATGCTTCTTAGCATCATATCTAGATGGCAGCGATCTGAGAATTTTTATCACAATGTCCTTTTCAAGAATAGTCTTGCCCAATGCAAAAGATGCATTAACAATTTCAGACACTTTGTGATTAAACTCATCAAATGTTTCTTCAACTGCCATATGAAGGTTTTCCCAGTCATAATTAAGGTTTTGAAGCCTAGCTTCCTTCTCACTGGTATTTCCTTCAAATACAGTTGCTAAGATATCCCAAGCTTCTTGTGACTTAGTGCAATTAGACACGTGTGCTGAAGATTTGGGTAATGGCATGTATGATCGCATTCAAACCGTCGGAATTTTTATTTGCAACAAGTATCTCTGCAGGGGTGTATTCACCAATATCTTTGGGAACGTTTACATCTCTGACTGCCAAAATGGGATGATCATATCCATTAACAACATATACCCATGATTGAAAATCACATGCTTGAAGAAAAGCTCGCATATCAATTTTCCACCATAAGTAATTAGAGCCATCGAAGACTGGTGGTACATTTATTGAGATAACACCTCTGTCCATAGAGTCAGATCGCTACAAACACAGACTTGTGAGGTCTTGAACGTGTTTGCCTGCTCTGATACCAATTAAAAAAGCGGGGATCTAACAACCACACCCAATATTTCTATTAGCAATATGTATGGACAACTCCTAATTACTTTCCAGAGAATCAACTAGACAGTCAGACTCAATCAATAGAAAATATCTCAAGGATTTTATATCTCTATCTCTCAATTTGATCTTTACTCAAGCAAATAGAAATCTGCGAGTCTTTATCAAAGAGAGATAACTTAGATGGTACCAAAGACCAATATCCAAGTGTCAATCAATTTAAATCAATAACCTAAAAGGTCGTATATTATAATTTATTGAACAACGCACAACCTGTATTATTTCAATTATATATAAAAATATAATGCGGAAAAGAAATAACACAGACATCAGAATTTTGTTAACGAGGAAACCGCAAATGCAGAAAAACCCCAGGACCTAGTCCAGATTAAACATACACTGTATTAAGCCACTACAGACACTAGCCTACTCCAAGCTAACTTCAGTCTGGACTGTAGTTGAACCCCAACCAATCTCACATTGATCCAAGGTACAGTTATGCTCTTACGCCTCTGATCCCAGCAGAATAATACGTACTTGATTCCCTTAGTTGATCACACCCACAACCAAGAGTTGTTATGACCCAAAGTCGAAGACTTTAATAAACAAATCTGTATCACAAAAAAAAGTCTACAAGGACAGATAAATTCGTCTCCACGAATAAACTTATGAGTTTTGTTCTGTCTTTTGATAAATCAAGGTGAACAGGAACCAGTTGATAAAACCAGACCTATATTCCCGAAGAACAACTCAACTTTATCAATCACCTCACAATAAACTTAATCGACGCAGCGAAGAAGATTATCGAGGAATCACAAATGATGAGACAAAGTATTTTCGACTATTTTTATATCTTGCCTATCGGAGATAAAAATCTCAAGCCAATTATTACAATTGTACTCGTACGATAGAAGAAGCAAGATCAGATCACACAACTACAAAAAAAAGTAGTATCGGTCTGGCTTCACAATCCCTATGAAGTCTTTAAGGCGTTAACCTGGTTTTAGAAGAAGAAAACCAAAGGTTAAAGGAGAATCGACTCTAGATTAGAACAACTAGTATCACACAAAATGTGTGGGGATTAGGTTTCCCAGTTGCTAGAGTTCTCCCTTATATAGTCTTCAAATCAGGGTTTGCAATCAATGTTAGCTTACTAACAAAGAATTCAATATTCACCATTAGATGAAAACCTTATTAGATTCAAGCTAATATTTATCAACTGTTAGATCGAAAACATAGCTTGTTATACATACATGTACTTGACGTTTTTGGGTTTGTGTAACCGTACCCAAACTTGTACATTAGTTGGTTCAACAATAGTTAACAAATGGTTAGCGATATGATAACTTTCATATCAACCATATTTTTCTTCACCATAACTAGTCCAAATGACTCAAATGAACTAGTTAGAGAGTTGTTCAATTGCTTAGATCTTTATGTACTACACAAGACACAATTGAAGCAAAAACGATGTGATTCACTCGAATTGATTCAAGAACTATAAATCCACGGTTTGCAATAGCATTCCTTAGTTTATTAAGATAAGTTCACAAATATCGTTTTTAGACATAACCTACTCAAGTTCGCGGAATGGGTTCGCGGACTTAAGTTCCCAGACTGGGTTCGCGGACTTAAGTTCCCGGACGAAGTTTACAAACTCCAGCAGAAATTTTCAGGTTCGAGAATTACGCCAGTTCGTGGACTGGGTTCGCGAACTGAGTTTGTATGCTGAGTTCGTGGACTAAGCTCATGTACTACTCCTGTTTCACTTGATCAACAAAGTTCGCAAACTTTAGTTCAAGCAATAAGGACTTATACATATATGTGTTACCACAACAATGCTTATATCCTCCAATGGTAGGCCCTTACTTTCTTAATCGCACTATTTATTCGTTTTGAGCGGGTTCAATTTCTTCTTCAACTGTTTTTTTCTTCACTTTTTGTTGAACTAGTTTTGCAATTCCGAGGTTGTATTGATTGGGTTTTCTATTAGCGTCTTTCATACGACTTGCCCTAGGTCTTGGAGGATCCATTGATGAAGATTAATCGGAGTTTTCGAATCGACGATGTTAACGAGTTTCGGTGGTGGGGGATGGAGGAGCGGGTATGGTTATGGAGGAGAAGAAGAAGAGAAGAAGGAAGATGAAATGAAAATAATAAAACTGATTTAGGGTAATTATAATTATAAAGGGTAAGGGGTACTAAAGTAATTTCACCCATATTTGGCCTCCCCTTAGTAAGGGCACATGTCCATATAAATATGGGTATACCCCAATTAATCTGGGTATACCCCAATCTCGCCAGGCTTTTTATTTTTGGTTTTTTTAATTATTATTTTACTTTATTTTTTATGAAGATAAATTTTTATTATTGGATAAAGAGTATTACATTAACTAGTTGGAAACCTAACAAGCAAAGCTCCAACAACATATTATTATATTAATTGAACATGTTGTTGTGCTAGCCTACCAGCAAGCCTCATGGGTAACCTAGTCAAGGGAGTCAAAGCGGATGGAGGGCTGAGATTGTGTCACAAGGGGGGCAAACTAACTCTACCTTCCATGTTAATTTCTGCAATATTACGCCATTGGTGACTGGAACCTGGGACCTCCTGGAATGCATGAAACTTTGGGGAACATGGATGACCAGCTGAGCTAGGTACCGTTTTTTTTTTTGAACGTTCATTTTTAATTAATTTTTTAATATTAATTATTTTAATATTTTTTTCTATTTATTATTATTATTATTAAATGTTCGGTTATCCTTATGAGGTGTTGGCGCCCAGCTTGTTGCTAGGATTCCCACCAACTTCTTATTATGATGTGTTAATTATATATATATATTTTTTGTATTCTTATTATTTTTTTATTAAATATTTTTTGTTTTTTTTATCCATGATTTTTTTTCTTCTAAATAATAAAACCTCATAAGGATTCATACAAAACTTTAGTTGGAAACCGAGCAACAAGCTAGGCACCAACCGCTTTTAGAATAGAAATACCCAAAATATGAAAAATAAAATTGCCTAGACCACCACCAATATCATTACTAACTAAACAATTCTTCAAACGCTTAAAAAAAAACAGTATCATCACTAAGCTCCCCCAGAGTAGTGAAAGCTAAAGCACCCCAACCATAACTATGTGAAACACATTCATCCAAGTATTTAGTACTTTTTTGCAAAATTGCTTTCTAAATGGCTTGACCTGGAATGAAAGCACGAACTCCCTCACCAGTGAAGGGTGAGACACCTGTGACATCCATCTTTGTGTAATTAGATTTTTAAGTTAGTATTTTTTTCAAATTTCTAAAGCCAGTTTTTTTTTTTTCTGGCGATTGAAAGCCAGGTTGATTCACCGGATTTTCCATGGTTTTCCTTAGATTTCTTTAGTTTTTGTTTTCCAATAGATTTCTCTTCCACGGTTTTCCATTATTCTGTTTTTGTGGCACTGTGTTTTGTTTTGTTTTGTTTTGTTTTTTCTTTCTTTTTAGGGTTTTAGTTTTCGTTGTTCTGTTAGATTTTTTTTTCTTCAGTTTTCATGGCTAGATCGACTAGAACATCCTCTACCAGGCGGGCGTCGACAACCATTTTTTCCCAGGAGATTGAAGACTCTTCACCTCCCATTACAGTGGACACAGCTATCAACAATGACTACTGCCATTGTCCCTTCAAGGATTTGATAGTTGTCCAGATGGTATTGGTGGTAGGGGTAATATATGCCAAAGGATAATTTTTGAGGCATCTTCATGATCGACACCTTTCTTCTGAAGCTAAAAAGGAGAATTGCAGGGAATTGATTGCCAAAAATCAAAATATTTTCCATGCTTGGGAGAGTGTTCTCGGGTGTCTTCGGATGTGGTTGTGTCATCAATGTATGCATCTTCATGCCTGGAAAATGCCATGTAAGGGAGGAGGGGCTCATGGGGACGTTGTTGCAGGGCCATTCAATGGCTCATACATGAAGTTTCTCATACATGGTGTTTCTAAACCTGATGAGGAGGGTGTGGAGGGTTTGTGAAGTGCAATCAGTGATGTGGGAGAGGGTTCTAAAGCTGTTGTAGAGACTTTCACAGATATTGAGATTTCTACAGACCTACTAAATGCAGTTTTTCAAAGGCAACTCTCCACAGTGACTAGTATCCCCCATAAATGTCGGTTACCCTTCTCAAGGTTACTGAAAACTTGTCTCGACAAGGTAATCATCAACCCCAACAATATGACAAAATGGATGCAACTTATTCTGTTTCCTATATGCACTTTAGCTTTGTACAGACCGAGGAATTCTGCAGAGGCAAAATCGGGTAATCGCAAACGTTTACAAGTCGCCGCTATCAACCATTCTATAACGGTTTGGAAGGAGGCCAATGGATGTTTTACCCTGATTTCCAAGATGTTACAACTCCCTGACAGTATAGTATCTAAGCCAACATATGTGAAGAAACTGAGCTTAGCTAATTTTACAGCTTGCCGCAAGAAAATAAGCTGCGGACATTTTGCTGCCGCGATACATGTGATTTCTTCCAATGGTGTTACACCATGTAATGAGGAAACTTATGCGTATTTACAGGATAAACACCCAGCAGCGCCTCCCCCTGTTACTCATTGTGATGATGTTGTAGTTGATCCAGTTGTGGTGGAATGTCAGGCAGTTTTGGGGGCTATTAAAAGCTTCCCCAAGGGTAATTATTGTGGTCGAGATGGCTTACGGGCGCAACATTTAGTTGATGCGATGAGTGGAGAGGCGGCAGCAGTGGCAGATGACTTACTCGCTTCGATTACATGGGTTGTAAATCTTTGGTTGGCCGGAAGATGCCTTGTGGAGTTGTCTGAATTCATATCTAGTGCACCTTTAACACCATTACTCAAGCCTGGGGGTGGCATTAGGCCCATTGCAGTTGGCACAGTGTGGAGTAGATTGGTTTCTAAGGTGGCTGCTTTCTCTGTCGGAAAGGATATGTCTTCTTATTTGGGTGATTACTAGTTTGGAGTTGGTGTACATGCCGGGGGAGTGAGTATTTTACATGTTGTAAATGGGCTACTTAAGCTGAAAGGTCATTTGTACATGATGTCAGTGCTCCTCATTGATTTCTCTAATGCGTTCAACATGGTGAGCAGATATTAGCTCATCAAATAAGTTCGTCTTCATTGTCCAGGTATTTCTCGTTAGGTTGAATTTTGTTATATGCGACCTGCTAAGCTCTACTGCGACCAATATATTTTGTCTTATGCACTTGGAGTCCAGTAGGGTGACCCTCTCGGTCCCTTGTTATTTGCGTTGACTCTTCACCCTCTAGTGAAGACTATTTCTTCTAGTTGTAAACTCGATTTGCATGCATGGTACCTTGATGATGGTACAATCATTGATGATGGTACAATCATTGATGATTGCGCATAATAGAAACTGAAGGACCAAGTAGGGGTTTGCATCTCAATATTAAGATAACATAAGTCTTTTGGCCTTATTTTGATCCTAGAAGTATTGTTGATGGTGTTTTCCCTCATGATATTGGTAGACCGTATAATGGTGTTAAACTTTTGGGCGGTCATGTGAGTCTGGATTTGAAATTTATTAGTAACATGATGATAAACAGAGTGAACAAGACTGTTCAACTTATGTCTGCCATCAAAAAACTCAAGGATCCTCAAAGTGAGATGCTTTTACTTCGCAATTGCACGGGTGTTTCTAGATTATATTTTGCTTTGCGAACTACCAATCTGGCATCCCTTCAAAAAGCCACTGAGATTTTCGACGATCATTTGCTCAAGTACTTGAGACTTCTTGTCACTGGTGAAGGTTCGATTTTTGGTCCTTTACAGCAGTGATTAGCTACCTTGACCATCAATGATGGTGGTTTTGGCATCTATACCATGGAAGACACCCGCACTTACTGTTATCTCGCTTCACAGAGTCAGACGGCTGCAGTGCAAAAGGTGATCCTTGGTGACTTATCCTCAACAAACAAAGGTTATGCTTATCATTTGGCTCTTCAGAACTTCATTCAGGTATGTGGACTACCTTCTTCTTATTGTGTCGACGATACTGCCCCCTTCCATGCACTCCCTGACAGTTACTTACTTTAATGCAATTAAGAAGAAAATCCCCGACCAATTTTCTATGACTGCAAGAGATTCCATTCTGTGGCAGTGCAACAGAGTTAAGCATGCACAAGATTATTTATTGGCTGTACCTATTAGTGGGCTTAATCAATGCATCGGGCCGAGCCAGTTTAGAGCTGTTCTTTGTTACCGCTTGGGTATCCCACTGTTTGTTGAGAATAGTTTATGCTCAAATTGCAACAACCCTATGGATATATTTGGAGATCACGCGCTTCATTGTGCTAAGGATGTTGGACCTAAGTTTCGACATGACTTTATATGTGATGTAGTCGCTGACATTTGTTATAAGGCTGGTGTACCTGAATATAATGAAGTTTCCCTCGGATTTCTGTCAAGCGTTAAACTACACATAGTTCTAACAACCGTGCTATTTAAACAGCCTTTGTAAACAGCTCTAGTAGCTAGCTGCATATGTGGCAAACCAGCTGGGCTAAAAAGACAACAATTCCGCTCCCCACCCTCCTCCCTATTGTCCTCCGTGTCCATGTGTCTTCCCCAGTCGCAATCAAACTAATTCAAACAGCAAAACACGTCATTCTCTTTGCTGTTCTGTTTCTTTTTCTTTTTCTTTTTCTTTTTCTTTTTCTTTCTCTTTCTCTTTCTCTTTCTCTTGCTGGTTTTTCTTTTTTCTTCGAGAACAGGAAGAACTTCAAAATCTGGGAATCATGAACACTAATCTTATTGAAACCTGATGAATTAAGATTACTGTTATTTCAAAAAAGAAACCCTAAAAGTTCTGCTTTATCTCTAACTTCTACTACTCCATTATCTTCTGCTTTTGATTTCGTATCTTACAGCAAACCCAGATTCAGAATCTCCCAAAAAAAAAACCATCTTCCACATTAAAAAAAACCCATCTCTACGTTACTGCTAGATCATATAGAGATGAGAGTTAATTCCATTTTTATTATTTCTGGATTCTTCTTCACCATCTCTACACCCTATTACTGCCCATTAGCATACTGTCGAATCTCTATAATCAACCAAATCCAAACTGACAGAAAAGATCTACAACATAAAAAAACAAACAAACAAAATTAACATGATTTCACATACAATCAGTAAACATTAATCTAACATCATCGATTAAATTTCCAAAACCCCACCATGATAATCAATTTTGGGGCATCACACCGCCACCTTGATCTTCAAATCCTCCCATAAATTTTCCTTCCTTGTCTTGATCTGTGTGCTGTTCTTTCTCTAACCCGTTCCATCATCGGCAAATAGCACCACATGATCAACTACTTCTTTCTCAGACCATGAACACCCACAACTGCAGTTATATATCATAATCATTCAAATCAATTAATCTCACAGTATACCCATATCTCAGATTCAATCTCTCCATTCCCAGCTCAACCAATTTCGAATAACAACAATAGCTTGAATTTATTCACCCAAGCAGAGAGAAACAGAGAGAAGAATGAGGAGTGAAAGCGTGAAAGTCAACAAGTCAAAATGCAATTTTGTCTTTGGTCCAGCTAAGTGCCACCTAAGGAGCTGTCCATAAACGCTAGCTATAAGCGCTGTTCAAAAATCATTTTCGTAGTTCTAAAGCATGTAATTAGCAATGTCAAGCATTACTAATACTGGCATGTCAAACAGACCCTTAGATAGCCGAAAAGAACTCAGAAACACGTGCGTACACCTGAGAAACCTCAGGAGTCGGATCGATGCGTAGAATTCCCTCTCCAAATACATCCTACGCTCATACTACTCGATCATTTGGCGCGATTTTGCTCCCCATTATTGCCGATTCTCAGATATCGCCTCTTTTCTGCTCACAGACGGTAAGTCACAGGCATTTCATTTCTCTCTCTCTTTTTAATCTCTCGACGGACAATGGTGTCTTCACGAGTTAGGATTTCGGTTCGAGTATTCTTTATCCTTCTTCTGCTTGCTGTTATTTTCTATACCGGTCGTCCTCTTTATTGGAAAATCTCTGCAACTATTCACGAGATTCGAGAGAATAGGCAAACTGTTAAACAAGGTCTCTTTCTCCCCAATATATCTGTTCTTTATTTATTTTTTAAATTTAGAGGTGGATTCTGATAATGAGTTTGTTTCTGATTCTGGATTTATTTGTAATTTTGATTTGGTGTGCTGTTATTTCAGGAATTTCACAAATTGTTTATGAAGCTCAGAAATCAGTTGGATGGTTCCATGATGAATCTGATCCTGGATTTGAAGATGCACACAGTACTAAGAAATCTGGTTTGATCACTACTACTAGAAGGATTCTTAGGGGTTAATTCATCTTAAAGAACTTATCAGGTTTCTTCTACAACTTCATGTTTTTTACATTTTAGTTTTTGTTGTGGCTACGTTCTAATCGAGAAATTAGTACTTGTAATTTTGAGACAATTACGTGTTATTCTAAATTAGTTCAAGAACTTTACTCTGCTACTTGGTTACTATTGACTTTGAGTTGTAACGTTTTGCCCTAGAATTAGTGAAAATTGTTTCACTGTAAAACACTGCAATCTACAAGGAGAAAATAACTTTTGATTTTGCAGTTATTGAAATTCGGTATGGGTAGTGCCAATGGTACTTAGCAAATTAAGTTTGTTCTAGTTTAACACCATTATTTGAATGCTGAGCAGCCAATGCCCTGAAAACTCAGGTCTAGGGAGGGTTGTAACTTGTAAGCCTTACTGGTTACAGACAAGCAAAATATTTGTAGTGTTTGATGTAGTCTTCCAACCACTAACAATATTTCAGATGTTGGTGTTCCAACATGCATGTCTTCCACAAGCTCTATTTGTATTAGGACTTCCATCATATTCATTTCGAAAATCAACTTATTCAGTAGAGATTAAAAGTTGGTTTTGATGGAACAAAATTGGTTGAGTTTGTTTGTAAATCGATGTCAAAACCTTCCATCAGCTATTCTTTTCTCTGGTAGTCTTACTTTTTGAAAGTGCGTGGTTGTTACATGGAGTTTGATATTATGTAGGATCATGGGCATGCATGATTGCGCCAAGGGACATAGAACTGATATATGCTACGTGCTTACCACAATATATATTCTTGATATTGTTATTGACATGACAGTATTTACTATTAGCCAAGCATAGAGATGAGTAAATGTTAGAGTCTTACAGTCATCGGTTACAGTACAAGAAAGAAAGGTTTGCTTCGAGTGATCCCATTTCAGCTACTGTAATCACCGTGGCTTGTTGGCTTCTGGTTTCTGCCTGAGATGCTAGGATATCTGCAGGGCTAGGTGCATTTTTGGACTACAATTAAGGTTTTGCTGTGCTTGACCGCTCATGTTAGCCAGGTACCTATCGGTAAAATGCACCAGAGGTGATGAATCAAGTTTAAATAGAACTGTTTGGCTAGTTTTACTTTTTATGCAATGCCATCTTGGCAGCCTTGAGTAGCGCCCAAGTTTCAATCAATCATAATGGCTGTTGACTGTTGTAGTCCCTAGCGGAGCAGCTCCAACTTAGAGATTTTTCCTAGGGAATTTCAGCAAAGGATTCCTGCTCCTGCTTGTCTTGGGTAGCCTTTGGCACTCCCATCACTCGGTTTTCCTGTGGAGTCAAGATGCGTGTTGTTGGTGACTCTCCGGCCCTGGTGTTGTGGTGTTGGGCGTTGGATAGAAGGATGGGTTTTGGTGCGCCCAAGTGAATTTATTTTGCAGAGGCAGCGAACTGTATTAGGATTGACATCATATTCATTTCAAAAATGGACTTATTTGTTAGATATCTGACTAAAAGTTGGTTTGGATTGAACAAAATTGTCTGCGTTTAGTTGTAAATTGATCAAGTAATCCATCCCCTATTCTCTTCTCTGGCAGTCTTACTTTTGGAAAGTTTGTTGCTTGGAGTCTTTTTTTTTTGCTAGGAACATGGAGTCTGATATTTGTTGGATTTGTAGGGCTATCGCTCATTACGGCCGTGCAATGAGTTATCTCTTAACAATTAAGGGAAAGTACCTAATGCTATGTTAGGCTATGTAAGTTTGAGAAAAAAAGGAAGTGGCAGTTCCTGGTTGTGAAAGGTAGATAGGAGGAGAGTCATTTTCAATCCAAGTTTGGTGATTCTAGAGTTTGTTTAAACCCTACCAGTTAGTATTTCTACTATTTTCTTGTTGGTGTTATATTGAAACTTACCTATTGGGTATGAAGATTTAATCCACCACTAGTGATGAGTGTATCGGCATTGTTATCCAGGTGCTAGTTTGCACCTTAAAGTTGTGTAATCCATATATTGGCATTGTTAGTTCATAGTGGAAATTTGCCCGTGGTTTTTGACACTCGTTGAAGACCTAAATCTTGGTGTCGTGTGATTGCTGTTATTTAGTTATGCCTGGATATTGCAAAGTGTTGCTTCTGTAGGTTCCATATTGTGCATAGCATCTTGGAGTAATGATTCCCAACAATTGGAACCCACATAGGCAATCAATACACAATAACCAATATACGGCAAAATAGTGCACTCACTCAACACTAAGATTGACGTGGAAAAACCTCTTCAATGAGGAGGAAAAAACCAGGGGGAAACATCCACTATGAAATAATGGATTACAAATACTTCTCACAAACTTGGAATTGCACAATTTCAAGGTGCATATAACACTTGGATAATAATGCCAAATGACACTCGTCAATGGTAGATTAACTCTTCATCTAGCACTTGGATATGTAAGTTTTGACTGAATCATCCAAGAGTAGAAATACTTACTACTACGGTTTGAACAAACCTTTATCATCTAGCTTGGGTGGAATAAGAAACAATCAAGCTTGATGGATTAAAGTCACCAAGATGTAGCCAAACACTTCCTTACTAGTCATCCTTTTCTTCCCTCAAGCTCACAACGGATTTCTCTCTCGATTACCCACTTTGTCGCTGATGCTCTCTCCCTCCTTGTTTTTCTAACTTTCACGACCAACTTCTCCTCTCTGAATTCCATTTTAACCTAACATAGCATATGATAGGTACTCTCCCTTAAGTTTAAAGGATAAATCATTGCTGGGTCATAAGGAGTGATAGCCCAACAAGATAATGAGCATGCATTGTTGCACCAAGGGACATTGAACTAATAGACACTTAGTTGCTCACCACAATATATATAAATTGCCCGTATAGTTATTGAGATATTTACTACTATCCAAGCATAGGGATGAGTCAGTGTTTGAGTTTTACAGTCACCGGTTACAGTACAAGAAAGAAAGGATTGTTCTGAGTGATCCCACATTTCAGCTATACTGTAATCACTGTGGCTTGTTGGCTTCTCGTTGCTGTCTGAGATGCTAGGAAATCTGCAGGGCGAGGTGCATTTTTGGACTGCAACTAAGGTTTTGCTGTGCATCTCGTTCATGTTAGCCAGGTATTAAGAAGGTGTTATTTTCCTTCGGCAGTCCCATCACCTGGTTTTCCAGTGGAGTCAACCAGCTAGTTGAGATGCTTGTGTTGGTTGTTGGTGGTTCTCTGGCCCCGGTGTTGTGGTGTTGGGCCATAGTTAGGAAAGTGTTTTGGTGCGCGGTGCGCCCAAGTGAATTTATTTTGCAGCGGTAGGGCCATGGTTTCAACTTATGGTGGTTGTGATGAAGTCTGCTTATAGAATAAAGAATTTCAAGCAAGCCATAGACTCCATAGAGTGAAGCAGAGGGTAGTGAGTTCTGTTTCATCAATGATCATTTGCAGAAATGCCAGGGCAGTTCCTCATTTCATTCTTTGGATGTATCTAGAATGGAATTGATCAGAGCTTCAAAATCTGGGATGGCCAAATATGGTAATAAGCACAAGGGTACAACTTTACTACTAGTAGTTAAAGAGAGCCGACACTCACTTGGTTGAAATATGAAATATGCTATTTAAACCTGAAGGATTTTCTTACAAATTGATGTATCCACTATGTTCTTGCTCACTTGCGTTGTCTGCTTTTTCAGCAGGTAAGTAGATTGCAACAGGTAATCTGACAAGTTGATGTTTCCACTATGCGTGTGCCCTCTTGCATTGTTCGTTCTTTTACAGCCAGTGAGTAGTTTGCAACAGGCAAATAGACCTGGTGTTTTTGGTAAATAGACTTGGTGTTAGGCTGCATGTCCTTCAAATCTTGCAAGTTGCTAGAAAATGTCTGCTAGATGGCAAATTTGTTGGATGTTAAACTTTCTACGCACTTATGTTTCATTTTCTTAAGCCTGTTAAGGACTTGCTCAGTTGTTTCTAATTCCATGTTAGGTCCCTACATTTTGGGTGTATAATTAGTTCCAGCCGGGCATGTAAAGAAGCTTTTTGCAAAATTGGTTCCACCTACCTCATGCCATGTGGGTGTCCTAATTTTGTGGCATCACCGATCTTCCATTTTCAAGAAACGGCCACGCAGTTAGTTCAATTTCTGACATATAATAAACCAAAAGTTAAAAATATTCTACACCAGTGTCATGCAATCCAATACGTGGATGGCTAACATTGTTTCCATCTTCTATTAAATCTGACTTCTCCAAAGTAGAGATCACACTGGGAAATCACAAAAAAAATTCCATAGGAAATAGCTTCATTTCAGTACCCTGTATTATCATACAATGTCTCTTCTTTCCGATTTAATCAACATAGATCTTACTGATTCAACTGAGAAAGTTATAGCTGAATACATATGGATTGGCGGGTCATCGTGCATGGATTTACGGAGTAAAGCAAGAACTCTTTCGGGTCCTGTTACTAATCCTCGCAAACTTCCTAAATGGAACTATGATGGTTCAAGTACTAATCAAGCTACTGGAGAAGACAGTGAGGTTATTTTGTGTCCACAAGCAATTTTCAAAGACCCGTTTAGACGAGCCAATAATATTCTTGTGCTTTGTGACACTTATGCTCCTGGTGGAGACCCGATTTCTACCAACACTAGGTACAATGCCGCAAAGATATTCAATGATCCGGATGTTGTTGCTGAAGAACCTTGGTTTGGTATTGAGCAGGTAAAAATCCTCAAAATGATGACTTGGATCTACCAAATGAAAAGAATGCAGAAGTGCTTTAAAACTGTGGTTAAAAGCCCGGCGTCACTATATTACGGTGGTACAGTTGCTGGGTGATACCGGTGTTCGCCAACACTAAATTGCGATAAAAAAACTGTGGTTAAAAGGGTAATTAACTAGTTTTTTTTCTCTTCGTTGTCTAATCGGTTGGTTACATGCATGGACAGGAGTACACCCTATTGCAAAAGGAGTCTAAATGGCCAATAGGGTTTCCCGTGGGAGTCACTCCGCCTGCGCAGGGACATTACTACTGTGGGATTGGAGCCGATAAGATCTTCGGGCGTGATATAGTTGAAGCTCATTATAAAGCTTGTCTTTATGCTGGTATTAACCACGGTGGAATCAATTCTGAAGTAGCACCAGGACAATGGGAATATCAGATTGGACCATCCACTGGAATTTCAGCTGGTGATGAATTATGGGTTTCTCGATATATCTTGAAAAGGATTGCTGAGATTGCTGGTGTTGTTGTCTGTTTCGACCCCGAACCAGTTCAAAAGGGTTGGAATGGCGCTGGAGCACATACAAATTTCAGCACTAAAACCATGAGAAATGAAGGAGGGTTCAAATTTATTAGGGAGGCCATTGAGAAGTTGGGACTCAAGCACAAAGAACACATTGCCTTTTACGGCGAAGGAAATGAACGGCGTCTCACGGGAAAAAACGAGACCGCAAATTATAACAATTTCATATGGGGAGTTGGAAATAGACAAGTATCTATTCGAGTTGGAAAAGATGTTGAAAAAGCAGGAAAAGGGTATTTCGAAGATCGTCGTCCGGGATCGAACATGGATCCGTACTTGGTTACTTCCATGATAGCTGAAACTACTCTTCTTTGGAAACGAATGTAATAGTCTTTTCTTCCAGGCCTCTTAGTTCTTCTTTCAGTTATTACAAAATTCCTTTAGCAATGGTGGTGGGCAGTGGGCACTATAAAATGGTTTATCCATTGTTCATGAACCAAATTGAGGGGCCTGTGTTTGTTTGTTTGTTTGTTTACTTCTTGTTGCACATAGCAATGATGAAATAAATCTTGTTTGCATTATTTCCTTTGGTGTGCGTCTAATGTTTAAAGTATAATTTGATAAACTAGAGTTTGTGATGGGCAGAATTTAATTAGAAGCCTAGAGGTCAATCTTCTACGACAAAAGCCAAAACCAAATAAGAGGAACTTATATAAAAAACAAAATCTAATAGCCTACTACCTCCATCTTCCCAGATTTTTCCTTAGTGGGAATTAGATAAATACCCCTACTATCTACAGGCCTTCAAATATACCCCGTCCACAATATTAATACCCCTATCCAAAAATGCGGAAGCCAATTTCTATCGTAATCCCATTAATACCCCCGTCATATCAACAATGTTATCAGACCTTTCTAATTTCAGATCTCAAATTGTAAAAATGAAAATCGATAATCCTAACAACCACCATCTTCATCGTCGTCACCACCTTCTCTCCAGCACCACCTCTAACTTCTCCACCACCTCCACCAATCCAACAAACATTTCCATATCTCCTCATATACTTCCATCAATTTCTCTATCTCTTTCCGTTTTTATCAGCACCATCATCGTCTTCATCGTCGCTACCACCACCTTCTCCTCCGTCGCCACAAACAGAATGAGAAATTAGATTCATTTTTTATTCGGTTTAGAGAACCTAAAATCTACGGTAACAATGATGAAAATCGTCACCAACAATTGGATCTGGAGATTCAATATTCAAAAGAGAATTAAAAGATAAGTTTTATCTCTTATTCCCGTCGATCTTGCTGTTGATTGCTGATTTAGTTTTGTCTTTCATGTGGGTTACATCTCAAGCTTTTCGATGGTGTCCGATTCGTAGAAAAGTTTACCCGGAAAATCTATTAAAAGTTGTAAAAAAGAGGATCTTACGGCGCTGGATGTGTTTATTTGTACAGCCGATGTGTTTATTTGTACAGCTGTAATGGTTTCTTTACTTCTGAACATTATGTAAATGTGTTTTAGGACATAACTTATTTGCTACCAAATGAAATTCCGTGCAATATCCTGTTGTTAGTAATTTGTTATGTGCCATTCTTGTTTGTTGATGGGGTATTCTTTGTGATTATTTGCAACCATTATGCATGTTTTGATTGCTTTGTGTGATATTGGTTTGTGATGTTTATTTTCTATGGGTTGGAAGGTTATGGGGAAAGGCAAAGAGGTAGGTGGGAAAGGTAAGGGAAAGGCAGCTGGGAAAGGCAAAGAGGCAGGTGGAGGAGATGAGCCTGCTCAAAGGGTAAAGGAAAATCTGGAAAATCTGCAGATGGGTTTGATACCTGCACATACGACAAAGGTACTTTACTCCCGCCTTTGCTCCACTTTGTATTCTGAATTTATTGAAGATGTTTTTTTGATCGTTCTCGGCATGATTAGCACTTAAGATAGGATGGAGTTTTTGTTTATGGTCAAAATGATAATTTTATGAGATGCTTCATTTGGTTGACTATTGAATTGGGCGCGGTTTAATTTCTTTCCAATTTTCTACTGTTTGTTGCTGAATTAAAAGGACTTTTCTTAGGAAAGATGATAAAATGCATAATGTCCGATGATTGACAACTGACGTAGTTGCACGTAGGTCCGTGAAATTTAAAGTGATGCCACGTTGTATGGTAGATACTTTGGAAATGGTTAGTGTTAAATAGATGGAGAGATGTAGTAATGATGTTTGTATAAGTCATACGAGATGAATCCTTGATTGTACTGTGTATATTCGGCATTGCTTTGTGAGTATAATTAT
Organism: Papaver bracteatum; assembly: GCA_023529315.1. Classification (NCBI taxonomy): domain Eukaryota; kingdom Viridiplantae; phylum Streptophyta; class Magnoliopsida; order Ranunculales; family Papaveraceae; genus Papaver; species Papaver bracteatum. Next base: position 2,562,231 of record JAJJWX010000742.1, read on the forward strand.
CTGGTGATTTTGTAAGTGCTTTAAATCAGATAATAGTGTACATCAGAAAGACGGGTATTATGTTTACGTTTTTTTCGCATATATTTTTAATTGGCGTCCACCTTGGTCGTTGTTTTGTCAGTGATTTACAATATACGAGTAATTCATAAATGGGTTGGTAAGTTAGTGTCGACACCTTGGCATGATCCCCTAAGTGGTCTCGGTGTCACATCTGAAGAGCATACAACCTTGATTTTGCTGCTTATTCTAATATGTCAGTATACTATTTGAGTGTTGATATTTGGTTTCTACTGAATTTGCAAGTTGTGCCATCAACTACGTTAGTAGGGAACACAGACGCGTGGCAATTGATTATCTGTAGGTACATACGGCAAAGGTACTTTACTCCCGCCTTTGCTCCACTTTGTATTCTGAATTTATTGAAGATGTTTTTTTTTTATCGTTCTCGGCATGATTAGCACTTAAGATAGGATGGAGTTTTTGTTTATGGTCAAAATGATAATTTTATGAGATGCTTCATTTGGTTGACTATTGTATTTGGCTTTTTATTTTTGGTAGTTGCGCTTTTTTAAAACTAGTGTATTTGCATGGTTTCCTGTGAATTTGCATGTTGTTTCTTTACTTCACAAACAGATGCGCCTGTTCAGCTTATTGACATAATTCGTTCCTTTCAAACAATATTTGTGTATCAACAATAGAAATTGACCTTAGTTTAGGGAGTCAACAACCAATGTTTGTGTATCAACAATGGAAAAATGGTATCAACAACCAATATTTGTGTATCAACAATAGAAAAATGGAGTCAACAACCAATGTTAGTGTATCAACAATGGAAAAATGGAATCAACAACCAGTGTTTGTGTATCAACAATAGAAATTGACCTTAGTTTAGGGAGTCAACAACCAAGGTTTGTGTATCAACAACCAAGGTTTGTGTATCAACAATAGAAAAATGGTATCAACAACCAATATTTGTGTATCAACAATAGAAATTGATCTTAGTGTTAGGAGTCAACAACAAATATTTGTGTATCAACAATAGAAATCGGCCTTAGTTTAGGGAGTCAACAACCAAGGTTTGTGTATCATCAATAGAAAAATGGTATCAACAATCAATATTTGTGTATCAACAATAGAAAAATGGAATCAACAACCAAATTTGACAAATATTTTTGAACTTTTGATTTTTTGGATCTTCAGTTGTTGACACCTAACATTGATGGCGGCGGCGGAGTGGTGGTGGTGGTGGCGGCGGGATGGTGGTGGTGGCGGAGTGGTGGTGGCAGCGGCGGAGTGGTGGTGGCAGTGAAGTGGTGGTGGTGACAACATAATGAAATTAGGTAATGGATACAATGAATGAGTGGAGGAGGAGGAGTTCTGTTGGTGATGGAGAGTGAAATAATAGAAAAATCTATTTTTTAATGGATAAAATTCTTAAATGAAAATAATATTGTAAGTAAGGGTATTAAGGTAATCTATTTTTTAATGGATAAGGTATTTAAATGATAGGGGTATTTATATTGTTGTATAAAGGGTATTTGTGTTGGGCCTCTATAATAGGGGCATTTAAATAATGTACCCTTTTTCTTATTAGGGTTTCCATTTTCTTAGTTTTTACATTCATATAATCTGATGTTGACCTCATAACTTTGTTTGGTACACAATGAATGGTGTGGCTGTGGAAAAGTACTGACATCCACACTTACAGTTTTACTAGCATTTTTCCTTACATTTACACCCCTACTGGCATCTGCATTAACAACTTTACTATCAACTGCATTTACATCTTTACCAACATCTGCATTTACTTTGATAGGCACTGTTGAATGTAAAGCTTCAGTACCTTCAATAATGTCTCTATCTCTCTTTGCATCATCACTTGAATGCATCTTCCATACTGGTGATGATAACCAATCAATTCTTCCTCTAACACCACAATCTGCTCTCTTTTTATTTAATCCAGAGCCCTGTTACTATCAACTAAATATCCATCTTTAGTAGGGAAATACTTATTTCTGAGAACCCACCATTTGACAAAAACAAAAAACAATAAAGAATAGGATAAGGGAATGGACAAACTACTAAATTGAATTTACAAAAAGAACTAGAAAACAACTAAATATTGTCCCTTCAAACAAAACATCAAATACAACAAAAGAAAAAAATATTGATAAGAAATCAATAAACAATCATGGTAAACGAGAATCAATAATTGTAAAAACAAAAAACAAATCAGATAGAAAAAGGGTGTAGAACTCATCTTACAAGTCGATTTGGTCACGATTATGCTCTTGATTTTGGCCGATTTTAATGGATAGTAGATCCAACGAAATTATTTAAATGATTTTTCTCCAGGGAACCCTAGTATTTTCAGCGACAAAGAAGATTAAAATTAGTTTTAGTCTTTTTGGTTATATTGACATGTCTAGATTTAAGTTTGATTTGCAAGGGTATTTATGTAATAGGCACTTCAGTTACAGGCGTGTTATCTTTGTCGAGTCATAACGGTTTGAAACTGGTCAAGGTACCAACCGATAATATTTGAAGTATTTACCAAAGCTAGGTGTTGGACATTTGCTGGGTACCAAACGTTAAATATCCCATTTTTTAATGGATAAAATTCTTAAATGAAAATAATATTGTAAGTAAGGGTATTAAGGTAATCTATTTTTTAATGGATAAGGTATTTAAATGATAGGGGTATTTATATTGTTGTATAAAGGGTATTTGTGTTGGGCCTCTATAATAGGGGCATTTAAATAATGTACCCTTTTTCTTATTAGGGTTTCCATTTTCTTCCGTTCCGTTTGAGCATGAAGAGTTCTCTCTCAGTTTTCTTGAAAGCCTTCTACCCTTGCAAGGCATGAATTTGCAATTTCTCTCAAAATCGACATCAAATATGTGTACTCTTCACCGTCCTCTTCTCGGTAAGTTGTGGTTTTATGACAGCTTGGTATATTTCCCATATTCGCGGCCAACAAAAGAGAGATTGCCGGGTCATTGCCTATCCATGAGCTAAATAAGATAACCTATATAGTCCAGGGTAATTATAACGACGCACTTTACACTAGGAGGTGTGTGGCATGTTGTATCATAGGCTATGGCCTTAGCCGAGACTGCAAAAGGCTAAGAATAGTGCACAGATCATGCCGCACGGTCTTGGTCATGGTGCCAAGACCGAGAATGGCACGCGAGACCTTGTAATGGCCAAAGCTACAAGGTCGAGAATGGCATGTCAGGTTACACCACGGCCTTGGCCACAATTTCCAAGGCCGAGGATGACGCGTGAGATCATTCCATGGCCTTGGCCAAAGCTGCCAAGGCCGTGCATCATGCGCGGGATCACGTCGCGGCTTTGGCCATGGGCCAAGGACGTTACGTCGTGGATTTGGCCATGGTCCAAGGCTGAGAATGGTGTGCATGACCGCGCCATGGCCTTGGCCAAAGCTTCCAAGGCCGGAAATGACATGCAGGATCACGCCATGGCGGGTTATGCACATGTGATATTTCGCAAGAGCGTGTTTTGCTATGCTATGAACTTAGCCAATCATTTTTCCGAGCTATTAGTCCATTTTTATTTTAGCCAAAGCGCTGTGAACTGCAATATCTATATTGTGGCCTTAGCCATAACTTGCTGAGGTTTTATGGGACATGCAATACATGCCATGTGCTTGGCTATGCCTAGCCAACCTGGCGCAGTACTTATGATGTGATCATCATGTAGTTGTAATCTAGGGTTTGAGTTCAGGGAAATATCCCATGCCTAGATTTAAGGTTTTAATGTTATTCCAGTATGAATTTGAATACAGTAGTGCTTCCACAACATGTTCAAGGAACTCGGCCATGAGAGCTTGTGACTTGAAACGATACTGATGTGACTAAGTACTAAATATGATACTCTCAGTAGCATGTCGATTCGAGAACGACGTTCAATCCTATTATGAATATGATTAATGCCATGTATATGGCATAAAAGGTATGTGTATCGACGTACATGAAATAACGAGGTTTTTGTCGGGGAAAGCCTAAAATTTTACATGCAGATGCACTTTTAGAATAACTTTATGACTACTAAGTCCGTTAATTGAATATGGTTTATTAATGTCATGGCTACGATGTGGTCAGGCCACATACATTTTGTATGTGGCCCCTCTTTATTTTGACACCTATTTAACTAAAAAACCTGCCCCCTCCAAATCCCCTCAATCGTTATACTTTTTGTGAAAAAGTAGGAAGTTAAAAAAAGGAAATAGATAAACAATTAGGTAATAAAATTGGTTTTTAGATTTTTCTCCTACTTGATATGACGTGTCAGCATTTAAAGAGGGGCCACATACTTGAAGTATGTGGCTCGACCACATCGTAACTGCACCGCTTTATTAATTCACTTGCGGAATACAAATTATATCGATACGGATTCGATAATCCTGATGACGGGTCAGGGATTTTCACTATATTTATAAAAGTAGTCAAGGCCAATTTACCGCAAATGCCCTTGTCAAAAACTCACCATCAACATCAGTCCCCTGGTTAGCGTGGAACAATATCGTGTTGCATGGCAAGCATTAAATTATGATACAAATATCAGACAATCTAGAAATTCATAAGCAAAGAGACGCTACTTATCTGTATTGTTATGGCGCGACAACATACTCTGGTACGACAAGATGCGCGACACTCGTGGTAAATCATGCTTGTGGAGTTGGATTTTATGGCTAAGGCGTGGTCTTGCATGGCCCCACACGATTTGACCGACCATCCCTTTGCCTAAAATGGCCATTCCTAATCCAATTAGGAATCTTCACCATATGTATATATACATCCGTGAACAGAGTTAATACACCCTGTTGATGGTGATTTTTTGACAAGGGCGTTCATGGTAAATTTACCTAGCCCAATTCGTAGAAACATAATGAAAATCCCTGACCCAACATTAGGATTTAGGATTTATATCTACAACTTAAATTTCGCAAGAGAGTTAGTAATGCATATCCAACCTCCAGTTTAACCGTCGCATAACATTTCATTACTGGTAATCTAGCTATCTTATTGGTTGGACAAGCTCCTAAACGAACTGACCGCTAGTATAGTGCAATATTGTCCTCGGATTGCCACGATAATGGTGACAAATACCCTTCAAATGGTCTCTGCCGATATAAATATAAATATAAATATATATATATATATATATGCTACTGAGAGTACTATATTAATATATAGCCATATCGAGTATCATCTCAAGTCGCAAACTCCCACGGCCGAGTTCCTTGCACATGATATAGTGACGCTATCATATTAAAATTGGTACTAAAATAACATTATACTTTAAGTCTAGGTCTGGCATGTTGCCATAGACTCAAACCCTAGTTCATGGCTATATGATAATCAAATCATGATTGATGGCCTAATAATTGTGGCACATTGGCTAAGCATAGCAAAGCCTATAGCATTTATTGCATACCCCATGGCATACGCCGCGCAATCCCTCACGCCATGTGACGCACCTTGGAAGCGATGGCTAAGGATGCAACATACTCCATACGATCCAATGCACTATTGACGCACCTTGGCAGCTACGGATAAGGCTGCAACATACGCCACACGATCCCGCGTGCCATTAACGCACCTTGGCATCTACGACCAAGGATGCATCATACGCCGCGCGATCCCGCGCGCTATTTACACTCCTTGGAAGCTACGTCCAAAGACATGGAAAGGTCATGCGCTTCATTTTTGGTCTTGGCAGCTTTGGCCAAGGCCACGACGTGGTTCTGCTCGTCAATATCGGCTTTGGAAATGTGGATAAGTCCATGGCGTAGTCCCGCGCGCCATTATCGGCCATGCAGCTTTGGCCAAGGCCATGGCAAAGTCCCACGTGCTATTTTGGCCTTTGACAATCGCGTCCAAAATCATTGAAACCGCGATTTACTAGATCAGGCACTAATGCACGTTATTCTTGGGCCGCTAAGCCATTTGCTATTTTATTTCCATAAAATAGTCCAATTGAAGGCCACACGGTAATTCAGTACTCCATTATATCACTGCATATTATGGCCTGAAATATTTTTCTCCATTTTAGTTGTGGCATGAAACACGCGTGAAATCATGCCACTTTTATGCTACTAAGCATACCATGCTAAATTATAGCACATTAACTAGACAACACACCGAGCTATTCTGGTTTTCCAAAATAGAGCGTGAACACTCCCTAACACGCCCATATGGCATATCAACGACTACGATTTAGCCTAAGTAAGATGAGATCTATGATTCATCAAAAACACCTAAGAAACATCAAAATAGGTCACATGGGGGGATTCTTTATGGGATATTGGTCTGGTGGTCTACGAAAACATGTGGCATTGAAACACCCCATGTAAAAAGTTAGAGTAGTGGCACGGTCACGACAGTTATGAGAGATAGTGGCGCAATATAAAAGGAATTTTCAGAAACTTCCTTAAATTATCTCGCACTATCCCACCATCTCCATCTCTCCATAACCCACGATTTCCACAACTTATGAGATTTCCATTACGTATTCTAAAACTACTATAAACAAACTACTTAGCCTATTCAGAAAACAGAACATGCTTTATCATAAAAAAAAAAAGCTCTGTTATTTTTAGTTTACAATACCCAACACATACAATTCAATATCATTGTCAATTTCTCAAACTTTTCTATTTCCTCCCCAAAGATCAACCCATCTTCCTCTCCATTGCGACCAAAGCAGGACGGAATGGCTACTATCGTGGTTTAGGCTTGTCCTGTTTGATTTTGATTTTTGAACCTAAAAAGAAAGTACCACAGTGGTGCATTTGTTTTACCTAGAAGTAATTTTTAAGTACTAACAATTGGCGACCACAGGTGGAGATTAACCTCTCGGTCACGGAGTTAGATTCTTCACCCAGCTGAAAATTGGATTATTCAACCGTCTAAAAATCAGTTCTTCAACCATTTGAAAATAGGGTAGATCCTAAAAATAATTCAATCATTAAACTCAATTTAGGTCCAACAACCAATCTCAATTATGGTATTCCATTGCTCCATAATCTTTCATCAAAACTCCGATGCTCTTTCAAGTAGTGCCACTGGAAACGCCTTGGATAGCCAAGCACTAGCAAATCTTCCAGATCCGATGAAAGGACCAGAAATACTCGTGGAGACACAAGAAGATGTAACTACTACTCAGAAGGGCATAACGACTTTTCTCTGGATTTGGATGAATCAACCACTTCTGCAACAACACAGATATTATATGGAACGAGCCGAAAATGCTTCAAAGTTGTCACTGATGTTAATACCACCAGGGCCCATGCCCAAAGAGATAAAAATAAGCATAGTCGTTGTTTTAGTATTAGAGTATAGCCAACAAAAAATCTCAACGCTAGTGGAGTCCTAGAAAGGCACTTGCAAAGATCAAGAAAAAAAATATCCAGACCATGACGTAGTTCCGGGAATTCGTACATCTGCAACAACAAAGAAGGATTGGAAAATCTTCGTTGAAATCATCGTTAAGGGGTCACGTATTATCCAATCGAAGCAGAGCAAGCCCAGAACATCTTTAAACCTGTCGCAAGAGACAACACGTCAAGAAAGCAGCTTCAAGAAGATAACAATGCCCGCGTCATTATGCCAGGAAATAACCCGCATCCGAGATTATCACTCGAGGAGATTTGGAGAGACTTCCATAAAATTACGAAAAATAAGAGTCATCACTCTACTGGCACCGACATCCTTACGCAGAGAAGATCCGAAAAGCCGTTACACCAAAAGGACCCACGTTTCCAATTTTATTTTATATATATAATGAAACGGTAATGATCAAGAACATATTTCTCGATCTCCGGAATTCTTAGGATGAATATGAGTATCACCAGATGTTGCAACTCGAAGAGTTCTCCAAACCGTTTTCCATAGGAGCCTACACTGCGTACATCAACAACGTATCAAACAACACCTACTATCGGTCCCAAATGGTCACGCTTCCTACCAGAAATATTTCTTCATTTCCGAGAAGATCACTCTTCCAGGCTTAGGCAGGATTTTATAGCAAAATAACAAGAATCTCGAATGACTATGCCAAGAGATTCAAAATCCAAGCCCTTGACTGCCACGACCCGAATATACAGAGCAGAAGTTAGTGGAATCGTATATTAATGGTATGATTCCTGTGTGCCATGTCCCATGCTTTACTTGAAAATTTATATTTTCAAACTTTCTCGGAGTTGCACGAAGCGGTAAAATATCCACCACCTCCCAAATATTACTCAAAAGAATGAGACCAGTCAAACACAAGAACTGCGAAGACATGCGCAAAAGTAGGCACCTGATCAACAAGCAATATTTGGTTCGGCCATCCGCATGTGCTGTTACCAACGGAGAGCCCAAGAGAAAAGTAGCACTTCAGTAATCAAGACAGAATAACCGCACCATGTATGCTACCACACCCGATCAAAATTCAGCACCACCTACCCAAGGTCTACACGAAGCTTCACGTCAACAACCCCATCAACCAATAAATTTTGGTTCGGTGTTTCTAGATTTCCAATTTCCTATAAAAGGGGTGCATGGGATTTCATATATTGAGATAAAATATAGATATATCAAGTTACCTCCAGTGTAACTCCTGCTAATTTATCAATAGATGACGGATCCAGAAGATTGCCACTTTATTCAGTTCGTCAACCACCTTACCAGCGAATGAAATGGAAGTACATCTTCTTAGATAAGATAGGGTTAGGAGAATTACACCTGGGGACTTCCAGCACATGGATGCCTTTAATTCCATCTACCGAGATATTTTTGTCCAACCGGGGACTTCTTATCACCACTTCTGTCAGGCAAGTCGAGTTCGAGAAGACGTTCATTGACGCCGAAGCCGACATCAACATCACCAGTGATGCCTTTACATCCATCTACCGAGATATTTTTGTCCAACCGGGGACTTCTTATCACCACTTATGTCAGGCAAGTCGAGTTCGATAAGACGTTCATCGATGCCGAAGGCGACATCAACATCACCAGTGTTAAAATCCCTAAGAGCCACAGGGACTTCCAGACACGATGATATACATGTACCCACCATGATTAGAGAGCCAGAAGGAAGATCCAGAAATGCCTATGGTCTATCACTCTTGGGAGAACTCAAATTCAACGCACCTCTGCTGCATAAGTTACCATTGAGGTACCCGCATATCAATCAACAGTAAAGCAGATGTACTGGCCTTATGAATATTCTAAGGCTCTCCAACAAATCAGCAAAGCCGCATTGGCTATTATATAAATCGCGCTGCATGATAAATATGGATCTGAGGCAAATACCCATGGAGGAAATGATCTCACATATCCGAGGGTCATACAAGCAAGTCATATTCAACAAATTTCTTTACAACCAGCTGCCATACAATCCATCGAAGCCCAAGGGACTTAACCCAGATGATTAATCCCGCTCCGACTCGACGATATGAATGAGAAGCTTGTTATTTTAATATTAAGTGGGTAGGAGTATCTGTTAGATCATTGGTCGGTCGAACTCACAAGCGTTGCTATCTCAAGATTGTTTGTCAAGTTTAGTTGCCAAAACTATAAGTCTTGATTTCTAGTCTACTTATAGATAAGTCTCGGACTAGGATAGTAAGTGTAGTTGAGCTCTAGACTCCATGACATTCATCATGTAAAGATAAGAACTACTCAAGGAACTAGTGGAACTTGATCGACAAAAAGGTATATGGAGACTTGAACTTATCTATCACTCAAAAGTCTATCTACTCTATCTCATATCTTAAGAAAAAAGTCGTATTGCTATATAGACTTTGATTATACACATTTGCTATTTTGAGCCGAGTTTATCTCGCTTATCTATTTCTCTAAATATGTGTTGGTAAGCTTTCGCTTTGGCCAAGTTCATCTTTACTCATGACGAAAGTCATGTTGTGAATAACAACTATATAACATCCTCTAAGAATGTTTCAATAATTGAAATGAGAGTTTAAAATATGTAACCATCTTTGGATATAAGCATAGTGTGTTTTCACATTTGTGTACAAGTCAAAAACCGGGAGCCCAAAGTATGTGTACCGGTATGCATACTGGAGGTTGTTGGAAATCCGGGATAGTATGCGTACCCATACGCGTACTGGCGGAAAGTTCACGTCCGTGAATTTCTGGTGGAGTTTGGAAGTGAAAACAAACTCAATCCGGTTACTTAAGTATGCATACCCGTTTGCATACTTAGGTAGGTTACTTTCTAAAATTGGTTTGTTCATGAACTAAAATATTTATATATATTAAGGAATGCAATCGTTGCAAACCGTGGCTATAATGTTCATGAATCAATTCGAGTGAATCAAAACAAATTTTGCATCGATTGTGTCTTGTATACTTCAATGAGATCTAAGCAATTGAACAAATCTCTAACTACTTCATTTGAACTAGTTATGCTGAAGATGAATAAGTTTGATGTAGTGCCCCCTAAGCTAGCAGCTGACTAATCCAAGAAATTAGCTAAAAACATAGGCACTAAGAATCCAAATTAAACACTTAAACTTTCAATTAAGAAAACTGCTACAAAAACTTAACCCAAAGCTAACCCCGCTCAGAAATATATATACAAGAACTCCTCTCCAATGATACATATAAAATAGTCATTTGGTTTACAAATAGAATATACAACATAATGAACATATCAGAATATAATCAACTAACGAAGTTAACTTCTCGGATCTTTCGCTACGCAACTCTGCTCTGTCACTGAAACTGAAAGTGGGAATAATTAACATTTAACTTCTATGTAATCATATGCAAGATTTGGAAAACATTACATTTTTCCGAAGCATTAAACAGTGACCAAGTCACTGAAATAAACAAACAAGTATATGGACAAACTCCTTCTTCAAACATTGTATAATATTGAAGCCCACTTCCACTCCGATTACAATAAAAGCACTAGATATAAATGTGAAGAAGCATATCCTATATACCACACGTGGAAATATTTATTTCCCATAACAATTCAAGAAAACAGTACAAGTACTTTCCAAATTATGGAAAGATTAACAGAATCAACAGAATTATCAGAATGCAATTTAAATAAAGCATGGAATGTACAAATAGACAATGCATGAGTTTGATAAGCATAAAGTATTGTAACAAAAAAAATAATGGTTACTACAGAGTCAAATGTATCCCCACCTCTTTTGATGACAAGCCACGCCTACCTCGAGATCCACGATCCACTGGTTCATCATTTGAATCGATCATTGTTAATAGAGACTAACTGTTAATCATACAAGCACTCTAAGAGTTTAGCCAAAAGGCTCACACAAGAATCATACAATTCTATCTAATGGTTCTAAGCCCATTTATGCCTTTACACCTTTTCATTTATCCATCCTCGGCATATCTAAGGTTTATTAATATCTATAGTCCATCAAACAAGTCTTACTAATATCTACAATTATGTAGAAGAAGTCAAAGGTCGATTCAGACCATAAGAGGTCCAATTCATCAATTATAAGAAAACTAGTCCTAAGCCCAAGTCCCCTAAACCATCCCACTAAAACTAAGTCCATTCCATCTAAGTCAACTAAAGGTCACTAACAGTCCACTGGGTCAACTGATGGTCAACGTCTAATGGTCAAGTCAACAATCATGGTCAAAGTCAAAGGATTCAAGGTCAAACTAGTCAACTCACTGAGTTGAATCTGGGTTTACTGAGTTAACTCAACTCAGTCAGACAACCTGAGTCAGGTAAGTCATCTAAACTGACTGGGATGACTAACAACTCAAGAACATAATTCTATACAATCACTAAACATTGCATTCATTCAAATATAATTCAATACAACAGTAATTAAGCCTACCTGCAATTCGGCAGTAGCTGCAACCTCTAAGAGAGATCACCCTTAGAAATTCTATATTCAAGCATTCTAATCCAATTAACTGAATCTTCATTATAGGCCACACATTACTCACAACCAAAATCCTACAACTGCTATCTCAGTTATACTTTCCCTTCCTGCAACTCCCAAACACAAAAACCACAACACTATAAAGGTTCAGTCCAATTGCAAGTCATCCTCGGGCATTCAACTTCACTACCGCCTTCATTCCTGTAACAATCTTATATTTCGACTTGCATTTCAGTTCAATGCTTCAACACTCAACAACAACAGAACCAGCACCATTACTAACTCAATCTCCAACTGCCTATAACATCATCAGTTCCAAACCTTAACCATTTCATCTTCAACAACAATTACATTTCAAACAGATTCTATATGTCATTCAACACATCTTATCCATATCAGTAACTCTCAGTACCATCTAAGACTCTCATATTCACCACCACCAGGTACATCATCGCATGCAAATACTCATAACATTACCAACACACACTAAACTACAACCACAATCCCATAGATAATCATTAAAACTCACAACTGAACATAATAACTTTAGATGAACAGTTCAGGAAAACCATTACCTCAGATTACTCCAACTCAAGCAATTGAATCTCAATCTCCTCTTTACTTGACTCGGTTCAGCAACTCGCCTCAAAACTAACATCAATCCCCCAACTCATCATCAATTCTCAATTAAAACCTAACTGAATTCTCAAATATTCTTTTCTCTAATTCAAACTTAGGTCATCACCCAAATATTCAAATCTAACGAACCCATCCTTTAACTTTCTTTTTAACCTTTAATTACATATTCTTTATCTGAGATCGAATCTCAATAACCCTAATTTCACGATTTGGGGAAGAACAGGACAAACCTTAATTCAGCAATCCTTCACTGAAAGTGTAATTCGACTATTGATTCTTCTTTACGATTCAATTAACATAAAACCCATCTCGAATATCCCCTTTCAAGCTTTAATTTCAACTACAAAAGCTTCTCTAAGTTACTGTTCAAGAACTCCTAACTTCTGATTTATAACAACTCACTCTTCTTCTTTATAATTATCAGAAACATCAACTCCTACTTAATCACTCTACATCTTCTTCCAACCATAGTTCCATATTTTATCTTCTAGATCTTCAGATTAAAACTGAATCTAAAACCCTAATTCCGACTCTCTGATTCACCTTTCGATTAACTCTGAATCACCTATTCTAATCAACACCACCATTAACAGTCGTTGCTTGATATGAATCATCTTCTCTCGATCTCAGAACCACTATTTTGTGAACTCAAATCACTCACTGAAGAAGAACATGGAAGAACAAAGAGAAAGAGGAAGAAGAATAAAGAAGAAGAAAGAATAGAAATGAGAGTTTATCCTCTCGGTTGGGTTGATAAGTTCGACCAGAATTTCTAAAGGCACCCGAAAATTGATAAGGGCATTCAAGCGGTTAACGTTTCTCTTCAAATAATTCTGATAATATCTTCTTCGTCTGATATCCGAATGACACGTTCAAGTAGTCTATTCCACGTAACTTTTCGAGATCTATCTAATGATACTAGTTTCGTATCTAGATCGTTGTTAGATTAATTTCTATTAATTAACTCCCGTGTTAAACTAATCGAGTTATTATCGGCTAAATCGACACTTGACCGGTCTAATAGCGTTGACGAGCTTGAGGGTCTTTACAATTGATATAAAAGTGCTCATATGGCTAACCATTGTTGAACCAACTAGGTGTACGCATTTAGGTATAGTTACTCAAACCTAAATGAAGTCACATTTCAATTGTGTATAACAAGCTAAGTTAGATCTAACTATTGAAAGATATTAGCTTGAATCTAATCAGGTTTTCATTTAACGGTGAATATTGAATACTTTGTTACCAAGGTAAATTAGATTGCAAACCTTGATTTGGAGAACCTAATCCCCATACCTCCTATGTGATACTAGTTGTATAAGCTAGAGTCAATTCTCCTTTAACCTTAGGTTTCTCTCGAGACGCTGTAGGTTAATGACTTCATTGGGATTGTGAAGCCAGACCCAACTATATTCTCTGTAGTTGCATGATCTGATCTTGTTGTTTCTATTGTGTTTGAGTGAAATCGTAAGATTGGCTTGAGATTTATTTCTCCGATAGGGAAGATAGAAAAGTAGTCACAAATACCTTCGTCTCATCATTTGTGATTCCACAATATCTTGTTTCACTAGTCGATTAAGATTATTGTGAGGTGATTGATATTTCTAGGTTGTTCTTCCGGAATATAAGTTCGGTATATCAGTTGGTTCTTATTCACCTTGATTTATCGAAATACGGAACAAAAACTCGTAGGTATTTCTATGGGAGACATATTTATCTATTCATGTAGACTTTTCTGTGCGAGACAGGTTTGTTTATTAAAGTCTTCAACTTTGGGTCATAGCAACTCTTAGTTGTGGGTGAGATCAACTAAGGGAATCAAGTGTGTAGTATCATGTGGGGATGAGAGATGTAAGGATCGCAACTGTACCTTGGATCAGTGTGAGATTGATTGGGGTTCAACTACAGTCCAGACCGAAGTTAGTTTGTAGTAGGCTAGTGTCTGTAGAGTCTTAATACAGTGTGTGTTCAATCTGGACTAGGTCCCTGGATTTTTCTGCATTTGCAGTTTCCTCGTTAACAAAACTTCTAGTATCTGTGTTATTACTTTTCCGCATTATATTTTGTTATATAATTGAAATATCACAGGTTGTGCGTTGAATGGATCAATTGGTAAATCCAACCTTTGGTTGTTGATTGAAATTTATTGATCCTTGAACATTGGTCTTTGGTACCATTCAAGTTATTTCTCTTGTATTCAATCAGGCTCGCATATTTCTATTTGTTTGAGTAAGGATTGAATCGAGAAATTGAGATATAACTTTTATATTAAGATTGAGCATGACTGTCTAGTTGATTCTCTTAAAAGTATATTGGAGTTAGTCCATACAGATTGTTAAGCGAAATATTGGGTGAGGTTGTTAGACCCCCACTTTTTCAGTATCCCCAAAGAGAAATAAGAAAAATCAGTAACTAAATTATGCTAGAAACGTGTCGCAAATATGAGATACCAAGATTTAACCTTTTCCAAGTCAGAACCATATCTGTTGGAACCATATTAGGTAGATACTCCAAACTTTTTCAACACCGATGAGACAATAAGGGTAGCCATATTTATCAAGTGGCTTAAAGCTGTCAATGCTTAAAACACTTCACCACCTCTAGAAAATCTTACCCTTCCTTGCACAATTTTTGTAGATCCTCTGAAACGCCTTGCATTCACTTTTAGGATCCCAGTTCATCCAATTAAAAATCTTATTCTCCCTATCCTCTGCCAATCATCTAAGAGAAAATATACCTATCATCCCAACAAATAAAACCATAAAATTAGGTATCCCAGAGACAGATAAACTCCTAAAATAAAATCTACTACAAAAAAAAATCTAAATATCTATGTTTCAATTACAAGCCTTAATGCTCGGAATAGTCAACAAGTGCAATTTCATCACATTGATGTCCTACCCCATAGCACCCCAAGGAGCATCATCTTCGATGATCGCATAGGTAGAATCAAAGAATTGCGTGAATCGTACTTTGGGATTAGGGATTTGCATAAGATCCCCTCATTGTCAAAAATCTCTCCATCCCATAAAACATAGACAACCAGGGAACCAAAAATTTGATGAGGATTCTTTTCCCTCCAAAAGTACACCGCAGAGATATATTCACACATCCTGACCACGCCATCGAATCTAGTACGCATCTACAACTCCTGAAAAGGCCGCACAATATTCCCAAGCCAACTCGAAAATACAGCTCTAATAACCAAATAGAAGTTTGACTGGGGACTGCTCATCGCATTCCTTTCCCTACAACAATCCAAGATTCAGAAGAAAGTTTAAGGGATGCCACTTGGAATGAAATCTTTGAAGACATGACAGCAGCACATGGGCAACGAAAAGCCACTTATCTCGTCTACTTCACACAACGCCTCAAGAGGACTTTGATCATATGAGAATTCCAGGCATACCAATACCACAATCATAAGGAAACAACAACAGAAGGATCTACTATTAACCTCAACTGCGTTGGTTGATTATTAAGGACATTTTGAATTAAGAAATTCTCAAGGTGACGCTATCGATTTCCCCAATTTACAAGCGATCCTGAAACGGACAAGTACCCACACGGTACTAGTTTGGGCTATATAGGTTACAAGATGCTCTCGAAAGTTCAAAAAAATGGCAACCGTCAATGAGGAACGGGATGATACATCCTTCATAAGAAGTGTTTATTGATAGGGGCCTAAAATACATGATTTGAGTATCAATTTCGTATGCATTTTCTTAGTTATTTCTCTCGTATTATTGTATATTACGCTTGTTTTGTATTTTGTAGGCACTACGGAGTCATGCAATAAGAAACAAACAAAAAGAAGCTCAGTTCGTTGCTCGAGAACTTTGGATTCATATCGTAGCAAAGGCGCAAGTCCTTAATGCATCGAAACCTAAATAATTATTGGATACAACCATTTGTGTGTAGGACAGAATTATTGAGTCACTAAACATATAGCTGGGGAAGTACAAGAGCACTTGGGTCTGTACCTAGGCCCACCATCTTCTATACCTTATGACCTAGCAGCTGAAGACTAAGGTAGAGCAATGTGTTTCACGACCAGTTCTTGCAACTCTACATCCCTGAAGAGCTACTAGTTCTTACTGCAGCCAAGGTTCCTGCCAAGCCATGATTGGTCAGTTTTCAAAGCCGAAATTAAGAAGGAAAATCGAGTTAGGAAACAAAGAAACAAGGAAAAACTAGTTCAGTTTCATTCCGAGACATGTTAGAGCTGTGTGTTGCTGCCATTAAATCCCTGAGTAAATGGAGGAGATGTATCATGAATTTAAGAAGTAATTGGAGATAGGTTTCTGTTGGATTTACAACAAGAATTTGAGACAAGAAAAGTATTGAACAGAACTTACAAGCCCTGAAGCTAGAGAAGAAAAACAATGAACTGATTTCGTTGAATAACAGAAGATAAAAATATGTTTCAGAGATCGTGAATCATGAGAAATGTTTGTTTTGAATGTGAAATTGATTGCAATGCAGGGAAGGCGATACATTGAGATATATACATTAACAGCGAAGTCATTTCTTTGGATCACCAGTTTCTCGCGCATAGAGTGCTTGTAAAAAGAACTGAACGAGTAGTTTTCACAACTTCAAGTTTAATCGCGGCCAGTTTAGTTTCACCAAGTTGTCCATGAGTCCGGTAGACAAGTTCAGTTGGAGAGGGGAAGAATTGTTCGTTAGTGTGTACAAGGGTCAGTCGACAATGGCCAGGACTTATTTTAAAAGTGGATACATGATACAATGACAGGATAGACTGTTTCTGATGTGTTTGGAAGCTGGGAGGTGATTTAGAAGCTTACAGGGTCTTGGTCGAGTATTACAAGGATTTTCTAGTAGCATGGATCGAGTTAGTAAGGTTTGGGTCAAGTTTTGGCAGGTAAAAGAGCTGGTGTTGTTGCCATGGTTCAGCAGTATAAGAGAGCTTATAGACAGCAGCTATGACCTAATTTACAAGCCAATAGGGTGCGTCTGCAGGTGGTTTAGAGTATTGAATGGCCAAGATTTGAAGCTGGCAGAGTTTGTATTGAACAACGAACTTATGGGTCTGTTTAGGTCATGATATTGCAGGGATTGGAAGCTATAAAAGAAGACCTAAACCTACAGCAGAGATCTCATACCCCCTCACGACTGTCTCATCTTCAACAGAGAGGAGCTCTCTGCTCCTCTCCAATCATCATCACCTGCATCTCACCAGCATATCACCATCAGCATCATATCCACATCATTCTCCATCCACTTGCATATCACCAGTCGCTTCCATCATTACAACTACATCCAGCATCTCATACATCACTTGCATAGCTTCTGCACCTGCATATCCATCTCCACCAGTGCATACCCTCACCTGTACATATTCCTTCATCCACCAGCATATCCACCTGCACCTGCATATAGCCACATCATACATAAACTTATGTGTCTGTAGTTCAGTCCACCTACCACCATCAACATATTAACAGCAACACAACATCGCCTCCTCCGCCAGCTGCCACTATATCTATTCCACCTGCAGTTCACGAGTTATGACTACATCGGCAGCAGAATACCACCTCAGCAGTACCAGTTCTGTCGCAAGCTACATCACCAAGCAAGCAGCAAGCATCCGTAACTCCAGTCCATAACATTATTCCACTACCACCTGCGTCTGTTTGGGTTTGCTAATTTGGTTTTATAGTCGTAGTTTCCATTTATTGTTGTTATTCATTATAAACTCCACTAGCTAAGCATATTTGATTAGGGACGATTTCGACGTCCGGGCATGAACTCATATTGATATTTAAATTTCCCATTTCTTGTAATTATATTGTTATTGCTTATTCTCTACCGTGCTAATAGTGGTTATGAATTATTTGTGAATCGTTTAAGTTGCAAATTAAATTGGGTTGTAGATGATTCTATTGCTAATTCGAGAATTTTTCGACCCGTAATTGTCTAGATATTTTGAATACAAGTAGTAATATGTGGTTATTGACGATGGAATTTTGTTAAATAATCATATGTATTGAATGACACTAGTAGATGAATCGAGATTATGTATTTGTCACTTGGAATAACCTATCTCACGGATCTTAAAGCACTTGTTTGAGTCACACCTAGTAAGCGTACCTCTAGGAAACTTGGCAAGTAGAATCCGGTAGTCGAGCGCTTCCGTGTCCGGTGAACTTAGGAGATATAGCGTAATAGTTGAGCGTACTAATTATTCTAGGGTTATTAGTAATGGGTACTTAGTAGAAACTAGCTATATCAATAAGATTCATGTTTTGTGACTTAGAAGAAGTCCTTGATCATTCTCATTCTCAAATTTGCATTTATTATTCAGAAATTGAATCGAAAACTTAGACTCAACTCTCCCTTAGGAACGAACCTTCTTATCCATATACTACTAGTTAGTTTAAAGAGAAGTAGAGAAATATTATTTTTGCGAGTTCGACACCTCATCAAAATTGGCGCCGTTGCCGAGGAGCAGTCGGTAGTTTGAGTTGTTATTTGATTTTCTGTTTTTGTATATTGTTTATATTTTTTATATTTTACTAATTTATCTTTTTAAGAATCTTATATTTCAGGTACAAATCACTTGTTTTTGTGTGTGGACAATTGGAAACAAGAGGTAAGTCTCTAAACTAGTTGTGCGCATAAAGAAATTTGTGATGAATCCTTTTGAGAGTAATGCATATGGTTCACAAAACCATGCATACTATGGTGAGCAATTTAATTCTCATTCTTATGACTTCCAACCATACTTGGGATATAATCAAAACCAATCTTTTGGATATGATGAACGATCACAAGGATGGGAGGATAGTTGTACTTTTAATCAGTTTAATTCTAGACATGTGAAGATGCTCGATAACATTCTTTATGAGCTAAAGGTAGTAGAACAAGTTGGTAAACAACCAACCAGACCTTGTTTCAATAAGTCTAGCCCATCTCCTGATCGTTTTTATGATCAATCACCCATTCAAAGGGATGATACTTGGGCTGGAAACTATGAAACAAGTTTGGCGGAGCAATCTTAGAATCATAAATTTGATAATTTGGTTGAAGCTGCTATTCCCGTGATGCAACAGATGCTTCAAGCAACACAAATTTTTTTTGAATTTCAGCTGAGTTACAATGAATCACTCCAAGAACTTCAACGGAATATAGACAACATCAGAAATGGCATGAATCAAATTCAAGAAGAGTGGAACAAGGAAGAGGTTCAAACTCATTCTAACATTCCCATGGATGCCAATATAGAGTATGATGATTCCGAAGAATAAGAATACTTAAATGTTGATAATGATGGTGTAACTAGCTCAACTCATGATTTTAATGATCATTTTCCTATTCAAAAGGAAGAAGTTAAGTCTAGAAACATTACCATTATTGATGGTAAGACTTATGTTGCGTATGAGAGCAATGATGATTATGACTTATTTGTGCACCATACCCCAAATTCAGAGATCGTCGATACTTTGAATGAGAAGTCAACTTGTGAAGAACGTAAGGATTACGATAATTTGCTTATGGAAGATTCTGATTTCTTTTCCGATGAGGAGGACTTGGTTATAGAAGAAACCAATAAATGTCTTGCCAAGAGTTCGAGTGAGAATGATGATACTTGTGATGTGAGAATGGAAGTGTCCAGCAGTACCAAGGATCCCTAAATACAAGAGGTTTTGCAAGGTTTGTCTAACCCTT
Source organism: Papaver bracteatum (assembly GCA_023529315.1). NCBI lineage: Eukaryota > Viridiplantae > Streptophyta > Magnoliopsida > Ranunculales > Papaveraceae > Papaver > Papaver bracteatum. The sequence continues at coordinate 2,582,474 of JAJJWX010000742.1, forward strand.
TATGTGAATCTCTATCTAATGATGATCCTCCCAAAATAGTAGTAGTTTCTCAAAGAGTTGTTAATCCATCTTTTAGGAAAATACCTCATTTGGGGCTAGAATTATGTGCTTCTAAAGTTTTATCCGAATTTCTTGCATCTAAGTATCCACCATATGTGTTTGAGTCTAACACCATGCAGATTTGCTAAGAGGAACAAATAGAAGTACCTTCCACTTATGTTTTGTATACACTTTCAAGTGTAGAAAAGACTAAGTGTGGGGGTAACTCTTATGGGTTGATAGTTTCACTTTTCCCACAATTTGCTAACATTCTTGTGAAGCTTTTGCAATATATGCAGATTGTTTTGTGGGTGGATCCTTAAATTTTCAGATTGTTGATATATGGGGAGTCTATTTTGAATGTTTCTCGTATGCGTCAATCAGGTGAACAATTCCAATTCTTACTTCCTTGTCTTTTTCAAGTATTCATCTTATTATTTTTTCAATGGTTTGAAACATTGAGGACAATGTTTGATTTAAGTGTGGGGGTAGGGTATAATATGAACAAAAAATTGACGTATACAAAACTCTAACTTTTAGAGATTTTCGAACAATTTAGAATAAACACTAGCCTTTCTAAGTAAATGGAATTTTTTCTTGACGGTGAGGTATATATATTGGCTGAGTCATGGTTAAATTCCAACTAAATAGCTAGTTTAGTGTTTATCCTATATTGTTAAGAAATAGCTATGAGTTGGAGTATCATTTGTAGTTATGTAATTTGTATATAATTTGTAGAGTTTGATGCTAATAAATAAATAAATTGCTTTATAAACTTCAAAATCTAGAAACTTGTGCCTTTAGGTTGACACTAAACAATATCAATGGATGGAACCATCTTGATTGCAGGAGTTGAGGAACCTATTAATTGAAAGGACGAACATAGTTCAGGAATTACAAATAAGTTGTTACCATATCTCGGAATATCACCATATCACATTCTATTTTTATTTTTCCATATTTATCTATTGTTATCTAAGTGATTTGGTGAGTCACTAAACATCGAATTGATATTACTGCTAGGAGAAAATAGAGTGATTGAGTTAAAAAAAAAAAAAAAAGACCGACCAATTAGACCAAACGGAATAAAAAAGACACTTGGATAGCAATATGTGTGAAACGTTGTCCCTGTCTCCGTCGCCTAAACAAGCGTGGAATGCAGGATCTAAGGCAACTATCACATACTTGCTGACAAAGAAGCATGTTCTTGGATCCAAAAGATCTAATCATGCTGTCAAAAGAAAAAAGAGAAAAAAAAAATGAAAAATGAAAAATGAAAAGAAAAGAAAATATTATATTTGTTGAATTCACTCCTGGTTCCCTTGTATATGCCAGTTGAGTTGATGTAGAAAAAGGTTGTTGACCACTAGTTCCCTTGTATATTCCAGTGTGTTGACACTAGAATTCAGACCAGTAGCTCAATCCAATAGGATGCATAGGTTCATCTTGGCGGTGACCTTCAGACATATATGGGAAACACCAACCACTTGTGAGCATTCGCAAACATCTACCTCTATATCCATCTTCTTAATCTATTCATGTGTGATTGTGGTTAGTCAGTTTCCGAGTATTGTGGTTTGTTCACTTCCTAAGTAGAGCTTTATTATATACGAATTGGATTTGAATCAAGGTACCTCCTCCTGTAATCATTTTGGATTCGTTCATAGACTCTTCACAGGTAGCTGGAATTTGGAGTTGAAAACATAGGTTTTGTAGGTAGACCTCTTGTAAACCTTCACGAGACTAAAACTCGTCCACTAGGGACACCTAGGGGTTCAAAGGCTTGTTATTTATGCTAAAAGTAACCGTAATCTCGACGAGAAGGAGTTGTTGTATTTTAGTTTTGTTTTGTTTGCTCGAGGACTATCAAAGATTAAGTGTGGGGGAATTTGATAGGGGCCTAAAATACATGATTTGAGTATCAATTTCGTATGCATTTTCTTAGTTATTTCTCTCGTATTATTGTATATTACGCTTGTTTTGTATTTTGTAGGCACTATGGAGTCATGTAATAAGAAACAAACAAAAAGAAGCTCAGTTCTTTGCTCGAGAACTTTGGATTCATATCGTAGCAAAGGCGCAAGTCCTTAATGCATCAAAACCCAGATAATTATTGGAGACAGCCATTTGTGTGTAGGGCAGAATTATTGAGTCACTAAACCTATAGATGGGGAAGTACAAGAGCACTTGGGTCTGTACCTAGGCCCACCATCTTCTACACCTTATGACCTAGCAGCTGAAGATTAAGGTAGAGCAGTGTGTTTCACGACCAGTTCTTGCAAATCTGCATCCCTGAAGAGCTATTAGTACTCACTGCAGCCAAGGTTCCTGCTAAGCCATGATTGGTCAGTTTTCAAAGCCGAAATTAAGAAGGAAACTCGAGTTAGGAAACAAATAAACAAGGAAGAACTAGGTCAGTTTCATGCCGAGACAGGTTAGAGCTGTGTGTTGCTGCCATTAAATCCCTGAGTAAATGGAGGAGATGTATCATGAATTTGAGAAGTAATTGGAGATGGGTTTCTGTTGGATTTACAACAAGAATTTGAGACAAGAAAAGTATTGAACAGAACTTGCAAGCCCTGAAGCTAGAGAATCAAAACAGTGAACTGATGTCGTTGAATAACAAAAGATAAAAGATGTTTCAGAGATCGTGAATCATGAGAAATGTTTGTTTTGAATGTGCAATTGATTGCAATGTAGGGAAGGCGATACATTGAGATATATACATTAACATCGAAGTCATTTCTTTGGATCACCAGTTTCTTGCGCACAGAGTGCTTGTAAAAAGAACTGAACGAGTAGTTTTCACAACTTCAAGTTCAGTCACAGCCAGTTTAGTTTCACCAAGTTTTTCATGAGTCCGGTAGACAAGTTCAGTTGGAGAGGGGAAGAATTGTTCGTTAGTGTGTACAAGGGTCAGTCGACAATGGCCAGGACTTATTTTAAAAGTGGATACATGATCCAATGACAAGCTAGACTGTTGCTGCTGCGTTTGGCAGCTGGGAGGTGATTTAGAAGCTTACGGGGTCTTGGTCGAGTATTACAGGGATTTTCCAGTAGCATGGCTCGAGTTAGTAAGGTTTGGGTCAAGTTTTGGCAGGCAAAAGAGATGGTGCTGTTGCCATGGTTCAGCAGTATAAGAGAGCTTATAGACGGCAGCTAGGACCTAATTTACAAGCCAACAGGGTGCGGCTGCAGGTGGTTTAGAGTATTGAATGGCCGAGATTTGAAGCTGGCAGAGTTTGTATTGAACAAGGAACTTATGGGTCTGTTTAGGTCACGATATTGCAGGGATTGGAAGCTATGAAGGAAGACCTAAACCTACAGCAGAGATCTCATACCCCCTCACGACTGCCGCATCTTCAACAGAGAGGATCTCTCTGCTCCTCTCCAATCATCATCACCTGCATCTCACCAGCATATCACCATCAGCATCATATCCACAGCATTCTCCATCCACTTGCATATCACCAGTCGCTTACATCATCGAAACTACATCCAGCATCTCATACATCACTTGCATAGCTTCTGCACCTGCATATCCATCTCCACCTGCATACCCTCACATGTACCTGTACCTTCATCCACCAGCATATCCACCTGCACCTTCATACAGCCATAGCATACATATACTTCCGTGTCTACAGTTCAGTCCACCTACCACCATCAACATATTAACAGCAGCACAACATCGCCTCCTCCGCCAGCTGCCGCTATATCTATTCCACCTGCAGTTCACGAGTTACGACTACATCGGCAGCAGAATACCACCTCAGCAGTACCAGTTCTGTCGCAAGCTACATCACCAAGCAAGCAGCAAGCATCCGTAACTCCAGTCCATAACATTATTCCACTACCACCTGCGTCTGTTTGGGTTTGCTAATTTGGTTTTATAGTCGTAGTTTCCATTTGCTGTTGTTATTCATTATGAACTCCACTAGCTAAGCATATTTGATTAGAGACGATTTCGACGTCCGGGCATGAACTCATATTGATATTTAAATTGCCTATTTCTTGCAATTATATTGTTATTGCTTATTCTCTATCGTGCTAATAATGGTTATGAATTATTTGTGAATCGTTTAAGTTGCAAATTAAATTGGTTTGTAGATGATTCTATTGCTAATTCGAGAATTCTTCGACCCGTAATTGTCTAGATATTCCGAATACAAGTAGTAATATATGGTTATTGACGATGGGATTTTTTTAAATAATCATATGTATTGAATGACACTAGTAGATGAATCGAGCTTATGTATTTGTCACTAGGAATAACCTATCTCACGGAGCTTAAAGCACTTGTTTGAGTCACACCTAGTAAGCGTACCTCCAGGAAACTTGGAAAATAGAATCCGGTAGTCGAGCGCTTCGGTGTCCGGTGAACTTAGGAGATATAACGGAATAATTGAGCGTACTAATTATTCTATGGTTATTAGTAATGGGTACTTAGCAGAAACTAGCTATATCAATAAGATTCATGTTTTGTGACTTAGAAGAAGTCCTTGATCATTCTAATTCTCATATTTGCATTTCTTATTCAGAAATTGAATCGACAACTTAGACTCAACTCTCCCTTAGGAACGAACCTGCTTATCCGTATACTACTAGTTAGTTTAAAGAGAAGTAGAGAAATATTATTTTTGCGAGTTCGACACCTCGTCATTTATCTATGTCTCTGCTACGACATATTAAAAGGACCTATCAAACAGATATACGGGCCAAGATATATTGCTCCTTTCTAAAATTCAGATAGCCTAAAAAGTTGCATGGGATTGCAAGTTACAATTTTCTACGCATGGATGGTCGGCCATACAAACTCCTAATCATGTGATTCCTTTTGCATATGATAGCCTTCTTTGTTAGCTTCAAAAGTTTGGGTCAAACATCGAAAACCGACATCGTATGAAGATTTTATTCCTTCTGGAACAAATGGCCCGGATACTAGGGTTTCCCTACGGGATTCAGCAAAATCCGCCTTGGAGAAAACCTCATACGCCTAATACATGAATAAAGTCGTAATTGTGATCATATGAAGGATGCTTGATAAGCACGTGAGTGAGACATAATTACAACCATAACTACATTAGTTGGGCCTTATTATTTCGGTAATAAGATTGTTTTGAATCATTTGTAGGAAATATAAGCAAATTCGATCATCCGAAGATAAATGGCGAAATGTGAAGCTAAAATGGTGTTTGGGATAACAAAAAAAAATCACCAAAGTTACTCGAGACTCAAAAAAAAAGAAAATGGTTCACGGATCTTTTCGATTAATTGAGTTTAGTTTAGTTAATGAAATTAATTTATGACTTAATGATGCAATTTGGTGTGTTTGACTACAAAATGGGGTGACTGTCAAACATTGGTAGCATACAAATGAGATTTGGACGGCTTTCTTTCCATTTAGACGAGAATCTATTTTGATTTCCTAATAATGATCATGCTACAAATGAGATTACTGGAATATATATTTTAATTCCATTGCTATAATATAAAGAGAAGAACCGACACTTTTCCCCCTCCTGGAGTTAGGCGATTTTGACCAAGTCAAAATCGAGCCAAAGTTTTTATTTCCGGATTTCTTTTCGAGATTTTATTACAGGTTACTTTCAATATCACATTTTGGTTATTTGTTATCAAGATCACTTCTTCTGAAGAGCTTAATTTGGGTCACATTTGAGAGTTTCTTCACGATTTTTGGTTTACTTCAAGTTGGAACAGTGAAATTTCTTAGGTCTTGTTCATAATTTTTGAAGGATTCACATCAGTTTATTCATCACCAGCAGTTACAGATCGTCACCAGCAACTTCAAGTTTTCGGTCCTTCTTTCATCTCTTCAAGATTCCTCTTTTCCTCATTTCATCTTTAGTTCTTCTGTTTTTCGTTTGATCAATCTTGTTTTTGTATTTGTCTGCAGAGCCGGGCCTGAGGGTGTGCAAAGTGTGCGACCGCACAGGGCCCATCTCTGCCGAAGGCCTTTTTTCCAGCCCAAAATTCATACACTAAAAAAAAAAAAACTTTACCGTGGCTGAACTCGAACACACAACCTATGGGGGCAGTAATTAAACAATCCATCCACTGATCAATCAATTCGTTGTTGATTTAAATTAAATTTGACCTTATTTAACAACCATTACCTCCCAAGAGTAACCTTACCACCATTTGTGTTATCCTTGCGTATTCTTATTGACATAGAAAAAAACTTTTTATTTAATACTTTCATTTTTTCTATATAAAATAGGCATTAACACCATTATTTAGTTGTAAAATTTTCTTTGGTATCGTCGATAATCTTACAAATTAAAAAAAAAAATTATTTCTCTTTTTTTGTTTATTATTGTTACAAAATATTAGACATTCTAAAAGGCCCTACGAAATTTTTTTCACAGGGCCCTTCTAGACACATGATCGGCTCTGTTCGTCTGATTATTTTGGTAGGTATTTCTAAGATCTTCTATGTGATTTATTTGTAGGTACTTGTGTGCCGGAATTTTTGTTGTTCTTTTATGATCATCGACTTTATTTCTGGCTAGATTAGTAACGAGCAAGGTGTTGACTTTTTAAACCTTTTTAGCCCTCACTTAAACCCTTCACTTCCCTTTTATCTCCTATAAGCGATATGTCAAATTATTTCGGTACTCTTTCTTTGATCTATAAACCATATAAATAATCAATCATACCCACTATCAACCTTGATATAGTCTTCAAAATTCTTTCACAAATATCCATTAGTTGTTCTCAATTAATTACGTTCATCTCGACTAGAAAAATAAAAAAAATTGGTTGCTCTAAAGAACCAAAACCAAGAAGTGCTTGTAACTATTAATCCGCAAGATATGATGCGACACCTAATATCTCTGGTTATTGTTTATGCTCACTGTGAAAAGCTTCAAAATTATGCGAAAATAACAAATAGTGTTTGGAAATGGTGGTCTGATTTAAATTCTTCCTAAAATCGATGTGTGTTTAAAGAGAGTGCCATTACTGGTTATGAGGTAGCATTTTTCTTATGTAAAATTCAAAAGATCAGTGCAACTGGTACTATTGTTGAAAAACAAATAGTGAAAAGACAGGAAAATATTGAATTTGTAAGTATTCATAAGGAAAAATTATGTTCAAAATATGGTGGAGTAACAAAGCAAAGTGGAACTACAAAAAAAAAAAAAATCTTTAAGGGAGATAGACAAGATTCAGTACAAAAAAAGGAAAATTACGAATTATAATGTTTCTTGTAAGAGAAAAGCTCCAATGGAGAAAGATAATCTTTTGTTCAAAAATAGGAGATGTTTGAACTACAAAGTGTATCTAATAGATGGAACAACAATGTTAAATCATATTACTCCTCAGCTACCAATTCAGGTAACTAAAAACAATTTGATCCTTAGCCAGCACACGACCAGGACTCATTACCTTAATGGAAACAAAGTTGATGGTAATAATGGGATTACTGAAATCGGAGTATCACCAGTACCTGCCAATACTGAGGGAAGATGCTCACCGGAAAGGATAAATTACACAACTTCTGGTCAGGTAACCTCTCTCAAAATTTTATGTTATGACACTCATATTAAGCATGTCTTAGATATTGTTAGCAAAATCAACTTCACCATATTCTCTTATCCTCAAAGTTATTATTTCTAGGAGTTTGTGAACACCTTGTCAAATTCTAAACCCAATGGTAGTAGTCTCAATTCTATTCAAACTGGTTCTTCTAAAAACATGAGCAATCCCATGCTGCGGGAAACCTCAAAATGATAAGTTGGAACTGTAAAGGTCTGGTTAAAAAGGAAGCCATCCAAGAATTAACACAAATATGTCGAGTTTTGAACCCTGATATTATTTTTGTGTATGAAACAAGATGTTATAATGTTATTATGAGACATAAAATGTGAATTCTAGGGTATACGAAGATGCAAGCAGTCAGCTCTGTAGGACTTGGTGGAAATCTTTGTGTTGCTTGGAAAGAGATTTTGAATCTCACCGTGATGAGTATTAGTGATAGAGGTGCATATTTTAGTACCACAGATGCTCATCCCCATCTCCTTTGCCATCTAACTTTCATTTATGGTGAACCAAAAAAATCTTGGAGAAACACTTTCTGGGCCAAAAACATGGATTTTATACCTCAACCTTGGACAATCTTCGGAGATTTCAATAACCTTCTGAGTAGTGAGGACAAATTAGGTGGTCTACCGTTAGAACCAACTGATTTACAAAACTTTATTGATTACTCTACTAAGTTTGCTCTCATTGATCCTTGTTTTTCTGATCACACTTGGTCTAATATGCAAGAAAATAATCTTATTTTAGAAAGATTTGATAGGTTGTTTTTTATAATATTGTTGAAATTGTATTTCCTTGCATTGTTGTTACTCACTTTCCTAGGATTAACTCTGATCATTGTCCTATTTAATTTATTTTAATTTGAATCATTCAGAAGAGCATGTTAGGAAGCCATATATGTTTCAAGCCATGTGGATTGTTGATCCTTATTGCAGGGATGTTATAGAATATTCTTGGAAAGAGGATCATGTAGGTTATAAAGCCTATAATCTTAAAAGGAAAATGAATAAGACTAAAGTTAATCTTAATAAGTGAAATTTGGATTCTTTCGATAATATTATTCAAAATGTAAAGAAATCTCAAGATGATATTTTGTATACCCAAATTCATCATCCGGAGGATCTAGCTTTAGTTTAAGTCCTAAAGACAAACTCTCTCATTTGAGTGGCCTAGAAGAAATTTACTGGAAAGATAAGTCTAGGGAAGAGTGGTTGCATAATGGGGATATGAATACTACTTACTTTCGTAGAATTACTTTGTTTAAAAGAAAGAAAAACACTATTCAATGGATAAAAATTAATGATAATGAGTATATCACTGATAGAGTTGGAATAGGAAATGCTTTCATTGACCATTTTAAAACCATCTACACTTCAGGCACCCAACACTTTCAGGAAGAAATTTTTGGAGCTATTCCCTGCAAAATCAACATGTAAGATAATGTTATTCTAAATGCCTCTATTTCTGATGAAGAGATAAAATTTGCTGCTTTTAAAATGGGAGGTAGAAAAGCCCATGGTCCGGATGGTTTTACTGGACAATTCTTTCAAACTTATTGGAACATTGTTGGCCCTAATGTTGTTAGTATGGTGAAATAATTTTTTAATAGCGGTCATATCTTAACTCATCTGAACCATACGAACTTAGCTCTTATTCCTAAAGTTCCAATGAATGATATGGTTTATCAATTTAGACCTATCGGACTTTGTAACTGTGTTTATAAAGTGGTATCTAAAACCTTAGCAAATATGATCAAACCTTTGATGGATAAATTGATTTCTCTTAACCAAAGTGCTTTTGTTCCTAAAAGGCAAATTTCTGATAATGTACTTGCCCATGAACTTGTCCATAAAGTCAGAAAGGTAAAAGAGAAGGTTAATTTGGCAGCTATTAAACTTGATATGTCTAAGGCGTATGATAAGCAGGTGCACAACATAAAAACGAATAAGCAACAATATGTTAAATATTTAGAACAACATAATTACACAAATACAGTCTTAAACAATCCAATACATAATTAAAAGAAACTATTTGTTGTTTCCTTGTCACTGAAAACAAAGAAGATACATAAGGTTCTATATGATCTCTAATAGAACATGAAGTGGGATTCCAGTGAATTTTGTTGAAGTGCCCACTTGTCAGGGAGGTTGTTGACTATATTTTCATCTTAGCTTTCTCTTACACATCTTCATGTACTACATACATCTTTGGGATGGTCTTCTGCAAGATCTAAAGGTAAGTCTACTTCTTTATATTTATTTGGAATAAGAACATGCAAGGTTACTTAAATAAACTTTATTACTCCATCACAATAGCATATAGTTTTGTCTCTCATAAATTGCAAACTGATTGCTAAATTTGGTCCAACTCCCTAAACAACATGAACTTTGAAGTATTACTACCCAATCAAAGCAACACAAATATTCTTGAAAACTGACAGTTATACAACCGCAAGGTAACAAATATCCTCCAAATCATGCCTTACTTGTGCCGAAAGTACCGTCCACAAAAAATTTAGTTGGTAAGTAATGGATACAGCTAGTATCCCTGCCAACCCTCCACCTACCAATCATACAAGATTCATATTCCTTTTCCAGTCCAAGAATTGGCTGCAGCAACTGCCAAAAAAATATTGTTAACAATTACACATAAAAAAATGCATGTGTAATCAGCAATTACACATCCAAAGTGCATGCGCAATCATCAATTACATATACATATTATATATATATATATACACATGCCTATTGATCCATGCAAATAAGCCATAGAAAAAAGCAACATGACTTAAATGCAAAACAAGATAAAGAGAGAAACTCAACTACCATCCAACTCCAAGCTATGAGATTATATGTTTCTCTTAAAAAATTCAACTCATATTCGTTGTGAATCAACTTACCGTTACCATCAATAGATGATATGTAAAAGTTTAAATCCAAAAGGAATATGTAGTAGAAAGATACACATGCTAAAAAAAACATGTGTAACTAGTAGATACACATGCTTAAATCATAGCAGACAACCAAAAAAGCATGTGTAATAGGAAGTTACACAAGCGAGAAGCATGTGTAACTACTAGATACATATACTTATAGCAAAACAAATTCATCAAAGATGGGTTCTTACTAATAAAAGGTTCCTGATTTTTCTTATAATTTGACTGCAATTCTTTTAACAAAAATAGTGACATAAATATATCCACCTTGCGGCTTGTTAAAAATAAAGCAAAGGTTCAAAAGATAAAAGCAATTTGACAAAAAAATGAATATTGTATACATTTTGGGTATGAATATATATAATGCTGAGTACATTTCTAAAGCTTAGGAATTTCTCAATCTATGAGTTGTGTACCGAATAGCTACACAAATATCTATAGCTTGTATACCTAGCACTGACTAAGAATCATACAACTTATATCTCAATAACACCAGAACTTCAAAGTTGCAAACTATGTATCCATGAAATAACCAAATACCACATCAATCAATCCAATAATACATCATACATGAAATAATTACAAAGAAACAACAATAACAACAACAACAACATACAAAAATCAATTCATCAAAAAATTGAACAAAACACAACTATATATACCTGATTTATATAATTGAATCCAACACTCCTAAATATTCTTCAATCCAAAAATACCTAATCAAAATGCACAAACAAAAGTTTAATGATCAAAAAAAGATCAAGGTTGCTTTTCGTAGAAAATCAGATTGTGGTAAAACAAAACCAAAACCAAAACCAAAACCGAAAATGGAAATTAAAATTAAAACTGAAATTAAAACAAACAAAGACAGCAACATAAAATCAAAACATACCTTTATTATGTTGTTCTTCTTTTGAAACAATAATGATTTCTCTCTTCTCAGAAATCAAAAGAATCGGAAATAAAATGAAATCAAAACCAGAATCGACATTGAAATTAACACAAACAACCACAACAACAACAAAAACAAATCAAATCGTACCTAAATTGTCTTATTCCTTTTCTAATTAATCAATTTAATCGATTGAAGAGTGTTACAATTGATTTCAGAATTACAAATGAGATTGCACGTGAAGAATAATAATAAGAAAAAAAACATAAATAACTCACCGGAGCTCTGTATAGCAGAGAGAACTTTTTGAATCAGAAATATTAGATTTAGTTTTTTGTTTCTATTTCTATAAGAAACTGAATATATAGTAGAGGGTAAATTTTTAGATTTTTTTATGGCGTCATCATCTGGGAAAAAAATCAAAATCTGGCCCAAAAGTTAAAAGTTTTGGGCCTAGAAATATCAAAATATGAAAGTATGGAGTTGGTAGTGAATGATCCATTTTGTGGGGCTTCTCTATATTGAACCCATATAATAGGGGGGTTACAGTAGTTTTCACTACTTTAAAACCGTGTGAGGAGTTTCTTGCTGGAAAATTCGTTGGTGCTCTAGAGCTTCTCATAGAAATAAAAAAACGTATCACCCACTTCTTACAATCTGGCATGAACCTTTGGTCTGCAGGATCAACAGAAATAGTTGCACGGAGTACGGTAGAATTCCCCGGTAAGGTCATTCGGGAAGTCCCTCACTTTAAGCAAGTGAGTTCCATACAATTCTTGCGAGAGCAGGAGAAGCGTCTACGGGTAAAGCATCGTATCCATATAACTTCTTTCCACCTACGCTCCACCATCCATTCTCAGTTTAGGAACTTAGGTAAGAGTCTCCCGATCAAAGAGCCGACGAGGGGGATGAGCGGAAGAAAGAGTCTACTGGACGCAGTTCAAATAGCAGAGACTCTTGGAACAGCAGGAGTCAGAATACTAGAGGATGAAAACAAAGAACGAAAATAATGTTGTATCACTAAGCTTCAAGGCCTTATGATTCTTTTCAGCAATTATTTCGACCCTTCCCAAATAATTGGCTGGTACAATCGGTCAGCAAAATATGGATTTCAGGATACAATGAAGCCCTAACAATGTTGTTGAATTCAAGGGTTGTACTCCCTTGACCCAACCAAAAACACACAGTAATAAAATCTGATGATGCTTAGAGAGAAAGAGAATTTTTGATGCGTTGAAATGGGAAGAACTTCGAAGTTTATAGAGGGTTTCATGCCTTTTGGAGATGACTTTTCATCTCAACATGCGCTATCAAAAGTCGTCATCCATTAATGGGAAGAGACGCGACTGTAGAAAATATCCTGCGGCAAACAATATTGAAAATATCCAACATTCTCCCCTATTTTCAAGAATGAAAAAAACACAAAAAAAAAGTAAAAAACTTTTAAAACATAGTGTCTGCATCACCTAAATGACTGCCTACGTACCCGAGTGGGATCAAGCCAACAAAGTTCAGTTCACGATCAGTTGGGAAATAAGCATCATCGTGGAAATCAACACATAAATGATAAGTATCTTTTGGATTTGAAACTTCACTACCTAGTGTAAGAAATTCAAAGCCTTATCGAGGTTTCGTGGTGAAACCAGTCTTGAACCAAGTAATCCATACAATAAAACCGGAATCTCTACACATATTGATTTCAGAGATTGTGTGTTTTGTAGCCAGCACGTTAATGGCCCTGTGCTTATCCTTGATTCATGAGTTTTCTCAAATAGCGGTCTTTTTCTCTTAGGAAACGTCCTGATTTCCATACTCATATAGGTAAATCTCTAAGGTGCTTATATGATACACCTGCAAACAAACATAGACTCATTAAGGATTTTCATTAATCCTCACTAATTTGAAATGGGAAGTTTATAATTAGTGCACCATAACCACATTCATAACTTGTTGGTACCACATTGAACCTTGTTTTCAAAACATATGTTGGGTTTCTTCTATGGGTGATCAACTTTCTTTCACAGACCTTAGTCCCTTTTCCCCACAATAAATTGAAAACATTACATTTGGTAGACTCTTTGTCAATGGGTATGCCAAGTTCTTCTTTGATTCAATAAAGTTAACCGAAACTACTCCTCTCTTGAGTAGTTGTCTCACAATTTGATGTCTAAGACTTGCACGTCTTGACTTTCCATTATATGTCTTGTTAGTGACATTAAAAATCGTAACCTTATTATCACAATTAAAGTAATCATCTATGCCGAATTTTCATCACCGAACTCAGACTTTTAAAACGAATTATGCACGTACATATATCGGTCTGAATTACTACAGTATCATAAATCGTTGACCGGATTTAACTTTTACAAATTCCAATAATAAATTCCAATAATACCCGCATATTTGTCGCTCCGTCCGTTTGCCAATCTCCAGATTGCTAACTAGGATTCCGCCACTACTTTGCGAAAAAAATAAAAAACGTTCATTTAGATTTTCAAGGGAGTTGTGTTTCTCAACCGTTAAGTTCCAGTCTTTTAATTTTTTAAATAAATGGGTTCACATGCCGTGTTATGACGGCACGTTGCATGGCTAGTAGTTCATATGATTAGGATCCGAAATGGAAACAATCAATGTTCAAAATCTATTTTGTTCTAGGGATAAATCTATCTTGTCTCATGGATAATAATGAGGTAGGCGCCATGCAACAACATTAATTATGTAAGATGTCAAATGACAATAAGGGAAATAATGACCCAATTGAATACTCCTTGCAAGTGGGTACTATGGTGAACATTGCATGACCCCAACCCCAACAGATAAAATGTTTCGTACTAGAGTATGAATACAAAACATCCACCAAGATGCTTACAATGGGGTATATTTTGATGGGAGCGGTAGATATCTTGAAACATGAGTAGGAACTTTTGAGCTTTTATTCGGTGCTTCCTGCCAAAATCTTTTCGTTACTTCGGTTCCCTAAGATTTATCCACGTGGCAACCATACATTTTGCTATCGTACGTACTATCTCAGTCACCACATAATTTTCTCATGGTATTCTGTCCGGTTTTTTTGCCTGGCACTTTTAGGGGCGACCAATTTGTAATTAGGGGTGACACAAAAGACAAAATAGATTGAAAATACTTATATGCCCCTTCATAATCGGGAGGTTAATCCATAATCGGTAGTTTGGGGCAACTCTATATTCGGTAGTTATATGAACAATTTTGACTACCGATTATGGTAGATTTCGCCAAAGATTATACTGTATAATCGGAAGTCATGGTAACTTCATTTACTACCGATTATAGGCTCAACCAAATTCGAAAAATAGAGGATTTTGACAAAATTTGATTTTAGGGCAACTCTATATTCGGTAGTCATATGAACTATCTTGACTACCGATTATGGTAGATTTCGCCAAAGATTATACTGTATAATCGGAAGTCATGGTAACTTAATTTACTACCGATTATAGGCTCAACCAAATTCGAAAAATATAGGATTTTGGGGCAACTCTATATTCGGTGGTTATATGTGTTGGATATTTTCAAGATTGTTTGCCGCTATCCGGGGGGTGTAGCCCCTCCCGGCTGTGTTCGACCTGACAGGTCAGGTCGTGGGGTCTAGGGGGCAACGCCCCCTAGTAGAGTGCGAGACAGCGTCTCGTGGAAATTTTTTGGGTTAATGAATTTGAAAACCTATTTGGTTTTCCAGAAATTTTCATAAAACATGTCTGTTCCCATAGGGTTTCTTCAAGAGACACCATTGGTTGGATATTTGCAAAGAGAGCCGAGATAATCGGAAGTCAGGTAACACTACATTTACTACCGATTATAGGCTCAACCAAAATTGAGAAAAAAAAGAGGATTTTTGCAAAATTTGATTTTGGGGCAACTCTATATTCGGTAGTCATATGAACTATCTTGACTACCGAATATGGTAGGATATGTGCAAAGAGATCCACTGTATAATCGGAAGTCATGATAACTCTTCATATCTTACCGATTATAGGCTCAACCAAAATTCAGAAAATAGAGGATTTTTGCAAAATCTGAATTTGGGACTACTCTATATTCGGTAGTTATATAAACTATCTTGACTACCGATTATGGTTGGATATTTGCAAAGAGAGCCAGAATAATCGGAAGTCATGATAACTCTTCATATCTTACCGATTATAGGCTCAACCAAAATTCAAAAAAAAAAAAAAGGATTTTTGCAAAATCTGAATTTGGGACTACTCTATATTCGGTAGTTATATGAACTTTCTTGACTACCGATTATGGTAGGATATTTGCAAAGAGAATCATTGTATAATCGGAAGTCATACAAACTAAATTTACTCCCGATTGTTGATTACCTACCGATTGTATAGTTATCTACCGATTATAAAGGGTAGTTTGGCCATTAAAAAAATGCCTCGGAAATAACCTTCCGATTGTGAAATAACCTACCGATTATTTGCTATTTTGTCGTTTTGTGTCGCCCCTAATTACAAATTGGTCGCCCCTAAAAGTGTCAGGTTTTTTTGGTCGTCAACATAAAATTATTATATTTTCTATTGTCCTTTTCCCACTTTTCTTTCTAACTTTTAGATAAACTTAAATTTTGGGTCTTTTTCCAAAAGCATAAGTCAAGCAAAAAAATAAAATAATTTGTTTCAGAAAAATTTAAGCTTTTTGCTTCAAGAATCCATTTTGAAATCATGTCACCCAAACTTTTTTTTTTTTTTTTTGACTTCTAACAGTCGAAAAACAACTTGTCAAGGTGCATCTGCACACCCAAAAGTAGAAGTGGTTTTGCTTCTCCACGAGCAGATGTCAATCCCAGAATTCTTAGAGTTTTAGTTGATCTGTCTATTTTCAAGTTTTATTGTTTTAATCATGATGCTATGTAGTTTGATTAGATTTCAATTTTGGATTATAATAATTCTCTTTGGGAATTTTTCTAGGGTTGGCTATTTAGGGTCTCACTTGGGTCTGTTTTTTAATTTCAATCAGGGGTTCTTAATCCCTTTTGGATATTATTTTCATTCTGTTTTCTTAAACATTCAAATGGGTTCTTCTTTAGGAATTTCGGTTGTCTGGCATGTTTCCATTGGTTTAAGTGTTGTACTGCTTAATCCCTTTCTTTAGCTGAGGGTTCTCCATGAATTTTCAATTGGCTGGGTGTTGGTGTTCCACATTAAGATTTCTCTTGCTTGACCGTTTCTCTTAATTGGGTTTGATTTTGATCTGACATTAGGAGTTTGCCTTCTCCCTTTCTTATGTGTTTCATCTAGGAATAGGGTAGAGTGATTGCCTTGCTTAATATCTTTGGCCTTCTAGGTTTGTGTAATTTCTCTTGAAATTGTGGCAATAGTCAAAAACAGTTTTGTTAGCTTGTAATTTCAAGGTTATGTAATGTTATTGATCTTCAGCTTAATGTCTTGCATACATTTGGGAAGCTCTGGATTGAGATTGTGTATTGTCTGTTGTTTTGGGACAATGATTAGAAATGAATTGTGTTAGTTTCTTCTTTATTTTCTAAGGTTATGTAATTTCCTTCGAAATTGTGTTTAAATCTTCATCTTAGTGCTTTGCTTTCTGTTTGAAAAAATGAATGAATTGGTATTTGAAATGCCACTTTGGAGTCTCTTATCATGCAATTAAAATGGTAATTGAAATGTTAGTTTGGAGTTTTCATCCAATCCCTGCCAATCCCGATTTGAATCCTAGCTATCTCCCATATTCTATAGATTTGTCATGTATTTTACTCTCCTCTGGTTGTATGTGATTTAGTGTTTTTTGTTTTCATATCAGATTTGATTATACAGGTTCAGTGTTTGATGACTTGTTTAACTTTCTGTAGCAATCCTTTAAATTTATGTTAGCTCTCTTATATCTTTTCCTTATGAACCTATTCTGATTATGTTCAGTAACCTAGGGTATTTTTGTATATAATCTGCTCGTGCGACTGTTTTTAATTTACTTTCTTTTTTCAAATCTTTCATTTGTCTTACTTTACTTATTAGAATTTTTTTTAAACTAAAACCCCTTGGCGCCTCTTTTTCTCATGCCGGTTACGAAGAAATGATATCCCCATGCTCCTCTGGTCTATGTAACCCCCAGGTAAGTCCACCCAAAATACATTGATCAATTCATCTGTCTCATTTACCTTACAATTTCTCTATTGTTTAAATTGATTCTGTCTTTTGCATTTCACGGTATTTTATGTTGTATCAAGTCTTTGAAAGTATTTTCGTGTATCCTCTTTAATCCTTCCCAACTGCTTCTGCAACCTCGCGCATTTTTCCCAAAATCAGCATTTTTTTTTTGCCTATTTCTAAATTCGCTTATGTAGATGAATTCTTCTATTTTCAAATGTGTTGTTCTTATTTCTTCCCTTCCAAACTTTCTCATCCCCTACCTCTGCTTAGTTTTCTACCTTGGATGGTTTTTAATAGTTCTTTTGTATACTCTGCATACTTCCTAGTTTGTTTATTTTGGACAATCTGACTTCTTTTGCTTTTCTTTTCTCTCTTTGATTAGCCTTTTCTTCCACCCTCTCACATTCCCCTACTATCTATCACACCCTATTTGTCTTATTACTCATCCTCTCCCATAACTCACTCATATCAGCTACTTTTCCCCTACCTATACCGAGATGAACATCCTGGCATGGAACTGTCAGGGAGTTAACCAACCAACTACAATTAAACATCTAAGAAATCTAATATCCTTGCATAAACCCAACATATTTTTCTTTCAGAAACGCTTGCTAACAGAAATCACATGATGGGCCTTACACAATCTCTACGATTCCACAATTGCTACATCGTCCCTAAAATTGGCAGACAAGGAGGCCTATGTCTAATGTGGAACAGTGACATTAATATCCAAGTAACTCTACACACCCAAAGCTACATACATGCAATAATCACCCCTCAATCTCCTGAACAACCTTGGATTTTTTACGGGAATATATGGCCCCCCGCACCCGGTAGCAAGAACAAACTTCTGGCAAACATTCCCATCAATATTCCCGAATATAACTCCAACTACTTCATGGCTCTTGATGAGAGACTTCAACGACATAATGGACCAATCCGTAAAAAAAAAGGGAGGCTGGCGAGTAACATACGCTCAAACCCAACCTTTCCTCACAATGGTAGACCATATGGGGTTTATTGATCTAGGATTTCGAGGCGACCCATTCACATGGACCAACAAGAAAATGGGGCAAGATAACATATTGGAACGGCTAGATAGAGCGCTAGCAACTCAACATTGGCGTACTGCAAAACCTCATGCTGGAATTACTCACCTCCCAAGAATTGCCTCGGACCATGCACCAATTTTGCTGCAGACTAAAGCGGTGGAGTGGCAGGGAGCAAAAAACTACAAATTCGAACATCTCTGGCTCTCTCACCCTCAACTCAAACAAGTGGTAGAAAATGCCTGGATAAAACAAAATGACTCGGAACCATCACTGGATCTGCAACTGAAGCTCATCACCACCAGCCAAACCCTTACGGAATGGAACAAACAAACTTTTGGCAACCTTCCTACAATGATCAAAAACTCAACCTTCCCAGCACAATTGCACAACCACTCAAGGAAATGAGTTATATTACTGGTTACAACAAGAAAACCATCTGAGAAATCACCATACAACCCTGTTACAATGCCATGCAATTTACTGGAAACAAAGATCCAAAATTCAGTGGCTACAATCAGGCGATAACAACACAACATTCTTCCACACCAAAGCAATCATTCATTAAAGTCATAACAACATACAACAACTACAAGATGCACAAGATAGCTGGATTAGCAACAAAGATGAAGTGATACATCTTCTACTGAACCACTACACCGATCTATACACAACTCCCAACACAACAATTTGAGAAGACCTATTCGAAGAAATCCACCCCAGACTGACACCTAGGCAATGTGAATCCCTTACTATAGAAGTTACATCAGTGGAAATTAAGCAAGCACTCTTCTCTATAAATTCTAAAAGTGCACCCGGTCCTGATGGATAGACAACTCCACCATGGTACTTACAAAGAACGATAACAGAAATACAGTATCATATCGGAGGTATACCACATGCGGCAATACAACACAACTACAAAGAGGGAAATCAGGCGACAGATGGATTGGCCAATCACGTGGCCGACATAAGCCAGACGGGGTGTCTCGGAACCAAAATATGGGAATTTGCAATCCCAAGGTTCATTCACCAAACTGTACTAAATGATTCCATGGGTACTAAATACCCCCGTGTAATTTCCTCCTAGTTTTGTTAATAATATAACATGCTTCAAAAAAAAAAAAAAAAAAAAACTAAAATAACTTTAAAATAGAAAAAATAGATAATGTGGGTATAAATGAGAGTATCTAGATATTCTCGTCCAAATTTCAAACCAAATAACAGTTGGAAAGATACTTTATTATAAAACTTTTTAAAATCCTACATGTAATTAAATTTTGTAGATTCACGTAGTCCTTTGGAGATGCTCTTAGAGATTTTACAATGGTTAATATGGATATTTCATATTTGGCATCACGGAAATATATTTTATTATAATACTTTTTAAAAGAATCTTATTATTGGGGCTCTAGGGGGAAAGTTTTTGGGGGCTAAATTACTAAGTGGAGCCTAAATGTTATAGGGGGAGATCAGATTTGTGTAAAAGTTCTAAAATACCCTCCATAATTTTAATTTATTCCCCTTATACCCTCTCATTAACTACCTAATCTAATAATAATAAAAAAAAAACTGAATAAAACGGACGAACATTAAAAGAAAAAAAAAAACGCATCCCGTTTCTTCTTATTCTTCCTTCCTTTTTCTTCTTCTTCTTTCCTTCTTCTTCTTTTCTTCTTCCATTGAACATTGTTCAACGATTAATCGTCGATTCAAAAAAAAAAATCGTCGTCGATTAACCTCATTCTATAAAACCATGAAACCTAAGGAAAATCTAGGTCAATCTTCGTCGAATCAACCTCCTACTGAAGCAGAGAAAGCAACTCCATCAATTGACGATGAAACTGAAGATCAAGAGGAAGTGAATGAATGAGTTCCAGTAGACGACGAGTCTCCTGATATGACAACAATAAGGTATGAATTCAAAAACCCAGTCTTTATTTAAGCGTTTCGCTGATTAATCAGTTGGTTTAGAAAATTTTAGGTCTGAGAAAACGATTTCTGAAAATGCTTACGGCTGGGAGTTCATGTATTCCCAGCCGTAAATAGGTATAACGGTTGAGAATTATTGATTTCCTAGCCGTTTATAAATTACACGATTGGTATATATAAGAACTCCCAGCCGTAATTAACTTCACGTGTACAAGATGGAGCATTCCAATCTGTAACCAGTTGTATACGGCTAGGATATTCCTAGCCGTATATTCTCTTGTGTTCATAATTTTTTTAGGTGTTGAATTGTTACGTCTCGGTTTTCCCAACCGTAGCTTTATTTCCTGATCGTAATATCCAGTTTCCTAGCCATTTTTGAAAAACGTCTTGGAATTTCCTAGCCGTGTATAACCCTGTGTTGTATTGTGAACTAGAAGTATATAGTCGTATAGGTTTTCCTATCCGTAATTGTTTATCGGCTTGGTCGAATACTAAGTTCCCATCCGTAATTATTTTTTCGGCTTGGTTTGTTTCAATGTTCCCATCCGTAATTTTGTTTGCGTCTTGGAGTATCCAATTTTCCTAGCCGTATAAGGTGTTACGGTTTGGTTTTGTCGAATTTTCCCAAACATATTTATTATCTATTTTTGGTTTTTTGCCTTGTTTGTCTTGGAACAGAGGGGAAAAAAAAAGATCCCAAGAAGTAACACCTTGTAGTGACCCAACTCCGCAACCTCGTCACTCAAAACCATTGGGTACAGACGCAAGGAAAGAAAGCGGAGTTGTGAATGCTGGAGAAAAAGAAGGTGGTGGAGATGGAGTTGGAGTCACTGGAGGAACTGAAGTTGGAGTTGCTGTTACTGAGGGAACTGAAGTTGTTGTTACTCAAGGAAATGAAGTTGATGTGACTGAAGTTATTGGCACTTCTAGTGGTGGTGGAAATGAAGGTGTACTTGTTATTACCGGAGGAAATTAAGTTGGCACTTCTAGTGATGTTGCTATTGATAAAGGTAAATCCGTAATCGAGGAGGGAAAAGAGGAGGACAAGAAGGAGGTAAAGAAGAAGTATAAACCTAATACAATGCCAAGAGAAGTAATTGATGGTATGGAGGCTTTACCTCCTAAGAGGAATGGGAGACCTTGGGGTGAGCCAAGAGATCGTTCCGTCTTGATTGGCTACACTTCTTCATGGGATGCTATGGTTTGTGGCGCAAAGGTAATAAATCAAATTACATATATGTTATATTCATTTTGTTATGGATTATTATTTTTACAACCAATTTTTTTTTTTTGTAGTTTTCGGATAAAGCGGTCCCTAAACTAAAGCACCAACAAGCAAAGTTTTGTCCGTTAGACGATGAGCATCCAGATGTGATAGCTTTGGTCAAAGCTTCGGGGTTATGGTCTGGAATCGATGCTTTGCAGAAGACATATGATGTTGTCACAGTTTATGGTTTTAGAGAAAGATTTTGGCCCGAAATCATGACTTTTCACCTCCCATTCGGCGAGATGATTATCACTCCGGATGACGCAAAGAAAATCACTGGTCTAGCTTTGGAAGGAAAGGCAAGGTTTGAGGGTTTCAACAATTCCATGCCTTTTGATGAGCTTTGTGCCTTGGAGAAATACTGTCTTGGGTGGGGTAAAGAAGAAGCGAAAGAAGAGTTTGAGATAGGGTCTGGAGCACCTCCAAGATCTAAAAGGAAATTTAGTGCACTGGGCGAAATTGGTGAAGTAGTTAATATGTCAAGGAAGATTAATTTGGGTCATCTGAAGGATAAGTTTGGGAATTCTAAACGCAAGATGGATAGGGGATTGGTGGTGATGGACGCAGAAAGAGCTAGACATACGGTTATAGCTTACTTGTTATATGCTCTTGGGACTGTCCTTTTCCCCGATTTCTTAGGCAATAAGGTAAATGCATGTTATTTACAGTGGTTGAACACTCTCAGTCTCGATAAGGAAAAAAACGAGGTACCTAGGTACTCGTGGGCCACCGCCCTCCTTGCTGATATGTTGGACTATCTTTGCAAATCTTCTAGATGGAACGAAACACAAATTACGGGATGTGATGCTCTTATCCAGGTATCTTTTTGTTTTAATATAACAATGTTTATTTGTTTTACTTTTATATACTGATTTGTGTGTAATAACTTATTTATAAACATTTTTTTTGTCGTAGTCATGGGCTTACGACCATTTTAAAATCTTAAGGCCTACTCGGAATACATATTGGCCTCTAGATAAATCTACAAGAGGGAGATACCCCTTTGCAGGGACCCAACACAAGACTAAAGAGACGGAAATGGTCGACATGAGGAAAAAATTGGATGCTTTGACAATTGAAGATGTGGTTTTTGTTCCATATTTGAAACTTGAAGAGGATGGAGAAGAGAAAGTTGGTGATAGAGTATTTTCTTATGTGGATACCTATATGGGACCTTTGTTTCATGCAACCGAGTTAGTCATTTTAGATCCTCGTAGAACGCTCCGCCAAATCGGTATTGTCCAGAAAATTGTGCCTGAAGAGAATCATTTTAGACTGAGCATAGACACCTCCCAATTTAAGGACAAACATGTGAAATTGAACTATGAAAATGCACCGGCGATCGGCCATTGGAATGCTCGTTCCGAAGAAGTAAACCAAATGAGTAGAAGACTCCTTGAAGCAGAACATGGTACTTCCCAAGAAGATGCTAATTACATGGAATGGTATGGAGAGTGGGCTCATCCTTATGTGGAAAATTTGGATCTAGAGGCACAAAGACATTTCAAGAATGTAGAGAAACAGAGTTCAAAGAAATCAAGGAATGAAGAACATGATTGGAAGAAGATGGTGGTACGTATACTACTAATTATGTTTGTATATGATGTTTTTTAATTATCTATGAATAATGGGAGTATGTGTGTTTGATATGAAAAATAGGTCGACAGAGTTAATTGGGTGGCCAATGACGTCAGCCGTATGATTAATTTGGGTCAGGATATAATGGTAGCTGAACTAAGATTAATGCGGAATCGAGTTAGAGGCATAATTATCCCTGAGAAAGGAGGTTTATATCCGGATGAAGCACCAAGGAGAGCTAAAATTGATGGGCCAAGATGAGAACGGCCGGACCCCCGTGACCAAGTTCAATCTAAGCAACGAAAATCCAGCCGAGGTGGTAGAGGTGAAAAAGGTGGAACAAGTGCTCGAGGTGCAAAAGGTGGAACAAGTGATCGAGATGGACGTGGTGGAGGTAAAAAGGTTCCAACTCAAGGCGGCAGCGGTCGAGGTAAAAAATCTAGAGTTAGAGAACAAGTTGTGGAACCTTAGGCAAGGGACAATTTGGATGAGTTTTTGGAAACCACGTCGGAGGAGGGATCAAGTGAAAGTGAATGACTATTTACTTTTTGTTATATTACTTCATGGATATTTTATTATCTAAGACTTTGTCTATTTACTGTTTTTGTGTTTGGATGGAAAAACTTTTAAAACTTTGCATTTATTAATGAAGATTCACTAAGTTTGTCTAACTCTAAGAAAACTGAGGAAACAATCAAGATTCACTAAGTTTTTGTGCACTTTCGGCTAGGTCGATCCTTCACATAACCTAGCCAAAAGTGCACATAATCCTTGTCAAATATACTTGTACAGGATTGCGGTTGGAAATTCCCGGCCGTTATACAAACACGGTTAGGAAACCTAACCATAACCCCATGACGGTCAGGAAATACCTGGCCGTATATTTCACTGGAGACTCAAAAATTAACTGATCAATGGTTACGACTACATTTCCGAGATGTATTTGTTTGCGGTTGGCACTCCGAGCCGTAAAACAGACATAAATTTGCATCTCTGGTTTACGGCTTGGTGGACATTTGAAGTTCCAGGACGTAAAACTATTATGGCTTCGAAATTCCAATTTATCCAGGCCGTAATTATGACAAAAAACAACAAGTATTATTTACGGCTTGAACTACCTAGCCGTAAACCTGACACACCACAAATCCTGCAAGTTTATGCAGAATAACAGTTGGGTCTACCCTTCTATTTCCAAGCCGTAAATACCTATAATTTTGAATACCACATCATATCGGTTAGTTTTTTTAATTTTGAAAAATAGATCCGTTTGAAGACTCATCTATAGAAGGTTCTAGTTGTTCAACCATTTATTTAAACTTGAAATAACTCCATCTCCATATAACCACCCACTCCAAATCAAAATCACACCTTCTACACTAATAATCTCCACTAAAACTCCTACAAACTCAATGCAATGTACTCAAAGGATAAACCCAACTTTACTTTGGAAGAAGACTTATCTCTTTGCAAAAAATTTGTACTATGCTATCCAAAGAGAGGAGAAGAACAAAGGAAAGGTGGTTTACCAAGTCAATCGTATTGGAGTAATATTTTTGAGAATTTTTGTAGTGAAACAGGTAACACTAACAACCGCGATGGGGTTGAATTGTATCTTCGATTTTCAGACATACGCAAAAAAGTGGAAGAATATATGGCTTTACGTCGTATGTGCAACCAACTTCGACTTAGAGGCGAGACTGATAGAGAAGTCGCGGCTCAAGCTAAGAAGGAATGGAGAAAATGGAAAGGTTATGATTTCAACTTGGAAGCTCAATTCGCCATCATCAAAGACTTCTTAATACATCGAAAGGGGTGTTATTAAAACCAGCTTTGTACCGGGGATCTATTAAGTATGTAATGGGTTTTATTGTGGTCTAATTAATTAAAGTATTACTAATTTTCAATCGTAGTATGTATTCATGTTGAAAATTAAAATTTATCAGCTTACAAATTCAATTACGGACGGGAAATATAAGAATTCCTAGCCGTAACAAAGATTCAAGAGATTCTCGTTGAATAACGCTAGAAGTTCTTAATTTCCCATCCGTTATTTGTGTTTACGGCTGGAAATTCATCATATCCAAACCGTAATTTCTTCTTTACGGCTTGGTCGATACAATTTCCCGGCCGTAACAGAACCAAATTCCATTTTTTTTTTTTCAGATTTTTGATGGATTTGAATTGATGAAATTGATGTTGGGAGTTGATTATAAGGTTATCTTGAGTTTTGTGATGAAGGGTTTCATCATTTTTCTTCAAAACAATTTCACCAAAATCACCATTTTTCCTTCAAAATAATCAAGTTTTGATTTGCAAAAGATTAAGGTTTTGATTAGTCTAATTGATTCACTAAGACTGATTAGTTAGATTAATCAAGTTAATTAGCATTAATTAAATTAAGGGTTTTGATTAGTCTAACACACACCCGAAATTTTGTTAATGAGGAAATCGCAAAATGCATAAAAACCTTGGGACCTAGTCCAGATTTGAACACCACATTGTATTAAGCATCTACAAACACTAGCCTACTACAATTTAACTTCGGATTAGAATGTAGTTGAGCCCTAACCAAGTCTCACACTGATTAAGGTACAGTCGCGTTCCTTATGTCTATGAATCCCATCAGGACTCTAAGCACTTGATTCCCTTAGATGATCTCACTGATGTGAATCAATAATGTTGTAGAAAGTGATAAGAAAAGGTTGTCGTTCACTCGGACTTGTTGAAATCGATTTTAGGATTTAATAAACTAAACTAAAATAAAATAAAATATATACAAAATTTGTCACAAGATGAAGAGATGACCGGGACTCAGAATTCCACCAAACTCATAACAAAAGGTTCAAATATTAATTCTTATAACAATTATAGCTCATCAAATAAAATTAACATGGACTTTGATTTTTCCAAAGTAGATTCTCAAAAGATTGGTTGTATCCCCTAAGCATAGATTATCTAAACAAAGCATAACCTATCTAATTGAATAACAACCAATTTAATCAAATCATAATTCAATTAAAGATAATGAAAAATTCTTAAAAAGAATTAAATAATTTTACCCATATATGAAATTCGCCTTCCTCCGTCGTCCCGGTGATGGGTTCTAGCTCCGCATGGTGAAAACACACTCCAAGGAATTTTTCATTGCTCAAAAAGGTGTTTGCAAGAAGAAAGAGTTCAAATCAGTGTGTTTGTAACAGATATAACTGTTACAGAACCCACCATTATATAAATACACTAACAGACTGTTTCGAACTCGAAATAATTGTTACAAAGAACTGTTACAGAAAACGATTTGGATAAAGTGTCACAGACACTGTAGCTATGCGGCTGTTTTATTGCGTCAAAGTTCTTCGTTCTTCCTCCACATGCAGCAGCAGAAAAGAATTCTCCGCAACTTTATTCTTTGATATCCAGCGTACCCCAAACTCTCCATACTTGCAATGAGTCCCTAGATACCTTTTTATACCTAACATCTGGTGAGCGTCGTTTACTCAACAAAATAAAAAGATGTTTCCCACTAATTAAATATAATATAGCGGTAGTAAGGATCGTTCCCACGAAGAGTAATGCAATTGTTAAGTTATCTAAATAAGCAAAAATATAAAAGAAGGATAAAAAGGATAATAAGATAAAGATTGAAGAAATCCTTCGCCGTTACTAACCGTTAACTTAACATTGTACCCGTTTATCTCTTGTTAGAATCAATTTTCACCAACCGTAGGAAAGTAGGTACGCTTAGCTATCCCCAAAACTCCTTATATCACCGGATACGGAAGCGCTCGACTACCGGATTCTATTCAAAAGAACCACCTTGAGGTACGCTTACAAGATGTAATTACTAGAACACAATAAGATTTGTGAATTTAGGTTTGATCCCAGCAGTTAAACTCGGTATGCTCGGTACACTTACTGGTGTTGTCTTTACTCGCAATTGCTCCACAGAATCCCTCCGTAAGGTCTTGCGATTTCTACTTGTGTAGGAGTTAAGAGACAATTATGGGTCGACTCAACTCTCTACTAGCATTAGAATGATTAATAAACTAATCTGATTGCGCACCCAAACCAATCTAAGAACCAATCATAAACCTTCGATATGGTAAACACAATCCACAATGAATCAATTTAAAACTTGAAACAAACTTGCAAAATAATTGAGCTTCACATTAGAACTTTGAATTCATCCTTACAATACAAAAAGAATAGAAAAGAGATAGTTCTTCCCCTAAGGGGGAGAAAAACGGTAAAAAAAAGATATCTAAAATTGTGTCTAAGCTTCCCTATATATAGAGTTTTGTAACCTCTTCTTTAAGAAAACTAGAAAACCTAGCAAAAATAGGAAAGTGCACCTCCTTAAAAATGTCCCGTGCATAACGCCCGGTCAAAGTAGGTTGAAAACTCTGGCCATTCACACGTCCAAGGCTTGTCGAGAACAAATAGTTGCAATTATCCAAATGGGTCTGCATCCTTAGTTTTGTTCGTGTAAAATATATCGGCTAATAGCCTATTGGGCTCAACTCAAAATACAGCCCAAATTCATCACTGGTCGCACATAGAATGGCTAAAACACTCAAGTGGGCTTGCGTTAAAAAGCCCATCCAGTTTTCGTTCTAGGCTTGTCAGTCCGCTGGAACTGACAACATATCCTCAATCCCTTTCCTCGAATGCATTCCCTGTATTTCACTCTTTTACTCGGCCTCATACTTTCCATATATCCCATGCTTAGGTTCTCCTCGATCATTCCCAGCACATGATAACAACTCCATTATAATGCCAGCAAACTCGAGCTTTACCTTCCATCTCTCAATGACAAAGACCATGAACTTCACAGCCACAATCACCACCATTATAAATCTCAGTTCTCCAACTAGAGGGTAAATCCCATCACCATCTTCACTAGAACGACACTACAACATTCTCATTTTCATAAGCCAATCACCGAGACTCGATCCAAGACCATTCTTCTTAACAAAGCTTGAATAAAACTGCTACTCTTCCGTCTACATTCCTTCTCGACTTACCGATTCAACTCCACCATTCTCGGAATATCAGACCCAAACCACCTTTATTGTTCTCCGCAAGCCAAAACAGCAAATACCCATTTCCATTCTTTGTATTGTCCCTGACTTATTCCTTGAACTCCGATTACCACTGCCAGCATATTCTCCCTGCATGTATACGATGTCAGTAGCTCCGACATCAATCGCTGACATCATCTCAAGTTCTTTTCTATCTCGACAGACTTCTTCCGTTCCTAATCACCATTTAACAAAACAAACAGCTGGATCATTTTCCATATCCTCACCGGCTTTGGACTTCTTTCCAACCTTGGAAACTAGCCATCGAATCATCATCTGCAGCCACCGACAAGAACCACCCACAGAAACTCCATGCTTATTTCCAACCCATGCACTTTCCTTATCTTCTCGAGTTGCGCTATCCATTATTTTATCAGCAACTACAACTTCATCCATCTCAGTCACTCGACTCTATTCTTTCCGACATTCACTGCTTCCATCTTTCTTTCCTGTCCAGCATCATGCAGTCCATCGGTACCAGCCATCTCATACTCCACTGATAACAACACCATCAGCATCTGACAACAACGTCAAACCCTTCCAATACTCACCATCTTATGTTGAGCTCCTTCTCATCTTTAGTGATGACAACATAACCAAAATACTCCCAGCATCATCGACGAACGTTAGTAGCTCCAACGAGAATAGCAACATCCATCATTATCCCTACCAGCTCCTACGAAACTTCATCTCGCTGGCATCATCGTTCATTATTAATCCATTACTGGCAATAACGCATTCCTTGGAACCATCGTTGCCGGCAGTAAAGCTTTGTCTCTTCTTCTTAGCTCAAATTTGGTTCCTTACCCATACATCTCTTCCACCAGCACACATATGTGCTGCCCTTGATGTGAACTCCATTTATAGTTTATACTTTATTCCAGTAAATGTATGTGAAGCATATATCCCATATTAAGCCCATGTTGTAGACAACAGACTACCTCCAACCCATTTAGCTTACACGAGCTTCAGGCATCCGATATGCCCACGTGACTGCCGTAGTAATTTCCATGCAATGATAATTCCGTATCTCTTTTGGAAAATTGGACAATTTCTTGTTCTTTTCGGGAATAAGCTCCAAAATTCCCATAAAATATAAAAGAAAGCTAATAACACAATTTTTCAAGAAAACTAGCTAAGAAAGCATAACCAATTGATACTTAGAGAAGTGTTTTTACACACCTATCAACATCCTAAGAATCTCTCATAATTAATCCCCAAATACCTCGGCAATCAATCAAGAATACTCGGTTTTATTTTCATGCAGGTTATGGGAATATCTTCCCTGATTTAGATTCTGACGCGATTACTCCATCTTAAATCTCTCCAGCTCACTTCTTCACACCCGTTGATCGAGTTAGACACACCTCAAACACAGGAAACCACACACAAAACACGGGAAAAGTTAACAGAACCCGTGTGAAGCTCAACCCATGTTCAATACAAAACCCGATTATTCAACCCAGATTTCTCGAATCCAACGAACATACCATCTCTGTATGGGCCTAGTAAGTGAATCTGAATCAAAAATAGTGATTGAATCTCTTCAGAAATGGCCCAAAACTCGAACCCTAATCTGGTAGTAAAATTGTGCACTTTTCCCACCAAAAATCAAGTTTGAATTTGAGAAGATGAAGTGCCCTTATCCAAAACACGGGCGCCTTTAACAATTGGATGCTTGGGGTGCCCTTATCCAAAATGATGGTGCCTTTATCACTTTTCTCCGTGGGTCCAAATAGCACTTTTTGAGAAACTTTTTCCACACAAGTGTATTTCTCCAAAAATACCTACACAAACATAAAAACACCAAAATTAGTACAAAAATCGAGACTAACAATAGAGACACTGAGGAAAATTCATACATAAAAATGTGCCTAACAAATACCCCCAAACTTATTATTTGCTAGTCCTCGAGCAAATCTAATCTAGAAAATAAAAATCTAACTCACTAGGTGGCCCCAGTGACCGAGTTAATCTCGGGAGGGTTTACCAGAGGTGTACCCAAAAAACCTTGACTTCTAATTGGTCACCAATATCCAAAGAGCTATGAGGATATACAAATTCTCAACCTATCTCCAAGTGACTAGAATGCCAGAGAAATTAAAGGTGCCAGCTCTAAAGCTGACTGAAGAAAAGGGGAGACACATCCGCAACACTGCTAGATAAAGAGATATCCGCTACACAGCTAGATAAACATTGTAAGATGCGTCCGCTGATTTACAGCTGGATAAGATTATGAGAGAGAAAAAGATGATAGGGACATCTGCTACACAGCTGGACTAATTACGTGTGATGAGTTAAACCAGTGTTAGAAAGATCTTGTGCCAGATTGAAAGCGGACTAACAAAGCAACCAAATGTATTTTTCTTCGACCCTCTCATAGTGCTCAGTAGAAACAACGTCTTCTTCGGTCTTCAATTGTTGATGATAAACTATGGAACCTCATAGAACCTTGACAATTAACTCTTCTCTTCGATTTCTTGCTTGAAAACTTCTACTTCCCTATGGCCTTATTGAACACAAAACTAATTATAGAACAAAAAGAACGAAATGATTTTTTTTTTTCATTTTTCATTTTTCATTTTTCATTATTTTTATTATTATTATTTTTTTCATTTTTTCAAAATTTTTTCAAAATTTTTTTTTTTAAATTACAAGACAAAAATTTACATGGCCATGAGAGAAGGACTTTAAAAACTTAGATCTTCGCAACTTGTGATGTCTTGGTATCATGAATTCCAACAACTTATATCATTTGCCCTTATAACTTCTTGTAACTAAGTCTTCAACTTTGATTTTTGAATTATTCTTTTCTATTGTTGCTTCTAAACCTTAAACGTCTTCAACTTTCTTCATAGATTTTGATGTCAATCCGTTTGTTGATGATGATAAGTTTCTACTGAGAGAGAGTTGTAATCCAGTAACTAAGACTACATTGTGAGGTTGCTATGTCTTGCTGGCATTTCCTAACCTACTTGCCTTTCCATCATGGATGGTTAGGTCCATCACGGTTACCCTCTAAAAGGAACAAGTTCTCTCCTGAATTTCAAGGATCTCAATGTCTTTTTATCTAATGTCTCAATAGGTTGTTATCCCTAGCATTCCAATTTCTATCTTTTCGGTGAGAAACGGTATGTAAACTAAGCTAACCAGATACCATGTGACGCTAGAAGTTTCAAAAGTGCAACTAAGAAGTTTCTCCCATACCCCCAAACTTAAATCTAACATTGTCCTCAATGTTCTAAAGATGAAATTAAAATCATGAACAAGGAGAAACTCTTACCACTTGAAGAAAAGAGTAAGGAAAGTTATTACCATGTTGCAAGAATATTGGGTTACCTCCCAAGAAGTGCTAAGTTTAAAGTCTTCAGCCAGACATCGGATGGAAATAGTCACCTCAAAGAATCATAAAGTAATAGCCGGAATAACTGCGGATCACCAAAACCAAATAGGGCTATCACAAGTAAAATGAATCTACAACATCCCAAGAAAATTAGCAAATAAAGCACACCCTTGTCTAGTTTCCTATTTAAGACAGCTACAAATATCTGTGGTTCCGATTCAGGTTCTATAACTGGGTCTAGATAACATATTTTCATGGGTTGCATTTCCTCAAAATCTAGATCCGAATGTTCAGGTCTTAGAGTCTGGAAAAACTCAAATAAGAATTTAGAAGCACATAACATTAACCTGAATAACTGGGGATCCTCTAAGTCAATCATATTTGACTCACACAGTTGACCATAGTAGTGGTCATTCTTAAGCAAATGTGTCGACCCTAATCTCCTAAAGTAATTAGGTTTACTCTGAAAACTTAATAACCGACACATCTGAAAATCATAAGTTCCCACAATTGGAAGGAAGGTTTTTGGTGGGAAAACAAAGTCAATCGTGGTATCATAGCCCGGGTTAACCACATCAACCAGAGGATGGGTTCTTAACAACTGAACTTCTTTATGGACATAACTAGGTTCAGGAAAAAATGTATGAAGATAATCTTTTAAAATGGTTGAGGCACATATGTCAAGTCCCAAGTTAGGGACCTTTCTAAGAGTTAAGGCACATGGGGAATGATAGTCAACCCCAAACTTAGAGTTTTCAGTGTCTCTAGAAAGACTAGTCACAACTTCCCTAATTTCAAGGCTATATGATTCCTGAAAATGGTCAATTGATTCTTCTAAGTCGGGTTCATCCTCACTTATCTCTACGAGTTCATTTTATTTTTCTAAGTCTATTGTTTTTAAATCATTGGACTCTAAAACAATATTCTCATAATAAACTCGTTCCTCTAAACCATTATCATCTTCATGATCAAAAGGTAAAACTGCATCGTCTAAAACAGTTGTATCGCTAGTCAAATCCTCGTCCTTTTGAATAGGTGAATAATTATTAAAATTATTTGGATTTGAACTAGAAATATTATCATGGTAAAGCTCAGGTGGAGTAACAAATTCCTGATCACTATGCCTACATATTTCTGATTCTTCATCAATAGTATCCTCATCATAATCATCATTATAATAACATGAAAATGATCAAACCTCATCTAAAGTAGTGTTACCAATTCTAACCTCGTCATCTTGATTATGCAAATAACTATCTTCATTTTCAAGGGTATTATTGGAGACACTGTATTGGAAATTAAGATTATTTCGAGCAAGTTTTTCAACAATCCTATTTGTACTTTCAGTAAATTGCTTAAGAGTCTCTTCTAAAGACATTCTAGTTGACTGCTATGGGGACTTGTCTGGAATATTTAAGGTTTCCTTCACAAATAAGGAATGACTCTTGAAAGCCTCTTCTAGAGAAATAGAAGGATTGTTTTGCTTATAAGACTGGTGAGTATGCGAATAGTTATTAGGCTCACCATGGTACGAACCATAACCTTGAAAAGGTGGATGCTCCCAACCACTATTCATACTATGGTCAAAGTTGAAATGTACATTTTAAAAATTAGTCGGATAATCATTGTATTGGATATTGTAATACCAGTTCAACATCCTAACTACAAGCGAATTCTACACAAGTACAAACAAGGCTGACTCGACCACAACAAACCTACTGATTTCTAGCAAACAAAAAGCATGATGGCTCCACTTAGATTGTTTCTAGACCAGCTTCTAATCCTTCAAAAGGGAATTCGTTACAATTTAAGCAAACCCCTCTGGAATCAATCCGAGTTTAATTAAGTTGAATAGAGACGAGGAAAGCTGCATGGAGCTTTGATACCCAAGGCCTCACCGCATTACAAGGCGGCGCAATCACGCATTCAACTCACAGAAACCATCATGAACTTCGAAGTATGCTTAAAAGTGTAACCAATATTTTTCGAATGACTTTCCTATTAAGCTCGTTACCCTATCGGTCTCGTTCTAGTCAAAATTTTAAGCTTAGGTTCGCGTTTGGTATCGTTTTCCTAAGGCGGGCAAGAAGAGAACGGTAATGAAATCCGAACCCTTATATTGTATGGCCAGTCCTTGCCCTATACTAGGAAATTAAAGAAGCCGTATTCAAGATCTCAACATATATGCATACAAAATCATCCATTAAACCCACTGACAGGGGATTCGCGGGTGTTTAGAATTCTTACCTCTCGTTCCAGGCGGGGGATGAACCGTTGAAGTCGACTCGGACCACGACTCCTATGTCATGTGCAAACCCGAGGGGCCGAGGTGATATCTTAATCACCGTCCTTCCCTATGCAATTTATATTTAAAACTACCCTTCCTTAGGGTTTTAAAAAAAATGCCCCAAAGTTTAAAGTCCAAAGTCCAAAAATAAATAAAAAAAATGTCTATAAATAAAAAATTACAAAAATATTTTCCTAATTACAGTTTCTAACTCCTTGGACTCCTCTTTTCTTTCCTTCTTTGGCGATTCTTTCCTTTTATAGCACTTTTTATTTCCTTGTAGCTTCACTCTAAATCTAAAAAGAATCAAAAAAAATACCAAAGGCGTAAAAGAGAACACAAATAATAAAAATAAAAATAAAACCTAAAAACAAATCTATACACAAGCCCGCGTCGGCGGCGCCAAAAATTGATGTGAATCAATAATGTTGTAGAAAGTGATAAGAAAAGGTTGTCGTTCACTCGGACTTGTTGAAATCGATTTTAGGATTTAATAAACTAAACTAAAATAAAATATATACAAAATTTGTCACAAGATGAAGAGATGACCGGGACTCAGAATTCCACCAAACTCATAACAAAAGGTTCAAATATTAATTCTTTTAACAATTATAGCTCATCAAATAAAATTAACATGGACTCTGATTTTGCCAAAGTAGATTCTCAAAAGATTGGTTGTATCCCCTAAGCATAGATTATCTAAACAAAGCATAACCTATCTAATTGAATAACAAGCAATTTAATCAAATCATAATTCAATTAAAGATAATGAAAAAGTCTTAAAAAGAATTAAATAATTTTACCCATGTATGAAATTTGCCTTCCTCCGTCGTCCCGGTGATGGGTTCTAGCTCCGCATGGTGAAAACACACTCCAAGGAATTTTTCATTGCTCAAAAAGGTGTTTGCAAGAAGAAAGAGTTCAAATCAGTGTGTTTGTAACAAATATAACTGTTATAGAACCCACCGTTACTGAAATACACTAACAGACTGTTGCGAACTCAAAATAATTGTTACAAAGAACTGTTACAGAAAATGATATGGCACTACACCATTTTAACGATATAGCAACATACAATAGTTGTTGCTAAACGGGGTCGCAACGGGACTTCGCTGTTGCTAAACATGGTGTCGCAATTTTTAGCAACGGCATAAGCTTTGTTGCGAATCTTGGTCAGCAACGTACATTCGCAATGGCTGTTGCCGTTGCGACATTTTCTATTAGCAACAATAGCTTGTTGTTGCTAATATGTTGCTAATTAAAGGAATACCCCTACCCGGAACCAGATACTATTGGTTTTGGTTCTACTGTATTGGTTCTTATACTAATTTAGCAACAGAGCCCTGATGTTGCTAATATTTTGCAACCTCAAAAAGAAGGTCAAGTCCCATTCTATTGACCTAGTCAAAATTCATTACCCCATATTTCCCCCTGCAATTACCCAGTTCCCCATATTCAACATCCAAACATATATACAAACTACAATGGCAATACAAAATTGATACAAATGTAGTTGAGAATCACCACCAGATAATTTTATTATAAAATAAGGGATTCTTCAGTTGATACAAATGTACACAAGTAACTTATGTATGTTGTAACTAACATACAATATTGGATCTATGTTGATGTTTCTAAACGGATGGGTAACCTAGTTTGTGTCAACTGACAGAGGCATTGAAAAACATGGAATGAAAGACTAAATATCACCGAGACTCGCTTGCTTAATCAATATCCTCGGCAAAGATTCAACTGCTTCTAAAATATCACCGATCTTGCTTTTTGACTTAAGCCCAAATACCTGCATAATAACCAATTTGATGTTTAAGTAATCTGATGTCACAAACAAAAGGGGGTGTCTTTGAAATCCACAAGACAAAACATATATTGGTAAGTGAAATACCCCCTATTAGGGGCAGCCTTAGAAAATCCAAGTGGATTTTAGGAAGGATGACATACTCACTCAAAACTTTCAAAACTTGTAAAAGAATGTAAATGAGGATTGAGAAAATAAATAAAAAGTGGATATTCTTGGAGAGTCACAACTAATCCTGGTAGCGCAAAATATATCACAGGTACCAATCTGATTGTTAAGTGAAGTGACATTACCTTTAATAGCTACCTCGCGGAAATTAGTTTTGGTGTTCGAGTAGAGTCTCTTCCACTCATCCAATATAATCTTACTAGGGGGGAGAATCGAGAGGATTCTTTGCCTTGTGCTTTGGTGCCTCATCCTGCTCATGGACTTCTTCTGCTTTAGGCTCCTTCTTTGGTTCACTTTTTTCCTTGGGCTTCACAGCTTATTTAGGCGGAGAAGCAACCTTTGCAGATGAAGCTGGTGGAATAGATTCTGCCTTCTTTACCTCTCCCAACAGTTTCAAACAATAAACTGAATTAATAGCATATCAATCATCAAAAGGAAACAGAAAAATAAATAAAAGAGAAGAAACAATAAGCAAGTGAAAAAACAAATGTCTTACATATTCAATCAAGGACGAACCAAGGAGAGGGTTGCTTCCTTCAAGCGAGCAACTGAAGAAAATAAAAGAAACTAATAAGTTGCATACATGTTTGCAAAACAATCAACCCTCGGGTGTTTAAAAAAGAGTGGAGCCTCACCATAACGTGTTATGGCATTACTCTCAAAAATAGGTCCATTTGGAGTTTCAAGAACAAGAATCTGCACACGACAAGCAAATACACATAAGGACAATGCACATTAAAGTCTCTCAAAGCCTGTAAGCTATCTTCCAGTAAACCTGCTCCAGTAACTTTGTTATAAGAATAGGTATAAGAGGTGCAACAAAAAATGTTATATCAAGCCAATTAGTTCTGCTGGCACGCCTACTCGGTGCTTTTTATTGACACTAATG
Source organism: Papaver bracteatum (assembly GCA_023529315.1). NCBI lineage: Eukaryota > Viridiplantae > Streptophyta > Magnoliopsida > Ranunculales > Papaveraceae > Papaver > Papaver bracteatum. Next base: position 2,619,459 of record JAJJWX010000742.1, read on the forward strand.
CATGATACATGCCACAACAACCTCAAAATGAATATGCATCGGAAATAAGAAAGTGAAAGGAGTTAAGATTTTGTTTCCTAACCAGCTGCGGTGGAATCATTGAGATGTTGTTGTCAGACAGGTTAAGCTCAATAAGAGATGTAAATCTCCCAAATTCCTGCATATCAATTTAAAGTAAACGTCTTAACCCTACCAAGAAAATATGCATATAACAATTGAATAACTAGTTCGCATTAGAAAAACATGTTTTAAAACCAAAAAAGAAAAACTAGTGTTACCTTTGGTATTGATACAAGTGAATTTTGGCTCAAATCAAGAATCCGCAGCTGTTGTAAGCATAATAAATCTGAAGGGATATCATGTAGTTGCATACTTTGTGCCCAAAAGGTATAGTTAAAGATAATAAGATGATGCATTTTATGAATAAATTAAAGAAGTAACTAGTTTGGCCCAAGGAATACCTCAGGTAGAGCTCTTGCAACTGGGGTAAGCTAGAGAATGCAGGAGGTTGTGGTAATGAAGTAGCGTTACCACTCAAATCCAGTATTTGGAGTTTCAAGAGAGCTCCAAATGCATTTGAAGGGATCCACAAATTCCAGCGAACAAGGAAGCTTGATATATATATATACTCCATATAAGATAAAAGGAGGCAAAGGTAGGAAAGCAAACACATAACATGGAAGTGGCTTATGAATTATATACAAGGTGCTTCTATATACTAGCATTGAATCTTGTCATTTCTGGCATCTTAAAGAAGTAAAACATAATTGAATCAGAAGTGAATTACCTTTGTAAGGGGATTGTTGTCCAGCTTTAAACATAACAGATTAGGGAGAGACCTTAGGAATTCCAGCAAGATTAAATGCTCATAGATTTACATAAGGACCTATATGATGCCATCTGCACCCTCTAGCAACACCTAAAGAATACAGAGCACAAAAATTTCAGAACCCAAAGAAATTTTTGGATCTAGCTATAAAGAAGGGACAGTTTAGCACTTAAAATATGATATGGTAGTATCACGAACCTGAGAGGACACCTTGTAGACTGTCCATTATAACTGACAGACATATTAAGGGAACCATGTCAGTCACGTAGTCTACAACTTCCTTCTCATTGTTGTAAGCATAGCCCATGATATTACGACAAGCAAAGAGCCCCACGCTTATTATAACCAACTCAATTATCGCAATAATCATCACGGAGCAGACAACCAAACGCGCATCTTGTGGTCTCCCAGCTCCTAATTCATTTGAAACTCGAGTGCTACATAATGAAAAGGTGTTTATTTTATAATCAAGTCACATTCACACGTATACATAAATTATTATTCTTAGCACAACACCCTGATCTGGGATCATCTCCATTTAAATCCCTTTGGTGAAATGGTGGAAGAAAGAGGTCTATATGGATTTGAACTCTATGAATAAATGAGCAAACTTAGATAGCAACATAAAGTGCGCAAGGGCTAGCAAGTGGAGATCAAACCTCACAGCAGAAGCAATTCCATACGGTATCATATACACCAATGAAATAGTCGTAAGGCTGTTCACAAAGGTAACAAGAACTTAATTGACTGGGGTTTTACCAAATCCAGACTACCCCAGTCAACGAAATAGTCGTAAGGCAGAAGAAAAGCTTAAGATATCATAAAAAAGAAATGACTAGGGTTTTACCAAATCATTACAGTAGAAGGAACCGATATACGTAAGAACTCTCCACGCCCTTGAAATGCTTCCTTTGTTAGGGATGTACGAGTTAACTCACATGAGGGAGAATACGCCGCATATAATCCGAGAAAGACCACATTGATCCAGTATGAGATACCAATTGCTAAAGCATCTCCAATATTTCCCAACCCAGATTCATAAACTAAAACCCAACAAAGAGGTATGTGGATAACTACTGCAATGGAAGTACTTAACAGTTAACAGCATGGGAATGATTAGACTTTGGGATTGGAAATATCTCATTAACGGATGGAGAGCTACATAAGAAAATACTGCAGGGATCAAGCATGTCGTGTATTTGCCAGCTTCAAGTGCGATTAAGGGATCTTGATCTGTGAAAGTAATTAGTTTCCTTATCGAAACCCATAGGAGAGCAATCGAGATGCAAACCAGGATAAGAGAGATTATTGCACTCCAAGTATAAACTCCTAGTTTTCGATATTGTTTTGCTCCAAAAGCTTGTCCTGATAGAGTTTCCAATCCACTTTCCATTCCTAGATGGTTGTCATGTAAAAAGATAAGCGTCAGCAATGTAAAAGTCAGAGAAAGCCAACATACTTCAACGTCTTTATGAAGATAAAAAAATGTAAATGACATAACATCAGTTACATTGCACAATAAAATTTCATATCAGGGGCACTAGAAACTTGTCAAATTTCGCTTGAACCACAACCATACATTTGCACCAACTTTAGAATACTATGAATCCTACAGATACCATAGAAGGAGGAGACAAAAGGACTGATCATGGCATCTCCTTTTTCTGCACAGCTACACAGAAACGCTATACATCCTATTAACATATGAAATCATAATAATTTGTACTAAATCATCGAAGTTGACCATCAAAACCAATAAACAGAAGCTAATAACACTCGTTTGAGAAAGCTAAAATGTACACTTAGACGCTAGTTGATTGTAAAAATGTAAAAGTGCACAGTAATCATTAATCCAATTCACCGATTCCACATCAACTCGAAGAAGTTTTTAAACGCCAACGAGGACATAAGAGTTGAAGGAATTCAAGAGCAAGTGAGGTTACCTTATCTTCTTCAAGAGACATAACATCACCAGTCAAAGCAACCCTGGTAGGTAACTGCAACACAATCATCAAACCAACTTAATACAACAATGTTCCACACTTCCGGTTACACATCAAGTTTTCTCATAACAAACCAAAATCAATGTTGTGCAACACCAACCTTTCCTATAGACTTTAGCACATTTGCAAGGGGACCAGGGTATGGATTAGCCACCGCCATTGAACCACGTTAAATCAATAACAACATTCTACAATAAAAAAAACCACAAACTCAATCAAATAAGCACATCTACTGCAAAAATCAAACTCATTTGCTCGTTCTTATACCGAATAATTCACAATTTGTACATACCAGATTATGCAAGTCCTCTTGTGGAACACATAGGTAAGGTTTTCCACTCTTGAGAAAATACATAATCCTTGATGTATGAATATCTTCTTTACTATCACCAAAACACAACTAATTTGATTATACTCATTGATTTGATCATGTAAAAGGGTTCAACTTTTCAAGGGGAAAAATGACAATTTGTTTACCTTCCTTTTGCATATGCTTTTACCGTGTTTAGATAACCTCGCCAATTTGAAGCCATTATATTCTGTAAAATCCAAAAGTAACCAGTTCTAGTTGAAATTAATTAATACAGAATAAAGGAAACCTAGAATCTCAATTTCAATCAAAATCTACGCTAGAGGTGCATTGAAATACAGAAGGAGGAAGAGAAATAAAGAAAAACAGAGAGAGATAAGAGTACCTTGCACTTGTCAGCAAATGTTAAAGCTAGATCCTTAGAACCCTTCATCCTTTCCACCAGAATTGATTGAAGAAAATCATTGATGATTTCAATTTAAATAAATCAATTGAAAAAACATCAGAAACCTATATTCACAAATAAATCAATTGAAAAAACCCTAGAATCCCCTAAAAATTCTTCTACTTACAGAGATCCATGATATGAATCCTGCAAATAACACAGTTATTCACAACAATATCTAATATCAAACAAAAAACGACAGAAATTAAAACCAAAAAGGAGATGTGGATTTAAAAAAAACCTAAGAGAGAGAGGACGAACCTGGTTTTTTGGTTGAGGAAGAAGGAACCTCTACAGATTAAATTCTTGAAAGTACATGAATTGAATCTTGATTACTAGAGTTTGAAGACGACCTCAAATAGATTTATTAAGGGAGTTCAGATTAGGTTTATTTGGATTTATTAGAAAGCTAGGGTTTGTTCTTTGAAAGCAGTTGTGTAAGTGAATCAGAAATTATAAAGAGAATTAGAAGAGAGAAAATCGTTAATGCAAGAAGTTGTTAGGGTTCTTGTTGGTTGGATTTCATGGTTCTTCAGAGCAGCTTCAGAATGAAAGACATGAAAACAATTTTGTGGCTGAGAAGTGAGAAGTGAGATAAGGAAATAGAGAAGGGAAGATAAGCCCGCTCCTCTGAAGGGTGGAAAAAATAAGAAGAACACTTGACCACTCTTTGACTTGGGCGGAAAAACAAGTCAAAGTGTTCCCTACCACACGCGCGCTTCGCATGCATGAACACCCTGCGGTTGCTATTCACAACCGAAATTTCTCTGTTGTGAAATTAGCAACTGTAACATTCCGTTGCGAAATATTAGCAATGGGAATTAGCAACGGAAATTTCGCAACGGCGCCAGTGATGTTGCTACTCTGGGTTGCTATTTCCTTAAAATGGTGTAGTGTGGATAAAGTGTCACAGACACTGTAGCTATGCGACTGTTTTCTTGTGTCAAAGTTCTTCGTTCTTCTTCCACATGCAGCAGCAGAAAAGAATTCTCCGCAACTTTATTCTTTGATATCCAGCGTACCCCCAAACTCTCCATCCTTGCAATGAGTCCCCGGATACCTTTTTATACCCAACATCCTAAGAATCTCTCATAATTAATCCCCAAATCCCTCGGCAATCAATCAAGAATACTTGGTTTTATTTTCATGCAGTTTATGGGAATATCTTCCCTGATTTAGATTCTAACGCGATTACTCCATCTTAAATCTCTCCAGCTCTCTTCTTCACATCTGTTGATCGAGTTAGACACACCTCAAACACCGGAAACCACACACAAAACACAGGAAAAGTTAACAGAACCCGTGTGAAGCTCAACCCATGTTCAATCCAAAACCCGATTATTCAACCCAGATTTATCGAATCCAACGAACATACCATCTTTGTATGGGCCTAGTAAGTGAATCTAAATCAAAAACAGTGATTGAATCTCTTCAGAAATGGCCCAAAACTCGAACCCTAATCTGGTAGTAAAACTGTGCACTTTTCCCGCCAAAAATCAAGTTTGAATTTGAGAAGATGAAGTGCCATGATCCAAAACACGGTCTCCTTTAACAACTGGATGCTTGGGGGTACCCTTATCCAAAATGAGGGTGCCTTTATCACTTTTTTCTGGGGGTCCAAATAGCACTTTTTGAGCAACTTTTTCCACACAAGTGTATTTCTCCAAAAACACCTACACAAACATAAAAACACCAAAATTAGTACAAAAATCGAGACTAACAATAGAGACACTGAGGACAATTCAGACACAAAAATGTGTCTATCACTCACCCACAACTAAGAGTTGCTGCGACCCAAAGCCGAAGACTTTATAAACAAATCTATCTCACACGAAAAAGTCTATTTTGATAGATAAATATGTCTCCCTCAAAAATACCTATGAAGTTTTGTTCCATCGTTTGATAAATCAAGGTGAACATGAACCAATTGATAATCCGGTCTTATATTCCCAAAAACATCCTAGAAATATCACTCAACTCACAATAACTTAACTATATGGTAGCAGAACAAATTATTGCGGAATCACAAAGAATGAGACAAAGAGCTTTATGATTACTTTTTATATCTTACCTATCAGAGACAAATCTCGAGCAAATCTTAGAGAGGATAATACTCAATACAATAGAATAAGTAAGATCAAAACACGCAACTACAAAGAAAATATTTGGGTCTGGATTCAGAATCCCAATGAAGTCTTTAAGTCGTTAACCTATAATGGTTTTAGGAAAAACCTAGGTTAAAGGAGAATTGACTCTAGTAAGCAACTAGTATCACACAGGAGGTGTGGGGATTAGGTTTTCCAGTTGCTAGAGTTTTCCCTTATATAGTCTTCAAATCAGGGTTTGGCAGCTTTGAAACCAAGAATCAATATTCACCGTTAGATCAAATCCTGATTTAAGATTCAAGCTAAGTTTGCTTAAAACCAAAGCAATATCTTTCCACCGTTAGATGGTCTTAGATTGTTACACAAATAAAATATACCTTCATTTAGATATGGGTAACCGTACTTAAGCGTGTATATTGAGTTGGCTCAATAACAGTTAACCGAAGTTAGCCATATGGACACTTTTGTATTAACCACATTCATCTAACAATTTTAAATCAAATGAATCTAATTGTGTTACTCATAGAGTTGTTCAATTGTTTATATTCTCATAGAAGTATACAAGACACAATTGAAACAAAATCAGATTTGATTCAAAAGAATCAATTCATGAATATTTAGCCACGGTTTGCAAAGATTGCATTCCTTAATTTATAAATGTATTTGTTCATGAGTATGAAATCATAATTAACCGATTTTAAAACTTAAACCAACTCAGTTTGCAAACGGGTACGCAAACTAGAGTTCCGTACTTTGGTCATGTCCGACAGTTAGCAAACATGTATGCATACTGTCGTACCGGACCTAACTCAGGGAAACCGTTCACGTACTGGTACGCAAACTTGGTGCCCGGACTTTGACAGTTAAAATCGTTCGCATACTGGTACGTAAACTTGGTTCCCGAACCCGAATCATACTACAACAGTTTGCATACTAGTATGCATACTGTGCTATATCTAGACAATGGTTATTTGTTTTAAACTCCCATTTCAATCATTGAAACATCCTTAGAAGATGACAATAACTCTTATCTTATAAGTAATTTTCAAGTGATCGACTGATCAATACGAAATATTCCGAGTCTACATCAAATGACTGTCTCACACAAATCATGTAAGATGTTTCAAGGCAATTTTCACATGATCATCTTTTGACTCATTATTTAGTTTCCAACAGATAAATTGTTTCCAACTAAACTCGTCAAGAATAATGATGAATGTAGTTAAAGCAAAAATCTTTCCAACACATATTTCAAGAAAGATATAAGCGAGTTAAACTCAACTCGAAATATCAAATGTGTATAACGTAAAAGTTTATATAGATATACGACTTAGTATTATTAGGAGATATAATAGAATAGACTTTTGAGTGATAGATAAGTTTTAGTCTCCATATACCTTCTGTTGATGAAGTTCCTTCAATCTCTCCTCAGTAGATCTTCTTTTTCAATCGATGTACGCAATGAAGTCTGAATCTCAACTACACATTCTATCCTAGTCCAAGACATAGCTATAATTAGACTAGAAATCAAGACTTATAGTCTTGATCACTTAAACTTGACAAACAAGCTTAAGATAGCAACGCTTGCGAGTTCGACCGAGCAGTGATCTAAAATTCTCCCCCTTTGTCAATTTTAGTGACAAAACTATCAATACATATGGATTACAAAATAAATAAATTTTGTAGCTTCTCATCCAAGATGCTTGATTTCTTTGGTTTTTCAACATTCCTTGAATTCTTCGTCACTCCAAGTACTCTAGTGATTCTGAACGTGTTCAAATCAGCATCATTGTTGTTGAAGTTTCGTAGCCATAACAATAAGAAAAAAGATGTTCCCAATTATTGTTATACAGTGTCATAGTATTATTACACAACATCAAAGTTCAATTGTATCACAACTTTTACAATAATACTATGGTGATATGTATCACTCCCCCTTAGTCAATACTTCATCTCACAATGAAAACCACTCCCCGTTACATAATGATCCATAAACCATATGTATGTAGTGTGGACCACAAAATAATTCTCCCCCTTTTTGTCAATATAAATTGGCAAAGGTACGAAAACTAGCGGGGTCATAATGAAATTCTCAAAGAGATTATTCATGACTAAAAGAGAACATATCAACTTTGTTTCGATTATTTCACATAGTCGAAACTTAGTGTATTCATCAAGCAGTTTATAAAGATACAAGATAACTCCTACAATATTCCACATCCGCACTCTGCACAAAGATTTGGCAATTAAGCACAAGTTCAATTAAGAAATCTCCCCCCATTAAATGTCATTCCCGAAAGAACAACAAGATCGACCTACTTTTACAAGAATGGAGGATTTCTTTAGAAATTAACAAATCACATGAAACATGAATTTGTATCCAGTAAACTCGAATAAATTAACCACTAGAGAACCTTAATGATTAATTTAATCGGAAACTCTCAACATAAGAAAACTTACGGGCCATAATGTACTTTCACATAGAAGTGGATCAGAGAAAGATCAATACTACGGAATATTCAAAAATTCATTATATCTTTAATCAATATTTACATAAAGACATAGACTTAACTGACATATATGAGATAATCATAGTTCATGGACGTAAACATACATATCCCATAATATTTTTGCAATATATATAACCATAAAGATTAATACTGCAAAATCATCTTCCTAATAACTTAGAATTTAAATAAATAAATCTAAAACATTGAAAGATGAAAATCGTTGGCAATATCTATGTGTGATCACAATATTGGCTATTCCAAACCCTAGTTATCCTTATTAAAATACAAGAATAAATTTTCATAAGAAGTTTCCTAGACATAATAAGATCTAACTTCTACAAAATAAACTGAAAGGATTGGACATAATCAGCCACCAGAAATCGAATAACAGCAAGTTCATCAGTTGCTTTCTTCAGTCTAGTCTTCAGAAACTCAAGATTCTTTGTTGCAATTTCAAGTTGGTCACAAACAACCCCAAAATCACAAAGAAGATTTCCAACCAATTGATATAACATCTGGACTGGAAGATCGTTTTCATGATCAACTGCGTGATAACAGGTTATGAATAGAGGGTTCTCATGAAACTCAATAAGTTTGCCAACTTCAACTTTGTCTTCCTTTTTGCATCCATCCATTGTGTGCTCCATGATATCACAAGAAAAATCTTGTGAAAACGAACGAGCATATATCAGAAGAAAAAGATTATTTTATTATATATATATATATATGTTTTTTATAGGGAAACCCTAGAGTCACACGTTTATCTTTCCAAACTTGTCAGTATTGGAACCGTACGTTCGGTCATGAAGCAAGTGCATAGACGTTCGTGGTTATGAACCAAATTCAGAACCAAGGAACCGATGGAGTCTATTTTAGAATCGTATTTTTCCAAAAGATCAAAAACAAGTTCTAAACTTACGACAGAGTAACTTACCTAAAGGAAATTAGAGCACAAGTCATTTGTCGATAAACAACAATCAACTGTCTTAAAGGAAGAACAAAAACAAGTTCTTTCAAAGCAAACAACAAATATTATTATCTCAAGAGTTAACGATCATTTATGTTACAAGTGTAATAATTAACTGGAGCAAGGCTCAACAGTAAGATGATCATTATTTTATTTTTTTAAAATAAAATACAACAAAGACCACTTTGTCAAGAAGAAGATATCTTCTTGAGAATCATGTGCATCCTCACACAGTCTCAAAGAGGACGCACAACTTTAAGTAGTCAAGTTGTAATTAGATGAGCATATTGCTGAACATCATCAGAGAAGTCAATAGAGTTAGCCTAAAGAGAATCAATAAGAGTAGGACAAGAGAAACTTGAAGTTGCTTACTTCCTTGCCTTATTAATGCTACGCTTGAGTCTATTTATACCGGTCTTGAATTCTGAAACACGATTATTGATATGAATATATTCAGGAACGGTTTATGCTTTTGATCCAAAACTTCCTTCAGTCACGGAAGAAGAATTTTTCTTACACATTAGATCAAAAAGGCAGTTATTTGTCCTTATAACACTATTATTTTTACAATTATAAAAATGTTTTGTGTTATCCTCACAGGTAAGAATTGGCTCATTACAGCACTTTCCTTGTCTGAAAGTTGGACATTTAGAACCAGTAACCTGAGAAACAGGTTTGTTTACTTCCTCAGACATCCAGATAAGAATGTTATGAAGTTTTTCATTCCGAAAGAGAAAAAGACATCTCCTTTCAAGGTGACCCTTGTTTTCGCTATAATAACAACGGGAAGGAATGTTATTAATCGTTCTCACATGAGAAGTCTTAGGAGGTTGACATCCCTTGTTCTTTGAAACTTCTGCCGCTGAAGGTAATTTTTCACTTTTGCCATCAGTGGAATTTTTCTGTTGGAAATTGATATTCGTACAAACAAAATCATTCTTGCTACTACTTGGAGCGTCTATTCCTTCATAGCCCAAACCTCGTGTATCATGATGTTTCTTGCAAGCTCCCAGCATAGTGGATAATTTTGTTGAACTAAGATTAAACTTTTTCAAGTTTTCATCCAGCATATTGACCTTGTTCTGAGCAGCGGAAATTCAGCCTCCAATTGTTTTTCCCATGAAAGAAAAATGCTTTCTCTGTCATTAAAACAACTTTGTTGAGAGCTACATCTTGCTTCAGATACAACAAGTTCTTCTTTCAACACAAAGAGATTTCGACAAAGATTTTCACATTCTGAATTCTTTGAACGTACATCTTCTTCACGATCTTTAAGAATGGATTGTAAAAGATTATATGCACAATCATAACCTTTAAATATTTTTCTCATTTTCTTGTTTTCTAGACAGAGAGGAGTCAGGAACTCAGCCAAGTAAGATGTTGACTTCTTTTTCTTAATAAGATAGTCAAAAAGCTTGATGTATTGTGAGATTTCCTCATCAACATCGTTTCCATCGTCTGAATCACTTTCATCCGAAAGATCATCCAACTGTTCATCTAGGCATGTTTCCCAGTTATACACAATTTCAGAAAATGGAGAAGATGTGAGAGATTTCTCTGGAGAAATAAAGCTTTGAACCAAGTCTGAACTGGTGATATGTTGTTTGAGATATTACTTTTGTCCATATAGTCAGATTGCTACAAACATAGATTTATGAGGTCATTGACGTGTTTTCCTGCTCTGATACCAATTAAAAAATCGGGGGTCTAACAACCACACCCAATATTTCGTTCGGAAACCTGTATGGACTAAGTCCAATATAATTCCAAGAGAATCAACTAGACAATCAGACTCAATCAAGGAAATATATTCAAGAGTTATATCTCTATTTCTCATTGTAATCAACAAATCAAACAGATAGAATCCGTGAGCCTGATTATTATGAGAAATAACTTGAACGGTAGCAAAGACCAATGTTCAAGTGTCAATCAATTTTAATCAACAACCAAAGGTTGGATTTACCAATTGATTGAATTGCGCACAACTTGTGATATTTCAGTTATATAAACAAATATAATGCGGAAAAGAAATCACTCGGACACCAGAAATTTTGTTAAAGGGGAAACCGCAAATACAGAAAAACACCGGGACCTAGCCTAAATTTGAACACCACACTGTATTAAACCGCTACATACACTAGCATACTACAAGTTAACTTCAGATTGGAATGTAGTTGATCCCTAACCAAGTCTCACACCGATTAAGGTAAAGTCGCGTTCCTTACGCCTATGAATCCCAGCAGGACTCTTGTCGAGTTGGGTACCTAGACCCGGTCTAAGTAATTTATACGTAAATCATTATGCCGAGTTGGTTGATGAGTCGTGATCAGACTGAGGCGCAGTATGGGGAACGGAGGACGCTTGTCGGAAGTTTAGCTGATTCAGCTCCCCAGACGATCATATATGTACGTCTTTCCAAAATTAATTTGGTACCACTCAAAGCATAAATGCAAAACATTAACTTCCCATGTCTTATGTCCCATCCTCTATTTTCTTTCTTGGAATTCCACACTATCGCCAGCTGCATCCTCTATTTTCTTTCTTTCATGGCCTGCTGAGTGTCTTTTGCTCGGTCAAACGATTTTTTCCTAAATAATGACTTGAAATTTTACAAAAGGGAAGAGGACAAGAGGTTTACCTAGTACTGGTGAAGAATAAACTCCCACGAGTCCACGACTGAAATACAAACAAAGCCAAAAGAAGTAAAAAAATAAAAGTACTTAATTAACTTAAAATTGCCAGTATATGGTCCCCGTGGCAGGGCCGGGCCAATAGGGGAAGCAGGGAAAGCCCCACTTCGGGACAACAAGGCCCTGGGGGCAACAAAATAGTTGTTCTGCTATTTGGGTTTTCGTTAAAAATAAAAATATTTTAGGGGCTTATTCATAATTGTGTTGTATAGCGGACATAATTGAATAGTATTAGTGTTAGTGTTAAAATGAAAGTGTTTTACCCATTCCATTAGATAATCATTACCAGCGGGATTAAAAACAAAAACAAAAACAAAAAAACAATCAGAGCTATTAGGATTTAGGAGTGAAGTTGTAAAGGTTTTCTAATTCTCATCTTTAATCGCTCATTCTTCTTTTGTATGCTTGTATATGTTCATTCTCTTGATAGTTCACTATTGTTATTGTTCGATCATTATAGGAAAAAAAATCATTGATGTAATTATGGGGGCAACAAAAAAATTGTACACTTCAAGGCAAAAACAATTCAGGATCGTCTCTGCTCGTGGCTTAAGCATTCAGTACTAAGGAGGTGTTAACAGTTCAGGTGTTTTTCCAACATGTGTATGGCAAAGCATAGCATATGACCTGGCTTAAGCATAGCAAATCTTACTGCACAACCTTTAGGTATAACCACCGCCCTCACTGTCAAAACTTGGGTCATGCTTATTGCATAAAAAATGGCTACAAGTTGAGGATGGCCGAAGGTGCAATTCGAACGGATTCGAAAAATCTTCTGGCATTTTTAACTTCGACCAACGAACCACCTTGGTAATTAATCAATGTGATAGCAGAAATCAAACTTAGATTGGCCAAAATTCCTCAATGCACCATACAACACATTTACATGGAAGGGAATGAAGCGGCAAACGACAAAACAAAGCAGCAGAGACAGCGCACTTAAAAATTTATCGCAACAATCTGGACCATTAAACACCACCAAGTGACATAGTTATGTATATTTCACACGGAGTCTTCATTTCAATTAATTCATAGCCATTTTTTATGCCGACTAATTAATCTATACCTATGGAAACCCATATAGTATTAAATACTCCTTTCGTCTTTTATTAACTGTCATATTTATCTAAAATCACAATGTTAAGGAAATATCATGGCTAACCTTATTAAATTCTAGATCAAAATTAAAAAAAAAATGAATCGGGTAATTTGAAACCCTATAACAAAAAAAAACTCATTTAAAAATGGAAAAAGAATAATATGAAAGATATTAAATATATTTGTTCTCTGTACATGGAGATACTATTTAAGAGTTTGGATTGGATTAAAATGACCTTATATAATTATAGAGAATAAAATCCAATAATACCATATAATAAATAATGATAAGTTTTGTTGAATTTCTCATAATTATTTTGAAAAATTATTAATCAATCGATATTGAATATTTAAAATATATTTTATTTGGTAAATATAAAATATGTGTGCCAGCACGGTATACAAGGCACATACGGTTATTCATATATTGTGCCCATGTGCCTTGATGTGCTTTGCTTTGCTTTGCTTTTGATTAATAAGCACGACACAACACAACAAGTCTTAAATTCCTAGCACCACACAGCTCGGCATAGAACATGCTAGGCATGCTTCTTCTTGTTCTGTGCTGGCACGGAACGAGACGACTCATTTTACACCTTTAGCCGAGTCCATTAACCCAAACCGAATGCAAGCAATAAAACAAATACACCATGCAGCAGGAATTTTACCAAAAATGTAAAAAACTACAAAACGTGCATCCTTTTCACGGCCTTTTCTGGTCTCATCTTTACTCACATAACTTCTTCTTTAATGTCTAAACTCTAAACCACTATTTGTCCTTCTAGTTTTTAATACTGCAATGCAAAATACAAGGACAACATCTTTAAATTCCTCATGAAGGTACATTTGCTCTCTCTGGTCTCTTTCATTTCATTTTATTTTTTTTATGGGAAGAATAAAAAATATTACATTAACTAATTGGAAGCCTAACAAGCTGAGCTCCAACAATATATTACTACATTAATTGAACATGTTGATGTGCAAGCCTACCAGGAGCCTCATGAGTAACCTAGCCAAAGGGGCCGAAGCGGATTGGGGCTGAGATTGTGTCATAAGGGCAAACTAACTCTACCTTCCATGTTAATTTCTGCAATATTACATCATTGGCGCTCGAACCTGAGACCTCCCGCAACGCATGAAACTTTGCGAAGAATAATAATTTATTAAATAACGACCTCTCATTTGAATCATATACCACTCTCTCTGTCCTCTCCTCTAAAAATCTGTTGCTCCTCCGATGGAAGCACAACTCGCAGAATCTGCTCTTTCGCATGAAAATGAATACCTTTGGTTTACAAACCAAGTAGAGGAAATTGATATTAACAAATGTAGTCAAGGGTTTTCATTGGATTTTCCAATCTTACTCAAGGATTCTGAAAATAGGTTAATAAGTCAAGAACTCAATCTTATAGATAGTTTTAATATGGATTCTTCGTCATCTACAGATAAGATTGATGAAGAAGCAGAATCAGAAGAAGCAGATCAAGGACTAGTAAGGGTATATTCTTGTAACTATTGTTGCAGGAAGTTTTTTAGCTGGCAAGCATTAGGAGGACATCAAAATGCACACAAACGAGAGCGTACTGTAGAGAGTACAGATCGACTTCATAGGATTACTTCCGCTGCAGCTTCTTTCCGTTATGCTAACATGAGAAAGCACCACCAGGTACTCTCAACTACCGTTGCTTCTTTACCTCTTCATGCAGGTTGTCTCAGTAATAATAGATTATTAAAGGTTCAAGCTCAATCTGCATTTAACGAACCCACATCATCTTTGCGGTCTAATTCGTCTCATTATAATCTATATGGACAACATCATCGTGAGCAGTTATCATCATCAAGATTACCCATAGTGGATCATCAACCAGCAGTCGGTCAGTTACCTTCTTTTGTACATGGGTCAGTGCAAAAGCTTAACGATGGGTTACTTGGTGGCAGTTTTCAGTTGCAGGGTACTGGTGCTGGTTTGAAGGGTAATAATAGTTCAAATCAAGGAGACGCGACATATATTGATTTGGCTCTTAAGCTCTAAGTTAAAATTTACTCAAGTTATTAGGGTTTCTTTAGAGTGAGTATGTTTGTTTTGGTAGTAAAATCTTCTTCTTCTTCATCAAAAAAAAAAAAAAAGTTCGTTTTGGTAGTTACTTAAATTCCAGTGATTCTAGTCCTTTTGGTTTAAATTTTCCAGTAATAAATAATCTTAGTTTGTTTCCTTTTTCTTAGAACATGGCAGCTTACAGCCCCTGCCAAATAAAGTAGTAAATATATACTGAACTAGTAAAGTGGCAAATGATCGAGTACCCTTCTAGATTTATGCAAGAGTACTTCATCTTTCCGTAGAACTTCGATCCTAGTTCACACCGACTGTGTATATGCATAGCTCCTCATACCTTAAAGACAAAAAGGTTAAGGAAAATTTTCTTACTGCTCTACTATCTGTAGCGACACCACAGATTACAGACATGAGTTAGAAAGTTGTGAGTCTTGGGACGAACTTTAGAGCTAAAGACTGCATAATTGATCCAGCTGACTCCCTTGGAATAATATCCTTAGGGTTCCAATCTAAAGCGTTGGAACAGCAACTTGAGTTAATATATAAGCAGGGTACCTGAAACAATAAATACAAACACATGCCGTGTATAAATATAAATGACTCGAAACTTTTGAATAAACGGTGAAATGGAGAATTGCTAAAACGTTGCTTATTTCCATGGAAACTTCTCACAACCACGTAGCAAAAGAGATGGACAGTGGGATTAAAGTGGGCACCGGAAATATCGTAAATCATAAGCATCACAGCAACGGCAAGTCCCCAGGTTAGAGCAATTCAAGGGAAAGTCACCCCCTTATCATTGTTTAGGTTCGCGCTTGCTGCAGCACATTCAGCGAATACGCATGAAATGTGTTCCAGTTCTTTCGCAATCAACTAAGCTAGTTGAAATTGCGTTACAAGGTTTTAAGGCATCTCCGTCCCACCTTGTGTGTTACAAGGTTTTCGCATGAAATCTGAGTTATAACCCATTATTATAAAATATGATTAGCTTTGTACCTCACTACCTTGTGTGTCTTTAGCCAAAGTTAGTATGGGTCTCTCTGTTGATGCTGGTCATGCTGCATGGTCAGTTTATCGACGTAATCTTTGTGCCTTTGAAAAGAACCCTAATTTGGGGCAGACCCAATAATTTTGGGGCATACACCCTTAACAGGCACCCCCACACAAAATTATAAGGGCTGCCCTAAATCTTGTTAAGTTACTATAATACCCCTGCCTAGTTTAAATTACAATACTACCCTTCCACTTAATTAAATTCTAATCCTAAAACAATCCCACTAATTTAACCCATCCCACTAATTAACCAACTACCCACTAATTAACCATTACCCACTAATTAACCCATCCTAAATTCTAATCTTAAAAAATAAAAATTAAAGTTTTAAAAACCCAAAACCCTTCTCTCTCCCTCTTCTTCTCATCTTCTTCTCCAAATTTTCTGAAGATTTCTTCGATTAAGTTCTCGATTAAACACATTCATGGCACCTCGTGTTAAGCGATGCCCTAGAAATATGGTGTTGAATCCTTCTCTAGCTTCCGTAGCATCTCAATCTAGGGATTTTGAAAAAGATGGAGATGAAGTGGATACCGGATCGATTGGTGTTGGAGAGGGAGAACTAGAGGATGATTCTTTAAAATTGCACATAGAAAGGTATTTCCCACAAACCCATTGTTTATTTTTGCGTATTTCGTTGATTTATGACATGTAATCGATGATTCTTCTAGGTTATTGTTAGTCTCAGGGTGATGTTCGGCAGAAATGTCGCAGCCGAACTTGTTTTTTTACACAGATGAAGAACAGTTCGTCTCTAAATTAGTAATATTTTGAATATCGTATTAGCCGAACTTTATTACCCTTACTTCTGGTTACATTGTTCGGCTCATTGTGATAAAGTTCGAATGTGCCGAACCTATGTCTGACCAAGTCTAACACTGTTGTGCATTTTGTTCGGCTCATATTGATTAAATTCGTATGTGCCGAACTTGACACTGTTTATGGCCAATAGGTTCCTCTAAACTTGTCCAGTTATAGGTGAGTTATGAAAATGTGTGGTAGAATCATATTTATTTAATTTGAAAAACTAATTAATTAAGGTTTGTCATTTGTTTTAGCACCCATCCGGGAAAATTCAAAGACAAGCTTAAAAGGAGAACAATGGAAGTGACTCCTTCTAACTCAAAAACTCCCAAACCTCGGGGTGGCGGCACAAAGAACTTACATGCAGGAAAAAGGGGTATTGACATGACTTGCCCTTTGCCCGTAGAACAAGAGGATCACAATGATGAAGAAGGTCAAGAAGAATAAGAACTAGAACAAGAACAATGACAAGAGAAAGTTGTTAAATCAAGGGAGACATGTAAGCACATTCCTCATCCGGATAATGTTATACGTCCTCGCAGGGATGGTTTGCCCCATGGTCTCCCTGAAGATGGTGGAAGACTGTTGATTGGCTACAAGGAGTCATGGGCCAAGAGAATTTATGAGACTCCGGATCACATGGATACAATCCGCGTACTTAGACACCAAAGCGCTGCACATTGGGATATTTTCAAAGAGGCTCTTGAGGTGGTGGCTTTAGTACAAGGCTCTGGTTTATGGCCTGCTATTTTCTATGCACAAGAGGAATTTGATGCAGTTGCAAACTCAGCCTTTTGTGAGAGATTATGTCCGGAGACTTACACATTTCATCTCCCCTTTGGCGAGATGTCAATTACTCCAGATGATGCACAGAAGATTAGTGGTCTTAGAACGCATGGGAAAAATGTGTACTCAGCGATTTATGAAATGACTTGGGATGAGTTGTATGTACTTGCTGAGGAAACTCTTGGTTGGCATAAAGACAAAACAGAATTGGAGTTTGCTTGCGCTGCTAAAGAGGTGAAGTTTGTGGATTCTAGCACAAAGAAGTTGAAGAAAATCAAGTTGACCACTTTGAAAAAGTGTTTTGGAAACACAAATGAGAAAATTTCAAAGGGGGAGTTGGTTATGGACGAGCTCACAGCTAATCACACTGCTACCGCGTATTTGTTGTATACTTTAGGAAGTGTTATATTTCCCGATAACAGTGGGAACAAGGTTAATGCTCAATACCTCCAATTGTTAAGGGATTTTAAAAGCTTCCACAAGTACTCTTGGGGAACCGCAACCCTTTCTTTCCTATTTGAGCAACTTGGAACTGCGTCTAGGTTAACAAGTAGAAACATTGGAGGTTATTTCACAATGCTTCAGGTAAGTTTACACATTGAAGTTCCATTTTCAAGAAAAACTCAGCTTTCAATTTTGTTTTTTGGGTATGCCGAACCTATTTTTCAAACGGTTCGGCTGTTTCGAATTTAATTTACTTAGCCGAACTTAGTTGGTTCGGCTTTAAACGTTTTTTGAAAATAAGCCGAACTTGCTTCTGTTTCCCAAAGTTTACAACCTCTATGATCAAATTCTACTGATCCTAATAAATAAGTTTTGTGTTTTTTTTTATATTGTTGGTGTAGGTACGGATATATGACCATTTTCCGGATTTGAATCTAGCCAAGGAAGATGAGAAATGGGTAGACACATTCCCTACCTCGGGAAAATGGAGTTTCAAGGAAAATAAGAAGAGGAATAAAAAGGAAATCTTGATAGCTTTGAGAGAAAAGTTAGACTCTTTGATTGTTGAACAAGTTGTATTTCAACCATACAAAAAGGATGAAGAAAATGATGAAGTTGTTGAGGATTAGGATATGCCATTGGGGATGTACTATGGGCCATTGTTTTATCCCAAAAGATTTACAGTATTTGATCCCCGTCGAGTACTTCGTCAATATGGATTTATCCAAACGATTCCGGTGCTAGAGGAATTAAAGTTCAAGTTGTTGCCCAAGTGTTCTAAGGGAACAAAGAGTATGGAAAGTTCATGGAATGCCGAATATGATCCCGATCCTAACATTGGTCAGAATTCATGAAGCATTCACCAATGAAACAGGTAATCCAAACAACCGGGATAGCGCTTCCATGTTTTTTCGAATAGAAACAATCAAATAAAAACGTTAGGGACTTCATAGCTATGATTCGGATTGTGAATCAATATCGGCTTAAAGGTGAAACAAATGATGAGGTTGTTGTTCAAGCTCTAGAGGAATGGCGAAGATGGAAAGGAAAAAATTTCAAATACCAAGCTCACTACAACATCCTTAGAAAGTTTGTCATAACTCGCTTTGGTTATTAAATCCTTGTAATTTTTACTTTGTAATGGTTAGTGATTTTGTAATGGTTAATTTGTAATGCTGATTTTATGATTTCAAACAATTGCAGGGTATACATTATTGGTTCGGCTGTTTAATTAAATTATCTATTAGCCGAACCATATAATATACAACATGTTATCAGGATCGGCTGATTAATCAATATTTCGAATAAGCCGAACCTTACACTTAAGTTTGAATACATTGCATCACTAACGGTCGGCACGAACAAATTTTCAACTTTAAACCGAACCATACAATGTATAAAATCTTATTAGGATCGGCTTATTATTGAAAATATCGAATAAGCCGAACCAAGCACTGTGTGTTGGAATTTTTAGAAGCACCAAAGTTCGGCATAAAAAATCATAAACTGTAAGCCGAACCTTACAATATATAAAATCATATCAAGATCGGCTTATTATTGAATATTTCGAATAAGCCGAACCTTTAACTGAGTGTTGGATTACATAGCAACACTAAAGTTCGGCACACACAAATCGTCAAATGTAAGACGAACCATTAACTGAAAGTTCTTTTTCTTCAAATCTTTGCACCAAAAAACAAGTTAAAAAACCACAAAATATTTTCAATTCATAAGATGCGCTTTAGGATACATTACATAGCATTCATAATCTCATATCAACCTAGGCATCCGACGAAAACAAAATGCAAAACAATTATACATATTAGAACAAGTACTAGGGTGATCCTAACCTCACAACATCTTCTTCGTCATCTTCAGAAACATCTTCTTCATCATCCTCGAAAACAATTTCTTCATCCTCATCATCCATTACAAACACTAGTCCAGGTGGAAGAGGTGGATGCAAACTTCTCCAAAGCTTCATCTCCGTAGCGTAATTTGCACACCAATCCATAGCGTAATTTTCTTCAAAAACAGGCCAAAAGGCTTCAGGAGACAATGGAGGTATTGGGCAACCGGGTCTAAGCTTAAGACCGATATAATGGCAGCCTTGAACAAATGCAATGATAATTCTTCTATCTTTCACACTCTCATTGCAAGGCTTTGTTGGCGACGCGTAGGTGGAACAACTCCCGGCCCTCGCAAAAGAATGAACAACACAATTAAAGGTCTCCGCGATTAAAAACCCACATATCGGCATTTGCATCCAATGATCACGTGTGATGACTGCATCCCCATGTAAACGTCGTTCAAAACTAATGAACTCTTGTGCGACCCCGTGGTCTCCGCCACCTCGCATCATTGACTTGTAGAAGTCCCTGTTTCGGCGTAGAGTTTGTAACAATCTTTGACGAATATGATTTACTTCATCCCCTTGGGCAACCGGTTGGTTCCCATCCTTAAAAGTCCTAGTTGTTCCGCGGTGACATGGAAACCACAATTTCCATCCCCTTCGACATCGTCCATGGATATAATAAACTCATGAATGGCTTCGGGTAGGTTCTCCAAGTAGTTTCAGTAAATCATATTAGAAGGTCTCAAATACTTCCCCAAACTATCTCTTTTAGGACCCTTCATTTTCCCTTCCGCATATATGGTTTTTTTTCTCCTTTTGCTTGGGAAGTGGCGTGGTCTTTGTTGTTTCCATTTGTTGAGATGGAAACATCTTACCTTTAAGCTTTACGTCTCCTTCCAATGGTGGAGGACATAGAGGACCACTATTCTTAACATCTTTGTTACTTGTTTCACCTTTACCCTTGCTCGGTCGACCACGTTTCCTTGATAGCTTCACTTCATCCATCTTGTCTAACTTCTATATTGCCTTCTTCTCTTCTTCGTACTTTGCATCATGGTACTCCACCCCGCAAGGATCCCTTGTGGTAGGTGTTTGTTTTTTGGTAATAGCATACGCTCTTGCTCTCTGATCTTGTGGGTTTTCTTTCGTGGGTGGCCTACCTTTTTGTGGCCCCTTTTCCGGTTCTAATATACCTTGTTGGGTGTGAGGATAGAGGATTGGCATCATGTTTTCCCATAAGATTCGTTTATGAGGTCGCAACGTCCCACGATACATTTCAGCCAACCTTTTTCCGTAAGGTGTATCCCAAATCTCTACATCATCGTCCTCGTCGGGCATAGGATCACTACTCAATTGTTTCCAATGAGGATCAATAGCCTCAAAAGGTATCCTACAATCCTTTTACCGAAGTAGTTCATGCCGACACGGAAGTCCCATGCTTTCCCTCATTTTACAAACACACTCTTCTTGGGAGTTAGGGTCCATTTTGTCCATCAAATCCACTTCCTTCATTACAAGTTCAATGCACAAATGAGAGACCATATGGGTTAGTCCCAGGAGACACTTATCATTCGGGAATTCATCATGCTTCATCATTAGATTTTTTCGAATAACGCTCTAATTCTTATAACGTCACTCATGAAATAGTCTTCCATTGCGTCAAAAACCGTGACGAACGTGTCCACGCACCTAAATAAATTCTTCTTCAAACGATAGTGAGCCGACTCTACCATACTTGTAGCTTGGTTGTCGAAGTGCTTGTGGTGGTTTTTAAATGCACTAACAAATCTATGTGCGTTCGTATCCAAGAATTGCTTCCGTAAATATATAATGATTTCTGGGTATTTGACGCCCCAATTCGCAATGAGCTTTGCAACATTTTCTTCAAATACTTCTTCGGTGATGGACCAAGTCAAAGCTTCCCAATCATTGTGGAAACATGCCTACATCCTTTCATTAGACTCATATGCTTCCTTGAATTCTTTCTTCTTCACTTCTCGTTCTCCATCCGGTAATGTAGCAATCTTCTCTAGCTCTTTCAACTTGAGCGGTTGGATTATCCCTTGGCATTTCTTCCTAACATTATTCCATACATGAAAGGTACAGAGAAAGTTTTGCGCGTTCGGAAATACCTTCCTTATATCAAACATCAATGCCGCCTCTTGGTCGGTAACCATGACCTTTGGAAGAGCATCCTCCTGGAAGATTAACTTCACTTATTCCAATGCCCACACATAGCTTTCTTTCAACTCATCATGCAAAAAACAAAAAGCAACGGTGAAAGGTGACTTGGTTGATGTATGACCAACAACGTTCATCAAGGGCATCTCATACTTATTAGTCTTGTAAGTGCAATCCAATATGATAACTTGTGGGAAGCATAACGCCAACTTTACGCATTCCGGATGCGCAATAAAAAGGTGCGTCACATGGCCGAATTCATCCAATTTATTTTGGCAAGCATAGTTCTTCTTTTGCGCCAACCACAATAATTGTTGCATCACCAACCTACCTTGCAAATCCTTTCTTCTCAAAGTACTTCTCGCGTTATAGATTTTTTGCAACGTAGTCTTGTTATTCTTATCATCCGCCTTCAACTTGCTAAGAATTTTAGAGGGAGCCAGACGTGCTCGTGTCATTTTATCTAGATCCACATATTCATGAGGTTTGATTCGTCCGACTCTATAATGTCCATGAAGATCCTTTGGACGTGGGTGGTTATGACGGCAATCCATATCTTTATTCATTGTGAAAATTTCTTCATCTGCGTTCCAATTTAAGACGATCTTGAAAGGACAATTTATCTTCGTTGTTTTAATCTTATATTTTTTTCCGGTCTTCCAAACATATGGCATACTTTTTTTCTTCTTGCTTACTTTCTTCCCGCCCCTCTCACAAACCATCTCAACCCGCTTCTTTCGGCTATTTATACCTTTAACTAGGACGCAATTGATTTTCCAAGCATGTTCCTCAACCCATTTAACAGCTTCTTCTTTGGTTTTCCATCCACAAGTACAAAACTTTAGTTTTATTAATGATTTTGCATACAACATACTTGAAAATTAATAAATAAATAAACTACGTTATTTACCTACCAAGTCAGTTTGGAAGTGATCTCTAGTATCTTCATGAATGACATCAACAGGCGGTGGTTGATCCTCCATAGTTTCCATTTCAGCAACAATCTATGACAATATCGCACAGGTTTTGGGTAAGGTTCGGCTATCACGAACAACTATATGAAAGCCAAACTAAGGGTTCGGCTGATTCGCGTTTGACTTATAAAGCCGAATTACATGTTTAACATGGATTCAGCCTATTTGGGACTAATATTATAAGCCGAACCATAACACTTGAAATTTATAAAAAATTCTAAAAACAAAAATTATGGTTCGGCTGTAGAACGAGTAAGCCGAACATTACACTGTAACTCGTATATTTTTTTAGATATGGTTCGGCTTACAATTTTACCTCACATTTGAGCCGAACCTTGGAAATTATTTGGCGCGAAAATAATTGAATGACAGTTCGGCGTACAAATTTCTCAATCGAATAAGCCGAACTGTTCTTGTTTACTATGATTCGGCTGCTTCGGCATATATATTAGCTGCCGAACATTACTCTGTTGCGCCGAACAAGTTGCAAAAATCATAACTTTTGGTGAAATCAAGCTACAAAACGGACATTAAACAACTTATACAACCATACATGTGTATTATTAGCATTGGGTTCTTCATCTATATACTCATCTTCGGGATTTGGCTCCATAAATGAATCATCTTGAGCTTGAGAAAAAAGTTGAGTTTGGGTAAAATCATTTTCATAATCCAACAAATCAGCCATTTCCGGATCTCCATCGTAATTGATATGTATTTTCCTAGCTTTGCGTGATGAAGATTCACCTTCCTCGCTCGAATTTGTATCACACATCCCTCAATATTCACAAAGATCACAAACAAAGAAAAAAAAAACTTTTTTTTTCCTCCCCTCCTTCTTTCCACTTTCTTTTTCTAAACTCACTCACTAATTTAAACAAAAAATTATTATCATTAATTAACACTAAACTAATTTAAATCATTAACAATTAATTAATTAGTATTATCACTAATTAAACACTAATCTCATTAGGGGTATTTTAGCATTTTTGAAAAATGCAGGATAAGGGCCACCCTTGATATACTATTGGCACCCATGTTTTTGTCCTATATGTATGCCCCCAAATTTTTGGGTCTGCCCCAAAATAGGGTTCTTTGAAAACGCCAGAGTTCAGAATTCAAATGCTTGCAGTTTGCGTCGGCCCATCCTTTCACAGTGAATGGGCTTTTCCAATCACTCTACCTAAGTCACCATTTTATTCCCTTATAGGCGACATCGATCATGCATCGAGAACTTAACAACATTGTGTTGTGTAGATAGAGTGAAGGTTTAGTAAGTGTTGTGAGTTGTTAGTCTCCCCAAACATTCCAAGAGCCACCCTACTGTATTGAACTTTCGTGAAAAAACCCTCTAATTAAGCTTATGATTATAATCCTTTTTCCTCTGAAATCATGAAATGCAACGAAATATGTTCCCAAAAAAGATTTTGGTAAGAAAATATCTCTCCCTTCACTCCACGCAATCTCCCCTTTTTTATCTGATTATAATTTTGTCTACCAACATCCCAGAAAAATCTTTTTTTGATAAGCATGGGAGCACTATAATGTACTTAGCTTCTGCAATATATGTATACTGATTGAAAAAAGTTGCAGCAGAAGTCAGTTAAATACAAAAATATAATTGGAAATGTTATTTGGACCACCAATTCGCGATGTGTTCGGGTGCAAGAATTCGGGATTCTGGCTTGAATCTATAGGCTGCTGCCATTAACTCCAGTTGCACCTTAGACTCACGCTACTCTCTCACACCTTTTGTTGATCTTCTAATGAAAAAGCTTTGAGGACCCGATTTTCCCCATTGGTAAAAAGTTTCAGACCCTCATTTAGCGGTGTTAGATAAAAGGTTGTTAAATATATAAAGGATGGTCCATCAAGACCAACTTATAAGAGTTGTCGAACACACAAGAAAAGATCATCATCATCATCTTTTTCTACAGTCCCTAATCCCTGTCAATTATCAATGATTCTTGTTGCACCGCACAAAAAACCACTCTTTAATCCCAAAATACCACCAAAAGGGGATGATGAACCCTTCTAAGAAAAGGTGATCTCAAACTGAATGTTATATAGACCCTGTAGGAAAAAATGGTGTAAGGAGCAGTTTCAAAGTTGTTTGTTGGGACAGTCCACCAATCATCTTTGGCCAATTCAATTGTTGTAAACGGGCGGGTTGAGCACTAAAATCAGCACGTGCAAACTGTAGTTGATAGAGAAAGAAAATGGAAAAAGGAGATGAATGTTGTGAAACTGGAGGCATATGAAATGGTCCTGCGCCTAGTACATATACAAGTCTTTTTTTATGGAAAATACAAATTTTGATTTATTTAGGGTTGTGGGGCTTTCTCTATGGTTGGGGAGGAGCTTATTATCAATCATAAACTTTTCTACTTTTTAGTATTATCCTCCATTTTTATATCCCCTTAGACTTGACACTTTGAAAGTGAAAAAAAAAAGGGTTTCTCTTTTGGTATTCTACTCAAATGTTCTTTCTTGTTGGTATCACCACTAACATTATCAAACATCTTTCTTTTATCCACTTACAGAATTTTCTCTTGCCCAAAGATTAATGGAAGAAGTACTGATGGTCTTTTTTTGTTGTTGGGCATCCATAGTGGGGTACTGTGGGTGTTTATTATCCCATAGAAGAGAAGTATCTTATCCGCTCACAGTACCGTATCCTAATGTGTGGATTTTCCATATATCTAGCATTTCTAATTTGTGAATTTCAAACTCAAGTCACTAGTATCATCGTTCAATAATTTTATCACTGTATTACAGTTGCACCGGCTTCGAATCTTCCAATTACAACGGGGTTCATTGTAGGAAAAATATTTGGTGGGGGCGTTTTATGATGGGGGTATGGGGGCCAAATCATGTCTTAACACGTGTTTTTGCTATAAATTGATTCCATCAAATTTTGTTTCCAAACATAAAAAATAAGTATATTTTTAGTGAAAATAATAATTATCTTAATTGCCCCCATCAAAAATTTACTCCTCACTATATAGTGAATTCACTATAAAAACAAATTGCAAGTAAAATCAACACTGGTATACTATATTAGATAGCAGTGACGGAACCGGGGGATTACTGAGTACTTAAAACGTATCCAAAAGTTCTTTTCGAGGTATTTCCAATAGTGCTTCGGTCCCCCCGCACACAAAGACAAATCCTTTCCTAAGCAATGACATACGCAATGACAAAATAGACTAATGGTAATCATCAAACAAATCTACATGCTTGGGTCTATAAAAAGCCGTTACCCAAGCAGCCACTAACCCACTTTACTAGAAACCAGTACTAGTCGAGGAGCAAAATAAGAAATATACAAAAGGGTTAGTTACCATAGGCCGGCCTTTCCATATCACTAAACCTATCATAATGTGGTTGACTTTACCACTGTTGACTAATATTTTCAATGGTCAAACATTGAATCATGAATTTTTGTTTATTTTTTGAATCATGATGATGTGCACCGACTCATTAAGTAGTTTTCTAAAAAGATTCTGCACTGTGACAAAAGTGGCTGCTGCAAAATAGATCTCCTCTTGATTAAGACAAAGAGATTGTTCTTTCAAAGGGGCAACCAAAAATACATGGCTGATAATGAGGGTGCTGCCCGGGGTGTACCGAGCCGAAGGCAACGGATGTTTTGTCTTATTTAGTTTCTGGTACGCCCCCAAGCAAATAGTGGTAATCGAATTATTATCCCTCTTTTTTTTTATAAAAAAAAAAGGAGACCAAGCATCTAGAAAGATTGAGTACTCCAAGTTACATCATCTGCGATGCCTGTGCCAACTCTAGCAACAAGGCTTTCTCTTAAAATAAAGTTATCTCTTAAAGTAGAGTTCAAATCATAAGGTTTTAGAATGATTCGTAAAGCATGCATGATAGTATGTAAATTCATTCCTCTCCAAGTGGAGTTGGTGAAGAGAATTGATTGTCGAGCCATCTTGGCAAGGTTGATTGCTGCATAGTTTTGTTGAGCAGTCACTCCAGTGAGCTTCACTAGAACAAAATCAATTGGATGATTTTTGGTGGTGCTGTCCTGTTGTTGTAAGTTTTGTCCGTCGAATCTGTGTTGAACTTTCCATTGGTACTGAACTCTAATGGCTTGAAGAATATCGTCAGTCTCTGCAGCGAATGTGATGTTAGCTTGCTGCATGGTTTTTCCCCAAGTCAGGGCTAGTTGAGCTCCTCTGATGGACTGCTCTGCTCTGCTGGTTCCAATTGTAGAGTCTTTAAGATTTCTGGTTCCCATACATTGACCTGAGTAAGACATAACAATAAGAGAGTAGTTAGTATAAGATTGAGTCTCACTAGTAGCTTGATGGAGATCAGCAGGATCAACATGTATGCTAATAGTGATTCCAAATTTATCATTTATTTGCATGTGTTGCCTGTAATTCTCATGAGGAGTGTTATTGTTGTTGGGTTGATAGTAAGGATTATTTAGGATATTCCCTGGTTTCTTGTGGATCCTGGAATGAATGCATAGGTGTTGGGTAATAGCTTGAGCAGTAGCATGGGTGGTTGGAGTGATCTTTCTGAAGACCCAATCACACATAGCCTTCCAGATGAACCAGCAGATGGTAGCATAAGTTTCCTTCCAGCTAGCCTTCGTGTTATCATCATGGAACCATTTGTTGAGCCAATCATGGAAAGAGTTAAAGTTGTTGAAGAGGCTATGATGTTCTCCAAAAATCTTTCTCCAAACTTCAGAAGCGGCTGGACAGGATAATAGAACATGTGTTGTATCCTCGATGCCATTTTTGCAGTGAGAGCATATTGGATCAATGTAGTTTAGAATGCTAGCTGTTTTGGCATTAGTTGGGAGAATGCCATGAGCACATTTCCAGATGAAAAGATATATAGCAGGGTTGGTATCAAGATTCCATATTTTACTTCATGGTGCAATTTGGACTTCCATAGCATATTTTTCTTGTATCTGTTTGTCATATAAAGAGTTGACAAAAAAATTATTGTTGGTGTTGAGGGGCCAAATGATTTCATCCTGCTCATTCTGGGAGTGGGGTGTTTGAATGATGAGATGTTGGATTTGAGTTGTAAACCATTGGTTTAGGATACTTATGTCCCAATCTCCATAGGTGTTGATAAGTTGGTTAACAGTTGTGAGGTTTTCTGGACAGAGGGTAGGTTTAGTGAGTCTTCCAGGATGGTTGGGAATCCATCTGTCCTACCAGATGTGAATTTTCATTCCATTACCCACCTTCCAAGTGTAATACTTCTGTATCAGAGCTATGCCCTCCAGAATTCCCTTCCAGATCCAAGAGTCAGAGATTTTTGGTTTTGTATCAACTCTTATGACTTCAGAATGGGGAAAGTGGTAAGCCTTCATTGTGCTGCTCCATAGAGAATCTGGCTCAGAGATTAGTCTCCAAGCAATCTTGGTGAGCATAGCCATGTTAAAAAGCTTCATATTCTTGAACCCCAGACCTCCCAGCTCTTTGGGTTTGTTAACTGCATCCCATGCAAAGTAATAAACTTCTTTAGATTTATCTTGTTCTTTATTCCAGAAGAAGTCTCTTTGAATGGCATTGATCTCCTTGCAATTAGCCTTTGGGATTTTGAAGCAATTCATTTTGTATATACTAGTTGTGGAGGTTATAGATTGTATCATTGTCATCTTCCCAGCTGTTGAGAGGTTTGTTTTCCATCCAGGAAATCTGAATTTGAGTTTGTCAACACATGGCTTGAAGGCTTGAATCTTACTTCTAGTAGTGAAGAGAGGATATCCTACGTATTTGTCTGTTGTGTTAATCCTTTGGACCTTCATAGTGTTACTTATGTTGTCAGCAATATCTGGAGCAGTGTTTCTGATGAAGAAGATACCAGATTTGGAAAAGTTGATAAGTTGTCCTGAAGATTTTCCAAACTCCTTGAAGATGTGGATGAGTTTGTTGCATTCCTGAATATTAGCTTTGCAGAATATCATGCAGTCATCAGCAAAAAGAAGATGGTTAATAGCTGGAGCATCCTTGCAAATTTTGACTCCATGTATTTGTTGTTGAATCTCAGCATGAGTCAAATATCTGGAAAGGGCTTCCATGCAGAAGATAAAAAGATATGGGGATAAGGGGTCCCCTTGCCTTAGACCCCTAAAAGGTTTGAAGAATTTTCCTGGAGATCCATTGACTAGAACAACCATGCTAGTGGTGGAGATGCATTGATAGATTAAATTGCACCAATGAGAGCTGAAACCTATTTGAGATAAAACTTGAAGGAGAAAATCCCAGTTCACTCTGTCAAAGGCTTTAGACATATCAATATTTATACCCATTAAACCATTACTTCCTTTTTTTTTCCCTCCTGGTGTTCATATGATGAATAATTTCATGGGCTATAGCTATATTATCAGATATTTGCCTTGAATAAAAGCAGATTGAAAAGGGGATATTATTTTGGTTATAAGGGGTTTTAATCTTTGGGCAATGATTTTGTAGGTTGTGTTGTAAAGGGAGATGGGTCTGAAGTGAGCTGGTGTGGTAGGTTTTTCATTTTTGGGAATAAGGGATATGAAAGTGGAGTTCATCTCTTTAAGGATATGACCAGTTGTGGAAACAATTTGAACCATATGGGTAATGTCCTCCCCCACAATGTCCCAGTTAGCTTGGAAGAAATTTTGGGGAAAGCCATTAGGACCTGGAGCTTTATCTCCAGCCATACTAAAGAGAACATTTTTGATTTCCATGGGATTAGGTGTTCTGAGAAAGTTTTGGTTTTCCTGATCAGTGATAGTAGTGGGTATGAGTTGGAGGATGAAAGGGTTGATGGTAATGGTTTCAGTTGTGGCCATACTGGCAAAGTGATTGGTGAAAGTGTTGGTGATTTCAGAGGTGTCTTGTATCCAGGAGCCATCTTCCCTCTGAATAGAGCCATCTTCCTTCTATATCTTTTCTTAGCAACAATATGAAAGTAACCAGTATTTATATGTCCCAACTTGATATGTTGGTCTCTGCTTTTAGTTTTCCAGAAAGCCTCTTGAATATGATGCCAGTGTTCAACTTGGAGTCTTGCTTCTTTAATCTCTGCTCCTCTAGTAAATTTAAACTGGTTTTTAGTTATCCAATCTAGATGTTGTATACTCTGTTCTAGATTAGTTTTTATGTTCCCATAATCCGCCTTGTTCCATTTCTTCAGCCTGACTTTTATATCTATTAATTTCTTTGCTATTTTTATGGCTAGGGAACCTTTATGGGTTATTTTCCAGCAGTCAGCTATAATGAGTTTACAGTCTTCATGATTAAGCCAAGGGCCAAAGAATCTGAAGGGTATTTGACCAGGTTTCCAATTGGGACTGGTATTGAGGATGATAGGGTTGTGATCAGAACCAATGGTTGTGAGGTTTGAAATGGTGGTATTAGGGTGTTTATCTAGCCAAGTTTCATTTGCTAGACCTCTGTCTAGTCTTTTTTCAATGAGTTGATGACCAGTTCTCCTATTTGTCCAGGTGAAAGGACATTTAGTGTAGCTCAGATCAGATAAATTAGCTTCTTCAATCTTGTTTAGAAAAAGATTAGA
The DNA here is from genome assembly GCA_023529315.1 of Papaver bracteatum. NCBI lineage: Eukaryota > Viridiplantae > Streptophyta > Magnoliopsida > Ranunculales > Papaveraceae > Papaver > Papaver bracteatum. The sequence goes on from JAJJWX010000742.1 coordinate 2,650,109, forward strand.
TTCAGCTTGGTTAATAGGATGGTGACTAAATTTCTCATGTTAATGTAATACAAAGTTACAATCCCCCATTATCAACCAAGGTAGAGTGTTAGTATCACAGGTGTTTTCAATCATGCTCCAAGAATGCAACTTATCATTAGTAGTAAATGGGCTTCCATAGTAGCCAGTAAAAAGCCAAGGGTCTCCATGCAGAGGTTTGATGGTAGCATTTTATGTGGAAATTAGAGAAGTCCTCAATAATGACATCTAAGTTGGTCTTCCATGCAGAGGTTTGATGGTAGCATTTTATGTGGAAATTAGAGAAGTCCTCAATAATGACATCTAAGTTGGTCTTCCAGGCAAGAACAAGACCTCCAGCAGTCTTGGATTTGCCTTTTGGTTCAACAAACCAGAAATTAGTGACTCCTATGTTTCCTAGGATTTTCTTAATATTTCTAGACTGATGTTTAGTCTCAGAGAGAAAAATGATCTCAGGGTTATGTTTATTTAGAATATTGTCTAGGTTTCTAATAGTGTCAGCTTGACCTAGCCCTTGACAGTTCCATGCTATGATAGAATAGAATTGCCAGAAGTATGAAATGGTAGGATATGAGAAAATGGTGATTATGTATCCTAAACTTAAACATAGTTTCCTAGATATGGAGTCTTCATGAATCATGATCTCTGTCTTCAAAGTTAAAGTGAAATTAATGCTAATTTTAACTAGAGGCTTGTTGTGTATTACCTGGTTGATGACAGATGTGTTGTCTCCCTCCAGATCACTAGTAGTGTTGCTTGACACTTTTTCCTCCTTCAAAGGGGAATGTTGAGTGTTGCACCTCTTAGATGATTGGTGGCCCTCCCATTGCATATCATGATATTCTGGCTGGCTAGATAGGTTGTATATCTTCCGCTTAGGAACCACCAGCTGAGGATGATGATCTGGGTCAACATCTTTCAAATTCAATTCATTTCTTCTCCTCTCCCATAAAAGTTTTTTCTGTTTGTTGTGCTCATCCATCATCTGTTTTTGAATGTCAGCTAAGGTAGTAATATTTTGGATCTCAGTAACAGCATTTTGATGTATGGTAGAGATATTGGTTTTAGGGAAAATGGTTGAAGGATCTAAATTTTACTCTAGGTCCAGGCATGAGTTTACTTGAGTAGTGCTCTTTCTTGCTGCATCTTTGATGTTGTTCTTATTTTTCCCTTGATAGTTTTTGCTTCTATTGTTCTCAATAAGCTTCTTGTGCTTCTTTTGACAGGCTATGACTTCAGGGTTGGTGGTTGGGATTGGTCTTGTGATAGGATTATCTAAACAATCTTGGAATATCAAATGTTTTGAAGGACCTTCCAATTATTCATAGTGGTTTCTAAGTAGAGTCTGTTGTTGTGTTTTCCTCATCTTAAGAGCAAATTCTTCTTCTCCAGTTTTATCAGTGTGGTAGTGAATGTTGGGTGGTTTCTTGGGGCTTGTATGTGTAGTAATATTTTTGTTGGATGAATTGGGGGTGTTGAAGTTAGAGGGTGGGAGATTTCCAGAAGTAGAAGTGTATTGATTGTTTGGGTTATTTCCTTTTTCTTCAATGCACAATGGGCCAGGATGGTCAAGAATTCTGCAGATTTTGCAAAAAGCTATACCATTAAGAGCATAGACTAATTCTAGCCAGTGAGAAATGTTTTCATCCTCATAAGCATCTATGCCATACTTTAGATCCTTAGTAACATCTATAGTGATCTGGACTTCAAGGTTTTTCTCATCCTCATCTCTGCCATAAGCTTTCCTGGATCCTTGATATATTCCTGCTGGACCAATCAAGTTTCTAATGTCAGGAACAATGTGGGTTGGAATTCTTTTGACCAGAGTCCAGATACAGACTTTGTAGAAATTTGCTTCATCAATGAAGTCTGGTCCTGATTGTGGCACCTCTGTTAACACAATGAGCTTGTCGAAAATTCCTCTTGTTCCCCCTTTCCTTAAAACCTTATAATCTTCATTACTAGTCAACCTGATCTGATAATAGTTTCTTCATTTTTTCCAAAGAGAAATTTCAGCAGTTCTTTATAGTTCCCAATTATTGTTGATGGATCTTGATATTTCTCTTGTTTCATAAGATATTCTGCTGCACAATCTCCCAATGTAGACCCATTTCCAATCAATCGTCTTCTTTGGTAAAATATTAGCCTTATTAACAAAGACTTTTGGGAATAAATCTTCTGGAATGTTTATAGAAGAATTCATTTGTTTAACTATGTTATCTATGTTTTTAGTATTGTTTGTTCCTGATGAAGAGGCCATGAAAATTTTGATACTGATCTGGTTATGATGTTGGTTGTGAAATAGGCATATATGAGGGATGATTTTGAAATTTGGTAATGGGTTTAGGTTGTTCTGAACAGCTTTAATTTGAATTTTGAGGTGGGGTGTGGCTCTCTCCAAAACTTCCCATTTTCCTTTGCACATACACAAGCTGGTATTTATAGGAGGCAGAGCGAATTACAACTTATGTTTGGATATTTCTCAGACTACTGAGTTTTGGTACTCCTCTATCTCGTTCGGGTTCGCCTTATTTTATACTCATGATCTATATCGTGCTGCTTGTTTCCTTAGTTGACCATATGTTCTCGTATGTCATCTGAGACTTTGACATGTCGCCTTTTCTTCCATAGTTGTATCCCACGTATGTTGAAACTGTATTAAATGCTCTGCCTTGTCTGAACTCGACCATCTGATGGTTTGAATGCATTTCCATGTGTCATCTCAAAGTTGACGTGGTAGATATCTTAGTTTTGGTATAATCATTTTTTAGGATGTCCGTCGGTGCTTCTCGTCTATCTCTTTATCTTGAACATATCTTTTGGGATGTGTCCACCTGGTGATCTGTTATTTTACCTTCACAGTTTGCTCTTTTTATTTTTTTCTTCCAAAAGGGTATATAATGGGAAGAAAATTAGATTTTACCTTTTAACTGTCGCTACTTCCCGACTTTTTCGCCATGTCGTCACCTTTAAGACTTGTTTTACCAAAAACAACGACTTTTATTCCAAAAGATTTTTTCTCTTATAAAAGCATCTTCCTTGGTATTTGCATCTTCTTCACTTTGTAACTTCATCAGAAAAAGCCTACAACTTCTCCCTTCTCTCCTTCACTTTCCCTTCTTCTCTTTGTAAACAGTTACTTCAAAAGGCGAATAAGAGTCCTTCTTCTTATTCTGGATAACGATAAGTTGTAGTGAACATGTTTCGTCGTCTTTTTTCTTTGTTTCGTTTTCTCCCCGGGTTTATCTGGTATTTGTTTCTACATTGTTTTTCCGTGGTGATCTTTCTGATTTGCTTCGTTGGTTACTGCAGCGTTGTGGAGAAAACGCCTACCAGAAAAGCACCCGGTATGAGTGCTTCTTGGTTTCTTCTGAATTTTTAAAGTACACCATCATTTAACTCGCTTTCAAGTTTCTTTTGCTCATCTTGATAATAAAGCTGGGGTCATGACTCGAACTCTTCGATAAAGCTTTGGGTACGAACGAGATCGTAGTTACCAAAGGCCATTTGGAAGTAGGGTTTTGTTTCCCATTGTACCGCCCTCTTAGTATGTTCAGTACGAGTCCCTCGCTCTAGCGAATCCTCAATGAGCTGTGTTCCAACATCTTGGTAATTATTGGAGCCTCATGCGAGAATGTGACCGCCGTAGTCAGGGTCTCCATTATAAGCATCCTCGGAACGAGTTTACTCCTGATCAATCTGATTTTTATATTTCTAAAAATTTCATTGAGAACTATAATTGACATCAACTGGGTGAGAAGTTCAATAGTTATGAAGTGGGAATATCTCGTAGTCATCATGCTGTTAGGAGTCCTCAGCTTCTTACCGATCTGGTCTTCCGTCTACATCCTAGTAATAGTTACCTTCGGAAAATTAATGATCCCAAATGGTTTTTATGCCCCCTTCAGATTATGGGCCCTTGGGTCCTTGAATGGGATGATGTTAATAAACTTTTCTAAAAAGTTTGCTGATGGGCTATCGTAGGCACAAAAAATTAACCAATATATTTCTCCCTAATTAACTAATAATATAGCGGTAGTAAGGATCATTCTCATAGAGAGTTATGTATTTGATATGTTATTCATATTAGCAAACTAAAATAAAGTGAATACTAAAAGGTGGATTGGATTGATTGATAAAAGCAATAGGAATAAATAGATGATTATAGAATCCTTCGCCTTATCAAACATTAACTCAATTAATATACTTGTTTACCCTTTATTATAATCATGTATCACCAACCATAAAATAACAATAAGCTATGTTATCCCCAAAACTCCTTGTGTCACCGGATACGGAAGCACTCGACTACTAGATTTTATCCATATGAGCCACCATGAATAAGCTCTCAGGGTATAACCTAGTTGAATGCATTAACGTTTGTGATCTTAGGTTGGTCCTAACATCAAACACGTAACCTCGGTTTGATTACTAGTGTTGCATTTACATGAGTTTTCTCCACAGAATCCCTCTGCAAAGTCTCACGTTCTTTACTTGTGTAGGAGATGTTTGACTATTACACACATCTCACAACTCTCTACTAGCAATATAATGATCAATATATTAATCTAGCATGCACTCCAAACAACCTAGAAATCAATCATAAACTTTAGATATAGTGAAAACAAACGATAAGATGATTAAACTCCAAATAAACTTTTATAACTAACAAAGCTTCTTGTTTATAGTGTTAAATTCATACATATTCAACAAAAGATTAGCTACTCATGACACAAAGAAAGAAGACGAAGAATATATCTCTTGGTTCCCCCCTAAAGGGGAAAACCATAATATAAAGATGTAAAACCTAGCCTCTCTTATTTTTCGGTGATGGAGCCCTAATAAAAACTTATTTGGAATGTCTTGGGAAGTCTCCTTAAATATCCTAACAATCGTTGGGTTTTGGCTTACTTCGAAAGTAAGTTTTCCGCTTTTGGAAAGTGATATCATTAATTTTTGAAGTGGGGGACTGGTCCTTCGATAGTTCCCCAGGTAAGGGATTGGTTCTGCTAAAGATCCCTTTGTAGAAATCCGTAAATTGTTCCGCCCATAACTTTCTCATACGAACTCGGAATGACCTCATTCTTTTTTTTTTCTCTCCTTACAACATAAAGTTGAATAATCATGAATTTGGTAGAGTTCCTCCTTGTTATTAGTCCACGCATACTTCTATGTCCATTTAAGCACTCTTTTCGCTCATTTTGGATGATTCTACCTGAGATATAGCAAATGCAAGTATAAAAATGATTACAAAGTATAGTAAATTATGAAATTATCACTTCCTAAGATGTATAGCCATTTTCCAGCATATAGGACATGGATACAGCGATGGGATGAGGTTTCAGCATCTCGGAACCATGTGGTTGAGACTCTCCATCTACTAAGGAGGATAAGGTAGAAAATATTGTCTTGATGTTTAAGGTATATATACCTTTCCCATGTTTTATACCTTAGAATTCGTGTTCGTGTTTTGTGTAGCGAGTAAAGTTTGATGATGGGTCGGGTCCTTCCAAAGAATCCTCCTAGGGTGGTGTTACTCCTTCCTATATAAAGCCTCGAGCGAGGGATATTGATTTGTTTTTGTTTTTGTTTTTTTTGACATATACAATGACGAAAATATGGGTTCTCCATATGATATTTTCTTGTCTCTTATGGAGTCTCTCTATCTGTATTGTGTTTCCCTACATGTATCAGTCGAGTCTGCATCTCATGTCCGCTGCCATTACAATTCAGATTGTGATATATTGTTGTCTATCCAACGACATATCAGAATGGCCTTCATTCCATCCCACGATTCCCACTGTGGGAAAATTATCTATTATGCAGGCACATTAGCACAATACCATTTTTCAATCCAACTTAAAACAGTTTCCCATTCTGGGGATTCATTAAAAACAAAAGATGACAACAATACTGAAAAAAAAGTCGAAGATCTCATGAGAAAATAGTGAGTGAACTTAAACTAGTAGACACTTTCTCTCTCCTATATAGGTCCTTCTCAAAACCTAAAAATAAATCCCACCACCATTAAATCTTACTGCTCATATCTAGTCCATTTTGGGCTAGATATGAGCAGGTTTTATTTCCTTTTTCTTGTTTTCTTAGTTATCTAGAAGTTTAGATTAGATTTGTTTAAGTTTTTGTTTCAATCTCCATTGTTTTAGGAGAATTTTATGGTGTTCTTGTGGGTGTTTTGCCCTTTTTGTTTATGTATTTTCCTATATGGAGATTCTCTATGCGCTCTCATGGCGTTTCTTTGTGTTTTCAGTTTAGACTTTGGGTAAAAGTTCAAGTGCGGAGATCAAGATTCAAGACTTAGGGCATATTACTCTCATATATTTTATGAGAAGATCTCTTTTTTCACGAAGAAAAAACCTTATCAAAATGGTTGGATTATAATCCCAAGACCACTCTTTCAATCTTCGAATTGCTTGGTATTCTTGTTGGTAGTTCATTACTTCTCTTAACGAATTACTCTTTATTAATACCTTTTAATTGTATTTTGATCTTTGATCTTAATATTTTGAAATACATGTAATCTCTATTTTATAACAAATGAAATTTTATGAGATTTGTTTAAAATACAAAAAAAAAAACAAAAAAACATTCTCATGAGAAATTTAAGATCACATATGATGGCAGTCTTTCATGACTTTGGGTTGGAAAATAAGCACCCACCATTTAATGGCATTTACAACTTCCTTCCATGATATTTCAAAAGGATCCTCTTAGAGCTAGCACTATGGTGAGCACCATCCCTTCCTTATCCCTCCATATCCCTCAAACTCTCCAAAAATCATCTTTTATGGTCTCTCATATCCCTACATGTGTAATCCGGGCTTAGACTCTATTAACCGGGTATGTAATTTAAATATGTTCATTATAGTTGTTGTATATGTTGTTTGTAAATAGTTTAATTTGTGCGTATCTTATTTATGGTTGCTTTACATTGATGTAGATGTTAATTGCGAAAAGTTTACATGTTGAAATACACAATAAAAAACTTTGATTGAGATGCTGAGTATGAACTGCTTAAAGATGTTCCAAATGTACAAGTAGGTGTAGCTGAAGATATGGACCAGGAATCTAAACCTCCGTCATCTCAAATTCATGGAAATTTCTCTAATATGTTTAGTTCTCCAACCCCATTTTCTCAAAATCCACCTACAAGCCAATTCGTCGAGACTTTATTTGCAAATCAATTTCAAAATACTTATAATGTCCCTAGAGGTATCCCTTTTCCGTTAGGATATACCCCTAGTACGAACCCAAGTACAATAACTGGAACGTCGTCAGGTGGATTTACAGGAGATAAACGAATTTTTAGAGCAACGAAAAAAGCCTAAATTAATAAAAAGGTCGGCGAGACAAGTAGACCCGCCACACCATCCTCGCAAGACTCCCAGATGAGTGACGCGGGAAGTAAACTTTTTGATTATCTAAAAGAATCCCGAACGACAGTCACACCTCATCAGCAACAACAAAACCAAATTATGGAAAGGTTGCTAGAGACAACACAACAACAAATCGAAGCTGCTGGAGAGAAAGAAGAAAGGGAAATAATACAAATCGATCTCGAAGGGCTGGCTCCAAATGCAAAAAAATACTTTGAATTAAAACAGAATGCCATATTGGCCAGGCAGTTGGAGAGGCAACAAAATAATATGTTCCATTTGTAATAGCTTAGATTAATTGTTTGTTTTTTTTAGTAAGGAAGTTTTTCAGTTTCAGTAATGTAGTTTTCTTTTTCTCAGTAACATTAATTTATATATTTCTAATTACGAAAATTTCAATTATCTTTTCTTATACCAACGAATCTTTAGTAACGGCTGATTTCCAACGGCTACTTTCAGTGCGTATTATAAATTGTCATAATCTTCCTCAACAAAAACAATCCAAAATAGTTGGCCTTAGTATCCTCAGTGTGTCCAAAAAAAAATTTGTTTCTGAAGATAACATGGTAATGGTTGGGTATATCGTTGAAGAAGATGTTGCAATTACCACAGTGTTTGTAAAAGCTGCTACTCTACCTATTGAAAATATTCAATACCTCTCGATCAATGAACAATGGACGCTTGTGTTCGACGGCTTTGTACAAGCGTTTGAAAACGTTAATAAACGAACAAGACAACAAGTTCAACAACGAATTTCTCGAATTGATATAATGGTTCGCAAGTACGTTGCAATTCAAAAAAGTATTCATGGTTACGCCCTACATCACATGACGGTTGCGATTACTGTAGGTCATCTTAAATGGTTAAGATATTTGAAATGTTGTTTACTCATACCCACTAACCTATTGCCTTATGTTTGTTTTGCATAGGAGGAAATGACCAAATTTGTGTACCAACTAGATACTCGTACCGAATTTACATGTTTTGAGTGCTACTTAATCTTTAAAGCTGACCTGGATAACATGGATTATTACAACCCGGAAATGAATGTCAGCGGTCCTCCAGAAGACGGACCTGATGAATAGTATATGCGGTTGTTGTTTAAGATTTTGTGGGTACATCTTCTGTAAACCCTCACAAGTAACCTAGGTTTTTGTTCAATAATTGTAATGTACTTTTATAGCGGCTATTTTCAAATGACTATATCGCAACGACTAGTTTATAATGACCACTTTGTAATGACTACTTTATAACAATTTATTGTGACGGATATTATAAATCGTGTTATCTATCTCCAAATAACAAACACCTATTTTCATACACTTTGCAAAACTTCTCACATATTTCGATACCTCTCACAAATCTTTATACGAACACAACCATGGGATCATTTGATTCAATTGAAGATTTGGCAATCCTCAAAGCATGGTACACAGAAACTCGAGTAGTAGATCACTCCCATGTAATGGCAGATCCCGAGACCTTTTTTGGCGAAGATATATAACCAATATAGACAAGATTATGGGAATCCGAATAGAAGAAGTCTTCAACAAATTCATGATAGGTACCAGATTATCCAAAAAGTCGTTTGCAATTTTATAACTATCCAACAACGAATCTTCAATGCCAACCATATTATCCTATCCCCTCAACAATTTGTAAGTAATTTAGAATTACTTTCGTACAAAACTAAATTGATTGATTTTAAATGACAACAATAAGTATATTGCGTTGTGTTATTGTAGCACGAAGTCGTTAAAGTGCGTTATTTTGAGGAAAAGGGTGAAGCATTCACATTTGATGAAAGCTATAATTTCATGGTATCCAAAATACTAGAGTATCAATCGTTGGACAATTCATATGCTTCATCCAGTGAAGATTGAAAGTATATCCATGTATTGTTGTTGCAAAACCTGATGTAGGGACAGAATATCGCAGCATTATTATGCTTGCGAATAATTAATGACGCAACAAATGATAGCTTGCGAAATTGTGGAGAGAAAAGACATCTTGCGAGCAAGGCTGCGAAGACTCGCATGACATATTTTAGATCCGAAATTGCGGGACAACACAACTGTCATCTTTTATGTAAAATCATATAAATAGTCATTTAGGCATAAGAGAAAAAGGGGGGATTCTTGAAGTGAAGGTTAGAAAACGTCTTAGGAGAGTTCTTTTGGAGAATAGATTTTGGAGAGACATTTGAAGTTAGAATTTTGTAAAGAGAGAGAGAGACTTATTTTCTTGATGATCTTATTCCCCAAAAATCTAGAGCTCCAAATATTCTTTAATGGAGTCTCAATTGTAAAATCATGTAATTACATACAATCACTAGTGAGGAACCATGGATGTATATCACAATGATCGAACCATGTAAAAATTCTTGTGTCTCTTTTACAATTCTAGTACTTTAATCTTCATTTTAATATCAAATAAATTAGATCATCAAATCAAATTAATAGAATCTCATGAGGGTATAGTTGTGGGATTTCCTGCAACTACATAATTGGCGCTAGAAGGAAGGGACTATTACTTGTTGGTTTTAAGAAGATTCAAAGAATTTAGCTCTATGGTTGATCATAAGGTAAACTGAATCCATAAGTTTCAAGGGAAAGCAAGAAGGTTTAGGAGGAATATACACTTTCAGCAGATACAAAGCAACAATATTCAAGATGTCGACGCAGGAACAGATTCATGGAAGAAATTAATTACAACAAAATAAACGCAAAGCAGAACCAAACACGCCTCTTGCAGCAAAATTTCTCAATAAAAAGGACAAATCTCTTCTCACTTTTCTTATTCTTTGTTTCATTTTTTGGATCTGTGAATTCCAAGACGAAAATTGGAAAGATGAATTTTTATAAAACCTAAACTTTGTTTTTTGTAGAAATTTGATTTGTTACGGAAGTCTTGAATTTAAGAATGTTTTTGCTACGAATTTGTAGTTACCAAACCTCGTTTTATGAATTTGTTTAATGAATCTTTGAAAAAGTCAAATTTCAAGATTTTCTGTTGATTAGAGATTTACATTTCGTAAGAACAAAAACAAGTAGATTTCATAGAAAGTTTTCATTCTTCGCAGGCAAACATTACTCATCTTAATGATCTGTAGACTGCTAACCAAATTTACTGATCGTTTGCAGCATATATGACTGAAATATTCTCTAAACACCAACATGTATGGAAAAATAGTGAAAGCATTTGCGAAGATTAAACGAAGGGATAGTCATAATCGCATATCCAAGGGTGCACAGATTTCACGTGCTTGAGGCAAAGGTTAAGATATAGCAGTAGCAAAGTTTTTGCGAAGAAGTGACACAAAGGCGAATGAACTTCATCTAGTTATTTGGTAACCTGCGAAGGAATGTACAGATCAGTTCTCAGGCGAAGACAAACTACCACGTATTAAAATACAAAAGAAATAAAAAATCTGCGAAGAATAAGGAGATGACTCTGCGAGTAATAAAATACAAAGTTTAAATATTCTTCATACATATTTAAAAGTTTTGCAAAAGTTAAAATGGAAGACTAGAGAAGAAACATCAAGGAAAGAATTAGAGTTAAAAGTTTCACAAAAATCATTTCGTCATCAACTTCAGATCAGCAAAAGTCTATTCAAAGTTTATTTCGCCAGAGCATCCCTGGGATGAATTTGTGACACACGAAGTATCATCATCAATGAAAGTTCAGTGAACAACAACATACTCACTTCCCAGTGATCCACAAAGAAAAAAAACCAGATATTCCAACCACGAAGAAGGAAATCCTAAAATGTAGTTGCAGGATCAGAAATTGCGAAAAATCTGAAGATATCTTCCTAAAATAGCTTATCTCATCAACAGACAAGACTGCGTTAGAAGTTCTAGAGAAATTCATGACGAAATTAAAAAGAGAGATACACAGTGAGGCAAGTGCATGTAATTATGAGTTTCTGCGAAGAAAGGGGATATGTTTCTGCGAAACATCAACTTGAAACAGTCAGCTGCATTTCATCATCCTTGAGTACTATGACGTTAGGGAGCTGTCAATGTAGAACCTTGACAAACAAAAGAATATATAACCTGCAAGAGCAAAGGAATGAATTAAAAGAAACCCAGCAAAGCAAAAACTTCTCAACAACTAATTTTGTCAGCAGCTTTAAGCAAACATGGTGACGATGGAATCATTTCAGCATGCACCTACAAACGGAGAAGCCATAGTGCCAGCGAAGATGATTTTTCATAAAAATGGAGATCAGATGAAAGAAGTAATATATTACAATCAAGAGTTGCGATATTCAAAGGTTTCACGCAAATAGATATACAGGCAAAGATACAACAGTGTGTCAAATTCCTGTACGTTTGAGATATTCAAAAGGCGAAGACAAATTGGAGTTTAGCATAGTGCGTTAATTTCGCATGGAACACCAAAGAGATTAAAGAAGATGAGTAACCAGTGGAACCATTGATAGATTTAATTTATTTAGGTTTTTAGTAATATTATATTGACGACGTAGAAGATACTCTTTTTGTCACTTCGCAAATATTATACGAAGGTAGTATGCCTAATGGGTAAATATCGCAGAACAAGCCAAAATATCCTAGCAAATGTCCTAATGAAATATTGAAGCTGCTAGCTTGAAGTGATCAGTCGCAAGCAAAAATTGATTGCCATTTCACGCAGGCAATTGAGTAGGAGCAAGTGAGGTTCAATCTCCGCAGGAGGCATTTATTCCACATAAGATAATTCGCCAAGAATAGTTAGAGGCAGGAATTTGGTATTTCATTACTTCGCAAGATCTTTAGTTATTTCGCAAGAAGAAAATGGGAGATTATTTCGCAGACATATTTCGCAAGAGACGACAGCAACAGAAAATCGCATGAAAGCTAAGTACAATTTTCCTTGAATATTTTATTTACAGAAAATAAAAGATTTTTTGTTTACCAAAAGCGATATACTCGCAAGATTTCTAAAATTTCTAAGATTTCAAAACATTTCAAAAAAAAAAATAGATTGGTAAAAAGCGATACAATCGCAAGATTCAAAAATGAATTCATCGCAAAAATTTAAAGATCTCAAAACTTTTCAAAGACTTCAAAGTTACAAAAAACACTTCATTTCTATAGAACAGTTTTGATTTAAAGACGCAATATGAATATTTCTCATATTTCTTCAAGGATTGAAACAAAAAGGTAATCAGTATATTTGTTCTCAACGTATACCAAAACGTATTTAGAAAAACAAGAAAATGAAATGAGGCATTTCGCAACATGAAAAATTTGTGATGAGTTTTTACGAATAAAAACGATTTATTTGCGATCAGCTTTCATAAAAGAAAGACGCAAAATGTGATCAGCTTTCAAAAAAGAAAGAAAGCCGCAGAAATTTTACACAGGCAAACCTTTGTGACGTACACCCTAGTTCGCGAAGCAACATTTCGCAAGATGCAAAGTCCTAAAGTACGTCATTTAAGGGGGTACTTATAAGCATGGCTCAGGGGAAACGGAACACCACCACGGAACCTGAGTACATGGACATTACGGGGTACATAACCCAAAAATGGGGTACCTATCCGGGTAAGACACCTTGGATTCTCAACCTAATCTTGCGATGTAACATGATTTAGGTTGGGCGACTAAGGCATACTGTCTTTCCCAAGAAGTGCAGAAAACGATCAAGGCACCGAGGTACACGGTTGAGTCAAGAGTGCCAGATGGGTTTGAAGCACATCTGCCATTCTTGACAAGTCTTGGCAAATGATGCACTTGGCCCAAAGATACCCCATAGGGTGCAACCTCGTAACTATAAGCCCTATAGGCAAAAAGGATAAGAGGCTGCGAGCAAAATCTGGTTGTTTGTAGAACCAGATGGGAAGATCTAACCTTGTATGGTCGATGTACGCTTCCTTGAAGGGGCAACCAAGGGGAAGATAAAGGGCAGCACCCTCCATTAGGGAGCTGATACGTGCTATAAGACGCAAATGTCACGAGGCTTTTTGTTCGCAAGAACATAAAGGCTTGTCATATTTGTGCAACAATCGTATTTCTGCGAGCCTTCTAAAAAAAAAAAAACTCGCAGAACATAATAAAGAAGTTAAGATGAGATCAATGGGTCGCTACATGAAAGTGTAGAGACGTCCTGCGATTTCATCGCACGACGGCAATGTCACAGGGATTTATTTTTGCAAGATTATTTAGGCCTATCATATTGTCGCAACACTTCCTGAAGAGGCTAAAATACTATACAAAAAAGTTGAACGTCCTGCGATTTTGTCGCAACAAAAGATGGAAAAATAAGACCTTTAATTAGGAAGGCAAAATAAGACCACATAAAATAAAATATTACGCAACTAACATTTTATCCAAATATTACTTTCTCTTTGTGAATTCTCGCAGGATATATAAAACTGAGACAACATCTCTTATCTGCGAACAAAGGCAAATAAGCTTGCGAACGTTTGATTATATTATATTATAACAATGATGTATCTTTGATATTTCAATTATATTATATTATGCAATACTAATAGCACAGGAAAAAGCAATGGAGACGGTAGAACAATGAGGCACAAACAAATTAATTTGCGAGGAAAAATAAGTACGCGAAGAAGAATGCAATTACTAGAGGCAATTTAAATCTACATCAATTCTTGCGTACAAAATAAGCTAAGTAATACAAACATTAGCCATGCATCATAATAGATAAGCATTATCATCATACAAGCATCATACTCGCATCATAAAAGCATTGCATAAGCATTTCATGGCATAGGCATCGTATACATATTTCATAACATAATCATTACATAAATATTATATTCGCACAAGTATTTTACAAATTTTTATAGAGTAATACAGCGAAATTTCGCAGGACCATTCATAATTCGCAAAAAATATTCAGAAATTCGCAACACTATTCGCAGCACTATTTCAGGAACATTATTCAGAATATCGCAGAATACTTCATAATTTCGCAGAGAACTTTAGAAATTCGCATAGAACTTTATAAATTCGCAGAATTACTCAGAATTTTAAAGAATGTGTCAGAATCTCACAGAAGTATTCATAAACTAGCAGGAATATTCAGAAATTAGCCAGATTATTCATAACCTCGCAGACACATTCAGAATCTCGCAGGAGATGTGATCATTTCGCAGAATGTGATTATTTTTTAAGAGATTATCGCATGAGGCAGAGGCAAGATAAGAATAAGGAAACAATTCGTTCATTCAACATTTTCTCAAGGATTTTACCCTCACAGATAAAGAACAGAGGCAACTATGGGTACTAAGAAAATATTTTATGTTCTTTATCTTCTCAGCAAGAATCCTCACCAAAAATGAAGAAATAATTTCGCATGAATAGAGGCAATATTTCTTATTCAAGGATAGATACTTCTTATATTTCGAGGATTGAGTACTTCTTATACTTCTTCAAGGATACTTCGTATACTTCATACTTCGCAAGATGATACTTCTAATTATTTTGCAAAGCTTCAGAACTTCGCAAAAGAATAGAGACAAGTATATACTTTTCAAGTCCAGTATTATTTCGCTCGTTCCTTCATCAACAAAGATCAAAGACTACTCCAAAAGCTACAACAACTAGTTTTTTCCTGAAGATCGCTCTTCAAGCAATATTCAAGAAAAAAGAGGCAAGATGTAGGGATAGAATATCGCAGCATTATTATGCTTGCGAATAATTAACGACGCAACAAATGATAGCTTGCGAAAATATGGAGAGAAAAGACATCTTGCGAGTAAGGCTGTGAAGACTCGCATGACATATTTTAGATCCGAAATTGCGAGACAACACAACTGTCATCTTTTATGTAAAATCATAGAAATAGCCATTTAGGCATAAGAGAAAAGGGGGGATTCTTGAAGTGAAGGTTAGAAAACGTCTTAGGAGAGTTCTTTTGGAGAATAGATTTTGGAGAGACATTTGAAGTTAGAATTTTGTAAAGAGAGAGAGAGAGACTTATTTTCTTGATGATCTTATTCCCCAAAAATCTAGAGCTCCAAATATTCTTTAATGGAGTCTCAATTGTAAAATCATGTAATTACATACAATCACTAGTGAAGAACCATGGATGTAGATCACAATGATCGAACCATGTAAAAATTCTTGTGTCTCTTTAACAATTTTAGTACTTTAATCTTCATTTTAATATCAAATAAATTAGATCATCAAATCAAATTAATAGAATCTCATGAGGGTGTAGTTGTGGGATTTCCTGCAACTACACCTGATATGCCTCGCACCACATCTCCTATATACAGTAAACATAGACATGAGTTTATATTTTTTTTTCACTTGTAAAATATATTAGAATTAAAGGACATATGATACTCACAGGTGAACCCTGATTGACATTATAATTGGGTTGAGGTAATCTCTCAAATACTCCATTCCAACAGGCATATCAATCGCCTTAAAATCATGGTCGCATATTTTAGCTGTTACATTTTTTGGTGGATATAGGAAGAGATGGCGATCGACGGGCACCAACTCTTCTGTGTATGTGCTTCTTCGTGGCGGTGCTGGTCGGCATAAATAAGCATCGTTATCTTTCTTACCATACAAATCCATGTTTTCTTCATGTACAATTACACCTGAGTACTTACCAACCGGCCTCTCCTTCCACCACATCTTATACTCATGATCGGGTACTTCAACATAATGCAAGGGATTAAGTTGACTTTTGGTGTACAAATAGGCAGTGTTGATGTCTACTATTGAATCAGGATAATTGCATGGTATTACTGTCATCCCAAGAACTTGTTTGAGATACTGTACGCCCTGGTACAAGGCGTTGTGACCAAATGGATCGTAAAATACCCTCCGTGTTACAGACATTTGTTTAGCCTCTACCACCTCGGGATTAGTCTTCCATTCACTTTCCTCCCATGGCGACCATACTACATAATCGAATGAGAAGTTATCAATCTGGTGACTCACAAGAGTCACTGAATGGGTACCTGAATCACTATGTGCGCCTATTTTCAAGTCTCTTTGGTCTCCATCATATAACCTACCCGCTGGCCACGGATCCATATTTTCATTCTTCTCCTTTGTATAGGGAAATAGACATCGGAAGTATGCCCAAAACCAAGGCTGCAACATTATTAGTTATTATTAACAACTAATTGAATTATACGGTCACCAATAAAAAAAACAAGTAAGGAAAGTAAGATTACAAGAGGGTATGAATTTTTACCATCAATGGATATGAAAATAACTGCAAGTCAGGCTTGTTGCACATTACTCCAGTATTCAAGCCCCATAACATACTACCGTACAACGCCGAACCCCAATCATAATGCGTCAGCACATTTAAATCTCTCATTATACTAAGCCATTTAATCTCAACAACATTGTTCTTATTTGGGAAAAGGATATTCCCAAAACACCAAATAAAAAACCATCTAGCAATTTTCTCCTGAAATACATAATCATTTTCTAGGCCGAGTCTATGGTCAAGAAACAATTTAATCAAACTCTTCTTTATCCCCTTGCATCTATCCACAATTTTAACTCTCAAGTCGACTAAGTTTTCTTGTCTAACTTCTTCTACTCCCGTTATGACTATTTTATCTTCTTTCCTTTTTCTTGTTGTAGCTACCGTGTTAATATATGGGAGAAAACAATCTATGGTTTTGGGATCAATCTCATGTAGTTGCTCCGTACTAATTTCTTGAAAGTATATGTGATTTCCTTGGCCAATAGGAATTCCGGTAATTTGAGTGAACTCAAATGGGGTACACCCTATTTCAAAACTAGGTAAGTGAAAGGTATCGGTGGTATGCCACCACCTTTCAAATATACCAGTAGTTAGGAAGTTGTCTTGTAGTTTGGGATATTTTATTTTGAAAATTGAACCAAACCCAAAGTCATCTACAAGTTGTTTAACATGCGAAAATTTACTAACTGCGATATACATTTCATGTAGTTGGCTTACACTACTTCGATGTTTCAGAGATTTCTGCCTCTCTTCTGACGACATTGGGACTTTAAGTTTATGATCAATATGTTCTTTTGAAGAAACCAGAATTCTATCATTCATAAGTCGTTCAAAATCATCGGAGTACATCTACAACACACATGTACACAAAATCATCACAAAACAATCCATTTTATGCAAAAATTCTACAATAAATATATATTGTACAAGACCAACACAATTTTTTGCCACATTATCTATCAAACAACAACAACAAAAAATCAATCAACCCTAAATTATCCATCCAAATACAATTTCTCTGCCAACAATCTGCCCTACACATAGTACATATTCATTTAATCATACATCCATCCAAAATTATCAATAGCAATACCATATCTATATCAAAATCAATCATAAACCACAACCTCTTTGATTCAATCAACAAAATATCATAAATTCAATCCAACAATGTCCCAAACTATCAAACAACATAAAAGGACACATTATAATCAACCTAACATCTTCAATTTAATCATAATCAAACTCAAATAAAATTTAAACCCTAAAATTTGAAACACTAACCTTGGATGATTTTGATGATGAAACACGAAATTGAAAGAGGCAAAAGCTTCGTCGGATACTAAGGAATAAACCCAATGAATTTTAGCTCTTGAATCGCACTAGAGGGTCTTCAAATCGAAAGGGGTTGTGGAGAGGAGAAGAATAAATGGTCGATCTCGAGCTCGCTTTTGAAGACTTAAACCTATAAAACGGCTACTCAGTTGCCGTATTGGTCAAGTCAACGAGTTAACTCATACGGCTACTGAGTGGCCGTTTGATACAATTTATATGGCTGCTGACTAGCTGTTTCGTGTAGGGAAGGGATGGGACTGCACCATAATGAGGTTGGCTTTCTGGTACTATTCCTTCCCTTTATTTGCCCACATTAAATGGGGGCCATGCACTAGAAGACAAAACATGTCTCCCAATAGTATTTTGGGTCACCCCTTATAAAAATACTTTCTAAATGGCTAAAATTACCTTGAGTGATTAGTATTAAGAATTAATGAATTTGATTAGTTTTTTAATTATGTTTAGTTTAAAATCAGGTTTTGGGTAAAAAGTTTGGGGAAATTTAAGAAAAAGAAGAAGAGTTTTGATAAGAAACACTAGGATTTTTGGTAATGAGTGATTCAAGTGGAGGGAATGAGTTTGGTGAAGCTTCAAACAATAACCATGATTGTGTTGATGGTAAGATTGTATCAACTAATACTATGGATTAGATGTTTGATGAAGAGATGTTAATGGAGGAAGCCATGAATAATGGTGAAAATGAAGATCCTATTGCCCCAAATGAGGGAACCAACAATCAAAATGAGGAACCCGAAGCTCAAAACAATCAGGTAAACTTCCTATACTCTTTAAATTGCATGAATGATACTCCAAGTGGTTGATTCATGGACACCATGCAACTACTCAGAGTGACGGTCGTTAGTGTCGGGTTTTTTATTCCCTAACGATCCTACAGAGTCGTCCACCTGTTTACACCCATGCTGACGACTCAAACCTGCAACTTTTAATGGCGATGAAAAATCGTCAGCTTGGTGTGCTAAAAACTGACGACTCTCTAGGGTACTTCAACAAGAGTCGTTTGTTTGCTTTGTTTACACTCCAACAACTCTTAAACACAGTGTCTCTGGTCAGATTTGTTTTTTTGGGTTTACGGTCGTCACACCTTTATTCATAAAAACTGTCGACCCTAAGCAACCATTAACATGGCTCACTAGATTCGTTGATATCGATAGTGCTAAATATTAACGACCCTTAGTGTTTTCTTTTAAGATTTTTGATTTCATAAGATCATTTCATTGAATAGTAAAAGGCATACATCTTGCATATCATATCTTTGCATTGAAGGAAATGAAATACAATAGATAATAATCAGGTTAAACACTCAACCATAGATCATGTAATTATAGGTAGTGCCGTTCAAGATGAGGTAGCAATCGTCGAACTCAAATTTCTTCGAACGGAGTACCTCATATAGCTTATACGCCTTCCCCAACTGAAAACACAAGACAAAAAACTTAGTTAGTATTGTTCAAAGATTTCGATTAGTTTTACCTCTTGTTTAAACACTTACTCTTGTAGCATCCAACATATTGGGCATGGCTACCCTTACGGCATTAATTTCTCTTTTGAAAGCATCACATTCTAATTTTATCTCCTGGAACCGTTCCTTGACTTGCTTCAAAGACCTTGAGTTGCGATTTTCGTCCAACGCCACAAAAAAAAATGAATACGCGGTTCCACCAACTATACGATGTTTCATCAATGTCTTTGTCTAGACTTTCATAGTGGTTTGTGACTGTGAACCAAGCTCTTGTAATGGCACAATTCTCTTCAGAATTGTAGGGAGTCATGGTGTTTCACTTTGTTTCCTCTTGGATGATGAATGAATGAGATAGTATGTGTAGGTTAAGAATGAAAGAGTTGAGTGAGTATGAGGTGAGTCTTGGGTCTCTATTTATAGAGTTGAACGACCCAACTGCCTGTTTTTTGATTTTTTTTACGTTGGTGGCCTCAACCACATTTGGTGGATTCCAAAATTGCATTTACTGATATAAGGGTCGTCAGTTTTAATATTAACAACCAGGCGACTCTTTCTTATATGGCGGGTCGTCGTGTATAAATTTTAAAGGTTGACGACTCTGTCAGGAACTATCTGAGTTATTGATCTTGAAGAGTCTTTCGTGATTATTTCTCCTAAATAGACGACTGTTAGTGCTGAGTTTGGAAAAAAAAAAGAGTCGTCGGGTTTTAATAGTTGTAACTTGACGACCCTGGATTCGATAATTAAACAATGAACTGTTTTTATTAAATTGGAATTAAACGTACATGTAATTCAAAATAAAACAGAAGGAAAAGGCATAAAAACTGGTTCATTTCCGTTGAACAATTAACAATATTGTTTGAATTGCCAGAAATTTTCTGTCAAGAGACGATAGCAATCTTCGTGCAAAAACTCATGGCCGTGCTTTTCCTCATATTGGATGCAACCCAAAGTGTACTGGAGAATAAAATTTAATTATTAGTTAGAATTTTAAATGAAAATAACCATATGAGAGGCCTTATTGATTGACAAACATACTCTAGTGGTGCCACCTTCTTTGGGAAGAGCCTTGTGTCTCGCTTCAAATTCATCTTTCAGCCCTTCGCACTCCTTGTAGAGTAAATCGTATCTCTCCCTAATGTCTTGGAGCGACCTTCCATAACGATTTATGTTAAGTGCTTTGAAAATAATAAACACAAGTTCCCACCAATCATTGGATGTTTGATCTTGGTTAAGGTAGGGATCTCCGTCTTCGTCGTGGTTTGAGAAGACCCAGTGCTCTCTTTCAAAGTCATGATTTTCGACCATGATGTGTGCTCTGAAAATAGCAACATCCTCTTGATTGTTGAATGGAGTTTGAGCCATTTTTGGTGTTTGAAAGTGATGGGTGAATACAAATTAGGTGTTTGAAAGTGATGGGTGAATAGAAATTTGGATAGGGATAGGTATCCTTTTATAGTAAAAAAAGTACAAACGGCTATTTTTTGAAAAAGAAAACGGTTACCCATTTTCCAAATACGCAATAACTACACCCAGGATTGGACCGTTGTTTCAAATTTAATTTTTTTTTCAATAACTTCAATTAGGGTCGTTAAACATATTATTTATTAGTTTCCGACCCTTACAGTCGGTGGTCTGTAGTATTCATATACCACACAAGGGTCGTTGGTAATATTTTATTTAAAGTGACGATTCTTAGAGTCGTCATTAAAATGTATTAGTTGACGACCCTAACAGTCGGTTGTCTGTAAATATTTCATGTAACGACTGTAGAAGTCGGTTGGCATATTTTATACAAGCTGACGACTTTGTTTGAACTTTTTTTGTGTAGTTGGTTTTGCAGAGCTCTCAACCTGAACCCGTTTCTACTATCGGGCCGGATACCTCGGAACACTACATCAATGATTTGGTAAGGTTTAATGGTTTGAATGGATATATTTGTTTTGGAAATTTTTTTACTTAGTGTTCTCATGAACGTTTTATTTGCTCAAAATTAGACTTGGGAAAATAAGGAAGAGGCAAGGAAATGGGATATTTCCAAGGCAAAAGAGAAGATGTGCGTGGTTGTTAAAAGCAAGCACGCTAGTATGAAAGAAATGGAGATGGTATGCGAGAGAGCCGGTGATAAGGAAGAAAGTCATAAAGGAAAGAATTACAAGTATGTGAAGAAGACGTCCAGGGTCTACAAAACTTCATCGAAGAAGATTAAATGCCCGTTTAGGATTGTGTTCAAGATGAATACTGAAACTCGACAATGGTTTTTGTATAGTATTCCCAACGGTCATCACAATCACCCTCCACCAACAAGTCTTACGGGACACCCTGCATATGCCCGATTGCAACCACATGAAATGGAAATGGTACGGCAGATGAAGGGAATTAGGCCCCTTAAAATCCTTACTGCAATTAAAAAGGCCGATAAGTCTAACTTGTCAACTATTTCCACTATTTACGCTACCAAAGCAACCCTCAAGAAAACTTAATGGGATGGTAGATTGATCATGAAACAATCAGAGTGGTTGGCAGAAAAACTTAACTATGCCATGCAAACAAGGGTGGGTCCGGGCAACAAAGTCACTCATATTTTTCTTGCCCATCCTAGGATGGTGGCATTGGCACAATGTTTCTACCAAGTTTTGTTCCTAGATTGCACTTATAAGACCAACAGGTATAACATTCCGATGTTGAACGTGGTTAGTCATACTTCGGATAAACAATCTTTCATCGTGGCGTGGGTCTTTATGGAACACGAAAAAATAGAGGAATATGTTTGGGCGTTGGAACAAGTGAGGTTGATCTACCGTGGCGAACAAACATCGCAGGTTATATTTACGGATCGAGATTTTGCAGTTATGAGTGCGATTCGTCAGGTTTTTCCAATAGCTCAACATTTTCTTTGTAGTGGCACATCCAACAAAATATATTTCAAAATTGCAAGAAAAAGATCCAAAAAATCAAACCGGAGAAGGGTAATCAACGTTCCGAGGAGGAAGACGAGCGTCTGAGTAAACTTTCAAGAGAAGAAATAGTTGAAGAGAGAAAGAAAGATAAGGAAAAATACGACGAAGAGGGGGATGTATGGGAGGTATTCTGCAAAGAGTGGGACTACTTGGTTCATTCAAAAACGAAGATGAAGTACTATTCTAGGTTGCAAAAGTTTATTGATGATTGGAGTACGGATTATAAGAAGGTGGTGGACTATTGCCTAGATACGTGGTTGAATCCTTGGAAGGATAAGTTCGTTTATGCATGGACCAATAAGTACAAGCACTTCAAGAATGAGTCAACGAGTATTGCTGAGCAGTCTCACGGGCGTTTGAAAAAAATTCTCGAGCTCAACAATGGTGGGGTGGTTACGGTACAAGAATCTATTCACGAGCACGCCGAGAATGATCTTATCAAGATTGATTCTCAGATGGAGCATAGTAAAGGCCGTTTTTTGAAGCAATACCTAACAGACAAGGATTTTCTAAGGGGGGTTGCACACCAAGTGTCATGGTGGGAAATAAAGCATATGATGGCTGAACTATTCAGATTCCGAGACAAAGCTTCCCAAGGAAAAGTGTTTACATGTAATTGTACAACTGAAACTTGGCTTGGTCTCCCTTGTAGACATAAGATTGGAGGGTATAAGGAGCTTATTCCCCTCATAGATATTGATCCTTTTTGGAAGCAACTTTCGTTTGACCCAACTCCCTTTGGAGCTTCTGATGAATAATTTGGAGATTTGGAGATTGGAAAGTACATCAATGAGAAATATCGAAGAGAGACTTATGCGGGAAGACAAATACTGGTTTCTAATTTATGGCCGGCTGCCCGTAAGTGTTTGGGAGTAGAAGAGGAGCCAGTGAAACAAAAACCACCTGGAAGACCAACAACTAAAAAGTCGTTCAGATAAACTGTGAATGATGCGAAGAGCTGCACCAATAACCCTTCACGCATGATTATGTACAAGCGGAATTTTTGGATTACGAGAAATTTTTCCTTCCCAAGAAAAGGAGTCGGTCCAAAAATGAAGACTTAACACAAAATGATAGCGAAGTTATACATACGGAAGACCACGTGGTCGACACTCAACAGAGCCAATCGAGCGTAATGTTGACGATAAGAGGTAAATTAGGAAATACGCATACACCAAGGGATTCGTAAGGAAGACCACATCGTGTTGCTAACACTTTATACGAAGAGTATACCGCACAACTTCCATACGTCATCTTAGATCACCTTATATCCACCGACGACGTTGATGCGGATGGAAATTGTGGTTATCATGTTGCAACCGAACAATTGGGGCATTTCGAGGCTGCTGAAGAACTAAAGCTAACCCAAATCGAATATGCAAGAACAAAAATGGCAACTACACTTGTGAAGGACAAGCAACTTTATTTAACCATGATCATGGAAGGAGATTCAAAAGAGAGATAACAGAAGTTCAAGGAGTTTTTATCTAACGTGAAATGGCGGAAAGGGTCGAAGAAGGCCGGTTATAAGTTTTGGATGCAAATGCCCTTTGGTGGTCAACTTTTAGCGGACACATTCACTTGTGTTGTAATAGTATTCAGTAAAGGCTTCCCCGGAGGCTCTTGTATTTACGTACCTTCGAGAACTAAGTGTGAGGCGGCGATAAAGAAGAGAAGAATTGTAATGGCACATGTGAACGATAACCATTACATAAGGTTGAAGATTTCCGAAGAATGCCCTTTGCCGCGGGTGGTCTATGGTGATTGGGGAGAGTACACCAAGGAGTGGACAAACCAGTATGAGTATGGAATGAACATTTGGAATGCTATGGACCCCACCCCGATTTACGTAGACATGGGCGATGAATCGTGAGTGAAGACGTTTTTTTTGGCCTTTGCATTGCATTTTTAAGCATACCTTTTGTAAGTGGTAGTATCTTGACCCCGGATAGTTGTATTTTGAAGTATGCTTGATGAATACAATGTGTTTACTCTTGCGGCTTATGTTTTTTTCTCTTTGTACCGGTTAAGTCGTTAACCGACTTTAAATTACCTGTCAACGACTCTTAGCGTCGTTAGGACGTATTATCATGTTCCCTAACGACTTTAAATGTGAAATATGTATGGTATCCTAGATGTATTGCAGACTAGAGTCGTTAGCGTATATACCTACCGGGTTACGACTATCAAAGCAAAATTTTCAAGGTCTTGTCGTTAGGGTACATATACATAATTATTGACGACTCTATTCTATTGTAGCTTAGAATCCAAATGCTTCTTTTTGATGTACACTTTTCCCCAAAAAAATAGTCGTTGCAATTGGGTTTTAAATATAGAGGAAGCAATAGTTTTTCCCCTACCAAGTTCTTTTCGCAATGACAACTCCACGGTCAAGTAGAAATTCTACCGAAAACATACTTCGAAGATGCAAACGTCCAACAGAGTCGATTTTGGCAATGGAAGAAGAGATACGCAAAAGAAGCATGCGATCACCCCAAAAATCATACACCAAATCACCATATCCTATGAAGGAAGAAGAAGAAATGCGCGAGGCCAAAAAGCGTGGTCTAGAACAATTTCATCTAAGGGAAAGGATGAAACAAGTGGAGGAAGAGACTGAATGGCTCAAAAATTACTACATATTGAAGGATCTTGAAGATGAGACTACGTCTCGGTCAAATCCTGTTGTGAAGATGGGTGAAAAATACAAAAAACCACGCCACAACTATGATAGTCGGCACATTTCTTCAAGGGTTACTCATGTTATGAAATTGTGCTCCGCATACAACAAGTTTCTCGCTATGAACAACAGGGATAGGCGTGCGGACCAAGAAGCGTACAAGAAATGGAAAGGAGAGCCGTTTTATCACATCGAAGCCGCAGTTGTTGTGGAATCTCGCAGTAGCAAAAGTGGTTAACATGTAATATCTACTCGAAATTTACTTACACTACCAATGATGTTATTTCCAAGAATTCAATGCATAGGTGTTTTAGTTACTCTAAAGAGTCGTCATCTTACAATACTCAGAAATTTGCCGACTGTAACGAAGTTTAAAGAGTCGTCCTATTGCTGATTTGAAACACTAACGACTTTGTTTACGAAATTCAAAAAAATTGACCGTTGGAGGATTCTTCTATATAATACAACCCTCACATGTTGATAAAATTGTCAGAAACTTTAACTATCTTCCGAAATACTCCTCTTTCAATGGCAATGGTGGAATGGGAAAGGAATGAGGATTTGTGTCTCGTAAAATCATTTGATAATACGTTTCATGAACGTCCAAATGAAATATATTCAATGTTTTGGAAGAGAGTTAAAGAGTTCTTCTATGAGCGTACCGCGAATCCTAATAACCGCAAATGGAGAGACTTAGCATTTAGATTCAGCTACATTAAAGGTTCAATGCGAGAGTACGTAATAGTTAGAAATATGGTGTATGACTATCATCCACAAGCTCCCCTAAGGGAAAAGGTGAGTAATCCAACAATCTTTATACCTTATTCATTGTTAAAAGTTTATAATGCAAGAATTCCTATATTATTTTAGTTGGAACGTTTCAAAGGGTTATGGACAATTCGTAATGGAGAAACTAGCTTCATTCACCACAAAGAATATACCACATTGTATCGACGAGCAAGAAGGTTTATTGACGAACATTTGATGCGCCGGATTCTTGATTACCCTTACTAGTTTTTCTGTAATGCTACACTCTATGTAATGTTGTTTTTTTATTGAAATCAGTTCTCTTTTTTTGTTATGATCTACAAAAGGGTCATTAGGTTTATCCATAAACACGGTAACGACCCTACTCAGCTATTGCTTTTCTTCCCTGGATTAATTCCTTCATACAGTCGTTAGGTATATTTCTAATTAAAATAACGACCCTATCTAGAAATTTCTGAAATACCCGGGATTATTGAACTTTAGGGTCGTTTGGTTTTTCCATTTTCAGACTAACGACCCTGGAAATACATGTCTTATCTCCTTGGATATCTATCACAAGGGTCGTTAGGTTATCCAAAAACATCCTAACGACTCTGATACTGGGAATTGTATTCAAATGCTACAACTTAAGGATCGTTCGTCTGCTATAATGGACGTTGCCGACGCTTGGGTTAGTTTAGAAAATATGAAGTTTTTTTCTAATCGTAAACATGCTAATAAAATAAACATCATGCCAAAATATTCTGAAAAGTTATTACACCTAAGTTCAAGTTAAAAGTTTCTAAACCTAACACACATAGTTGTTTAACAAACCATCCAAACATAATAACAAACCATCTAACAAAAGTTATAAAACATAACTTAAAGTTTAAAGTTAACAAACTTCCTTGCAACGAAGACCACCTCCTCTTTACGACCTGCCTGATCTAGATACCGTCTTCTTTCTCTTTGGAGGACCCTGAGTTTCACCGCTACTTTGTCCCTGCTGAGAACGTTCTTCTTCCATCTGTGCACGTGTTTTCCGGCTTCTTTTTCCTTCCCTGGAGAGCTCATCAAACATATTCTTTGATTTCGGATTTTCAATGTGCTCCATGTATTTAGCGTAACAACGTTGCTTCTCAGGATCAAAGACTTCCCCTTTATCAGCCGATCAACAAAATGCCTTGACAAAAAGCTTCATCCGTTCCCTCTATATGCATTCAAATACGAATTCAACGTTAACTAGGTTATATTTGAATTTAGATGAATAACAAACTACAAAAAAGTAACACTCACCACTAGTTTAAGAATTGTAGAATCATCTCTAGGGTCGGCTTGAGAAGAAGAGGAGGATGCTCTGTTGGTCCTCCTAGACGAATCAATACGAATAACCCGACCATGCGAGAAACTTTCATACCATTCAAGGTAATCTGGTGTTGCCTCGTGCCCTTCGTTGACATGCGCCCAAGTTGTGACATCTACTAACCTAGAGTGTTTATCATTCCAATGGTGGTAACTGGGTTCAGGCTCATAAAATACCTTTATGTTCGACTCGTCAGACATACACTTAGACAACTCATGCTTGAACGGAGGTACGTACTCTTCATCGGGTGAATCTTGAATAAACCCAAGTTGACGCATCACTCTCATCGGATTGTACATCGAGAAGTTGTAAGGGTGAAACAAAGGGACATCGTACATCACGACAGGTTCCATTACGCCAGTTCTATTCTCCGCGTACGGATTAAATTTTACCTCTTCCATATTGATGTTGTCCAACTTTACCCGCATTGCTACCAACGCCTCTTTTTTCTCCTTATCCTGAGATCCGGTGAACAAATATCGTTTACCTGTTGGATCACCTTGCTTCCAATCTTTGTTTAGTTTCACATCTTCATTACCTTTGATCAGTGACGGGAAATGATCATAAAACCACACATATATTTAAAACAATGAAATAAACATCAAATGAGGAAAATAATTTAGACAAACAAAATAACTTTCATCAATCCAAATACCTGGAGTAGACCCAAATTTCCATTGATCTGTGAAGTTTGTTCCCGAGATGCTTTGGAAAGCTGACTATTCAAATGTGCAACTATGGCAGTACCCCAAGAGTACTTGTTCACATCTTCCAAAGGATCCAAAAGCTGAAGAAGGTTGGCGCTAGCCCTATTACCTTTGTTGTCGGGAAATATAACAGACACAAGTAAGTAAAAAAAAATACGCGCCAGCAGCGTAACGACATTCCTCATCAGTGAGACCCTCCTTTTATTTTTCCAATGTCCCAGAAAACATCTCCCTAATCTTCACAAGTTTGAACTCTTTCTTATTATAGTTGGTTCCCTTCTCAAATTGCCCATCAGTGGTGGCTTGATCCCATCCAAACAAGTTTTTGGTCCACCCATAGATTTCACCCCAAGTAGGCCTTCTCTTGAAATTCTCACTAGTGGATTTGCCTTCGACGTGCAGCCCTAATATCTGTTCCGCATCATCAGGAGTAACTTCCATCTCGCCAAATGGGAATTTCAATGTGTCGACTTCAGGGTAATACCTTTCACATAGAGTAGATACTGCAACCTTATCATAATCAATCACTGAGTTCTCAACGGCAGTATACAAACCCGAGTTTTCAACATGAGCTCTAACTCTTGCACATTCCTTATCTAAAGGCCACAACTCCATTTTCCCGAAAGAAGATTGGTGCCTGAAAGGACGGACGACATTCTTATGATCCTACAAAATAGAAACAAGTCATAATTAGAATGTATTTACAAAGTTATATCAACGAATCGAATAACAAGCAAAGTTGGTACACGTACGATTGTCTCGTAGATGGTACGAGCCCATGATCCACGATATCCAAATAGAACTTTACATCCATCCCTAGGTTCTCCTCTCGCTTTACCACTAATAAGACGAGACAGCTGCAAATATTTTATAGGAACGTGTCTCGCACTAGGTTCAATGTCCGATCCATCCTTCTTTACCCTCTTTTTAGTCTTCGGCTGCTCAATCTCTTCACCGCCCTGTTTACCAGCATCATCACCTTCATCCTCCTTATCACCATCTTTACCTTCATCATCATCCTCTTTCTCCTCCTCTTCACCATCACCATCACCATCACCATCCCCATCCCCATCCCCATCCCCATCACCATCCCCATCCCCATCACCATCACCATTACCATCACCATCCCCATTACTTCCATCCCCATTACCATCACCATTACCATCATCTTCTTGTATCTCTTCTTCTTCTTCTACTTCTTCTTCCTTATCACTTCCTTCAGCCGAAATAACAGGAGAGGATGAACGTGACGAATCTGACGACTCCTCACCTTTGTCTCTTGGTTGAGTAATAAAAAATGTACCTCACTAGGTTTTCTTCCGCGTAATGGACCGGCATTTAAGTACCTACCATGTCGGGGAGGTTTGGAAGGAGGGGTTATCATCATTTTAACCATGTCTTTGTCCTTCTTGGCACTACATCCCATACACGTAAAATAACATAACAAACATAATAGTTAGAATCATGTGTTCAGTTTAAGGGTCGTTATTATAAGAATCTAACATCCAAACGACCCTTTATGACTCAACAACGACTCTATTTAGTATGTGACGACTCTTTGGTTTTTTTGGGACAGGGACCTGTAATTTTCTCCAACAGGGTCGTTGGTTAATTAGTTAGAGTCGTTCAATAGAAATCGAAAGAGTCGTTAGTGTATAATCACTGTCGTTAGGAAAGTGTCGTCGTATTCATACTAATAACCAAACGACTCTAACCTAGGTCACAATCACTGCAGTTTCAGAAAAATGCTCGGCATCTTCAACCTAACAGCCTAGCGATTTTTAATACATTTTACATGCAAATACAGGGTCGTTAGGGTTTTAACATTACAACATTGCCGACCCTAACACTGTAACTTCCTGTTTTCAGTTACCAGACCCGATTTCACAATCAAAACACACCAAAATATGGAATACAAGATGGGTTTTAGTTCACATACCTTCTAATTGGGGCCATGCGTTTTTTGGGTTTCGATTTTTCCGGTTTGGAGACTTTGGGTTTCTCCTTAACCTTGCCTTTCAATGCTTCGACGAAATTGTGGAGTTGAATTGCTTTGCGAGCGGTCGTCTTTGTGCGAGCCATGATTGTGGAAGAAGTTAATCGTCGATTAAAGTTTTATCGTCGACGATTACGCGATGAATCGGATGAAGAAATCGTT
This sequence comes from Papaver bracteatum, assembly GCA_023529315.1. NCBI lineage: Eukaryota > Viridiplantae > Streptophyta > Magnoliopsida > Ranunculales > Papaveraceae > Papaver > Papaver bracteatum. Next base: position 2,680,173 of record JAJJWX010000742.1, read on the forward strand.
TTCTTCAACCGTCGTTAATGGTGGTAGTGGAGAAGATGAAGAGGAGGAGAGGAAGAAGAAGAAAAATGTGAAACTGATTTTAGAATTCTGATTTTGTTTAGGGTATAAATTAGGGGCCTTGATTAGGGGTAGTTAATTAGGCTTTAACTGTTTTTTAAGACAAAAGGTAAAATGATATTTTCATATAAAGTTTAATACACAAAAAAAAAAAGGTTGGAAACAAAATATTATGACTCTCATTTAATGTGGGCGGGCCCCAATTAAATCAGGTTTATTTGAGGGATAGGGAATGATTGTGCTTTAAAAAAAAATAAAAAAATCTAACACAGTGAATTTACTATAGAGAAAAGGACAAAAACAATAGCTGGTGTGTTTGTCCAAATCCAGCAAACCTTCTCTGACGACAGATTATTTAAGAACAATATTCTAACCATTTCACCGTCAGAGAATCAGATGTAAAAACAGAAGAGATCTTTATTCATAATTAGAATAAAAGTCAAAACTCAAAATCCCATACAATGCATATTTTTCTATTACTACTTATTAAAGCAAGATACTCGTGTCGTGTAGACGGTGGTCATGTGTCATATTCGACCTCACAGTAGTCTTTTGTTCCAATAATTGTGTTCATATCTTGAGATCAGATTTTTCTTCTGCCTGCTGATTGTTCATTTGTCCACATTGGATTGGACAATAAATAAAAGATATTACAGACTATCAGAAAGATAGGAAAACAAGTTGGATCATTCAAATGCAGACACATGTCGGTAGGGGAACTTGCTTCCAAACCAAGTTTCAAAAGTAACTCCACTGACAGTGAGTGAAGTGGTGCGACTTGCGAGCAAAACTAAAGATCAAAGAGTGAAAAAAAAATTAAAATTTGGGTTTAATCTTGTGTATAACACTACGGGTGGAAGACTAAATTTTGATGGAGCGTAAACTATACCAACGCCTAGTGTGGAGCGTGAAGTATACGTTCGCCTGGTGTGGGGCGTAAAGTATATGTTCGACTGGTGCGGGGGAGATTCCGAAAATGTAAAAAAAAAAAGAAAAAAACAAACAATAGGACGGAGGTATGATCCACGCCCCATATAAAATGATTAAAAAAATGAGTGGGGTGGAGGTATACACCACGCCCCACATTAAAGATTTTTTTTTTTTGGGATGGAGGTATAAAGCACGCCTGGCGTTTTTAGTCTTGGTCCCTGACCAAATATAGTCTGGGATTTAGTCGATAGTCGTTGTTTAGTCGATAGTACGTCCCACTACGTCTCGTTCATTTGCCAAATATTTGAGTTTAGTCGCCCACTGTGGTTGCTCTGAGAGCGTCCACAGTGGACAACTAAAACCAAATATTTAGTCGAAAAACCATACGCAGTCGAACTGAGTAAAGAACAAAAACTAGACTAAAACCAAACCATATTTGGTCTTTAGTTTGGTTTTGGTCAAGCGTAATTTTAAACTACGCCCGCCGTGAAACGTAAATATAGTTGTGTTTGGAGTGGGGCGTAGTTATTATTATCGTTTGGGAGTGAGGCGCAAATTATAGTTGCGCCATTGTGAAGCGTTACTTTAAATTACGTCTGACAGGACGTAATTTAAATTTGCGTCTGTCACCAGACGAACATTTAAATTGTGCCTCGTCCAGGCGCAATTTATAGTCCCGTCTCACTGGGCGGGATTTTAAATTTTGTCCCATCAACGGGCACGAATTTAAATAACTCCACTAACGTACTCATCCATTTTTTAAAACTACGCCCCATGCTTCCACCATTTTCATGTTTCTGAAAATATCAAACTTTTTGGTTTTCCTGTCGTCCACAATATTGCTTCCAGTTAAAGCTTACTGTTTTCCTTTCAATCTTCATCAAAATGGTACATCTATTACAAATAATCTAGCAGTTCAACTAATTATCACTTTCCATTCAATAACATCTATAGGGTAAACTCGGGATTCTTGTTTTTCCAATTTTTGTTAGTCAATGGTTTGCCATCCTTGTAATATTCATAACATACAAATGAATTTTCACATGAATTTTCTTCTTCTGTAGACAGATACCCCTCCCCCTTTTTTTTATTTCTTTTTTCTTGTGGCTACATGATTTTGGAACTTTGTGATTTCCAGAACCTGCAACTGCTTGCTTGAAGTTGAAGAAGTTGGCGTAATTAGAAATTATGCCCCATTCAGGCGTAATTAGAAATTATGCCCCATTCAGGCGTTATTCTAAATTGCGTCCCATCAGGCGTAATTTGTGTTCCGTCTGTAGATCAGTTGGTTGTATATATTGTGCTCCGCATCAAACGCAAATTTAAATTGCGCCCGAGATCGGGCGTTAATTAAAATTACGTCTGTCCCAAACGCATTTTATAGCTCCACCAAATTTACTCCCCCACCGTAACGTCTCACCACAGACTAAACCCATTTTTTTTTTTACTTTTTTTGGTTTTTAGTCTTTAGTTATAGTCGCCCCGCTGCAGTTGCTCATAGAGAGTACCCCGAGCACTCTACTGTCTATGCCCATTAATATTTTCCGATATCCAGAATCCGTTTCCGAGTATTCGAGACCCTATAGGATTTTATCTGTTTTATAGGATATTGGATATCGAATCGGATATTATATCGGATATTTTTCTTTTAATATATCGGAATCGAATTAGCCTCCATTCGAATTGTTAATATCCGATATCCGATAGAACAAGAACTTATTTGTAATTTACCCTAACCATATTAGAGTCTACTAGAAGAGTAAGGAAAAATATCCGATATCCGATATGAAATGTTTGAGAAATTGAACTTAAATTTCAATTATGAACATGTTTTACAAGGTTTTTAACATTTTTTGTCATAACCAAAATCTGATATCCGATAGCTTAGCCTATCGGAATCGATATCTGATTTTTGATATCATATAGGATATTATCGATTATCAAATATCCGATAGCGCTTAACCTGTCGGATAAGGATTTCTAAATATCTGACGGATATTCATCCATTAACACCCCTAGGTCTACCTGTGGAAATTATCTAGATTGCTAATACGGGTACAAATCTACTTGGTATTTGAGAATGTACCACTAACTCATATAAGGTAAAGCATTATTCACTTTTAACATAGCACATTCTCTGGTAAATTGGTATTCCCGTCATAACGAGTTTGGATACCAGAAGCAGGAGTGATAAGTAAGTTATTTTGCTTCATAAAAAGTTAAATTTTCGATTTTTAGAAGTCGTTTTAAAATTCTCTACCCGAATTGATTTCTTGGTTTTCGACTTCTAGAAGTCAGAAAGTTATTTCTGGATGCGCAACCATTGAATTTTTTTTTACCATAACAACTAAAGTTGTGATATGATATTATTGGATAACAACTGAAGCTTGTGTTATGCTATTATTGGCAGTCCGAGCGGCGACAGCCCAAAAATAGCCGAATATTAGAAACTGATTCAACTAGCTTGATACATTTTGTTAGAGCATTGCTCGGTCGAACTCGCATGCGTTGATATCTCAAGCATGTTTGTCAATATTAGTGATCAAAACTATAAAGTCTTTGATTTCTAGTCTACTATAGCTAAGGTCACGGATTAGGATAGAAAGTGTAGTTGAGCTCAAGAACTCCATGGCGATCATCATACAAGATGAAGGACTACTTAAGGAACCAGTGGATCTTCATCGACTATAAGGTATGTGGAGACTTGAACTTATCTATCACTCAAAAGTCTATCTACTCTATCTCCTATCTTGAGACAAAAGTTGTTTTGCTATATAGACTTAGATTATACACATGTGGATATTTCGAGCTGAGTATATCTCGCTTATCTATTTCTCGAAATATGTGTTGGTAAAGATTTCGCTTTAGCCAAGTTCATCTTTTCCGAGTGACGAAAGTCATGTTATGTTTCAATCATTTTGGAAATCGCTCTGACGAAAAATAGTTTGTGAATAACAACTATATAACGCCCTCTGTGAATGTTTCAATGATTGAAATGAGAGTTTAGACAATATAACCATTGGAGGATATAAGCATTGTTGTGGCAACACATATATGTATAAGTCCTTAGTGCTTGAACCGAATTTTGCGAACTTTATTGATCAAGTGAAACCGGTATAGTGCGTGAGCTTCAGTCCGTGAACCCAGTCCGTGAACTGGCGAAAGTTCTCAAACGAGAATTTCTGCTAGAGTTTGTGAACTCCATCCGGGAACTTAAGTCCGCGAACCCAGTCCGCGAACTTGAGTAGGTTATGTCTAAAAACGATATTTGTGAACTTATCTTAATAAACTAAGGAATGCTATTGCAAACCGTGGCTTTATAGTTCATGAATCAATTCAAGTGAATCACATCGTTTTTTCTTCAATTGTGTCTTGTGTAGTACATAAGGATCTAAGCAATTGAACAACTCTCTAACTAGTTCATTTGAGTCATTTGGACTAGTTATGGTGAAGAGAAATATGGTTGATATGAAAGTCATCATACGGCTAACCATTTGGTTAACTAGTGTTGAACCAACTAATGTACAAGTTTGGGTACGGTTACACAAGCCTAGAAAACGTGCATTACAAGTGTGTATTAGCTTGAATCTAATCATGTTTTCATCTAACGGTGAATATTGAATGCTTTGTTACTAAGCTAACATTGATTGCAAACCCTGATTTGAACACCATATAAGGGAGAACTCTAGCAACTGGGAAACCTAATCCCCACACATTCTATGTGATACTAGTTTGCTAAGCTAGAGTCGATTCTCCTTTAACCTTTGGTTTTCTTCTTCTAAAACCAGGTTAACGACTTAAAGACTTCATTGGGATTGTGAATCCAGATGATACTACTTTTCTTGTAGTTGTGTGATCTGATCTTGCATCTTCTATCGTACGAGTACAATTGTAATAATTGGCTTGAGATTTTTATCTCCGATAGGCAAGATATAAAAGTAGTCACAAACACTTCGTCTCATCGTTTGTGATTCCTCAATAATCTTCTTCGCTGTTCTTCGGGAATATAAGTCTGGTTTTATCAATTGGTTCCTGTTCACCTTGATTTATCAAAAGACGGAACAAAACTCATAGGTTTGTTCGTGGGAGACGAATTTATCTATCCTTGTAGACTTTTTTATGTGAGACAGATTTGTTTATTAAAGTCTCCGACTTTGGGTCGTAGAAACTCTTGGTTGTGGGTGAGATCAACTAAGGGAATCAAGTGCGCAGTATCCTGCTGGGATCAGAGGCGTAGGAGCATAAATGTACCTTGGATCAGTGTGAGATTGGTTGGGGTTCAACTACAGTCCAACCGAAGTTAGCTTGGAGTAGGCTAGTGTCTGTAGCGGCTTAATACAATACATGTTTGTATAATCTGGACTAGGTCCCGGGGTTTTTCTGCATTTGCGATTTCCTCGTTAACAAAATTCTTTTGTCTGTGTTATTTCTTTTCCGCATTATATTTCGTTATATAATTGAAATAATACAGGTTGTGCATTGTTCAATCAATTAGAATATCCGACTTTCTTGGTTGTTGATTTAAATTGATTGACACTTGGATATTGGTCTTTGGTACCATCCAAGTTATCTCTTTGATAAAGACTCGCATTATATTTGCTTGAGTAAATATCAAATTGAGAGATAGAGATAATAAACTCCTTGAGATATTTTCTATTGATTGAGTCTGACTGTCTAGTTGATTCTCTAGAAAGTAACTCGGAGTTGTCCATACAGATTGCTAATCGAAATATTGGTTGTGGTTGTTAGACCCCCGCTTTTCATATTTCATCAACAAAAAGAATGTATGACATTTGGTACTCGATAGATATAAATATATAAAATAAAATTACCACATTATTGCAAATATCCATGACATGCAATCAACCATATCTATAATGACATGCAATCAACCATATCTATAATGAAGCAAATCAACCATATTTATGTGGTGGCAAGACACGAGACGTTTATTTGTTTTCTCGGCTTAAATTAATTTATATAACAACCTTTTAACTTGTTCATTTTTTATTGATAAAGAATATGATGTTCACCAATTTCGAAGTCAGATCCCTAGTAGAATCACCTTGATAAAAAAAACATGTTTATTTGACATTTTATCAAGAAATCCCTCTATGAGCTTAACATGCGTGTTACTGCTCATTAATAACCTGGAAAATTTGGGGATTACTTCAATAAAAAAATTAGGGTAAAATAATAAAATAAAATAGGATTTTGAAGTAATCCTTAAAACCCCTTATCTCAATAATTTTGTCAATGAATAAAAAACTTTTCTTAATTAGTATTAATTAATTGTAAAGTAGTTTAATTAGGTAAATATGACGAGTAGTTTCTATCTCTTGGTTGCAAATTTTGCAGATTCCTCCTCCTTAATTGTAAAGTAGTTTAACTGTTCCAGGTGCAATGCATATCATACAAATCGGTGGAAATTGTGTAGCAAATTGGATACGAAGTTGGTCCTCAGATGGGATGAAGGACCTAGTGGATGATTGGATAATAAGAATGGAAAACACGGCGTGGGAAATATGGAAAGCTCGCTGCAACAACACTTTTCAAGATATCAAACCTAACCCAGTTGGAGTAATAAAGTGTGTATAGCTGCTGAGTTTGGGTACAAAATTATACTCCAAAAACTAAGAATGAACCATACTTTATTTGAGGTTGCGTATGAAATCATAACCAATCCAAACTGAGTACATTATATATTTATTTGCAACATCGACAAGTAATTTTGATGTACATGCAGATTCTGGTTGATGTTCTTCTTAAATGAAGAACATCAATTTTAATCGGCAGGCTTGTCATCCAAATTACTATCTATTGCGATGTAATTCTTTATTTAAGAAGAACATCAACCATAATAGACGAGGTTTTAGATGAACGATTTTGCTGATTATGAATTAAAGTTCATTTCTTATTCATCTACTTCAAGTTGTTTTTGAATTTCTTCATCATTTGAGGGGATTTTTTTTTTTTTTTAATTGACACAAAGATTGTGATGTTTTATTTTTTGGGTTGGATGATAAAAAGTAGAGTATATTTAAAGTGAAAAAGATAATGAGGACCTCTTTTTGTTTTATTTATTTATTTAAGGAATCCCCACCGTAAAAGTATGTATTAGCGTAGTTATATGGTAGGATTTGACGGGTTAGATCTGATAGTAGGGCCAGTTCGACTGACTATGTTCTGGTAGGGACTTGGGTCCCACTTTCACACACAATTTTTTTTTTTTTTGTAACATTTTAAGACATCCAATATTTAATAGTAACACTCACATTTGCTCCATCTTTATAAGAAGGGAAGGATGTAACCCAAGACCACTATTCCAAAAAAAAAGAAGAAAAAAAAAAAACTCCATCCATCTTATCAGACTTCATTTCCATGAGAACTATAATAGGTAAACCAGGACAAAAGGGAAAATATGTAATAGTACATCAGTGGTTACAACGGCATCCAAGTTCCAAACCATAGGTGTGTGTCTCCTAAAACAAACAGCGCCAGACCCAAACCCACTTTTTAAAAACCGTTGTTTGTCCTGTTTCTTTTCTCTCTTTCTCTCACTCCAATCTCCAAGAATCTTGTAAGAAAATTCAACTAAAAAAATGGATATTTAAAGATTGGGAGGAGTTGATTGGATTAGCTGTTTAAGTTTGAAAGAGTTCCCTTTGTCTTGAGTTTTCTTTTTGATCAAAAACAGAGAAAAAAATATGAGAATACAGAGAATTTTAATTTGGTTACTATTCAGTTTAGTTGGTATTGGATTATTATTACATGAGATTGAAGCTACTAAACCTCGAAGGATATTACTTGATACAGATGTTGATACTGATGATTTCTTTGCTCTTTTATATCTACTGAAGCTGAATCGTTCAGAAATCGATATAAAGGTAAGTTACTATTTCTGACTCGGAAGGATTAACTCAGTTTTAATGGCTATTTAGTCTGTTTTCCTCTGTTTGTTTGCTCTGTTTTTATCACTAATGAGTCTAGTTGAATCCGTTTAATATGTCAAGATATGGATTATTGTAACTAATTTCTATTTTTAGTAATTTTTAGTTACTCTATTGCGCGGAATTCTGTAATTGGTTTCATTATTCTAAGTATAGTTTTGGTTTGAATTATAGGCAATTACGATTAACACAAATGCATGGACAGATGCGGGGCATGCCGTGAATCAAGTCTATGATATGCTTTACATGATGGACCGCGACGACATTATGGTTGGAGTTGGCGGTGAAGGTGGAATATCGCCCAATGGTACAATATATCCTAACGTCGGCGGTTATCTTCCAATTATAGAACAGGTGTGGTTGCAAAATCATGTTGAGCATATGCCATGAATGGCAATTGCTACTTCTCCACTACTGTTGCAGTTCGTGACACTTTTTTCAATTGGGCAGGGCATGTCAACTTATGGGGATTGCAGGTATAGACAAGCTATTCCAATAGGACTTGGAGGAAGATTGGACATTGATACAAATTACGGCTTACGGAGAAGTTTTCTACCGCAGGTAATGATTTTTTGTAAGGGACACAATCCGGTTCGTTGATCGGTTTTCTTACGTCCTTGTATTGTTTCTTGCACTTTGATTCTCATAGTCTTATCCTGTTGCTGCCAAAGCCTAGTAATGTCTATATCCTTGTTTTCATACTGCGATGATATATGCTTGCGTTTTTGTCCTAATTTTTCCATGAAAAGAGCAGGGGAAAAGGAAATATTCTCCGCTTCGCCAGCCTACTACACAGCAAGTGATGATTGACACAATATCCGAAGGTCCAACTACAGTTTTCGTCATTGGATCACACACAAACTTAGCTATTTTTCTCATGAGCAATCCCCAATTGAAGAAAAATATTGAGCACATTTATGTAATGGGTGGCGGTGTGAGGTCCAAAAATCCAACTGGTTGCTGCCCCAAGAATGGCACCTCTTCTTGCACACCTAAACAGTGTGGTGATCGTGGTAATATGTTTACAGGCTACACCAGCAATCCCTATGTAGAGTTTAATATATTTGGAGATCCTTTTGCTGCATACCAGGTGAGCGAACTTTTGTTTTCTGATGCAAGTAATGTGTAACATTTGTTAAGCTTCACTTGATTTGATTATGAGTATTATTCTATTCTCTTGCAGGTAATCCATTCCAAAATTCCAGTTACCCTCGTGCCTTTGGATGCAACAAACACCATTCCCATAACTGAGCAGTTCTTCGATTCATTTGAGCGTAATCAGCATACATATGAGGCACAGTATATATTCCAATCTTTGAAACTGGCTCGGGACACATGGTTTGATGACCAGTTCTATACAGTAATTTCCTTTAACCTTTTCATCATTCGCTTGTGATCCTATTCATAGAGTTCCCTCCATGTCACAATTTTGGTTTATGACTATGCCTGACTGCGCATCACGAGTTCTCCAGAATTGTGCACTTCTGAAAATATCAGTCAAATTCATGCAGAGCTACTTCATGTGGGACTCCTTCACATCTGGTGTAGCAGCATCAATCATGCGCAACTCGAACGTAGATGGAGAAAATGAGTTTGCTGAAATGGAATATATGAACATAACTGTAATTACTTCAAATGAGCCATACGGCGTGTCTGATGGCTCCAACCCCTTCTTTTTCAGCCGCTCAATCCCAAAATTTAATTTACAGAAAGATGGGGTTCATAGCGGTCATGTGCAGCAAGGGCTTCGTGATCCATTTTGTTTTGCCAAGAATAATACAAAAAAGTGCCAGGTAGTCTTTTTCTCCATGTCTTGCTTTAGAAATAGTTTGCAGTACTCAATAGGAATCAAGTTCTTTGCATTGTTTACAAGCTCAATTAGATTGTTCAGTGATCCAGTGAGTTTTTTGACATGCCGAAGTGCGTTTCTATGTCTTCCTTGAGACTCATGTACACAGTGTATTGCCTCTTGAGATTTCTACTAATAGACTTGAATGTCATGCAAACAGGATGGCTACACAAAGGAAGTAACTGGTGATCCAGACGGAGTTCGTGTTCTTGTTGCTACGAAAGCAAAACCTAATCAGCTTAGTAATAGCTTGCTTGACCGAGAATATTTTATAAGCTTTTTGGATGTAAGTTCTCCAAATGGTTGTTCCTCTTAAATTGGCAAGAATTCTGTACAGGAACAAGTGTATCTTATAAGCTTGTGTTTTATTGGCTTGCAGGTTCTTAACCTACCTCAGAATGCTGGAAGGTTCAACTTTACCACAGAATTTCCTTACTACAAAGAAGTTCTTTATAAACCGGATTTCCTAACGCGCAAGTTGGGAAAATCTGTTGTTTTTGATATGGATATGAGTGCTGGAGATTTTATTTCTCTAATTTATCTCTTGAAAGTACCTGTGGAAGTGATCAACTTGAAGGTAGAGAATCTTGCATTCTTACCACCTGCAGTAATTTTATCTACTATGAATGTTTATCAAATGTGCATCAGTTTCAATTTCCAGGGGATATTAGTAAGTGGAACTGGATGGGCAAATGCTGCTACAATAGATATCATCTATGACATTCTACATATGATGGGTCGGGATGACATTCCAGTTGGCCGTGGAGACGTATTCGCATTAGGACAGCCAAACCCATCTTTCACTGCTGTTGGGGATTGCAAGTATATCAAGGCTATCCCTCATGGTGGTGGTGGACTTTTGGATTCTGATACTCTTTATGGCTTTGCTCGTGATTTTCCTCGAAGCCCTAGAAGGTATTGTCTACAGCTTAGTTGAAATTTTCAGTTGTAACCTTTCCTGTGCTTTGCTTTCTCTTCTTGTTTTCTTTGTTGTTACCGGGTTATATATGCTACAGGCACACAGCAGAAAATTCGGTGGAATACGGAGCGCCTAGAGATACTGATCACCCTGAACTAAGACAACCATTAGCACTAGAAGTTTGGCAAAACATTTCAAAGTCACTGGCTCCAGGATCTAAGATTACTATACTGGCCAATGGACCGCTTACTAATCTAGCTCAAATTATTCAGTCGGAGAAGAATTTGAGTTCAGTGGTTGAGGTCAGCTTCTGTTCTTACTTGCTAACTTGAAAGGGTTGTTTGAATGCACTAGAGTTCTCCAAAATGACCTTGTTATTTGTTCGTTTTGATTGCTGCTGTAGAATGTATATGTTGTCGGAGGCCACCTCAGTAATAGCAGAAAGGACCTAGGAAATCTCTTCTCTGTTCCTTCCAATGAGTTTGCGGAATTTAACATGTTTCTTGATCCCATGGCTGCAAAAATTGTTCTAGAGTCCGAACTAAATGTAACACTAATTCCTCTCAGTGTTCAACGCCAAGTTAGTTCATTTCCTGAGATACTCAAAAGGTTGCAGCTAAAAAAGAAGACGCCTGAAGCCGTGTTTACATATCGTTTGCTGTCAAGGCTATACCGTTTGCAACAGAAGCATCGCAGATACCACCACATGGTAAGTAACTTCATCCTATGATTTTACCGAGGCAAAGTAGGCTGCACTGGCAAATCTTAGTTGGTGGCATTCTGAATGTCCTTTTTTTATTTTTTTTCAACAGGACATATTCTTGGGAGAAATTCTTGGTGCAGTGATCTTGGCTTGTGATCAACATCTTAATCCAACATTCAAAGTTCAGCCGGTCCATGTCACGGCAACCGGTGATGTATCCAAAGATGGACAAACTATCATTGATGAAATACATGGAAAACTTGTGACAGTAATAGAAAGTATTGACAACCGAAAATATTTTGCGGAATTTGCTAATCTCCTAGGTGAGGAAAAGCAAACCGCGGTGATTGGAAGCTTTAACCAGCAGAAGAAAATATGGAGTACACCACCAACAAAAATCATACCTGATGGTCCCTAATCACTGACTCTTCCAGGGGGATGCAGAATGCGTCCTTCGGAACATAGGAAATGATTCTTTCCTTTTTTTTGTGGGGTTTTTACATACAGCAGAGTCTTCTTCAATTTGTAATCAGATGATTTTTGAATATGAATGAAAAGAAAAAAAGAAGGAAAAAGACATTGATTGCAGGGTGAACTCACTTGCTGCAAATCTACAAATGCGCACAAAACCGAGAGCCGCACACAACAATCACCAATCCCATATCGGCAGAGATAAAAGTTACTAGTTACTGCAATAATTCTAAAATTATTTTAGAATTTCAGAGAAAGGGTGATGAAACACCAATAAGTCTTAACATCACCAACACTACTGAAAATCAAAGACGATGAAATTTTCTGCAAATCTACAAATGTACATGAGTAATTGACAGCCAAACAACATCACCAATCCCGTATCTAGTAATCGCCCATTTTCCTCATATACCGCATGACGGATGCAATTCAGCTACCATCAAGCGGCCAACAAAAAACAAGACTAACTTTTCATTCACTGAAGAAGGAAAATGTTCAATTTGTGAGCGTGAATAGTGATGTTCTTTTTGAGGAACACTCACAAGGATGTATGACACAGATCAACCTGCATATTGAGAATAACAAAGAATAAGTATATACCAAGTATAAGCACAATGAAATTCCTGAATACTAACCCTGCGGATAATCAGATCTGCAAAACTAATGTACCTTCTTCAGAAAAGGCAAACATGCCCCCAGGCATGTCTTCGTCCTCTTCATCTTTAGCTACTTCTTCTCTCGCACGATGATCATAGCTTCCACGAGTAACTTCAGCTGATTTTTGACATCCATTTAGCTCTGACACTTCACAGTAATCCTCTTGAAAACATTGACCAAAATCTACTGTGTCTCGCAAATCAATAGGATCAGATCGACCAGAACTTGGGTTTGAAATTTCACTCATCTCACTTCCATTTGAAGGCGTTCCTACTTTCATAACTCCTTCAATGCAAACAAAATCACTTTTTAAAAATGATACACCATTTATAACACAATTGTTACGCTGCTCAGAAAGATGATCTTTTCTTGCCAAGTTCTGGCTCAGTAGGGAAGATGGAATAACGTTACTGCCCCTTTCAGGTCCATTAACCCTGACTGTGCTAGATTCTTTGAGTTCAGCAACTTTGAAAGATTTCATTTTATCAAAATCATTTGGATTTCCACTTGAACCTGAAGATATTACAAACACACATAAAAGAAATGTGACCAATTTTATGACTACCACTTGTTCAATTTTATCAGCTTACGAATCAACAGATGCTTGAATAGATTAGTGGACTTGTAGATCATAAGGTGCTTTCAGTACCTGGATTTGAGCTTTCAAATGATCCAGTACTCATGGGATCACGGTTAGGACTACCAGTGTCTTCTGTAAAATGGCTCTCATAAGGTTCAAAAGATGAATTACTTGAGTGTCTTCCAGCAAACGAACCCCTGCATGAGCTTTCTAGTCATACATTTATATGGAATATATTAAGTACTTAAATAGTTCTAACACCCTAGTCACCGGGGAATAAAAGGTTTGTAAACAAAAACTGTAAATCATAGTAGTATATCTATTAAAATCTTAATTCAGAACCACCACCAGTGACTTTTCATTTGTTTGTCATCAACTAGAAACATCTAAGTATTGTGAAGTCCACAGGACATATATATCAAGTTATATACGCCATTTTCCATGTAAGCAATATTGCTAACATGAGGCTATAACTGACAGTGATGAAAGGCATACCTCTCACTCTGATCTGATTTAACATGATGGAAATGGTCAAAGACTGGCAATAAGTCCTTTCTTTTAACTTCAACACCACGAACTAGAATCTTTTCAATTTCAACCTCGCCATCAAAAAACTCTTTAGTGAATTCGGCCTCAATCTCCCTCGAAGGAACCATGATATGGAAGGAAATCTAGAAAAATTATCAAAAATTTACAACGCACATCGATAAAAATAACATAGATGTTCCTGAAAAACTTTGTTTTGATTAGGTACCTTAGATTTCTGCCATATGCGTATCTGTCCAGATCCTATCTGCACCTCTGCGTTAGAAAGATACCCGTGTTGTTTTTCTTGGGGTTTTACAAAAAAAGTCCCCCTTGAAGATTCAACCAAATTTCGTTTAGTAATATCTACACGAGTGGATTTAAGCCCAACAGGATCTGAAACCTCATGTGCATCAGGGGTAACCCGAGAAATATTTTCCGCTTTTTCTGGCCAGTTTGATCTTCGACAGACATTCCACCATTGAGCAGGTTGAGCCTTCACCTTCAACTCCTCATCATTTCGTACCAATGCACCTAAACTAGTTCCAGAGTCACTATCACTTGATTCTGCCTCAAGAGATGGCAGAAGTTCATGTTGAACTAAATGACCAGATGGGGTATAAACCAACAGGTGCTCCAAGGAATTGCCCCTCATGGCATTGGGCAGAAGATGACGGGATAAAGAATTGTAAAAAGTAACGGCAACAGCACCAGTTGGTGGTTGGGATACCTTTCCTGTTGCAGAGGCTGCCGCATTAGTAACTGTGTTCAGCCAGCCAGAGCTGTTATTCTTTATCCGGCATATTACAGATAAGGTGACAGGTGCTGGTGGGGGAAAGGAATGCTGATTTATTGTGCAAGACGGAGTAGACCACCACGGGGAAGTTAGACTTGGTAAGAGGATTGGTCCATCACTAACTGAATTTTGTGTTTGAAGACCAACCTCACCACCAAAAGGGGATAAGATGAATACATGGCAAGTCCCCCTCGACGAAACGATAGCCATCCACTGACTATAATGACCAAAACTTATATCTTGAATGACCTGTCACCAAAAAGTAACAAATGGGAGTGAGAAATGCAAAAGTAGATTACAAGAAAATAAGGATCTGAATAATGAGCCTTTCGGTACTTACAGCTGCTGTCATTCCACGATATAACTTATAAAGATGCACGTGATTACTACTCCAGTCGTAGCTTGGAGTACCTGATTCATTTTTCAACAAGGAAGGCATAATGCGGAAGATATTTATACTGTTCCCATATACTGAGGCAGTGACCAGAAGGGTTCCGCTTGGATCAAAACATAGTGCAGAAATCGGACTTGTGTGAGCTCTAAATTGCGATACAGTTGCTCTGGAGACAAAGTCCTTAATAACAACCTGAATTTTAAATCAGAGAAGGGGAAATTATAAAAGGAAGCTAAAATCTGATTTGATGAAAGATAATTTAAATACTGCAGAGAATAACATAACACTAGCAGATGAAAACATACACAATTTTCACTCTGAACTCATGGACAAGAAAATATGGAGTGTGAAGAGTACAAACCATTCCAGCAGTATCTGTTTCAGTTGATTGTGATGCTGACTTAAGCCTACCAGTTTTCCAGCTTGAATTCGAGGATACCGGAGAACTTGAACCATCAGGTGACAGCTCTTTATAATATTTAGACATAGTTTTGTATCCAACGTCACCCAAATTAATAATCCCAGTAGCTAACTGTTTACTAGATTCCAGAGCATAGCGAGCAACTAAGCTCCCATTGCTAGGTGAGGTTGATGGACTCACACCTGGAGAAGAGGTCAGATTTTGAGGACTAAGCCGGGAAATGTTTGTTGATAGAGGATTGTTGGAAGGATAAGCTAACAACCTTGGACCCACAGCCATCGCACCGTAACCAGTGTTGACCCTTATAATTTCTTGTCCCCCACTCTGAGGCACTGGATAGGTCAGGACACTGAACTTGTTCTCAAGAGTAACAGCGTCAAAGCAGTATATCTACAACATAAAACTAATCATCAGAAAAGCTGGAAGCCTGGAACCTTATGTACCATACGCGTGTGTATGAACAGCACAAATTTAGACTACTCTAATATCTTCATAAAACAACCAAATACTTACTTGTGCTGCAAGGCCGACTGCTACAATTCGAGGACTGCATCTTACCATATATACAGCAGAACGAAATCTCAGGACATGGGCATAGGTGTGAGACCTTAAAGAGTAAAACCTAACAGCTGTTGGGGGGGGAAACAGAGGTTCCTATATGAGATTCAACATTTCCATCTCTGATAGGCCTATTTAAATGGTCAACGCCTTGAGACAGACTAGCGCTGTTGTTTTCTTCCCCTGCTACAACTAACAGTAATGGCTGCAATTTTGTAAACCCTTCATGAGAGGACATCATGGGGGTGGGCTGCATTTGTAGGAATGTAACAGGACCACCACGCTTTGAAACCAGTTCATTAACATTAGAAGCATCCTCAATGTCAAGGACTTGAAAGCCATTTAAGTAACCAAGTAGGAGAACTTTCTTGGATATAGATGGACCTAGCTCTAGCTTGTCAAATCCAGCCCATAATACCTGTTTCACAAAAATTAATTAGAACATGAACCCCAAGTGGAATATCAAATTATCAAAATTTCTAGGTACATATATATGTGCTAAGCAACATAACCAATTAACCATATTAGTTGAACACACCGGCAAAACAGTGAGATAACCATCAATTCGAGTCAAAAGTGCTAACAACACAAAGGGAGAACAATAACTTTCATCCAGTGCAAGGTTTTAAACGACCAATGGACTTTACATTTTATAGTATACTGGGGCTGTTGTGGACCATGATCCAAAACCAACAGAAGCATCTACAAACATCTAAACATTGAACCATGATGAACTGAACTTCTTTCTCCCCATTTATCTAGTTTTGAACCATCACTACGCAAACTACAGTCTCCACGCGTGTTTAGTTCTCATCCAATTTAGTACCCAAAATGGGAGAAAAAGAAATGATTCTCATTCAATGAGAAAATTATTGACAGTGACAATATGCTTGGAATGCAGTAGAAATCTACTTGATGCAAATGAGATAGTTAGGTTTTTGGGTAACAATCTAAAATTTAACTGCAATTCACCTTCAGGCCTTGTAATTTGTCGCGCATTGACTAAAATTGACATCTCATTCATTACGGATTAGCGAAAACAGTTGATAGCATAATGATCTGATAAACTATTATGTATACCTTAATAATTCAAAAGCGAAATCAAATTATGATCAATAAAAGAAATGGGGAAATCTTTCAATAACATCTGTGAGAGGTGTACCTGATCTTTCTGATCATCAGAAGAAGCAGCAGAAATTGAAGAAGCTACAGAAACACTAGCAGAACGAACAGTTGAAGCAATAGTATTGGCATTAGTAGAAACAGTTTTAATACAAGATGATATGATTCTAAGTGAATTTGGTAATAACCCATTACTACTGCTACCATTTCCTTTTCCTTTCCTCATTTCCAATTCCACTCCACAACCACCACAAGTCACTACTAGTATCAGAACCACCACCACCTTCCACCGTTTCCGCCGACCATATCCGGCTAAGTATAATCGGAAAGACCATCCGATTCCCGATCAGAATTTTACTCACCCATAATCATTACTTTGAAGTTTGTTTTCCTCTGGGGTTCAGTTTTTTTTCTTTGATGTTTGACTTGGAGAGAAACGGAACTGAATGAAAACGGAATAGAAGAAAGAAGAAGAAATATAGAGGCTGTCGGTCCCCCAGAATTTCCTCTCTTGTTTTATTCAACCCGGAGTATATATTTTATGGAAGAAAATGGATATTTCCACCGTAGGTGTATTTATTTTGGAGTCCGTTTTTGTGCACACTCCCGTAACACCCGAAAATACTCGGTTTGTTTGTACTTGCCCGGGTATATCTGTCCTTATATGAGTCCAAAGCCTGTTACAACCTGTCATAGGCCACCTAACTTGGCATGGTTAGCTTGAATGGGTGGGTTTGGGCTTTCCCTAAAAATTAATAACATGGTCTTATACCTACCCAAACAACCACATCTGGTACCCGTTTGATTTTTTTTTTTAAGTTTTAGTTTTACGTTAAAATAAATTGTTATTATGTATTTTAGTAATATTTTGGATTAAAATTTTTATTTGCATCTCTATTCTACATTTTTTTATTTATTTAAATTATTAATTTATTACATGAAACTATTTGGAAGCCTAACAAGCTAGGCTCCAACGACATACATACTACTACATTAATTGAACAAGTTGTTGTACTAGCCTACCAGCGAGCCTCATGGGTAACCTTGCCAAGGGGAGCCGAAGCGGGAGGGGGGGCGAGATTGTGTCACAAGGGGGGAAAACTAACACTACCTTCCATGTTAATTCTTGCAATATTACGCCATTGGGGACTTGAACCTGGGACCTCCTGGAACGCATGAAACTTCGAGAAACGGGTATGACCAGCTGAGCTAGGGGGCAAACTAACACTACATTCAGAAAATTAATTACTTAAAATTGTTATAAGTCCATGTAATCTCCAAATTCAAAACAGGAATTAAATCAGTTATTACAGAACTTTAAAAATACAAAAGACATGTAGCATGTTTGGCCTGCCTGGCCTGACCTGGATAACAAAATGGGCTTTGGGAAGGCTTGTGGCCTCAAAATAAGTGTTTATACCTGGCATGCCTGTAGGTACTGAATATCGTAATACATTAGCTTACGAACATCGTAATGAATATACGAGGAAAGAGTTACAAAACAATGCGATGATAGAAGAAGCACGGGGAAATATGAAAGATTTGCGAGCATAAAATAATCTTGCGAAGATATGTTGCGATACTTCGCAACACATATACAGTTGTACAAATTTTACTATAAATAGGAGTTCAAATGTAAAATTCGAGAGGTTCTTTGAATGAGCGTTAGAAAATATCTTAGGAGAGAGAATAGAGAAAGTTGTAACTATTCTAGTTCCATTTAGATACTTCTTTGTAATTAATTG
Source organism: Papaver bracteatum (assembly GCA_023529315.1). Classification (NCBI taxonomy): domain Eukaryota; kingdom Viridiplantae; phylum Streptophyta; class Magnoliopsida; order Ranunculales; family Papaveraceae; genus Papaver; species Papaver bracteatum. The sequence continues at coordinate 2,698,850 of JAJJWX010000742.1, forward strand.
AGAGAATTAATAAGAAAGATGTCATTCATCATCAAGAACTTCTTAAGTTTTACAAATTCTACCGAGGGTGTAGTTGTAGGTTATTTTGCAACTACATAATTGGCGCTAGAAACAGGGAATTGAAGATTGTTCTAGCAAAAATTCTAGGGAGTTTTGAAAATCTGAAATGGCTAGAAGAAGAAATACATCAGAACCATTGACTGCAGTAAGAAGAAGTGTAAGGCTTGCAGGTGGAGAAGCAAATGTAACAGGAGAACCTAGTAGGAGAAAGAATAATCAAAGAAATCAAATTCAACAAACAGAAGATCATGATCGAGTGAGTATACACACTTGGAGAACTGATACACCAGCAGAAACATACAGAGAACCACAAATTAGAGAAAATGGGAGATTGATGGGAGGAACAACTCGTGAAAGAGAAAGGGAGATGATAGAAACATTGAGACAATAAATTCAAGAAGAACGAAGGTTTGAAGTTGAAGAACGTGTCAATCTAACAAGACAGAATCAAGAATTGAGAAGGGAAAATGAGATGTTACAAAGGAGGAAATCTCAAAGTGTTGTAAGATCAAATGCTAGACCAAGAAGAGAAGAAAAAAATTCGCCAACAATCAATAGTGAAAATGAGATGCAAGAACAAGCACAGAATCAAGTTGAAAGAAATCGAGAGAATCGTTTCATTCTAGTGCCAAATCACGAACAAAATATGGAGAATTTACGAACAGAGCCGCTTCCAAGGGAAAATAATCAGAATGGTGAAGAAAATCAAGAGGAAGAGCGGCAACTTGTGGAAGAAATTGAGAGACAACAAGCTATGCATCAAAACAATTACGAAGATGGAATAAGAAGACGGGAACAAGCTCACAACAATCAAAATCTTGGGGGTGATAGAATTCGGAGGAAGATTGGAAATCAACGAGAAGAAATAAGAAGGAGCGAATCAAACCTTCGAATCAGAGTTCAGGCAAACCAGGAAGAAATAAATCACAGAAGAAGGAGAAATGAAGAAGAAGAAATTCCAGATATTCATATGAGAAGGATGAGGAGGACATAAATGGAAGAACAAGAATTTCAAAATGCTCTGCAACAAAACAATTATGACAATTTGGAAAGAATATATATGCAAAATCATGCAAATGAAAACATTAATGAAGAGTATGATAGAATGCGAAGAATCGCAAGAGAGGAAATGCAAGAATGTAGAAGAAGAAAAGCTGCGTTGAAGAGGCCAATAGAGGAGAATTCTGAAGCAAATGCACGAATCTTTCGAGAATTAGCGGAAATGAGAGGAATGATAAGCAGTAGAGAAGGAGGAGATAGAAGGCAATTAGATGAAGCAATAAAAGAAGCTGCGAGGACTCCTTTTTCTAGAGAAGTACAGCTGGGAGGGATTCCACCAAAGTGCAATCTTCCTACGTTAACTAGCATCTTTGATGGGAATTCATGTGCTATTCATCACATTAAAGCATATGTAAGATGCATGCTACAATGGGAGAATCATGATGATGTATTATGCAAGTACTTCGCATCAAGTTTAACAGGAGAAGCTCTAAAATGGTTCGAAGGGATTCCTAAGAACACTATTACATCATTTAATCATTTACAAGTAACTTTCTTAGGAGAATATATCACGAATCATTCCTCGCGACTTGGCATTGAAGATGTGTTTGGTTTAAAACAAAGAATTGGTGAAAGTTTGAAGCATTTGGTAAGAAGATGGAAAACTATGTGCAGTGATATGGCAGGACGTGTGGATGAGAGATACCTGATTTTCTCTTTCATAAATGCGATGTTCGCAACTGAACAATTATATGTTCAAATCTTCAGAAGAAAGAATTCAATTATGATGACAGAATTGCGAGAATTGCAAGAGGAGTATATTACATTAGAAGAAAAGCAAAACAATATGGAGTCATATCCAGTAGAAAACACCAACAATCAGGATGCAGGAGCAAACTTACTTCCTAAAATAATCAATGTCGTAGCAGGTACTTCGCAAACATCTTCGCAGATATCAGAAGAAAAGAAAAGAAAACCAACAATAGCCAGCCAAAAATGGTAGCAATGGGAAGTAAAGATCAAGAAGAGTATGATAGAGAAAGGAATTTCTACAGTCGAGGAGGAAATAACCAGATCCTAAGATTAGATCAGCATCAAGAAAATTATGGGGGTCAAAGGCATAATTATTTTGGACAAGGGAATCATAGACTAAATTATAACAATGGTCAAGGAGGTCAAAGAATAATAAGAGAACAAATAAAGATGCCACCTTTGAATACAAGTGTAGAAAAGATATGGCAGGCAATTATCTTGATGGAGAATATACCAACTCTATGGAATATGGGAAAGGAACCACCAATTGGTCCAAGAAGTCATGAATTTTGCTTGTACCATCATTTTCATGGGCACTCTACAAATAGTTGTAATAATATCAAAAGGATTATCTTGCGAATGATTGATCAGGGCAAACTAGATCACTTTTTACTCAAGCAAGCACAATCGCAACAATTACCGCAAGCACCAATGGAAACTCGCATGGTAAATACAACACAAGAAAAGGGAAAAGAAATCTTACACATTGAAGTGGGACCAAAAGCAAGAAATGTTTTCTGCAATTCTATAGTTCACTCATATAAAACTATAGAAGATTTTCATGATAATGTGTTAAGTAGGGTATATGCGAGAGATGGTGAAGGAAGAGAAATAATGAACATCGCAAAAAATTTCACAACTCGAAGATTGGCAGAAGCGTGAAATCTCTTTTGAAGCTACAGAAATTCCAGAAGGTTGCGAAATACATGATAATCCATTGGTAGTGAGATTGGAAATTTGTCTGAATATGGAAGAAAGTGAGGATGATATAAACGAAGAATCATTTGGTCTTAATAGAATCTTAATTGATACAGGAAGCTCTGTCAATATTCTCTTCTATCCCGCTTACAAAATCATGGGGGGAAAGGACGCAGATCTAATACCTTCTACTTACAGGATTTATGGCTTTAATGGAACTGCCAATAAACCTAAAGGAGAAATAAGCATGCGAATTCCATTAGGGGGAATGCGAACTGAAATCTTATTTTGCGTTGTTGATGTTGAATCACCGTATAACGCTTTGATAGGGAGACCTTGGATTCACGAGATTTTAGGAGTAGTTTCAACTTTTCATCAATGCATAAAATTTCCTCATCCTAAAGGTATTGGAGTTATCAAGGGTGATTGGGCAGAAGGGAAGAAATGTTACGATACTGAAGTAGAAGTTTGCGAAGGAAAAACTGTTGAGAAGGGAAATTGGAGAAAAATAACAAAGGCTGCAAAGAGAAGTGAAAATTTAATGGCTGAAGATTAAGTCATGAAGGAATGAAGTTACAATGATTGAGCATACAAGAAATTTACGAAGGTAAAGAATAGATATGATTTGCGAAGGTAATCAGTACATTTCTTCATAGTGTATAATAAAATGCATTTAAAAAAAAAATGAAATGAGGTATTTCGCAACGTGAAATATTTGTGAAGTATTTTTACGAATACAATTTTTTTTTTTTTTTTTTTGCGATTAGCTTTCATTGAAGAAAGACGCAAAACATATTTGCGAACAAAAGACCGCAAACTGTGATTATCTTTCAAAAAAGAAAGAGAGCCGCAGAAATTTTACACAGGCGAACCTTTGTGGTGTACACCCTAGTTCGCGAAGCAACATTTCGTAAGAGGCAAAGTCCTAAAGTACGTCATTTAAGGGGGTACCTATAAGCATGGCTCAGGGAAACCGGAACACCACCAAGGAACCTGAGTACATGGACATTACGGGGTACAACCCAAAAGCGGGGTACCCATCCGGGTTAGACACCTTAGATTCTCAATCTAATCTTGCGAAGTACCGAGATATAGGTTGGGCGACTAAGGCATACTGTTTTTCTCAAGAAGTGTAGAAAATGATCAAGGCGCCGAGGTACACGGTTGAGTCAAGAGTGCCGGATGCGTTTGAAGCACATCTGCCATTCTTGACAAGTCTTGGCAAATGATGCACTTGCCCAAAGATACCCCATAGGGTGCAACCTCGTAACTATAAGCCCTATAGGCAAAAAGGATAAGAGGTTGCGATCAAAAGCTGGTTGTTTGCAAAACCGGATGGGAAGATCTAACCTTGTATGGTCGATGTACGCTTCCTTGAAGGGGAAACCAAGGGGAAGATAAAGGGAAGCACCCTCCATTAGGGAGCTGATATGTGCTATAAGACGCAAATGTCATGAGGCTTCTTGTTCGCAAGAACATAAAGACTTGTCATATTTGTGCAACAATAATATTTTTGCGAATATAAAAAAAATAAAAAAAATATATATACATATTCGCAGAGTTACATACAATAAAGTTAAGATGAGATCAATGGGTTATTACATGAAAGTGTGATAACGTCCTGTGATTTCATCGCAAGACGATAATGTCACGAGGTTGTATATTCGCAAGAATGTTCAGACTTGTCATATTATCGCAAAAATATCATCACAAAAAGAGGTGGCAAAATAAGACCTTTACTTAGGAAGGCATGATAAGACCACAACAATTAATGAAATCAATACCATCAATATTATGGGAAATTTTTTACGAGAATATATATAAAGAGTTCATAATCATAGAGGCAATTTTGTTCGCAATCGAAGACGGATATTTCATATTCATTAAATTTTATAAGGATTGAATACTTCTTATATTTCTTCAAAGATTCAATACTTATTATACTTTTTCAGAGATTCAATACTTCTTATACTTCTTCAAACATTGGATGCTTCTTCATAGAGTGAATATTTTTTATACTTCTTCAAGGGTGTTTCATACTTCGTATACTTCTTTGAGGATGTTTCATACTTTTTGTGCTTCTTCAAGAATATTTCATACTTCTTATACTTTTTTCAAGGATGTTTCGTATTTCTGTAAGGAGGATTCATAATACTTATACTTCAAGGGGAAGATTTCATATATACTTCGCAAAATCTTGAAGATTCGCAACATTAAACTGAGGTAGATATTCTAGATACTTAAAATAAGGATTGATCACCTGAAGAGCAATAATAAGGGGGAAAGGAATACTAAGTTAGGTCTTCAAAATATATTGTTAGGATTGATCATATTATTTCTCTATATTATTTCTCTCCATATGATCAAGTCGTGCAAACAGAGGGAAGCATTCAGTTAAACATCAATTTATTATCGCAAAATTAAGACATTGGTACTAATTAAATTTCAAAAGGAAATTGTTGATGGATTAAAAAGTGCAGCACTTAAGTAAACAAGATATAAGAACTGAAGCAAATATATAGAAAGGATTAAAACTATTTTGAAGATGATTTATCTTCATCAAAATGATCTTCTTTTTCTTCTTCAGAGAGATCATCTTCAACTTCACTATCAAAGATTTCCAGATATGGGGTATCCTCAGGAATTTCTTCAGAAAGGAGCGTCTGGTACTTCTTGAGAGGAATTTGGTTGTCTTCAAAAATCTTGCGAGTCATCTTAGCTCGGAAACACTTGACATATAAGCTATGGTTGTTCTGAGAAATTAGAAGTTGAGACCTTAAAGCAGAGATCTTCTAGTTACGACCGACAAGAATAGTTTCTAGATCATCATTCATCTTCGCATAATTTTATGCAGTAAGGGAAGAAATTAAGAAATTGGTTAGCAAGTTACGAAGGAAAAATAATCAAAATACTTACCATTATGAAGAATTTACCTTCTAACTGCTTCTTATCATTATTAAGAGAAGAGTTTTCAAGCTTTAGTTGATTATTCTCCTCAAGAAGAGAAGAACTTTCAGTTGCGATGCTCGCAGATTATGAATTATCTCCGTGACGAGATATTAATTCTGCATTATCAATACTCAAATCCTCTATTTTCTGACGAAGTTTTGAATTTTCAACCTCTAACTTCTTACAACGGCTTAAAGTCTTCTTCTCAGCAATGGAATGACGTCTTTCCCAATCAGAAGCAGCTGCGCAGCTGACTCTTCCAACCTGAACAAATAAAAAGGGTTATAAATTAATGAAAATAAGGGAAACAAACAAGGAATAGAAAAGAAACTTACCATACTCCCTAAAGCATATAATGTAGCAGGAGCGACAATTCTTGAAATTCCATTAAGAGAGTTGTTATTGAGTAAAGTAGGAACTTTGCAAGCCTTCGCAATAAGCCTACGAGCATTCGCAGTAGGAGAGTTTCCTAACCCACGAGAAGAATGAAGAAAAGCCTCAGATACTCGAACCATTGCTGAATCAAAAGTTTCCGCGTTGCTATAATCTTCATCTTCACCTTCATCAGTATCATCATCATCATCTCCTTTATCAGAAAGGGTATCAGAATTAGAATTAAAGTCTTTCTCAGGAAATTTATCATCTTCATCACTTTGATCTTCGTCAACATTCTTACTAGAAGAGATCACATTGGAATAAGCATTGGTTGAGAGTTTCTTCTTTTTCTTCCTCTCATAAACAACATCCTCAAGTTTCCTTTTTCCTTTGCGAAGAGCATCATCTTGACTATCAGAAGTTTGAATATCCTTCGCAGAGCAAAGTTTTTTTTGTCTCGCAGTTAACCTTTTGGAAGAAGTAGAATTCTTATTCTCACCCGCAACAACCTCAGGAAGATCAGGAAGAACTTTCAAATTCAAATAAGGATAAGAAACAGAGGCAACAATATATTGTTTAAAAAGCATATAAGAGTGTTTCTTACCTCATTTGAAAATAAATTGAAGAGTAACAAGAAGATAAGGAGATGGAGATACATACATTTTTGTCTTTGCTAATCCAAGAAAAGACCCAAGGCTGATAATTGCGATCACGAAGGTTCGCAGGAAGATCTAATATCCCAGAAATATAAGAACCCGATAATGCTAAAGGGTAGTTATACCAATCTTCATCATTAGAACGACGAGGTGTTTTATTATTTCCCGAGGCATAATCAATGTCGTGCATGAGAAGGTCATCTGTTGCGATATTAACTCTACGATGAAGACGAACACCCCAACGTTTATCTTCCTTCCTCGCAGGAATTAATGTGTAATTTTTAAAGAAACCCTCAACTGTATAGTCCGCAACGATAATCTCCATATCTCGAAATCCAGGTTTCCTAAGATCAACTGAATACAAATATCTTCCAGTAGCAGCACGAGTTGCGAATTCAACCAGAATGCGAATGCAATCACCAGTCAATTGATAAATGGCACATGAAAATTTGGGGTGGGAAATAATTTCATAGATCAAAGGAAGATTGACATCATAAAGAGGAAGAGGAAGACCTGCGAAAATTTGACCTCGTGAGATTAAAACTTTCCGATCATTCCAAGAAAGATCAGTAAAGAGCTCCATACAGAGAGAAGATTTATTGTCATGACCATCAATTTCAGAAAGAATGAGGTCCCTATCAGCAAGCTCTGCATTAATTTGTTCAATAGTTTTCTTCTTTGGATCCATTAGGTAAGAGATCGAAAACAGAAAGGAAAAGAGGTGAAAGAGATAAGAAATCGCAATAGAAGAAGAAAGGAAGAAATTACAGAAGCAGATGTGATTAATAAGATAAATAGAATAAAAGAGTAAAAAAAAGAATTAAAGATAGTATTTATAAAAAAGAGAGAGAGTTTGACGAAGGAAAAAATTCATCAATGCGATTAGATGTGAACGGTTGAGAAGGACGGTTACGAAACAACGTGTCAAAAATTTAATAAAAGAGAAAAATACGTGTTGCGAATCTAACAGGTAGTGATAACTATATTAAATTTACGAGAATAGAGGTTCTCATGACATTCCTTCTTCGTAGAATTGACATGAGAAGAGGCAAGATGTAGGTACTGAATATCGTAAGACATTAGCTTACGAACATCGTAATGAATATAAGAGGAAAGAGTTACAAAACAATGCGATGATAGAAGAAGCACGGGGAAGTATGAAAGATTTGCGAGCATAAAATAATCTTGCGAAGATATGTTGCTGTAGGGACAGAATATTGTCACAACAATATTCCTGCGAAATAAACGACTGTTCTGCGACACATCAATGATATTTTGCGACATATCCAAAGATGACTTAAATAATGACGTAATGACTGAAAACGACAAAAACACGAAGAAAGTGTGACATGTTTGCGGTATATCAACAAAACCTGCGAAAGATAAAGGTGGTGCCAGCTGCGATTTATCGCAAGAACTTAGATCCAAAATTGAAGGGAGTCTTAGCTGTAAATGAGCTGTCATGAGCTGTAATCCACTATGTAAATACCTATATAAAGGAGATGAGTAGTTCCAGAGAGGGGGATGAATTTTTGAATGTTAGGAAAGTTTTTAGGAGAGAGAAAGTCTTTGTTAAGTGTTTTGTGTTCTTGATTTCTGTAATTCCATAAGATCATATTAATGAAAAAGTGTTCTTAATCTTCAAATTATGTCATAAATATTGATAGATTCTTGAATAGGGTGTAGTGTGGGAATTCCTGCAACTACATTTTGGCGCTAGAAACAGGGATTGAAGAGTTGAAAATCATAGTAAAAGCTAGGTAAAAGAAAGAAATCATTCAAGAATTGGAAGAATACTTTTGGTGGAAGAGAAGATGATTGAAATCAAAGATAATCAAAAGAAATTGGAGTGTGATGTAATAACAAAGATGATGATAGACAAATTCCATGAAGATATTAAAGGAAGGATACACAAACGAGATTTTGAAGGAAAGAAGATCATGACGGTAGATGAAGCATCACCGCTAAAAGATTGGTAAAAACAGAAGATTACATTTACAGCAGCAGAAATTCCGAAAGAGAATTTAAGTCATACATCTCCATTGGTAATCACAGTGTCTGTTGCACCAACAAGAAAAGAGAAATCAGTAAGATCTACAGAAGAATGGGTTGTGAATAGGACTCTGGTGGACACAGGAAGTTCTGTGGATATAATTTTTTACCACACATTCAATAAAATGGGATACAAAGATGAAGAAATGTTTAGTCCAATATATCATATTCACGGATTTGGAAAATCTTTAACAAAACCTAAAGGTGAAATTGTAATTAATTCCACTGGGGAAATAGAAACGCAGGTCACCTTGAGTGTGATAGATATGAAATCTCCTTATAACATCTTTGTTGGGGAGACCATGGATACATGCAATCAAGGCTGTATCATCAACTCTACATCAATGTTTAAAATTCCCTATGCCTAGTGGAATTGGCGAAATTAAAGGAGATGCAGATTATGCGGCGTTATGTTTCCAAAATGAAGTAAGGAATTGTGAAAATCAAATTCAATTGTGAAAACAACGTAGAAAAATGAGGAGAGAAGAAAAGAAAGAAGAAGAATTCAAAATTTACATGATAAAATCAAAAGAAGGAAAAGGAATATTCAGCGATGTATCGCAAGAATATGATGAACCAGTGGAGATGATAAAGACACCAACACCAATGGGAGAGAATGAAGCTAGTTATACCGCAGCAGAACCAACAAAAGAAGTTAATGTTGGAAATGAAGAAGACCCAAAAATGCTGAAAATTAGAACTAAGATGGATGTGGAGGAAGAAGAGCAAACTGTAAATCTTCTGCGAGAATACAAAGATATTTTTGCGTGGAATATGGATGAGATGCCTGGAATAGATCCATATGTTGCGTGCCATAGATTGGAGATTAACAAAAATATGAGACCAATCAAACAAAGAATAAGAAAGATTGCAACTACTTATCATGCTAAGATAGAGGAAGAGTTACAAAAGATGCTTGATGCAGGAATTATAAGGCAAGCGAAGTATCCAGAATGGATCACCAATATGGTAGTAGTTCCCAAGAAAAACAAAGGGATAAGAATTTGCATCGATTTTACTGATTTAAATAAAGCTTATCCCAAAGATAGTTTTCCCTTACCAGATATCCCGCAGATGGTGGAATCTGCTGCAGGAAAAGATCGAATATCTTCGTTGGATGGATACAAGGGTTATAATCAAATTCCGCTGGCAGAGGAAGATCAAGAACATACTGCATTCTTTGCTCCCAGAGGATTATATTGCTACACAAAGATGCCTTTTGGGTTACGAAATGCAGGGGTAACATACCAAAGAATGGTGGAAAAAGTATTCGCAAAATGGATACATAAAACTTTAGAGGTATATGTGGATGATATGTTGGTAAAAAGTAAAGAAGCTAAAAATCATGTGCAAGATTTGAGGGAAAATTTTTGACCAGATGCGGCTTTTTAATATTAAAGTAAATCCTGAGAAATGTACTTTCGGAGTATCATCTGGGAAATTCTTGGGATATATCGTATCAAAAGAAGGAATACAAGTTGACCCTGAAAAGGTGCAAGCAGTTCGGGATATGCCAACTCCAAGAAAAAGTAAAAGATGTGCAAAAATTGAATGGGATTTTAGCCTCATTAGGAAGATTCATTTCGCGGTCATCAGATAAGTGCAAGCATTTCTTCAACATATTAAAGAAGGGAACAAAATTTGAATGGAAAGATGAATGTGAGAAAGCTTTTCAAGGAGTTAAGGAATATTTGATGAATATATCCATATTACAGAAGGCTGAACCAGGAGAAGAGTTGCTGATATATCTCGCGACAACTCCACATGCTTTAAGTGCAGTACTTTTGCGAAATGACGCAGGAGTTGAAAAACCTATTTACTACATCAGTAAAACGTTTAATGCTGCGGAGAAAAATTATTCGAAGATTGAAAAATTAATTTTGGCATTAGTTTATGCAGCTTCTAAACTTCGCATATATTTTCAAGCACATAAAATCAAAGTACTAACAAAAGTACCAATCGAGTCAGTAATGAAAAATTCAAAAAGATCAGGCAGAGTTGAAAGATGGGATGCACAAGTGGGGCACTTTGAGATCCAATATGCAATTTTTTCTTCGCCAAAATCTCAAATTGTCGCAGAGTTTCTTGAGGAGTTTCCTTTGGAGGATGATGAAGCTGTAGAAGACATGATGGATATAGAAGAAGAATATGGGGATCCTAGAGATCTTTTAACAAAACCAAATAGATGGGAGATATTAGTGGATGGATCATCTAATGGAGAAGAAAATGGAGTTGGAGTCATTTTTATTTCACCAGAAGGTGCAAAAATGGCATTCGCATTTCGATTGGAATTCGAGTCTACCAATAATGAGACATAATATGAGGCTGTAGTACATGACTTAAGATTTGCGATACAAATGAAGGTAGAGAATGCAAGAATTACCAGTGATTCACAGTTGGTTATTCGCCAAATTGAAGGGGAATATGCAACTAATGATTTGTCTTTGAGAAAATATAAGAAACTTGTAGAAGAGTTATCTGCGAAAATACCAAGACTCAAATGGAGGCATATTTCAAGAAGAGATAATAGACTTGCAGATGCTTTTGCGTTCATATCAAGTATGATGGTAGATCCGACTGCGAGAAATATAAAAATACAAACATTAATAGCACCATCAATTGTTAAAGAAAAAGAAGAGGAAGTTGAGGCAATGGTAGTAGAAAATAATGGCGAAGAATCAAGCCGAATTAACGCAGATTGGCGTGCGGAGATTCACGCATATCTAGCAAGGGGGAAGTTACCAAGGAACATATTGGAGGTACATAAATTAAAAAGTAGAGCAACAAATTATGAGTTAAGAGATGGGGTATTGTATCGAAAATCTTTAAATGGGCCTTCCCTCAGATGTTTGACACTAGAAGAAGGAAAACAAATATTAAAAATGCTACATAGTGGGGATGCTGGTAATCACAGCGGCGGTAGATCTTTAGCATACAGAACGAAAATTCAAGGTTATTATTGGCCATATATGCATGAATATGCGAAGAATTTATTAAGAAGTTGCGAGGAATGTCAGCGATTTGCAAAAAGAATACATGCACCAGGTGAAACGTTAACATCTTCAAAAAATGTTTGGCCATTTGGAAAGTGGGGTTTAGATATTGTGGGACCATTTTTGCCAGGAACAGGGCAAAAGAGATACTTAATTGTCGTAACAGATTACTTCACAAAATGGGCGGAAGTTAAGGCAGTACAACATATTCGTGATATGGACATTTTCACATTTATATTTGAAAATATCATCTGCAGATTCGGAATTCCTGCACAATTAGTGTCAGATAATGGAAAGAAATTTGAAGGACAAAATATAGAGATGTTACTTAATGCATTCAAGATAAAGTGTGGAAAATCAACTCCTCTATATCCGCAGGCAAATGGTCAAGCTGAAGCAACTAACAAAACAATTGCAGATATTCTCAAAAAGAAGTTAGAAGGGAATCATAAAATGTGGTGTCAACAAGTCCATAATGCATTTTGGGCTTATAATACAACACGAAGAGAAGCAACTGGGGTATCACCTTTTTGTTTGACATATGGGGTTGAGGCAAAGATACCAACAGAAGTAGCTATTCCTACAACAAAAAGAGAAGCTTGGGAAAAGAATCTTAGTGCTGGAATGATTCTAGACAAACTTGATGAGGTAGAAGAGAAGAGAGAAAAGGCATTACAACATATGGAAAACTACCATCGAAGATTAGCTCGTGAATATAATAAACAAGTAAAGAAGCGTGAATTCCAAGTTGGAGATCTAGTTCTGCGAGAAACACCAGAATATCAGCGAGAGAATGGAGGAAAATTAGCGAAAAAATGGGATGGACCATATATAATCAAAGAAATAGTTGGAACTGGAGCATATAAATTAATGGATCCCGAAGGAAGAGACATGGGTCAAATACTTGGCAGACCATGGAATAGACAATATCTAAGAAAATATTATCAATAAAGATTTGAAAGACTAGAATGAATGGATTACATGCAAGAAACTGCGAGAGAATAAAAGAGATATTCTACAAGAACAAAGTTGGCTGAATATAAAATCTGTTTTCCACAATGATTTGCGAGAAAAAAAAAATTATTTTAATGCAAATGCATAAGACGGGCGCAAATCGCCTAAAAACGGGACGAACTTTTATGGCGTACACCTTAGTTCGCGGATTCTATTCCGTAAGAGGCAATGTCCTTAAAGTGCGTCATAGGGGGGTATCTCTTTACTTTCAATTATCATAAGAACGGGACGAACTTTTATGGCGTACACCTTAGTTCGCGGATTCTATTCCGTAAGAGGCAATGTCCTTAAAGTGCGTCATAAGGGGGGTATCTCTTTGCATGGATATGGGAAAGGCTATACCGCTGCTGGAACCTAGTCATGGAGATTGGGATTATATAAAATCCATCCAGGAGAGATAACTTGGATTCCCAACTATATAAGGTTATACCCTGGTTGGGCGCCCGAGAGTTTCTCCTAAGGAATGCAACGTATGATCAAGGCGCCGAGGTAAACGGTTGAGCTGTGGGTGCCCGGGATGGATGAACCTAACCTGGCCATCCATGGCAAGTCTTGGATTACGGTGTGTCCGACCCGAAGAAAACCCCACTTAGGGTGCAGTCTTGTAACTATAAGCCATATAAGGCATAAAGGACAAGGATGCGAAAACAACTGGTTGTTGGCAGAACCGGATGGGAAAGTGCTAGTCTTGTATGGCCGATGTATAATCCTTGAAGGGGAAACCGGGGGGAGAGATAAGGGCGATACCCTCCATTAGGGAGCTGTGTATCAAAAAATACGGCAATGTCATGGGGCTTTATATTCGCAAGAATGTTTAGACCCGTCATATTGTCGCGTGACAGAGACAGAAATGTCATGGGACTTTATATTCACAAGAATATTTAGGCCCGTCATATTGCCGTGTGAATGGCCAAAAAGCCTAAAGAGAAATGTTAAGATGAAGTCAATGGGTTTTTGCGATAAGATCAAAAGATGAGATAGATGAAATAAATAATAAGAGGATATAAATCGCAAAGACGTCCTGCGATTTCATCGCAAATACGACAATGTCATAAGTCTTAAAAAGCAAAGAGAGGTTAATCTCACAAGGAGGCTTAGATTTATCATATTGTCGCAGAAATTAAAATAATGATAAGGCAAGGTCAATGGATTATTACATGCAATGTAAGAATGTCCTGTGATCTTGTCGCATAAAAGTGGCATAATAAGACCTTTCACTAGGAAGGCGAAATAAGACCACAAGAAAAGTTATATCTGCGAAACATATAACAAATTCTTCGCAGAAATATTTGCGATAATACTACAGATTGGTAACAAAAGGCAAGCATGGGATTTCTTACAAGGGTAACAAATAAAATACTTCACAAGGAAGATTATGAGGGGCAAATATGGGGATTATAAAACAACATTTCATTATCTCCCTTGAGAAGAATCAAAATAATAAAAAAGAAGGAAGATAATCAAGTTTATGAAGATTGGATTCAGAATTAATAAAAATATATAAATTAGAGCGGGTGGAATGAGTTACAAAGAACTTCAATGTTTCGCAAAAAGAACAAGAAGAAAAAAGATTCGGAAATTACAATCATTCGCAGGTTTATTTCGCAAGAATACAGGATAATTTAAAAAGAAAATTATTCTCTAATTTCATCATTATTGTTCACCACTATTATCTTCACAAGCATAATCTTTTTCAGTTTGAGTTTCTTCATCACCAGCGGTTGTTTTATGAGGAGGATTTTGTTCTTCCACTTCATTAAGAGGGTTTCCTTCGTCCTCAAGTGGATTTTGTTCATCTTCAGAAAAATCTTCTTCATTACTTGAATAATTCAGGTCTTCATCTATGGGATGAGGAACTTCATTATCATCTATCTCCAAGGGTTTGATCTTCATAGGAGGTAAAGAATCAGAGAGTAAAACATTATTTATGAAAACCTCAGCGCCTAAATGAGCTTTTATGGAGGCAATTCTTTTTCCTGGTTTTCCGATCTCTATATCTTTGAAATATTCAAGATAGTCAAATCTTCTCAAGGCCCTATTGTGAGAGTTGGAAAGCGCGGTATTCTTTTTGCGAAGTTTGGCTAACTTCATAGATAAATCAAATTGAAGCTTGAAGATGCTTCTCAGATTCTGCGAGAGAAAAAAGTTAATATTAGAGGGAATTTTCGCGAAAAATAAGGTAAGAAAATACAATGAAGTAATTAATAGATGAGGCAGTCAAAATGACTACCTTCCTTTTGTGAAGATAAAGTGTGAATTATATTAAAGAAGCAACTCTTCCATCGGTTCATGGCATCATCAAAATTATCCCCAACTTTACCTTTTAAACGAGATTTTATACTTTTTTCACAATTGCGAAGATAAACATTTTCTTCCTTTAGTCGAGTACAATCATCTTTGAGATTGTTGACTTTTACACTTAGAGCTAATCTGCCCTTCATAAGTTTCTCTTGTTCAGCAACAGATGATTCAATTTTCTTTTTAAGTTCATCCTTCAGTGTGCGAAGGGATTGCTCTTGGTCCTTACACAACTTTTGAAGATTGTATAGTTGCTGCGAATAAGTCTTTGTTGTATCCACAAAACTACGTTTTTCTTGGGATAAAACTCTGTTTTCATCTGATAAAGATTCCACCCTCAAGTTAATCTGATTTAGCGAATATAAAAGTTGGGTGGCTTCATTACTTAGACGATCTCGTTCGTGAATTAGTTGATCTCGTTCATAAATTAGTTGGTTATTCTCATTCTTAAGATTATTTATCTCGTCAATCGAATATGTATGAATAACATTCAAGTTATCAAATTGATTCTTTCCCAATGCGGGCCTCATCAGCGATTGTTTCCCACTCAAGTATCTTCATTAATTGGTTATGTTTTGAAGCTAAATATGCATCAACAAATAAATAAAGGAAAATTGAGTATGAAAAAAGCAAAGATCTACAGAGGCAAAAGCAAAGGCAAAAAGGTTATACCTTTCAGATCATCATTTCTGCTGCGAAGAATTTCACAGTCTAACTCAGAGTTATGAAGATTATGATTGAGAAGTTCACACTACAAAGTTTTTGCTTGAAGATTCCTCTTCAAAGTTTCAACCTCATCTTCTAAGGCAGTTAACGAAGATGAAGAACCGCAAGACCCCATATGCTTGCTTAGAATCATATAAACATCCTGTCTCGCAGGATCTGAAGAAGATTTCATAGCATCGTTCAAAACTTCAGATAAAATTTGAAAAGCAGCTTCAACCCCTGTTGCTATTTCTTGGGAAGAAGGAAGAGAAGTAGAGGAAGAAGTTTTGGCGATAGTAAGAGTGGAAGAAGGAATTTGAGTGGTCGCAGTAATAATTTCATTCACCGCGTCATCATCCATCGCAGTTTCTTTAATTGCAGCTTTGTTTACCACAGTTTCATTATCTACGACTTCATTCACCGCAGCCTCATTGACTGTCATTTCATTTACCGCAGTTTCATTTGTCACAGATTTATTTCCAACTATCGTAGATTCATCTATCGCAGTTTTGAAAATGTTGGGATTATCAGAGATGGGAATATTAGCATCAATAACTTTAGTAGGGGTCGATGGAGAAGTAAAATGAGTATTGAAATTTACGCAAGGAGAAGAAGAAGGTTTATCTTGCGACGAAACAGGATTTGCATGTAAAAATTCAAGAATATCCACTTCATCTGAAAGAGCTTTAACTTGACGTGAACGCTTATGAGGTTTAAGAACATTCTCTTCATTCTGCGAATAATAATGTAGGTAAGAAACAGAGGCAACAATATTGTTATTTCAAAGGAATAGGTGTTTCTTACTACCTTATCATCCTCAGATCTTTTCGTTTTCCCAACGCGCCTTTTCTGAGGACCCTTAGGGTTAGGGTTCTTGATAGTAATTTTAGTTTGAGAAGTGGTGTTACTGAAAAAGATGATAGAATATGGGGATTATGAAGAAAAGAAGGCAATAAAGAAAACATAACAAAAAAGATGGAAAATAAGAACATACCTTTGAGTCTCCATTAAAGCAGCAGCAGGAAGAATAACAGGAAAGAAAAAGTTGCAGACAAAAAAGATTTTAAAGAAAAAAGAGAAGCTGAAAGAAGAAAGAAATACACTCGACTGGAATGGTATTTATAGATGAAGGATGGGTAACAGGGTGAAACTGTAAAGATCAAGGCGTGTCAATAATAAAAGCGTAAAGTAGGGAACTTTGTCGGGTAAAAGATAAGGAGTTGCGGCAAATTAAGAAGCTTAAATTCTCATGATCTTTATCTTCTTCGCAGAAAAGATATGAGAAGAGGCAAGATGTAGGGACAGAATATTGTCACAACAATATTCCTGCGAAATAAACGACTGTTCTGCGACACATCAATGATATTTTGCGACACATCCAAAGATGACTTAAATAATGACGTAATGACTGAAACGATTAAACACGAAGAAAGTGTGACATGTTTGCGGTATATCAACAAAACCTGCGAAAGATAAAGGCGGTGCCAGCTGCGATTTATCGCAAGAACTTAGATCCGAAATTGAAGGGAGTCTTAGCTGTAAATGAGCTGTCATGAGCTGTAATCCACTATGTAAATACCTATATAAAGGAGATGAGTAGTTCCAGAGAGGGGGATGAATTTTTGAATGTTAGGAAAGTTTTTAGGAGAGAGAAAGTCTTTGTTAAGTGTTTTGTGTTCTTGATTTCTGTAATTCCATAAGATCATATTAATGAAAAAGTGTTCTTAATCTTCAAATTATGTCATAAATATTGATAGATTCTTGAATAGGGTGTAGTGTGGGAATTCCTGCAACTAAAGTTGCGATACTTCGCAACACATATACAGTTGTACAAATTTTACTATAAATAGGAGTTCAAATGTAAAATTCAAGAGGTTCTTTGAATGAGCGTTAGAAAATATCTTAGGAGAGAGAATAGAGAAAGTTGTAACTATTCTAGTTCCATTTAGATACTTCTTTGTAATTAATTGAGAGAATTAATAAGAAAGTTGTCATTCATCATCAAGAACTTCATAAATTTTACAAATTCTACTGAGGGTGTAGTTGTAGGTTATTCTGCAACTACAATGTCGTGCCTGGTCAGCTTTTTGGGTAGTTGAATATGATTCTCGTCTGGCCTTGGCCTGGATTGGGAAACAGACCAGGTTGCCCAGCCTGGACCCATTTCACCCTAGCATTCCCTATTTAGCATGCACGTGATATTGATTCAATCTTGCGAGTTATATAAAGAGAGACGGAGTTTTTAAGCACGTATGTTGATGGGACGATTGGTTAACTACTTAACCAATCTGATGAACATGTCAAATTCCCAGTTTTTAAAGGAGCACGCACGCACAAAGAATAAATTATATTTATTAAATGATACATTTTCTTTGTACAACACCAAAGCACAACACCAAATAGAAAGGTGGTGACTTACAACTCACACATTCCATTTCATAGGCTTCGAGATTATATGGCAAGAGTCAATTATTGACAATCAAAATGGACAAATACTTCAGGCATAACTGGAGAAAAAAAGAGTAATGTGACGACGGAGATATGCTTGTTTTTACTATCAAGTATCAACAAATTACAAGAAGCTGCAAGAATGTTGTTGTTCATCCTTACCAAGATTATGAAGAGTTTACAGAACCTGAAAACGCAACAACTTTTTAATTATTCACTAGATTCGTTATATTTTCTCTGTCATCGAGGTATGGCGTTTGTTATAACTTTTATTTCCGTTACGAAAGTAATTCTAGTTTTAATTATTGAAAACTAGTACGTTATATTGAAATAAAATTACATATAGTTAATTAACCTAGATTTTTTAAATAACCATTACATCTAATTATAATAAATTAACTATTTTGTGGACCAATACGAAACAATAAGGTTTTCAACACTTTAATAATTTCGAAACAGCCACATGAAAAGCGTAAGCTTTGTTTTTCTATTTTTTCCATTCTCCTAGTGATCTTCTTACCAAATCATAATTAGATTGACCCCTCATTCTTACTTGCATTTTTTAAAGTCACATATCGGTTACTTCTTTGTTGGTTGTCAGAAAACGTTGTTGTAAACCAATCACATAACGCCCTCTCGGGTTTCCGGTGTGAATATAAAACTTCTCATAAACACTCTATTAGAAAATATCATTTTGTTAGTGTAGTGCAAGCAAATTTTGTAATACATAGTTTCTACAAAATGATAAATCTTCATTTGATTTATACTTAGGAGGAACTCGGGGGGTTGAGTCATATTTCAAGAGATTGATTGAAATTAGAAAAGATTAATGAGAGATTTTAAGTGCTGAGAAGGTGTGATGAGAAATGGGAGTAATGTTAAGTAATTAAAAGAAATTCAAAGAGAGTTGTTAGATGTACCCATTGAGCGACATATATTGTGTCATGCGGTCGAAGTAAAAGCGCTCAGTGATACAGATTGCGGTGCGCTACGTAACATCTATCGCGCGACAAATGATGTGTCTCGATGTACAAATACTCAACTTTATCGGTTAGGCTATCCATTTTCCTTGTTTGGGCATCCCATATTGGAAGCGAAATGGCCAAATAGGAACGCCCTAAGTGATTAAATATTTGGAACTTGGAACATGAAAGTTAAGCTGGTGAGCTCTTGCATTTGTATATTAGTGATTTGGGTAAAAACATCGAACTCCTGTTTATAACTTGTAAACCACAAAGGATATAAAGATAACAACGAACGAAAAATATTAAAGATAACAATGAAATAAAAAAATGAGGAATAAAGTTTTTGATTATTATAGCTACGCCAAATGAGCTAAGAAGGGTATAGCGCATTCGGATAACAAAAGCAGAAGTCAGAAATAAAAATATTTTATTTCACAAAAGGTTGACTTTTTTGGTTTTAGAAGTCGTTCTACACCCAAACTAACTTCTTGCTTTGACTTCTAAAAGTCTAAAAGTTGTTTTTGGATTTATTTCCAAACAGGCTATAAATAAGCCAAGAAAAAGTTGAGGTAGAGATTAAATAAGCATGATTTATTAGGGTAACTTCTTTTATTTGATCCATTATATTGGTCCTTTCTTATAATTTTTATCTCTGGCGATTGAAAACTAATTGTTCTCCAACAATCTTCCTTGATCTTTCTTTGAATCTCTTTTTTTTTTCTTACTTTTTTTTTTCGTTTTATTATTTATTTCAGATCCAGTTAGGTTATCGTTTTTTTCTTCTAAGGTTTGACTGTTGAAATCAGTAACAGTTTGCTTAGATGAAGAATACCATAGTTAGGGTTTTGGTTCTTTTCAAAAGAACAACAGATGCGACTGTTATCGTTTTTTTCTTCTAAGGTTTGACTGTTGAAATCAGTAAGAGTTTGCTTAGATGAAGAAGATCATAGTTAGGGTTTTGGTTCTTTTCAAAAGAACAAAATCTTCAACAACAGATGCGACTTCACTTACAACAGAAACAACATCAAGATCATCAACTAAAACTATAAGTGTTACCAAGATATCAATGCCGAATCAGACCGATTACAATTGTTTCCGACCGATTATGAATACCTCTGCTACCTTAGTTATTATTTATGTTATTTTGATTACTTTAGTTTAGTTTGCTTTGTTTTACAAAGTATACAGAAAACCTGGTTGAATCATTCAAATATCCCATCACTCCTATGGGCAGGGATGCAAGTCTATGTTGGTGTAAAACATATTTAGCCTCTTGATAGTTGAAGTTGCTTTACAAAGTATTGAAAACCCCAGCTAGATCATTCAAAGATCTCATCACTGCCCTAAGTAGTGATGCGAAACTGTTTTGTTACAAAATAAATTTTCCCATTTGATGTGGACTTAACCTCTTGGTATTCTAATTTGGTTGTAACGATTGTAATAGATGGAGTGTAAATAACTAGTGGATGGATTTAAACTCTAATGATTATATGTTGATCTGGTTCAATTAACGATTCCAATTTTAAATCTGCAACATCATGCTTCACGGGGAAAAATAAAGAAAGAAAAAGATCCATTATATTGGCTATAAGAACTAAGAACTACAAATCCAACATCATGCTTCACGGGGGAAAAAATCCATCGCATCGTCCGTAAGAAGTACAAACTACAATATAAAAATATATTACCATGTACTTTCTAGTATAGACCATTAAAATCTATCCACAAGCATGACATTATTAACATTCAACAACAATAACAAACAACTATGAAATCGTGAAAAAGAGGAACACGACAACGAGGGTTGTCAAGTGTTTGCATGAGGATTGACTTTCCTCCCGGCTATAAATTATGATAAATTAATTTTCAACCGCGAATAAATTTTATATGTTCGTTTTGACTTCTAGGATCTAGACTTTTAGTAGTTTTTATATGGAAACACCAACGGTTCGTAAATACTGTAACCTAAAACAAGGCTTTTATTTTAGCGTCCTTCCACGGAAATTCATCTCTTGATAAACAATTTAATCATCTACATTATGTAGAAAATTTTGTGCTAACCCATTATACATATGGCCTCGACTTTCCTGAGAAGATCCAACTACCTGACCAGTCTCATTGTCGATCTAATCGGTCATCCCCAGGAACACAACACGGTGAATTTAGGTCTTCTTCTTTTTTTATAGGCTGCATAAAATGGTAATTTACCAAAATATCCTTTAAAACTAACCTTCACTTGTGTTATATTCTGGCCTTAGAGTTCATAACCGAACTTCGCAATTCAGTTGTCTAGGGAAATAGAAGATCGCAAACGCCACATTTGTGGGCTCACTATGAGAGGTTTTGGGATGGATAGACTGTCATGTCTCTGGATCATGCAAAGCTGAGGTTATGGTGTGGCGTCTAGAATTTTGAACTCCGAAAGGTTTTCTAAACTCTTTCGATATAGAAAAGCTCAGTTTCATCTTTTTCAGAGTCTTCATACTTATCAAAGTTCTCAATTACCACGTAACATGAAACATCTTGATGAATAGTGGTGTACTGAAAACAAGTCCTCTCATTAACATGAAACATGTTTATGAACAAGGGTGTACTGAAAACAAGTCCGGCAAGATGTTGTCGACGTGTTCAAACAAGTGACAAGTAAAAAAAATAACACATTGCATTTCCCTAAGCCGGTGTAGTCTTTACAAGACTATCCCAGTATATATTCCACTCACACACTCCCTGAAAAGATGAGGGTACCCAAATACACCACAATCTTTTTGTTTCAACCTATAAGTCATTTACCGAATGTGATAGTCTATGGATAGAGTCGAGACAATACGACAACTCGTTTCACACTTCGTGTGATTGTCTATGGATACGAGATCGAGACAATACGACAACAATATAACTTGTGTGATTGACTAATACAAGATCGTGACAATACAACAACGAAGTACGTTACTTGATAATAGGTTCGGTATTAACCAAACTCTGTAGGATCACTATCAAGTAACGCGGAGTTAACATACATGTGTATTTTACTTTATTATAATAAAAAATTATAATGCGGAAATCAAAGTAAAAGATACAACAAGATTTTGTTAACGAGGAAACTGCAAATGCAGAAAAAATCACGGGACCTAGTCCAGTTTTTAATACTCTCAGAATTAAGTCGTTATACAAAATCTAAACCAATTTCGTATAGTTGAGACCAAGCAGACTACCCCTAGCTACTTAGTTCCCTCAGTATCCGTGCGCCTTCGACTTCTAGAGTCATGCACGTGAATAACAAGTCCTTTTGATCGTATTCCAAACAACAAAAGAATAATCTATTTGGTAACCACTCTAATCAATCTTTGTTATAAGATATAAATGATTCGTTGACAAAGGATCTTCCGTTTAATGTAATAAACTCCTTTGTCTGGTTAGATTAATCTAACTTTAACTACCGAAATAGTCAAGTATAGATTCACACTCAATAAAAATAAATCTCAAAGAGAAATATTAAGAATTTGATCTCACACAACTAATCAATCGAATAAATTCGATTCTAGTTGGATCCCAGCCGATCAAGGTTTGTGCACACAATTCACAAGATACGAAAACTGATAAGAAATATTCTTCGCCTTCAAATCTTCTTTGATCTTCAATAACCTGCACAATACCACTTGAAATCTCTTGTGATCAATCATACCCAGAACGGAGTCTGTTAACAATGGATTATCACAAGATGTCTTTGGATCTAACAACAGTTCTAAAGATCCCATTGATACTTCAGTCTAGTTTGAGTGAATCTTATGTCAGAAGAGAAGATTCTCAAGCATAAAAAAACTAGGTGCAATCAAAGTTGCAACAACCGTTAGTCAATCAAATCGATCGAAAACTAATAACACTGCAATTATCTAGTTTCCCACCAACGGTACTCGTAGAGATTCTTGATCCCACAGAAGTCTTTAAACGAGTGGTCGTAAGAGATTTCACCTAATTAGGATACTTTCCTCTCCAAAACAACAAAAAATGAAGTTTGCCTGGCTCTTAGGATAGTTTGCTAGAAATCCAGACTTAGATATTTACATACCAAGGATGTTTGGACACCAAGTAATTTCCAAAACTGAAAGTATTCTCAAGATATGCAATGAATGGAAAAATTAGGTTTTCCTAATTCCAAGATAAATGCTTGTCCAATATTTCTGAAATCTATCAATAGAAAATCTCCCATTAGTAAATAATACACATTACTAATTTTTATTCTCTAGAGATATGCATTAATTGTTGGTAATTAAAGCATATAAAACCAAAAACCTTAATTAAAAGATTCTTAATTTATTTCGGCATAGGATCACCTTGAGTACTAAGGAATATCTTTGAACAATAAATGATAAGAGTTATTGCTCGTGTTCAAAGTATGTTGACATCTTTTCACTACAAATCCTTATTTCATATTTACATGGATTTGCATTCTTGGAATCGGTTATACCACACTTCCAAACAAGTTTAGAGTTGGTTCACCTGTTTTCCAAGACTACTATGTGATTGATCAAATACCAAATCACATACGTGGGTTCAATCAGTTCTACCAATCACTAATATCGGTTATACCTAATTATGGAAACACTTATGATCGGTCACACCAGTCACTAGGATTGGTTACACCAGTTACAAGGATTGGTTCCATATACATGGTATTACTTGTGATCGGTCACACCAGTTACCAGGACCGGTTACACCAATTACAAGGATCGTTCACACACACACTCATGATTGGTCACACCAATTACAAGGATCGATCATACCATCACATGGTGATTACTTAGGATCGGTTACACCAATTAACAAAAACCAGTCATACCAAACCATAAGTCAGGCATTGTGATTAGTTATATCAAGATATATAACCTAAGTTAAGATCGGTTCTACCATCTCACACATATTGGTCATCCAAAGATTGGCAATGAATAACCGGACCAATAAGCCTAATAATTTCCCTTTCGATTAACGAAAAAAGTTCATGAATGTACTTTCTTTAAACAAATGTAAAATATTGTTTCCTAGGATGAAATCTTCACCATAACCCATACGCATAATCATAACAATATATAAAAGATTATGTCGATGTCATATCTACGAAGTTCAAAAGATAAGCGTTATACTTCGTAGTCTAATTCCCTAATACTATTATGATCATATCACATCACTAGAGTAATATACAATATGTACAATATATACAGCTTCGCAGTTATGTTTTCAATATAGCACGACTTGAAAGATACGTTAGGAATGAAATAGTTCAAGTCAATATTACTGAACTCAAGTGGAAGGATGATGTCGTCGTTTTAGTTCGTTATTTATTAAGATTCTTTATGTCTTCGGAGTAATACTTGTATGTCTCAACATTCCTATACTTTCTAGTCTAACCTAAACGAGGTTGACTCTAGTATTTAATCAAGTGACTCTAGATGAGTTTTGATACTAAAATATGACAACCAAACTTGGCATACCAATGCTTGGTGAGTTCAACCGAGCTATGCTCTAACAAATCCTATTTCCAATCTAATTTTCCTTATAGAGGTCAGTCTGATTGGTCTTCTGGAAATCCTACTAGTGGTTTTAACTTTAGAGATCGTAATAATGGTGGTGGTAGATATTCACCAAACTTTAGAGCTCGTGATACCTATAATGGTTATATAGGAGGAAAATCTGATCGTGGTGGATTTCGTGGTGGTTATGGTGCATGACACAATAATTTTTTTCCTAATGCATCTTCTCAACCTGTTTGTTAAGTTTGCATTAAACATGGTCATTTACACCTGAATGTAGATTTATGTACAACAAAGGTGTTTCTGACTATTCTCAGGTTCACAATGTCTATGTTGATGATAACTTATATGATCCTTCTTAAGATGACTACTGGCATCCAGATCTTGAGGCATATGCAGTTTATAATGATGATTACTCTACTTCTTTTCCACTTGCCATCGGTGATAGTTGGACACCATATTTTGGATTTATTCATCACATTACTAATGATCTAAGCAGTCTTAATCTCCATTCTGAATATCAAGGTGTTGAGCAAGTAAAAGTTGGAAATGGTACAGGTTTGTCCATAAACAACATTGACACTTCTGATTTTTACTGGATCTTCTAATTTTATTATGAATAATGTACTTCATGTACCAGATATTTCTAGAAAGCTACTTTTTGTCCTTCAATTTACAAGAGACAATAATTGTTACTTTGAGTTTCATCCTTTTCATTTCTATGTTAAGGATATTTAAACACACAAGGAGTTGCTAGAGGAAAGTGTGTAAAGAATGGATTGTATGATCTGATCTTTGATTCTCCTTCCTTCAAAGCTTTTGTCTCTACTACTACTTCATATGGTGATTGGCATAAAAGACTTGGACATCCAGCCTACAGAACTTTAAAGCGCGTCCTCTCTACAGTTGATGATTCAATTTTAATTTTTATTTGAGTCCTTCAGTTTGTAGTGAATGTCAGTTAGCTAAATCTCATAGTTTTTCATTTCATAGTTCAATTAATAAAGCTTCTTATGGTACTTTAACAAATTCACATAATTGTATCCTCTTGCTTATAAATAAAAAGTATTCTCTACATTTCATATTTTCAAAGCTCATGTTGATAACTATTTGGCAATACTATTAAAATGATGCAAACTGATTGGGGAGGTAAATATAGAAATGTCTCTACTTTTTTTGACAACTTGCGGAGTACCTCACAGAGTTAGTTGTCCTCATGAGCACCAACAAAATGGTACAACATAAAGAAAGCATAGATATATAGTGGAAACTGGTCTTGCTTTACTCAGTCATGCCTCCGTGCCTTATTCTTACTATTTTTATGCCTTTGAAAATGCCAATTATCTGATCAAAAGGTTGCCAACTTTAGTGTTAGATAATTCTACTCCTTTTGAGTCTCTTTATGCTTTATCTCCAGATTATGCTTTCCTCAAAATATTTGGATGTGCATGTTATCCTTGTATTAGGCCTTCTGATAAGCATAAACTAGAAAATAAATATGTTAAATGTCTTTTTCTTGGTTATAGTATCATGCATAAGGGATACAAATGTTTAAATTCTTCTACTAATAAGCTCATTATCTTTAGAAATGTAGTTTTTAATGAAACTGAGTTTTCTTATAAATCGTTATTTTGTGTTGCTCATGTTCAATCACCATATTTTACTTCTATATCCATTTCATCTCCATCATATTTACATTCGGATCAACCTGTTCCTCTTCAACCTCCTATCATTCTTCCTACTCCATCTCATAATCCTCCACCTAGCCCACCACCTCCATTAAATATCATTCATGCAATTGCGTCTGACACAACTACTGAGCATATGCTTACTATGCTCCAATCTTCTACTTTCTCTCATTTTATGATTATTATGAGTAGAAATGGTATTTCAAAACCAAAAGCCTTTACTGTTGTATCTCCTGAGTCTCTGGATACTCCTATAAATTTTCCAAAAGCTATTAAAATTCTAGTATGGAGGATTGGTATGTATAAAGTAATAGATGCCCTAGTACAAAATGGGACTTGGGATTACGTTCCTTTTAGACCAGACATGAATGTTGTGGGCTGTAAATGGGTTTTTAGAGTTAAAAAGAATGTTGATGGCTCTATGCAGAGATGCAAATCTAGAATAGCGGCTGAGGGCTACAATCAAGTGGAAGGGATTGACTATCAGGAAACCTTCAGTCTAGTAGTACATCCAACTACCATTAGAATCATGATCTATATTGCTTTATTCAATGGCTGGTCTATTTGACAAGTGGATGTCAAAAATGCATTTCTTCATGGTTTTCTAAATGAGGAAGTGTATATGGAGCATCCTCTGTCTTTGTCAACAAGCAATTTCCCCATTATATTTGTAATGTTAAGAAATATCTATATGGTCTCAAGCAAGCTCCACGGTTCTTGTTTGAGAGGCTTAGTCAGTTTCTTACTTCTCAAGGATTTATATCTTCCAAGACCAATAATTCTTTGTTTTACAAACTTTCTTCTACTACTTCTTTGTATGTGCCCATCTATGTAGATGATATCTTGGTTACATGGAGCTCTGATTCTGGTATTCACTCTCTTATTGATGCTTTGGGGACAAAGTTTGCTATTAAAGAATTGGGTCTTCACTGTTTATTTCTTGGCATTCATGCTACACATACAGCCTCGGATATTCATCTTAATCAGCGGCAATATGTTACTAATTTGCTTGAGAAGACTCAACTTTTGTCAGCCAAGCCAGTCTCCACTCCTATTGCTCTTGACAATACTCATGTTGTTGTTTATCCTACTGCTTTTGATAATCCTCAACTGTATAGAAGCACTGTTGGAGCTTTACAGTATTTGACTATTACTGGGCCTGCCATCTCTTTTCTATTAACAAAACTTGTCAGTCTATACACAATCATCTGTAGATTGATTGGAGTGCAGTCAAATGCATATTGAGATATCTAAATGGTACTAAATCTCATGCTCTTCAGTTCAAGAGAGCTTCTGCTTTTCCTTTACAAGTGTTCTATGATGCTGATTGAGGAAGTGATCCTGTTGATCGAAGGTCTAGCAGTGGAATGGCTATATTCTTAGGTCTTAATTTGATATCTTGGTGCTCTAGGAAACAAAAATTTATTTCTTGCTCTAGTACTGAGGCTGAATATAGGGCCATGGCTGAGGCCACTTCAGAGTTATTATGGGTTCAATCTCTTCTTATTGAGTTGCAGCTTCCAGTTTCAGGACCTCCTATTCTCTGGTGTGATAACATGGATGCTACACATTTATCAGCTAATCCCATATTTAACAATCACATGAAGCATGTGGAGATTGCCTTTCACTTTGTTCAAAAGCTTGTTGCTACAAAAGCTTTACATGTTCATCATATCTCAAGAAAATACCAACTTGCTGACACCCTAACTATGGCACTAACATCTTCTCGTTGTGCATTCATTGCGAGACAAGCTGAATGTCTCTGTTCCGGATGCCATTAGCTTGCGAGGGGTGTTAAGCCAGTGTGCCAAAATGTAAGCAGAGTGTGTCTGCTTTTAGTTAGTCATGCTTTTCACCTGACAGTTACTAGCTGTTACCGGCTGTAATTAATCTTAGTTGTCAGTCAAGGCTAGTTTTATTGTCTATGTCCTTTCTCTGTTTTGTATAAATAAGTCTCTGATCTTCTCAGTTTGTTGTAAAGAAAGATTACAGCATTGTCCACCGACTTTGTGCATTTATTACATCATTATCAATTGTCTTTGTATTCCATTACCAAGCCGCTGTTATGCTAATCTCCTAACACTGGGAGTAGTTGTGAGTTTAATAATTCCTTACTCTTTTCCTCTTCTTACGCTAGTGCAGCTGGATGGATAACAGTGTACCCTCTTTTGGAAGTTTTGGTGAGAGGAAAATGACAAAGTGCATATAAAATCATGAGAAGAGAAATCATTCTGCTATAAAGTAGTCCCTGGCTCTGTGATTTCTACCGGGATATGTGTAATGCTTCCTATACAAACCCAAAATTACATCCATAACATTAACAACCCGTTTGTGATATCAGATCTTTGAGAATCTTTTTTTGTAAGTATTTTTTTATTGTTAAGATCAACATTCAGATCTTTCAAGAATTTCCTATGGATTTCTGATGTTTGTTCGGCACCATCGGCCACACTGATCTCTCTCGCCACATCCACTCTCTCAATTTTCTCTCTTTCCATTACATCAATTGAGATTCTAGGGCATCTTTTCTATAGACAGCACAAACTTATAATTGTAATTTACTAAATTATCCTTTTAACTTGACCTTCCCTTGGGTTTTAGACTAGGCCTTGGAGTATACACCCAAACGTGCTTTTTTGAAGAGAAAGAGGTTACAAGGAGGGAGTCTAGCAATTTTCTCTCTTTCCATTGCACCGATTGAGATTCTAGGGCATCTTTTCTATAGACAGCACAAACTTATAATTATAATTTACTAAATTATCCTTTTAACCTGACCTTCCCTTGGGTTTTAGGCTGGGCCTTGGAGTATACACCCAAACGTGCTTTTTTGAAGAGAAAGAGGTTACAAGGAGGGAGTCTAGTTGGCTTTAGGGAGGTTTTCCGTTGTGCAAAGTATGGATGGACTGCAGTGTCTTTGGGTTATGCAGACTTTCCACAGGTGTTCAGATCCATGAAGTTGGATATCTCAATTTACCATGATTTAATCTTCAAAATCAGTTGCAAGAAGGGGTACACGATGAAAAAAAGAGGCAAATACATTGCTTAGACACTAGTATTTGACTTACCAGCCTTTTAAGCAAGCTTCAGGATCAAAACAAAACATGTATGACCATTGTTGGCCGTACTGCCATTATCAAGGAGGCATTATTTATAATCTCTGCAAAACTATCAACATTTTTCACATACAGACGAACTATTGAGCTATAAGAAGTTTTTCTATTATAAACAAAATGCGATCTTCTTTCTTACATTGAGTTATTTTTCTGATACGCTTGAATAACATACATCTACAAACCTAGCACATATCATTTATAAGATTCATATGAAAACCTGGAAGCTCAATGCAGAAATGCAATTCCAACTGCCAAAATTCCAGAGGGATCAAATAACTGACCATTAGACTGCGGACCATATACACCCTTTCCAGGTGTGGTTCTCGAGATCACAGCTGCCCAGTGTTGTGCTAGGAATATTATTTTCTTTCCGCTACACCTATTGAAGGAAAATAACTTTACTTGCACGAAGCCTACATGCTTCTTTCCAGGTTTCGCTGTTCACCAAGTAGAAATACTTTCACAGCGGTGTTAGAAATCGAGAGCAATCTGTTTATGACGATTAAGATCTTTTAAATATCTACTCCTGCTATACTCTTCTACATCAAAGGATTCCGCAGAGCAGGTTCTATGAAGGGATCGCCTTTGACACAAATCTGAACCAATTTCACTGCCTTTTAGAAGAGGAACAATCTGCACCAAAAGAAAAAAAGAAAAGAAAAGAACAGTCAAAAATTAAAATTAGACGTTTAAGTTGGTTTTCACCTGAAGCCTTTCCTAGTATATATGAAGCCAACAGAGCTCTGACTATTTTTAAGTTAGTTTTCACCTTAAGCCTTTAGAGCTCGACTATTTGAATATGTTATTTTATCTCGTATATCACCTACTGGACTCTAGTCAAATTCAAAATCAACAACTGCACCTAACAATGTTCCTAGTGCGCACACATTCTCTCATCACAATGTCTTCTTTTACTTCTGAATACTCATGGAAGTACCCCAAACAAATTGAGTAAGATCATTCAGTAAAATCAATGAAACAAATTGCAGTGATACACGAGGAGGGGAAGCTTTGAATATTTGACGGTTTATCTCAACATACCTGACTCATTCGAGGTCGTAAAATAGACGAGTGTTGAATGCATAAAGCCGCAGCTGAAGCCACATGATTCAGCTGTTGTCGGTCATAGGAATCCCCAAGAGAAGGATCTGCGAGCTCTCTGAATTCATTCTTATCAAGAAAAGGCTTTGCCTATAACACCACCGAAAAGATGAAACTCGGTATTAATTTATTGGAGAAAAACATCTATTTATCCGAGAGGTAGTCACACATACCCACATCACAAGGCTTTGTTCTGTGTTGTCTTCTAAAGCTCGTTTTCCAGTGATGAGTTCCAACAGTAGAACCCCAAAAGCAAATACATCTGTTTTTTCATCCACAATACCATGCATGCTGTATTCAGGAGCAAGATAGCTGCCATGGTAAAAAATTTAGAGAAGTAAGAATCAGAAAATGTATTTCCACTGAAGAATAGAACCATAGAAGTGTAAACATTATACAAACCCAAATGTGCCTTCAAATTTTGTAACGGTGTGGTGAGTCCACTGGTCCGGCAACCATTTTGATAACCCGAAATCAGTAATCTGTATCAATATCGCGGATGAGAACGCAAGTAACAATTGAACTAAAATTTAGCATTGCAACTAATGCCTGAAGCTCAAAATAGCCGCAAAAAGTACCTGAGGCTCAAAATTCTCTGTGAGCAAAATGTTAGCAGTCTTGATATCTCTATGTATGATACGTCTTTGACAAGTCTCATGAAGATATAAGAGTCCTTCTGCTGTCCCTAAAGCAATTTTATACCTAATTCCCCAATCCAATACATTGCTGGAACCTGGAAAACAACAGGCGAAGAAATATAAACAGAAAAATATAGTAATTCATGAATCAGGTTAGTTTCAAGAGTCTCTTCTTTTGATACTAATTTTCAGAACTTACGCATTCTAATGGAGAAAATTTAAAGAATAACATGCTGAGATAATTTTGCGCCGAAAATTGCAAACTTCAATAAACAGAAAGCAATACAAATTAGTGAACAAACCGTGAAGCACTGATGCCAAGCTCCCATTGGGAGAAAATTCAAGAACCAAGTGCAGCCCCCCTTCAACTCCATACCCAATTAACTTAGCTGTATTCGGATGGTTGACATGAACTATAATACCTATTTCAGATAAAAAATCACCAGTTCTCTCCTCTTGTGTACCTCGAGTAAGCTTCTTGATTGCTACAAGTTGCCCATCTTGCAAACATCCCTTGTATACTTCAGCATAACCACCCTTTCCAATCAACATATCGGAACTGAAATTTTTTGTTGCTACCTGGAGTTCTGAAATGGTGAAATTCCTCCAAGAAGGCTTGAAACAACTGAATTCATTAGTATTCTCACTGAAACTTCTTCTATTGCAAATTGCAACCTTAGAAACACCTCGAAGTGGAGGTAAACTAGCAACCTTAGAAACACCTCGACGCGGAGGTAAACTAGCCAGACGCCTAATTGATCGACTTTTCAATACACTTAAAATCATTCCACGCCAATGAGAAGAACTCCGGCGTGGATTCGATTGAGAATCAGAATCTGATGTAGTACTACTACTTTTGGAGGACGAATCAGATTCAGATTCTGCACAACTCCTTATAGAATTCTCGATAACTCCTCTTGGAGATGCCCCTTCTACCTTTTCCTTTTCCACAAGAGAGATCTCAGTAACTCCTATTGGAGATGTCTCTTCTACCTTCTCCTCTTCCAATGTAGATTTCTCAGTAACAATCTCCGAATTCTCAATAAATCCTCCTGCAGATGTCTCTTCTACCCTGTCCTCTTCCATTACAGAATTCTCAATAACTTCGCTAGGAGATGTCTCTTCTACCTTCTCCTCTTCTTCTATATTAGAATTCTCAATAACTCCTCTTCGAGATGTGCCTTCTACCTTTTCTTCTTCCACAACAGAGTTCTCAGTAATCTCTCCTACCTTGTCCTCTTCCATAATAGGATTCTCAATAACTCCTCCTGGAGATGTCTCTTCTACCTTCTCCGCTTCCACCTGCTCCTCTTCCATACTGGAATTCTCAATAACTCCTCCTGGAGATGTCCCTTCTAAATTTTCCTCTTCCACAATAGAATTCTCAATAACTCCACCAGGAGACGTCTCTTCTACCCTGTCGTCTTCCATTATAGAGTTCTCAATAACTCCTGTTGGAGTTATCTCCATTACCTTCTCCTCTTCCACAATTGAATTCTCAAAAACTCCTCTTGGAGAGGTCTCTTCTACATTCTCCTCTTCCACAATAGAGTTCTCAATAACTCCTCCTGCAGATGTCTCTTCTACCTTCCCCTGTTCCGTAATTGAATTCTCCATAACTCCTCTGGGAGATGTCTCTTCTACCTTGTCCTCTTCTATAATTGAATTCTCCATAACTCCTCTAGGAGATGTCTCTTCTGCCATGCCCTCTTTCATATCGAAATTTTTCCTTCAAATCTGTTAAAAATAATGAGATAAAATTAGCAGGACTTTAACCTGAATAAACAGAAGGCATGGGCCTAAAAAAACTGATATCATGATAAGTTTGAGAAGATGAAAAGGCTGGAACACCACTCCAACAAAAAAAATCAAAAGATGCCAAAACCTACAAAAATCTAAAACCCCATTGTAGAAAAATCATGAATAGAGAAAACCCAGAAACTCAACTTCCCAAAACTCAAACTGACACAGAAAATTGAGAGAAGAAATCCCCCGGATACAGAGGGATACAGGGGATTCTGGAAACCAGAAAAAAGACAAATTTCAGATAACGCTAAAACCCTTAGTGAAAAAACAAAAAGGATAATCCAGTATAATAAACTTGAGTACTATAAAGATTAAAGAAATCCCTAAAACCCAAATACAGAGAGTGTTTCAAACAAGTGCAAAAACTGATAAAAGGAATCAACTTTCTTCATAATTACTATCATACACGAATACCAAAATCAACATACCCAGGAGAAGCTAAAATTAAAAGAACCAAAACAAATAAGAAACAAGAAGACTTACCAAAGAAGGAGAAGCTGCTGTTATAAATTACTGCGAAAAACCCTCCATTGATTCATAGAAGAAAAGAGAAGGAGGAGATATAGAGATAAACATAGACATAGTAATCCTAGTTTTTGATGCTTCAACGGTTGTATTTTTCATACATCATTCCTAGATTCTCTGCTCAAATATAGCCTGGTTTTTCTTCACCCTATATACTCTGTTTCTTCTTCAGTTTTCAGTAAAATAAAATACTATAAAAGAATGGAAAACACAAGTACAAAAGCTACTGGCTTTGTTTCTCGTTCTCCTCTTCTTCTTTGTCGAGTCAAATTCTTCTTTCTTTCTTTATCGGGTTTTGAAGGTTACAATAAATCTCTTACAAAAAGCCGTCAGAGTAGCAGACTGTGTTTTTTCCTAAGTCATTTCTACACGTGGAGCACAATTTAAAGCCTTATTTAATGATAATCTTTTTATGATCGTTAAGGGGTAGTTTGGGTATCTATCACAGATGTGGCACAACGGATATTTGAAAAATCATGGTACCGTATGGCTGCTATGATTTTCCATTACTTCAAATATAATTTCGTTTGAATCGTTTCCTTTTTAGAGATTCCAGGTAAAGAGTTACGAACAAGAAGAAGGCAGTAAAAAATTATGAGTATCTTTTCAAAAATATTCCACATTATAATGAGCGGATTCAATGTTTGATATCCACTTGCAGTCGGTCCTGTTCTTATTTTGTGTTCTGTCATGTAACTTTCAGGTTTAATACCTGGTTTATCTATTAAAAAGAAAAAAATATTGGCAGGAAGTTGTGCGGAGTTCGCTCACGTTTACGCAAGACAAAAAATATTACATTGATAAAATTTATGCTTCAAATAAACACTAGTTAAGTTTCGGTAAAATTTAATAAATTATAGCTTTGAAGATAATTTTACGAAAAATTGGAGGCATTTAATAAAAATAGTGGTTGTTATAACTGGTATAACGGTATTAGTGATGGCGTTTTCTTGTCTGATTTATCAGAAGAAAACTGTTGATTAACGATCAAACTGGTTGTAATAATTGTTCAATGATGAATGAATGAAAGAAAAAAATGTCAGAGAATGTTTTATACTAGTATCTTTTCTTATCACGTAAAGATAAAAGCATCTGGTCTGATTTTGCAGGAAATTTTGCCAGGTGGGAAGCAATAACAGTTGTAAATTAACAAGTTAGATTTGATTATAATTTATATCGGTTTTTCAAATTACAAGAGAGAGAAAAAAAATACATGCAAACACCAACGTTTATTTTATCTGATATCGATAACAATGTCCAAAACAACGTATTAGTAATTGCATTCAGTCATTTGTTTTAACTGGAAAAAAACCGATGATTAACGATGAAACTGGTTGTAATAATTTTTCAATTATGAATCGAAAATCATCACGTCAGATAATGTTTTACGATTTCTTTTTTTACCATATATCAAGATAAAAATATCAGGTCCAGTTTGCAGAACATTTTGCCAGGTGTGAGTAAATAATAGTTGTAGATTATATAACTAGATTTGATTGTATGTTATCGGTTTTCCAAATAAGTAATAGTTAACTTTCATTCAACGGTCGTTATAACCGTCATAACGGTATTAGTAATTGCGCTTTATCGTTTTGTGTGACTGAATAAAACTACCGACTAACGGTGAAATTGTTCATAATAATTGTTCATTGATAAATTGGAGAAAATCACATCAGATAATGTTTAGTGATTTGTTTTTTACTATACCAAGATAAAAGTATTGTGCATCCAGTTTCCATAACATTTTCCAAGTGTGAGTAAAGAATAATTGCAGATTACGAAGTTATACTTGATTGCATGTTAAATATGGTTTTTCGAATAAGTACTAGTTGAATTTCATTACAACTATAAAATATTACTCAAAGATATTTTTAACAAAATGATTGATGTGTATTTAATAAATACAATGGTCGTTATAACCGTTGAAACATTATTAGTAATTGATTGTTTTGTTTGATAGAAAAAAATTGTTGATTGACGATTAAAGTGGTTGTAATAATTGTTTAATGATGAACTGAAGAAAATCATTAGATAATGTTGTATGCTATCTTTTTGACTATATTAGAATTAAAAAAAGGATTTTCCATGTGCGAGGAAATTATAAATTATAGTTATATACCATGATGTTGGATTTGGTTGTATTTTATATCGGGCTTTCAGTTATAAAGAAGTTAAACTAGGCGAGGACCCAAAGAAAGAAGACAAGAAAGTAGAAGTCAGATGTTAGGTATAGGCATGTTAAGTATCGACCTAAAGGTCTTTACACATTGGACTCTTGAGGAGGGGCCCTACCCTCCTGTTTTAACTGGACTCGAAAAGAAGACAACCTGAAAACGAGAGCAAGAAGAACGTCAAAACCTTTCTGACTCGGCCTGGCTTAAGGTGCCTTCCATAGTCAGCAAGGTTGAAACTTCCAGGAAAAAACGCGTATGGGCTCGGGGAAGGGGTCTCCCGAATATTGGGTATATGTCGTTAAACCGGGTCGATACAATCAGGAAAACTGATATGATAAGAAAAGATTTGTGAGTTCAGACATCAAGACTTTTGACTTTTTGTACTCTTCAATTTGGCTCAATAGCTGACTCACCTGGAAGAGTACTTTCTTCGTTATTATCATCATCTCATGTTCAACCAACAAGTACATACCTAACAGATGCACCAAGCCTAGGAAGTCCAAGTGATAGAAGTATGGATGAATTGACATCAAATAGAGGAAATTTATCTTTTTATTATAGATTGAGATATTCTTTGATTCTCTTCAAAATCCATTTCCAGAAGCCGGAAGCCATACTCTTTCTAGGTTTTTTCTAAGCTTTGAAAATAATGGCAGGTCGGCTCAACTTCTTTTATTACGGCGTAAGGAAGCAAACCCATAGCATACATTATGAGCAAGAAGGAGATCGTTAAGAGAAAGGAATTATTTCTACTGGTTGAGAGAACAAAAATAACTTCATTCACAAATCGACATATTATGGTTTTATTTATTATAAATAGTGGTATTAAAAATAAATAATTAACAATGAAACTGGTTGTAATAATTGTTCAATGATGAATGGAAGAAAAAAATGTCAGAGAATATTTTATACTAGTATCTTTTCTTATCACGTAAAGATAAAAGCATCTGGTCTAATTTTGCAGGAAATTTTTCCAGGTGGGAAGAAATAACAGTTGTAAATTAACAAGTTAGATTTGATTATAATTTATATTGGTTTTTCAAATCACGAGAGAGATAGAGAGAGAATACATGCAAATACCAACGTTTATTTTATCTGATAACGATAACAATGTCCAAAACAACGTATTAGTAATTGCATTGAGTTGTTTTGTTTTAACAGAAGAAAACCGTTGATTAACGATGAAACTAGTTGTAATAATTTTTCAATTATGAATCGGAAAATATCGCGTCAGATGATGTTTTATGATTTCTTTTTTTTACCGTATCAAGATAAAAATATCAGGTCCAATTTGCAGAACATTTTTCCAGGTGTGAGTAAATAATAACTGTAGATTATATAGCTAGATTTGATTGTATGTTATCGGTTTTCCAAATAAGTAATAGTTAAGTTTCATTCAACGGTCGTTATAACTGTCATAACGGTATTAGTAATTATAATTTATCGTTTTTTGTAACAGAAAAAAAACTACCGACTAACGGTGAAACTGGTCGTAATAATTGTTCATTGATAAATTAGAGAAAATCACGTCTGCTAATATTTTGTGATTTGTTTTTTACTATATCAAGATAAAAGTATTGTGCATCCAGTTTCCATAAAAAATTTCCAAGTGTGAGTAAAGAATAATTGCAGATTACGAAGCTATACATGATTGCATGTAACATCTGTTTTCCGAATAAGTACTAGTTGAATTTCATTATAACTATAAAATATTACTCAAAGATATTTTTACGACAAAATGATTAATGTGTATTTAATAAATACAATGGTCGTTATAACCGTTGAAACATTAAAAATGCGGGGGTCTAACAACCACGCCCAACAATTTGTTTGGCAATCTGAGAGGACTTACTCCAAGACACTTTCTAGAGAATCAACTAGACAGTCAGACTCAATCTAGAGTAAAGTATATTAAAGAGTTTAATATCTATGTTTCACAATGTAATAAGCAAATCAAATAGATAGAAATCCGCGAGCCTGATTATTATGTGAAATAACTTGAACAGTACCAAAGACCAATGTTCAAGTGTCAATCAATGTAAATCAACAAACAAAGGTTGGATATTCTAATTGATTGATCTTAACGTATAACCTGTGATATTTCAATTATATATACAAAATATAATGCGAAAAAAAAATAACACAAACACCAGAATTTTATTAACGAGCAAATTACAAATGCAGAAAAACCCCGGGACCTAGTCCAGATTGAACACCACATTGTATTAAGCCGCTACAGACTCTAGCCTACTACCAATTAACTTCGGACTGGACTGTAGTTGAACCCTAATCAATCTCACACTGATTCAAGTTACAGTTGCGTTCCTTACGTCTCTGATCCCAGCAAGATACTACGCACTTGATTCCCTTAGCTGATCTCACCCACTACTAAGAGTTGCTATAACCCAAATTCGAAGACTTGATAAACAAATCTGTCTCAAACAGAAAAGTCTATAGATTGAATAAATCTGTCTCCCACAGAAATACCCAAGAGTTCTTGCTCCGTCTTTGATAAATCAAGGTGAACATGAACCAATTGATAAACCAGTTTTATATTCCCGAAAAACAACCTAGTATTATCAATCACCTCACAATAATCTTAATCGACTAGCAAAACAAGATATTGTGGAATCACAAACGATGAGACGAAGATGTTTGTGATTACTTTTATCTTGCCTATCGTAGAAATTAATCTCAAGTAAATTATTTCAATTGTACTCAATACGATAGAATCGGGCAAGATCAAAACACGCAACTACAAAGAAAATAGTTGGATCTGGCTTCACAATCCCAATGAAGTCTTTGAAGTCGTTAACCTACAGGGTCTCGATAGAAACCTAAGGTTAAAGGAGAATCGACTCTAATTATGCAACTAGTAACACACAAGAGGCGTGGGGATTAGTTTTCCTAATTGCTAGAGTTCTCCTTTATATAGTTTTCAAATCAGGTTTTGCAATCCAAGTTACCTTGGTAACAAAGTATTCAATATTCACCGTTAGATGAAAAACTGATTTAACCAAGTTAATATCTTTCAACCGTTAGATCGAACTTAGCTTGTTACACACAAATGAAATGTACCCTCATTTAGGTTTATGTAACCATACCTAAACGTGTACACCATGTTGGTTCACAAATAGCTAACCGAGGTTAGCCGTATGATCACTCTCATATCAACCTTATTCATCTTAACCATAACTAGTTCAAATGACTCAAATGAAACTAGTTAAAGAGTCGTTCAATTGCAATATTCTCATATAATTATACAAGAACACAATTGAAGCAAAATTCTGTTTGATTCACTCGAATCAATACATGAACATTATAGCCGGTTTGCAAAGATTGCATTCCTTAATTTATAAATGTTTAGGTTCATGTACAAAACCAATTTCAGAAAGTAACCAATTCAAGTATGCAAACGGCTACGCATACTTAAGTAGTCGGACCGAGTTTGGTTACACCAGTTCGCCTATGGGTGCGCATACCTACTCACACTCCAAACTCCAGCAGAAATTCACGGACATGAAACTTCCGCCGGTATGCGTACGGGTACGCATACCTGCCCAGACAACAAACAACCGCCAGTACACATACGGGTATGCATACTTCAGGTTCCCGATTTTGGATTTACACACAAATGTGATAACACACTATATTTATATTCAAACATGGTTACATGATTCTAAGCTCTTTATTTCAATCATTGAAACTTCCTTAGAGGATGACAATATCCGTTTTCACACACATTAGCATCAAATTTTTTTTCAAGATATTGAAATAATCATTAACGAAACATTCCAAGACTACACCAAATGATTGTATCACACAAACCATGTAAGATGTTACTCGGAAATTTTCACATGATATAAGATGAACTTGGTCGAAGCGAAAGCTTGCCAACATATATTTCGAGAAATATGTGAGCAAGATAAACTCATCTCGAAATCTCAAATGTGTATATAGAA
Organism: Papaver bracteatum; assembly: GCA_023529315.1. Classification (NCBI taxonomy): domain Eukaryota; kingdom Viridiplantae; phylum Streptophyta; class Magnoliopsida; order Ranunculales; family Papaveraceae; genus Papaver; species Papaver bracteatum. The sequence continues at coordinate 2,738,627 of JAJJWX010000742.1, forward strand.
AACTATATCGTAATACGACTTATGTCCCAATATAGGAGATAAAGTAGAAATAGACTTTTCAAAGTGATAGATGAGTTTCAGTCTCCACATACCTTTTGTCGATGAAGTTCCACAAGATCCCCTTAGTAGTTCTTTGTCTTCAAATGATGAACGCCGTGAAGTCGAAGCTCAACCACACAATCTATGTCCTAGTCCGAGACATCTATAAATAGGCTAGAAATCAAGACTTATAGTTTTGATCACTAACATTGACAAACATGCTTGAGATAGAAACGCATGCGAGTTCGACCGAGCTATACTCTAACAAACATTATTAGTAATTGATCGTTTTTTTTTATAGAAAAACAATTGTTGATTGACGATGAAAGTAGTTGTAATAATTGTTTAATGATGAACTGAAGAGAATCGTTAGATAATGTTGTATGCTTTCTTTTTACTATATTATAATTAAAAAAAGGATTTGCCAAGTGCAAGAAAATTATAAATTATAGTTGTATACAAGCTTATATTAGAATTAAAAAAAGGATTTTCCAAGTGCGAGGAAATTATAAACTATAAATTATAGTATGGATTTACCAAGTTGGTATACAACTATAATTTATAATTTCCTCGCACTTGGAAAATCCTTTTTTTAATTCTAAGTGTTCATGCTTCGTAGCAAGCAAATCGGACTGAGTGGAGCTCTGCGAATCGGCGATCAACTCGGCCCCTTTTTTACATCGTCTTCGAAATTTCAAGGTCAATACAACATTAATTCAGGTTTTATTTTTGACATAATCCAATGATTGGTGTTTCGATTTCATCATCTGGATATTATTAGGGTTTTATTCTGTAATATTTCTGTTATTTGGTTGATTAAATATGGTTTTTGAGGAAAAACTCGATAGTTCTGGAATAGATCCATCAATAGTAGATCTATCACAAATTTATGCTAATCATCCTTCGGTTAATCTGATTGATGAACAAGATAATAAACCATATGAATCATGGTGTTTCTTTCTAATTGGTAGGCTTGATCTTCTTCTTCTTAAATTCTCAGAAGCAATATATATTTCGAAAAAACAATGGAGTTTAAAGGGTCAATTCCAAATGATTCCATTGGGTAAAGGTTTATTTACTATTAAACTAGACAATGATGAAGATAAGAAGTATATCAAATCTGGCAGATGGGAAGTTCTTGATCAAATTCTTACTATTAGAAACTGGATTCCAAATTTTAGATCAGAAAATCAGCGTACTTCTAAGGAAATAGTTTGGGTACATTTCCCTGGTTTAAGTTTGGAGTATTGGGATGAGAAAACCCTATTCACGATTAGCAGAGCAATTGGGAATCCAGTCAAAGTTGATGCATCTACCTTAAATTACCAAAGTGGCTTTTATGCTAAAGTTCTTATTGAAGTGGATTTAACAAAACAATTCTCACTAACTTACCAAAATTTTGTAGTAAGTGTAAGATTGTTGGACATATACCATTTGAATGCAAATTCAATAAACAAGCTTCTTCTGGAGATATTGCTCACACCCCTCCACAGCAACAACAAAAGATTAATGGCAATGTGTCTTCCAAGTCTTTGAACATTATACCTCCCACTATTTCAGTTTTAAGTTTTAAAAATCCTGAGATACCACAATCTTCATTAACATCTGATTTAACTACCTCAGTTGATCCTCCTCCAACAATTGTGGCTGAGACTATACTTGTGGAACCTCTTTCCTTGGAGATTTTGGTTACTTATCAAAAGGTAGATCATGTTTCTATCCCTAACTCTGGTATTCTTTTAAGTCCCAATAAATATGAAATTCTTCAGGATAATGTGGATGTTGACTCTAGTTCTGAAGATGGTGAAATTAAGGAGGTTAGTACTTCAAGTTTATTGGAATTTGGTACTATTTCTCATCATGTTACTATTGTACCTAGTATTGCAAGATCTACTGAAATTGGTGAAACTAGTAAGGTGATTGGAGTTGTTAATAAAAAACCTCCTATAAAACCTACAAAACCTATTTCCACTAGGAAAAGCAGTAGAGAAGTTCTTAAACACGTGGTTGAAAAAGGGGGTACTCCTCCTCCTATTCCTCCACCTTTTAAATGAAGGTAACTTTTTGGAAAATTAGAGGCCTTAAAAGATAAAAAGCCAAAGATAAGCTTTATTCTTTAGTTAACTCTAATAATCCTTCTTTAGTTTGGGTTGTGGAACTTAAGATTTAATTGAAGAAAAAAATTATCAAACTTCCTGGTATGAATCACAAAATCATTCATAATGCTTTTGATGATAATAGTAAAGGTAACATCTGGTTGTTTTGGAACTTCTCTATTAGTCCTCCTTCTGTTGTAGCTTCTTCAGATTAATGTGTTACTGTGGAAATTGGTGGTGTGTTGGTTACTGGTGTCCATGCTAATTCTTACACTGTTAATAGAACGGAATTATGGCAAAAATTATGTGATATTAGTTTATTAAATAAACCATGGCTTCTTCTGAGTGATTTCAACTCTGTTATATCCGTGGATAAGAAGAAAGGTGGTAGAAGTCCTCCTTATTCAGCAATGAGTGATTTCTAGGATTGTATAGATTTTTGTGGTCTCTTACAAGCTCCTAAGAGTGGTCTTGAATTCTTTTGGTGTAATGGTAGAGCTGGTTCTAAAAGAATTCTTTGTAATTTGGATAGAGTTTTCTTCAACTTGCAATGGTTAGATATTTTTAAAGGATGGCATTATCATGTGGGTGCTAGGGGGATTTATGATCATGTTTATCTCATTGGGTCTGATACTATCATTCCTAGAGCTAATAATATTCCTTTTATATTCCAGAGAATGTGGTTCTCCCATCCCTCCTTTATGCAAGTTGTTCTTAATTCTTGGAATAAAGAGCTAGTTGGAAATCCAATCTTTATTTTCATGAATAAACTAAAAATACTTAAAAAGATTTTGAAGATTTGGAACTGGGAGGTGTTTGGGGATGTTAAAGCTAATCTTTCAATGGCTGAGAACAAATTTATGGCAGCTAATGTGGAATCTGATAATGATCCTTCTAATATTGCTCTCTTAAACAAACTTGTTATCGCTAGAGGGGAATATGATATTGCAGCTAATAATTACCATACTTTTCTAAGAGATAAATCTAGAGCAAATTGGAATAAAGAGGGGGACATCAATTCTAATTTCTTTCATACTAGTATTCAGTTGAGATAACAACAGAATTCCATTGCTGAAATTGAAGATAGTTCCGGTAACATCATTACTGATCAACATGGTATAGCTAATGTTTTAATTGATTATTTTAGTAAAAAAATTGAGTTTCAACATGTTCAAATTAATGATTCTATATTTGATGTTGTCCCTCATATTATTACTGAAGATGACAATCTCTTTTTAGAAGGCATTCCTGATGCAGATGAAATTAAAAGAGCAGTTTTTGATCTTAATCAAGATAGTGCACCATGTCCAAATGGATTTACTGGTTTTTTTACAGAGCATCTTGGGATATTATCAACAATAATATGGTGGATGTTATCCAATATTGTTGGCAGAACAACATGATTCCTAGTGGTATGAACTCTAATTTCCTAGTTTTGATTCCTAAAATTAAAGGTGCAAAAAATGCAAAATGTTTTAGGCCTATAGGTTTGAGTAATTTATTCTTTAGGATTATCACCAAGATTATCACTCTGAGACTTAGTAACTTCTTGCATAAAATTATCTCCTACCAGCAATGTGCCTTCATTAAAGATAGAAATATTCATGAACAAGTCCTTCTTGCATCTGAATTTGTGAATGAAATGTCTACTTCTATAAGAGGGGGAAACGTGAGTCTTAAATTGGATATATCATAAGCTTATGATACTATTAGCTGGGAATTCCTGTATAGAACTATGAAGAAACTTGGTTTCTCTGTTTAATTTTGCAACTGGATTTTAGTGCTTTTTAAGTCTTCAAAAATTTCCATAATGCTAAATGGTGGCCCATTTTTTTTTTTTTTTTGGTATTGATAGAGGTCTTAAGAAGGGTGACCCCCTATATCCCATTTTGTTTATAATTGCTAAAGATTTACTCAGTAGAAATATTCAAAAAATGGTCAATGAGCATAAATTGCAACCAATGGTAATTAGGAATGGTATTAATCTCATTTAGTATTTGTTGATGACATCTTATTATTTTGTAATGGGAATATGAGAAGTATTACAAATTTGAGGACTTTACTTCTTGATTATCAAGCTGCTTCTGGTCAAGTTATAAATGCTGCAAAAAGTAAATGTTTTGTCAATGGTACTTTTGATATAAGGAAGAGGCAGATTGCTGAGTTCTTTCACATGAATTTATATTGTTATCCAGATAGATATTTGGGTGTTATGATGGTACATGGAAAAATAAAATCTATTCATGTATGGCACCATGTGGAGTATATCCAGCCTAGGACTCACTGCTTGGAGTGGTAAATTTTTAAATTTCCAAGAAAGACTCAGTCTGTTTAAACATGTTCTCTGCAGTATCCCTATATATAATATGTCTATTTATAGATGGCCAAGAAAAGTAATTGCTGCATGTGAAAGAATTATTAGAAATTATTTGTGGTCAGGCAATACTGAGGAGCAAAAATATGTCACCTTAAAATGGGAAAAGTATGTTCTCTTGTGAAGGAAGGTGGTCTTGGTATAAGGAAGCTAGAGGATATGAACAAGGCACTGTTGATGAAATTCCTTTGGAAAATGTTGAATTCTCAAGAGGAATGGGCTAACTTTTTTCTTGCTAAATATAAAGACAGAGATGGTAATTGTATTTCTTACTACAAGAAATCCTATGTCTGGCTTGGTATTAAATGGATCATCAATGATTTTAATGAATACACTAGATGGCTTGTTGGTAATAGTGAAAAAAATCTCTATTTTGAGGGATAGCTGGATTCATGAGGAGCCACTCATAAAGCTGTTCACTGACCATCCTTTGATTCTCTTATATACCCTAATATGAAAGTTAAACAATCAATATCATATGGTCAATGGTGTATCCCAGAAGATTTTCTTCAATTTTTTAGTACTGATCAGCTTCCAGTGATAAAATCAGGTGATAAATTATTGATTTGGTCTGATTCTCACTCAGGCTGTCTAACTGTTTCTGATGCAGTAAAGAAAATCAGTAAACCCATGCCTAAGCTCCACTGGTACAAAAATATATGGAATGATGTTGTTCTTCCACCTGTTTCAGCAAATGTTTGGAAAATCACAAGAGAAATTTGTCATACTGATGAAAATTTGAGAAAGAATGGCTTTCAATTTGCTTTAAGGTGTTTTATATGTCATCATGAGGAAGACTCAATGAATCACATTCTCTGGAACTGCAATTTTAGTAAAATTCTTTGGAGATGGTTGGGAGGTATTTTCCATTTTCTTAATCCTTTATCTTTTGAAGATGTTTTGAAATTATGCAAACATGTTAGCCCCATCATCAAATATCTTTGGAATGTTTGCTCTTATACCCTTATGATTGAGTTATGGTTTTTAAGAAATGAGATTTATTATGATAATGTCAAACCTGATGTGGTTAAGCTGAAGAACAAGATTAAGCAAAGGGAACATGATTGTGAATCTAGAATGAAATGTACCATATGGGGATCTGATACTGAACTTGTCATAATACAATACTTTTTGATTCAGCACAGGCCCATGAGAAGAACTAAAATTATTGAATTTTTTTTATATCTCCCTGGGGATGATGAAATTATCTTATGTTGTGATGGTGCCTCAAGAGGCAATCCTGGTGTTGTTGGGTATGGCTTTGTAGTTAGAAGTCAACATGGGGAGGTCGTGTTTGCTGAATATGGAGGTCTTGGAGTGACTACCAATTATATTGCAGAATTTGTTGCAGGCATTAGAGCTATAGAATGGGCCATTGAACACTAGAGATATAATATTATTATACAATCAGATTCTAAGGCTTGTATTAAATCTTTAAAGCATCAAAAAATCCCCTGGTTACTCATAGCTAGATGGCAAAGAGTTCATGGAAAATTTCTGTCAATTTCATACAGGCATGTGTATAGGGAGATCAACTTTGCTGCTGATCATTTTTCTAAGAAAGGTGCACACTTGCTGAAGGGACAAATTTCTGCTTATGAAGACAGACCAAGTAGCTTGCCTAGCTTGGAATGGCCTGATCAGTCATATTAAAGATTTGTTTAGGCTTTTGTTTATTTTTTGTTTTGTTTTTTCTTTGTTCCTTTTATTTTTTGGGCCTGTAATCTTGGATGCTTGTTTGATCAATAAAGTTTAGTTTTTGTTAAAAAAAAAAAAAGGTTGTATACCATGATGTTGGATTTGGTTGTATTTTATATCGGGATTTCAGATTACGAAAACAAAATAACCTCATGCACAAATCGACATATTATGGTTTTATTTGATATAAATAGTGGTATCAAAAATAAATAATATATATAATAAAAGTTTCGTGTAATTCAAATAATGAATACAAATTCAAGCACTAACCCCCAACGCTATGCGAAAAAAATCTTATGGAAGTTGAGTTGTTAGGGAAACTCACTCCAATGACAATAGGAAAACCTCCACAAACCCATAAGATGTGGACGAAAAATCATAGTCTCGATATATATATTATCCACAACCTAACCAAATTTTAAAGGTCGTTACGACCGGGTTGGATACATGTCCAACATCCATATATATATATATATATATATCATTTAATATGCTTATGCGATTCTTCAAAAAATTTCTATTTTCTAAATCATTTTATTTTGTCCATCTTCTGTTTTGGCCATAATTACTTTTAATGTTGTGGTAATAAAGGATTACATATGTGAGAATCCAATTTATGAAAACATGATTGAAACCCTACATTACAATATTCTCCTATCTTAATTTTAAAATTAGTATATTTCGTGAAATTTCTAAGGTAAAACCCAAACCCCAAAACGCTAATGACTCAAGAAAAATCAGAGCTACAAAAATAATATCAATCGATACAACGTATTTATAATCCTTTGCCAGAAATGGTGAATGTTGAGTTCAAGAATCAAGGTTTATATACGAGTCGAGAATAATATTATTTAAAGAATAATATTCAAGAGAATAATATTATTATAGAGAATAATATTCAAGAGAAAAATAGGAATTAAGAATAAGGAAAATCGAAATTGTGGAATATAAAAAGAAGCCTGATGGTACATTTTGATCTTACGTTGGTTGAATCAAGCATTAAGAAAGGGACCAGCTGGATGTATTCTTTTTCTTCCACCATAGTCAAATTTACTTACAAAAATGCATAATATATACATGGATACTCCTTGAGTTATGAATATTAAAACATGTATATTATAAAAGTTGCACATAGACCAAGTTTTATATATTGTATGTAAATTCAAATTCCATGTAAGGAAACCATGAAAATGCAACCGTAATAGTCCAAAGTTTGATTTTATATTGGCTTATTCTAATGCGTGTTGGTATCCAACGAGAAACGTCGATTACTTAAATCTTTAGAGAAGGGTTGAGTCATTTGTCGCTTTTTATCTAAACATCCAAGTTTGAGATCTTGTGTTAGTATGAAATATGGAAAGTAATTTGGCACTTTAGAAGGCCTATTATATATTTAATATTGTTTTTCTATTCTCTATTCAAATATTTAAGCGACATCAAGTTTAGACATGAGCTTTATGGGGAAGACATATATAGGGAACCTTTTGGGTCTGGGATGCTCGTTTAACTTCTTTATTCATCCCGATGAGTAGTTGATTTAGTAATTTCTAGTCTTCATTTATCTGGTATTTTAGTGGTTTTAGGTATATGGTTTCAAAACCTTAATTTCTCAATCTCCCAGTTTGCAAATTAAATTTGAAATGACGAGGGCATCAAGCACACCACAATCTTTTCGATATCAACCTATATGACACACACCTTGTATGATCTAAAAGTGACAAAGACCACAAGATGTTCACTTGGTATGTAGTGTGAGTTCGGACATAACCAAATATGGATCAAACCAAGTGTTTGATTAATGTACAAGCGTATTTACTTTAATTATAACTAAAATAATAATTATAATTGCGAAAGAAAAGTAAATAACACAACACTAGATTTTGTAAATGAGGAAACCACAAATATAGAAAAACCATAGGACCTAGTCTAATTTTGACTAATCTCAAAATTAAGCCGTCATACGTAGACTACTACCAACTTAGTATGGTTGTGACCAAGTAAGCTAACTCCAACTTAGTATCACTGTGCGTACAACTGATCTGACCAAAGCACGTAAATCCTAATATAGAGTCCATTATCTTAAGTTGCTTCACCTGATTTGAATACTTCTTGCACTCAACTCCTTTGGCGTCTTCTGTAACAATAAATGAATAATTAGTATTTCTGTAACCACTCTATAATCTCAAAAACTAAATCATATATGTTTGTTGAGTTAAACAAAGGCTCTTCTGTTTAAACTAAGAAACTCTTTTGTTCGGTTTAGAATCTTTAGATCAACCAAGATTTAGATTATCAAGATAACCAAATCATCAGATTCAGATCCTGGAGAAGACTACCAAATAATAGATCGACAATCTATATGATAAGATAGGAAAGTCTATCAAAGATAAACAAGCTATATCGGATCCCAGCCAATCAAGTATGTATGAAGTATATCACAAAGATCAGAAACCAATAAGAAATATTCTTGTCTTCAAAGAAAACTTATGGGAATATTAAAAGGGTTCACGTTGAAATAACATATCAAAGCACCTTCATGACAGGTTTTTTCTATTTTAGTTGAGAGATATAGCTTTGCCTTAGTGGCATATTTTACATATGAGAAATTACCAATCATTTTCTCATATTACAAGGACATTGGGCGTCTTAGAGAGTGAAAACAAAGGACTCAAAATTCATTTTGATTATCAATATGAATTATAAAATTCAAAACACAAAATCTGAAGAAGATTGTATTATAATACGCTGTGAAGAAATATGGCCATAAGCAATATGTTTTCAATGATAACATTAGTTATAAAGTTAGATACTTCGATATGCCGTAATTTTTTCACCAACACCAATAGTGGAGCAAAAAAAAAAGGATCATTTAATTATAAATATCTGATCAAAATAGTCATAGAGGAAAACATTGACGTTATTAATAATACAAGTAATTACCTAGGTCAAGATGATAATGATCCTTCACTTGATCGTATACATAGATGAAAATGGTGAAATAGGCACTACTGCTCCAAATGCTAGTATTTTGAAGGTAAATTGATGGTCAAATTTATTTAAGGATGAGATGAGATTTATAAAATCGTATACATATATGCAGACAACCGTTGCCCAACTTTGATAATTCAACCACGCTTGTCGATGATGCTATTAATAAATTTAAGATGCTATCCATGGATATGAATAAATAATATAATGACTAATCATTCTTCTCATCGAATGTACTGGGAAATTGGTGGTTGAAGATACTTGGGAAAGATAAATATTAAGTTCTTCTACCCGGATGGTTTTCAGATTGTATTATATTGTTTTGAGATAAAAAAAAGTACAAGTTCAAAATGAGTATTTCACGAGAGATCCTGCATTAAGACTTCAAATGAGATTATGTATATATTCATTTCATACTATCCTTCTTATTCTTTATATTCTTTTTATTGTTCTTTTCTTTCTTTCTTTCTTCCCCTAGTGGCTTTATATCCTTCCCGTGATCCTTTTTTAATATACGAGGGTACCGATCACATTACCATTTTTATTTTATTTTCCACCTGTATAAACAATTTTTGAATTATCTTACGGAGAAAAAATAGATCACTAAATAGACGAGGAGATTTATCAATTTTGGTTCCACTTTATTTGATTATAAAGATATAAACATACGAAAAACAAAAAGTAAAAAGTGCACCCAAAGATTTTTGTTAATGAGGAAATTACAAACTTATAGAAAAATTCTAGTACCTAATCCAAGTGAACACACACCAAATCAAGACGTTATACTTGTACGTCTACTATGCATCTTTGATCTAAGCGTAGTTGACATGGACCAACCCTCAAAGTTACCCCTTTTTAGAGATGTTCTTGCACCTACAAACTCTTTGAGTACACATATATACATGAGTATCTTAACAAACTTCTTTTGATGTCTTAAGAACTACTCCCTAGTCTTTATAGAAGATGATAGCTACTTGACCTCCAACCAAACGACTAAATGTTTCCATAACTTTAACCAAACCTACATCAAAGTTCCCTTTGGTGAACTTAGTTGTGATTAACATGACATACGTAGGTTATTGAATCAAGACATTTATGATCATTATTCTTGTGGGGATCATTGATAATCCATCTTCAGGTCCAACTAGATTTCTATAGAAAAATTGCGAATAAATCTGTTTAGCCTTTTCAGAATAAATTGGAAGAAATATCTACGGAGTTTCTATTAATGTATGTTTTGATCATCATATTGATACTACCTAGATACAGGTTTTCTTTTATCAATAGTATTCAGAAATTAATAAAAATACTTATGCTTATTGATCCATAGTGAAGTTTTTCAACTTCGTACCCTTGATTTTAACAAACTAAAGTTAATAGAGGACAACCTTCACGTAGCTACTACTCAGAAAGTAAGGGGGCACATTGTAAAGATACACAAGATCCTTTATCTATAGTGAATAACAAACGCTTGCTTAGATCTACGATGTGTAACTTCCAACCACATAGTTTTCATATTCTACTAAAGTAAAAGTCCTTGGATATAATATTGACATAATTGTGTTGTTACCTTAGTTATTATTTAGCTAAATATTTTAGGATTATAAATAAAATACATAAACCCTGCATTATTTAGTTAGAAAGTCTACTGTTATCATGATACTTACTCCTGAAATCTAATTATAATTGATGCTTAAGATATTCAGTAAATTTATGCCAAATATAACTAGTAATAACATTTAATGCTTATACATCAATTTTTCCAAGTTAGTTAGCAGACAATTTTATCTTTAGATTGTCGTTAAATCTGATAATTAGCATTAATTGCGAATAACTGACCTAAATTTAAATACTCGTACAAACCTAGAACAAGGGTTACAGAATAAGTGTTGAAAATACTCATTCACTAGAAATTTGAGTGATGGACTAGATAAAAGAGTTATTTGCTGACCATGGGAGACTAATTATAAGAGACTAAGAAGTTGATATTCAGCCTCTTGAACAAAATATTTCACTCGGGCGACCGAACATCAACAACCCTTTTTTTTTATCAAAAAATTCCAGGCATCTGAACATGAGCCGCCTAGAGTAAAATTTCGACAAATTCATAGATAACTCATTTGTTCCCAGGGCCTCTTTGTGTTTTTAGTTTAAACATCATATGTAGTATTTGTATGAGTACCTTCTTTCATCTCATCATTGTTTTCAACATATTTGACTATGGATGGTGGAGGCAGCGAGGTTGGTGGTTCATCGGTGTATCTCGTGCAATCATAACCGGGTTCATGTTTGTATAATTCATAACATGCATCCAAGGTTAAGATTTTCTTATAAATCCTTAAATATTTAATTCGAGCGTGGATCATCTACAATGTAAACATATAAAATTAATCCATAATAGTAAGCATAATCAAATAAATACTCACCAAGTCTTCGGGTCCCCAACCACTTTTCCCTTGATAGAGTTTTCGAGAACTCCACAAATTATCTAACATCTTTTCTGATTGTGAAAATACGATTTTCTAACTCTCTTTTTCTCCGTCGTTTGGATTTCATTGAGTTTCTCTATAGATAATGGAATAACTAAAGTCCAATATCGGTTTTTGTCTTGTCAAGCACCTACATTACCATCACTCGTAATTGAAAGATGTGCATCACAAAGTTTTATGTCTTTTTATTTTTTTATTTTTTTTATGTAGTTGAGGTAGACATAGATGTAATAAGAGAGTATAGAAGGAATAAAATTGGTTGTAAGGTGAATAGAAGAAAGAAAATTATGTGTGAATTTGGTGTTGAGAATGTTGGTATACATAACCACCTAAAAAATAGAACCATTTATAGCCGTTGACAATTTTTTTTTTATACATGCGGCTAATCATAATTATGGTGAAAACTTAACCAAATGGCTAATGCTCAAACTCTTGGTTATGTTTTTGTTTTTGAGCGGCATAACTTCAATCATTTTCCTTGGGAGGCTGAACATCTGCCTCTTAGTCTCAACTGTTGGACACTCTTTCACTTGAATGGGTGTATGAAGGAGTTTGAGTGAAAGTGGACCTCTCCACTACCCATAGTATCACCTAATTTAATCAAACTCCTTCAATTTGAGTGAGATCTCTCTTTCCATGGCCCTTGTTCTTAGGTGGAAAGAGTAACCTTACTTAACACTTGCAAATTGTCAAAAAAGGAACATTGAAAACATGTAGATAATTTATCTTCAAGTGTAAAAGGAAATATCAAACTAGGATAATATAACATCAAGTCACACTTGCTGAATTGGTTTCGGAACCACCAAATTTTGTGTTAGAGCATTGCTTGGTTGAACCCACAAGTTTTTCTATCTCAAGCTTGTTGTCAATGTTAGATGATCAAAAACTATATCTTGATTTCTAGTCTACTAACTCAAGTCTCAGACTAGGTTAGAATTTTGTAGTTGAGTATCAGACATCACCCTTGAAGACTGAAGATCTATGAAGACATTTGGAGAACTTCTGAATCAGGTATGTGAAGACTGAACCATTCTATTTTACTTACTATCTTACCATTCTATCTTTCCGAGGCAATGTCATATGACTTAAAGTAGATTTAAAAAGAAGAAAATTTCGAGTCAAGCTTGTCTTGTTAAAAATCTCAAAATATGATTATAAGCAAAGATGTCAACGATCCTTAACAATATTAGTTCCAAAAAAATTATTATGTGAATTAATCTGTGTTTCAATTGAGAATTTCCCACTAAATATTTTTTCATGCGAGAATGTTTCAAACATCATAAGAGAAAACTATTGAACTTACTGATATTTTTACTCAAGGTAGGTTGGTGAACCAGTTTGTAAACATAGATATATGAGTTTTAGAAATAAAAAAAGGATTGGCGAACCAATTCGCAAACCGCAAGTTCAGTTTGGGATTGTTCACGAACCGGTGCGAACTGAAATTTGGAAGTTGGTTTTAAAGGCTAGCGGTTGATGAACCCAGTTCATGAACTATGGTCAACTAAGTTCGGTAGTCTGGTAGGGTTTGACGAACCCGGTTCACGAACCGTTCCACCCTGACTCGTGAACAAGCCTAACGGTTCACAAACCGTTGTACCAAATGTCCCAGTTTAAGTTTTAGTATATGCTTAAAGACTTATTTTTTTAATATGTTCAACATTATTCGAACTCTCTCAAATACTTCTAAGACATCATTGATCACTTCAACACTTATGTGTGTGCATCATGATTAAATTCTTAGGTGTTTAAATGAACATCAAATTGTTTTAGTTCTTTGGCATACTTTCCAAACCGAACAATCATTATACACGGTTCCAAAACCAGTTCCTAGTGTATATTCTTTTATTGTATTTTCAAGACCTAAAGTGTTTGCTTAATTCTCAAGTTATATTAGCTTGAATACTAAACAACCCTGGTCCTTGAAAATCTATAAATAGAGATGATCTTTCAACTAGGAAATTCAGTCCCTGACACTTTGTGTCCTAGTAGATTCTATAGTAGTCCTCTGTAAACGTAGGTTTCCTCTGAGAAACATAATTAGGTCTATGACGAAAGACTTTGCTTTGGGATTCTTGAAGTTAGGACCGACTATCTTTACCTTGATAGTTTGTGTATCCTGATCTTGCTTTTCTATTATCGAGGTTTTCGTAATCTCTTTCAGGCAAGATATTTAATAATCGCAAAGTTCTCTTCTTCTCATACTTTGTGATTCCTCAAGATAGATATCTGAAAAATGATCTTAATTGATCTTTTGAAGATTTTTCTTGAAAGGTGGTTAAAAATCTAGGATGCTCTTCGGGAGTCGTAAGTTCCGGATTTGTGAGGGTTGCTAGATTGTCTATTGCAAACAAACTTCCTCACCTTGATCTTCTATCTGAACGGAAATTAAATATGATTATCTGTTAGAGGGAGATTAGTATCAAAAGTCTTCACTTAGGTTGAAACAACTCTTAGGCTGTAAAGGACGTCAACTAAGGAAATCAATTGCGTAAATCCTTACGAGGTTCAAGAGATGTAAGGAGTGTGACTGTAACTGAATCACTTGGAGGGTGGATTCGGTCTCAATTACATTCCAATCCAAAGTCTGATAGTAGACTAATGTCTGTAGCGGCTTAATATAGTTTAGTATTCAAATCTGTACGAGGTCCCGGGTTTGTTTGTTTTTTTCTATTGCGGTTTCCTCGTTAACAAAACTTCTGGTGTCTTATATATTTTATTTTCCGCATTATATTATTTATCTTTATAATTGGATTTACACAGGTTTGTATATTCAATCTAATTAGATATGTCCACCTAATTACAATCGATTACGAGTCTAGTTTCTTGTAGAATTCGTATCTTGAAAGATAGATAACAAATTTAATTACTCGGCAGAATTCCGATTGAATTATTTGGATACGGCTAGATTGATCATGGATATTAATTTTGAGATCATCCAAGTACTCTGCTTAACAATCAGGTTCACATATCCTGTGTCTATATGCATACTGACTGAGTAGAGGTTAGAGATATAAAATCTATATACATATTTTCAAGGATAATTCTGTTGGTCTACTTGCAATTGCATTAAGTTTTGTGCATACAGGTTGCCGAACGAAAAAGTTGGGTGTGTACTTAGTACCCTGCGTTTTAAGTTTGGTTTCGGAGCTAGTTGTTACGTAACTGGTTATACAACAGTCATCCAGTTAGGTTTCTAAACCAAGAGTGATGGTTTCGAAACCAACACTGCAATTTCTAAGAGAAATATTGTGTTAGCTATTCCTTCGACACTTTACCTAGTCAATGGTCAAAGGTATTCTCACTAAAGTTTGGATTCAAATTCTCATAGGGTGTATATACAAGAAAGAGTATTTACTGTTATTCCAAAGAGTGAGTGATGGATAGATAGAAGGGAGAAACCAAAAGTATGATAATTATTCTTCACGTTTCTAACCTCATTGGTGAGGAAATTCTTCGTAGATATCTTCGTGAGCTCTTCATCTTCAATCTTCTAAGGTAACTAAAAGTTGATCCGATCCGTCTTATGCCTCTAAAACCTAACTCGAACATAAATGATGATCTTAGTAACATTTAAGGAAAATGTTTTGGCATCTATATTTGGTAATTTCAAACTTGGCATACCAATGTCCGTTGGTTCAACTAAGCAATGCGCTAACACTTTTCTTGTTTTTCTTTTCCTTTACCAAAAAATTCTCATAAAGAGTTTAGCAACAAAAAAAAAAAAAAACTTAATATTCGGTATAAAGTTTAGAAGATTGTTTCTGAAAATGGATTTCCCAAGAATTATATTTATCGGGTAACGTGAAGTGAATTAGGTATGGTCATATTCACCGTACTTTAATACTATAGTGAAGCTCCATCAGCCTAATTAACCTTCAAAACCGGTTTACATAGATATGATTTTTCAATGCTTATGTTAACCATGAAAATGAGAACCATCAAGTGGTATGATGGTTCTCATGCTCCCTCCCTTGGAGGAGATACGGATTCGAACCCTGAACCTTGTAATTGCTAATAATATTTAGGGCCATAACTGACGGCCGTACTAACCCATTAAAAAAAAAATGTTAACCGTGAAAACAGATGTTAAACAATCACACTATGAAATTGTTTTCCAAAATATTTAGTTGGATTGAACATGACTGCCCAACTCCATAAATGACTACCAAATCAATATAAAATAAACAAGCTTGGTAAAGGGGCTTCATGAAATGGTAGAGGAGCGTCAAGTGTGATAGCAATGTCCCTCTTATTGGTTAGGGGGTGTCCTATAGGGGTGTAGATTGACTAGATTACCCTTTCACCTTAAATTAACCAAAATCAAATCAATTTTTTTTAATTAACCAAAATCAAATCAATTAACCAAAATCAAATCAGTTTTTTTTTCATCTTCTTCTTCTTCATCTTCTCTTCTCCTCCATCAACCCTAACCTCCATTAAAACCGAAAATGTCATCGTCTTCGATTAATCGGCGATTTGAAAAATGTTTGGAAAAACCCAGTTAGGGTTTAGTTTATCGTGTTGGATTTAAGTTAATTTTGTATCAAAAATTAGGGTTTTGAATGAAAATTGAAATTGAAATTTCGGGTTTATGCTAGTTACGGTTGGTAATAACTCAAATACTGAACCGTGAATCGTTGATTGGGTTGATGTTACGGTTGGTTTAAACTCAAATACCAACCGTAAGTTCTTAGTTTTGAGAATATGTTCAGTTACGGTTTGAAACTCAATTAAACTAACCAACCGTAAATTATCCTGAATGTTAACAACTTATCAAATAGTTATGTACGGTTCAAAAGTTAAGATGACTTACCAACCGTAGGTTAGTTACGGTTGGTTTTTATTCATTAGTTACCAACCGTAGGTTAGTTACGTTGGTTTCTATTCATTAGTTACCAACCGTAGGTTAGTTACTGTTGGTAACGAGCTCCATTCCAACCGTATGTTCTTCGAAATTTTGGGTTTTCCCAAAATTGAACCGATTCTGATTGGTAATTGATACATTACGCATCAGTAATATATAGTTACTGTTGCTGGTAACGAGCTCAATTCCAACCGTATGTTCTTCTGAAATTTTAAAAAATTTGATTTGTTACGTACTTTTGAAGTATACCTAGTCATTTTCAATGCTGGGTTTTTCACTTTGTTGGTTAATTTTTTCAATTGGTTGAGGTTGACCTTCACAAATATCACAAAAGTTTCTTTTTTCTTCTCTAATTTTTTATTTTTTATAACTTATTTAGAGTTATGAATCATATGATAAGTGAAAATTAATTATCAACATTAATCTTGATTATCAACACTAATCTTGATTATCATTACTAATCTTGATTATCAACAATAAGGGCTAATTAGTTATTTCCAGATTTTATTTGATAAAGGACACTTGAAAATTACTTGTAATGACCTTTTTGTCTTATTAAGGTGACGCCCCTCTACCATTATGTGACGCCCTTTTACCAAGCTTGAAAATAAAATAGTCCAATGACTCCAATCTCATCACTGGATTTGAATTTTAATAATCTCAGGTAACAGCCTTGGGATTATAAGTTAGTAAACAAATGAATTTTCTATTCCGAAGATGGAATGAAACATTAGGTAAACCATGGACAGTTGACATGTCCAGTCCTTTCAGCATCACAACAAGATGCTAGGTGTTAGGTTCATTCAGTTGAGCAAGAATCAAAATTACATCGCACTTTTCTTTCTGGTACCTAGTTTGCAATGCATATACAATTAATTTGGCATTAAATCATTTTGCGTTTTCAAACACTGTTTTTTGTTTTGAAGGTACAAAGTTCCCCATTAATCGTCATAAACTCAGTTGGTGGCTGTCAAGATGCATACAGCATACTGCCCTGATTTTAAAAAATTTCATCTACAAGTTATCTTCTTACACCGATGTTGCAACAACAATAAACACTATTAACTGAACTGACAAGCATTTGTTACTGCCATCTTGAATACATGAAGATCTAACGCAATTTAGATACCTTTGGATGAAAAATATTCGTTTTGGATTACAAGATCTGCTTTTGAACCATTGCAAACCACACCAATCGTATTTGATTATCCATGTATATATCTTTTTGAGCAACCTAGCTATCCGGGCAAAGTTTTTGTTTATAGTGCTGTCCATTACCTAGCTAGAATTTGTTGCCCTAGTGATCTTGGCAACAAAAGTTTTCAAACGTGGTCTGTGGTTGAAGAAAAGGACACCAAAGTGTAAGACAAAAACGCGATCGTTTTACTTGTCCCAAATTTTGTTCCATCCTCAACTCACCGACATAAAAAAAGGTCCTTCCGTTCCAAAGAGTCAAACTCTACCAAAATTGTGATTTTTTTTTTTTTTTTTGTAATCTTATTATAGGGCGGGATGGTTTATTATAGGGGCGACATTCTAATAGGACAAAAAGGGTCATTATTATAAAAAAATGGAAATGATAATTTAACTCTCATTATTGATAACCTAATTTAGTGATGATAATCAAGTTTAGTGTTAATGATTAATTTCACTTATATTAACTCAAAATCAAAATAAAATCAGATTTTTAGGGTTAAAAAAAGAAAAAATTCAGAGGAAAAGAAAAAGAAAAACTTTTGTGATATTTGTGAAACCCTAGATTTTGATTCACTCAACCAAAATGAGTGATTCCAGTGACCCGTTATACTTCTAAATTAGTTCCCATTAGATTTTTCTCGTTCAAAATTATCTAAAGTACGTAACAAATCAAAACTTTTAAATTTTCAGAAGAACTTACGGTTGCAATTTTGCTCGTGACCAACCATAACCATTAGTTACGGTTCGTAAGTTATCGAATACCAACCGTAACTGGTTAAATTTGGGGAAGATCCAATCGTAAAACTAGTTACGGTTGGTAATTAAATTTGGACAACAACCGTAACTAAATTACGGTTGGTAACTAGTGAATCGAGACCAACCGTAACTACCCTACGGTTGCTAACAGTGATGCAATTACATACCGTAAAAAGAAAATGAAAGTTACATGATAAATTACGGTTGGTAACTTAAGTAACGATACCAACCGTAAGCTATTTACGGTTGCAAAAAAAACAAAACGTAACTGAACATTGTATATCAAAATCAAGAACTTACGGTTGGTATTTGAGTTGCAATAAACCGTAACATCAACCAAATCTATAGTTACGGTTCCAGTTGGAGTTATTACCAACCGTAACTCACATGCAACACAGAAATTTCAATTTTAATTTTGATACAAAACTAACTTAAATCCAACACAATATTCCAAACGTTTTTCAAATCGCCGATTAATCAAAGACATGAAATTTTCAGTTTTGATGAAGGTTACGGTTGATGGAGGAGAAAAGAAGATGAAAAAAAAAACTGATTTGATTTTTTTTGATTCATTAGGTTAAAAAAACAATTGATTTGTTTTTGGTTGTTTAAGGTGAAAAGGATAATCTAGTCAATTTACATCCCCTTTAGGACATCCCTTAACCAACTAGGGGACATTATAATCACACTATCGTCCCTCTAATAAACCATGCCACCCCTGTATCAAGCTTGATTTTTTGTTAAAATGATTTGTCAAGATTTTGTCCAAATGTAGTCCATCAAATCATTAATCATTAAATTGTTAGGAATGAGTCACTTAAACTAACATAAATAATGCAAACTGCTAATGTGGTGTGTCATTTACTCGATGGGACGAGTCACTTGAGTAAACATTAAGCATGGCGACCGACCGTATGGACAAGGATGCTAATAGGGCATTGAAGCACAAGCACCCAAATCACCACCACCACTAAAAGGGTATTTATGGAATTTGGTACTCCGGGAGATTGGTAATACATCTGTGGAATATGGTACTCCTCTTGACTAATGACTAGTTTCACTAATCACCGTCCCGACCAAAATCAAAATCTAACTTGGGAGTTCGAATCCTGGCTAACTGAGCGATTGCCCGTTGCTCAGCCAAAGTTACAATGGACCATAGTTTGCATTTCAATTTTTTAACAAATCGGTATTGTTAGTTTTAAGTTAACTGATTGATTTATCCATCTATCTGTATAATATATAATGTAAAATGTAGCAATCAATCAATTTTAGAAACAAAGCCCTTCAAACCGATCATATCAAATCAGCTTGCCGTGATGGTAAACAAACCCTTTCAAATGAATTGCTTATTTTAACCGAAAAAGAGGATTGTCGTTGGAGATGGGTCACATTATGTTTTTTCTATTCCACAGAATAAATCCTCGGTTTGCTTGAAAATTTGCTGCTTTTACTTTAAAATGAATACAGCGACATCCTACTGAGAAGATAAGAAGTTACCCATGATGATGGCTACGATGCTTATGCATGGACAAATCAGCTAAACGACATGAACCATATGAAATTTCCTACGAAAGGAGACATTGGGAATGAGACGGAATTTGGTCTCATTAGAAGCAGGTTGAATTCATTCTCTAGAATGGGAGAATTCCTTCACTACTTATAGGGTTATTCATGCCTATTGGAGATGACCAAAACCAAAGACATCACACCTAAAGTCCCTTCATCTCCAACTAACATCCAGTAAAAAAAGACCATATTTGGGTTTAGTCCGTTGAGTGACGCCAACGTAGTTCAAGCACAATTGAGACTAAGCATCATCGTTGAAACCAATACATAAATGTAAATTTGGTCGAGTGTTGGTAAAGATTACGCTCGGTGTGGGGCGTGAAAAACCAGCACTAACTTGAAATGGGAAGTTTTATGTTAGTGCTCCATAATCTACAGCCATAACTTGTTGGTACCACATTGAACCTTGTTTATCCTTTTCAAAACATAGGTTGGGTTTCTGCTATGGGAGATCAACCTTCCTTCACTGGACCTTAGTCCCATTTCTATATACTTCATTGAAATTAATTCCTTTGGGAGACTCTTCATAAGTAGGTCTACCAAGCTTTTCTCTGTTTCAATGGTTAACTGCAATTACTCCTTTCTTGAGTAATTGACTTACCGTTCCTTGTCTAAGACTTTTATGTCTTGACTTTTCATTATAAGTCTTGTTAAAGACGTTATAGATCATATCCTGATTCACAATTAATCAAGACCGCTTGAGATGGCTTCTTCCAAAAATGGGATCTCTACAAATTAAGCTCTAAGCCATTCCTCCTCATTTAATTGCATCTACTCATGCAATCAATTCTGAAAACATTACTAAAAAATGTTCCTCTTTGATTTTACAAAATAATTGTAACTTCTCTAGTGATCCTAATTAACATTTACGGTTAATTCACAAGAAGTCATTATAGACTTGCATACACTAGAGGCATAGAAAATTTGTAGGCAACTTATATATTTGCTATCTCAACAAATATAATACCTTGATGAGTAACTCTTTTACTCATGCCCAATCCCCTACAAATTCATACCCAAAAAACATAGACAATGTCTATTTAACATTCTACATTATATAATGCAAATGTTCATAGTTTATGCATCGGTAATATCGTAACTCCTTAGTATTGGATATTTGGTCGGCCGCCCAATCTTCCAATACGTTACATATCAACCGGTATTCCACTTCTTTTGTGCAAAATACTTTCTCTCAGTTTCTGCAATGTCTGCCTTAATTAGTTAGGAACTAATGTGGCGCCTTGGATTGCATTTCTAATCCAACTCTAATGGATCCAAACAGTCACCAGTCATCTGTTCGTATTTGAATTAAAAAAAAAATTCAAAAATCTCTAATTTCTGCCAATAATTAAATTGTACAGACTACATCTTGTCCCCCACATTTCATGGCTGTACCCAGTATTCATGAAACCAAAGGACAATATGATCTTGGAATACCAAACTTCTCCCTACTGTGAGAAAATGGAAGGACCAAATCTGATAATGCCATTATCAATCCCAATTAGTATGCGTCACCACAACTTATATGTACAACTTTCCGTGAACTACTCATGTCATAAAGAATTATTGTTCATCCAACATCAGGTCTGCGAAACAATCAACAACTGGTTGACAACATTTGGTATCTGTATACCAAATTAGTTTCAAATTGTACGTGATCATGTGGCCGAGGACAAGCCTTTTCATACGCCAATTATGGGATGTAGGGCTGGGATTCCATACCCATAAATTTACGAGACTCTAACTCAGAGTTAGAACATAATGGCGAAAAATCCATAGCATCATGAATACAAACACATTTGTGAGTTAGGGGTTTCATGATGGTGAGAACTTATAAAGGTTAACAGACCATGATTGTGGACAGTCGCAAAATTTACCCTCATAGTCCTTTAATGAGACGGACAGTAAATGTCAATCAGTGATGGATGCGTCTTTCCATCAAATGACATGACCGGCTGAATGGGATATATGTTGAACATTTGTAACAACATACAGAAGTTTCCAAGAAAAGAACTTGGATATGGCTGATCCATGAATCACAGGCCATTGACAAGTCATAAGTTTCCACCTTATCGTTCACAAGAGCGATTATCGTGATCAGCCCTTGACGAGGAAATAATTCTTAACTTATCGGTCACAGATTTATATGGCCATTAATGATGATTGGAGACTTCATAGTATAATTTAGAACAAACACGTACTTGACTCTTCATTCTAGTTTACCAACCAGTCATCAAACGGTTGCAAACTCAAACATGAAGTTGATCAATATCAACAGTGATCCTATATCATGCTTGATCATTAATGTAAAAATTAATTTGTACTAACCGTTTCTTTGTGCGTCGTCCACCTTTGACGAAATCATCATATGATTGATCATGATTCACACGGCTAGAACCAGAAGCATCGTCAATTCTCGATGTTGTTGATTGGGTCCACGAGAACAGTGTCTGTATTCCTTTCCCTTTTTGGTTCTTCTGGTTTAAATTCCTCCGGCCACAAGAACAAAAACAAACAGATTAATATTATGAGTTAATAAGAATATTAACAATTCAATATACAGAGAAAAGAATTCAGCGAAAAAGGCAACAATAGGAGCAAAGAAACTTCGTATCTCCCCATGTTTTGTATACGTTTATCTCCATTTAGAGATTATTCAGATACTAAATTTTCAGAGGCATATCCCTTTCACGCAATGTATATTCAAACCCATCTTCGAGTACTTTCTTGTACTAAGTTTCTGTTGATGCCAGAGTCCCACAAAAGAAAAACTTTCATCTCAACCAAAACCAATCTGTTGTTGTGCTTTACACGTATTCTAGAAGATCACGGTGTGATATAACTTAACGCTAAAAGAAATTGTTGGGCGTTAATAAAGATTACGCGTGTTGGGCGTTCATAAAGTTTACGCCAGGAGAAGTTGGGCGTATGTATAGTTAACGCACATGAGAGAGATGATGTCGAGGAACTATTCACATAATAAAAAAAAATTAAACTATATGGGAATGGGGGTATAGTTCCCTTCCTCCAAAACATATGAAAATTAATAAAAACAAAAGAAAAGAACGGGGCGTTTGTATAGTTAACGCCTCATGGTAAACAGAAAAAAATAAATATGGGATGATGGGACTTTATAAAAAATAAACTATATGGGGCGTATGAACATATGAAAATTAATAAAAAAAAAGAAAAGAACGGGGCGTTTGTATCGTTAACGCCCCATGGTAAACAGAAAAAAAAAATATGGGGCGGGGACTTTATAAACGCTCGGTGTGGGGCGTGAACTTCAGGTGCGCTCGGTGTGGGGCGTGTAAAGTTTATCAACGCCCGACTAAATTTAAGTTTAGTCTTGGTCTGGAAATTTGGTATGGTCTTCGATTTAGTCTTTACTCCGTCCCACTACGTCTCGATTCAAGACCAAATTTTTACTCTTGATCGTCCGCTGCAGACGCTCTTACTAGTCATGGGTTGAAAACGGAAATGAACTTTGTGAGATTTCTTTTTCTTGCATATGTTCTGTAGTAGTTAAGTAACAGAACAACTGACTGGTAGGTGAGTTTTCTTTTTTACTCGAAAAAGAGTTGATTAAAAACATAGGGCCATAATAAAGAATGAGCGAATGTCAGGGATATTAGATATTTTCAGTAAAGGTGCAGATTTTGTTAAACTCGTCCAAAACCGATCAACTATGTGTGTGTTGCGACTCAGCCTGACCCGCTGAGTGAGTTGTATTGTTTTTTACCAGTTTAACCTCCCTGGTCAAGTTAAAATCTGGAGCTAGGGTTAGGTTTAGGGAAATTGGTTAATCCTCTACTCCTTTTCATCGATGGCTCTGTGATTTAAGCAGAGAGAAATAGTGAAGATCCACAGTTCAATCTTTGAGTTAACAATGTCTTCCACACTAAAAGATTTTTCATTAGCTACATTGAGCACAACTTGCAGAAATTCAATAGTACTACTACGGGTCTGGAAGTGGATTTCCTCTACCTGTTGTTACATAAGCAGAGAAAGAAGTTGAAAAAAATCAAAGAGCTATAGGCTAGAAAACTTGCTCAAAGGATTGAGAGACTACCGGTACAAGTTGGGTTTTAATATCCCCTTTTATTGTTCATCATAATGTTATATTGCTTCAAATTTTGGTGGATTTATGCTTGTTTTAGTGACTTCATTTTCAGCTGACTTGCTCAAATCTTAGTCATTATGTTGCATCATAGTATAAATTTTTGTTCGTTCTGGTTTGATCAATCAATATGGAATGTGACTTAACATATCTTTTTGCATTTTATAAACTTTTTTGTGAAATTGGTAGCCATTAAATCCATGGAATCTAATTGAAGTCGTCTAATTTGTGTATAGTGAATGTGTTACTAAACCACTTTAACAGAATTTTTGTCTACTGTTAT
The DNA here is from genome assembly GCA_023529315.1 of Papaver bracteatum. Classification (NCBI taxonomy): domain Eukaryota; kingdom Viridiplantae; phylum Streptophyta; class Magnoliopsida; order Ranunculales; family Papaveraceae; genus Papaver; species Papaver bracteatum. Next base: position 2,763,103 of record JAJJWX010000742.1, read on the forward strand.
TACTTGCTTTCCAGATTTCCAACTTTGATTGCTTCCTCTTAATATACCTAGCAGCTGACATCAATTACAGTATTTAAGTGCAGAATCTCATCTATACACATGTTCGTTATGTCCATTTACATTGCAGTATGTTTCTGGGTAATTATAATGCAAATAACGTTTTGCTGGAATCATCGTAATCCACATAAAGAAGGAAATTTGACGCATTAATGAGTATAGCCTCTATGATTTTCAGCAAAATATGTTCAAAAAGGAAAATATATTTATTGAGATACATGAATTTTATGGAGAAAGGACTGTTATTCTACATTTGACACTTTACTGTCCATATAACTCTTATTTGCTTATGATCACATTCTTCTATTCAGGGTTCACATAAACATTCTTCCATTGATTATCACTTCAAATCGGTGGAGTTGACAAAAACAGAAATTTGTCGATTATGGTGTCAGGCTTGGAGTCGTCCAGATTTGCAAACTGGATCAGCAAATCCTCTCAGATTTGGACATTTGGTGAGGGTACCGTGGTTCTGGTACGCCCCTCGACCCCTAAATTCTTGGATACTGAGATTTTAACATGAGTACTAGTAACGGGACTCCAATAACTGAATGATATAGAAGGCGAACAACTGGCATCCGTAAAATATTATAGTTGCAGCCAATCATTTTCAACACCAAATTCAGTCATTGTAGAAGCAATGCAATATCTGATCCACATTGCTGCAACAACGTGGCCGAAGGCGGTTCCAGTCTTCGGTTCTTTTCTGTTTGAAATGTCAGACTCCAACTCAATTTTTCACCTAGCAGTTTCTTAACTCCTCCATGTATTGAAAATAATGGTTTGGACGTGCAAAGTGCAGGGTTTATTTTGAAGAATACTGCTAAGAGCTTCCAAAACATTCTGTCCATACTAATAAAAAGAAAGCGATAAATGGGTTAACAGAGGAAGATAAGTTGTATTTACTCAATCGAGATACAATTGAGGATTACAAGGAAACATCAGGGTCGTTGGAAACTAACAGTTATGCTGGTCGTGGTAATAACACTTTTAAGTTGTTTTATACTAGTAAAAAGCTCGTCCATTCAATTCAAGAGTAGAAGGACTTGACACTGGAAAGTCTTTAGAAAAGAAACTAGATTCCATATTAATTAGATGCAAATGTAACTGTATCTAATAAGAAAGAAACGGGGTATGCTCAAAGTGTTGTCGAGTTGGTGTTTGTAGTTGTATAGTATACACATCAATCTCTGTAAATGGGTAACGCTCAAAGTAGGTATATAAATTTTTATTAAGAACTACTCATGTTTGTGCATGGATTGGAAATATCATCAAACTGCGTTAGCTTTACTCCATAATACGTCATGTAGGAAGTAAAAAAAGCTGGCTTTGACGTGCCCCTTGGTATTGAAGAATCAGGGTCAACAGAGGCACTTGCATATCCATTGTTGATTGTAGTCCATGTTAATGTGCATCCATCTTAAGTAAAATTACTGATCTATTATGCCTATATTATCGACAGTGAGTTCATGATGAATCGATACAAAATTTCTATTTTGGTTCATTGACATTAAGGGTACGATTGCTAATGTTATAGTCTAGACGCTCAATCGGGCTAGTATAACACACCGAGAGTTGCATGCTCAATCGGGCTAGTATAACACACCGAGAGTTATAGCCTGTACGGGTATTTTGTGCATGCCTCACTGTTGGTACTTGGATATTCATGCTACTCTTCTGCGAGTAACAATCAATCATCATGCCACACCAACAATAAGAGTTATGCTAGGACAATCATAGGAAATACAAGGCGTTTTATGCATTAATCAATAATGCTAAAATTCATAGAATATTCGGGGGATGGTTGCTACATGCTCTATTCTAGGTGAATTAATAAAGTGAAGAAGTATTCATCACTTATCAAATGACCTTATCCTCTGCAGGACGGCTGCACAAAATATGGGTTTTACGGTTTTAGCCCTGAACTAAAATCCACCATCACCACCGGTCACAAGCTACTTTTCGGAGCAAGGTGTAATTGATTACAACCTATCTTGGGAATCATGTTATATCCGGTTGTTTGTGGGTAAAAATAACTCACGTGTTTTCTGGTAAAAAAGTGGTGGATGAGGCAAGTGCTTATTGAAGCAGGTGCTCGAAGTGATGAATCGTCTGAACCTTTAAACAAATGTACTGCGCGAGAGTACTTTGAGTTCGAAAGACCAATCAGTAAGACCGTGGCCTAAACCAAGACAATGGATGTTCCAGGTTCAATTCGATCACAAGAGGAGGAGAAGTTGAGATTGTGTGGAGATTAATGAAGATTGATATATATGTGATGTGATGTGATATATGTATTAAACTGCTATGAAGAGAATTCTTTATGTAGATGAGAGAAATCCTCTGAAAGTGTTTGATAACTTGACTGTTCGTAGGTTTACTTATGAATCTTGTTAGTCTTGTCAAAACATAGGTTTCATAACCTATTTATTGCAGCATATCAATCTCATGTAAGTGGTGACAGTTGAAGGTAGTGGAAAGATGGGGAAGTGGGAGATCATATCGAAACCACTTCTACGTTGCATGGATGACTTGGTCGATCAACCTTCCACTTTCCATTTCCCATTTACACTGTCAGCACGACTTACCACAACTCTCATCATGGATGTACCTCACATCGCACGTGTTGTAGGCCGCCATACCAAAACCCTAGTGATATCCCCCATGTTACATGAATTGATGTCCCATGCGTGAGTGGCCAATCTTTGACCTAAGACTATGAGTCTTATGAACTGAACTAACGAAGTCCAATATAGTCATAGATGAAGCATGGGATGTTGAAACAACGACATGCTCTGCAGACCATGAATGTTGAATTATCATTATGCTAGTAGAAGCAAGAGTGATAGTCGAATGACTTAGTGATGGTTTTATGAGATTGCTGGATCTATCATAAACCATTATGCTGGCACATTGAGCACTTATGAAAATAATCATTGCTGAATGATCATAAAAGGTATTTCTCAATCCATATGTCATGAGTCAGTCGAATATCGAGGAGAGATTATACTATTAAAATAATAGTGACAGACGAGCCAAACTTTGGTTGATGAACCAATAAAACACTAATAGCCGAATCAGTATGAAAAATACTGCAACTCGAATATTGATAACAGAATCAATATGAGGAATATTAAAACTCGAATATTGATATTTGAATCATTATGAGGAATATTGCTCTGAGTAATTAAATATCGATAGTTGAATCAATTATTGGTGGTTCTGAACCTTGTTGACCGTGACCCACTATTAGTTGCAGCAATTAGGGTTTTGCCATATGGAGCACTGATAATTAAAGGAAGTATTGCTAGTCAGAGCAAATACTGCTAGATCCATGAATAATTGGTAGCAAGACCAAATAAAGTATTAATTAAAATATTAATCGAATATTATTTAACTAATTAATTGAAATATTGATCGCTGTATCAATATTAAAACATTGGTGTTTGAACATGTTCAGAATTATGCTAGATAAAGCATTCAGTTCAAAACTCTAATTATGATCATCGGATGATCAATGGATGAACGACTGAGAACCAACTAATGGATGAGATAGAGACCGCTCTAGTGATGGACCGACCATGTAGTATTTGGATGCTAGATTGAGCATTTACCAAACTCCTTTGCAGAGCATGGATGATTAATTGTTGTTTAATCATTATATTAAAATTGTGCTTGACTGAGCAATAGGTATTAGAACCTAACCATGAAAGAATGACTGACCAAGGGGTGTAGGATCAACCATTGGTGGTTGTGGGACCATCTGATGGTCAGTGAAAGATCATTCCCATTTCCAGGAAGGAGTTTTAACCAAATATGGACTCTGGATTATTAATTAGGTCAAAAATCATCAAACGAGATGGGTCCAGCTTTTGCAAGCCAAGGGTCCGACCATGACCGGCCTTGGTGGATGCCCGTGTCGCCATGCTCTCCGCGGAGCAATCCTGAGAATTTTGGTATTTTCTGATGATCCATCGAGCATTATTTTATCCTTGTATGAAGAATTTGAGTTTAACTGAAACTCTTAATAGTGATGGAAGGATCACTTATTAAAAAATAATAATATTATTTTAATATTTCTCGTAATGGTAAAAGGACAAGTCATGATGGTTTCGGGACCACTTGCCTTGTTAACCATTTGGTTCGTAGAGCAATATTTGGAAATATGGGGTTTTGATTGAAAGAGGAAGTCCTTGAAAGAGGAAACACTAAAATAATAATAATAATAATAATAAGAAGAAGAAGAAGTACGGTGATTATCAAATTTGAGAGGGAGGGAGGGTTTGTAGTTCGCGTTTTCTGTTGGTGATTTCTTATGTACATATTTTGTTACACCTTAATTCTTCTCGGATAGTGATAATCACTGTACTTTTTTCCGTGCTGGTTATCTTATCGATTTCAAAATTAGAGGAGCTAGAGTTAGGGTTTCAGTTTTTGTGAATTAGTTTATTAATTCACTTGGTGCGTAACAAATTTGATTTGGGGGTTCTGTATTTGTTTTGCAAGAGGAACGGTTGAAGGAAATTAGGTTTCAAGATTGGGTTTGTCGATTGAGGAAATTAGGGTTTTAGTAGTGGATGGGTTAGTCAGTTGAAGGAACAATTTGAGTTTTGAGGATATTCTCGATTTGATTTAGGGTTCTTATTCTTGTTGATTATTATGGTTTTCTTCATCCCTGATTTAATTAGGAGATTCAAAGTCTTGTTTCTCTCAGGTTGCATCCAGGTTTGCAGAAGGGTCATTTTTTGATTGAATCAATAGCTTCAGGGGTGTAAAGGTGTTGTTCTGGGTATTTGAGGAGTCTAATCACCACCTGGTCTTCTGTAAGTGGTTTCTTTACTCTGTGTATGTGTTTATTGTCACAGATTTTTGTAGTGGTGTTGGAATTTTGATTTAAGAGATTAATATTGAGCTTTGGTTTCTTGTGTGAGTGGTTGATGGTATAGAATTAGGGGTGTTTGCATTCAAAATCCAGGGTTACCAAATTTTTGTAATTGTGTTGGTTTTGTGCTTTGTGACTGGTTGAAACATAATTAGTGGTGTTGATAATTCCAATTGTTCACTTTTGTGCCCTGAGAAAGTTTAAATTACAAGCAGGGTATTTGAGCATTTAGTGTTGGGGATTTCCTATAGATATTGGAAGGTTTTGTTGCAGTAGGAGGAGAGTTTCTTCAGTGGTGCAAGGAAGGTTATTCTTTGAGAAGCTTTAGAGGTTTTGCCGCGGAGGTTTTTTTTTTTAATTAGTGGGTTAATGAATAGTATTTTAAGTTTTCAATCAGGGTTTGCCTAATTTGAACTCTTATTTTCCCATTTCTTGACTACTAATTGGCCATGTTTCATTGTTTTCTAATTGTGAAGATTGTGAAGGTTTTAGTGTTGAATTGGTCAGGGTTTGTTTTGTTTGAAGAAGGTATTTTCTGGTGAAAATCAGGGCCTCTTGTTTTTGAAGTGTAATGCCTACAACTAGGTCTTCAACCTCATACACACCAAGAATTCAACGCATAGAGGAAGATGAAGACACAGATTCTACATCTTGTGCTTTTTCGTTGTCTCAGACTACATCCACATCATCATCTCAAAATGGTAAGGTTTTTAGCCTCTCTAATCTGGGTAGCAACAAACCAACCTCGTCAACTGAAGGACGTATTCATTGTACTTTCAACAAATTTGATGGTTGTCTAATGGAACTGGTGGTAATGGATACAACAAATCGGGTTTTTACAGACATTTACATGACAGACATTTACCAAATTCAGAGTGTAAAAATGTTTGTAGGGAGAGAATAAGTTCTAACATAATAGTTTTTGAAGCTTGGGAACGAACACTAAATCAGTTGCAGTTATGGTTGTGTGTGCCTTGTATGCATATGCAAGCTTGGAAGAAATCATGCACTTCTCATGTGGGAGGGGCTATTGCTAGACCACTGGATGGTAATTCTGTGAAATTCCTTATTTATGGAATTGTCAAAACGGCTGACACCCCTGATACAGTTTCAACAATTATGCGAGAAGATGATGATGTCCTCAAAGATGTTGCCCTCAACTTGGATTTACTAAATCTTGTTTATCATAAGCGGTTCACAACCATTGCCAGCATCCCCCCACCTTGCAGGCTTCATTTTTCAAGGACTTTAAGATCACATTGGATAAGGTAGTATCTAATACATATTTATCAACATGGTTGCAGCTTTTACTGTTGCCAATATGCACCTTAAATCTATACATGCCTAAGAACTCGAGAGAAGAGAGGGATGGATGTTGACGGTGGATTTTAGTTAAGGGATAAAGTTGTAAAGCCAATCTTTATGGCGACATCCTGCAAAGGATGAGGCTATTTGATAAGTGATGAATACTTCTCCGCTTTATTAATTCACCTAGAATGGAGCATATAGCAACAATCCCCAAGTATTCTGTGAATTTTGGCATTATTAATTAATGCATAAATCGCCTTGTATTTCCTGTGCTGTTCTCATCAAAACTCTCATTGTTGGTGCGGCATGATGACTGATTGTTACTCTCAGTAGAGTAACATGAATATCCAAGTATCAACAGTGAGGCATGCACGAAATACCCATACAGGCTACAACATTCTCTAACAAAGAGAATCATCTCTCGGTGTGTTATACTATCCCGATCGAGCATATTTGAATCTGGACTATCCATATCAGTGTCAAAAATAATCACGGCCACACAAGTTGGCCGCATGAATTAACCAGCCTAGACGAACCCTAGCAGGATCAGGCAACCAATGCAATGACCACCAGCGGGCCCGTTTATGCCCTGGTGGTCGATAACATACCTTGCCCCCAAATAGCCGCCAAACACCAACCCTGAAAACGGATGGTCGAGCAGGCATAAAGCGGCTAACATACATAAGACTGTCGAAAAACAGTCTCAAAGAGGTCGTAAATGTACAACTTCGCAGGCATGGTTGGACGGTGTAGATCGCCCCTCGATCAAGTGGTGAAGTGTTGGTACACCCATTGGCGGGCCCACTTTCCACCTTCTTGATCGGTTCTCCCACAGCCAAGCCGCGGAGCAACAAACGGTTTCCAAAACAAGGCTGGCGTGATGCTTTAGGAAGCCGTGGAAGTCCAAACTGATCACAACCAACTTCGCAGGCATGGTTGGATGGCTTAGATCGTGCTCAGGACCGTGGAGCAAGCATGCATGTGCTCACCGCCGGCCCAAGGTGGGACCCACGCGATCGACCTCCCCAAGGGAGGCGCGTAACCCCAAATCCGATCGGTTGAAGTTGGCCGGTCAGAAAATCTAATTAGGGTTTGCAGTACCATCTATGTGTCGCAAATTCATCGCGAACGTCCATTTTCGCAGGATTGAACGGAGGGTATAGATGAAGATTTAAAAGGGGCCGAGAATGTCAATACGACCACCGTGGGCCCGGATTCACACCTGACTGATCGGCCAAGGCCGTCCTTGGCCAGGCGTCTCGGTTCGCATGCCCAAAGGTGGCGTGTCATGCCTCCTTAATGAATCCTTTTGCGACACATGGTTTCTGTTGAAACCCGATCTCAACCACTCCTCTTTGCCGGGAAAATTGAGTGGTTTAGATCGGACCTTTGCGAGTCAAGCTGGCATGGGTGTGAACACCAACGCGCCGCCTCCGTGCAGGACCAATCGGTCCCTACAAAAACGTTCCCTAAGCTCAAATTCGATTGAGCTGAAAGTGGGAGCCTGCACACCTCCTAAGCCCTAATCCAACGGTCGCAGATGGGGTCGCAAGCCATCTCGTCCGTCCAACTTCGCCAGTTTCACTAGTGGAAAAAATCCGTTTTAAGATAGTTGAAAAGTGTCATATTAACCAGTTATACGACACTTTGGAGCTGCCGCAGAAAGTGCCGTAGATTCAGTGTCTTTTTATGGAACGACACTTTCAGGTTGACTCAGAATTACGATATTTTTGAGTTGTCGCTAGGTAAGACAGGTGGACTGCGTCGTAGATTTAATTTCTATTAAAAAAATATGAATCAGATCCGGCTGGATGACAGCAGTCATTCTGACTGAGCTGAAATAAATCTGATTCAAACTCAAATTACACTAGCTTGAAACTCAAATTGCTCTGAAATTCAAATGCCAATTCAAATTAAAATGATGATGAAATTCAAACGCCAATCAAAATTAAAATGAAATTAAGATAATAAAAGACGGATTCATCCACCCGAAAATAACAATTCCAACTGTTTCAAATTCATACAAGAAAGGAATCAATTCTTAAATTGTAAGTTTAAGGTTTCTGAAAGAGAAGTGCTAAAAGTTCTAAAGATTTCGACATCAATTTCAGTGATTTTGACCTGGGCACCAGCTTGCTTGAGAGCAGAAGCACAACTCTTTCCAACATCTCCTTACCCCACAACAACAACAATCATGACATCATTGAACCTCATGAGACCATCAGGATCCATAAAGGTTATCGAACTACATTCAGAAGAAGATTAAAATGTGTGACCTTATATGCTAGGTTACATGACTAGTCAAGCATAATTCTATCAGAGTTAATAACAGTGCACATCAATATAATCAATAAGTATCATAAAATAGTAGGAAGGGAAGCCACATGTATGCTACCTAATGAGTGGGAGAATGCTAATTGCTAAGTCACTAATGAAACCTAACGCCTGTTCTTGTTCCAAAAACCACATGAATGCAGTCCTTAAAAAAGTAGCTGAACTCGATGTAGTCTTTATCATTCATATCATCTTTTCAAAGATTCTAAAGCTAAATAAAAGACTTAGTTATTCAGTTACCTTGGTTAATAGCAGAGTGTGGCACTAGAAGACCATTCATGTTTCCCAAAAGAAATAGTAAACAGAACCAAGACATACATTGCAAGAGAAAAACACAATCAATTAGTTTCCATAAGAAAACTTCGCATCTTGCAAGTTCAAACTTCCTATAGCAGAAAACTAAGAGACGACTATAAAAAAAATAAACAACTTACCAGCATGAACAAGAACTGGAATCTTTGTTTATTATCTAATTTGAGTAACAAGTTCATAGCTAACCCTTGGGATCACAAGATCAGGTACATCTTCGAGCTACAATACACATACAAGTGGAGGTAAGAACCAATAAATGATATGAAAGACAGCCCTGCAAAATAACTATCCACTTGTTCAATCTCATTACACACTTTACGGAAATTAGGCAATCCAATATCAGCACACCAAAAACCCCAATAGGAACCTAGTTGCAGCATGACAGTGAAGAGCCAAGAATGGAACACCAACTACTAAACATACACACAAGACTTACCATGGCCTGCTGGAGTCTCTGCATTATAGTTTTCAATGGAAACACCCTGATAGGTACAGAGCTTCAGAAACCAAAAGAAAAGCTTGTAAAAATAAAAATTCAAATAAGAATAGATATGCATATGTAAAACAGGTGAGACATGTTATATGTTGGATTTAAATAAAAAAGGCGAAGAGTAATGAGTACAATTAACGAACTTTAAGAAATGAAAATTCTGAGTTGTAAATTCTACCTGAGAAAGAGCACGACTGCTGGTACCCACGAAAATTCTGAGGGTATGATTTTTATTAGACTGAGATTATGGGTACCTTGAATTTGATACCAAGAAATCTGGTAATGATTGTTCACTAACTACCGGTATGAATGGTTTTCCATTAACACCCTCACCCACCAAATAAAATAACAAGTATCAGTAAACAAAACCATAACAATGAAACTTACCTTCCAACTACAAGGGGTCCACTTGCCTTCCATGACTTACCCCTCTATGAACAACAAATGATAGGCACACAACAAGAACTTGCAACACACAAAATTAGATAAAAATTCTCCCTTAATCAAACCCTTCAAGAAACACAAAATTAGATAGAAATCCTCCCTTACCCCATTACTCTTAAACATATAAGCTTTTAAACTTTCATGTATCGACCATAACATACGTGAAATTGTTTCCAACCATATTATACATAGACAAGGGATGCCTGCCCAACTAATCTGGTCCCATATTTTCTTAATCGATCCATAGACCAGACTATTGACTCAATTAACTTACAAAAATACTAAACCATAAATTGAAACATATAATAATTACATTCCTTAATCCTTATAAATATAAGTTAAATCATGATGCAGGAAATGAACTAACAAAACAAATGAAATATTATGCTAAGGACACTTATGCTTTAAGGTCACTTATGAAAGGTTATGCAGAACAACCATAAATACTCTTTAGTTAAAATTGCAGATAACAACAAGCTTTTGCAAATCATATTTCCATGGAACCTCAAACAGGAAGTAACGCGAGCCATTATTGTGGATATTAAATGGCTTAAATCCCCAACTGTTAATCACAAACAAACACCATACAAGCAATTAATTTGTGTATAATATTGAAGTAATAAATAAAAACAAGATAGTATATAGTAATCAAGGTCAAGAGACTACAACTAGGAGTAGTGAGCTTAAGAGTCCTGAACTCACAAAGCGATTGGGATCCTGATCTAAAACAAACATAGGGAATTGATAGAAGACTTAGTAGCGAATCTACAAACTTCACCAATTGAGATCCTTACCCAACAGAATTGCTAATTTCCACTCATATGGAGGAGGTCCATAGCAGCATCTTTTAAGAGTTCTATGCACAAATTTTAAATCCACCTACAGAAAGTTCAAACAAATTGGAATTATCACAAAAATAATATAAAGAACACTTATGACCAATCCAACCATGTGTGAATATGTATTGTTTTTTCAACTCTATATCTGTATGACCAGGAGTCCCACTTCCACCCAAATCTCCGGGAACAAGATATAGCTTTTTAAGCCTCTTTCAGACTTTCTGTGAACAAGTTTCCACACAGACCTGTAACGGAAATAATTTTTCGGTCACATACAATCCTGGCCGATTCCTAGGTACATGGGATACCTTTCTCTCCTGCAAATTCGAGACAAACCCAACAACTTTATGCAATCCTAAACTTAAACATTCACAAATCTCATACCACTGCTCTTAGTATGACTTCCTTAGTGTGATAATCTCTACCATCCATTAACATCTTTCAAGTTCAAGTAGCCTATGAATCAAACAAAACCCATGTGTCTGCAAATAAAAATAGAAAATAAGCATAATTACCAGAAATATAAAAAAAATTATGCCAATAATAATCCCTAAATTTTTAACAACAAAAGGAAAAAAAAACAAGAATCAGAGGAAAAGGATATTAACACACATCTGATTTCTTGTTGGATTTACCAATTCGGCTAAAGACAGATCAAATTCACTTTTGGACCAGATTCTTCCTATCCCAGTTTTAAAACTTTTGCTACGTATACCGAATTCTTTATTAACTTCTTCCACTGTAAGTCGACCAAAAATAATCAATCGTTAAAAATATAAAGGAAAGAAAGAAACTATAGATAAAATCAAACCTGTAAAGAACAGAATATATTATTCGCAGATTCACCTCAAAATTAAAAACATAAATCTATCATTCTACTCTTTAGAATACTTAAATTTTTCTTAGATTTTCAAAATCTATTCAAATTTCTGTAAAATGGGTTTGAAGATATGAGCTTAGGTTATTGAGTTCTCGCAGGTTTAGGTTTAATTTTTGATAATGAGTGGTTTTCCTGATTTCATCAGTTCAAGGAGAAAGAGAGGCGAAGAAGGAGAGAAAGAGGTGAGGGAGAAGGATTTTGTTTTTCTCTCTCCGTTGGGATAAGATAAAGATAAGATAGGGTTGAGGTGAGGTGAGATACTTAATCCCGCCGTTTATTTGTTTTTGATCCAACCGTTTCGATGGATTTTTTTTTTTTAATTTATCAGTAGGTGGAATATCTTACCACTGAAACAATATTATTCAAATGTCGTTACAAAAGTCAACTAAATTCCTATTACAAAGACATCTTGACTTTAATCAGCAACACAAGAAGAGGTATCGTTGTCTAAGTCAGCAAAAGTCCTAACACAATGATTCTTTGTGAAATCCAACTATTCCATAACCAATAATAAAATTAAGCACTCATGTTAATGGAGTTCATAACAAGAAGAAAGAGAAACCCTATCATGTTGTAAACCCTAGAAACAAAAGTAGTAGATGAGATATCATATTAATTTGTCTTAGCTTCCCTATATATAGAGTTTTGTAACCTCCTCTTTAAGAAAACTAGGAAACCTAGAAAAAATAGGAAAGTGCACCTCCTCTTGAAATTGTGTCCCGTACATAATACCCCGTGCAAAGTGGCTGCCAAAATCTGGCCAAAAACTCACGTCCAAGGCTGTACAAGCCGCACCCTTATTTGGTTGTGTAGAATAATTGGCTAAATAGCCTATTGGGCTCGCACTACAGCTGTAGAAGCCCATCTCATGTCTTCATTGGCCTGTCGTGTAAATCGTTCTCGGACAAACCAACCACGTTCACATCAAACCATAACATTCTCTGTATATCTCTCGTTCACACGTCCATCACTAGCGCTGTTCTTTCCCTGACTTCAACCAATCACTTCAGTTCTCAGTCACAGCCATCATCACTGTCCTCGATAACCGATAGTCTCAAGTCTCCACTTTTTTTCTTTAAACTCTCGTATCTCTCTTATATTACTCAAACTCCATTGCCTCTTGACAAAGTCTGCAAACTCCATCTGCCAAGCTCTTCTCAACAACTCGATCATCTCCATCATGGTAGCAGCAACAGTCCATCACCATTTCCATCCTCTCGGTCGTTCAACCTTCCATACAAACTCGAACCACTATTCTTCATCGTTACTGGCTGGTTGTACATGAGCATCACCATCGGTTTTCTCAGTTTTGTCAACAACCACTCTTCTTCTCAAACTCTCAGCTGCAGAATCCAACTCGAGCTTCTCCCTCGAAATCCATTTCAAACACCAGCCATTCTCGTCAGACTTGCCCCAACAGACCACAACTCATTCGACTACCAGCAGCAACCAATCTTAGCTCCAAACTCCTCGAGCTCTAAAAACTTCTCAAATTCGAGCAACAACTCTCCAGCTCGAACCACAGCAGCACCACTGCCTTCATATTCTCCTGCTAATCCCTATCTTCTACCATGCAGCACCACATCATTAATTCTTGCTAATACTCACCATCTTCTGTTGAGTTCCTTCTCGTCTCTAGTGATGACAACATATCCAAAATACTCCCAGCATCATCGACGAACGTCAGTAGCTCAATTCTCAGACTCGGCTTTTCTCGGCTCCACTGAGACAGTCAAAAGCTCTAGCGATACCCATGTATTCTCTCTAGGCATTGGAATCAATATTCCAACCCGATACAACTCCATTTTCTATCACCGTGGCCTTCCGGCATGAACCGTTGATGCAGCGGCTCTCTATTCAGTGAGAAAGATTGGTCTTGAAGGGGTGGGAAGAAATGAAACCTAAATTCTGTATCCTGTCGTACAATACGTGCAAGTGAACTAGGTGGGCCTCCCAAATACAGGCATGCAACGGCCATAACTAGCTGCTCCCACAAATGTTAACTGGGCTTGTGGCTGCTTTGATCGGTCTTTGTTCTTAAAAGCCTGGTTCTTCTTGTGCTTTGTATCGAATGATGCCAACGATTCCGAGCATTCTGCCCGTAGTAGATTCCATACGATGACAATTCTACCTCTTTTTTAAGCCAATTGGACGATTTCTTGTTCTTTTCGGGAATATGCTCCAGAGTACCTAATAACTCAAAAACACACGTAAAATACATAATTTAAATGAAAAATAGCAAAGAAAGCATAATTACTAGATAGTAAATTAGGTGTATTCTACACCTATCAAGGCTACACCATTCTCTAACAAAGAGAATCATCTCTCGGTGTGTTATACTATCCCGATTGAGCATATTTGAATATGGACTATCCATATCAGTCTCAGAAATAATCACGGACACACAAGTTGGCCGCATGAATTAACCAGCCTAGACGAACCCTAGCAGGAGTAGGCAACCACTGCAATAACCACAAGCGGGCCCGTTTATGCCCTGGTGGTCGAACACATACCTTTCCCCCAAATAGCCGCCAAACACCAACCCTGAAAAGGGATGGTCGAGCAGGTATGAAGCGGCTAGCATGCATAAGACTGTCAAAAAACAGTCTCAAAGAGGTCGTAAACGTCCAGCTTCGTAGGCATGGTTGGACGGTTTAGATCGCCCCTCGATCAAGTGGTAAAGTGTTGGTACACCCATTGACGGGCCCACTTTCCACCTGCTTGATCGGTTCTCCCATAGCCAAGCCGTGGAGCAACAAACGGTTGCCCAAACAAGGCTGGCGTGATGCTTTAGGAAACCCTGGAAGTCCAAAATGATCACAACCATCCAATTTCGCAGGCATGGTCGGATGGCTTAGATCGCGCGCAGGATCGTGGAGCAAGCATGCATGTGCTCACCGCCGACCTAAGGTGGGACCCATGTGATCGGCCTCTCTAAGGGAGGCGCACAACCCCAAATCCAATCTGTTGAAGTTGGCCGGTCCGAAACTCTAATTAGGGTTTGCGGTACCATCCATGTGTGCAAATTCATCGCGAACGTCCATCTTCGCAGGCTTGAACGGAGGGTATAGATGAAGATTCAAAAGGGGCCGAGCATGTCAGCACGACCACCGTGGGCCCATCTTCACACCTGAATGATCGGCCAAGGCCGACCTTGGTCGGGCATCTCGGTTCACGCGCCCAAAGGTAGCGTGTCACGCCTCCTTAACGAATCCTTTTGCGACATAGGGTTTCTGTTGAAACCCGATCTCAACCACTCCTCTTTGACTAGCATCACACCGTTCTCCAGGTATAAGAAACTCAAGCACATTCAAGTCTCTAAGGAATAAAATTAAATGGTACTCAAACTTCAAAATCAGTTCATGAGCAGATTAGCCCGCACCAGCATCCATGAAAAACAACTCATTCCAATTATGTCTAATAAAGACAGACCACATCCCAACCGGTTCCATTTCTTTACCACGATCAAATATGAGGCAAATATACACAGCTGTAGGTAAACTAGTACATCTAGAAGTAAGCATAGATAAGTACTGGAAGAAGTATACCTTGTTGAAGTCGATTCTGTAGGAAAGAATTTGTGTAAGAAGCATATAATAATAAGTAACATTGAAATTATGATGTCTTGTGTTGTAATGCTTCTCTACATAATATGGAACCCCTTCACTAATCGAAAATCTCCCATAGGCCTCGGATGTAAGCACATTTAGCTGGAGATGAGCATCAGTACAAACAAGCAGGTTAACTTCTGTAGGTTTTGGCAACCACTGCTTGTGCTTGTGTTCCCTTGCGCGAATTTCCCACAATTCAGCAAGTATTAATATTATAGCATCACCACTATGAAATCTCCATACTAAACTTTCAGCCAAGTGACTCAAATTTCCAGTTCTGGCAGCCATTGTAACAGTCAGTGTCCTCTCATCAATAATGTCAGCATCAGTAACACATAGAAGAACAATTAATGGTTTAGCTGAAATGTCTGAGTGATGTCCAAGGCAAAAAGACATCAGAAAAATAAAATGCGCATAAGGAGTACTAGCTGAACTGACAACTTGAATCATTTTCATAGATATATGTCTAGCAATTGCACAGGTTATAACAATCTGGTCAAACCAATAAAAATGTTGCCTATGAAATATTAGGCCATGAGGAGAGTGAATATCAAGTTGCAAATACAAGAATCCATGGTGAAGTATGAGCAGAATAAATTCGGAGAAGCATTCGAAATTCTCTATATGAATCCCAAGAACAACCAATGGTTCAAGAAACTGACCTGTAGTCTCCTAAAGCGAACCACACTTCAGTTGCAAAAGAAAAAAAAATACTTTTCTCCACATCCTAACTTGAAGATACCTCAGAAAAACATCAGCAATATCACCAGTTTTGAAGACTAACAAGATATGCTTGATACATAATGTATGTATTTGAAATCCATGTCTAAAAAATAGCTCATAAACGAAATTCCCATTGTTTGCATCCCTTAAAAGTGAACAAACATGTAGCACAAACAAACAAGAAGCAGTTAAATCCAAAATGAATTCAGCTGTGCATCCATTAATGGGTCCAATGTCTTTTCCGCGATCAAATACTCTACCATCAACTAAGGATGTCGCTCTGGGAGATAGGAGATTAAGGACATTTTGGCTCTTGAGACACACCATATATATTGGAAACATTCTACCAATCATATGTGTACTAGAAACAATGTGTTCAGGAATCAACGTTAGAACAGAGGCTCTATAACAGACATCCAATAATTTCAAGCACACATCAATATGAGAAACAACATCAGAACATTTAGTAAAACAAGAAATTCCTAAACTGAGCTCGATCTCTTTTCCTCGATCAAATAACGAACGAGTAGAATCAAAAATAAGAGTAACACAATCCTTACAATTCAAGCTGCTGTCAATAACGATGAAATCCTTTGAGCTTGCAAGGTTTTCACAGCTAATCTCAATAGGTACTCTAGCAAACAGGAATAACAAAAGTCTACCCCTCTCAGGAATTTGAACAAACATCTTCTTCGCACCATGAATTTCAATACAATTAGCACAGGAAAGAGGAATCGAACTGATAAACCTCCAATATGAGACATGAAATTGAAGAAGTAATTTCTCACAAGTAAAGGATGAGATCATAATACACTTACCTCGATCAAACAACGAAAGAGTATAATCATAATGGAGACCAAAACAATCCATATGAAGTAATAACTTGTTGTGAAGAAGGAAAAACTCCATCAAGTTGTCAGAAATAACAGAATTTTTCTCAAAATATTTAACACAAAACTGCATCTCTACCTCTTTCATTCTGTCAATTGTAATTGTAGATAGCTCGGAGAGGCAATTGATCTCTAATTTTGAATTTTCTTCAAATTGACTGTAAATCAACATCATCACTTTCAATGAAGAAAAAATGGGAAATCAATTCCAAGTCGATAGAATCATCTTCGTCACCCACAACAACAGGAATGGATTCGATTTCCTCAGTCGGAGAGACTATGAAATCAACAATTGAATTAGCAGAGTATTCAATCTTAGATCCAGAAATTGAATAGGGATCCAAAGTTGAATCTGAAGTAGTGATAGGTGTCTAAAACACCCAATTTTGATAACGATTTCTCATACTTTTCTTATTAGTTTTCTTGTAATTTTGTATATTACGTTTCTCTTTATTTCTTTTTAGGTACAATGGATGGAGCTAGCGAAAAATGGAAAAAAAACATCGAAATGGAGCATAAAAGTTCAAAGCTCATCAACAAATTCTTGTCATCAATAACTAGCCGAGATAGGTTGGTAAACTCTTGAGATGCAGACAAAATAAATCAACAAGGCACTATGACAAAGTGGTTCTCAAGTACTGAGACCATCTGAAATGGCGACATGGGCCTAGCACTAGTCTGGCTAAGTGGTACTAGCTGGAGTAAAAGAGGTGCGTGTTTGCTAGTGGAGGAAACAATCCAAAGAAGTGAGAATTTAGGTCTCTTTGTGACAAGATGCCATGATACCGATGAGTACTAACCAAGGGCTGAAGTTTAAGAAATTGAGATAAAGACGGAATTGGATGGAACTGTTGAAGGTTTGGACCGAGTTTACTCATGCAGAAATACATTGAAGAAGGATGAGCTCTGCTGTTAACTTCTGCCGGTGAGCGAAGATGATTAATGATGATTCTCTGAATTCGGGAATGTTTAAAAGAGTGGGTTTGATTCGAATTTGATTTTGGCAGCAAACTAGATGAGGTTATAAAGGTTTTGAATGAGCTTCCAGCCGCAAGAACACATGGAAGAAATTGAACTTGCTGACATTAATATAGGGTTGAATTGAAGAGACCAATGAATGATTTCTGAGTTTTTATGAAATATAAATGAATCGGTTTGCTGTGTATGAATTAATGAACTCGTTTTTGCAGGGAAGGAGTTGTGTGCGATCTCCAATATACAAACATCACATAACCTTCACCAGTGAGCAAGACGCCTATCATCTATTTGCAGAAATGCTTGAATGAGCAACTATTCACAGCAAGTTCAGCCGTGACCAATGTATTGCTCAATCTGTCATGAACTGAGTTGAAGCAGAGATTAGGAGAGATGGGTTCAATGAATTTCAGGGATTTGTATCAATTTCGAGTTCTAATCTCGTTAAGAGAAGGAATGCAGAGAAGAAAAGGGGATCTAGATAGAAGGTGATGATGAGATTTAAAGTTGGATGGATTTGAAATCATGGGAAGAATAAGAATGATGGGTTTTGACTGAGATGGTGCAGTGAGCTGAAATTAAGAAGAAAGAGAGGCAGTGATGGTGGTAATGAGATGATATTGCAGTTGAGAAGAAGTTCTGCAGCTGGAAGTTCAAGTCCTATAAGCTGAGATTGTAGAAGGCATTGAAGTTGCAGTCGGTGGTGCCGAAGCGAAGATACTGATGGTTATGGTGATGAGGCTGTGCATTACAGGAAATGGTGAACTGCAGGTTTATAAGAGAATGAATTGTTACAGTTTCAGATGTTATTGGTATGCAGTGTGATTGCAGGTGAAGATTCTAGAGTTGGTGGTACTGGTGCTATGAGACTGGAAGTTGGTTTTGCAGCTGCGATGAAGGGGTTACTGGTATTGGAGGCCTGAATAAGTGATTTGGCTGAGGAGTTGTTGCTAGTAGAAATGGAAGTGCAGTGGGTTTGAAGGTGGTGATGCATGGATTACAAGGATGGAGTAGCAGGTGGAGTTGTTGTTAGTTGCGGATGGTAAATTTTCTAACCAACAATGAGAGAATGGGTTGATGCAGTCTTGCATTTGAGCAAGGTTTGTTGCTTCAGTTGCGACAGAGGTTCAAAATGCGGTGTTGCCAATATGCAGTGAAGGAGTTAGTTGTGTTTGATGCAGCTACATCAGTCAAGTTCAGAATGAGTTCATGTAGCTGCTATATTGAAGCAGTGGGTGAAAGAGAGACAATGGGACAGAGCTGATGGATGAGCTGTGCTACTATTGGAATAAGGAGAGGAGATAAAAGGCCCAAAATTGGCTTGGAAACGGCAGTGGCAGCTAATGCACTGAGCAGGAAAGAGTTCAGTTGTGGAATTGAGGTTTACAGGGAATGGTAATGAGCCAATGGTGGTGTAGAGAGATGTAGATTTGTGTGAACTGCAGAGTTGATTTGATGGCTTAAGGGTGGAGGCATTACAGGTTATGAACTGAAGAAGGAACAGCCAAGATGGCTGGACTGCACTGGTGAAGCGTAATGATGGTGCAACACAGCTCTGGCCTGGCAAGATGGCCTGCAAAATGGCAAGGCTATGACTAGTTAGACCAGTCAGTGAGCTGACTCGGTCCTGACTTGTTCTGACTCAGACCTTGACCCGATTGAACTAACGAAGACCGTTAGGTCAACAGTTATATATAACGGTGCCGTGACGGAATATTCCGCGACAGAGAAGAATTTCCAGGTGACCCGGGGTGACTTTTCTAGCCGGATTCCGGCCAAAAACCCAGTTTTCCGGCGAGCATTTTGGGACATATTTTCTACACGGGTTTCTCTCACTTGTGGGCTTGGTGGACTTCTATCTAATGAACTTTGAAGGCTAGACCTAATTTTGGAACAAGAAGAGCTATAAAAGAGAAGACTTTTCTCAAAACCTAAGATGATATATCTTTTTGCTTCTACTTTTGTCTAGGGTTTTAGACATGAAAACTCTTCTTTTTCTTCTTGTTATGAAACCCATTAACATGAGTAGTTAAATCTTATTATTGGTTATGGATTGATTTTATTTCACAAAGCATGCTTCTTTTATTGATAAATTAGTTTTGTCTCATAATTATCGATCTTGATTCACTATCTATATCGCCATGTTTGATTTGAATATTTGTTTAGTTGAGTGGCCAATTGATTGAACTCATATTCACATCTAATGCTAGTTTAAGGTGTTTCATACGTAAAAGTGATGCATCTTGAATACAAGTAGCATAAATATGGTTATTGCTTGTAGTCATATATCCTAATAATCATATGTGAACCATGACCTTTGTTAAATTGAATTAGTGCGCTTTCCACGTTCAATTGCTTTGATTGGCCTGATTTCATAGAACTTAATGCATCTAGGGAATTAAACTTGATTAGTGCTTTTACACGTTAGGTTGTTCTCTTAGATAGAACTCATACTCGGATCTTTTAATGTGTTTGTTGATGACAAAAGGAGATTAGCGGGATATTCTTGCGATCAAGGTATCCTAGGGCTTTTGATAAAAGTTGAGATTAAAATATCAATTCTAGTTATTATTTTGAAAGCATGTTAGTGAATGAAAAAGAAATCCTTAACCAATACTTTCACATCGTTGAATCTATTTGTTTACTTTTCTTTGTTTTGCTTTTACTTTTATTACTTGCATAAAAATCAGAAAAACCAATGGGAGTTACTTATAGGAAACCGAAAATATATTGACAACCTAGTCTTCTCTGTGGGATCGATCCTTTCTTGCCCTTGCTATATTTATATTTTGAGTAATAAGAAATTGTGAATTATATTTGTGTCGCCTGACAACCGATCAAATTTTGGCGCCGTTTCCGGGGAGGCAACGATTGTCACTTGTTTTTGGTTTCATATTTTTGTTTTTTTTATTATTTTGTTTTTAGTTTTTCTTATTTTCTTATTTTAACATAGTTTTGAGAACTCTTGTTTCAGGTACCAATTTTTATGGAAGGAGCATATTGGAGCAATGGATATGATTTTCAACCTCCTCAACACTATGACAATTTCCCACCATCTATGGAATGCAATCAAAACCAATTTATTGGCTATGATGCATATCCTAGAGAACCTTATGGTGATTTTCATACATACCAATAACAACCTTGTAGTGGGTATGTAAGTCAGGCACCTAGGTGGGATAATTCTACTTCTAATTGGCTTTATTCGAGTTGTATGCAGATTTTGAATGGATTACAAGACATGCAACAAAGGCTAGACCAACTTGACCGTGATAGTGAGAACGTCACACAAACCAATTTTTGAAACATTCCTTCTTACCCGACTCCGGATCGTAGTTATGATCATTCACCCATTCAAATGGAAGAGTCATGGGAAAGAGAACCTATTGTATCAAATGGTGGTAAGCGTGTGAACGTCAGGAAACTTGCTCAGAAATTATACAAGTTGGAAGATGATGGATACTCGGAAGAGCTTGTCGATGAAATTAGTAGGACCATTCATATGGAACTCAAATGACGTCGTGATAAAGGTTGGGAAACCGACGATGATTCTTATTATGGTGAGTCTGAAGATGAAGACGAAGATGATTGTGTTGAAAAGGACCAACCTTTGGAGATATTTGACGACGTTAGTGTAGTTGACTCAACTCTTGATCTTTATAATGATCAAGCACCTATTCAAAAGGTACATGAGTATGATGAAACTAGTGTTTTACAGAACTTTGCAACAAGGTTTGAGTCTAATGAAGAGGAGTATGTTGAGAATGAAACCGATATGACCAATATTGTGGAAGACCCAATTGAGCTTGCATATGATTGTAATGATGATGTTGATGCCGAGATTTTGGTTAAGGAATAAACGGATGAAGAATGGTTGCAAGGTTTGATAGAGGACCATGATATACAAGAGGTGAATAGTTCACTTGAATTTTTCAAGGATGAAGAGGATACCGTAATTCAAGAGATTGTGAGAGGTTTGTCTAACCCTTTGCATATTGTTTCTTCTCATTTACCTCTTATTGGTTTGAATGTATGTGCTTCGAAAACATTGTTAGATGACTTTGTTTCTCGATATCCGCCATTAGAAACACTTGATTCTCATACTATGCAGGTTTGTGAACAAGAAACTATAAAAATACCCGACTCCTATATTATTTATGCAATTCCAAGTATGGACAAGAATAAGTGTGGGGGGAGATTTTATCGGTTAATAGCTTCGTTTCTGTTTTATATTACTAATATTTGTGTGAAGCTAGTGTTTGCAAAACAGGTGCTATGGGTGGATCCCCAACTTTTCCGATTATTGGTGTATGGGGAATTCAACTTACATGTCGGGCTGACGACTTTAAACCAAGCGCTAATGGGATGCAACCCACTGGTTTTGTGTATCTATCTCTATCTTTTTATTTTTTAAGTCTTTTATCTTTATTTTCTTATTTTGGATATTTGCATATCAAAACTCCAACTTTTAGAGATTTGTGAACAATCTAGAATACACACTAGCCTTTCTAAGTAGATGGAATTTTTTCATGGCGGTGAGGTGTATATATTGGCTGAGTTGGGATTAGATGCCAACTAAATAGCTTATTTAGTGTTTATCCTCTATTGTTCAGAAATAACTATGAGTTGGAGTAATGAGTTTTTATCATGCATTTTATTTTCATATTGTGTATATATATCATGTTATGAATTTTCCATCTTGAACTTTACTTTGAATGACTAAATTTTACATTGAGGACAATGTAAAGTTTAAGTGTGGGGGAGTGTTCTGATATAGAGTTTTTAGCCTTGTTAGTTTTTCCCTTGTGTTCTTCTAAAAAAAATTAGAAAATAGAAAAAAGAAAGAAAAAACAATTGCTTTATAAACTTCGAAACCTAGAAATATGTGCCTTTAGGATGACACTATCAATCTAAATGGATGGAACCATCTTGGATGGAGGAGTTGAGGAACCAATTAACTAAAAAGGGACATAATTATTCAAGTGTTAGAATAATATGATAGTTGTTACCATATCTCGGAATATCACCATGTCACATTCTATTTTTATTTTTCCATATTTATCTATTGTTCTCTAAGTGCTTTGGTGGGTCACTAAACATCGACTTGTTATTACTGCAAGGATGAAATAGAGTGATTGAGTTGCTAGAAAATAATAATAAAAAAAAAAAACCGACCAATTAGACCAAACGGAATAAAAAGACACTTGGATAACAGTATGTGTGAAACGTTGTCCCTGTCTCCGTCGCCTAAACAAGCGTGGAATGCAGGATCCAAGGCAACTATCATATACTTGCTGACAAGAAGCATGCGCTCGGATCCAAAAGATTTAATCATGCTGTATAAAAAAAAAGTGAAAAGAAGTGTCTAAGGCCCTGAAGATCATACAGGCAGATGGTCCAAGTCGTGGCTTATGTTTGAATATCCATAAGATAGAATTATTTCGGCCGACTGTAGACCCTCGGATCCTAGCATATAATGTCTTTCCTAAAGAGATTGGCAGACCCATCTAAGGTGTCAGACCCTAGTTAGCAATTCGGGGTACGGGTAGTAGTTCGATACGGCATACGTACGAGAATTATATGGATTCTGATAGATCGGATTCGGTAAAAAATCCGGTCAACGGTTCGTTGTTCGGATAGTAGTTCGGAACGGCATATGTACGTGCATATTCGTTTTATAAATGTGAGTTCGGCACTTAAAATTTGGCTAACATATATGATAAATTGAAAAGTATTATGATCTTATTACGAGACTAATTTGATTTGTATATGATTTATAAGATGAAAAAAATATATATTAGCGTGATTATTTAACAAGAAGTAAACAATTTAATCGCATAAATGTATTATAAAACTTATAGACTTTTAAACAAAAATCAACACATAAAACACTGGTCAAACAACTACCAATAGAAAAATTTAATTGAATAGTTGTATTTAAATATAAAGTACATACAAAATTAAACAAAAACCAATCAACAGAACTCTGGTGAGAGATTTACATATGCGAGTTCTAGTTCAGAAATATCATTCGGATACAGTCAGTTTGGATACGTTCGCGAATCATTCATAAGGTCCATATAATCCGGGAACTAGGTTCGGAGTTCAAATAGTTCGGAAGTATCATTCGGATTCGGTCAGTTCGGATACGTTCGCGAATCATTCGGGAATGATTCGGAGAATTACTAACTAGGTTTCAGACTGCTTGGAGGCCCTGTTAGCCTAAGTACGAAATACTGCAGCGATATGGTCTTAGCAAGAGTCGATAAAACTACTCAACTTATGGACTGTATCAAAACTTTAAAAGACCCGCAGAGTGAACTCCTGCAGGTTCGCAACTGTGCCGGTGTATCAAAGCTGTACTTCGCAATGCGTACGACGCACCCTTAAGCACTTCAGGCATCCACATCCCGTTTCGATGAATACTTACGTTTATTCTTGAGGTATTTGATTGCCGGCGATGGTGCAGGATATGGTCCACTTCAACACCATATAGCCACGCTTCCGATCAGAGATGGAGGACTGGGAGTATATACCATGTAAGACACCACCCACTACTGCTACCTTGCGTCCTGTTACCAAACTCAACATCTGCAACGTACCATTCTAGGTAACACCACAGTCTCTGGCCTTAGTCCTCATTACCAGCTTGCACTCGATAACTTCTTGCGAGTGTGTTGTCTATCTCCCACTTTCGACATCAAAGAAATTGCCCCACATCCCATGCATTCTTTGGAAACTTTATTCTTTGATGCCGTTAAACGTGAGATCCCAAACACATTCCCCATGTCAGCTCGAGACGCCATTCTATGGCAATGCAACAGAATGGCCAATGCCCAAGATTACCTCAAACCCATCCCCATCGTAGGCCTCAACCAAGTAATAGGACCACGCCAGTTCCGGTATGTACTTCAATATCGCCTCGGCATACCCATATTTGATGATGACAGTAAATGTACCTCATGCGGCAGACCCCATGGATCGCTTCGGAGACCATGCCCTACATTGCGCCAGTGATATTGGTCTCAAATTCAGGCATGACTTAGTACGAGATATTTTTTCCGACCTGTGCTACAAAGTAGGCATAGAAGCAAGAAAAGAAGCTACTGTTGGTTGTCTATCAAGCAAGGGTAATGCCCAGCGACCTGCAGACATTTTAATTTACACCTGGGAAAACGGGCGTGATGTTTGTTTTGATGTCACTGGCGTGTCCCCCTTTGCTGTCAATGGTTATCGCAAATTTACGCCTGGACATGCCATCGCCTCTGCTACTACTCGCAAGCGGAATAAATACGCTGCCAATTGTTTGACTCACGGGTATGGGTTCAGTGTCTTAGCTTTTTTAACACTAGGGGAACTGGGAGAGGATATCACCATTCTTTTGAAAAGACTTAAGAACTGTATGGCTTCGCACGATGCAAATAAAAACTTAGGCAGTTTTCTTTTTTATAGGTTAGGAATTATTATTCAGAAAGGCGTTGGGGCGCAACTTGTTACCCGCCTTCCAACTCCTCAAACTGACTCTTTGTAATATCGCTTTTGCTTATTTAATAAAAATTAAAAGGGGTTATTTAAAAAAAAAGTATTATATTGGTTGAATAAAGTCACTCCTGGTTCCCTTGTATATGCCAGTGAGTTTATGTAGAATTCAAACCAGTAGCTCAATCCAATAGGATGCATAGGTTCATCTTGGCAGTGACCTTCAGACAGATATGGGAAACATCGATCACTTGTGAACATTCTCCAACATCTACATCTATATCCATCTTCTTAATATTTTCATTGTGATTGTGGTTTGTTAGTTTATGAGTATTGTGGCTTGTTCGACTATCTAATTAGATCTTTATTTACTTATATATAAATTGAATTCGCATCAGGGTACCTCCTCCAATAGTCATTTTGGATTCGTTCATAGATTTGTCACAGGTAGCCGGAGTTGGAAATATAGGTTTTGTAGGTAGACCTCGTGTAAACCTTCACGAGACTAAAACTCGTCCACTAGGGACACCTAGGGGTTCAAAGGCTTGTTATTTATGCTAAGAGTAACCGTAGCCTCGACGAGACGGAGTTGTATGTATGTTTAAATTATTTTGTTTGATTTGCTCGAGGACTAGCAAAGATTAACTGTGGGGGAATTTGATAGGTGTCTAAAACACCCAATTTTAATAACGATTTCTCATACTTTTCTTATTAGTTTTCTTGTAATTTTGTATATTACGTTTCTCTTTATTTCTTTTTAGGTACAATGGCTGGAGCTAGCGAAAAAGGGAGAAAAAGCATCGAAATGGAGCATAAACGTTCAAAGCTCATCAACAAATTCTTGTCATCAATAACTAGCCGAGATAGGCTGGTAAACTCTTGAGATGCAGACAAAAGAAATCAACAAGGCACTATGACAAAGTGGTTCTCAAGTACTGAGACCATCTGAAATGGCGACATGGGCCTAGCACTAGTCTGGCTAAGTGGTACCAGCTGGAGTAAAAGAGGTGCGTGTTTGCTAGTGGAGGAAACAATCCAAAGAAGTGAGAATTTAGGTCTCTTTGTGACAAGCTGCCATGATACCGATGAGTACTTACCAAGGGATGAAGTTTAAGAAGTTGAGATAAAGACGGAATTGGATGGAACTGTTGAAGGTTTGGACCGAGTTTACTCATGCAGAAATACATGGAAGAAGGATGAGCTCTGATGTTAACTTCTGCCGGTGAGCGAAGATGATTAATGATGATTCTCTGAATTCGGGAAGGTTTAAAAGAGTGGATTTGATTCGAATTTGATTTTGGCAGCAAACTAGATGAGGTTATAAAGGTTTTGAATGAGCTTCCAGCCGCAAGAACACATGGAAGAAATTGAAATTGCTGACATTAATATAGGGTTGAATTGAAGAGACCAATGAATGATTTCTGAGTTTGTATGAAATATAAATGAATCGGTTTGCTGTGTATGAATTTATGAACTCGTGTTTGCATGGAAGGAGTTGTGTGTGATCTCCAATATACAAACAACACATAACCTTCACCAGTGAGCAAGACGCCTATCATCTGTTTGCAGAAATGCTTGAATGAGCAACTATTCACAACAAGTTCAGCCGTGACCAATGTATTGCTCAATATGTCATGGAGTGAGTTGAAGCAGAGATTAGGAGAGATGGGTTCAATGAATTTCAGGGATTTGTATCAATTTCGAGTTCTAATCTCGTTGAGAGAAGGAATGCAGAGAAGAAAAGGGGATCTAGACAGAAGGTGATGATGAGATTTGAAGCTGGATGGATTTGAAATCATGGGAAGAGTAAGAAATGATGGGTTTTGACTGAGATGGTGCAGTGAGCTGAAATTAAGCAGAAAGAGAGGCAGTGATGGTGGTAATGAGATGATATTGTAGTTGAGCAGAAGTTCTGCAGCTGGAAGTGCAAGTCCTATAAGCTGAGATTGTAGAAGGCATTGAAGCTGCAGTCAGTGGTGCCAAAGCGAAGATACTGATGGTCATGGTGATGAGGCTGTGCATTACAGGAAATGGTGAACTGCAGGTTTATAAGAGAATAAATTGCTACAGTTTCATATGTTGTTGGTATGCAGTGTGATTGCAGGTGAAGATTCCAGAGTTGGTGGTACTGGTGCTATGAGACTGGAAGTTGGTTTTGCAGCTGCGATGAAGGGGTTACTGGTATTGGAGGCCTGAACAAGTGATTTGGCTGAGGAGTTACTGCCAGTAGAAATGGAAGTGCAGTGGGTTTGAAGGTGGTGATGCCTGGATTACAAGGATGGAGTAGCAGGTGGAGCTGTTGTTAGTTGCGGATGGTAACTTTTCTAACCAACAATGAGAGAATGGGTTGATGCAATATTTCATTTGAGCAAGGTTTGTTGCTTTAGTTGCGGCAGAGGTTCAAAATGCGGTGTTGCCAATATGTAGTGAAGGAGGTAGTTGTGTTTGATGCAGCTGCAACAGTCAAGTTCAGAATGAGTTCATGTAGCTGCTATATTGAAGCAGTGGGTGAAAGAGAGACAACGGGACAGAGCTGATGGATGAGATGCGCTACTATTGGAATAAGGAGAGGAGATAAAAGGCCTGAAACTGGCTTGGAAACGGCAGTGGCAGCTAATGTACTGAGCATGAAAGAGTTCAGTTGTGGAATTGAGGTTTACAGGGAATGGTAATGAGCCAATGGTGGTGTAGGGAGCTGTAGATTTGTGTGAACTGCTGAGTTGATTTGATGGCTTAAGGGTGGAGGCATTACAGGTTATGAACTGAAGAAGGCACAGCCAAGATGGATGGACTGCACTGGTGAAGCGTAATGATGGTGCAGCACAGCTCTGGCCTGGAAAGATGACTTGCAAAATGGCAAGGCTATGACTAGTTAGACCAGTCAGTTAGATGACTCGGTCCTGACTCGTTCTGACTCAGACCTTGACCAGATTGAACTAACGAAGACCGTTAGGTCAACGGTTATATATAACGTTGACGTGACGGAATATTCCGCGACAGAGAAGAATTTCCAAGTGACCGGGGAGACTTTTATAGCCGGATTCCGGCAGTTTTCCGGCCATATCCAGTTTTCCGGCGAGAGTTTTGGGACATATTTTCTACACGGGTTTCTCTCACTTGTGGGCTTGGTGGACTTCTATCTAATGGACTTTGAAGGCTAGACCTAATTTTGGAACAAGAAGAGCTATAAAAAAGAAGACTTTTCTCAAAATCTAAGATGATATATCTTTTTGCTTCTACTTTTGTCTAGGGTTTTAGACATGAAAACTCTTCTTTTTCTTCTTGTTATGAAACCCATAAACATGAGTAGTTAAATCTTATTATTGGTTATGGATTGATTTGATTTCACAAAGCATGCTTATTTTATTGATAAATTAGTTTTGTCTCATAATTATCGATCTTGATTCACTATCTATATCGCCATGTATGATTTGAATATTTGTTTAGTTGAGTGGCCAATTGATTGAACTCATATTCACATCTAATGCTAGTTTAGGGTGTTTCATACGTAAAAGTGATGCATCTTGAATACAAGTAGCATAAATATGGTTATTGCTTGTAGTCATATATCCTAATAATCATATGTGAACCATGACCTTTGTTAAATTGAATTAGTGCGCTTTCCATGTTCAATTGCTTTGATTGGCCTGATTTCATAGAACTTAATGCATCTAGGGAATTACACTTGATTAGTGCTTTTACACGTTAGGTTGTTCTCTTAGATAGAACTCATACTCGCATCTTTTAATGTGTTTGTTGATGACAAAAGGAGATTAGAGGGATATTATTGCGATCAAGGTATCCTAGGGATTTTGATAAAATTTGAGATTAAAATATCAATTCTAGTTATTGTTTTGAAAGCATGTTAGTGAATGAAAACGAAATCCTTAACCAATACTTTCACATCCTTGAATCTATTTGTTTACTTTTCTTTGTTTTGCTTTTACTTTTATTACTTGCATAAAAATCAGAAAAACCAGTGGGAGTTACTTATAGGAAACCGAAAATATATTGACAACCTAGTCCTCTCTGTGGGATCGATCCTTTCTTGCCCTTGCTATATTTATATTTTGAGTAGTAAGAAAGTGTGAATTATATTTGTGGTCGACTGACAAACGATCAAGTAGCGTCAGGAAGACAAATTGGAGTAATAACTTGACTGGATTCAGGTATCAATTCTTCACTGAAAACCTCATCCTCCTTTGTAGCTGCCGTATTCACCACTTGATGAACGAATTGGTCTTCTAATGGTGGTAATTTAATTGATTACCATCTAAAATTGGCGATGGAGATTTCATAATATTTTTTCTAAAGACAATAATTCCGACTTACTGAAGGTACATCGTTAAGTATCTCTTGATATTTGTCTTCAAATCAAGTATATGGTTATAGACTGCACATTTCTCTCTAGCTAGATACAAAAAGATACCCCATAGATCAAAACCGCTCTGATACCAATTGTCATATACCAAAGTACAATGACAAGATTGATAGATAATTTCAGGATGAACCTTTCTCAATCCAGAAGGATCAAGCCAACTGGTTCCTAAGAACACAACCTAAATCGTTAAAACGATATTTGATTATGAATTCATTGCCTTCTTTCATTACAGACTCACTCTTTATAACTAGGTATTTCCCCAACTAGATCTAATGATCCCACGCCTTACAGATGGTTACATCCCAACCATCAATTATAACTATCATTAACTAATAATTATCTTTAATTAAATTACTAACAACAATTAATACTAAAGACTAACTACCATCAGGATTATGATAAGGGGCACCCTCTTCTTTTATGCAGGTACATGACGTGGTTTAGATTCATTTCTCATCCACATACCCCAAATTATCAAAACCGGCAGAAATAGTTTTCACCCATAAACACTGGAACTAGAAAGAAGCTTCAGATGGATAGTATCCACCAATATTTGTTACAATGAAAGGAAAGTGGTGGGTGTATTCATATCTGTAGCGCCCCCTAAGCTAGCAGCTGACTAAACCGAGAACTTAACTAAATAAAGAGGCACTAACAAATCCAAATTAAACACTTAGACTTTAAATTAAGAAATTTGCTACAAAAACTTAACCCAAAGCTAACCCCGCTCAAAAATATATATACAAGAACTCCTCTCCAATGATACATATAAAATAGTCATTTGGTTTACAAATAAAATATACAACAAAATAAACATATCAGAATATAATCAACTAACAAAGTTAACTTCTCGGAGCTTTCGCTGCGCAACTCTGCTCTGTCACTGAAACTGAAAATAGGAATAATTAATAGGGTTTTTTTTTTTTTTTGGTACTCAGGTTTTGTCCAATTTTTGAGTTTGGTCTAACATTTGTCCAGCTTGGTGTTTGGTACTTGGAAAAGGCGTTGACCCGTGTTGACTCGATTAACTTTTAACTCCTGTTTAGTAATTATTAAAAATATTATATAAAATATAATTAATATACAAGTTTACTGTTATATCCTTCCACTTTACAAATATTGACGAAAAATATTCATCTTCTCCATCTCTTGACCTCTGTCACCATCACCTCCACCACCACTATTCAACCAACTTCATTTTATGACCCTGAATTTCGAGCCATGTAAGTTTTTCCTGTAACAGATAACATCAAGACTCAGTTCAATCCCAATATGCAATAACTCATGTATTAGCCCTTTTTACATGAACCACAGACTCAACAAAACCCGTTGTACTATAAAAACAACCCAAATCTGCAGCAACAGTTTACACTTATGTAAATTGATGCTCAAATTAAAACCCACAAATCCCCAATCAAATCAATCTGAGAAATAAAGCCTTACCTAATGATTATGAGCAGGGATTATGGCTAGACCAAAAAATATCAATTGCATTCGTTGCCCAAGAATCAATCGCAACAACAATTCCTTTAATGACTTCTCCCAAAAAAATCAACTGATTCGCTTCATGCTTTTGGTCTGTGCCGTCAATTTAGATTCCAAAACAAACCCACTTCTCCTGATTCTTCAAGGACTCTGATCATTCTTTAATCTACATGTCTCACTATCACAATCAATATGAGCTAACTTTATTGATAATGATTGAGGTGATGAAGCTAAAAACAAAGCAATACATGTTCTGATTCTGTTTATGTTTCTTTATTGAACTGATTAGAGAGATGAGTTCAAATGCAGAAGATTAAAACCCTAATCCTAAGTCTAACCAACAATCAGTGACAATGGAATCGAAATCCTTACGTAGACAATTAGGTTTTTGTGAGTTAGGAAAAAAATTGGGGAAACTGAGATTTTCTTCTCAACACTCCGAATCATAATGGAATTGAGAAAAATTGTGAATTTTTACTCGTGGTTTTTAGAGATGAATATATAGTATTGTGATTTCTTGTCAAGAACAAATCTAGGGTGCAAATATTTAATTTACAGAGAGTTAAAGCTCCGGAAGAAGAGAGGAGGCTACGAAAAGAGAATAGGAGAAATATTTAGGGTGCAAAATATGAAGGGTAAAATAGTAAATACATATATATTTAAATTAAAATTTTAATTGAAATTAGATTTAACGAGTCAACAGAACTAAACGTGATTTCCAAGTACCAAACACCAAGTTGGACAAATGTTAGACCAAACTCAAAAGTTGGACAAAAGCTGAGTACCAAAAACAAAATAACCCTAATTAACATTTAACTTCTAAGTAATCATATGCAAGATTTGGAAAACATTACATGTTTTCCGAAGCATTAAACAATGACCAAGTCACTGAAATAAACAAACATGTATATGGACAAACTCCTTCTTCAAACAATGTATAATATTGAAGCCCACTTCCACTCCGATTAGTAATATTGAAGCCCACTTCCGCTCCGATTACTTTAAAAGCACTAGATATTAATGCGAAGGAGCATATCCTATATACCACGGGTGGAAATCCTTATTTCCCATAACAATTCAAGCAAACATTACAAATACTTTCCAATTCATGGAAAGATTAACAGAATCAACAGAATTATAGGAATGCAATTTAACAAAGCATGGAATGTACAAATAGACAATGCATGAGTTTGATAAGCATAAAGTTTTGTAAAAACAACAATTATAATTACAAAAGAGTCAAATGTATTCCCACCTCTTTTGATGACAAGCTACGCCTACCTCTAGATCCACGATCCACTGGTTCATCCTTTGAATCGACCATTGTTAAGACAGACTAACTGTTAATCACACAAGAAGTTTAAGAATCTAGCCAAAAGGCTCACACAAGAATCATACAAGTCTATCTAATGGTTATAGGCCCATTTTTGACTTTACACCTTTTTATTCTCTATCTTTAGCACAACTAAGGTTTACTAATTCAATTGGATTGTTTCTATAGTTCATTATCTAAGTCTTAAGAATATCTACAACTTTGTAGAAGAAGCCAAAGGTCAATTCGGACCATAAGGGGTCCAAAATGTCAATTTAGGAAAATAGGGTCATCCTAGTCAACTAACAGTCACTAACGGTCAAACTGACAGTCCAAGGTCAACTTAACAGTCAACGTCTAAGTCCAGTCAAAGGTCAAAGTCGGGTCAAAGGGTTAACTCGGTCAAGGTCCACTGAGTCAAATCGATTAAACTCAGTTAAACAGGTTCAACTCGACTCAGTCAGATTAACCGAGTCATCTATACAAAACTGAAATAGACTGAATAAGCTCAGTCAGACATGCCAAGGGTTCTTCTCACATAATTGCAACTCTAACTCTACAACTCTATTCAAGGTCAACTTCAATCTATTTAAATAAAACTTTTTAGGCAGACCCAATTTTCTAACTAAAGTTGAAATGCCAGGAATAGAGTACTTCAGGTTCTGCTGAAATTCTTCTTGGGCCTGCCAAGTACTTTAATTGTTAGTCTGTTTTGGGGCCTTATTAGTTAGCCTTCTTTTTTAGTTTTGGGCATTTATAGTTGGCTTTCCTTTTATTCTCTTTTTTCATGTAACCTCCAATTTTTTGGATTCTTTATTTTAATATTAAATCCTATGATTCAGAAAAAAAAAAACCCTGCAATTGCAGTTGCAAGCTTCCACTGGAGCTATTATCTATTCTCTACAATCACCTTAGTTACTACACATCTCAGGCCTGAATCACCCATTACAGTCCTACCACTAAGTTTATCTCATACATTTCAGGAAGCCAATACTTCATTAATAACTTAGGCAGAACACATCATTCACCACACTAACTACCACCTGTAACCTCCCATGTATCAATCTTCCTTATAACAAGACTATGCATTACTTAGCCCATCATATTCATACTAATTAACCAAACCAAAACATCTGCAACACCTCTTCATTCACATCCCTTGAACTTCAACATCTCACTGCCAACCTCATGAGATGTAACACCAGCACTGCTACTTGCACCAGTAACTGTAATATAATCATACATATCCACCACCACCACATCCGTCTAAACATATCCATCCAAACTAAGACCAATCTTAGCTAATTCATATCCCCTGTAATTCAACAACACACATACATCCACCTCCACAATAAACCACGCCATATATATAACACCTTGTTGTGCCAGCAATATAATTCATCCAAGATTACAAATCGTACCACATATCTTAATCCAATTATCAACTACAGATAATCAATTAAATTTAATAGCTTTACTAAATTCACTGAAAAGAACAATTACCTCAAATATGTGCTACTCAAGCAATTGGATTCAGTTTCTTCTTCACTTTTCTCAGTTCATCAACTTGGCTCAAGATTGACCACAACACCCCCTCGATCCTCATCATCATTTTTGATTCTCAAAACCCTAGAACAAATTCTCAATCTTCTACTTTCTAATTAGAGTCAAACCCACTTCTCATCATCCTTCAGAACCATTAAATTCATCTCTTATTATTCTCTATTCTTCTTTATTTTGAACTTAGAATAAGAACCCTAATTATTTCTCAATCAACTTTAGACACCATAACTCATCAATCGACCAATACCCATCTCAAATTCCCTTTTTAAACCATCACATTCGTCTTCTAATCACTCTCTGAGTTCTTCTTTCAAACACTAATTCTTCAAATCTTCACTGAATCACCTTCAGACTTCAATTAAACACTAACCCTCCTTGTTCTTCATTACCAATTACTCAAATCCTCTTTTATTTAATTGATTCCTCCATAACTTCATCTCACAGAAACCCTAACTTCAATTCCCATCAATCCATCATTTCTTCTTCCCGATTAAAACAACCACAGTACTATCACCAATACCATCACCACTTAATATTTCTCCTAAGATAATCGATCTCCCATGCTCAGAACGCTCTCAGAATCGCCATAGACGAAGAACATAAGAAGAAATAAAGAGAAAAAGAAGAAGAATGAAGAAGAAAAAGAAAAACGAATAAGAAAGAAAGAATAAAAGAAAGAAGAGTTTATCTTCTCGGTCAAATTGGGGATAAGACCAACAAATGACACGTTCGGATGTATAATGGTAGCCACCCGGCTAACTGTGAAAAGACTAATTTTCCTTTCAAGAAAAGCTGACGATATCTTCTTCGTCCGATATCCGAATGACACGTGCGAGTAGCCCACTCCGCGTAACTTTTCGAGATCCATCTGATAGGTGTCTAAAACACCTAATTTTATATCTAGTATTTATGCTTTCTTTGCGATTTTTCATGTAAATTATGTATCTTATGTGTGAGTTTGAGTTTATTAGGTGCTTTGGAGTCGTTTGGAGCGAAAGGGGCAAAAAAGTTATTTCACAGGAGATGTTATGCGGAGTTTAAATTTG
Source organism: Papaver bracteatum (assembly GCA_023529315.1). Classification (NCBI taxonomy): domain Eukaryota; kingdom Viridiplantae; phylum Streptophyta; class Magnoliopsida; order Ranunculales; family Papaveraceae; genus Papaver; species Papaver bracteatum. The sequence continues at coordinate 2,798,114 of JAJJWX010000742.1, forward strand.
GATAAGGGGTAGCCAGCTAAGCTAGTTTGCTATTGTGGCTGTCTGCATCAATTTGCTGGGTGCCTATAGCTTTTTCTATCATTACCCATCCCTAAAATCTAGATTAGTCTTTCTCAATCATTTGCATCTGAAATTGAGAGAGGTGAGAAAGAGGAGGAGCTGTGTTTCAAGGCAAAGGGTGAAATGGGATTCAACAGACCGGAGGTTGCTGTTTCAGATCGAGATGAATGAGGAGAATGATTTGCTGTTAATAGAGTATTTGAGAAGAGAAGGAGGAGCAGATGATGTTACTAATTAGATTGAGAATAAGAAACTTAGGGTTTTCCTGAGGTTGAATTGATTTTGAGAACTTAATCACTGGGTTGAGTCTGAGGAAGAAATTGAGGAAATGGTTGTACTCCTGGTGATGAATTAGAAGTTGGGTTGGAGCAGTTCTGTAATTATAGGTTATTTAGGAGATGGAGTTGCAGCTTGGGATTGCTTGCTACATTGGGTTGTTGTTAAGATCAAAGAGATGTATCGAGGACTGAAATGTGGTTTACTTCCAGGGATCAATGGGCTAATAAACTAGATGGTATTCCTACTGGTTTGCAGTGAGAAGAGATGGTGTTGCTGCCAAGATTTAAAGAAAGAACAGTTGGTGACGTGCGAGCTGTAGCCATGGGTTTTCTGGGTTGGTGGTTGTTGCCAAGTTTGGCTGTAAAAATTGGTGAAAGTGGTAGCTGTACACTGGTAGTAGTTGCAATGGTAGTGACTAGATGAAATGGATATGCACTGCAGTTGAGATTGGTGTTGTGCTCAAGGTGTAATTTCAGACAAGGCCCTGTCAAGAGGATGGTTGGTGGTGACTGAGATGCTGCAGCTTGGATATGGCTGGGATTGCAGGTCATGAAGTGCCAGTGTTGCAGGTGGCAGTGGTCAAGCATTGGAAGAGCAGCTGGAGTGAAGCTCCGGAATGTGATGTTGTTGGCTTGAGATGGAAGGTCTGGAATGTTGGGTGCTGGTCAAGAAATTGAGCTTGTAGTTTTGAGTAGAACCAGCGTACGATGGCTTTGGTCTTGCGAGTTCAGGGGATATTATAGTTGAAATGGAAACAAGGATTGTGTGCAGCTATTGCAGTGGTGGTGTGCAGAATGGGTGAAGCGACGCAACCGCAGTTGATTAATGCTAATGCAGAAAAGCTGTGTGTTGTGAATTGACATGTGATGCACTAGTGGTGCAGGAGCTAGGTCTAATTCCAGGGAGAGTTGGTTGCTGATTGAAGCAGAAAATTGATATGAAGCTTAACTGCACTATGGTGCAGCTGAAATGGAGTTGAGGGTTTGTTTGAGACGGAGTTAAGCCATGTTTCAATGGGTCTGCTGGGAGAGATGAAGAACTGAAGCTGCAATCTAGATGCTATGGATAGGCCAAAGAGGAGAAGGAAAATAGTGAATTGCTGGCTACAGTTGAGTCAGAGTTGCAAGAAGGTGTTGCTGCTGTAATGGGTTTGTGGAGATTAAGAGATGGTTGGCTGTAAGAGTATTGATTGTGATAAAGCGGAGTTTGGGTTGTATCTGGACTTAACATAGCAGTGATAAAGCGGCCAGTACTTATTGTAGAAGTTGAGTCAAGGGTTGTTGCAGAATACATGATAGGAATTGGTGAGGTTCTGACTGCAATTGCAGGGATTGCGGTGAAGTGCAGCTTCCAGTATGAATCTTGACTGGGTTGTGCTTGAAGCAAAAATGGAGAGCTGAGTAGCGCAGGCACAAATGGTGAATCCAATTGCAGGTGAGGGTGTTATGAGCAATTGCAGGTGTTAGTGCAGTGTATAGGCAAGTCAAGAACTTGAGCTGCAATAAAACTGGGAGCTGGAATTGAAGGCATTGGTGATGTTGGTGGAACAGATGCAATAGCGGTGACATTGTGCAACAATGAGCTGAGAACGGTTGTTGTTTTTGTGTTTGAAGTTGAAGCTGGTTATGAGCTGCAGCTGCAGCTTGAGCTGGGATGGTGAAAGCAAATGGAGACTGGGAAACTGCAGAAGAGTGCGAAAACACAGCTAGAATGGCGAGACGGTGAGCATAGACCGGGATGTCGGATTGCGGAAGTTAAAGTGTGAATCATAATATTTCACTGAATCATGAAAGGGGTATGAGTCGAATGGAAAATTTGGCGGCCGGATTTGTGAGATACATGGCGCGCTTTTGGGCGCGTTTTCGCAAGAAACAAGAAATTGGTTTAGGTGGTATTTTGTGAATGTTTGAATTGCAGAGAAATGGAGTTGAGCTGCTGGGAATGTGCACTTTCCTGGTGACGTCTTCCAATGGTTCAAGTGATCGGAGAAAGTTTTCCGGCGACCGGATTCCGGCAACGACGACCGGATTCCGGTGATGACGTCAGCAATCCGGCAGCCCGATTTTGGACCCAAATTTTCCAGAGACTTATTTCACTCCTGGGCTTGGTGGACGAATTGGAGACGGGTTTTGAGAAGAATTAACCTAATTTTGGGAAAGTATCCTTATGGGGAGAAAAGCATATAAATAGAAAACTCTTTTCTAAACCTATATATATCTCCATTAGGGAGAACTTCTACTTTTTGCCTAGGGTTTTAGAAACATGATAGAACTTTTTATCCTTGTTATGAACTCCATGAGCATGAGCTAATTTTATTATTGGTGATGGATTGATTTGATTTCACATAACATGTTTCTTGTTCTATAAATTAGTTTTGTCTCATATTATCGTTTATGATTCACCATTAATATTGTTGCATGATTGAATGTTAGTTTTGTCAAGTTGCAAATTGGTAGAACTCACATGAATATCTTTTGCTAGATTAGGGTTATTATACGCAAAAGTGATAATTCCTGATTGCATGTAGCACAAATATGGTTATTGCTTGTAGAGATATATCCTAGTAACCATATGTGAACCATAACCTTTGTTAAATCGGATTAGTGCTTTTACACGTTCGATTGTTTTGATTGGCCTGATTTCATAGAAATTAATGCATCTAGGGAATTAAACTTGATTAGTGCTTTTACACGTTAGGTTATTCTTTTATATAGAACTCATACTCGCATCTTTTAATGTGTTTGTTGATGACAAGAGGAAATTAGCGGGATATTCTTGCGATCAAGGTATTCTAGGGCCATTGATAAAATAGAGATTAATGTCAATTCTAATTATTGTTTTGAAAGCATGTTTGTGAATGAAGATGAATCCTTAACCAATATATTTTCTACTTGATTTATTTATTTATTTGCTTTTAGTTTATTTTACTTTATTAAAAATCAGAAAAATCCCCCTTGTTACTTTTAGGAAACCGAAACATATTGACAACGAAAGCCTCTCTGTGGATACGAACTCTTTCTTATCACTACTACATTTATTTTAGTGAAGTAAGAAAGTGAAATTATATTTGTGTCGGCTGGCAACCGATCAAATTTTTGCTTCGTTGCTGGGGAGGCAACGGTTGTCACTTGTTTTTGGTTTTTTTTTTTTTTTAGTTTAGTTTTTTTTTTTTCTGGTTTTTAACCTTAGTTTGAGAATCTTATTTCAGGTACTTGTTTCTCATGTTAGGAGCATACTACATGGATGGATACGGTTTTCAACAACCTCAACAATACGACAACTACCAATTCCAGGGGTATAATCAAAACCAATTAATTGGTTATGACCAATATTCCATGGAACCTTATGGTTTTCCTCAACAACCTTATAGCGGGTACGTGTTTGAACAACCACAAAGGTTGGAGGATTCTTATGCTCGTGAACAAGAAGTCTCTAACTTGTTAGACAATTTTACCAACTTTGTACGGCAAGAGTTTCAAAAAGATAAAGAGGCTACAGACGAGCAACTCCAAGAACTTCATGAAGGTATTGCTAACTTACAAAGAGATATTGATCAATACAAAGAAGAAAGGTATGAAGAAGAACTTTGTTTTCAAAACAATAACTATTCTGATGTGCCTGTGGTTTGTGATGAATATTTGATTGATACTAATGTTGAAAAAGGCCAACCTTTGGGGTCTTTCGTTGATAATTATGTAGTTAAATCAACTCTTGATCTTAATAATGATCATTCACCTATTCAAAAGGATGAGTTTGAGACTAGCAACACTAAATTCAGCGAGAACCAATCTTATGTTAACTATGAAAGTGATGATGATTATGAAGATACATCGCTTGAACCAACTCATGGTGACATTTCCCAAAGGTGTACCGCGGAATCTTTTTGGGATCAAGATGAACATGAAGAGGACTATGATGACACTTATGTAGATAACTCAAGCAATGATCTTAATAATGATCAAGATCCTATTCAAAGGGTGGAGCTTGAGGATGCTGCATTTTTGAGTGTTCTAAAGAAATTCCTCATAGTGAAATTTGGATCTGCAGTAGAGCATGTGCCTAATAACGAAGAGGAGTATGTTGAGAATGAAACCGATTTGACCAATATTGTGGAAGACCCAATTGAGCATGCAAAAGATTGTAACAAAGATGTTGATGTCGAGACTTTGGTTAAGGCAGAAACGAATGAATAATTGTTGCAAGTTTCAATAGAGGACCACGATATGCAAGAGGTAAGTAATTCACTTGAAGTTTCTAAGGATGAAGAGGATACTTTAATACAATAGTTGCAAGGTTTGGCTAATCCTTTGCCTATTTATCCTTCTCCTTTACCTCTTATTGGCTTAAGTAGAAGCTTTCTATCCTTTGGATGTAGTTGGTAGTAAAATTACATCTACAAGTTTGATAAGCATAAAGTTTTGTAAAAACAACAATAATAATTACAAAAGAGTCAAATGTATTACCACCTCTTTTGATGACAAGACACGCCTACCTCGAGATCCATGATCCACTGGTTCATCCTTTGAATCGACCATTGTTAAGACATACTAACTGTTAATCACACAAGAAGTCTAAGAATCTAGCCAAAAGGCTCACACAAGAATCATACAAGTCTATCTAATGGTTTTAGGCCCATTTATGACTTTACACCTTTTTATTCTCTATCTTTAGCATAGCTAAGGTTTACTAATTCAATTATATTGTTTCTATAGTTCATTATCCAAGTCTTAAGAATATCTACAACTTTGTAGAAGAAGCCAAAGGTCAATTCGGACCATAAGGGGTCCAAAATGTCAATTTAGGAAAATAGGGTCATCCTAGTCAACTAACAGTCACTAATAATCAAACTGACAGTCCAAGGTCAACTTAACAGTAAATGTCTAAGTCCAGTTAAAGGTCAAGGTCGGATCAAAGGGTTAACTCGGTCAAGGTCCACTGAGTCAAACCGATTAAACTCAGTTAAACAGGGTTAACTCGACTCTGTCAGATTAACTGAGTCATCTATACAAAACTGAAATAAACTGAATAAGCTCAGTCAGACATGCCAAGGGTTCTTCTCACATAACTGCAACTCTAACTCTACAACTCTATTCAAATTCTACTTCAATCTATTTAAATAAAACTTCAAATCTCAATTACAATTAAAAATTATGCCTACGTGCAATTACAGTTGCAAGCTTCCACTGGAGCTATTATCTATTCTCTATAATTACCTTATTTACTACACATCTCAGGCCTGAATCACCCATTACAGTCCTACCACTAAGTTTAGCTCATACATCTCAGGCAGCCAATACTTCATTAATAACTTAGGCAGAACACATCATTCACCACACTAACTACCACCTGTAACCTCCCATGTATCAATCTTCCTTATAACAAGACTCTGCATTACTTAACCCATCATATTCATACTAATTAAACAAACCAATACATTTGCAACACCTCTTCATTCACATACCTTTAACTTCAACATCTCACTGCCAACCTCATGAGATGTAACACCAGTACTGCTACTTGCACCAGTAACTGCAATACAATCATACACAGCCACCACCACCACATCCGTCTAAACATATCCATCCAAACTAAGCCCAATCTTAGCTAATTCATATCCCCTGTAATTTAACAACACACATACATCCACCTCCACAATAAACCACGCCATATATATAACACCTTGTTGTGCCAGCAGTATAATTCATCCAAGATTACAAATCATACCACATATCTTAATCCAATTATCAACTACAGACAATCAATTAAATTCAATAGCTTTACTAAATTCACTGAGGAGAATAATTACCTCAAATATGTGCTGCTCAAGAAATTGGATTCAGTTTCTTCTTCACTTTTCTGAGTTCATCAACTTGGCTCAAGATTGACCACAACACCCCCTCGATCCTCATCATCATTTTTGATTCTCAAAACCCTAGAATAAATTCTCAATATTATACTTTCTAATTAGAGTCAAACCCACTTCCCATCATCCTTCAGAACCCTTAAATTCATCTATGATTATTCTCTATTCTTCTTTATTTTTATCTTAGAATAAGAACCCTAATTATTTCTCAATCAACTTTAGACACCCTAACTCATCAATCGACCAATACCCATCTCAAATTCCCTTTTTAAACCATCAAATTCGTCTTCTAATCACTCTCTGAGTTCTTCTTTCAAACCCTAATTCTTTGACTCTTCACTGAATCACCTTCAGACTTCAATTAAATACCAACCCTCCTTGTTCTTCATCACCAATTACTCAAATCCTCTTTTAATTAATCGATTCCTCGATAACTTCATCTCACATAAACTCTAACTTCAGTTCTCATCAATCCATCATTTCTTCTTCCCGATTCAAACAACCACAGTACTATCACCAATACCATCATCACTTAATATTTATCCTAAGATAATCGATCTCCCATGCTCAGAACGCTCTCAGAATCTCCATAGGCGAAGAACATAAGAAGAAAGAAAGAAAAAAAGAAGAAGAATGAAGAAGAAGAAGAAGAAGAAGAAGAAGAAAAAATAATAAGAAAGAAAGAAGAAAAGAAAGAAGAGTTTATCTTCTCGGTTAAATTAGGGATATGGCCAACAAATGACACGTTCAGCTGTATAAGGGTAGCCACCCGGCTAACTGCGAAAAGACTAATTTTCCCTTCAAACAAAGATGACGATATCTTCTTCGTCCGATATTCGAATGACACGTGCGAGTAGCCCACTCCGCGTAACTTTTTGAGATCTATCCCACGATACTAATTTCGTATCTAGATCGTTGTTAGATTAATTCCTATTGATTAACGTTCGTGTTAAACTAATCGAGTTATTATCGGTTAATTCGTCACTTGACTAGTCTAATGGAGTTGACGTACTTGAGGGTCCTTAAAATATCCTTGAACAACTTTTGGCTGAATCTAAGAAGAGTCAGCAAGTTAGAAAATCAAACAAGAAGAAGAAGCACAACCTTAATGTGAAAGCATGTTAGAAGAAATTGAGTTAAGGTCGCTACACTACAGCTATAAAGGTCTTATCTTCCGATGGCATAGCTTCAAAAACTGCAGACACTTTACAAGAGATTATCCAGAAACATCCAAATGCCCCACCACCATCTATTTACCATGAACCAGTTGAAGATGCTGCTATGTATGTTGATTCTAAAGTTGTCCTTGATGCTTTGAAGAGTTTTCCTAAAGGCACGACAGATGGCAGAGATGGGATTAGGGCTCAGCATCTCTTAGATGCTTTGAGTGGTGCAGCTTCTACTATGAGTGAAGAGATTTTAGCATCCATTACTGGGGTAGTCAATTTATAGTTGGCTGGGCAATGTCCATCTGCTTTATGGGAGTACATTGCGAGTGCTACCTCAACTCCTCTTCTCAATCCTGGAGGTGGGCTTAGGACAATTGCTGTTGGTACAATATGGAGTAGATTATGTTCGAAGCTAGTTGTTAAATCAGTTTGTAAAGATATGTCTTTATATCTAGGGGATCATCAGTTCGGGGTTGGGGTTTCCTGTGGAGCAGAAGGTATTCTTCACGCTGCAAACAGACTTTTGGATATGAAAGGTACTCAAAATACTATGTCTATGCTTCTAATTGACTTCTCTAATGCTTTTAATATGGTTAATCGAACCACGTTAATTCAGGAGGTTATACTTAGATGTCCTAGTATCTCCAGATGGGTGGAGTTTTGTTATGCTTCTCCAACAAGACTTTATTATAATGAGGTTGTACTTTCTTCTGCTTGTGGGGTCCAACAAGGGGATCCGTTAGGTCCTCTATTATTCTCCTTGGTTCTTCACCCTCTAGTGAACATAATTTCATAACAGTGCAAACTGGATTTTTGTGCATGGTACCTTGATGATTGTACCATTGCTGGTGATAGTTTGTAAGTAGCTAAAGCGCTCTCGATAATTCAGGATGAAGGTAGTATCCGTGGGCTACATCTTAATGTTCGCAAGACTGAGTTATTTTAGCCCTGCGTTGATCCTAGAAGTCAAGATGATGGAGTCTTTCCGGATAACATTAGCAGACCTACTTGTGGTGTTAAGCTGTTGGGAGGGCCGGTGAGTTGTAACCTGTAGTTTTGCCGTAACCTTGTAAAGCATAAAATTAATAAAACTTTACAGCTCATGGAGTCTTTAAAGAAATTACATGACCCGCAGAGTGAGTTATTACTATTATGTAGTTGCGCAGGTGTTTCAAATATGTATTTCAATCTGAGAACTACCCAACCTGAGGCTTTTTAACAAATTATTTCTTGTTATGATCGTCCATTGATATAGTTTCTGCAACATATTGTTACAAGAGATGGTACGAGGTTTGGGCTACTTCAACAACGTATTGCTACACTCTCAATGAAGGATGGGGGTTTGGGAGTTCACACGATGGAAGATACGAGTAAATACTGCTTTCTTGCTTCTTGTTATCAAACGAGAAATCTGCAGGAGATCATCCTTCATCTTCCACCGGAATCTGAGCCAAGCCTTAGCTTTCAGTATGCCTTGTCACTATTCATGCAAGTATGTGAGCTGTCTTCATTCAATATCAACACTATTTCCACTCGTCCTACGAAATCTTTGGCAATACAGTATTTTGAGGTTGTTAAGAAAGATATGCCTTCAAAATTTGTTATTTCAGAGCGTGATACTATACTTTGGCAAAGCAATAGGCTTGAACATGCTCAGGATTACCTCAAAGATATACCAATAGGTGGGATTAATAAGACACTTGGACCTAGTCAATTCAGGGAAGTTGTTAGTTATAGGCTTGGAATACCTATGTTTAATACTATTGATGTTTGTGCTTGTTGTAAGAGGAAAATGGATATCTATGGTGATCATGCACTTCATTGTGCAAGTGAGGTGGGCGTAAAGTTTAGACATGATTTTGTTAGGGATGTTGTTTCAGATATTTTTTACAAGGCTGGAGTTGCAGCTAGAAAATAGGTCAATCTTGGACTCTCATCGGATGATGGTAAGGATTTGAAACTGGCCGAAATTCTTGTATGTAATTGGGTTAATGGGAAAGATTTTTGTTTTGATGTTACGGGTGTTTCACCTTTTTACGATATTAATGGTCGAACTTTCATTCCGGGTGTCGCCATTTCTAATGGTATTTCACGCAAGAGGGCGAAATATTTGGATAAGGTGTCTACTCATGGGTTTGATTTTGGCGTTCTTTCTTTCTCCACTTTAGGAGAACTTAGTGAAGACATGGTGTTTCTTTTGAAGAGGTTGAGAAATTGTATAGATAATTATGATCTCAATTACAAACTAGGTAATTCTCTTTTTTTTATAGATTAGGTATTTCAATTCAAAAAGGTATAGGGGCTCAACTTATAGCTAGGTTGCCCTCTATCGACATTGTACCTTGTATTTGATTCTTTTTTAATAAAGCTGGTTTTTTGAATAGTAATAATAAAAAAAGAAGGAAAAATGGGGTGGGATCGGCCAAAACCGTGGCATGGCCGCCCGGAAGGCCGTATGGGCCCACTCCCATGGTTTTCCTTATTTTATTATTATTTTATTTTATATTATTTTATCTCTCTTCCTTTTCATTCTTTGATTAAACTCCTAATTCTAGTTCTTCCATGAATGCTCCTTTGAGCATTGTTACTAGATACACTCATACCTTTTATTCGGGGTGCCCCAAATACCCGGAAGGTAAATATCCATTACTTTCCATGGAATTCGACCGAGAAAAGCCATGGATCCTGAGTATGTGAATATTTAGGGTTTAATAAGTGTATAATTTCTAGGAATTTAATCCGATGAATACTGCGACTAGATTTAATTAATCCATTGCTCTATACTAGCATACAATATGTCTAGAAGCATTTATATATGATGTGATCAGCATCATATATTATTCTTGGTTAGTTCAGACACCAGGAGTGAATTCCGAATTCAAATAGAATGTGCTGAATCTTTCAGCTTTAATAATACAATGCATGAAATATTAAAAGTCCTGCCTCATAAACCCTAATATTGTTATTATATTTACTATCGCCATGATATTACAGAACTGCGGCTCACCCCTTTTGAACATACAAATTTATTATGATTTCGATATTGATCAGAGATACGTAATTTTTGATGTGATTTTATGAATATGACCTTCGTCAAAAATCCATCATCAGCACCGGTCACAACATATTTTTGAGTGATCGTATAATCAACACCGGTCACAACATATGTACATGTTCTAGATGTCGACATTATTTGAAGATGTACATAACTCTTATCAATAATTTTTCAAAGATATTCCTTGATACTCAAGGTGATCCCAGGTCCGAAAAATTGAAAAGCATTTAATTATTATTTTCATCATATAAGTTTTAATTACCAGCAATTAAAGTATATCCTCTGGAAAATATTATTAGTTAATGTGCTAGACTAATAATAGAAGTTTCTATGAGAGTTTTTGGAAATATGGTTTGGAATTTAAGTGGAAATAAGAAAACCTAATTTAGGCACTCTAATGATAATATTTGAGAATATTTTCGGTTTTGGAATTTCTTTGTTGTCCAAACAACCATAGTGTATAAATACTTAAGTTTTTGAATTTCTTGCAAACTGTCCTAAGAGCCAGGCAAACTTCATTCTTGTTGTTTCTGGTGGAGCCATCTATCCGGAATGGAAAGTACCCTAATTAGGCGAAACCTCTTACGACCGCTCGTTTAAAGACTTCAGTGGGATCAAGAACCTCTACGAGTACCGTTAGTAGGAACTAGATAATTGCATTGTAATTGTAGTTTTTTATTATTGATTTGATTAACTAACGGTTGTCGAAACTTTTATTCCACCTAGTTTTTTTATTCTTGAGAACCTTATCTTCTGATATAAGGTTCACTCAAACTAGATCAAAGTATCGACGGGATCTTTAGAACCAATTTTCGGATATAAATACATCTTGTTTTAATCCATTGCTAACAGACCCCGTTCTGTGCATGATTTATCACAAGAGGATTCAAGTTGTGCTGTGCAGGTTATTGAAAGCAATAGAAGATTTGAAGACGAAAAAGAATTCTTATTATTTTTCGTATCTTGTGGATTTAGTGCACAAACCTTGATTGGATGGGATCCAACTAGAATCATGTTTATCTTTGATATATTTGATTGATTAGTTGTGTGAGATTGACATCATCTTATAGCTTCTCTTTGAGATATATATTGATTGATTACAAATCTAGAGTTTGATTATTTCGGTAATCAAAGTATAGATTGATCTAACCAGACAAAAGAGATTATTAGTTTAAACAGAAGAGCCTTTGTCAACAACTTACATATCTTTATAGCAAATATTGATCATAGTGGTTACCAAACTGATTCTTTCTTTGTTGTCTGTAATACGATCCAAAGGAATTGCTATCCACGTGCATGACTCTAGAAGTTGAAGGCGTAGGTATATTGAGGAAAATAAGTATCCAGGGGTAGTCTACTTGGTCTCAACTATACGAAGTTTGATTATATTTTATATAATGGCTTGATTTTTAGAGTATTCAAAACTGGACTAGGTCCCGGGGTTTTTCTACATTTGCGGTTTCCTTTAACAAAATCTTGTTGTGCCATTTAATTTATTATTCCGTATTATAATTAAAGTAAACTTCACTTGTACGTTAATCTATATCACTTGGTATTGATCCTATAATGTTTTGCTTTAATACCATACCTATTATCAAGTGAACACTGATGAGTGCCAAATATTGCATATTCATACACCTTTTCATTGGCACTTAACTCATCTTTCGCGCTTCAAAGTCATATATTATCCCAAATTCTGCATTTTTACCATTTTCAAGAATAAATATTTGTATTAATTAATTTTGTGTTTTTAAGTACTAAATAAAGCTTGGAAGAATTGAGAAGACAAAAGAGAAGAAAGTTGGAAGCGTTGCAACCCGCTCGCGCATCAGTGGCAACCTGTTTACAAATTCATGGGATTAAACAACCCATGATCCAAAACCCAAGACCCAAATCCATTTCCACCTCACCCCCATTGGATTCTTTCCAAAACATCCACCTCACCCCCATTGGATTCTTTCCAAAACATCCACCTCACCCCCATTCTCTCACTCAATCACTCCCAATTTGTTTCCCACAACCAAATATATTCCATCAATTAAGAAAACATGTTTTGTTGAGTGGATGAGTGCCAAAATTCGGATCCAAGTGCTTGAGGGAATTTTGTGTATAAATATAGAGGGTTGTTGTGTTGAAAAACCATCCAAGAATAGCTTGTTCATGTTAGTTTATCAAATTTAAGTTTTGTTGTAATGTTCTTCATGTTCTAGTTTCATTTACTAGGGTTTAGATGAAGCCCTAATCTCATTGGTATGTATTCATATATTGTATCTTGTTCTTGAAAGTTTAGAATTGTTTAAAGATATAATTTAATCCAAGTTTGTCAACATCTTGCTCTCACAATGTATGCCATGTATCCATTGTAGTTAGAATATCTCTATGTTGATTATGCTACAACTCATGCTTAACCAAATTTTGATCTTTAGATTAGTTGTGCTTAATTAGACAATTAATGCTTTGGAGAAATACTTTAGTTGTGATTAAATTATCCATTGGAGAAACACCTTAGTTATACGGTAGACTTGAATCTACTATAAGGACAAGAATAATATTACAAGTTGAATGCATATCATAGGTTATTGGTGGATTTGAATACCCTAGTATCCATATTATCATTTTTTACATATCTTGCTATTTGCATCTTTTACTTTTATTATTTCAGTCACTTGAAAATCATATCGTCGTATCGACAAAATCAAACCCCTTTTGGTTACTCTCTGAATCAGGATTTAGAATCAACTTCTACACTCTCCAAGTCTCTGTGGTTCGACCTGTGCTTGCCCTGTGTTGCTTGTCGACACTGTGCACTTGCAGTTTATACATAGAAGTAGGTATCTTTCCGAGCCTACCAAACACTTCATTGTCGTATCGTCTCGATCTTGAATCCATAGTCAATCACACAAGTGATCTTGTTGTTGTATTATCTAGATCTCGTATCCATAGACGATCACACGAAGTATGTACCAAAGTTGTTATATTGTCTCGACTCTGTCCATAGACGATCACACTTGGTAAAGAACTTATAGGTTGATAAATAAAAGATTGTGGTGTATTTGGGTACCCTCATCTTTCCACATGACTATAATAATTATTATAGGAGGTGAAAGAAGTAACATAAAACATAAGCGGTTACATATTATTACTAAAGACACACATAAAAGAAATAAAGGACACCAATATAGGGAACCCATTTACATTTTCTCATAGTAATGTAACAAGAAGAGGCTGAGAAAGAATTACCGGCGTTCCATCTAATAAAGTCACCTTTAGTATTTACCACCACTGGATATTTGATAAGGTGAAGTAGCTTAGTTTCTATTACGACTTCAACACCTTAATAAATATTGTGAAATTGAAATACCAATATGGAACTCCATTGGCATACACAATCATGTCCCTTCTAGAAAAAACCTGTTTTTTGAATCTCATATAGTGTAGGAAACAAATCAACAAAAGAAAAATCACTAGCCTAACTATTTTGCCAAGACATGGTTCTATTGCCACATTGAACATGCATATACATAAAATATTTGTTGGATAATATTTTGAGATTTTAAAATACCGGACATTGACTTTCCCCCCACAAAACTAGCTAAATCCTAGCTAAAAGTATCAGCAAGAATTAAAACCAGAGAACTACCACCAAATTTCTGATATATAACAGTTCTCTCATGAGCATTCTTTTCAAGTCCATATCTCTTATTCCATTTGGCATGTAATACCTTGTTAACTAACCTCAACTCTTTAATACGTACACCACATATTTCTTTAGGTAAACATGTTTTTTCACATCCTACACAACTTCTCTTATTTTTAGAATTGGAAGAACCCTATAGGAAATGCCCCATGATTGTTTCCTTTTGTTTGTTTACATAAACAAGAAGTTAAAATAACGATAAATAATAAATTGGTAGATTTGACAACATACTTTTGTTAAGAATAATCCCATTGGCTAAAGCCATATATTTCTAGTAACCTTCATGAGGCAAGGAGCAAATTCGACATATTTATGGGTACTCTTCCAATCACGTGGGTGTCGTGATCCTATCTCTTGTAGAATTTTCCTGATATGTTTTTTTGATGAGAAACTTTTTCACTCTCTTGCTTATAAGATTTTTGTTTCTCAGTCTTCTTATAATTATGTATCACATACTTTTACTAATTTCTCTGTCCTTATTGACTTAGAACTTTCCAATTCTGGGGTGTTTTTATTTTTATTCCTTCTTTTAATCCTTTAGTATTTTTTATGTTCTTGTAGTGTCCTCTACTTATGACAATTCAACTCCTTGTCATTTTTCTCATTCTAATTTTATTCTAATCTTGTTAATTATTGCTACTTATGATCTAATTTCAACTCATTCAGTGATAACTAGGGCTCAAATTGGTATTTTTAAACCAAAAGAATAGTTATCCCCTAAATATCATATTCGTCATGTCCTTCTATATACTGTCCTCACTCCTATTCATATTCGCTTCACACATGCAAACAAATAAATTAGTTATATAATGTGAGTACGATGCATTGATCCAAGCTCACCCCTAGTTTTTAGTTCCTCTAAATAATTCTTCTTAAAATTTTGTTGGTTGTAAATTGTTGTTCAAACTTCAGAAAAATGCAGGTGGTATAGCAGAAAGATATAAATCCTGCTTCAAAAAATAAAAGAGATATAAATCCAGGTTAGTGAGCAGAAGGTTCATCAACGAGAAGGTCTAAATTGTACTAAAATCTTCAGCCATGTTTCTAGGGCTGCACAACCATGGTTTTTCAATATTAAAAAAACTAATGAAACCATTATTCTGTTTCTACTCTGTTTTGTTAATAACCAGACGGTTTTTGGTTAACCAACTGGTTTAAAATTTTAGTGTTAATTCTGTCAGTTGTTTAAACCTGATAGACAACTTTTTCTAAACCTGTCATAAAATTGTTATTTTCACAAAATTTTAAACACCTTAGATGTTCTTCCAACAAACATTAACAGAAACAACTAAATTGCAAAGAGTCTAGTTTCTCTTTAACGATAAAAGAAAAATTCAAACACCATAAGTTCATAACTGGTTGTTCCTTATGAAGTCTCTGCATATCTTTAGATGGGAAATCAAACCAGCGGTCCCATTCTTAATAGGATCAACACAAAATATTGTGTTACAATACAAACACATAACATGCATATAACATTCGATTTTTACGTTTTTTTCGGTTCGGTATTGTGAAACAACCGAAACTAAAACCAACACTGTCGGTTTTCTGAAACTGACAACCGTCATTAAACCATAGGGATTCGGTTTCACTTCGGTTCGGTTTTCAATCCAACGATTTCGGTTCGGTTCATGGTTTTGGTTCGGTTTTGTGCAGCCCTACCTATTGCCAAGCCCACTAAAATTGCTTATTTTTCTCAATTACAACTTAGTTTGATTGCCAAGTAAGGCAGCCCAATATCTGCAATGCCTTCCTTTATGATGATTTGAAGGTGGATGTATATATCGTTCAGCTTTCTGGATTATATGATTCTTCTCATCTAAATTTTATGTGCAAGTTACTTACTTCTATCAATGAGCTTAAACAAGATTCCTAGAGCTTTATATGAAAAACTAGTAGTGCTCGATGTAGTTATTTATCTTGGTTGTACTTTTTATCATGTTGATACACCCTCGTGCATATTACCATTTTTTGGTTTATATTGATAACATCTTACTAACTAGAAGTTCGATTATATTTAGCAATAGTTTCATTCAAAGTCTACTTGAATTCTTTCCTTTCAAAATTTTAGGAATGTTCATTAGTTATCGAGTTTACAGGTTGAGCGCAGATCAACATGGAACTTTCTTCCCCAGAAAAAGTACATTGTTGATATCTTGCACAAAACCAACATGTTAGGTACTAAGGTCCGCACATATTATAGTTGATTCAAAAATGAGTAAAATCTGATGGGACACCTTTAGGAGATCCACATCATATAGATATTTTTTTAGTGACTCCAATATGTCACCTGGAGAAAACCTAAGATAAACTAACCAGTTAACCAAGTTTGTTAACATTTGGAAATACTAACTAATGTCCATTTGGAAGCTTAAATATCCCTACAGATTAAGGTATTGTTCTTAAGAATGATTGTTTTTAGTTGATTCCTTTTTTGACGCCGATTAGGCAGGTAAACCAGATTTCTAGAGATCCACCAGTGGATTTATATTAGAGAAATGCTCAGTCAAACTCGTAGTTTTGCTATCTCAATATTGTTGTTAATATTAGATGCACAAAAAAATATCTTAGTTTCTAGTCTACTAAAGTCAACTCTCGGACTAGGATTACAATATAGTAATTGAGTATCAGATATCACTGAATAACCCTCGAAGATTGAATACTGAAGATTAAACGACCAAGAGGTATGTGAAAACTGACCTATCTTACTTACTCACAACATTTACTATTATATCTTATGAGATTATGTCGTATGATTTTAGTAGATTTCATATTGCAAAGAAGAAATTTTGAGTCAAGATTGTCTTGATAAATCTCTCGAAATATGATTCAGCACCGAATATTCTTAGATCAACAATCTTGGTTAAGAAAAATTTATTGTTCATAAACTATTTTTTGTTTCAAGTTGTCATTTGGAAATTTCCCTAGCCATGATATTTATTGTCCATGGATATTGGAAATGTTTCAAATCCTTTTTAAAAAAGTTTTTCAGAACATCTAAATTCCGCGAATAGAATAGGTACGCATACTTGGTACATGTACCATATTGATCTGAGTTCGGCAATGTAGGGGAGGTACCCCAATCCCAGTACGCGTACTTATGGGATCTGACTTTGCGAACCGGCTAAGGTACACATACACCGTACGCGTACCCCTGGAGCATAAGCTCGTAAACTATTCATAGGTATGCATACCCCGTACACATACCTACCCTCTTCTGATTTAAGCGGAAGCTCACAAACCTTTTTACAAGCATGTTCAACTTTGCTACAACTCTCACATACACTTTAAAAATAACCTTTTTCACAAAATCTCTTGAGCTTGTGGATCATGGTTTAAGTCTTGAGTGTTATTGAACACCACTTATGCTTGAAAGTTTGATAGGTATACTTGCCAACATGAACTATCATTGTGCATGATTCCATAATCACATACCATAATGCATATTCTTTGTGTAATTTCAAGGAAGACATCTCACATGTTTACATGGATTCCTAATAAGAATTTCATCTAAATTGAAAAAGTTTTTGCTTGAATTCTAAGCAACCCTAGCTTGAATTCAAAGCTACATGGAGCCTCAAAAATCTATAAATAAAGAGGCTCTTGCAACATAATTTCTTAATTCTTGACACTCTTGTATCCTATTTTCTAGCTAGAGTCGTCCCCTATAACCTAGGTTCTTCATAGAATTATTAGCAACTTTTAAGCTGTAAAGGACGTCATCTAAGGGAATTAAGTGCTTAAAATCTTGCGAGGTTCAAGAGACGTAAGAAACATTACCATAGCTAAATTTCTTGGAGGTTAATTCGGTCTCAACTACATTCCAGTCCGAAATATGATAGTAGGCTAGTTCTATAATGTTTAATATAGTATGGCGTTCAAAGCAGAACGAGGTCCCATGGTTTTTCTGCAGGTGCAGTTTTCATCGTTAACAAAATTTCGGGTGTCTTGTGTTTTTCCTTTTTCGCATTATATTGTTTTATCTTTATAATAGGAATAACACAAGTAGTACGTAATCAATCTAAATAGTTTAAGTTCTTATTAATTGAGATAAAAAACAAGACTTGTTGAGTTCGTATCCTAAAAGATAAATTGCAAGTTTCATACTTGTTAGAATTTGAATCTTCTTGATTTGGATACGACTAGATCGATCCTAGACATATCATCCAAGAACTCTTCTACACAATCAGGTTCACTAAATTTTAGTCTAAACAAATTGATTGTGGAAGAGAAAAGATAAAAAATCTAAATACATATAGTTCAAGGGTCTTTGCTTTAGACCTACTTGCAATTGCATTGAGTGTTGTCGATACAAGTTGCCGAACGAAGAAATTGATAATGTACTTGGTACCCTTTCATTTTCAATTTTGTATACTTTTTGGTTTAATTACTTGGTTTTCTAAGAACATGTCACAATTGAAAAATCAGTATAGAAGCACAGTACAAATTTTTACACCCTGCTCACCACCTGTATGAAAATTACTCAAGTTAATAATTGTACCGTTATGCCGATAAATAAACATGGGAAAAAGGTGCGACAGTACTCTTGCCGAGTCCTGCAGGTCGTACGTTTAAGAAAACATTTTCTTGTGCTACCATAAATCTCCCCCCTTTTAATGCAAGCAACATTATCGGAATTGACCGTTGGATTATCCAATTCTGAAATACAGTCGTCAAATTTACCATCCCCTACAATTCCGCTGGAAAAAAAATCCGTGTGAACAATTGATTTCGGCCGTTGGATTGCCTTGATTCCAGCCGCACGATATCAGTCTTACAGAAAAACCCTTAGTCTTCAACAAAATTACAAAACTAGCCTATTAAAAATTTATCCATGGCTGCCACTCTTTCCCCTACTGTTTGATGACATGTTATAAATTTTTTTTTTGAAGCATGCGTAATATTAAAAGGAATTAGATTACAATTTGGCGTGAGTATATGGTACCCACAGAGTCTTGAAATAAAATGTGACTAATAAAAGAAGGGATTGTCTGGTCCTATATTTTAGTTGAAGAATCTCCTGTTTGGCTTCCATCTGCTGCATGATTGGCCATTCCGTCGGCTGCTTGATTTCCTTACTTGTAGTTGTGTTGAATAGCAGCTTGCAGGATCTGTCAGAGTCTACTTTTTATTTCTTTAATCATTCCTTATATTTGCCAAGGTGGAGGGGTAGAGGAAGTTATGAAGCACAGAAGGTTTTCTGAATGCTACAAAATTATAATGCATTTTGTTCGGTCTGCCATTGTTTTGCAAAAGTAGGAAATACAAATGAAAAGATTAGCAAAAAGAAGAAAAAAATAAATAATTAGAGTTTGCCGACGTGTAACGCGTGTGCACTTCACTTGTGGTTATTAAAGCCCACTACAACACTTGTGATTATTAAAGGCCATTACAAGTAAGAAAGGCTTTAATAAGACCATTCAAAGACGACGACATTTATGCTTTTGCTTTGTGAAAACTACACACAGACCCATTTTTCTGATTTTTTCCACCGTGAAACCCACGGACAGAAATCTTCACGCGCGCACCCAGTTTTTGAGATAAAATTTCTACGAAACCCATATTTTCTAAAATTCTGATTACATTTTTTTCTTCCATTATAAACACTCTCAGTTCCTTGTTCTTTCTCAAAAAGGCGATAATGATCTTAAGTTTCTTTCTCTTTCTCTAGGGTTCGATCTGAAATCAAGACAGAGGAGAGGAGGCTATGAGAATTTAGAAAAAAAAAAAAAAAGAGAATCAGTGGACGAATTATTGTTGTTGTATGAGGTTCAGAGATGATGGAGTTATTGAAGACGTCAGTTCACAGAAGTCAATCTCAGAGATGATGAAGAGGGAAGAAATAGGGTTTTCTACGGTTGTTTGAAGATTAAAGGAAGAAGAAATTGGGTTTCTGTTGATGTATATCATGGACTGGTGCTGGTAATCTATATATTGATGTGAACTGGGGTTTATCACCAGCTGTGCTAATGCTGGAGTTTAGGAGCATCTCTCGGTACTCGATTGGGAAAGAATGGCAGGAAACTTTTCTAAGCAGTGGGTATTCTTTCGTACATATATAATGGCGTTTGTGATAGTGAACGGTGGTCTTTGGGGAGCTTGGACGTGACTGAGATAATTTGTGTGATTGTATAGAGAGATTGGACAGAGAGAAGATAGAAAATGAAGTTTGTGGTCTCTCTAGTTGCCTACAACAACAACATCAGCTTGAGAGTTCTATTGTATTCAAAGGAGGGAGTGAATGTATTACTGTTTAGATGATGCAATACTTATTAATAGACAAGTGGATGTTGAAGTGGCTGGAGAATTTTTCCGCTGGTTGGAGAATTTGTATATATTACTTGGATGACAGATTGAAGATACAAAGAATCAGAGAAACCAGACACAGTGTCAGTGAATCCCACCAAGTTCCCTCTCTTATCCTAGCACTAGCAAAACAAAGTGGTAACCAGACTCATCAGTCATCACTATGCTTTGGAGTTGTGGGAGCAATAAAGAACCTAATAGTACTAGTGTTACAAGTGGTGCAGATTCCATCTCTTCCTTTCGAGATATGATGGACCTTTCCTACACAACTCAAATGTTAATTAGTCCACAGTTTAAGCTGCATGGTTCGCCATACTTAGCCTGCTGATTCTATGCTAGTCAAAGAGACATTTGTTATATATATATATATTTATATATGCAATGGTTGTGTTTTGATGGAGTTGGTGGAATATGTGAAGCAATAGAAGATGGCAGAACTGGTGCAGTTCAGTGGTGTTGTTGTTGTAGCTGGGAAAGTGGTGACAGAGATGGTTGATGTTAAGTCTTGCAGTCCAATGCAAGATTTGTTGTCTACAAAATTTGTTGCATAACTTGTTATGCTGCCCGGAAAATGGTTGCATAACACGTTATGCAACTATTATTGTAGGTGCATGACAAGTTATGCAACCTTTTTTTGTTTGCATAACTTGTTATGCAGTACAGAGAATGGTTGCATAACACGTTATGCAGCTACTTTTTGTTAGTAATGAAACCAACAACAAAAAAAATGCTGCATAACACGTTATGCACCTATAATAATATATGCATAACATGTTATGCAATCAAGAAAATGGATGCATAACATGTTATGCATCCGAAAATATGACTGTATAATGCGTTATGCATCGAGAAAATTGCTGCACAATCTTTTATGCATCGAGAAAATAGATGCATAACCTGATATGCATCCGTAAATATGGATGCATACTGCATTATGCATCAATTTTTTTATGTACACACTAAAATCAACCAAAACAATGGTTACATAACTTGTTATGGATGCATAACTTTGTTATCCAAATGTATAATTTGTTATGCAGTGGAGAAAATGGTTGCATAATTCGTTATGCGTCTGCAGAATGTGTTATGCATCGTTTTTGGTGACTGCATAATGGTTATGTATGAAGTTTTCGAAAATTTTCCCTAAAATGAGGGTCACCTCCGATTTTTTCGTGAAAAACTAAAATTTGATATTCTTGTTTGTACTCGTTGTGTAGCTCTTTTAAAAAGATTTCCAACGATATAAAATTTGTAAAATTCTAAGGCGCGGATTTTTAGATATGTTATGTCCAATTTGCGCTTCCAATTATACCCCTGAAAAATTAGGGTGCATAACGAGTTATGCCTGAAAAGATAGTATGCATAACGAGTTATGTATTGATTCATTAATAATTTCATATAATTATGGGTGTCACCGTACCAAAAATTAATTGTGGGCTTGACAATGAGAATATTATTTTTTTTGGGTCTCCCCCTAATTTTCCCTTTTGCTTTAGTAAGTAGCAAAATCATATTTCATCCGCGAGTGTGTATTGGCTCCAACACCTGGTTTCAAGAACTTCCAAGTTTGCATTTTAATATGCTTAGTTTTGCAAGAACAAGAATGGTAAGTGAAGCTCCCTAGCTAGGTGTTGCTATAATAATAACCAGTATTGAACTGATGCTTTGCTAAGCTCAAGTTGCTGTCTTTCTAGTCATGTCTTGTAGTCTTTGTAACTGTAGTAATATACTTTCAGGTTTTGTAAAAGAAATATAGATTGAGATGGTGGTTAACTTCGGTTATTTCCGGAAAAAAAACAGACAACAAATTTACATAAACTCAAATCAGCTTGCATATCCCAAACAAAAATGAAACCAAAGACAAGGCCGAGACAACAAATATTGCAGGAATTAGACTAATCTTAACTATTCGTATGGATGCGCGTGGAATAGAGTTCAGATAGCTGATGAGAGGTAGGCATGGGGAGCTATGGAGGCTGTCAGGTGGGCACAAGAACTTAACCGTAGAAGGAGACAGCCTAATTGTAATAATAAACATATCAAAGTCATCATTTTCTTAGTAGTTGAAACAGCAAGCAGCATCTAACACCCCATTAGGGCTTTGAGTAACAGATGACACCGAGGAACTTTCATTCTGTAAAAACCCATATCCTACGGGCACTTCTTGGATCATCTTAAGACACATTATCAATTTTTCCTGCAGAGAACATAAAAATCAAAAAAATTGTTCCCTAAAATTCACAAGTTTGGTCATATGTTTCTGTTTTTTCCAAGGAAGAAATTTTCAAGATTTTTGGGTTTTTACATGTTGAATGAAACAAGATATAGCTGATGCATAGTCCACTGCCAGGGTTCCTCCAGATGACACATAGATTGCTATAGCTGCAGCAATTTCCGAAGGCTTAAAGTTCAAGAATTCCGTTCCTGAAATCATTTCCAACGCATTATGAGAACCTTCTATTTTTCATTGATAAACTTGTTTTACTTTTAACAAGAGACAACATACCTCTGATTGAGCTTAAAATAAGTTGAACCGATGTCCAAATCATAATTCTGGAAGGCTTATGCCCGTTGATCTTTATAAGGAAGTAGTCTATGAATGAGAAAGGTGTCACTGCTATCATTCTCCAGTTCAATGTGCTCAATACTAAAAGCTCCATTCTTTTTATTGTTGTCGCTTCAAATGTGAATTTTGGTTCACAAACCTGTACCGCGTTTTCATCAAAATTAGCATTCAAGTTATATGCAAGAGAAAGTTGCTAGAGACATGGAGTCAATTAATTTTAACAAAATTGGTTAAAAAGACCAAAATCAATAATTTATGGGTGAAAAAGACATCTAGATTTTGATACTGTTTTAAATGGACAAAAATATAAAAATAGTCAGGATGTAACCAGTTTCATCCTACCCATTTTCAAGTATTTTTTCTTATTTTTAATTTATATCAGGATGCATCCAGTTTTATCCTCGCTATTTTTTAAGTTTAAGCCAGGATGAACCTAGTTTCATCCTTGCTATTTTTTTTTTTCATTTTCACCCATACTAATTTTTACTCGTCAAAAATATTTGGACAAATGATCAATTTTAATTGACTCCTAACCTGTAGATACAAAGATGAGGGGCGTCGCGTTTCCTCCACTTTAGCAGCTAGAGACAAACAGGTCACAGCTAACAACTGCATCACCCATGGATGTGCCTGCATATTCATCACCATAACTAAACAGTTGGTTGAGATGTCCCCTTGGAGCTAGCTAGTACATAAACCAGTCCATATGTCCAAGAAGCCATAACTAAAGACAGACACCATGAAATATGAAACTATTGAATGAACATTTAAAGTACAAGTACAATTAGTAAGGCAGAATGTGCTCACAGGAAGTTCATTGACGGAGACGAATCGATCCAAATAATTTGCAGATAAGTAGGCAGTCAACGGTCCAAAGTCGTAGTAGTCAATAACCTGTTGTTAAACCCCAAAACATCATCATTTTTATTAGTTGAAACTTGAAACTGAAACTTTTAATCTTTATTTCCTACTCGTGGCTGCAATTTTCTATGCATAAAATTTAAATTCCAAAAACTTTTGCACAACACAGGAGAAATAAGAACAAACTAAGTTGGGTTTCAGCATTATCCGGTAGAGCGACAGGATTAGATTTTAAACATGCAAAACTTATAAGTAGATAATAAAACCTCTCACCGGCTTATTTATAACGTACCTTGGCTATCCAGTCAATAGAATCTCTCCTGTGTGTGGGATCCAAGTCCCCGTTCTGTAATCTCATAAGGTAATCTTCTCTTGGCAAGTGCATGTTTTCCCTCTCAAACAACATAGCCACTTCTTCGTCGTCAATATAACAACTCCGAAATGAGAACTCATCCTCATCAACTAACAAATCATGACCACCATGAGAAAGACTATTGCTTTGTTCTTGCTGTTCTACTTCTTCGTTCTCGCCAGAAAGATTGTTGTTGTTCACGAGGGCCATGGACTTCAATGTTTAGTTTACTGTAGAGTTTTTGTGTATGAACAGTTCAACTACTGATTCTCCAAGACGAAAAAAAGAGCTTTTGTAAGCAAGGGAACGAAAAACACAAGACAACAGGAGACAGATTCGGGGAAATGATTAACGAAGCTTAAATAATACTAAAACTCTCGCACGGGTGAAGCTAAGAGACAAGAAGATCCATGGATTTCTCAAAAGCTTAGATTATAGTAGATGACAACTTGGCCTTGAGATCTGAATTCTGAACGCAA
Organism: Papaver bracteatum; assembly: GCA_023529315.1. Classification (NCBI taxonomy): domain Eukaryota; kingdom Viridiplantae; phylum Streptophyta; class Magnoliopsida; order Ranunculales; family Papaveraceae; genus Papaver; species Papaver bracteatum. The sequence continues at coordinate 2,822,801 of JAJJWX010000742.1, forward strand.
GTTGACAGTCACATACTTTATAATGTGACGTAATCTGAACTGCCATCAAGGTATGAAAACACGACGTCTGGAAAATTCCGCGCAGTACAACCAAATGTGCGAAAAACGTGTCCCGCAGCCTGCATCCTCGAAGTTTGAAACTAACTACAGTAAGTCTACGGAGACTGATAGTATAATTAAAGATTTTCTTAGTACTGCAGGGGCAAAAAAATCGGTGGCCATGTTAGATGTCCCGGCTTTAGCATTTTTGGTTAAAAAATGCAGCTCGGGGACATTTTGCTGCAACTGTTTTTGGTACGTCCTTGATAAGGGGATTTGATAAGACGATGGTACGGTACCTCAACACAGCAATGACTTTGATTATAGGTACTGAAACATCAAATATGCAAAACAGGATTTCCAACCGACAGAAGTAATTTTTAGTACGATTATTTCCACTTGCATTATGCCAAAGCTGTTCTGAAATATTTCATGGGTTTTAGAAATTTAGAAATTAGTCCAAAGCTGCAATAGAAACAAGAAGATCCATAGATTCCTCAGAAATTTAGATTTTAAGATGAAAACAAAAAGTGGCTTGCCTTGAGATGTGAGTTCCGAATGGATAAGTTGACAGTCACGTAGTGCTTAAAATTTGGCTTCATATATAAACCATCATCAACCCACATGACATCACCAAGAATATACGCTACAGCGGAGCATCCTTAATATGGGGATCTAGACAGGATGCAGCAGTACCCGAGCTGTGCATATTGTGAAACTAGAAAATACAGAAGCGCGCACAAAGTAAAGGGGAAGAAGAGAGAAAGAGATCTAGACAAGATGCATCTGTATATAAGGCTAGACACAAGGGCATCACAATAATAAATGAGATTTACCCTAAATATTTTTAACATAATTATACGTTTATAACACTCCCCCTGATGACATTGTATCTAAGCTAATTGCCTCGTTAAATTTTTTAACCCCCTTTTAGAATACTCTCCTGCTTATATATGGCTTTACATAGTGGATGACAACCTTCATTCTTTTTAGATTTACTTGTCGTTTCACTCGAAAATGACTTCCATACTGCCAAAAGGTCATGTAGATGGGGAAAAACGATTCGCTGATTTTTTAGGGAATTGAGGAGACGACGGTGCGAACGAGACTCCTCAACCGAGCGAACTTCTTAACCTCAAACAGATGCACTGCACGGGAGTGCTTTGAGTTCGAGAGATCAATCTGTAGGGCTCCGGCCTTTACCAAGTCAATGGCCGTTCCAGAGTCAATTCGGACACAAAGAGGGAGATGGGTTGATATGTAGGAAGGAAGCTGAGAATTGTGGGATTAACGATGATCAATGATTGTAGATGTGTTGAAGGTTTCTGCAAGTGTGTAAATAAGTTTCGAATGATTGAGAGAGTGTTGCGTACACGATGATTCTTGGTTAGACGATGAATTATCTGTTCAATATCTCGTGGATTTTCTGTGTCTTGTTTTTCAGTTGTCCCAATCATGGATTCGAGGACTTGTTTATATTGTCAGATTAGTGAACACATTGATCCTTGTAAGTGTGACGGTTTCTTGAGTGAAAGAGTGGGAAAGTGGGAGATCGTGGTAAAGTTAGTTCCATGTCGTGTGGAGACTGGTTGATCGCTCACCCACTACTTTGCTAACTCCTTCAACCATTTGAACGACTTACTCACATTTCTCGTCGTGGATGAACACATGTGCCGTAGGCCGCCAGACCAAAACCCTAAGTGATATCCCCCCATTTGTGACGTGATTGATGTCTCACGAATCATGGAGTCTGCAAGGAAGACGTGTATTTAGTTAGTCAGGTGTTGACGGATTAGACAATGAGTCTAGGTTTTGTTAAATTGAGCCGAAGGCTCAATGATTCATGAATGTTAATATTGCTCGTCTGAGCAAATATTGTAAATTCGTTGAGTTGTTGAATATTGAGTTGCGATCAATATTCGAGTTGCCTAATTGGGCGAGTTACTGAATATTGATAAATTACTGAATATTGATAGTTGGATTAGTATTTGAGCAACTGAGCAAGTTTTGCTCAATTAGACGAATTACTGATAGATTACTGAATATTGATAGTTGGATCAATATTCGAGCAACTGAGCAAGTATTGCTCGATTCGACGAATTATTTATTGATGACGTGACCCAATAAATATTAAATATTGGTAAATTACTGAATATTATATAATTAATCCCGATGTTGATTGTTGGATCAACATAAATTTATTAGTGTCTTGAACTTTCTCAAAATGATGATTTGTGGAGCGTTTGTTCGAAACCCTAATTTTTGAGCAATTGTTCGTCAATTGATGAATTGCCGAAAATAGGTCATGAGTGAGGGAGGGACCAACCACATAATATGTTGGACGACCATGTGGTTCCCGAGTTCTTGAGTGAGCATGTACCAGGGCCCTTGGTTGACCAGCTGGTGAAAGAATGATGACAAAATGCCGGTTTCATCATTTATTAAAATAGTGCCCGTCTGAGCATTAGATAATAAAACCTAATTTAAGGAGAAGTTAGGGACCGACCGAGAAGGCATGAAACCGGCCCTTGGTGGTCATGTGACCAGGTGATGGTCGATTGAGCAAATTACAAGTTGGTTGGAAAGAGTTTGGACCCAATATGAGCGATTGAGCAAATTAGGTTAAAATTATAAAGATGTGTGGGACCGGATTTGTGTATGCCTTAGGGTCGGCCTTGGTCGGTCAAGGAAGCATGCCCGTGTCAACATAATATCTGTATCTCAGTCCTGAGAGTTTTGGCATTTTCTGATGTGCGTTTGAGCAATATCTTGGATTATCAATAGAGTTCGATCTTTGACTGAAATTCTTGATTTTGCTCGAATGAGCAAGTAGAACTTTCCTCGTTTGATCAAAATTTGAAAAATATTAATAATAATAAAATATTTTATTACTTGGCGTGAGTAACCTAGTCGGCCGTATGACCATGTTGACTTTTTGGCTTTTTCATGATTTGAGCAATTTTTGAGAAAATATGAAGAAACCATGATTTTTGCTCAAACGGGGGAGTTTCAAGAGATGTGGAAATAATAATAAAATAAGGGTTTGAATAGTGTGGGACCGGCCACTGCCGGCCGGCTAGGATCCCGATCCCGTGACACTTTCCCTAATTTTATATTATTTTTCATGATACGGAGGAAATTTCATGAAACCAAAGAATTTTGTTGAAACTATGAAATTTCCATGAGATAAGAGAAATAATAATTATGAAAGACTAGGGATTGTAATTTGTGCGACCGGCCATGGCTAGGGCATGGCCGGTCGGCTAGGTAGCCCGGTCCCACAACACCTTTCCCGATTTTATTATTTTTTATGAATCTGTGAAAATATGGAGAAACCGTGAGTTTTTCTCAAACAAGGAAAGTTTCTTGAATGAAGGAGTTTTCATGAGTTCATGAAAATAAATAAAATAAAGGAAGAGGGCGTGGGGGACCACCCACGGCAGCATGGCCGGCCGGCCGGTGGTCTCGGTCCCTATGCGCCTTTTTTTTTATTATTATTATTTTCTCTCTCCTATTTTGTGTAGGATTCCTCGTTTGTCCATATTTTCGAATGCTCGTTCGTGCATCATTGTTGAGTACACTTGCACCATTTTATGGGGCTTAATCACTGATAGTCCAGGTGCCCGATTGTTGAGTATTTATTACTAATTCATGAATTTCAGTGGAGAATCATTCATGGAACCGAGTAATAAAGGTGAGTAGTTATTTATTATCAATCCACAGGATTAGCCGTGAATTCGACCATGGATTCAGAATAATAAAATGAGCATTACCATATCAATCCACAGGATTAGACGTGAATTCGACCATGGATTCAGAATAATAAAATGAGCATTACCATTCCATGGGATCCTGGATTCGACTATAGAATCAGAGTAATTAACTATTACCATTCCATGAGATCAGCCGTGGATTCGATCATGAAATCAGAGTAATAAATTAACTATTACCATTCCATGATCAGCCGTGGATTCGACCATGAAATCGGAGCAATGAGATAAAATAGATTATTTTCTAGGAATTCAGTGTTGAATGTCACGGTAGAATTAATCTATTGCAGAAGGGATATTAGCTAGTTAAAGCATCATACCCGTTCTGAAAGGTGCATAGTCAGGAAACAGCGAGTATTGCCGAAGTCCTGAAGGCATTTTGCTCTCAATCTTACGGAGAATCGCCTGGATCTATACACGGTCTCTCTACATAGTCAGGGAATAGTGAGTGTAACGGTTTTCCTAAAGGCGATATTGATCTCAATCTTACGGGGAACCGCCCAATCGTTCTTCTATGTAGAGGTGGGTCTCTCTCATGTAGTCAGGGAACAGTGAGTATCACCGACGTCCTGAAGGCGTTATTGCTCTCAATCTTACAGAGAACCGCCCAATTATGTTATTCTACATAGAGGTCACGATGAAATGCGTGGCACCGTACGCTCAGCTAGTGGAGGCCTTTCAGGAAACATACTCATCATGGCTTCGTAAAATATGAATTTTCACATGACTGAAACCGTATCAGAAACATGCGGTATCATGATTTTACGGTTTTGACCTTTGTTGAAAATCCACCATTAACAGGTCCATAACCCAATTTCCTCGTTACTTCGTGCTAGACATCCTGGGATAGAACTTTACTTTACTCACTCGTTGGGACAGGTGTTGAGATACCTATTTTTGAGAAATGAAAAACGACCGTTCCTTAAAATCTATTTGAAAATTTTCCATCCTACAATTGGAACAGTATTTCAGGGAAGATTATGATTGATGTTATGTCGTAACGGGAAAATATGGGAACAAAATAACATGTTTCAACGCAACTCACTATTGAAAAGTGATCATTTTTCTTTTTTTTAAAGGGAATTCGCAAACAATGACTTTCATAACTATCAAATCAATTCACAGTAAGAAAATTGTCAGCTTTCATATGGAAATCACGAAAGACCTCATAAGTTTTTGTTGTTATGGCAGCCTGGAAGGTATCTATTTTGCAACAAAAATAATAATAAACAAACATTGAATTTGTTAGAGAAACTCTTTAAGAAGAAATATCCTTCTGTTAATTTTCTCAAGGTTTCCAATCTCAAGATAGTTGTTAATTTTAGATGCACAAAATGATATATTAGTTTCTAGTCTACTAAAGTCAAGTCTCGGACTAGGATTATATTATGGTATTTGAGTATTAGATATCATTGAATAACTCTCGAAGATTGAAGACTGGAGAACAAAGGAAGACATTTAATAGATCGTCATCAACAAAGAGGTATGTGAAGACTGACCTATTCTATTTACTCACGGCATCTACCATTATATCTTATGAGATTATTTCATATAATTTTAGTAAATTTAATTTTGCAAAAAAAGAAATTTCGAGTCAAGATTGTCTAGATAAATATCTCGAAATATGATTCAAGCAATTGATATTCTTAGATCCTTAACAATTTTAGTTAATAACAATTTATTGTTTATAATTTTTTTTTTCTTTCAAGTTGTCATTTGGAAATCGCCAAGCAATGATATTTATTATCTATGGCTATTGGGAATGTTCCAAATCATTTTTAAGAGAGTTTTTCAGAACATCTGAATTTTGCGCATACCTGGTACGTGTACCATATTGATATGAGGTCGGGAATGTAGGGGAGGTACCTAATCCCAGTACGGTTACCCCTGGGTTCTGATTTCGTGAAATGGCTAAGGTACACATACCCTATACAGTACCCCTGGAGCCTGAGCTCATAAACTATCCATAGGTATGCATACCCTGTACGCATACCTACCCACTTCTGATTTGAGAAGAATCTCACGAACTCTTTTACAAGCATGTTTAGCTTTGCTATAACTCTCGTAGACAATTCTAAGACAACCTTTTCACAAAACCTCTTGAGTTTATGGATCATAGTTTATGTCTTGAGTGTTATTGAACACTACTTATGCTTGTAAGTTCGATAGACATACTTGCCAACATGAACTATCATTGTGCACGGTTCCATAGTCTTGTACCATAATGCATATTCTTCTATTTAATTTCAAGGAAGACGTCTCACATATTTACATGGATTCCTAATAAGAATTTCATCCAAACTGAGAAAGTGTTTGCTTGAATTCCAAGCAACCCTAGCTTGAATTCAAAGCTACATGGAGCCTTGAAATCTATAAATAGAGAGACTCTTGCAACATGATTTCTTAATTCCTGACACTCTTGTGTCCTAGTTGCTATCTAGAGTCGTCCTCTATAACCTAGATTCTTCATAGAATTGTTAGCAACTCTTAAGCTGTAAAACACGTCATCTAAGGGAATTAAGTGCGTAAAATCTTCCGAGGTTCAAGAGACATAAAGAACATTACTATAGCTGAATTGCTTGGAGGGTTAATTCAGTCTCAACTACATTCCGGTACGAAGTCCAATAATACGCTACTTCTGTGACGGTTTAATACAATATAGTGTTCAAAAATAAACGACGTCCCGTGGTTTTTTTGCAGGTGTAGTTTTCCTCGTTAACAAAATTTCGGGTGTCTTGTGTTTTTCCTTTTCCACATTATATTATTTTATCATTATATAATAGGATTGAGATAAAAAAACAAGATTTGTTCTTGTTGAGTTTGTATCCTGAAAGATAGATTGTAAGTTTCATACTTGTTAGAATTTGAATCTTCTTGATTTGGATACGAATAGACCGATCTTGGAAAGATCGTCCAACAATTCTTCTACACGATCAGGTTCACGGACTTTTAGTCTAAACATATTGATTGTGGATGAGAAAAGAGAAAAACTCTAAATACATATTGTTCAAGGATCTTTGCTTTAGACCTACTTGCAATTGTATTGGGTGTTGTCGATAAAGGTTGCCCAACGAAAAAAAATCCGCAATGTACTTGTACCCTCTCATTTTCAATTTTGTATACTTTGTGGTTTTCTAAGAACATGTCACAGTTGCAAAATCAATACAAAAGAGACTACAATTTTTTTGACCCTGCTCACCACCTATATCAAAATTACTCAAGTTATACCGTTATGCTGATAACGGTAAAAGCCAAAAAGGTGCGACCCGACTCTTGCCGAGTCCTGCAGGTCGTAGGTTTAGGCAAACATTTTCTTGTGCTGCCTATAAATGGTTATTAAAGCCCATTACAAGCAAGAAAGGCTTTAATAAGCCCATTCAAAGACGACAACATATCTGCTGAGCTGCTGGATCTTTGTTCTCTACAAAGAAGCACGTAGCAGAAGCATATTTCATCCGTGAGTGTGTATTGGCATTTGGCTCCAACACTTGGTTTCAAGAACTTCCAAGTTTGCATTATGATATGCTTGTTCTGCAAGAACAAGAATACAGAAGCTCCCTAACTAGATCTTGTCTTGCTATAATAATAACCAGTATTGAACTGCTGCTTTACTAAGCTGCTCTCTTTTTAGTCATGTCTTTTGTAATTCTAATAAGTATACTATCAGGTCTTGTTAAAGCAATATAGATTGAGACGGTGGTTAACTTCGGACATTTCCAAAAAAACAACACTTTACATAAACTCAAATCAGCTTGCATATCCCAAACAAAAATGAAACCAAAGACAGGGCCAAGACGATAAATATTGCAGGAATTGGACTAATCTTAAGGATTCTTATTATGGCGTTTCCAGGAGACACAGCTGATGCGCGTGGAATAAAGCTCAGGCGGTGTAGGCATGGGGAGCTATGGAGGCTGCCAGGTGGGCACGAGAACTGAACTATAGAAGGAGATAAATGTAATAAAGAAAATATCAAAAGTCATCATTTTCTTAGTAGTTAAAACTGCAAGCAGCATCTAACACCCCATTAGGGCTTCGAGTAACCGATGACAGCGAGGAACTTTCATTCTGTAAAAACCCATATCCTACGGGCACTTCTTGGATCATCTTAAGACACTTTAACAATTTTTCCTGCAGAGAACATAAAAAAAAAAAATCAAAAAAATTGTTCCCCAAAATTCACGAGTTTGGTCATCTTTTTTACTAACGAAAAATGTTCAAGATTTTTTTGCTTCTTACATGTTGAACGAAACAAGATATAGTTGATGCATAATCCACTGCCAGTGTTCCTCCAGATGATACATAGATTGCTATAGCTGCAGCAATTTCCGATGGCTTAAAGTTCAAGAATTCCGTTCCTGAAATCATTTCCAACGCATTATCAAACCGGCTCTATTTCATTGATTAAACTTGTTTTACTTTTGACAAGAGATAACATTACATACCTCTAATTGAGCTTAAAATAAGTTGAACCGATGTTGAGATCAATGTTCTGGAAGGCTTATGCCCGTTGATCTTTATGAGGAAGTATGCAATGAATGAGAAAGGCGTCACTGATACCATTCTCCAGTTCAATGTGCTCAACACTAAAAGCTCCATTCTTTTTATTGTTGTCACTTGAAATGTGAATTTTGGTTCACAAACCTGTGCCGCCCATTTTCATCAAAATTAGGATTCAGGTATGTACAAGAGAAATATGTTGCTAGAGACAGGAAAAAATATGTTCTGGAGTCGAATAATCTTTTGATTCCTAACCTGTAGATACAAAGATGGGGGGCGTCGCGTTTCCTCCGCTTTAGCAGCTAGAGACAAGCAGGTCACAGCTAACAACTGCATCACCCATGGATCTGCCTGCACCATTTCTAGACAACTAATTGAAATGTCCCCTTAGAGCTAGCTAGTACATGATGAGAACATAAAACCAGTCCATATGGCCAAGATGGCACTGATACTGTTATGTTCTCTAAAGATTGACACTGTGAAATGTGAAAATATTGAATGAACATAATTAAAGTACAATTAGTAAGAGATGATGTGCTCACGGGAAGTTGATTGACGGAGACGAATCGATCCAAATAATTTGCAGATAAACAGGCAGTCAATGGTCCAAAGTCGTAGTAGTCAATAACCTGTTGTTAAACCCCAAAACATCATCATTTTTATTATTTACTAAAAAACAGAATACTGAAACTTTTATTGATTTCCTACTCGTGGATGTAATTTTCTATGCATAAGATTTAAATTCCAAGATTATTGCAGCAAGAACAAACTAAGTTGAGTTTCAACATTATCTGATAGTTGTGAAAAAGGAGGGGATTAGATCTTAAACATGCAAAACTTATTAGATAACTGACATTGGCACAAAATGTTGTTGAAGCTAGTGTAAAACTGGTCTGAACATTTAGATGTGCTAACTGCTAATATGGTAAAAGAACCTCTCACAAAATGTTCATATATAACGTACCTTGGCTATCCAGTCAATGGAATCCCTCCTGTGTGCGGGATCCAAGTTCCCGTTCTGTAATCTCATAAGGTAATCTTCTCTTGGCAAGTGCATGTTTTCCCTCTCAAATAACATAGCCACTTCTTCGTCGTCAATATAACAACTCCGAAACGAGAACTCCTCATCATCATCTAACAAATCATGACCACCATGAGAAAAACTACTGCTTTGATCGTGCTGTTCTACTTCTTCGTGCTCACCACAAAGATCGTTGTTGTTCATGAGGGCCATGGAGTTTCAATGTTTAGTTACTATATAGAGTTTTTGGGTATGAACAGTTCAACTACTGATTCTCCAAGAGGCGAAGAAGAGCTTTTGTAAGGGAACGAAAACACAAGACAAGAGGAGACATAGATTCAGGGAAATGATTAATGAAGCTTAAATAATAAATAATAAGACTCTTGCACGGGTGAAGCTACAAAACAAGAAGATCCATGGATTTCTCAAAAGTTGAGATTTATTAGTAGAAGGCAACAAAAATGGCAATGCGCCTTGAGATCTGAATTCGGAATGCAAGTTGACAGTCGTATATAGTTTATAATCTGACGTAAACTGAACTGCCAATGCCAACAAGGTACGACAACACGACGATTGGATAATTCCCCCACAGTACTGTACTACGGAGATTCATCGCTGCAAGTCTACGGAGACTGCCATAATTAATGATTTTCATCGGATTGCAGGCCGAGATTCTTAGTATGCAGACAAGAAATAAAAAAAGTACTTAGATTTTAATAGTGAAAATAGGGCTTTGTGCAGCCAATTGGTGACCAGTGTCTTGCTGCCGCTGTTTTTCTATTCATATTTTCAGTGACCGTCCTTGATTAGGGGATCTTGATTCTTTGCAAGATATATGATGGCAGTCACGGTACACTTGGACAATTTAGAAATCAGTCCAGAGTGCAAGAAAAACAAGAAGATCCATGGATTTCTCAGAAATTTAGATTGTAAGATGGAAACAAACTGGCTTGCCTTGAGATCTGAGTTCCGAATGGATAAGTTGGCAGTCTTAATTTGGCTTCATCTAAAAACCATCGACCCATGTCATCACGAGGAATATACGCTACAGCCTAGAATCCTGAATATGGGGATCTCTACCGGATGAAGTAGTACCAGAGGTCCAGAGCTGAGCAACTTTTATTAAGGGATATTTTGACTTTGGGTCACAATTTTATGACCAGAGTTGCGTTTGGGTCACACCAAAATTTTAATTAGAGTTTGGGTCACGGACCGTCATTCTTAACCATCCAAAAAAGTTAAATAATTCAAATTACACATTTAAATCAAACATATTCTCAATTTTTATTAATCAAAGTTAAAAATTACATACTAGGCAAGCGAGCGACAAGCTGTGCCGCTAGCCCTTTTTGAATAGCAAAACCTATCCTATTAAAAATAAAATCTCGTGAGCCAGGGGTCATTACATTGTCAAGCATGACTTTCTCGGGACCCTCTTGAGTAGTCCAACCGCTTCGAGCCAAATAGCCAAAAGTATCAAAAGCAAAAGGGGACGAAAGCATGCCCATTGTCAACACATGCTTTCTCATGCTTCGATATCTTACCCGAGGCGACCTTTAGCCGCTCGCAGCCGATCGTAAAGGTGCCATGTCCAATTCCTACCAAAGGAGATACCCTTGGTGAGGTCAACACATGTGTGTTTCCCATTAGCCCATCCAAAAATAAGAACATGTTGGTCTTAGTGTCGATCTCCCTTCAAGTGGGTCTGTCAGAAATGCACAGTGCTTCTTTCTTTGCCGAAATGCCGGACCTCCACAAGACATCATACAAAATATCCCTCACATGATCATGTCTATATTTATAAAGGGGGTCTACTTTACAATGAATCGCATGTTCACCATATGAATCCAAGCAACCCGTGATGCAAGCGGGCGGCGAGAGTCGAGAGGGATAAAGCGGGATCATTAATTGTATTTGAGGATAGACCGGTACTCCAAAGGAGACATCTTCTGCCCTAGCCCCTCAATCGGAATAGCCAGAAGAAAATCTTGGGCATGTGATGCTTGCAAACAACCAAAAACCGCTTTCTGTCTCTCCGTTAGCATGTAAACTCTATCAAACATTTAATTTATTTACTGGTTATATCCTCAACTTCGTCCCTTTCCTCAACCTCACCGTTTTCCTCCTCATCCTCGTCCCTTTCCGCCACAGTCCCTTTCCTCCACATGGCTGCTTCTGTTGAGAAACCAGTAGATTCAGGAAGAATTTGCCAAGTTGCAACCTTCTTTTTAACTGACCACACACTGTTTCTAGTCTACCAATTCACCGAGTTATGATGGTCAAAATAATTAAGGACTTGCTTTGAGAAAAACAAACATTTGACTCATAGTCTCTTTTACCTTCATTCTGCTGATTCCCTATGCTAATCTCCTAAAAAGTTCCGCCAGTTAAATGCGATTTTATCCCATAACTTGCATTTCCCATGAGACTTAAATACTAAACCTACCCTATATAGATAGATAGATACACATTGATACCGACCCTTCAAAAACCGGCTTCTCTAGTCTTCTTATTTGGGTTTTATTTGAATCAAGAACAAGCTATGAGTAATTATTTCATAAACAGTTCATCTTCATCATCAAATTATAGTACTAATAATAGAGTACTTGAACTTACTCTTAATGAAATACTTAAGACCATCACAAGAAGATGTAACAGCACGAACTCGGGTCATAGATGAACTTAAGACCATTGTTAATCAATCTGCACTAATTTTTTTGGCTTCATCTTCTTTTGTTGCTAAATTAGGATGCACATGCGCAACAATTCTTGCATTTTTTTTTCTAGGCAAAGATAATAATTCATCTTTATATGTATAGGTGCAACTGTTAATCCATTTGGATCATATGTTTGTAATCTTTACACAAGATGGGGAGATGTGGATATTTCTATCCAAATACAGGATCCATCACTCTATTCGACTGCACTGAGAGATTTACAGGAGGCTATGAGTAGAAGAGGTATGTACTGTGGGTTTAAATTACCAGCAAACTCATATTGCACCACCAACAGAACACACACACCAGGTGTTTGCTAAAAGGCCTGAATGACCTGTTCATTTCTTGTGCTTATCTTGAATTCCTATCTCATTTGAATGTGTGAGAATATGAGGTGTTGCTGATAGTGGTGTCGGAGGTGATTGTAGAGGTGTTGTTTCTTGTGCTTATCTTGAATTCCTATCTCATTTGAATGTGTGAGAATATGAGGTGTTGCTGATAGTGGTGTCGGAGGTGATTGTAGAGGTGTTGCTTGAACTGAAGGAGTCGGACGTAGTCATGCCGGAGGTGGTGATGGTAATGTTAACCGCAGCTAACAAATTAGATAAATTGAAATTAATTTTTTTAAAAAAACAAAAATAACTAACGGTCAAGACAGTCAAACACGGTCCGTGACCCAAACTCTAATTAAAATTTTGGCGTGACCCAAACACAACTCTGGTCACAAAGTTGTGACCCAAAGTCAAAATATCCCTTTTATTAATTATTTATTTTTATTTTTATTTTGGCTGAGCAACTATTTATAGAACATCGACTTGAGCTGTGACTTTCCATACATATCATTGTCGAAAAATATTTACTTTAAAAATGATTGCAATTGCTAAAGTTGGCTTTTGGGAAAAATTGCACAATGAAAATGCCAAGTTTAACTGAGTGGCATTTGAAACTGTGCCCAAAGCCATAGTTGGTTTGAATTGCGCCTTATTCTAGGCTCACTTTAGATTGCATTGGCATCGCTGGGAATCTTTCAAATTCCGTTTAGATCTTGGCACGGTAAGTACATAACCATCCAAACTCACACGAAAGAATGGATCATTTGCATTTCTAATCATTTGATGCCGATTTATAACCTAGTTAAATTGGGGCCTATACCACTTAATTTGGGCCTATAGCTATATGACAAAAAAAAGTCATTAGAAATCACATACACACAACCCCTTATCAAATAATTATCTAACTACCTATTTTATCCCTGGATAATTAGCACTAATTATTCATATTAGGGGTTAATTTTTTTTTGATGTGAGATTAACTAATGTTAGAGAGTTCATCAAAACATCATTTTTTTTCGTAAACAATACTCAGAATCGGTTTACGTTCATTCACTTGTAAACCGATTCTGGATTGGTGTTTACGAATTAACAGAGGACATCTATAATCGGTTAACTTTGACATTTTTATAATCCGATTTTGGTAATCGGATTTTACTTATAACATATATAAACTGATTGTTTCCTGTCATTACCAATTTTCATTCATTGCAATATTATTGTAGGATGCATTTAGCACATGCATCAAGCCTTTAAACCCCTGGACGACCCTAGTGGATGAGTTATAGTCTCGTGAGGGTTTACATAGAGGTCTACCCACAAAACATATATAAAAACTTCTAAAACCATCAATCTTCCTCCTCCGAAGACGATACAACATCCAAGTATTCCGGGTTATCCTCCTGGATTCTTTCTCCCAAGAAGTGATAGCTTGCATCGAACGCAAATGCTTCCACCTTTTCCTCCAAGTAGCGCGCTTTCACGACTTCATGCTACAAAAACACAAAAAACTTACATTTGTTAGTGGTGTTTCATTAGAAGATAAAACAACATGGGTTACGTAAAAAACCACAACATTACTTACAAATTGTGCAATGGACAAGGTGAAGGGGCGAGTGTTGAAAATCCGAGGTTGGAGAGACAAAAAAGCAAGTATATCTTTTTCGATCACTAGGTGCCTAGAGTTGATTTGTTGAACACTTCTTGCATTAGTATTCCCAAACTCCTAGATAAATTTGTTGTGTACCCTAGCCCAAAAGGTTGTGGAATCCTCCCTTTCAGAGGATTGACGTCTAAGTCGATTTTCCGTATACCATGCTTTGGTGATTGCCAAATCTTCCGCGGAGTCAAACGATGCCATTTCTTGTATATATATGTATGAAATGAGTAGTTGTGGTGTATATGGAGTGAGGGGGGATAAAATGGTCAATTTTGGGGCAAATGGGGTCCAAGGGTGAGGTCTCTATTTATAGAGAAAGTCCCTAACGGCTATTTTTTTTTGAAAAACGTGAAATAATTTGCTATAATCAGTATTTTAAGAGCTATGTAAAACCTGATTGTGTTGATATGCCACAAGGAATCGGTTGTTCTTGTGACCAACGTAAACCGATTAAAGATCTGTTAGATTTTGAATTTTTACCGACAACAATCAGTTTATATATTTTAATATGTGATCCGATTCTAGCTTGAAAAACATCCAGGAAAAATGGCTTTCCCAATCGGTTTACGTTGGCATATCGAGTCGACCGATTGTTGGCATGTTAGGCTAGAATCAATTTTAACATTAAGTGCATTAAGTTCAACACAAAGATCAACCAAAATAAAAACATCAACCGATCATCCAAAATATAAACATAAACTATCCCAAAAGACTTAAAACAAAAAACAACCACAAGTCATATAAACTTAAAGTTTTAACATTAAAAAGTTAAACTTAAAAACTTAAGGAGCACCAGGAGCATTTGCAGCATGAACAACATCAGGAGCAGCAACACCACCACCAGCACAAGCATCAGGAGCAGCTTCAGCACCACCACCAGCAGCATCAGCCATTGCAGCAGCTTCAGCCATTTCTTCAAACATACCTTCCATTTCTTGGTGGCGATCCCTCTCAGCTGAAATCCTATTTCTCCTCATCCGAGCGAACCACATGACCTCAACAAGCTCTTCTAGTGCCATCTTATCAATCAATGCCATGGCTTGTTCAAGATTGGTCTCACCTCCGAAAGCAAACTTATATAGGCTTCTCTCTGGCACTCTTTGTGGTTTCCTCAGAACATCCTCCAAGGTAACCTCTCGATTGTAAAATGCTAGGTGTCCGAAGTCCATTCTACACAAAAATTTAACAAAAATCAAGTACGAAATCGGTACATATAGAAACAAAGGTAATCCGATTCTGAAGAGACTACAAGAATTGGTTTATATGGTACATGTATAAAACCCGATTGTGGTGAGGAAGATGAAAAGACTACGGTAATGGGATTATACATATTACATATATAAACCGATTCTGGTGATGTATTTTCATATTTCATTTCTAACCCAAAATCTGTTGATGTTAATCATCCTGTAAAACGATTATTGTGCATGCTCTTCATGGATGAAAATAAAATCCAGAATTTGTTTATTCGATATGTCAATAAAAACCGATTATGGGTGTAATCAGAGTTTTGATTTGTCAAAAACGAAGATTTAAACATGTAAATCAATAAGATATGAAGAATCATAGAATGGGCTGATGGAGATTTACCTTTTGCTTGTGTGCATCGAAGATTCGTTGGAGGAGAAGATGAAAATTAGGGTTTTGAGAATTTGGAAAGATTATGATGAAAATAGAAAGTTTTTTTTTGTTTTTGGATTTACTGAAAATGGAAAGATTAGTATTTATATGAGAGAGTTTTAGGAATTAATGTGGGGGTAAATTAGTATTTTTAAGAAGTTTGGGTGCCCAAAGTAATTTGGTGGTGTGGGAAGGAAAATTTGATAGGCCCCAATTAAGTGGTATAGGCCCCAATTTAGCTAGGATTTATAAGACCTGGAAAACATATATTTATGTGCCCCAAGTCAATAAATTATACGCGGGTTTTTCGTTACCTTGTGCATCGCTACACAACATAAGAGTCAATCATTGGCATGGAAAATTATTAACAAAAATGAAAAAATACGAGGGATAATGTAAATTTGTATTGGATAAAGCAAATATTCATGAATTTTTTGAATTTCTCTCTAGTACAAAGCTTACCTTTTCCAATGCGCATTATTTTATTTTTTTAATTGTTGTTTAGAATTTTCCATGCCAATAATTGACTTTTATCTTATATGGGTTAATGTTAGTTTAACGAGACTATTGACATTAAATTAAATGTGACTGATATTAATTGCTCATCTGCAAAAATGAATTGATTTCCCGTTACAAGAAAGCTTTTAGCTAATTTCAGATGCAAATTTGAACTCAAAGTACCCAATCATTCAACTAGAGACTCGTCCACACTGTAACAAATGCTATCGATTCGTCATAGCCGGCCATTAAAAAAGTGCCACTAAGGCTTATTCCTATGCACATGCCAAACAACTGATTTTGACACTTTAGCACCCACTATGGGTATGCCACAGTGCCAAATATATATGCTTATGTGCCAGGAATAGCAGTTAGGCATACATGACGGAGTCACAATCTATCGCTCATTGGTCATTCCATCACCAGTGATGCTCAAGCTGTCGCTCGCTGGAAATATCATCGCTCATCAGTTCCTAATCCAACGACTACAATTTTATTTATCTATAAATACCCTGTTGCAAATTCATTTCAACTTACACTATCTCAACCTCAAATTCAATATGCCTAGTGGTCGCATAATCGAAGTGGCTAGTGCTCCCTTCACTCGAGAAGAAGATGTTTCTCTAATTCGATGTTGGATTTCAGTTGAAAGCGATAGAGATTTTAACTTAGAGACTTTTAACTTATGTGACACTATGTTTCAAAGGTTTGTGACGTTAAGTCATGTAAATTCAAGAAGAACAAATGAGTGTCTTCAAAATCTTTATTGTTTCATCAATAACGATGTGACAAAGTATGCACAAATTATGTGGATGATAGAAGGGGTTCATCCTGGGTTGTCAACTAAAGAACTAAAAATTAGAGCTCATACCAAATTTGATGTAGACAACAGAAGATGGTTTAGTCATGACGAATGTTATGAACTCTACAAGGTTCACGTGCATAAATTCAATTTTCTTTAAGTATTATGTTATGCAATTAAGGTTAATTTTTAATGAAATGTAAAACTAGTTTCGATTTGAACATTAATCTAAAACATAGTTTTCATAAATTAAAACGAAAATATTACATTAGAAATATTTTAACTAAATTACGTCCATAAACTACTTATAAACTACTATTTCCTCCCTGACTAAATATCCAATTGTACCCGTTTTATGAATCAAGAGTGTTGTTTAGCATATCAGTTATTGAGCCGGTTTGAGATTGACTTGGTATAGTGTAACACCCAATATTTTTGGTTTTGAATTTCAGGACGAAATTCTTTTTAAGAGGTTAATAGTGTAAAACCCCGTAATTTTATTAATATGATTTTCGCGCTTAAAACCCATCCATATTGTTCTATTCTAGTTTTTAATCTAAAAATTAATTTGTGAAGATAAATATTTAGTTTTGAGTATATTCATGGTTTCGAAAATAAAATAAAATAATAAAGATGATTTTTAATTGTGGTGAATGTGTGCATTGTGTGGTGTATATATATATGTTGGTTAAATTTTGTGTCACTATTATTTATGTATTTGAGATGCATGTACTTTAATAAGGGGGTGTGTTTAATAGTGGGGTGCGTTTAAAATAGTGTGACCCTTATCAAAACTTGAGTGGTAAATAATAATTGACTAGGGTTTTATTTACCAAAACCGTGTATAACAAAAGAGGAGAGACAAAAAAAAAAAAGAGGCGTCACTTTCATCTTCTTCTCTTTTGTCTCCTAACACAAAAACCCAAAACACTTTTACCCATCACTTTTATCTCTCTTTCCTTATACTTTATTTCTCTTTATCTCTTTTGGAATAATAAAAAGAAAACAAAAAGAAAGAAAAGAAACCCCAAGTTATTAATCATTCTTGTTCTTGGAAATTGTGTATGCTTTGTTTGGATTTGGATTGATCCAAGAGTTTGGGGTTTTGCTAAAAAGGTAGGGGGTTTCTACCTAATATCAAAATCAAAACTTATTTTAGCATTAAAATTATATTGGTTTATTTTTTTATTTTCAAGCTAATAATCATGATGTTTGTTTTAAATTTATTATATTATTTTCTTTGTATAAGTTGATTTATTTGTGAGTTCTATATATTGATTATTAACCATTATTGTTAAATTATTCTAGATTTTCATTTTAAAATTTAATGTAGGTAGTAATGGTTTTCTCAAAAAAAGGAAATATATTAATGCATATTTATTGAGTTTTTGGTTTGTGAAAGTTGATTTGATGCATTATACTACTAGTGAATGAAATTGAGTTTTGGTTTGTGAAAGTCACTTTGATGCATTACATTAGTGAATGGAAGTGAATTTAGATTGGCGAAAGTGAGTTTAATGCATTAGTGAACGGGGTTTACTTCGGTTAGTTCTTTGGGATTCGGTTTGGTACACGTAGAATTAAATGCACTAATTTGAAATGAGTTCTAGAAAAAAATATGTATATATCTGCCGCTGAAATGTCAGGCCTTTACGGCATCCCACCACTGGTGGAAACCCTGGGAAGACTGTTCGGGGAACATTAATGGTTTGTTTACCGGAATAACTCTGACAAATAGATTAAGAATTAATATATATGTTTTTGCTGAAATGTCAGGCCTTTATGGCATCCCACCACCGGTGGCTACAGGGAAGACTGTTCGGGGAACAGTATGGTTTGTTTACCGGAATAACTCTGACAATTAGATTAAGAATCTAGAATTTTAGATTGAATATTTTGAGTAAAAAATGTTGATTATTTGTGGCTGAGAATAGCATAAGTATTTTTGCGAGTGAGAAAATGTTGATTATTTGTGGCTGAGAACAGTGTAAGTATTATTGCGAATTTTTATGCATGATTTTAATTATCGTATATGTTGCATTTATTTGATTTCGTTGCACTCTACTATTTTTTTGAAACTTCCTATTGGGATGTGGTTTGCTCACCCCTTTTTCCTCCCTTTTCCACAGAGAATGAAGAAACACTAGTCGTAAAAGAAATTATTATTTATCATGGGGATTTCGGCTTTGCGCATTTTGAATTAAACCAGAGTGTTGGTTTGTTTTAATATACCCTGATTTTTTGTAATCATTATTTTTACAGTTTTGTAATTCTTAAAATAGTACTACATTTCATTTAATAATTTTTTATTTGATTTGAGTTTTGTATTTGATTAAAATCTCTTGGAACGAAAAATCTGGTCCTACACGAGTGGCGGTCCAGAAATTTGGGCTTGCTAGCTGGATCGGACCCGACCCACAAGGTCGAATCTGTGTCCGCTGGAAATCCGAAAATCCGGGCTGTCACATTGAGTCTCTTCAGAATCATCATAACCTTGATAAGTAATGGGTTCTCTCGGGTGCAGGGGAACATGACACAAATCTTGAAATACATGTGATTGATATGCTGGATCTTGAGCTTGATGAATTGGTTGAAATGCTGATGCGGTTGAGGCAATTGGGGTATACAGATTCGATTGCCTAATGTTTTCAATGTTAACACCACCACCAGGAGTCACAGTGTTTGTTGGCATTTGGTTAAACAGACGTCCAGAAGTTGTATCCATGCCAATATCTGCATCACTTGCATGTATTACCTGAGTATCTAACACTTCTTTTGGAGTAGAACTTTCTGGTACTAACACATAGTACGAATTCTCAAACTTCTTCTTTCACTTCCACGACTTCGCTGACTTGATCCCCTGGGACTCATACCTCTACTAGTAGGACTCTGCATCACTTGCATGTATTACCTGAGTATCTAACACTTCTTTTGGAATAGAACTTTCTGGTACTAACACATAGTACGAATTCTCAAACTTCTTCTTTCACTTCCACGACTTCGCTGACTTGATCCCCTGGGACTCATACCTCTACCAGTAGGACTCATGCCTCTACTACCATAGAGACTCATGCCTCTACTACCGGCAGGACTTGTACCCCACACCATCATGACCGATAAATCCCGGACTCATGTCAAACATCATGCTTTCCCAAGGATATCTTCGGACTCTCTCTTGAACAACATGAGGAAGTAACCCAAACACCGTACGAAACTAAGAGAATCTGCCTCTTAGAAGTACTGAATTAACTCGCTCTGAATGACCAGATATGTGATTAGGGAGCACACCATCACCGGCTAATTGTCTAAAATTTTGAAACTTATATTCTTTATCCACATCATAACTTAATCCACTGGCTGCGGTACTAGTGGATCCTTTGATTTTTCTGTTTCTTTTTCTTTTCTCACTCATATTTTATTTCTCACTCAATTTTTTTTTTTTGTTAAACTACAGAAGAGAAGAGAACATGAGAAAAGAGAACATAAGAGAATAGATGAGAATGGAAGGGAAGGTGTGAAGCGGAAGAAGAGACTGTGCGGTATTTATAGGGGGTTAGAAAGTCAACCGTTGGCGATATAGTTAATATCGAGCGATATTAATGGTAGCGCTGGCGAAAAAACTTTATTGTTGGCGATATTATCTATCTCGTTCGCTAGAAACTCTGTCGCTCAGTGGTTTTCTCATAGTGGCGCAGCTCGTTTGCCATGCCACCTGGTATGTCAAACATATTTTTTTGGTATGTGCGTACGAGTAGGCCTAACAACTTGTTTGTTTGCTCCTGACACAACAACTGGATCTAACTCGGTCTATTACTTGGTTCAAGTCTGGCGACCAACCTCTCACTCGAACGTAGAGTCAGGTATCAAAATACCCCTAGTTTTTGGGGTTTAATTTGATAGTAGTTTTTAATCAGTTTAATTTAACTGTGTATTCATACGGAGTTTTTAGGTTCAATTTCCTTTTTAACTGTAAAAATCTGATAATTTTGTCCCAAGATTTAATTGACTACAATGGGTATTGTATGTTGTTTAAAAAATCTAATAATAATACTATTGGGAATTCTGTGGAGTATTTGTTTTGAAGATAAGAGTTCATTTTTGAAGAACGGATTCTTCCAGTGCTGAGTAACATATGAACTCGAGAATGCAATCAGTGACCCCTGATTTATCACTTTTTAGATTCCCGGTGGTGATTCAGCAAAGAACATTAGTGGAATTGGCCTAGTGAATCTAAAAAAGAAGGCAGAAAACAGAAAAGATCAATGCCTCCACCCCTATCAACTCCTCCCCAGGGCGCCCCTAATAGCCCTTGGATCTCCTCGAAGTGCGCATCACAGTACACTTCGCACGATGTATGTAGCAAAGTTGATCAACAAAAATGCTTAACACACCGAACGGTGTACTTCGGAGAGAGAGTGTGAGAGAGGAAAAGAGTGTAGTCCCACCAATGCCCCCACCCCTATCAACTCCTCCCCAGGGCGCCCCTAATAGCCCTTGGATCTCCTCGTAGCCATCTTGGATCTCCTCGAAGTGCTTTGAGAGAGTGTGAGAGAGGAAAAGAGTGTGGGCAATGCCCCCACCCCTATCAACACTAGCCCTTCGATCTCCTCGCGCATCACGGTACACTTCGCACCAAAGTTGATCAACAAAAATGCTTAACACACCGAACGGTGTGTACTTCGGAGAGAGAGTGTGAGAGAGGAAAAGAGTGTAGTCCCACCAATGCCCCCACCCCTATCAACTCCTCCCCAGGGCGCCCCTAATAGCCCTTGGATCTCCTCGAAGTGCGCATCACGGTACACTTCGCACACTATGCGCAAAGAAAGTTGATCAACAAATGCTTGATCAACCTGAGAGAGAGTGTGAGAGAGGAAAAGAGTGTGGGTCCCACCAATGCCCCCACCCCTATCAACCCCTCCCCAGGGCGCCCCTAATAGCCCTTGGATCTCCTCGAAGTGCGCATCACGGTACACTTCGCACGGTCTATGCAGCAAAGTTGATCAACAAAAATGCTTAACACACCGAACGGTGTGTACTTCGGAGAGAGAGTGTGAGAGAGGAAAAGAGTGTGGGTCCCACCAATGCCCCCACCCCTATCAACCCCTCCCCAAGGCGCCCCTAATAGCCCTTGGATCTCCTCGAAGTGCGCATCACGGTACACTTCGCACGGTGTATGTAGCAAAGTTGAAAGATCAAACCAATATAATCTTCAACTCCTGTCTTCAATTATGTGACTTCACACAATCTTCACAACAGATACTTTTACCATTTTTTATTTTTATAAGGAAATCCATAATGTTTGCAATTGATTATGGCACCGTAACAAGTTTAATCAATTATTTCCTTGATTATTTAAGACACTAATCACCAAGAAATGATGTTATTAAATAAAATGGATAAGAAAAACATCCACTACTGCCCCAACTGTATCAATTCATTACAAAGAATACGACAAAGAACAAACCAGTGCACCAACTATATCAAATCAACTTCCATTGAGATTTTATTACATTGATTAAGAAATGGCGTTTTGAGCTGGTTGATATAACAATCATAGAACACTGAAACCCCACCCACTGTACACAACTTTGTGGTACCAGTACACTATTGATTAAGACCAAGGGTTTTAGCCAAGCAGCAGTACTGGTCAGACAAAAGCCACATATTCTACCTAAAATTAATCCAACTCTTACAGTAATATTGTTCAATTTCATAAGAAAGCCGGTGCACAAAAGCTATGATGAGTAGGTCGAGATTTCATAAGGTTCCTCCAAACGTGGGTCATGTTCAGCCATACATGTCTGAGATGTACAAACATCAACTATATTCTGTAAAAAACTGTTTACTTGGTAGCGGAATCCATCCCAAGAACTCATCAATCCATTTTTTCACCAATGGCTCACCTCTGTCGCCAAGACTTCCACGTATGAGGGCTTACAAGGCTTGGAGAATATCAGTCGGGGTCCATAACAATTATATTTAATACTATGTGTCCGTACACGTGAAAGTCTCGACAGTTACTGTTTCTCTTTAATTCTTATATAAGCAGCAATTTCACTAACCTCATTGTCTTCTTCTTCTTCCTCTTCCTCATTCTGTTATATGAATGTATAGCAAAATAGTGAGAACAGCAATATGGATGGAGAGATGAGGAAACCGTTCATAATCAAGCAAATAAACAGTATTTCAGATCAACAAACACATGTTGAAGATGGGTTATTGAAAGAAAACAAAGAAAGTCTATGGATGGTATACTTGAGCACTTTTGTTTCGATTTGGGGCTCTTTTGAGTATGGTACTTGTGTAAGTATTTCACATAACTCAGGAGTCTTCCCTTACTATATGTACATCTGAGTAAATCTTTTCATTGTGTGTGTGTGTGTGTTTGTAGGTAGGATACTCATCGCCTACTCAAGCTGCAATAACGGAGGAGCTCAATCTATCTTTAGCAGAGGTTTAAATTGCAAAAAAATTCCTACCTTGTTAATGCCAAATTACTACTCTATCTTTGCTGGATTGTTTTATGATTGGCCAGAATTAGAATGCCGACAAGTTTCAAACATAGGTGATAGGTCGCTGAATTATCAAGTAACTTGCCACTCAACATTCTAGAAATTGATGATGGGTTTTTTGTAATCTACAACAGGGGACTCAAAATAAGCACTTTACAGCTAGGAAGGCAAATGATAATTTGGCTGATGAATAGTTGAAGAATGAATTTCTAGATGTACAGATTGACAACAACAAATGTCTGGATTCATTCAGATGAAAGAAGGAAAATATTTTTAAAACAACATAACTACAGCTAAGATAATAAGACAGCTGACAATTAGGTGAATACTATTGTTCAACTCTAATTATACACAAGACTCTTCCATAGGTAACAGAACAAGTAAATGGTATCAAATTATGACTAATGATGGATAAATAAGCTGTGGGTAATTGTATTTTTACATATGCAGTTTTACAATTATATGGATTTTTACAAGTTCAATTTACTAAAAAAAATGGCCTGTTCCTTCCTCAGTACTCATTATTTGGCTCTATATTGACTATTGGCGCAATGGTTGGCGCAATCACAAGTGGGTCGATTGCTGATTTCATTGGTCGAAAAGGGGTAAGAATAATAAGGACCCAATACTCAAGTCATTTATCTATCTCCTTTTATGGGTTCTGTGGGTAGCATGACCCTCTTACGAAGAAATGGTTCCTTCATTTGATTTCCCGGAAACAGGCAATGAGAATGTCAAGTGCTTTTTGCATTACAGGATGGCTTTCCATATATTTTGCTAAGGTTGGTTATTTCAATGATTCTTAAGCTTAAGTAGCTAGTCAGAATTATCAGCTTCTGTATGACTATTTTCATGCCCGATCTTTTATTAAAGGACGCACTGGCACTCGATGTTGGAAGACTTGCTACGGGATATGGGATGGGAGTCTTTTCCTACGTGGTACGCTCTTTCTTTCCCTAGTGATCGAATAAGCATTATGAAAACATAACAAGCAAATGGATGGAACAGGTACCTGTTTTCATAGCTGAAATAACACCCAAGAATCTTCGAGGAGCCTTGACAACATTGAATTGTAAAATATATAAAATAGAAATGATACGAGCGAGATGTTTACTTACTTTCAACTTCTTCAACAGCTTATGATTTCCTGCGGAGTTTCTACTTCATTTTTGATAGGACCGCTTCTACCATGGCGCAACCTAGCATTATTTTGTAAAATCGAAAAACCTTAGCTACTCAAGGATTTATTTATAAATAACAGAGAAAATGTAAGGGTTCTCTAGGGTGGAACTGTGTAGATGGACTGACTAAGTGAATTGATTTGCAACATTAATCCCTTGTGCCATTATGCTTGTGGGTCTTCTCTTCATTCCAGAGTCTCCTAGATGGCTGGTAAGGAATGATAGTTACTGAGTTTGTTTGTTGTGTATCCCGTGTGAGAAGCAAGGCGAAATGATTCATTATACCTAGCTAATAATATATATGCAGGCGAAAATCGGAAAACAAAGAGAGTTTGAAGCAGCACTACAACAGCTTCGGGGAAAAGAAGCTGATACTTCTAGTGAAGCAGACGAAATCCAAGTTAGTCTTAATCCTAAATTCCCAACATAACAAAATTCTAAGACGTATCTATAAGTAAATGTGAAGAACCATGAAATGACGATTTTTTGTGGTTTGTCAGGATTGTACAGAATCTCTTCAACAACTCCCACAAGCCAAATTATGCGACTTGTTTCAAATAAGATATTTACGTTCAGTCACTGTAAGCATCTCTCTTGCATACCTCATACTGAACTTCACGAGCAAAAAGTTTATTTTGGTTACTCACTTTCGACGGACCCAGAAATTTAATTCAACTCTTATTTCCGTTTGATGATCAGATTGGAGTAGGATTAATGGTTTGTCAACAATTTGGAGGAATAAATGGAGTCGTATTCTACCTAAGACAAACTTTTGTTTCTGCAGGTAACTTAATTCCCTACCAATATATACTCTGTACTGCAAATCCTCCAGCCAGTTTTTATCTGTTCAACCTTTGTATTTTGGCTTTTTATTGGTACTACTATTTGTATCATTTCAGGATTTCCACCAGACCTTGGAACAACTATCTGTGCTATTCTTCCGGTTTGCAGTCTCCCTTTTTAGTTTTTACAAATCTGAATATTTTCCTTCCCGTCCACTAACGAAATAGGTTATCCTTTTACGCAGATCTTCGTTACTTCCCTGGGTGTAAGTTTAATAGATAGAGCTGGACGAAGAGCACTTCTACTGGTAAGGTGTCAAATAAATAAAGCTATCTTACAAAACATCACAATACTATACCTTTAGAGATAAATATTAGCCCTGAATTCTTTTTCTTTTCTAGGTCTCGGCAACAGGACTGGTTCTAGGTTGCCTCCTAGCTGGAGCTGCATTCTTTATGAAGGTAGTTACCAAAAAGTTTGTACAACAAGAAACTCATCTTCCATGTTAAACTTTTTTTCTTCATATTCTGACCACTTAAGTAAATCAGGATCATGAATTGCTACTCGATGCAGTACCAGCACTTACTGTAACAGGAATCCTGGTAAGACTGGTAGAACTATACGCTGTGCAAAGTAAATCTATTTGTAGCCGAGGTATTAGGCTAATCATCCTTTTCTCTTAATTCAGGTGTACATAGGATCATTCTCTATAGGAATGGGAGCAGTACCATGGGTTGTAATGTCTGAGGTGATTTCAAAATTCTAAAAAATTGTTTATGTATTTAGCTTGTAAAGCCAAAACTCAGATATTACTCTATGTTTCATGCAGATTTTCCCAATTAATGTAAAGGGAGTTGCAGGAAGTTTAGCAACGTTAGTTAGTTGGTTTGGTACATGGGTGGCTTCCTATACTTACAACTATCTCATGAGCTGGAGCACTTACGGTGACTACTCTTTTCAATCTAGAGAATACCAACATTTACCCGTTATTTCAGCAAATTAAGTAAAACAGGCAATTGCAATTGGAGTAAACTGATTACTGATATAATTCTTGGTTGAAAGATTTAGCAAAAAAGGTTCCCAGCCTTTTTTTGAACTGATTTCAAACACCCTAAGTTGTAAGTTGGATGTCAAGGGTTGGAAGTTATTGTCTAGAGTAGACCTCCTAGGATGAGAACCACTATCAAAAACTAACGAAATTGAAGAGTAGAAAACTTACTTGTAAATGTGAATGCTTTCAGGTACATTTATGATATATGCTGTGATCAATGGACTGGCTATTATCTTCATAGCGAGGGTAGTGCCTGAAACAAAGGGAAGAACCTTAGAAGAAATTCAAGCTGCCATCAACCATCATGAAGAAGAACAAGGACTCAGGAAATAAGCTGATGAATTAAATCACCATGTATCATATGTTGTTGTCCAAAGTAAAAAAACAAAAAAAAAACAAAAAACAAACAAACAAAGTAACTGATTGGTTGTGCATTTGTCAATATAGGTCTTGAAATATTGGTGATACAAGTTGAATCAAGATTATAACTTGGATTTTACCTTATAGAATCTACAATTACTCACTTAAACTAATGAAATGGGATTTATGAGATTCAAATGTGATCTTTTTTCCCGGGAATCATGAATGTAGTAGAACATAAACTAAACCCTAATTCCATCATTAGAAAGTTCGTTTTTGATCAATTTCTACGGATCAATAAGTAAGTTGAATTCATTAAACCCCGTTTAGAGAGAGAGGTCTTTAGTTGGAGAGCAAGAAAACCAAGAGGACGAGAGAACTGTAAGGAACTCCTAACTCATGGAAGTGAAACCTTCTCTCCGGTTTCTATATTTTCATCTTCGTCAGTTTTTAGGGAAATTAAAGCAGTGAACACACGGATAAGAAAAAGAAAAGGGGCAGGTGCCCCTTGGTTTCTTATGAAGGGCATTCTGACATTGAAAATTTCATTTGTGGAAACAATGCAAATGATGTAGTAACTAAAGAGAGTTTACTGATGATGGAAGCATAAAAAGAGGATCTCCTAGGTCTGGAGAAGCTATTATCGATGACTTGTTGATTTAAGGTTGACAATCAAAGGTTACTTACACATGATCCAAACTCAAAGAGCCACACACCGCAATAAATGTACTAAGCAAAACCACCCATAGTGATCCTCCATTATCGGTTCCATTAAGCTTATCGTCTTGTCTAGAAGAAACCAATTGTAGCTAAGCTTTCCTTGCTTTAGTAATGGTACATTCATCTCATCAATCCCTATATTTTCACCATCTTCTATATCCTTTTGACAATTTACTCATATTTTATCTTGCAAGGTATAAGAGTAAAGAAGAAGAAGAAGTGAAGATGAAGTCCTAGTAGTTGAAAGATGCTGAACAAGAAGGGATATATATAAGAAGTGTATCACATCATAGTACAAGAGAAATGAGAGTTGCATATGACTGGGAGCTGGATGAAGATGGAGGTTGAGGGATCGGGTTCTTAATCAAACACATGATTTTCAAAACTAAATTAGCCAAGATTCTTCAATTCCAATTGAGTTGGATCTGTTTCTTTGATTGATGAACAATTAGATGGTCAAAACAACAAGATCCATTTTGTACAGATCTTGATCTTTTGATAAGTTTGATATTTCTCAAATTGAACCACTAGTTGCGTATCAAAAAAGCTTACACTTAACATGTTCTCAGGAGGTATGACCTCATCATTCTTGATTGATGGATCTTCTTTGTCCTCTTATGTTGCGAGGATATAAACAAATTGAAATGGATTCAAGAACAAGTTGCTTATGAATTACAAGTTAGTATTTTGCTAATGGTATTTGACGAGAAAATTGATGTATAACCTAGAATAATAATGGCGCATAACATGTTATGCAATCGTTTGAAAATTGATGTATAACCTATTATGCAAGTATAAAATTTGTTGCATAACAATCTTGATTTTATGCAACATGGGAAAAATATGATTTGCATAATGCGTTATGCATTGAGAAAATTGTTGCATAATCTTTTATGCATCGAGAAAATAGATGCATAACCATATTGATAATATGTTATACAAATACAATCTCCCCATAGTCCACTGTTCGTAGAAATTAACGTTTAATCCTTTTTTTCAAGGCTTTGGACGCTCTAGTCCTGTCCCTTCCGGCCTAGTACTCTGTAGTCCAAAATTCACCCGTCTTAAACAGTTTATTCCAAATTTAAACTAGTTAATCCAAACTCTCACCGATTCAAAAACTCCCGAATGTTTTCTCTACCAAAATCACCCTTCACTGTTTTGAATTCATTTCATTATATATGTGCAAGATTTCCGGAGAGATTCAGAGAGAGAGAGAGCGAGAGCGATAGAGAGAAACATTTCTTTTCTTGTTCCCATTCTCTTTCATTCTCCATTCTTTTCTCTGATGAAGGAGCTGCAACACGTTCATGATTACTATGAAAACAAATAGTGCATTAGATGCATAGAGGAAGGTGTTGTTAGTTCTGTTGATTTGCTTGGGTTAGGGTTTCCGGAGAAAAGGTGAAACATGATCAGAGTTAGGGTTTCTTGATTTGAAATTTAGATGGAGTGGGTGATGATTTGATTTCTTAGTGTTGTGATGAAGAATTAGATCGTGGTGTTGTTGCTAATAGATGAATTAGGAAGAAGGAATTAAAGACTGAGTTTGATGATTTGAGAATTGGATTAAACTAAATTAGAGAAAGAGGAAAGAAAGAAAAATTCAGAGAGAATGAGGAGTTAGGATTATTCTAGGGTTCATGGAACTGATGGTGGTGGTGATAATTCGAGTGATTGTGTCAATCTCGAAAGAAAAAGTAATCAAGAGAATCTGAATTTAGAGTTTACTAATTTGATTTATATGCTTGTATGGAATTGTAGTGATTTGGTTGATTATTTATGGGTGCTACCTAGAACTGAAATAGACATGATTGTGTAAAGTTGAATTAAGGGTTTCTTGTGGAACTGAGATTCAGTGTTTGGAGATTGTGATGAATTGAAGCTAAATTAGGTATCATGTTAAACTGACATAGGAGAAGGTTACGAGAATTAGATATAATTATATCAATGGTGCAGTTACATGTTAGAAAATGGCTTTTAACATAATTTGTCTCTTGAAATTTATATTTGTATTGTTGTATATCCTGCTGAAGTATTTGTAGTAACCTTGTTTTGGTGCAATGTTCGATTATGCATTATGGTGACTGTTGACATTATGAAAATGAAGGAACTTATGCATGACATCTTAGGGAGTGAGATCGGAAATTAAATACATCTTTCGATCATTTGTGCCATAATTTGTATGTTAGGAGATTTGTGGATTTATATGTATAAACGTTGCTAGACCAATCTAGTGATGTATAATTTACATGTATGAATGGGTACTTTGCACGTGCTCTAGCCTGCTTAATATGTGAAACAAAATCGTTAACTTATATATATTTAGATATTTGGAAATTATGAATATTACTTGATTTTGCCTAGTTTGTTAAGTAGGACTCTTACATCTTAGTTGAACTATATAGGCGCCGTCTTATTAGTCTCGCACAACATTGTTTGTAGTCGAGTATGGTAGAATTTGCTGGTGGATTTTGTTGTGTTACTTTACTTTGATGCTAGTCATGTGGCTAGAGAAGTGGCTTTAGATTTGCAACAGTGGCCTATTAGTACGTCGCAATATTGTGTTAGATCATGAAATTACTTATTTTACTGGTTTTAGAATATGTGGCATGAGGCTATGAGAAAGTTAATAGCTTGATACTGCTATTTGAGGATAGTTATTAATTGAGAACATAAGTGGTTGTGTATGTCTTAAAATGTAAGACTTACACGGTCCGAATTGATAAAAACAGTGGACTGAACTAGGGATGTGAACACCTGCCAGACTCTTTAATCTTATGCAGGGTCGTGTTAAAATGATACTACAGTAGCATTTGGAAAAATTTAGTATCGCAGTTTGGGCACAAGTATATAAGGTTTGAACCTATCGGAGACAAGTCATATTTATGGGGTTCACTGCCCAATCCAACGATTATGCTTAATCCTAAAACTAAGAATTAACCGTTGTATTTTCTTATTCACCAGTTATATAGGTCCACATAAAAGTGCACCTTTTTTTTGTTCTTGTTATACGAGGTGTATATGCCTGTATACCGGTTATATGTTGTGGTCTCCTTATCGAATTTGGTTATTGGATGATTGTGCTATAAAACAACTTTCAATTGATGGCTATGCGTTGGATGGTGCTGAAGGGCCATAATGGATAGAAGCATGGGAATGAGCATTAACCAAAGGGTATGAATTGTCATTTAGGCATGAGTAATAACATTACTATATTCTATTGTTGGCATTACAATTCGTTCTCAAGAGACTTAAAGTGTGCCACTAGCATTATAGCCCATGTTACCAACTGTAATAGCATTATAGTTGGTACAAATGGATCTTTGTGTATATAATCTCAAGTAAATGTTAATTGCACTATTAGATGTCAGTTAGTAAGTTTGATTTTGGGAGATAGAAGAAATGAATGAGCAGAAGCAACTAGTACTGGTCGGAATTGATGATAATAATACGGAGAGAAAGGAATTTGGAAAATTATTCAATTTCTTAGAAAATTATCTAGCTGAGATTTTCTTCTCTTTTACTTATTGAATTTTGGTAACGAATTGGTAAAGAGTTGACGTTTGTTCTATTTCTCCGTTGCTGCTAATATTTTCATCTTAATTTGGTTGGAATTCTATGGTGGTACCAAGCTAAGAAAGTATCTATAATGTCGGTCCAATCTTAAATAAATTGGTTTCTTTTGTGGCTTAGAAAATTGATCTTACTTGGGGTGTTAAGAATGATCTCAAAAAGCTCAGAACACCGTGAAAATGAATGCAGCGGTGACATATGATGTTGAAAAGAAGCAAATAAGAGACAATTTTGTGTGATTGTGGATAAAACGGCTTAAAGATCTTCTCATGAGGCTGATGATATGATGGATGAATTCGTAATGCGGAGAAATGAAATGATCAGAAAGAGGATTAAGGTATGTAATCTCGTTTCTTCTTCCAACCCATTTTCGCTTTTGAAATTTCATGAATTTATTTTTCTAGCGATAGTGGATAGATCAAAATGCCTAAGATATCATATTTAAAGCTAATGTAACATTAGGGAGTAGTGGAAATTGTAATATTTTCTGACAATTGGATTATGTACACACCAGCAACACCTAACCAACCGGGATTACTTAAATATTTAATCTTGATCTATAGACAATTCTGTAATGTCCAGTATCTCACTAGTTCAAAGAATAATTGGTGATCCAAAACAGTCAAAATCTTATCCTAAGAAGATTCTTTGCTGCACTAATGACTGGTAAGTGCAATTATGGCATTTTCCAATGATTGTTTTTATCTAGTAGACATGGAATATAGGATCATTTTGGTATAATTACTTTGGGTACATATGTGGACAACATGTGTATATTCTTGTACACTTGTTGATTGTTAATGTGTACATATACTTATACACCATTGTAGGTGTGTGCATAGTTGTACACCATTATCTTTTTTTTTAGTTGTTTTTTGTTTATATTTTAGTTGTACACCGTTTTGATTCTTTTTGAAGTTGGGCATAATTATGTAGTTTAGTTGTTTTTTGTTTATATTTTCTTCTTCAGAGCAATTTATTGATGTGTAATATTGTATTTTTTAGGTGTACATAATTGTACACTTGTTATTCGTTTTGAAGTATAAGAAATTAGGCAAAGCACTAATGTGTACATAGTTGTACATACGTGTTATGTTATTTAGGTGTACATAATTGTCTACATGTTGATTATTTAGGTGTACATAGTTGTACACTAACAATAATTAGGGAAAGCACTAATATGTACATGTGTTGGATTTTTTATAAGTGTGTACGTAGTTGGACTGTGATATCCGTCCCTTAAAATAAGAAGTAGGAGTTATAAACATCAGCTTCCATTTGCTTTCGGTAGAAATAAATGATATTAGCTACGTTAGCATATATATAGGACTGAAATCTCTAAATACCGATATGTAATGTGGACCAAGTCATTACTGTCAACATGATTACAAGCAAAATTTGGATTACATCTCTTTGTAGTTTTCCATGGTACTTCACTTGAATGAATGTATTCCTTTATCTTGATCGATGATGTTGTCAAAATTCCAGATTATTTTTACTGTGCACGTTGTTTTTTTTTCGGTTTGCTTCCAGCATTTATAATTTCATCTATTATGGATGTTGAGTTCAAGCTCCAAATGTCCAAATTTTTTGATTGGCTAGCGTAACTCACATGAGTATGGAATCAACAAAATGTGAAGTAAAGATCACTGGATTGTCACCTGCAACATATGGGTGGGCTATCTACAAGTTTAAATTTCTGACAGGAAGAGCATCCAGTACCAAAAAAGTCTTGACTTAATAAAAGTTACGGATCATGTTCGCCCCTATATTTTAATAGTAATAAAATTTCCTCGTCTGAGATTTTCTAGTCTTTGGTTAGTATTTCGTTTAAACCTCAACTTAGAGCATTGCCAACACAATAGTTTTTGGGGTCGATATGAATGTTGAGAAGCAAACTGCCTATATTTAGAAAAAATGACAAAAACCATACCGCTGTTTTTGAATCCAAAACACATATTATCATTATTCGTAATTTCCAAGAAAGTTTAAGATATATATTTTTTTGTTCTTGATGATCAACAAGGAAAAAGAAATATTAAAGAGCCATTTACAAATTAAGTCTCTCTGACGCCAAAGCTTCGGAGATGCAAGAGAGGGAGGAGAGCAACCACTTGTTTTCAACATGGTTGGACAAACCAAACTGAGCTTATGTCTCGTTCGATAAAAATGTACTGAATAGAGCTCCAATGGAAGGTAAGTTTTCTGATTTTGCATGTTATGGGTTGGATTTTCAATGTGTGCATAATTGTACACATGTTGATTTTCAATATGCACATAGATATATACATGTTGATCGCTAATACATACATTATTTTACACATGTAGATTTTTAACGAACATGGTCGATATGAATTTGATGAATGAATTGTTTTGTATCCTGTTATGGAGAAGTTAGTTGGTAATATCTCTGTGTAGTTTGTTCCCCATATTCTTAAAGGGGCTTATTTGTAGGCGTGACATTGTTACTTGACTTTTTTATTCAGGAATCATTTGTTTGACGGCTTTGTATGCCTATGTCATGATTTATCTTTGATTGTATAAGGGATACAGAGTTCTACACAAGCTGATTATTAATGTGTACATAATTGTACACCTGTTGATCATGTGTACACTGTTGTATACACGTTGATTCTTAATGTGTACATAATTATACACCTGTTGATCGTGAATGTGCACATAGTTGTACACTTGTTTACTGTTAATGTGCACATAATTATACCCTTATTGATTGCTAATGAGTGCATATATTATTTCCTGGATTGGATATTTTGTTTTGTGAACTGAATCATCCATTAGGTGTTCTATGTTTAACATGATTTTGCCATCATATTGGTTGGTCGTGATGTTTATCGTCTTGTTTTCTTTGAAAAGTTACCTCCAGTAGCTTTCAGTTATCCTAGAAGGTGGTTTCAAGGGAGGAGATAGTGGTGCGGATAAAAAAAGTTGTTCATACAAGGAAGAATTGTGCAGAATCTCTTAACAGGTGAATGAGATGGAAAGAATTGTGCAAAAGTTACCTCATCTAAATGGGTTCCCCCCACCAATTTGTATTGTAGTAATATTTGAGCCTGCCCGAGGCATATATCTTAACTTCGACTGATCAAGCAGTTCCAACAGTTGTTGACGATAGTTTAGAAGCTTGGTGAGAAGGTGAATATAATACACATATTTTGGCTTCCATCTACTGTGTTTGTGTTATGTTGCTTAGCATTATTCTTGTTAATGTGCTATTGTGGAACTAGCTACTCATACTTGTTTAAATTTTGATGTACTTTTTTCAGAGAAGGGTGCCTACAATATTGGAATATTTTGTTGGCAGTCGACAACGACTACAATCAAGTTAGCAAGGGGATGGAATGGCATGCTTCTAGCTGATGATATGATATGGGGCCAGAATTGATGAGCTTGTCCATAAACAGTTGGGACCACTGAGGAAAGTGGTCTTGTGTTTTCCTACGATAGAACACATGTTTGTACACCACTGTAGACTAAGATTTCTGGATGTTTCTACACCACTATAGACTAGGAAAGTGGTCTTGTGTTTTCTGGATTTTGGTAGATGTGTACATGTTTGTACACCACTGTAGATTAAGATTTTTTAAAAATGAGAATTATATAGCCATATGGGTACTCTTTTTGTAGCTCTCGGAAGAAGCTTTCCGAATATATAAAATTTGCGAATTTTGGACAAACGGTTCAAAAGATAAATTATTTTTGTATTATTTAAAATTGCTGACATTATCATGAGTCACTTTGGACTAAACTATAAATATTTGGACTAAATTGTAAATCAGGAAGATTATATGTGTATTTTCCGTATTTTAAATAACTTTTGGACTAAATTGTACCTAGTTAACTCTGGATGGACTAAACCGTACTTTTTAATGTGTTTTTGGACTAAACCGTTTTTTTCCCCACTGTTTTGATATGAGCGATGGCCCTCCCAAGACTGACCGAAGCCAAAAGGTACAATATTGCATACAGTAGTTCTCTACAGACCGAGAAAACAAATCAGTTAAAAATCGCCTCTCACATTTTTTATTTTTTTGGTGGGCCTCATCCCTCGGGAGACGTGCAGATGGTGGGCTGTGAGGGGCGGTTTTTTTGTGTGTGGTTTTTATCTTGTTCTGCCGAGACTTTTTGTATTGCATAAGCTTCATTTGTTTTTTTTATTCGGAAGTAATGAAACGGCCAGCTTTACAAGGAGTCCTTGATGATCTGAAGATCACCAAAAACTTCCGAGCAAGAAGAAAAATACACAGAAAAAGAAGGCTGAAAAATATCATTTATATGCCACCAACAAAGTGAACAAAAACTAGCACACACAAAGGGGGCCGAATTGCTATACACCCTTGTAATTAGATGATTGAATTCCCACCTTGGTCTTCCATAAAAATCCGCCATAGATTATCACCAAGGTACAATTCATTCCAGGACTGGTAACCGTCATTGCCGTTGTGCTCAACCTTACCACCTTCTTCGGCCCCTCTACTATCATCACAACTACCATTTTCCTTGTTAAGTTTCTTCCCATCCTCAACATCAAAGCCTGTAGTGTTTCCAAAATCTAATGATGCATTAGTATTATAATCCGTAATGCTACTAGATGCTCCTGTTTGCGTCGATGCTTTATGAATAATCCATTTAGATCTATCGGCGAAGTTTCGAGGTACAGGCCTGACAACATTTTTCACTGTCGTTGCACGATTTTCATCAGTGGTACTGATGCTCAAACGATGCCGTCTACATTTTGTAACTGCTTGCCCACCGTGATTGTCACAGTGCCGATTACTAACATGTTTAGAGAAACAAATCTTCTTCAAGTGAGTGTTGTAGAAGTTCTTGACATCATTTGCTGTTCTTCCTGGAATTCTACCAGCAATCAAGGACCACCTGAGGGTAAAAACCAAAAGCCAAAGGTAATCAAAAACTACAGTACGTACTTGCCTAGCTCTTTAAATTATAAGGACCCTCTTTGTGCCGGCTTCACGTGTGCTATATTAATTACACATGACAAAACACAAGATATATGCTGCCATCACTCTATGCGTAATATACAGATATTCCATTGTGGACAGCCATTGACCTTAAAACCCTTAAAACAACCGATAATGATGTCATGGAATTGAAACAGAGATCAAGAGAATGTGCTAGGCTTATCTGTATTGCTTGCCTGTTACCAAGAAGCTTATGCATCCGGACGATGAGATCCACCTCATCTGCTTTAAACTCTCCTCTTTTGATATTTGGCCGCAGATAGTTTAACCATCTCAACCTGCAGCTTTTCCGACACCGATCCAGCCCTGAAAAGCATCATAAGGAAGAAAAAATATCTTCTTAGAACAATTTTCCATTCACTTTTTGGAAGTTAAGTGTTGAGGATAATAGTCACACACTTTTAATGTCCCTTAATAAACTTAAAATATAATATGGAAGGGTCTCTTCACTCATTGCCAATTGGTTTTGAGTGGGATACCCGCAGACTTTAATTTTAAGTTTAATTCGCACCTGCTCTTAGAGGAACTCGATGCCATTTTCCTTCACCATACTTTTGGATACATTTCCTAAGAAGTAGATCTTCTTCAGCGGACCAAGCTCCTTTCCTCACACCTCTTGAGGATGAAGAACCCTCCATATCTAGCTAAGAGACTCCGTATTAGTACTGGTTGTTTCGATTATATCAGAGAGATATCAGAGAGAGAGAGAGGATTACTGGAGGCTAAAGTGCAGTTGTAACTGAATGCATATATATACAGACATGCATTGTGAATAGTATGAATTAAGAAGTAGAGAATGAAAGTGATTTTTGTATATATAATTAATACTGGCTACAATTGTGAAGTTGTTCTCGTGACCAATATATATAGATATAGGTAGTAGGTACATGCGCTGCCACAGCTTACGTGCAAATGTTGAAACCTTTGTGCTAGTATTACGTACGTATAACAACAACTTACGTGCAACTGTTGAAACATCCCCACTTAGTACTTTTGGGGATCAAATCTTGCTTATGGTTTA
Organism: Papaver bracteatum; assembly: GCA_023529315.1. Classification (NCBI taxonomy): domain Eukaryota; kingdom Viridiplantae; phylum Streptophyta; class Magnoliopsida; order Ranunculales; family Papaveraceae; genus Papaver; species Papaver bracteatum. Next base: position 2,859,961 of record JAJJWX010000742.1, read on the forward strand.
AGCAAGTGAGTTTTATTAGTAGTTCTAGCAAGTCATGAATTCTGGAAATGAGATAGACTACATGTACTTCTGGTTTTAATTCCATCAAATTTGATACATTTTAGATTTAAGATTCCACACAAGACTCCGTGCACACTGTGGAATCCAAGCTATATAAAACATGGAAGAAGGGTGAAAGATTAAGTCGAAGCTGCAAATAGAGAAACATGTATAGTGTTCAATCCGTCTCGTGACGCTCTATCTGACCAGGGCCGTTCCTGAGAAACTTTTGCCCCGAAGTGAGATTTTTTTTTTTTTTTTGCCCCCGTATAGTTATGTTTTTTTGTTGCACAAACTCTAATAAAAGACTATCTCAAACATCAATCAAAGTTCATACTTGATGATAATCAGATAAACATGAGAAAAAAATGAAGAATACAAATCAGCGACTCAAAATTATCAAAATACCATTAACTTAGACTGACTATATAGCTTTTCCATCAAGTGTTCAAGTCCGTGATCAATTGTTGAAGTGTTTTCTTATACATGAGAAGAAATCAATTAATCAATTTAAGTCTAAACTCTCACTACAAGAAACTTAATATATTGCAGCACCCTATAGTTGTGGTATAAACCCCTATTAGTGTCGCGATAACCTATGTAGCAAGAAGTCCTTTTGCAGCACCAATTTTATTGCTGCAGCAAGAGATTATACTTTTTTGCCACACTTTTTTTTATATTGTTGTCACAGTTGTGTGGCAAAAGTTTCATTTTGCAGCATTAAATTATATTTTTTAACAGCAGCTGAAAAGTAATGTGACTAGAAATTTGCTTTTGCAACACCTATATTAAAGGTGTGGCAATATATGGTGTAGCAATAACTATATTTTCTTGTCTGAACTCTGAAGTATTCATGTTATGTTATAATTCTTGTCCCTATAGTTCATTTAATTTTATACCCAAGTCCCCAGCAGAAACGTATTCCACAAAAACTCCCAATTATGAAATATAATTTATGTTGCCCCCAAGCCTTGTTGCCTAAAATGAGGCTTTCCCTACTTACCCCTCAGGCCCGAGCCTAATCTGACCGTTGATTTTGATAATGTTGGAGCACTAACTTGAGGTCTTGTGCTCCTTTAACCGCTGATCTTGTGATTTGAAATGGAGTGCCAATTTTTTTATCTCCCAAAGTTAATCGACTTGATGCTATGGAATCACCATCACTAGACTTACTACTATTCCAAATCAATGGAACTTGACAATTTCTACCTCAGAAGATCCTCCACCACAAGGCACACAAACTTTGGTTCTCGAATGCAAAGATTTTTATTTATTAACCGATAATAGTTACAACTCTATGTTGAGCGGGTCATACATACTTGGCCTACAAGTATTTTTGGGTCACACGTATACTTTACCCACAAGATATACAAACTTGAATTACAAGAAATAATAACTCAAACACTCCCCCTCAAGGTGACGCATAGATATCAGATGTGTCCATCTTGACAATAAAATCATAAAATGATGTGTTTGATACCGTCTTAGTTAACACATCTACCAATTGCTCAGAAGAATGGAGAAATGGTACTTCAATAATTTTACGTTCTAACTTCTTATAGATGAAATTTCGATCAATCTTAACATGCTTGGTTCTATCATGTTGACCAGGATTTTGTGCAATTTTAATTGCCGACTGATTATCACAAAATAACTCCATAGGACATTTAGTAAATAAACCATTGCCATATATTCGGCCTCAACACTAGACAAGGAAACAACATTTTATTTTTTTACTACTCCAAGTAACAAGGTTACCTCTAACAAATGTGAAATAACATGTAATTGATCTTTTTCTATTTCTATTTCCACCCCAATTCGAGTCAGTACACCCAGAAATATCCAGATTTCCATGATTTGAAAACATCAAACCTCTTCCAGGTGCAGACTTAAAATATCAAAATATTCTTATGACAACATCCATGTGTTGTTTCCTAGGATTATGCGTAAACTTAAACTACATAAGCAATATCAGGTCTAGTATTGGAGAGTTAAATCAAACGTCCTACAAATCTTTGATGTCATTCTTTGTTCATTGGTAACTGATCATAAACTTCATCTTGTTTATGATTTTTCTCAATAGGAGAACTAATAGGTTGACATCCTAGCATACATGTTTCCTTGAGTAAATCAATTAGTACATACTTTTGTTGAGATAAGAAAATACCTTGATCGAATCATATAACTATCATTCCCAAAATATATTTGAGATCCCCTGTATCTTTTATATCAAACTTTGAAGATAAGTATGTCTTTAAGTTTCGCATCTCATCTGCATCATTACCAATTACCACCATATCATCAACGTAAATAATTAATTCGTTGCCAGACTTCTTTAAGAACAAATTATGATTTGCATCACTTTGTTTATACCCAACCTTAGTCATTGCATTTTGAAATGTCCCAAACCAAGCACGTGGTGATTTCTTCAATCCATACGAAGTTTTATTCAATCTACGTACAACATTAGGACTCGAATCACCAAATCCTGGTGGCAATTGAAAAAGCGGGGGTCTAACAACCATACCCAATATTTCGTTTAGGCAATCTGTATGGACTAACTCCAATATATTTTCGAGAGAATCAACTACACAGTCAGACTCAATCAAGGAAATTACATCCAAGAGTTATATATCTATTTCTCAATGTAATCAGCAAATCAAACAGATAGAAACCCGCGATCCTGATTATTATGAGAAACAACTTGGACGGTACCCAAGACCAATGTTCAAGTGTCAATCAATTTCAATCAACAACCAAAGGTTGGATTTACCAATTGATTGAACTACGCACAACCTATGCTATTTCAATTATATAGAAAATATAATACGGAAAAGAAATAACACAGACACCAGAAATTTTGTTAACGAGGAAACCGCAAATACATAAAAAACCCCAGGACCTAGTCCAGATTTGAACACCACATTGTATTAAGCCGCTACAGAGTCTAGTTTACTACAAATTAACTTCACACTGGAATGTAATTGAGCTCTAACAAATCTTACACTGATTAGGGTACAGTCGCGTTCCTTATGTCTTTGAATCCCAATAGGACTCTACGCACTTGATTCCCTTAGATGATCTCACCCACAACTAAGAGTTACTATGACCCAAAGTCGAAGACTTGATAAACAAATTTGTCTCACACAGAAAAGTCTATTGAATAGATAAATTTGTCTCCCATAGAAATACCTACGAGTTTTTGTTCTGTCTTTTGATAACTCAAGGTGAACATAAACCAATTGATACACCGGACTTATATTCCCGAAAAACATCCTAGTAATATCAATCATCTCATAATTATCTTAATCATATGGAAGCGGAACAATATATTATGGAATCACAAACAATGAGACGAAGATGGTTGTGACTATTTTTTATCTTACCTATCTGAGATTGAATCTCGAGTAAATATTAGAGAAGATAATACTCAATACGATAGAACAAAGTAAGATCAAAACACGCAACTACATAGAAAATAGTTGGGTCTGGCTTCAAAATCCCAATGAAGTCTTTAAGTCGTTAACATATAATATGGTTTTAGAAAAATCTAGGTTAAAGGATAATCGACTCTAGTCACAACTAGTATCACACAAGAGGTGTGGGGATTAGGTTTTCCAGTTGCTAGAGTTATCCCTTATATAGTCATCAAATCAGGGTTTGAAATCAATGTTACCTTGGTAACAAAGCATTCAATATTCATCGTTAGATGAAAACCTGATTAGATTCAAGCTAATATCTTTCAACTGTTAGATCGAACTTAGCTTGTTACACACAAATAAAATCTTCCTTCATTTAGATATGGGTAACCGTACCTAAATGTATACACTTGGTTGGATCAACAATAGTTAACCGAAGTTATCCATATGAACACTTTCATATCAACCTTGTTCATCTTAATCACAACTAGTTCAAATGAATCAAATGAAACTAGTTATAGAGTTATTCAATTGTTTGTATTCACATAAAAGTATACAAGACACAATTGAAGCAAAATCGATTTTGATTCACTCGAATCAATTCATGAACATTATAGCCACGGTTTTCAAAAGATTGCATTCCTAATTATATTAATGTATTTGTTCACGAATAAACCGATTTTTGAACTTAACCCACTCAAGTATTCAAACGGGTACAAATACTTAGAGTTCCCAGACCTGGTCAGTTCGCCAGTATGCAAACGGGTACGCATAAGTTCACGACCAACATCAGTTGAATTAGTATGCAAACAGGTACGCACACTAAATTCCCGGACCTGAACTGTTACGCCAGCACGCATACGGGTATGCATACTAAGTTCCCGGACTTCAACTGTTAAACCAGTATGCTTATGGGTATGCATACTATGGTTCCTGGACTTGGAATAACTCGCAACAATTAGCATACAAGTACGCATATTGTGTTATATCCAATCAATGGTTAATTGTTCTAAACTCCATTTTAATCATTGAAACATTCTTAGAAGACGGGAATAGTTGTCTCACATAAACTATTAGCTTCAAAGAAATTTTCAAGTGATCAATAGATCCATACGAAATATTTCAAGTCTACATCAAATGATTGTCTCACACAAATCATATAAGATGTTACCAGGCAATTTTCACAGGATGATCATCTTTTGGCTTTCGTCAAGAATAAAGATGAAATTGGTTAAAGCGAAAGCTTACCAACACATATTTCGAGAAATATGTAAGTTATTTAAACTCAGATCGATATATCAAATGTGTATAAAGTAAAGTCTATATAGCAATACTTTTGTCTCAATAGGATATAAAATAGAAATTGACTTCTGAATGATAGATGAGTTCAAGTCTCCACATACCTTTTGTTGATAAAGTTCCATGGTAGGTATAGAAAGCCTACAATTAAACTAACCGCAAGTATACGGTGTCTACTATATAGTTTACAGCAAGCACGGATCGTTCCCACATGGACTTGGTTGGTGTGAATAAATGTATAAGTTCTACTCTTCGCTCATTTAAGCCAAATGATTGTCGAAACGACGAAACTGTTTGTCTTGTGAAAGATTTAAATGTAAAATGCAACAACAAAATAAAAATCTTTGAGAAAGTTGATGGGATGGAACTAGGGAAGTTGATTTCACCATTCAAACTATGCTAGACACTCAACAATGAAGTTGTTATTTTCCTATATAATTAATTAGCGATGGAGATACGAGTATTTCGCTTCATCGAAGGGATCTCAATACAGAAGATTTAATATCAACTAAGGTATTAACCCCTAGAATCAGATGTCTTGTTACGGCACAAATGATCACAGATTAATGAATTCAATTCAACATGAGTTGATGCAACATTATATGATTGTTCTAAAGACCTAGGATGCAAGACATACAAGGTGATAGATATATAATACATCACAAATATTGAACCTATCCTTATTCAATAGAACACAAGAAGAACAACATCATAGATATGAGTGATTAGCAATGGTTTAAGGGTTTCATCACAACCCTTGCTAAGTAATTAGCACATATTGAAGACAGAGTACAAATGGAATTCAAATATATATAAAGCTATTGAAGTAACTGAACCAAACTGATTTATCCCTGATTTCTTAAGAATACTTGGAACAAAAGAGAGATAATTAGAGTGTTTTCAGACCCCTCTTCCTCACTCACTACCCACCCCCAATTACAACAAGATAACCCCTATTTATACATAGATTTTTTCCCCTTTTCAGTCCTATTATCATCATAATACAATATATAAAAAATGGGGTTTTGTTCTCGAAACTCACCACTTTGTAAGACTCATCATTCATGAACCGCCACTGCACTTATCTTCATCCATTTGACTGATGTTGTCGCTGTTTTGAGTTCATACCTAACTGCCATTTGCTTAATCATCACAACCACCCTATTTCTGTCGATTGCGCGTTTCTGCTGATGATGTTTACAGAGAGTAACAAAATAAAATCCCTAGCTTGTCAATTCCGTCGCTTTTGAAACCAAACAACTGACTTATTCTTGTAGGAGTCAAAACTTAGGGTTATGACTGAAATGGATGGTAGAGATAAATATAAAAGACAAGCAACTAGACTGATAGGGGAAAAGTGGTGATAAAGGTATGGGTTTGATAGATTTGACATGATGAGAAAATTTGTTAGAAAAAGATAAGCCTAGTGAATTTCTGAAAAAGAAGAACACAGATAAAGAAACTTGTTTCTCGTGTGTGAGATCAGGTTGAGATGAACGATGGTGATGTACTCTGGTGTAAAGCATGAATACTTCGTTTTTGGTATATGAGAATGGGACTTGGACCTGGCTTCCTTTATTTAACTCCCAACATGGGTATCACTTGGATTTCGGCCCATTACTTCATTTCATGATCAGATGATTCTTCTTCTTGAGCTTCTCATCCATTAGTAGATCCATTAGCTTCACAAGTCTATTGGCACCCTGGCTGCCTTCTCCACTACACGCGTTTACCTAACATCGACTTGGTATCTATATTGACAGGGCATTGTAGCTCCACTTCCTTCATAGCACATGTTCAGATCATTCATTTCACTCCCCTAGCATTACAAAACAAAAGTCAGGACAATTTCCACACATTTTACTTGCAACGAACAAGAACCACAAAATATATAATTTGGCATAAATACAAGCAATTCGTGCAACAAAGTACCATAAACACCTACAAAATGTTAAAATTGTATGCAATATTAGGTGCCCATCATTCCACAAGCTCCCCTTAGTAGTTATTCGCCGTGAAGTCTAAAGCTCAACTACACATTTTATCATAATCCGAGACATAGTTATAAGTAGACTAGAAATCAAGACTTATAGTTTTGACAACTAAACTTGACAAACAAGCTTGAGATAACAACGCTTGCGATTTCGACCGAGCACTGCTCTAACAATCTCCCCCTTTTTCAATTTTAGTGACAAACCTATCAATACATATGGATTACAAAATAAATAAACTTTGTAGCTTCTTATCCAAATACTTGATTCCCTTGGTTCTTCAACATTACTCGAAATCTTCGTCACATTCAAGTACTCTACTGAACGTGTTCAACTCAGCATCATAGTTGTTGAAGATCCGTATCCATAACAATATATAAAAACAAGATATTTTCGTATTGTTATACGGTGTCATAGTATTATTACACACCATCAAAGTTCAATTGTATCACAACTTTGACAATAATACTACGGTGATATGTATCACTCCCCCTTAGCCAATACTTAATCTCACAATGAAAACCACTCCCCCTTACATAATGATCCGTAAACCATATGTATGGCAAAGGTACGAAAACTATAGGGATTATAATGAAATTCTCATATAGATACTTCATGAATAAAAGAGAACATATCAACTTTGTTTCGATGATTTCATTCACATAGTCGAAACTTAGTGTATTCATCAAGGAGTTTATAAAGATACAAGAAAACTCCTACAATATTCCACAGTCGCACTCCCCATAAATATTTGGCAATTAAGCACGAGTTCAATTAAGAGATCTCCCCCATAAAACGTCATTCCTGAAAGAACAACAAGAGCGTCCTTACCTTTACAAGAAAAGAAGAATTTTTTTTGGGCATTAACAAATTACATGTGTAACACCCCTTGTTTTTAGCATGACGCATGCTAAAAGATATGCCATTAGCTTGTGATTAAGCTTCATCCAAAGCTTCTGTTGGTTGGTAAGAGCTAGATTGGCTTAAGGCCAATACCGCGCCAAAATGGCGCATTATGTTTGGTATTTGGCCAAGATCCAAATCTCGGATCAAAGGTTGCGTTTTTCCAAGGGCCAATATTTGGTGCCAGGTGAGGCACATCGTGTATGCATGTTGGCCAAGGCCAATATGACATTAGTTGGAAGTTACATTGGCCAAGAGCCAATCTCGCACCAAGCGTGTTTCAGGCCAATTGGGTAGATGGACTTAAGAATATACATCCATCATAGATGGACATTGGAATGGCCTATGGGATAAAGTGGGAAAATACAACCATCACGGCCCTTCATCGGGTTTGGCTCAGGAAATGTTCAGCCATCCTGTCCGAACATTGGAACTGGCATATGAGCCAGAACTGAATGTACAACCATCTTGGCCGGTTATTCAGGAAATATATGGCAACGGCCTACTAAAGTGAGGAGTTGATGAATGATTTTTGGTCCCCCAATTTAAGTTGTAAAAATGTCATTTTTACACATTTAGAGAGGGGTAGTTGGTTGATGGTGCATATGTGACGAGGTTGTCAACCTATCAATAATAATTCTATTACGCTACACAAATCTATAAAGAAGTAGTGAGGCAAGTCGAGTTCGTATCCACAAGGAGAGTTGAGTCTAAGTTGTCGATTCAATTTCTGAATGAGAAAAATGCAAATGAGGATGAGAATGATCAAGGACTTCTTCTAAGTCACAAAACATGAATCTTATTGATATAGCTAGTTTCCGCAAAGTACCCATTACTAATAACCCTAGAATATTTAGTACGCTCAAATATCCCGCAATATCTCCTAATTCACCGGACACGGAAGCGCTCGACTACCGGATTCTACTTGCCAAGTTTCCTAGAGGTACGCTTACTAGGTGTGACTCAAACAAGTGCACTAAGCTCCGTGAGATAGGCTATTCCTAGTGACAAACACATAAGCTCGATTCATCTACTAGTGTCATTCAATACATATGATTATTTAACAAAATCCCATCGTCAATAACCACATATTACTACTTGTATTCGGAACATCTAGATAATTACGGGTCGAAGAGTTCTCGAATTAGCAATCGAATCATCCATAAACCAATTTAATTTGCAACTTAAACGATTCATAAATAACTCACATAAGCAACATTGGCACAATAGAGAATGAACAATAAAAAGACAGATTGCAAGAAAACATGCACTTTAAATATCAATTGGAGTTCATGCTCGGACGTCGAATTTGTCCCTAATCAAGATGCGATTAGCTACTGGAGTTCATAGCAAAGAAACAAAAGATAAGTTTATGGCACTGAAATAAGCAAACCAAACGGCAGCAGCAGGTGGACTGATGAACTTATGCGAACAGGTGATAGTACGGCAATAGATTGAAGAAGCTCGCTGCTGATGTAGATGGACCTGTGGCCTGGTAACTGTGGAATGGTGGTGGCGTAGTGCAGCTTCTGATGTAGTTGCCTGCAAACAGGTGGAGTGCTGGTAATGGATGCAGTTGCTGTTGTGAATGGAATGGAAGACGAAACTAAACTCCAGCTGCGACTGTTGTGCAGAAGCTATGCAAGGGATGTATGAGATGTTGGATGCAGTTGCAATGATGGAAGCGATTGGTGAGATATGAAACTGGTGGTTGTATGCAGATGAGATGGGGAAGTGCAGATGATATGCTGTGGATGGAACTGCTGGAATAGAGGGTATGCAGGTGATTATGTATGTAGTGGATGGGTGTATATTCAAGTGGAAGGAATGGTGGTGCTATGCAGATGGTGGATGAATGCAGTATGCTGGTGGGGATGCAAGTGATGGAGGTGGTGATGATTGGAGAGGAGCAGAGAGCTCCTCTCTGGTGGTGATGCAAAAACATGCGTGAGAGGGGGTATGAGATGCCTCCTTCCTGTAGGTTTAGGTCTTCTTTATATAACTCTCAATTACTTCTTCCAGATCCTACAATATCGTGACCTAAACAGACCCAAAAGTTCCTTGTTTAATACAAACTCTGCCAGCTTCAAATCTCGGCCATTCAATACTCTAAACCACCTGTAGCCGCACCCTGTTGGCTGAGCTGTTTTCCCGGCAATAAACTCTTTCCATATCTGACATAAACTAGTACCCAAATTTCCATGTTCATCTTGACTTTTTGAATTGAATCATAATACTCCAAACACGTACAAAAATCTCAGGAAGTAGTTCACTTCTTCACCTCTTCTCGTCTGAAATTCAGGCACAAACACACTCAATTCTCAACCAAATCAAGGCTTCCAGATTGAGACCTAATATCTCAAAACACGACCATTGAACAATCTGGTTGTAGCAGCAACAAATTGCAGCTGCAATTCAACTCAATAACTCGCCATATCACCTCCAGGCTCGAGCCAAAACCAAGCATCAAGCCATGTCTGTACCTAGCTCTTCCTTGTCTTACCAACTATCAAATACTCCCCCCATAATTTCCCAGATTCGAGCACAAGAACCCTATAGTAGATTGGCTGAACTTGCAGTGAAGAGTTGCTCGTTAAAGACTTTCAGCGAACACATTATGTGCATGTCTAGAACTGATGGGGGTTGAGTACTGGTTGCATCTTGGAGGTCACACACATTCCTTCCCTGCAATATTGAATTCATACACAGCAAACCCACATTCATTCAAGACTTTAAATCATACATTTGTTGGAATTAATTACAATAATCGAATGCAAATGGGAAATAATAATTAGATTACACTGAAAGTAGTAACAAATAACTCAATAAATTTAGTAGAGGCACGTATGAGATACGCTGAGCTAAAGGTAATATTGCCTGCTACTCCTCTGAGATGCTATAGCAATTTACAAATTACCTCCAGGATACAACTACTGTTAGTTCTCCTCTATGTGTAGCATATACAGAGAGAACCCTTAGAACTTGGCAGCAAAAGTTAAAAACAAAAAACTCAAATTGAAAATACAAATTGTTTCTGAGTAATATAAAAACAATTTTATGTTTCTGTAAACTATATTTCTGTGAACTAAAATTCTGTAAATCAAGAAGTAGTTATACAAAATTATGTTTCTGTAAACTACAACTTGTTTCAGAAAAGAACTGAACGTTTTCTGAGTTTTAAGACAAATATTAATAAGAACTTAAGTTTCTGAAAATAATTAGAGAAGAAGGAGAAATTCAGAAGATAAGAGTTCTGAATGGTATGTCTTTAAACTGAAAACCTTAACTCGTATTTATAGGTAAGAATTCGAACGTTTGAGACACAGATCCGTAAATCACGCGTTCAATTTGTCGGACGAGTAAAAGCAAAAAGCATCCGTTAAAATAACAGTAAAAAACGCATCTGTCGGGTAAGATTCTTTACGATGAAAACAGTTAAGAGAATTCACGCGTGAGAATTAACCGTGTGTGACTAAAGATGCTACTAGTGGCTGTCGGATATCCAAAACCGAGAAGGCAAAGAATAAAATTCTTTACATGTGTGGGAGAAGCGTGTGGTAAATTTCAGTAAAAAGAATGGGTCGGATACACCCACACCCACACCCACTCCCACTCCCACTCCCACGCCCTCGCCCTCGCCCTCGCCCACGCCGAGCCGAGCCGAGCGAGCGTGCGTGCTTCTGTGCGAAGCACCGCGCGAACGGGAAAGGCAATAAGAAATGCAATAAGGTTTAGGCAACCTTGCCATAGTCTAGGGCTTTCCCCATACACAAAGGTCTAAAGACCCAAAGGGCCATACCCTTAAGGCTAAATCAATGCTATTTAAGTCTAAAACTCTTAGTGTTTTAGTCTATATGGGACTAATGTTTTATTCATTCACATGAAAAAACATCTAGGGAGCAATAGGTCTTGGGATCAAAACATGGTCCATGCATTTTTTGATTAAAACAAAACATTGTTTTTTCTAACAATCCCCCACATGAATAATAAAACATGTCGATAAAACACGATAAAACATAAGGCAACAAAATAGGCTAAGGTGTCCCAAGGATTGAACCTTAACTTAGTGAGAGGTTACCTGAACTGCTTGTTGATACGGTGAACGCAATGTCTTGAACCGCCAACAAAGAATGCAATTCAGAAATAACAGCCACACTTGATGCCTCAACCGAAGAAAACAGCTGCCAAGCTCTTGCGGTTGTGCCCATTTTGGCCGTGGGCTAAAATCCCGGACTTAATGAATGTCTCTAGAGAATCAGCTCATATTCTCATAGGAAGCGGCCACACTTCCAACATCCACAAAGGTGGGTCCATAAAGAGTGTCCTGCCACACCCCGCTTTAATCAAAGCCATGGTACCCATTAAGATCGCAAAAGATCATCCTTAATTTCTGCAGGCTGCACTATCGCACGATTACACCATAGGGAGGGACAAAGATAGTGCTTTCTCAATATCACCATAAATTAGTTGTCTCATTGAACCTTGATCTTGGAAATCCAATCACAAGGTTGAGTATCCTTCATGGTGATTTATTCAATGAGCTTAAGTCCCATCCCCCTCGATGTAAATTTAACTTTCTCTCTGGTTAAGCCTTTTGTCAAAGGATCTGCAAGATTATCTTTGGATTTTACAAAGTCTATCGAGATAATACCAGTAGAGAGTAGTTGTTTCACCGTCTTATGTCTTCTTCGTATATGTATAGACTTCCCGTTGTATACATTGTTCTTTGCGCAACCAAGAGCAGCTTCACTGTCACAGTGGATGGCAATTGAAGACACAGGCTTGGGCCAGAGTGGAATTCCTCCCAGGAAACATCGCATCCATTCAGCTTCCTCTCCATCTTTTTCTAAGGCTATAAACTCAGACTCCATAGTGGATTTAGCTATACATGTCTGTTTGGTAGACTTCCATGAGACAGACGCACCTCCAAGCAAGAAGATGTACCCACTAGTAGATTTGCACTCTTCTGAGTCTGATATCCAGTTGGCATCATAATACCCTTCCAGTACAGCAGGATACTTCCCAAAACTTAAGCAATAGTTTGAGGTCCCTCTCAGGTAACGTAAAACTCTGAAGAGAGCATTCCAGGTGATCCCGCCTGGGTTGCAAGTATACCTGCTTAATCTACTCACAGAGTAAGCAATATCAGGTCTTGTATAGTTCATAAGATACATAAGACTACCAATAATGCGAGAATACTCAAGTTGATCAATACCCTCACCCTTGTTCTTTTTCAATTTACAAGTGGGATCAAATGGAGTAGACGCAGGTTTAGCATTTTCATAATTAAATCTCTTTAATACGGTTTCAGCATAATGAGATTGACTAAGACTATATCCATCAGACGTCTTTCTGATTTTCATCCCTAAGATTACATCAGTAGGGCCTAAGTCTTTTATGTCAAAATTATCTCTAAACATGCTTTTAATGGTATTAATAATATCAAGGTTGCTGCCTAATATGAGCATATCATCAACATATAGGCAAACAATAACATGAGAATCATACACAGATTTAATGTAAACACATTTATCAGATTCATTAACCTTGAAACCATTAGTAATCATAACATGATCAAATTTTTCATGCCACTGTTTAGGTGCTTGTTTTAAACCGTAAAGAGATTTGTTTAACTTGCATACTTTGTTTTCATAACCTTTTACTATAAAGCCTTCAGGTTGATCCATATAAATTTCTTCATTCAATTCACCATATAGAAAAGCAGTTTTAACATCCATCTGATGTATATGCAAATCATAAATTGAAGCAATAGCAATCAACATTCTAATCGAGGTGATTCTAGAGACTGGTGAATAGGTATCAAAGAAATCTACTCCTTCCTGTTGTCTATAGCCTTTAGCTACCAACCTATCTTTATATTTATCTATAGTTCCATCTGTTCTTAGTTTCCTTTTGAACACCCATTTGCAACCTATGGATTTACTTCCAGGAGGCAAGTCTACAAGCTCCCAAGTTTCATTTCTTTGAATGGACTCCCATTCATTTAATGAAGCTTCTTCCCGTAAAGGAGCTTCGGAGAAGTCATAGCTTCCTTATAGGTTTGGGGTTCAGACTCTACCGTAAGAGTCAAAAAATCGGGCCAAAACTTGTTTCAGTTCTAACCCTCTTACTTCTTCTTGGTTCAGTCTCATACTCCAAAGTTGGAGTTTGACTAGTCGATGGAACATCCGGGAGATCATCATGGACCTTTTTACGAGGTCCAGACCTTAAAGGAAATATGTGTTCATAAAACACAGCATCTCTTGATTCCATTATGGTGTTCAGACCAATGTTATTGTGGTCAGAACGATGACCATAAACCTGTGAGCATTTGTATGCTCAGGATATCCTATGAAAACACAGTCAATTGTTTTAGGACCTATTTTAGTTTTCTTGGGATGAGGAATGGCCACCTTGGCCAAACACCCCCACACTTTAAAGTATGTATAGGAAGGTTGTTTACCATTCCACAATTCGTAGGGAGTTTTATCTGATTTTTTAAATGGAACTCGGTTCAAAATATAGCATGCCGAGAGGATAGCTTCCCCCCACAAGTTCGAAGATAACCCTGAACTTGTTAACATAGCATTTACCATATCTATGAGTGTTCTATTTTTTTCTTTCGGCTACACCATTCGATTCAGGTGAATATGGTGCAGTGGTTTCATGTATGATTCCATTATTTTTACAAAACTCTCCTATGGGTATCACATACTCACCGCCACGGTCAGACCTAAGGGTTTTAATCTTAACTCCTTTTTGGTTTTCTACTTCAAGTTTATAAAACTTGAAAGCCTCTAAGGCCTCATCTTTACTTCTAAGAAGATGAACCTGACAGTATCGTGAGTAATCATCTATGAAAGTGATATACCATTTTCTACCACCTCTTGTTGGTGTTGATTTCAAGTCTCCTAAATCCGAGTGTATTAATTCCAAAGGAACTGTTCTACGTTCAACACTTTTATTAAATGGTTTTCTTGCATATTTAGATTCAACACAGATTTCACATCTTTGTTTTTTATCAAAGTTTATTTTTGGTATGCAACCTAAATTAGCAAGTCTGTCTAGCGATTTGAAATTGACATGCCCAAGTCTATCATGCCAAACATGTGAGGAGTCACAAACATAAACAGAAGAAGATGCATTAACATTCAATTTCAAATCAGATACACTAAGCTTAATCATGTTATCGGTAACATAACCTTTTCCTACGAATTCACCATGCTTAGAAATCACAACAGTATTGGACTCAGCAACAATTTTAAAACCTTTTCCTAGAAGGATGGTTTCTGAGATAAGATTTTTGCATATGTCTGGGACATAGAATACGTCATTCAATGTGAGAATTTTTCCTGAAGTTAGCTTCAGTTCGACCTTGCCTTTCCCCACCACTTTCGCGGTGGAAGAGTTTCCCATGAACAGTTTCTCATCATCTCCTACTATGGCATAGGAGGAGAAAGCATTCTGAATTTGAGACATGCTTGGTGGCTCAATCAAGCCACCAGTCTCTCACATTAGTCATACTAGAGACAAGGTCGACTTCGAGACACCATGCCGTTGAAATATCCAGAGTCCTCTACTATGTTTGCCTTATTTTTCTGTTTTGGATCATATTTGATCCTTTTAGGGGCCTTACAGTCTTTAGCCATATGTCCAGGTTTACCACAATTAAAACAGTCGCCTTTGATGGTGTGCTTAGTGACACCACCTCTAGGCTTAAAATTGTTACCTCTGGGTTTTCGACGTCTGTTACGTCTATTACCCATTTTTTGGATTCTCCAGGAGTTTTCTTTGAAGCAGGCTTTATCGTCCAAAACATGAGCTTTGTTGGACATGTTTTTGCTCAGCATCATGCTCTTGTCCTTGATGCACATAAGCTCCTCAACCTGGATCTTTTTGCCAAGCTCCACCATGGTGATTTCACGAGTCTTGTGTCGCAGCCTCCTCTTATATTCGCTCCATGAGGGTGGAAGCTTTTTCAATCACAAAGCCGATACTTGTAGAGCTTCATCAAAAGTCATGCCTTTGAAGCAAGAATCTCGCTGATGAGGAGTTGAAGTTCGACGAACTGTTCTACCACAGGCTTTTCGTCAGTCATGTTGTATTCTAAGAACTTAGCCATCAAGAACTTCTTACTTCCAAGCAGCTTAAAGATGATATTTTTCTTCTAGAGCTTCCCATAAATCAAAAGCATTAAAATCTTCTTTTGCATTATAGAAGTCATACAAGGAGTCATCAAGACAGTTAAGAATATGATTCTTGCACAAATAATTCTTCCTATTCCACTGTCCAATTTATCTTCATTACCACGGCGATGAAGTTTTCTCGAGGGTTTTTCTAAAGCATATCCATCTAACCTTTGGTCGTTTAGGAAGAATAGCATTTTAGACTGCCATCTCTTAAAGTCCTTACCACTGAACTTTGGTGGTTTTTCTACAGTATTATTTCCCATGTTCTTACAACAAAGAATATTACAGTATTACAATATTACAATAAGGCACGATATTACCTTTAGATTGTTGGAATTAATTACAATAATCGAATGCAAATGGGAAATAATACTTAGATTACACTGAAAGTAGTAACAAATAACTCAATAAATTTAGTAGAGGCACGTATGAGATACGCTGAGCTAAAGGTAATATTGCCTGCTACTCCTCTGAGATGCTATAGCAATTTACAAATTACCTCCAGGATACAACTACTGTTAGTTCTCCTCTATGTGTAGCATACACAGAGAGAACCCTTAGAACTTGGCAGCAAAAGTTAAAAACAAAAAACTCAAATTGAAAATACAAATTGTTTCTGAGTAATATAAAAACAATTTTATGTTTCTGTAAACTATATTTCTGTGAACTAAAATTCTGTAAATCAAGAAGTAGTTATACAAAATTATGTTTCTGTAAACTACAACTTGTTTGAAGAAAAGAACTGAACGTTTTCGAGTTTTAAGACAAATATTAATAAGAACTTAAGTTTCGAAAATAATTAGAGAAGAAGGAGAAATTCAGAAGATAAGAGTTCTCGAATGGTATGTCTTAAAACTCAGAAAACCTTAACTCGTATTTATAGGTAAGAATTCGAACGTTTGAGACACAGATCCGTAAATCACGCGTTCAATTTGTCGGACGAGTAAAAGCAAAAAGCATCCGTTAAAATAACAGTAAAAAACGCATCTGTCGGGTAAGATTCTTTACGATGAAAACAGTTAAGAGAATTCACGCGTGAGAATTAACCGTGTGTGACTAAAGATGCTACTAGTGGCTGTCGGATATCCAAAACCGAGAAGGCAAAGAATAAAATTCTTTACATGTGTGGGAGAAGCGTGTGGTAAATTTCAGTAAAAAGAATGGGTCGGATACACCCACACCCACACCCACACCCACTCCCAAGCCCACGCCCACGCCCACGCCCACGCCCAGCCGAGCCGAGCCGAGCCGAGCCGAGCCGAGCCGAGCGAGCGTGCGTGCTTCTGTGCGAAGCACCGCGCGAACGGGAAAGGCAATAAGAAATGCAATAAGGTTTAGGCAACCTTGCCATAGTCTAGGGCTTTCCCCATACACAAAGGTCTAAAGACCCAAAGGGCCATACCCTTAAGGCTAAACCAATGCTATTTAAGTCTAAAACTCTTAGTGTTTTAGTCTATATGGGACTAATGTTTTATTCATTCACATGAAAAAACATCTAGGGAGCAATAGGTCTTGGGATCAAAACATGGTCCATGCATTTTTTGATTAAAACAAAACATTGTTTTTTCTAACAACATTAATCTCAGAACTGCACTTCATCTTCAATAAAATCCATGGCAGCAACATTAATTACTGACAGTGAAACTCCATCTTCTTTACTGATTTCCCACCAAAAGCTTCACAAATCTTCTACAAACTCGAAACTACCACAAACCCAAGTCTTCTTCTGCGTATCAGCTTCGAAATCGCTGTCCTGATCTCCTTTGTTCATTTCTAAAGATTAATGGCAGCATAACTCTCTTCTTTCCCTGCTCAAATCGACGACAGCAAAACTATCTTTCCTCCACAGGTTCCTCGGTTCAGTTCCGTATCTGAATCATCTTGAGAAGCTCATAATCTTCCGACAATAACCGCACGAACCATTGCTAGCCGGTGGCATGACTTGGTGCAACGGCAGAGAAACTTGGAAGCAAGTCGAGCTCAGTTCTGCTATGAATACAAACTGAACCCGATCCAATAACTTAGTAACGGACAGGCATGTGGCCCTGAGTAATCAGAGTCTGGTGCTCCAGCAAATTGCTTTCTTGGCATATTACAGCCTTCTGTCCACGCACGCTTCGACTCCGCCAAATCCAAATTCGCCAAATAATGAATTAAGCTCTTATTCGCCTTCTTTTACGTCACATGACTCCAAAATGCCTGGAAAAGCAAAACAAAGCGTAATATACAAAAATACAAGAAAAATAACTAAGAAAAGCATAAGAAATTGATATTCAAAAGATATATTTTAGGCTCTTATCAATATGCGGACTATGCACCAATTAAGCTTCATAGCTTAGCCGGAAGAGTATAAATGATGCCTAAGGCTCATTTATAGTTGCTTAGCCACGCGAAGAGGGCATTTAATGCTTATGCATCGTTATGCCATATTGCAGACCAAACATGCATCACTTGGATCCATTTCGACGGAACAACCTATACGTACTAGGCCATTTCCATTATTACTTGGCCACGGCCATGCAAACAAGTTGGCTTAAATTTCTGTCCCTTCGTGGATGAACAAAGGTCTGTGCTTGATCCTTTTAAAGTAGGGAAGGGTACGTAGGCAGCCGCAATGAGTTGCAGCATTGCCGGTCCAACACGTTGTCGCTCATATCATCTAATTTAGAGATAATTCCGACACTTTTGCCTCTCATATCATCTGGATCGGTAGCTCGACGCAAGAGATGATTGTGGCCATACTTGATGAGGCTAGTTGCATTTCATTCCTTGGATGGCCATACTTCCTATCAAGGCGTTCGACATAGGCTAAAAATCCGAGTGTCGTAATTTAGCTCAAGAGGAGTCCATTTTGATGGGAAACGACCCAAAGATCAAGACATGTCGATCTATAGATCCACATGGTCACCAGAATTTAGCCAAATTCCATCGTTTAGGGCCTCAAAAGGTAGTTTTTGCCGTATTAAGAAAGTTTTTATTTTTTTAACAAATCCTTTGCGGAACAAAGGTAAGTTAGAATGGTATGGAAGCTTAAATAGCTGCATCATGCTCCACGAGCATGATGCAGCTATTTAAGGCTCGGATTGTAGCTTCATCATGGCGCATCGGGGAAGTTATGGCCTGCAAGGCAAGGCACCAAAGGCGTAATTTTCCAGTCCGTCACAACATGAAACATGAATTTGTATCATGAAAACTCAATTAAATTAACCACAAGAGTACCCATGGTTAATTTAATCGGATATGCTCAACATAAGAGAACTTACGGAGCCAGACAATACTTTCACATAGAAGTGGATCAGGGAAATATCAATACTGCGGAACATACAAAGATTCATTTTATTTTTCATCAATATTTGCATAATGACACAATAGACTTAATCTTTGACATATTTTCCATCAATATTTGCATAATGACATAATAGACTTTAACTTTTGACATATATGGGACAATCATAGTTCACGGACGCAAACACACATCTCCCATAACATTATTTGCAATATATAAAACCAATAAAGACTAATACTGCAAAATCATCTTCCAAATAAACTTTAGAATTTAAATAAATAAATCTAAAAACACTGCAAGATGAAAATCGTTGGCAATAGCAATGTGTAATCACAAGATAGGCTATTCCAAACCCTAGTTATCCTTCTTAAAACATAAGAATAAATTCTCATAAGAAGTTTCCTAGAAGAAAAAAAATCAACAAGCTAAAAAAAAGGACTCCTAAACCAGCAAAACCGATCATGAATTGAAATCAAAGAGCTCTTCCGGAACCCTGACTAATAAAGTGAGAATAGATTAGAGTGTTCATACTACAACTAATTAAGGCATGCGGGTGAAACAAAAAATAGTGAAAATGATGATTTTTTTCTTCTTTTGTATTTCACCATTGGAAAAGAAAAAAATGGACCTATATTATCTCAAAATTAACTCAATTATGATGATTATGTAGTACTAAATTAGTACATTTCCATTCTGAACCTGTAACCATGGTCCTTTAGGAGTCAGAGAATCAATTAACTGGCAGATAACGTTCCTGAAAATATTACTATATTTAGATAGAAAAATAGATCCTAGACCACCAAGAAAACAAACAAAAAAATAACCCTACATTTCTTGCATGACCTAAAACAGAGTAAAGAAGTTGAAGAAACTGAAAAGGATGATAGATTGATCTTATCAATACGGAAAACGTAGATTACTCATCTATCCATCTATTGAGAATGTAAAATTAGTGGTCACCCAAATCTTCATGGAAAAATATGTCTCTCCTAGACCCTGGTTTACATATATGATAACATCAATTCTTTGCAATATTTAAAAGGCGAGGGTACCCCAAATATACCTCAAGCTATAACTTTTCCTTCCTATAAGTCATTTCCCCGAAAGTCATTGTCTATGGACTGAGTCGAGACAATACAACAAATCGGTTCACATTTTGTGTGATCGTCTATGCATACGAGATCGAGACAATACGACAACAAAGTGTGTTTACTTGATACAAAGGTTCGGACTTAACCAAACTCAATAGGATTCACGTACCAAGTAAATAGGAATTAACGGTTGTGCAATTTACTTTAATTATAATAAAACAATTATAATGCAAAAATATAAAGTAAATGACAGAGCAAGATTTTTTTAACGAGGAAACCGCAAATGTAGAAAAACCCCGGGACCTAGTCCAGAATTGAATACTCTCAGGATTAACCCGCTATACAAAATAAGACAACTTTGTATAGTTGAGACCAAGCATATAAACCTATAGTTCACCTAGTTCCTTCTGTATTACCACGCCTTCAACCTGTAAACAAGTCAAGTACTTAGATCAATTCCTTTGGATCGTATTCCAAACAGTAAAGGAACAACAAATTTGTTTGGTATCAACTCTCTTCAACCAAGTGATATGAGTTGCGCAAAGGTTCCCTTGTTTATCTTAACATAAACTCCTTTGCAATATTCCAAGATCTATCTTATACTCAATTACCCATAGTCAATCGTTAAGATTAAGCCAACAACACTCTTCAACCAAGTCATATGTGTTGATGATGATCTTCCTCAATTAATTAATCCAATCTACCACACGGATAAAACGATTATTAATTGGATCCTCTTTTTCCCAAACAAGTATTGTGCACACCAAAGATTGTAAAACCCAAGTCATAAATCTTCAATATCTTCTTTGTCTTCAAATCTTCTTAGATCTTCAATAAACACCTGCACACAACTACTTGAATCTCTTGTGATCAATCATACACAGAATGAAGTCTGTTAACAATGGGGATTATCACAAGATTGTCTTTAGATCTAACAACAATCTAAAGATCCATGTTGAAACCTTGAACTAGTTTGAGTGAATCTTATATCAGAAGAGAAGATTCTCAAGCATAAACAAACTAGGTGCAATCAAAGTTCAACCACCGTTAGTCAATCAAATCAATACGAAAACTAAATATAAACCGCAATATCTAGTTTCCCACCAACGGGTCGCGCTAGAGCTTCTTAATCCCAAAGAAGACTTTAAATTGAGCGGACGTAAGAGATTTCACCTAATTAGATTACTCTCCTCTCCGATAGGAGACTTCACCAGTAACAAAGATAAAAGAGGAAGTTTATGTCATGCAGGATTAGTTTGATAGAAATGCAAACTCAAAGTATTTATAGACAAGGAAGTTTGGACACCAAGGAATTTCCAAAACCGAAAATATTCTCAAGATATTTTTCCATTTTAACCCAAATTCGGTTTTCATAATTCCTGTGAATGCACTGTCCAAAAATAATGATCGAAATCTCATTGGAAAATATTTAATTAGCAAATGCACATTACTAATTCTTATTTTCCATATATAATTAAAAACCCTTAATAAAAAAGATTCTTAACTTATTTAATTCGATCTTTGGATTTACTTCCTTCTTATCCGTTAAGGAATATCTTTGAACAATATAGAATAAGCATTAATGCACCGTGTTCAAAGTGTGTCGACATCTTACTCTTGCAAGTCATTTTTCATACTTGCTCACTTGAAACCGATTTACCACGCTTCCAAACAAGTTTAAAATTGGTTCATCTGACTTTCAAGAACTATGTGATTGATTAAGTAACACTCAATCACAACTCATGGGTTTACGATTCTACCAAAACAAGTTTCAGTTCTACCTCCATGTGAGTATTGTGCATAGTTACACCAGCTTACCAAAGATACGGCTGACTAGGTACTAGGATCGGTTCCCTACACATATTTGGTATCTAACTTGTATGCACTGCACATGTCCATAGGATCGATTCCCCCTTCCCAAAAACGTGTTGCACATGTTCATAGGATCGGTTCCCCTTTCTTCCATCAACCTTGATGCACCTCATACAAGGATCGGTTCCCCTTGTGATGCGCTGCACCTCTTACTAGGATCGGTTCCCCTTTTCCCAGTAATAAGTTCAGACATACACAACCCGATCATACCACAAGTGATTATTTAAGATCGATTTCACTAATAAAATTCATACCAATACATAAGTCAGGCCTCATGTGAATAGTTTTACCAAGAACACAAACAAGTCATGAGCGGTTATACTAATCACACATATTGGTCGTTCATAAGATATGCAATGAAGAACATCCCCAATAACGCCTGGCGATTTCCTTTTCGGTTCACAACACATATCATGAACTTCCTTACTTAGAACACATGTAAACATTGTTCCCTAGGATGAAATCCTCAACTCATACCCATACATAATCATAATAGCATTCATACGATTATGTCAATGTCTTATATACAAAGTTAAATGGTTAAGCAAGAAACTTCATATTGTATTCCTTAATACTACGTCTATCTAGAGTGTTCATGCTTCACAGTTTTATGTTTTCAATATGCACGACTTGAAAGATACGTTAGGGAATGAAACAATTCAAGTCAAATATCACTAATCTCAAGTGGAAGGATGATGTTGTCATTGTAGCTCCGTACTTATTCACTTCTTCTAGTCTTCGCAATACTTGTAATGTCTCACCCTAATACTTTCAATCTAACATATACGAAGTTGACTCTAGTACATTCAAATCAAGCGACTCTTAAATGATTTTTGGTTCACTAAAATATGACAACCAAACTTGACATACCAACGCTTGGTGTGTTCAACCGAGCAATGCTCTAACAATCTCCCCATTTGTCAATTTTAGTGACAAAACTCTTACAATCATATGCATAAACAAATTACAATAATTCATTACACATACACTTGATTCCCGAATTCAACAGCATATTACCTGCATTAATTCAATCCTAATAACAAAGCTCATACTCCCCCTAAAGGTGAGATAAGTAGTTTTTCAATCCACACGTCTTTGTTATCCCAATCATATGATATGTTACTCCCACTTAGTCTGTGTTTTTCATCATTCGTTAGATAAACGTTCAAGCACCATTGTCCTCTTCCCTAGTGACACCAACCAACCATAAGATTGATACCAACATCATTTGTTTACTCCATATATTTCTCCTCCTTTTTGTCACAAAAATGACAAAGAAACGAAAAAATAATGGACAACACGAAAAGGATCTTACAAATCTCAAAAATAGACTTGCAACCTGTTGAGTCAAGCACGAGGGTTTCACATACCATTTTTGATAACCAATATCAGAACCGAAACTACACGTAACTAGATTTTGTGCCCGTGCTGCGCACAGGGCGGACCTGGAAACCACTTTTGTCTTGTTCTGTTCTAATGCATGCTTAGGATTTTTGATTTGGTTTAGCTCGGCTTCGCCTCGCCCCGGTACATGCCCGGGAATTTTTATTTGGTGTGGCTCAATTTCGCCTCCCCAATCCCGATACATCGGCCTGTCCTGATTCATTTTTTGCTTGGTGTCACGCGGCTTTGCCTCGCGGGATCGGGGGTTGATACTTATATAACAATGAAGAGCAGCAAGCCCACATCCAAGTCCAGATAAGAAGCTTAGCCGTAATAGCTTCAGTCAGCAATAACGGCCTCACCTAGTTGCAGCATGAATTGAATCAAATCCACCAAAAACAAAAATCAAAATATAAGATAAAAATCTTGTAGCTACAAAATAATTAAATTCTAATTGATACACAAATGATTTTCCCAAGCCTAATCGATCGATAATGCATATGCTTTCATAATTGAATGATATATATTCCATTTCTCGTCAGTTGTTTCATGCTTAATGAAAAAAAACAGAGAACTGTGAAACACCTTGCCGTACAACCCGAGCCCTTAATGCACACTCCACCCACATACACAAACACTGAAACAAAGATTACTGCTTCTACGCTATATCCGAGTGAGTTGTTACACAAAAAACACAGACCCTTCTTCATTCATGAAACAAAAGAAAAAAAATACATAACTGACTATGAAAGATCTTATTTCTTTCAGTTCATAACTGATTAGCCATCTTAACAATCCAATCCTCGACCAAATCCTTCAGTTCATCATAGAAGGTGATGCCACAGTCTTCACTAAGTTTCCATAACAATATAGCCAGCTCCATTAGAAAATTCCTTGTAAAAAAAGTACCTGATGACTAATGTTACTACTGCAGTTTTATGAATAAATAAAAAATACCTTTTTTGTCTTTTATAGCAACCAATCCCTATTTTCCGCAATTGGGACTCAATCTTTCTTTGTCTTTAAAAACCTTATGCAACTCGAGCAACAGTATCCAGTGATGCTTGTTCTCTCTCGTTAGAAAACGATAATTCAACCATGGTTCTTTATACTCCTCATACACACGAAGATCAAAGCGACCATGTCTGCACATAACTAAGAACATAACTTTTAATTATCCAATTTATTTACAACGAAGAGCTTCCATGACTACACCAGATATCGCATGACTACATCACATTCCTAGACAGATCATGCATGTCGAGATGGAACATTTTTTGATAAGCAGATGCACTGCAATGATATATTTCAAGAGACACTAATGACCCGTAACCCACAATTATAAGAGTTCTACTATTGAACCCATAAAGGAAATTAAACCCGTAAACAATAATTCACATAATACAATTACAACCAACATATATATTTATATGCATCTTTAAATACGTTACAACGAAAAAAGAATCAAATATGCATCAGGAATAATATGGGTTTGGCATGCTTACATTTTCATTTAGGATAAGCATATTGACACTCGCCACTTCGTTGGTTGACATAAAATCCACTTCCTCCCACTTTTTTGAAACTCACATCTTAACCCACTTTCTCCAAGCCATTATTTATTTATCTTCATTTTTCCAAAATATAGTCTACTTCACAGCTAAATTGCATACTACCCACAATCATAAAAAAAAAAAAAAAAAAAAAAACAAATGGAGGATGTGGAGGGACTTCTCACATGCAAAACTACTATCTTCAGGGTATATGTGAATAGAGAATTCTTTGTGACATTTCTACAAACAGTTCTCGTGCCTTGGTAATGGCAGATCTTAGTTGCTTTATAAAATAAAATAAAAACGGAAAACTATAATCACTGTCAACAAAAATCAAGAAAAAGTAAAACATTTATTTGTCAAGGTTCATAACTTGAGCAGCTTTAGCTTTATTCAACGCAGTAATTTTAGTCTTTACTTTATTCTTCCCAACTTGAAATCCACTTGAACCCTTCTTCTTCTTAGCACTACCATCCACCTTCAAATTTTTTTTTTTAAATAAATAAATAAAAAGGTTTCATGTTCCTCAGTCTTAAGGAAGACACAACCCTAAATTAAGATTGCAAATCAGACATGGAAATCCAAAGAACTAACACCAAACCATGAAAGTAATAGACAAATACTATCATAAATTGGATGAAAAGAGCAATCTTACCTTCATCTCCCCCTTCCTAGCTTGTAATTTCTTTGTCTCCTTTTCTCTTTTTTATTTCTCTCCTGATTTACAAAATACAAATTAAAACAGAGTTTTTAGACATAAAGAAAATTAGGAATAAATGGGGTTTCTTACTTCTGAGGTCGAATTCATCATGGAAAGTGTTATTGCTATTCAGATCAAGAACAACAGAGATTGAGATTCATGATGATTGAAAATAGAAATTAATTTAGGGTTTTTATCCCTGCAAACAGAATCGAAGGATTAGTTGATCAATGCAGATAATCGATGGAATTGAGACGGGGTTTTACTGAATTTTTTGGTGTTGTTGAATCGAGAGACATTGGAAAGGGTTTTGGAAGCTGAGAAGAATTTTAATGTAAAACGGCCGGACCCGTAAAGAAGAATAGAGAGTGATTGAACTGTAAAATCTAGGTTTGGTATTAGACGGGTGTGTTGTACACCTAACTGGCGTTAGTAACGTCCAGTTTATTTTTTAGTGTAAACCAAGTGTAACAAATTTATAAGCCTAAGTCTTCTACTGAAGTATTGTCTACCCTCTTTTTGTCTGACAGTGTCATAAACGCCCGGTTAAATAATTGGTGTAAATAGAGTGTAATCCAAAATTTAATATCCCAACTAATAGAATCCAGCCAAGTGTCCTCACCAAGTTTACTAATGCCCAAAGCTTTTATCTAATTTAATTTGAAGTGGGTGTCACATTCACCATACAACGTGGGAGCTCATATGACTTAGCATTTTAAAGGAGGGGAGATTACGTTTTGATATGTTATCATGGAAATAATTGCCCGAAGCAATTTTTCCCAACTAGTTTAGCAAACCAAAAATAAACTAAGCAACTTAGTTCCCTTGCTAAACCGATTGTATAAATACAACCGCTTCATTCGGTAAGACCAAAACAAAGATAAACTCCATTTTTCTCATCAGGTTCTAATTATCCATATAACTTAGACCTTTAGATTTCAAACAAGACAAATACTAGGTTAGTTAACTAGCATTTCCTTTTTTAGGCTTTCGGCTAGACTTGAATAACCGAAACCTCCACTTTGATCTTAGCTTATCCGGAATCGAATTGGACTAAACAACTCGTCTCGTCAACATATTCATTCGTTAAGCTATAAATAATTCATACAAACCAATAAATCAACTAGCATAATTATTCACCTCAACCGGATATAATTGAAACAACACATATAAATCAAAGTTTCACTATTGCACCGAAATTTTGTAAGCTTAAACAATTGATACCACACAATAAAGCAAAATAACAATTGTTTTACTTAACTGGAAGTAATTGAATTAACATGAATATTAAAGCACCGCAATTGCACCAAATTTCGTAAGCCTAAACTATTGATATCACACAACAAAGTAAGATAACAAAAGTTTTATTTAACCGGAAACAATTAAATCACACAAACATCCATACATACATAATGGAATAAACAAATCAATTGTACCAACTATTTCGTTTAAGTAAAAGCAATATATATATATATCAAATAAAAATAGGCTTTTCTTAAAACAGGAAACAATTAACTTACCTCAATTTCGCATCCAACTTATCCAAATATGATTGCATCGCTTTCTTCTTCCGGGAGAATTGATATCGAAATACCATTATGTTGTCATTTTCATGCCAAAAACAAAAGAATAACAACAACCAACCTTTACCAGAGAAAGGTTGAAAATCGGTTTTAACAGTTGCAAGCAAAAGTTGAAAACCGTCGAAACACATTTGCTTTTAGGCTAAACCAAAACCGATTCAACATATTGTGACTTTTTCACATATTGTTTCTACAGGAACCCCTCATGATCCTTTGATAAATCCTACCAACATGAGCTAGAACTTAATCCTGCTAAATCAAAAAGTAACCCAAACCATAAGGGTTAACAACACATTATGAGATCGAATATCAAGGTATAAAACCGAAATCAAACATCCCATAAACATACATAGCATATAAAATAAATCATTAAAGTACCTGCTATGTAAATCAAAAACTATCACAAGAAAAATTATAAATCAAATAACTTTATTCATAATAGTTTTATTCAATAGACTCATACAATCAATGAAAATAATCAAAAATTGATGTCTATTTTTCTTTCTCAATTCTCGTGTCTATTGCTTTCAAAAACTAAATTCAAATTATTCTGTGCACTCCCCTTTTCAGTAGATGATTTCTTCATTTAGAACTGCTGGGAATGAATATTAGTTAGTACTTCTTTTGAATCCTTTATCATCAACTCATGATATCTAATGCAACCTTTAACTAGAGAGAATCTGTTTTCTTAGAGATTCTTGAGAAATATCATGAGGTGATATATCATGAGTTCCAGTCATAACAGATGCACATAGTGCTAAGTCATCAAGAGATGTCTTTTCTTCAGTCGAATTATCCATTGAAATTCAAAGTCTTCTTTCGGACAAGAAGATGATATGAGGGATCAGAAAATATCAATAAATAATTTTGGTTTAAGAAAAACGGAACTATATTTACCAAAAATAAAAAGATATCTATTATTTTACACAGACAAAATCTTTTGCCCGGATTTATGCTTCCTCACACAGAATATTGGGCAACAAGTGAGGATACATATTTCAACACAATCAGTGTGTGTTTAGGTGAGAATTATTCCCACCATATTGAACAAATACATCCCTAGGATGACTTATAAACACAATAGATTGTGTTTCTTTTTGTTCTTTCTTACTCCTGTAGTTGCAAGAGTTTGCAATTTTCTTTTGAGATCTTATAAACTTATCAGTATTCAAAATCTTTACCCCTTTTCGAAGAGCCTTGATAAATTTATTTTTAGTATGATAATTTGTTCTACATGAAGATCTTATCATATTGTCAAAAAACTTAGTTTCTGATTCTTTCGTCTTTTCATCCGATTTCTTTTGTTCCGATTTTTTAATACAGGATTGATCTGAAAGGTATCTCAATCAATTTTCAAGATCTAGTATTAACCTTTCACTTTGCTTAATTACCAACTCAAGTTTTTTTATAAGTTGTTTAGACTTACTGAAATCATCACAATTAGAGTTGGCAAGAAGTGAATTACAATTAGATATTTCTTCATTAGAATCTTCCTCCGGAATATCATCAAGGGTGGAGACATATGCCTTGTTGCACTTCTGAGTTCTTCTGTTGGGACAGTGTTTTGACATATGTCTGAATCCTCGGCACTTGAAGCATTGTACTTCATCGTTATCCTTTTTATGGAAAACCGAAACTGTATCTGGAACATGTTTATTAATAGATAAGATGTTCTTAATTCGTTGCGCTAAAAGCACAATAGTTGATTCAAGCTCTTTTTCAACATGAACATTGTCCTTCTGGAAACGTTTCTCAGTTTGATTATTCAGCAGAATTTCCTTATCAAAGATCTTTAACTTTCCTACAAAAGAGCTTCGGGAAAGTGTAGAAAGATCGTTTCCTTATATTATTGCATGTTTCTTAGACTCGTATCTGGATGTTAACGATCTGAGAATTTTGCATATTATTTATTTTTCAGTTATAACCTTTCCAAGGAAAAAATATGCATTAACAATCTCAGAAAGTTTAGAGTTAAGCTCCTCAAAGGTGTCAACGTTATCATCCATCTTGAGATGTTCCCATTCAGTTGAAAGGGAAAGAAGTCTAGCTTCCTTTTAAGAATCATATCCTTTAAATACAGTTTCAAGAGTATCCTATGCTTCTTTAGAAGTCATGCAAGCCAGCAAATGATGTAAAAGTTCATGGCTAACTGCACGTATGATGGCGTTCAAACTAACAGAATTATGCATAACACGAATTCTTTCTTCATGAGTGTAATCCGCTAAGCATTTAAACTCTATTTCCGAATAATCCATCGGTTGTTGATATCCGTCCTCGATTAATAACCAAATATTAAAATCTCGGGATTAAAGAAAGGCTTTCATAGCAAATTTCCATAATGAATAGTTAGTCCCATAAAATCTTGGCGGTACGTTAACTGAATCATGTAAGAGATTCATTTCTTATAGGATGGATCGAACCAAACACAGATTGTTAGATCTTTTCGTGTTTGCCTGCTCTGATACCAATTGAAAAGGCGAGGGTACCCCAAATATAACTCAAGCTATAAATTTTCCTTCCTATAAGTCCTTTCCCCGAAAGTGATTGTCTATGGACTGAGTCAAGACAATACAACAAATCGGTTCACACTTTGAGTGATCTTCTATGGATATGAGATCGAGACAATACGACAACAAAGTGTGTTTACTTGATACAAAGGTTCGGACTTAACCAAACTCAATAGGATTCACTTATCAAGTAAATAGGAATTAACGTTTGTGCAATTTACTTTAATTATAATAAAACAATTATAATGCAGAAATATAAAGTAAATGACACAGCAAGATTTTGTTAACGAGGAAACCGCAAATGCAGAAAAACCCCGGGACCTAGTCCAGAATTGAATACTTTCAGGATTAAGCCGATATACAAAATAAGACAACTTCGTATAGTTGAGACCAAGCAACTAAACCTATAGTTCACCTAGTTCCTTCTGTGTTCCCACTCCTACAACATGTAAATAAGTCACATACTTGGATCAATTCCTTTGGATCGTATTCCAAACAGTAAAGGAACAACAAATATGTTTGGTATCAACTCACTTCAATCAAGTTATATGAGTTGCGCAAAGGTTCCCTTGTTTATCTTAACATAAACTCCTTTGTAAGATTCCAAGATTTATCTTATACTTAATTGCCTAAAGGCAATCGTTAATATTAAGCCAATAACACTCTTCAACCAAGTGATATGAGTTCAACCGAGCAATGCTCTAACAAATAAATTGAACCTTCGAAGCAGCCTCGTAACAACCATATTTTTCTTTTCAGTAATTTTGTAATATTTATAGTCAAAAAACTAATTACAGTAAGAACAAAAACAGAGTAACGCTGATATAATACCCCAAACACATGGGTATAGATGGGGAAAAATGGTTCGCTGGTTTTTTAGGAAAGTGAAGAGTCGAGCGTGTTGTCGAGACTCCTCAACCGAGCAAACTGATTAACCTCACACAGATGCACTGCAAAGGGAGTGCTTAGATTAAAGAGATCAATCTGTAGTACTCCAGCCTAAACCAAGTCAATGGTCGTTCTAGAGTCAATTCGGCCGCAATGAGGGAGATGGGTTGATCTGTAGGATGGAAGCTGAGAATTGTGTGGGATCAATGATGAACAAGGATTGTGGATGTGTTAAAGGTTTCTACAATAATTGGTGAACTGTTGAGTTCGAATAAGTTCTGATGGATTGATGAATTCTTGAGAGTAAAAACTCGAGAAATTCTGTGTGGATGATTGCTGATAGCTCATGATCATTCGTTGTCCTCAATCATGGATTCAGAGACTTATTTATACTATCAGAGTTGTGAACACCTTGATCCCTATAAGTGTGACGGTTTCATGAGTCGAAGAGTGGGCAAGTGGAAGATCGTGGTAAATTCAGTTCCATGTCGTGTGGAGACTTGACAGATCCTGCACCCACTACTTTTCTAATTTCTTCAACTGTTTACACAACTTACGCACATTTATCTTCGTGGATGAATCCACATGATGTAGGCCGTCATGCCAAAACCCTAGTTGTTATCCCCCAATTTGACGTGATTGATGTCTCACGAATCGAGGAGTCTACATGACAGACGTGTATTTAGCTTGTCAGTTGTTGACTGATCAGACAATGAGCTTAGGTTTGGTTGAATCGAGCATGTTTGACAAATGCTTAGCGATTCATGAATGTTAATGTTGCTCGTCTGAGCAAATATTGTAAATTCAACGAGTTGTTGAATATTGATGAGTTACTGAATATACGTGGATTATTCGAGCAACTGAGCAAGTATTGCTCGATTCGACGAAATACTAATTAGTTACTCAATATTGATAGTTGGGTCAATATTCGAGCAACTGAGCAAGTACTTCTCAATTCGACGAATCACTGAATATTGAGAATTTGACGTGCAATTGATCAAGTATTGCTCAATTCGGCAAATTACTGATAAATTGATAATTTGACGTGCAATTGAGCAAGTATTGCTCGATTCGACAAATTACTGATAAGTTAATAAATATTGATAGCTGGATCAATATTTGAGCAAATGTTGCTCAATTCGACGAAATATTTATTGGTAATGTGACCCAATAAATATTAAAATATTGGTAGATTACCAAATACTATATGATTAATTCACATGTTGGTTGCTGAATCAATATAAATTTATTAGTGTTTGAACTTGCTCAGAATAATGATTTGTTGAGCGTTTGTTCGAAAACCCTAATTTTTGATGAATTACTCATTAGATGAAGAATTGCTGAAAATAGGTCATGAGCAAAGGAGGGACCGACCACATTAGACCATGGACGTCCATGTGATGCCCAATTGCTCGAATGAGCATGCACAAGGGTTCTCAGTTGGAGAGTTGGTGAAGGAATGATGATTGAATGCCGATTTTATCATTTACTGAAATACTGCTGGGTTCAGCATTAGGTGATAAAACTTGGGTATGAAAGATGGGACCGACCAAGAGAACATGGGACCGGCTCTTGGTGGTCACGGGACTAGATGTTGTCCGTTTGAGCAATCCCCAGGTTGGTTGGAGAGAGTTTGGGCCCAATATAAGCATTTGAGCAAATTAGGTCATAATTATGAAAACATGTGGGACCGTCTTTGTGCAAGCCATAGGAATGACTTTGGTCGGTCATCAAGGCATGCACGTGTTACCATGGTATCCGTGTTTCTGTACTGAGAGTTTCAGTATTTTCTGACGTGCGTTCGAGCAACATTGTGAATTTTCAGAAGAGTTTTATCTTGACTAAAATTCTTGATTTTTTTTGGAATGAGCATGTATGCTCAATTAATCAATATTTTGTAAATATTAAAATAAGAGTATTTTATCATCCAAAATTGCCATGAGAGGCTAGCCGGTCATGTGACCACATTGGCTTTTGAATTTTCATGATTTGAGCAATATTTGAGAAGTTATGAAGAAATCATGATTTTTGCTCAAACCAAGGGATTTCATGAATTTGAGAAAAGTAATAATTACTCCCTCTATATCTGAAAGATCGTCCTCTATTCCTTTTTCGACAGTTTCAAAATTGTGTCCAGCTTCTGTTTATAGTCATATTTTTTTAATGAACTCTCTAGTATACCCTTGAATTCTTTATATTCATATAAATCCATTTTTAACGTGACCTAATCTAAAATATTAAAGAAATTAGTATAATTAAGGAAACAAATATATCCTTCATTCCTTTTAAGAAAATATACATTTAACTCTAAAAATTAAATTCCTTATAAAGTTTATACTTCATAAATTCGAATCTTTTAAATTTTCCTTTTATATTTCATATTTATAATTCTCACAACAATTTTGGATAGTCTTTATTACTAGCATTTTTATTAAAATAAAATAGGTAAGTAACTAAGGGTAGTCAAGTAAAATAGTATGGTCTCCTTAATATTTTGGCAAAGTCAAAGCGGACTGTCTTTGTGAAACGGAGGGAGTATAAAAGACTAGGAATTGCAGGGTGTGGGACCGGCCACGACTAGGGCATGGCCTGCCGACTATGTTGCCCGATCCCGCACTCCTTTCCCTATTTTAGAATAATATTTTTCATGAATCCGTGATGTTATGGAGAATCCATGAGTTTTTGTTGAAACGGAGGAGTTTCATGAGTTTAGGGAATAATAATTATAAAAAGCTAGGGATTGTGATGTGTGGGGCCGGCCACGACTTGGGCATGGCAGGCCGGCTATGTTGCCCTGTCCCGCACACCTTTCCCTATTTTATAATATTATTTTTTGATGAATCTATGAAGTTATGGAGAATTCATGAATTTGGGAAAAACAAGGAAAGTTGCTAAAATCAAAGAGTTTTTCATGAGTTAATGAAAATAACAAAATATGGCAAAATAATAAAAGAAGCATGGGGACCGGCCACGGCTAGGGCATGGCCGGCCGGTAGGCCCAGCCCCTGGCCGCTCCTTATTATTCTCTATATAAAAACAGAGTTTTTTCGAGCGACGTGGTTAATCGGAGCTTCTGGTTGATTATGGCCCCACCATTCTAAATTTCAGCCAATAGAATTTCAAGAGAATCTTTTAGGCCCACGATATATTATTTGGCCAATCATATTCTAAAAAATAATTACCTAAAATTACTAATCTTATTTAATCTGGAAAACATAACAAAACAAATACAACTTCAACATTACCAAAAAAAAAAAAAAAAAAAAACAATGTTAAATAGGGAATATGTTAGCGAAACCATAATAAAATTAAATATGCAATATTCATCGTGATTTCATCATAAATTTAAATCAATCATAATATTTCAAAAAAAAAATCATCATAAAATTAAGTTAATCATTGGAAATTAAAATATAAAATCCAATGTCCAATTTCCCTTTACAATTTTTATAATAAAAATCGCCTAATTACAACTCCGAACTTCCGATAAAATACTTGCAATTAAACTTTCAGCTGGTATTTAATAACTTCATCATTGATGAAACTTAGATCGACGATTAAACGAAAAATACCTGATTTATGTATGTCACACATGAATCGAGTAGTCTTCTTTAGATGGCTTATAAATCTGTACCAATAGAAATA
Organism: Papaver bracteatum; assembly: GCA_023529315.1. Lineage (NCBI taxonomy): Eukaryota > Viridiplantae > Streptophyta > Magnoliopsida > Ranunculales > Papaveraceae > Papaver > Papaver bracteatum. The sequence continues at coordinate 2,894,309 of JAJJWX010000742.1, forward strand.
ATACAAAATCATCAACAGTAAAAATCACCAAACAATAAAATCTGCAGAGAGGAAAAAAAGAGGATCATTATCGGCGACAAAAAATAAAAATGGAAAATGATATTGAAAGATATCAAACTTAAGGAAAATTCTGGAAAAGAACAAAAAACACATTAGTAGAAAACGTGACCTGGTTTCAAAATGATTTTCTTAATATTGTTTATTTTGGAAAGCAAATATATTCTTAACTAAATGACGCTCTAATTATTATTTTTCTGGCAAGAATATAGCGACCAATAATTTTCTTGGAAAAAATATTGCAACCAGTAAATGTGGCTATCTAGAATTATAAAATTGCATGAAATTTAAGATATTGATGGATCTTATTTCCAAAATTGAGTTTTTTTTTGCGTGGAAACTATAGGGTTTGGCACTCCCTATTTAAAGTACTCGAGCAAAGACCATATTTAAATTTAAGATATTGGTGGATCTTATTTCCAAAATTGAGTCTTTTTTTGCGTGGAAACTATAGGGTTTGGCACTCCCTATTTGAAGTACTCGAGCAAAGACTAGAGTTATTCTCTGCGTGTTGCATGTTTCTTTCTTTTGCTAGGTTTTTTTTCCTCTTTTTCTAGCAATATATTGATTTTTGGTTCTCTGATTATCTTTTTTGTTTGCTTTCCATGTTCCTCCGGCGTGTAGTAGTTGGTTCGGATGGCTACGGCAATGGACGTCATGATGATTGGGACCGGTTTTTTCATTGCTTCCTGGTATGATAAAAAAAAATTTTTTTTGAAGCAATGATAATATTAAATACAAGATGTGGCGATGGTAATACTCATACAAGGTATATATATAATAATGAAATCCCACTTTTTTATGAACGCGCAATTGGGGGATATGAGAATTAATTGGGGGATATGAATTACTTCCCCCAACCCATGATGTGTGCTAAGGGATGATTTTTGGTTATGAAAATACTAAAATACCCTTCCCTCAAAATAAAAATCAAAAAACAAAATCATATCCCTATTTCCATCTCCACTTATTATTAATCTCTTTTAGGGTTAGAGCTTTGAAACCCAAATATACCTCATTCCCTTTCAAATTCTAAACTCTCCCCACTCCCTATCAAATTCTCTTCTCCTTCTCTGCCGGCTCCTCACTTTGGAAATGATTTTTTTTTCTTAATTCGGAAGTGATGAAGACCATGCCGGAATTGATGAAGACCATGCCGAAAAACGGTGCTAGCATAGAAATTAAAGAAACATACTATGCCGTTAGTCAAGTGCCGGCAGGCTCGAGAATTAACTAACTGTGACGGCAGTGGACTGATTAAAACCAGAAAAAATTCAAAACGGATTATTTTTTTTACATCGCCGGAAGTGATGAAGACCATGCAGGAATTTTTGAAGACCATATGCCGGAAAATGGTGCCGACATGCTCGAGAACTTCCTATCAATGCCGGTAGTCGAGTGAAAAAAATCAACTTTCTGGATACTTTTCATCCTATGCCGGCATAGAAATTTAAGCAACATACTATGCCGGCATGGTTTTTTCGGTTGAATACCATGCCGGCACAGAGCTATTTCAGCTGCAACAATGGTGGATTCAAAGGAAAAAAAATCAAACTTTCAACCTCTTAGCAGCAGTTCCCTCTTCGCAATCATCCTCCACTTTCACCAAAAAAAGTTCTCTCTCAAAATGTTTTTCCATCTTTTTACTCTCATCTCATTCACCCAAATACAAACACACACTAATCATTAGCAAATACTTAAGATTTTTACTAATTATTATTAACCACTAAACCAGGTTAGTGAGGGGTAGATTAGGATTTAAAACTATAATTACATAAGGGGTGACCTAGATTTGATATTTGGATCCCTATTTTGTCATATCCCCCAATTAATTCCCATATCCCCCAATTGCGCGTTCTTTTTTATCTTCTCGGGTTTTTTCGTTGAGGTTTTGTTGGAATTTAAGGTTTAGTGAATAACTTTTAGAATATGGTTTGTGGTAGTGTAATCATCTTTTTCGGTTATCTGTAAGATTCTTCTGTGATTTGTAGGAGCGCAATACATAATTATCAAGGATTAATTGGGGGCCAGAAGTATTAATTGGGGGCCTGGAAAAATTTATACCCACACCCAAAATTTTAGGGGGCTTCCAAAATGAAGTTGAAAGTACTGTTTTACCCTTCCCCTAAAATTAACCCTAAAATCCTATTAAGACTAAACCTAGGCCCCTTCTTCTTCTCCTCTCCCCCTCCCTCTATCAGTTCCTCCATTAACGACCATTTATTAAAAAAATAATTAGGGTTTGAATCGTAGAAACTGATTTTTCAGAATGGGAGTCGTTAATCATCCCGTTTGAATGTCTAACGATTTTTCATCTTTGTTTAACGATTTTTCATCTTTGGTTAACGATATTTGATCTGCATGTTGGACTTTGGAGAAATCGTCAACCATTAGTTGAGTTGTTAAAACTAGGGTCATTAATGTTTTATTAGGGTCGTCATTAAGTTTGCGACACCACTTTGTTCAAATAAATGAATAAGTCGTCCACATAATAGGGGAAATATGCTTGAATCGTTAAAATCATTGTTTGGGGTCGTTAATGTTTTATTAGGGTCGTTAAAACATTACCAGATGATGGTTGTGAAGATGGGGATGGGGTTGCAAAACAGTTCAGCTTATATAGATAATGTCGAAACAAAGATTGGGCACATACGACAAAATCTAGCCAGTAGCAAGCCGTCGGATGTTCTAGAACTTGTCGACGGGGTAAGCTTTTAAATTTTCTATTTTTGATTGATTGCAACATAACTTGCAACATTTGAACATAAGGTCGTTAACATTTCTTCATGGTAAATTTAATAGGGTCGTTAATGTTTTATAAACTTAATGATGATTTTTCATAAGTCAACATTAGAGTCGTTAATGTTTTATAAACTTAATGACGATTTTTCATATTTCTAATTAGAGTCGTTTACTGATGTGCCAACTAACTAACGACTATTAAGGGTCATCAGTTTCTTATATTCTCGACCAAACGACTCTCACACTGAGTAGTTCCATAGTGACCATCAATCGACCACTTGGAGCACCATTCATGCGATTTGAAGTGCATATGAAGTTTACCTGATTGTTTTGAGCTTGGGGTTCCTCATTTTGAGGGTTGGTTCCTTCATTTTGATCAATGGGATCTTCATTTGCACCAATATTCATGGCTTCCTCTATTAACATCTCTTCATCAAACATCCAATCCATAGGATTAGATGAGACAATCTCACCATCAACACAATCATGCATGTTGGTTGAATCTTCACTTAACTCATTTCCTCCACTACAATCACTCATTTCAAATAACCTAAAATTTCCAAAAAACTCACTCTTTTCCTCTCTATTCAACCAAATTTTTTTTTTCAATAAACTCAAATTTTACCCAAAATCTGATTTAATCTAACTTAAAAGATTAACAACTAATCTAACTTAATCTACTCAATTAACATTAATTATTTTAGGGGGTAGTTTAGGCATTTTGAAAAATTAGGATAAGGGGTAGTACCAAAGTGCTATTGGGAGACCAACTATTCAGGCCCCCAATTAATACTTCTGGCCCCCAATTAATCCTTGATAATTATGGTTATAAAATCATTTTTTTCTTATTTTTTTGCTTATGGTTTTCTTTTGAGCAATCCCCTTAGAAATCCTAAGGTTTTAGTCAAACTTTATAGAAGGAAAAGATATAAGTCAACCTATATTGACGGACTGGGTGAATCGGTCAAACCTTGTTGGAAGTGATCTAGGAAGAAATGACTGAAATATCCTTTAGTGGGTTAACTTAACCAAGGCTGATATGGGTGGAGTGTATATCATGTACCCGTGAATCAGAACCCCAAAGCAACTCTTTTGTTCTTCCTTTATTTTTCGATCTCCATTTGTCTCTCCCTCACTTATCTTCTTCTTTGTTAGGTAACAGAAGGTGCAGAAAGTATCGATTGTTGATGCTCGGGAATCTGAATCCAGGTGATCTAAAGTCACTATTATACTTGCACCTGTGATTATGTTGTTATTAAGTGTGTGTATCCTTTGTTGTTGATGAAGTTACGTATTTTTTGATTGAACCCTAATTTAGTTGTTTAATGATATTGTGGTAAATGACACCAGTAACACCAACTGTACATATTGTTTCTTAGTCAAGCTGCAACTAACCCTAGTGTATTCTCTTTTTAATAATGGCTAATAAAAGTGAAGATGCAGATCCCTGATTTTTGTGTTTAGTTATGATTGTCTAATGTGTTGATGGTATGACACTGATCTAATAGTGTTTTGGAACCTTAATTTTTGATTGGATAAAAACTCTAATTTTGATTGAATTGATTGAATTGAACTGACTATGTTTAGGTGCTGAGGTATTTGAGGCTGCTCAACAATGCTATACATTAGAAGCGGATGCAAAGTTGGTCTCAATTTTATATTCATGCATTGCTTATGAATTAAAAGTACGATGTATTTCTGATTATCTTGTTTGGTATTTTTCTCTAAGAAGATTCCAATGGTTTCATTGTGATAACCCAATTAGAATGACTTTGTTACTGTCTGCATATGGCCATTTTTCTCATTGAAGCTCCCCAATGTCTGAGTTGGGGGAACCTCCTTAAAACATGCCTTATATGGGTGATTTTTCTTAGAAGATGGCACATAGGTTCCCCCACCCTTTTTTTAAAAAAAAAAAACTCTAAATCTACGATGATGACACTCTTATATCCTTAAACTTTTTCTAGATGGACAAGTTGTAGCCTTGTAGTATTTACAGTTTGTTAGTATAACAATTTCTAAATTTAAGTCATTTCTCCGCCTATAATGATAAGCAAATAAGTGCTACATTTGATACCCATATTTATATTAGTTAGACCTTATTATTTCGCTAATAAGATTTTTTTAGTGCTTTTGTAGAAAGTACAAGCAAAATCTGATCACCGGTACGTCAATCCTCTAATGAGAAGCTAAAATGGCATTGGCAACTGAAAACCCCAATGGTGCAGTCCACGGCACCAAAGAAGAGAGGGCTGAGTTAATAGTAGACTGCGAAGTCAGTGCACCACCTTGCCATTTCATTATTATTTGACCAGAGAACAAATTAATTAATGGAACTAAAAATTCCTTTATCTAATTTCCCACTGTATCTCACTTCTGTCAAGACAAGCTAGGTGGCATTCTTATTAGAAGACAAGGGTTTTGAGCACTATCTTTATTATGATACATTTTATATCTTAAGCTGCTGCTATCATTTATCATTTAATGGTGCGAGATAACTGAGTGTTACGGAAAAATAGAAAATGGTAGAAGAACATATATGTTTGGTCCTCTATCTCTCTCCCTCGGCCAACTGAAGCAGATTTCTTCTCTCAACTTCGACCAATAATTGAAGCTTCGGTTAGTGGCTAGCTATACTGTGTTTTTTTGGCTGTGCAATCTAATGGTTCAATTGTTATACTGTTGTAGAAAAGTTATGGTAGGTGTGTCAGCCGGAGTTGGAGTAACTCGATTGACGAGTTTGTTAGAAAGAGGAAGCGACTGTAGTGGATGCTGTGACTGAGATGGTGACTGTATGAAGAGACATGCAGATGTGAATATATTGGCTCAGCTGGTGATAATTTTGTCTGCATATCTCAAATGGAGTTATGGTTCAGTCTACTCAGCGTGATGGTAACTTTACAACAATAAGGGGCTGAAATGTTGGTGGCGTGACTGAGATTTGTATGAAGAGAACAAGGAAGCTGCCATTGAATTCAGTTTGCTGCCGTGAAGAAGAGGATAGAAACTGTAACTGGTGGGTAGACTGGAGTTAAAACGGCGTGGTATTTGGATTGGGCCTGGTAACTACCAGCGTAACTGTTCGCTAGGTCTTCATGTGACTCCTTGACAGCACTTATAGATAAGAAAGAGATTCAAACAAAGAAGAGGAGGAAGGCAGGCCGCTGCTGGCTACAGAATTGAGGAAAAAAACTTGAGAATAGAGATTCGTGCTCACATAACACTGGCCATCCTTGTATGAATGCTTTTTTCTTTTTCTGTTTTTTTGTTTGCTAGATGTATCAGGGGCCATTCATCATCCATGATATCCTCTATTTTTAGCTGATTTATACATAATATATAATGCACAAATGCAGTCATGGTTTGTAAGTTGTAACTAAATTAATAAATTTTGCATCCAGTGATGCATTTTTTTCCCCACAATGTTTGCGCTGATGGTATCCTTGGGACGGCCGACCACACTGCAAGTGATACTTTCTGAATTGATTGTTGTAATTCATTGCTACTAACGTGTTAGTAAATGATTCAACCAAACATGTAACAATTCCAGTAGTTACAGTCAAGTAAATGATTAGTATATTTGTTACCAGAAATTTGGAACATGTTTGATCTTGTTGATAGATTGTAATTTATGCGACCCTTTAGATAAGTACCCAATATATTTTATGCGACCATTTTATAGAGATACCCAACTTATTTTATGCAACCCGTTTTAGAGAAGTACCCAATATATTTTATGCGGCCATTTTTTAGAGGTACCAAACTTATATTATGCAACCGTTATACAGAGGTACCCAATTTATTTTTAGGACCGTCTGAAAGACAACTATATATTACCTGTTGTAATTTATGCTAACTTACATGGTTTAAAATTACAAGTTTTCATCAACAAGCAGTTACAAACTGGTTATCATCCACAACCAATTGTTGATGCAAAAATAATAGAGGAATATGCATCCAAACTTTATAACTTTATAAATTAATAATTTTAGGACCTTCGAGTATTAGGTAGTCATTAAAATTTATACTATCTAGTTACAGCTCGTACCCAATTTTTTTAATACCAACGTGCGAAAGACTATGCAGGGATTTGCTTATTAAAGTCGGATTTCGCAGGGTACCCAGTATTTCCGCATAAGATTCTTGCATACATGAATCTTAGATGTTGGATCAAGGAAAGACTTCCCAGTGCTCCACAACATCCTAAATCCAGGACCAGCATTGATGATAAACATCTGGTAGAGTGTCTGTAGCAGTGTAATTGTACGACATTATAAGGAAATTACCCAGAAAATATTTCAGGTGAGACTTCAAAATTCTAAGAGAGTAGGAACTTAACCTATGTGTAAATCTATATCAAAGTTAAACATACCTCAGGGTAATTGTCACCATCAATCTTCTGCAACCTCAACATGAGCTCCCCTGCTGCCTTACCAAAGTTCTTTATACCCTGTAAGGGAAACTAGGAAAAAAAATGTATATGAATAGGTGGTATTTAAATTATTAAAGTTACTTCTCTTTAGACAAGATAAGACAAGATAAAAATGTTCCTCAGCGTAACATTCCACAATTGGAATAGTTACTTTAGCTCCAACTGCTTGAACACAGTTGCTGGAGATCAGTACCAAACCAATAAACATTTATGACGTCTAAAGATCATGGTTCTCAATAGCCAAAAAGTTTGACTTTTCCAAGTAACTACATGTGTGATAAGAAAACACACTTCCACTGCTACAAATAGTTGCATATCTCGCCTAATGTTATTGGCTTTAAAGTTTAAAACCCAAAAGTCGTGTCTAATGGGTGGCCACAATGTACTAGGTGTCCATAACCAGCATGCGTTTTAATAGAAAAGACAAAAATGAGAAATGTAAAGAGAAAAGGAGAAAGAGAGCATACCACGCCTTTTGACATTACTACCTGACCACCAGAACGTAGTCCACCTCCTTTGCTGCAACATATTTTATATGTTCAGTAACCATTAGGGACACAAATGCTTAGTACATCAACCACATCATTGTTGTCACCACCTAATCATTCATACAAACAAATCAAACTTAGCTGATGAAATTCATTTTTTTGTTTTTGTATTTAATTTCTTGCACCCTGTGGTCAAAAGATATGGGGGTTTTAAAACCTAACTACACATTTCAAAAACAAAACAATGAAGCAGGCCCGGTCTTGAGATTTTGGTGGCCTAAAGCAAAAAAAATATCGTGGCCTTCGGTTGGAAGCAGGAAGCTCTAGAAAGAAATTATTTACCACTGCTAGTTACAAAAGCATTCCAAGAATGATTTCCCAACACATAGTTGACTCCTATGATTCTTAATACAATTTTTACTGTAAAATCGTCACTAATGGACGCAAAAGCTAAGTTTTCAGTACATTTTGTGTTCATAAACAATCAAATTAATACATTTGTGTGCATAAATAAATTTTAAATTTTGATGCACATCTATGCATATATGTACTACATATCTACCGAAAACTAGCTAGTACCCGTGGCACATCAACTTTTAATGTGTATGACACATCTATGCATTTCCATATGAACAAATGAGCAGACATACGGTAACCATTTTCCTTAACTGAATCTAATGAAGCAAGGAACACTACCGCACATTTGTGAACAAACAAGCCACCATTTGATTCATTAAACGAAACTTTTATATACAAAAACAGAAACTCATTGTAGAACCACCTTAATCATTTTCACAGCCATCAATATCTTCATCTCCTTGAAATTTTTCGTTTTCACAAATTTCAGTAGGTACAAGAATAGAATGACTATCCACTTGGCTTGGTTCAAAGTTCACAACTAAGACTAATTTTTCAATTTGGCAGTACAAGACTATCCATATGTGAAAGAAATGGAGTCAATAATAGAATGACTATCCACTTGGCTTGGTTCAAAGTTCACAAATTAGACTAAGACTAATTTTTCAATTTGGCAGTACAAGACTATCCAGATGTGAAACAAATGGAGTCGTAGAAGTGTTAATCAATCTATTAGTTTGAATTTTGAAAGCTGCTAATTAACGAACTCATCACAAATAAAGGTCAATGCATCAAGAAAATCAAGAAATTATATTCTTGATAGTTTGACAGTTCTAGGTATATCGATCCTACGACCTGAGAGCATGACATATTTTGTGTATGGTGGTACCGGACATGGAAAAAAAACAGCCTTTGACCTTTTATTTTTCTTAGATTTGAGCGGCTAGTCTCATTAACTTTTCGTTAATTTGGGGCTCCCTCCTATCTGTGCCCTCAAGCAAGGATTTGCTTGCTTTACAGGGAGGATGGGCTTCATTGTATCTTCCATTTACATTGCACACATTATTAAAAAAAAATCAAATCAATCTCATGGAACAGAACAAAACCTTGGTTCAACATACAGTGTATAACTGGGTAGTCCAGAAACTATACATAATTTTTCCACCTCATCTGTGTAATCCTTAATATGATAATGCAGTGTCGTTTAAAAATAAAGACTCACTTCTAAATCAATGGTATATTTGGTTTCAACCCGAATCAGAGAACCAACTAATTACAAATCAAATCTTACCTTCAACTATTATGAGGATACGAAGTATGAACCCAATGAATTCTAAAGGAGAAGGACGGGAATTAGGGTTTTAAATATTGAAAGGAGGGTTAGGGTTTCAAACACCAGAAAATTTCTATTACAATCAACCTACTATCAGATATACAATCAACCTACTATATGATATAAATGATAAATTAAATAGAGATACTTACCTATTTAGTCTGGATTTGATGAATTCATATCCATCCTTCTCTGAATCTCTGAAAAGTTACATAACATGAAGAAGATGGAGGAGAAACTGGAACAAAAACTGGTAGAGAAATGGTGAGAGGGATAGAAGAATTGGGATATAAACTACAATCCATTTCCGATCAAGGTAATAAACCTGAGAAACCCAAATAAAGATTAACTATGGTTAGTAACTAACTGTGCTTGAGGGGTGAACTTGGATTTTTTTTCTTCAAAACTTAACAAATAGAAACGGACAGACTCAGTGAGTCACTTGTCATTTTATATAGGTTGAATGAAAGGTAGGCTGTATCGGTGGGAAAATCCAAAGCTTTGGATTTGGGTGAGGATTGCTCTTTTCTTTTGCTTATGGTTATACTTTATTACATGCCTAACAAACAAAAATAATTAACGCACCGAAAAGGTGCACCGCACCCTGTCCCGCGGAGAGAGAGTGAGACAGAAAGAAAAAAATTGGCCCCCACCCCCTGCTAATCACCGCACCTTTCCCTAACAGCCGTTCGATTTCGTCACGGTGCACAGCTGCGGTGCGTGTATCATTTCTGCCTAACTAATGGTTGCTCTTTTATTTTCCGGGTCTCAAGATATTTTCCCTTCGATTTGGATGAACCATCATTATCAATAAGTAAGAGTTTAAGCAAGTCTTTTATGTTCATTGTGATCGTTTGGTGTTTGTGATTTTTTGGTATGTCCCAACAGATTCGCAAGTCGGGTCAAGGGAATTCTGCATGGTAGTATTTAGGGCTGCACAAAATGAACCTAAACCGTGAACCGAACCGAAACCGATGCATTATTAACCGAACCGAAATGAAACCGAATCCCACGGTTTAGGTTTAGGTTGTCAGTTTCAGGGAACCGACACACACGGTTTTAGTTACGGTTTCTTCTTAAAACCGAACCGAATTAACCGAAAAACCGAATAAACTAGATTCTAGCCGTTGATTTATTAGGTTTATTCGTATCCATTAGATTTAGGTATATAAGTCATTCATTAGATTGGTTAGGTTTTATTTCTTCATTCTCCATCGACCAAACTAGTAGCAGTAGCCCCATTCCTTCTCTCCACATTTCTTCTTCTTCTTCACAGTTAGTCACCTCAGCCATCTCACCCATCATCAGATTCAGATCCACATACTTCTTCCTCTTCTTCTTCTATCTTTATAACAAAAAGGGTAAACTAATTTCACTCAATCTCTTCTTGATTTGTTTTTATCAACTGCATGTTTAGGGATTTTACTGATTTCAGTTGTTTTTTTTAATTTCAGGGTTCACTGTTAAAGTTTCTCTTCATCTCTACAACAAAAAAGGTAAATCTTTGTTACCCAAATCTCTTGTCAATTTTTTGTTCATCGTTATGTTTAGAGATTTTGATATTACTTCTTTTTGATTTCAGGGTTCATTCGTAAGGTTTTTCTCCATCCATAGAACAAAAGAAAGGTAGATCTAGCGTTAGATTTGAATTATTTATGAAATTGTTAGTTAGATCTATCCATAATGTTTTTGATTGATCCATGTAATTAGGATGTGTAATAGATAAAATTGATACTTTGGGTATGATTGAATTCGTTATTATTGTTCAAATTGATCTTCCCCGGACTGTTGACGACCTGGATTCGGAATTTGTATGTCCCCAAGATGGAATCCGGTGGATTTTTTAAAATCTGTAACTAATACTTTGGTGATGTTGCTCAAAAATGTCAATTTGGCTACCTTTCTCAATTTTCAATACATGTCATGGCACCTTAGCGTATAGGATGACACCAACACCGACCGTGCATGCTAAACAGGTGGAAGAAATTATTGGTCATTTTGGTAATTAGTTGACTTATGGTGATTAAAGAAATTAATAGAGGATCTGTCCATTTAGCTCTAATTTTGCAGCGAAGTTAAATTTCAATTCTTTTTTCTTTCATAGTGGAACGAAATTTCAATTCCTTGATATGTTGTTTATTCCACTTATGTGCAGGTGCTATTAAATCTTCCATGGAAAACGCATCAACACCACTTGGTAGGCATCGTCAATTTAGGGCCGTAATATGGGATCACTTCGTTAGGGAAGAGCCACCTTCAAAACGTGCTATGTGTCGGTATTGTAATACAAGATTCCCTGCTGACCCTATGATTAATGGAACTGCTGGTTTGATTGCTCATCTAAAGAGATGCAGAAACTTCATAAGGAACTAGAAATTATGAACTTATGGTGTTTGAATATTTTTTTTTATCATCAAGGAGAAACTGAACTCTTGGCATTTTATTTTGTTCTGTTAATTTTAGTTTTTTTTTTTTTTTTGATAATAGAAAGATAGAATAACAATTACATAAATGTTTGTAGTTGGTCCATGTCTACCCATGACCTGAAAGTGGTCTCTGAGCAACCTTGTTTAGCTAGATTCTTCAATTCTGTGGTACCGTTACAATTTAGATCGTTACAAATAATGTTGTTGAAATTGTTCTTAAACTGAATTAGTTTGTCGATAGTGTCATCCGCTTGCCACGCCGTGTTCCTTTCGTCGCCATTCATAGCTCTGTTTAAGTGATGATTGTTCCCCGCCATGTTGAAATCCCTGCAGTTAAGAGTGTTCGCCCAATTTAAGACATTTAGGGCCGCCAGACTATCCCTTTCATCTTTTGAGTGAGTTCTGCTGGCGAAACATTTCCTTCCAATGTTTGAAATTGTTAATTTTAGTTGGAAGAACATGTAATGTGTTTAAAATTATGTGAAGTATAATATTTTTATGACAGGTTTAGAAAAAAGTTGTCTGTCAGGTTTGTACAACCGACATAAATAACAATAAAATTTTAAATCAGTTGGTTAACCGAAACCGGCTGGTTTTATACCGAAATCGGAAGTCTCTAAACCGGATGAAACCGAATAAGCTAAATGGTTTCATCGGTTTCCAATATTGGAAAACCGAGTACTTCGGTTTCGGTTATTTTTTTGCCAAAAACCGTACCGAACCGAACCATGTGCACCCCTAGTAGTATTCGCGATGGGGAGTTGTTTGTTTTCTAACTATAACTGAAATATCTCTTTATGCGTCAGATTAACATAATTTTGTTTTACCAATGTATAACATGATGAACAGTTAAAGCAAGACGAGAAAAAACAAATAGATTACAAAATAGCTCGCAGTCCTTGCTATATTTCGTGAATAGCTTAATTAACTAGGTGATTAGTACATCTACATACTGAGCATATAGCCAAGGACAAAATGAATACATAGCTTTGATTAGGAAGCAATTTTTTGGGTTATTTAGTTTTTGGTGTTTACATTTTGTTTAATATTAGTGTTTGGTTTAATATTTGTCCAACTTAGGATTTGGTACTTGGACTTCACGTTGACTGTAGTTGACTGTCACTGACCTTAATTAATTAATTTTATAAAATAAATCAAACTAAATTTACAATTTTAGCCCTGAAGCGGGCTCAGATCCAACGACTTTACAAAAACAAATTTGAGATCAAACGGCTTTACAAATCAATAATATTCTAGTCTTCTTCTACCGCCTCCACCCAACTCTGCTCTTCTTCTACCGCCTCTACCCATTAAAATTCCCCTATGAGGAACACGACACAAATCTATTCCACAATCAAAAAAGTAGATTCAAAATTCATCCATTTACACAATGAAACCACTAAACAACATTTCCACAAATTTCAATCTCATTTAATTTTTGAGAAAGAGAGTGAAGCAGCTTTGTTAACTCGATCCTTTAGTAACTCCCAGTCACGAATCATCACCATGTACACATCACACTCATAATTAGCCATAAGAACCATAAGCAGCAACAAGCTTGATCTAAACAAAGACAATCTCCTACGCCCATTTTTTTCCCGTTTTTATCACTCATTTCTTGGTTCTCTGTATTTCTTAAATCTTTTGTAAACAACATCACGAAACTCCTACGAGAAATGTGGTTTAGGCATTTTATCAAACACCTTTTGCGCAAGACTAGTGTTGGGCAGAGATGAATTTGATTTGTTCTCCTAACCCTTGTTTCAACTCCTTCCCTGCAATTAATTACACATTCAAAACAAACCCATATCTCTTACACCATTCATCCATCATATTTTTCAAGATTCAGTCATGTTTATCACCAACCAAAAACAAATTCAGTCCCTTATTTTCTAAGATTAAACAGGAGCAAACAATCCATCCTTCTCTTTTTTGTCACGCACATCTTCTCAAAATGTTTCAAATACATCCCAACTGGAGCCATACTTTCCCTAGACATTAATAGCGGCAGTGAAATCCCATCTGCCATGTTTGTAAACATCCATGCCATCATTCTTTCTCTCGATTTTTCTTGCATAGAGCACCTGAAGAAGCACTTCGGAGAAGTCCCATCAGAACCCATGGCACCGGTCAGGAAGAAGAAAGAATTGTTTTTCTTCGCTGGACCTCGGGGAAAGAAGAGGATGAAAGGAGGAGAAATAATAATGAAATATTTTCTGATAAAAAATAAGGAATGTTTGTGGTCATCCACGTGTACTTAAGATCAATGGCTTAGATAAAACAACGTAAAAAAATGATTTCATGAAATTAAAATTAGACTTAATCTGGTCAACAACAGTCAACGTGAAGTCTAGGTACCAAATCCTAAGTTGGACAAATGTTAGACCAAACACTAATGTTGGACAAAATGTAATTATCAAAAACCAAATAACCCCAATTTTTTGGTTGTTTATCGGCTTGCGAATTTTAAAATCTTTGCTGAATCTTGGTTAGTATTCACTGCGTAAAAATATATGATTGGTAGTCTGGGTACGCATATAACTGAAATGTTTCAGATGTAGGTAAGAGGGGTTCATGATCTACATATAGTACTATCAGAGCGTTGCAGAAAAGTAGTTATGCGGTTTCAAGACCAATGAGACCACCCTGTGTTTAATTGCATCACGTGTCTTCAAATTAGAAATAATTTTCAAAGACTTCAAATATAAATATAACAACTTTTAGCATTGATTAAGCAAATAATATTCGTTTTTTACTGTAAGGCATGGATTGGATTTATGTCTTGCTTCTGTTGGAGGCAATCGTATCTTTCATTTCAATGGAAGTTAATCCGTAGGTGAATACTATGCATTTCATTTCATCTCATATAATATTTTGTTTCATATCTAGAGTTGAGCAAAGTTAACCATCTTAATCCAACTTTTACTTTGTCTTTTTAAGTGTATCATTTGTGATTTGTTTCCCAATTATTACATGCATTACGATGAAAATGTTCACGAGGAAAGTTCACTCTGTTGGGCTGGTCACTCCTTATTGGGTCCAACAATTGTGTAGCCCCTTAACCATTTAAGGGAGCTGTAACAGTTGCCCTTGTTATGTTATAACAAGGAAAAAGGCATCAGGAGATGAATTATGTCGAGCTTCTTCATTTTGTGAAGAAATAAAAAGAGAGGAAGAAGAAAAGAGAGTGAGTGAGGTAGAGAGATTAAACCACCAATATTTGGTGAGATTGAAGCATCTTGAAGAGAAGAAGAAAGGGTTCTTAGCTAAAGATCTTTTGGTTGATTGTGGTGAAGATTGATCTATCAATTTCCACATCTCTTCAAAGGGGGAAAAATCTAGGGTTTGTTCAAACCCTAGTAGTAAATATCTCAAATCACTCATATTCTCAAATTGATAGTGAATCTCATATTATATGTGAATGAATTGTTGATCCATCCTTGGGGGTGAGTGTAATTAGGAAAATTGATATCCAAGTTCTATATGCACCTTGAAGAAGAGTGTATCCCCAAATTGGGAGAATTGTTGTGTAACCCATTATTGTTATAGTGGAAGATTTGCCCGTGGTTTTTTACCCTTCACCTTGGAGGGGTTTTTCCACGTAATTGCAGGTGTTGTGTGATTGCCTCTATATCGTCGTAGTTGTGTTATTTACGCATTTGTATATCATTGCTTGTGTAGGTTTCGTATTGCGCATAGCGGCTCGGATTTCGTAAGCCTCCCCCAACAAGTGGTATCAGAGCTTTTGGGTTGAGTTAATCCTGTGCAATGGAAGAAGCTAGCACTAGTAATAGAATGGTCAATTTGACCGGTGAGAACTTTGTGATATGGAAGATTGGTTATATTGTAAAGATCTCTATATTCCAATAGAGAGTAAGGGAGTAAGGCCTGAGAAGACAAGTGAAGAAGATTGGAAAGTTACTAATCGAAAAGTAGTTGGTTTTATTCGTCAGTAGATTGATGATAGAATTTTTCATCATGTAGCTAGTGAGACACTAGCATATTCTTTGTGGACCAAGTTAGAGGAGATATATGATCAGCAGTCTCCTTGTGCAAAAGCTCGTCTATTCAAAAGGCTTGGAAAGCTATGCTACAAGGAAGGAAGTTCAATGGCGCAACATTTAAATGAAATGAAGGGTATTATGAATCAACTTACATCTATGGATCTCAAAATTACCGAAGAGATTCAAGCTTATTTGTTGCTAAATACTTTACCAGACAGTTGGGAGCCATTGAGGAATTGTCTCAGTTATTCTGCTCCAGACAAGAAGTTGAACATGACTGTTGAAACTAGCAGTTTGCTGAATGAAGAAGTTAGAAGAAGGTCATCAGACTCATCTCATTCAGAAGCTTTTGTTACAGAAAATCGGGGTAAAAGAAAAGACAGAAGATAAGTTGGCCGTAGAAAGTCAAGGGGTAAATCAAAGGCTAGAAAGGAAGTTGAATGTTGGAACTGTCGTATGAGAGGTCATTATTCAAATGAATGCAGGAAGCCGAAGCAAGAACACAAGACGGGGAAAGGAAATGATAGATAAGATAATGGTGTTGCAGCTACTGCGACAAATGATTATATCATTGTATTCTCAGATTGTAATGATGTTTGTGTGAGTTTTGCAGGTTCTGATTCAGAATGGATAGTTGATTCAGGTGCATCTTATCATGCTACTCCTCATGAAGATGTATTCACTTCCTACAAGGCTGGTGACTTTGGGTCAGTCATAATGGGAAACAGTGGTGTTTCAAAGATTGTAGGAATGGGTGATGTGAAGGTTGAGACCAGTGTTGACTGCACATTGGTTCTCAGAAATGTGCGACATGTACCAGATCTTCGTTTGAATCTAATGTCATCAGGAGTGTTAGATGATGAAGGGTACAACAATCACTTGGGTGATGGAAAATGGAAGCTAAGCAAGGGCTCCATGGTTATTGCAAGAGGCAAGAAGTGTGGCACATTGTACAAGACACAAGTGAAAGTGTTGAAAGGTGAGTTGAATGCTGTTGACAAAGATTTAATCTCCAAGCTGTGGCATAGAAGACATGGTCATCTTAGTGAGAAGGGAATTCAAATCCTCACCAAAAGACAAGTTTTGCCAAATGCCAAAGGTATGCAATTGGGTAAGTGTACTCATTGTTTAGTTGGTAAACAAACTAGAGTTTCTTTTCATAAAGCTTTACCCAAGCGCAATTCTGGTATTATTGATCTTGTTCATTCTGATGTATGTGGAACTTTAAGGGTCAAAACACTTGGTGGTCCTGTTTATTTTGTTACTTTCATAGATGATGCTTCAAGGAAGGTTTGGTCATATGCAATCAAGACCAAAGATGATGTTGTTCCTGTGTTCAAGATGTTTCACAGCATGGTGGAAAGAGAAACAGGTAGAACCTTGAAGTGACTTCGTTCTGACAACAGGGGAGAGTACATTGGACCACTTGAAGTGTATTGCAATATCATGGGTATACGTCATGAACAATCATTACCGAAGACTCCACAACATAATGGTGTTGCAGAGAGGATGAACTGCACTATTCTTGAGAGAATCAGGTGCATGTTATCTCATTCCAAGTTGCAGAAGCATTTCTGGGGTGAAGTAATGAATACTGCTGTGTATTTGATCAATCGATCTCCTTCAAGACCGCTATATGGAGAAGTAGCAGAAAATGTATGGAGAGACAAAGAACCTACTTATGATCATTTGAGAGTGTTTGGTTGCAGGGCATTTGTTCATATCCCAAAAGATCAGAGATCAAAGCTTGACGACAAAGCAAAGCAGTGTGTGTTCTTAGGCTATGGGACAAAGAAGTTTGGTTACAGATTTTGGGATCCAGTTGAGAAGAAGGTTATCAGAAGTAGGGATGCAGTATTCCTTGAAGACCAGACTATTGAAGACTTTGAGAAGATTGAGATTCCAAAGCTTCAAGATGATATGACCTTGGATCCAAATCTAGTTGTTCCTACTCTTGAAAAACATGATGATAATGTTGATGGTAATGTAAATGAAGATGAAGATCATGGAGATATTCCAGTGGGTGATGTTGAGCAAGAAGTGCAACAATAACAACCAGAAGCTGAGTTGAGAAGATTCAGCAGGACCAGATTACCTTCAACAAAGTATACACCACATGAGTATGTGATGCTCACAGATGCAGGTGAACCAGAGTCTTATCAAGAAGCTCTTAGTGTTCCTGAAAGTCATAAGTGGTTGAAATCCATGAAAGAAGAGGTTGGCTCTTTAGATGAGAATGACACTTTTGATTTGATTGACAAGCCTGAGAACCAGAAAATTCTAAAGAACAAGTGGGTGTACAGAATCAAGACTGAAGATGGTAGCTCACAACCAAGGTACAAAGCATGTTTAGTTGTGAAGGGTTATGAGCAGAGAAAGGGTGTTGACTTTGACGAGATTTTCTCACCGGTGGTGATATTTCCTTCTATTCGGGTTGTCTTTGCAATAGCCGCTAGTTTGGATCTTGAGATAGAACAACTAGATGTTAAGACAATATTTCTTTATGGTGAGTTGGAGGAAGATGTGTATATGGCACAACCCGAGGGTTTTGAAGTCAAAGGAAAAGAGCACATGGTGTGCAAGCTAAAGAAGAGTTTATATAGTTTGATGCAAGCTCCAAGAAGATGGTACAAGAAGTTTGAATCATTCATGAAGGAACATGGGTACAAGAGGACATCTTCAGATCATTATGTATTCATTCAAAAATTTGCTGATGGTGATTTTTATACTCTTTTGCTATATGTTGATGACATGCTTATTGTTGGCAAAGATAAGAAAAAGATTGACAGGTTGAAGTCAGATCTGAGCAAGTCTTTTTCTATGAAAGACTTGGGTGCAGCAAAGCGTATTCTTGGCATGGAAATCACTCGTGATAGGAAAGCAAGGAAGTTGTGGTTATCTCAAGAAAGCTACATTGAGAAGGTGTTGCAAAGATTCAACATGGACAAGGCTGAGCCGGTAAGTTGTCCACTTGCAAACCATTTTAAGTTAACTCGTGATCAATGTCCTGTGAATGATGTTGAGAAACGGAATATGGAGAAAATTCCTTATGCGTCCGCAGTTGGTAGTTTGATGTATGCAATGGTGTGTACAAGGCCGGATATAACTCATGCAGTTGGAGTGGTAAGCAGATTTCTATCAAATCCTGCTATGGAGCATTGGGAAGCAGTGAAATGGATACTACGGTATCTAAGGGGTACTTCTAATATGTGTTTGTGCTATGGAGGTGACAAGCCAGATTTAGTTGGTTACACAGATTCAGATTTGGAAGGTGCTCAAGATAGTCTCAAGTCGACATCAGGTTACTTATTTACCTATGCAGGGGGAGTTGTGTCTTGGCAATCCAAGTTATAAAAATGTGTGGCATTGTCTACTACAGAGGCAGAGTACATTGAAGCTATAGAGAGTTGCAAGGAGATGATATGGATGAAGAGGTTTGTTAGAGAACTCAGTGTGAAGCAACAAAGGTTCATCGTCTACTGTGACATCCAGAGTGCCGTCCATCTCAGCAAGAATTCGAGTTTTCACTCGAGGTCCAAGCACATCAATATTAGGTACCAATGGATACAAGAAGTTCTCGATGAGAAGGTCTTGTATTGATAAGATCCATACAGATGACAACGGTTCTGATATGATGACAAAGTCGTTACCAAAATACAAGCATGTGTATTTTTGCAGCAGGGAAGGTTTGGTGGTGACGGGTACCTTGCCATAATTCATGAGGGGAAGATTGTTGGGCTGGTCACTCCTTATTGGGTCCAACAATCGTGTAGCCCCTTAACCATTTAAGGGAGCTAAGTAACAGTTTCCCTTGTTATGTTATAACAAGGCAAAAGGCATTAGGAGATGAATTATGTCGAGCTTCTTCATTTTGTGAAGAAAGAGAAAGAGAGGAAGAAGAAAAGAGAGTGAGTGAGGTAGAGAGATTAAACCACCAATATTTGGTGAGATTGAAGCATCTTGAAGAGAAGAAGAAAGGGTTCTTAGCTAAGGATCGTTTGGTTGATTGTGGTGAAGATTGAGCTATCAATTTCCATATCTCTTCAAAGGGGGAAAAATCTAGGGTTTGTTCAAACCTTAGTAGTAAGTATCTCAAATCACTTTTATTTTCAAATTGATAGTGAATCTCATATTATATGTGAATGAATTGTTGATCCATCCTTAGGGGTGAGTGTAATTAGGCAAATTGATATCCAAGTGTTATATGCACCTTGAAGAAGAGTGTATCCCCAAATTGGGAGAATTGTCGTGTAACCCATTATTATTATAGTGGAAGATTTGCCCGTGATTTTTTACCCTTCACCTTGGAGGGGTTTCCCACATAATTGCCGGTGTTGTGTGATTGCCTCTATATCGTCGTAGTTGTGTTATTTACGTATTTGTATATCATTGCTTGTGTAGGTTTCGTATTGCGCATATCGACTCGGATTTCGTAAGCCTCCCCCAACACACTCATTTCATTGTCTTAGTTATCCTATAATCCTACTTCATTGTCTCATTTATGACATTCGCATCATAACATTTTGTCGATGATGATAATGAACTATTGGATTGTAATCGGATTGTCCCGACTGATACATAAGTCTTGCTACAGTATACATTCAAGCTCAACTACGGGTCGTGATATGTGTTGAATTCGCTGCTTGCCTGTTTTTGAATAAAATCCCTGAATTAGCAGTCCCTTTGCATATGATCTCTATGCCACTATACCAGATTGAGATAATGGTGTAATGATTTGCCTCATTATCTGGAATGATGATTCCTAACTTTCCACATAGGAATAAACATTTGAAGTCATTTCCACGGGGTCGGTCCATTTTAAAATTTAGAACTTAAAGACTTTTTTCGGTAAGTTTGAAAGATCCTTGAACAAAGGGAGTGCAACATATATTGAGGTCCTACCTATTGTTAAGTGCAATTTTACAATGCTGTACAGCCTCCGGTCTACTGTAGAACCGAAGGAGGTGGCTATCAAAACTATTTTCTTACACCTATACTCCGGCTTCAGATCGTCTATTATGAAATTCTTATGTTCCTTCCACCCAATCCCTGATAGATGTGTGTCTCCTATCATAACTACCAAGTTCACTAACAATTGCTTCATTTTTTATTTTATTTTCGGATGTGTGAAAAGAAAATCAACATTAGACAGTGTAATTCACATTGATGCTTATTGTGTCAATATACAATGTATGATGATGAAACAAGAGGGTGTATTTATGTAACACATTTTCTATGTAATTCTTCAAACCTCAATTTAAATGAGGTAGTCAAATAAATAAATTCTAGGGGCTCTTCAAAGCCCCTCCTTCATTTGAAAAAAAAAATTAGACAGCGTAGGACTTGGAAGTATGTTGCTGCAGAGAAAATTAAGGAAAGAATATTTATTTCCTAATTTTTCTCTCAGAAAATCAGATAAAATTAGTCAAATATATCACATCCAAATTGGTTAACTGTAGCTGTTATAATAGGAGACACGTGGTTATCAGTGATTGGATGGAACATAGGAACATAAAAATTTAGTAGCAGACAATCCGGAGACCTATATTCCTATTATTTTTGTTTCTTCTCTGTTATTATCGCCTAAACTATCTATCCTAATATGTTGGAATTGGAGGTTTAGAATGGGACTAAGTCGTCAATCTATATCGGTGGGTTCACATCATTAGAATTTACCATATATATATATGATACATTCATCCTATACTTTTATACAAAAGTGAGATGCACCGAGAGATTTATCCCGCAACCTCGATGCTCTCTCATACTGATTATCTGGGGTTCATCCAATAGTTCCAAACTTCGAATGTACACATACATACATATACTTATAAAATGTAGTCACAATCAAAAAAAATTATTGCATGATTTCATGAGTACACGTACAATGAATGTATAAATAATTTTTTTTTTTTTTTTTATCATTAAACCATAATATTTCATTCCATAAAAGAAACGATTACATGATGATTTTCAAGAAAAACAAGTACATCAAAAACAAAGAAACAAATACAAGTAAGATGCAACAAGAAAATAAATCGCGAAGAGAAGAGCGATCTACAACAACGACAACACCCAATTCTTGTACATGGAGATTGGAGAAGGAATGGTATTCGAAATTATAATTCGACCATTTTGATATGTTTTCTTCTTTGAAAAGAGATGCTCCTATGAGAGAGGAGTAATTTGCCCAAATATTCTTCATGAATAGCGAGTAACCCGGAAAACCAAGATCTATTTTTCGGATGAAGAACTTGATCTTGACCACGTTGAATCGCCGATGTACTTGTATCCAAGATAACGAATCACGAACAAATCTAAGGAAAGAAACACTATGAAAGTGCAGATAGAATCGCCCTAATAGCGAAAATAGAATCGCTCTAATAGCGAAGAAAATCGCTCTAATAGCGAAGAAATTTATTAATCAACTTTTAAATCACGATTAACTACTAAAACAAGAAATCTTTGCTCAGATCCGGTCCCTAGTGGACTAGATCTGAGCAAAGAAGGAAAAGATGAAAACGTGTTTTCTAAGGTTTGGAGAGAAGGAGAGAGAAGAGAGTTATCAAATGTATAAATAATTGATATTAACGCAATATTTTGTGGTTTAAAAATAAACACGATACATAAATTATGGGAATTCACAAGATTAGATACACTTGATATATATGGAATTTACAGAATTAAATACACTCATATATGGAATTCACTTATATATACGTTCAATATTCATACTGTCTTTAAAACATTATCAAAATCACATGACATGATAAAGCAGTTGAACGGGATTTTTCCGAAGGACAAGATATATGACGATCTGAATGACGCTTCCATGGATGAAGTAAAGGCACACAATGGTTGAGAGAATATATAGAAGAACAAAAAATTTAGCTTAAGAAATTTAAGAAAACATCAATAATTAGAGAAAGATTGGAGCAGCATAATTTTTAGTCAAATTATGAAGTACAATATATGTCATGTATATTGGACTGTACCTCTATGACATTTTAATTTTTTCCATGTTATTGCTTTTTATGTTAATTTATTGATTACTTTATCAGGTTGTAAGTTAGGAACTCCTTATAGAATTTTTATTAATAATAATGTTTGTTTCAATTAAATTAATATTAAAACATGGATTGAATGTTTCTTAAGCGAGAAGTAAACCCGTGCGTAGCACGGGTGACAAGCTAGTTTTATTAATATTTATTGTTTTCTCCTGTTTTGCGTAGGATTCCTCATTTATTCATGTTTTTTGGATGTTCGTTCGTGCATCCGGGTGCTCAGTCGTGCATCATTGTCGAATACGCTTACACTATTTTTCTTGGGGCTTACTCAGGGATGGTCCAGATGCCCGGTTGTTGAGCATTTATTGCTAATCGATGAAATTCAGTGTAGAATAATTCAGGAAACGAAGCAGTAAAATGAGTAATTATTTATTATCAATTCATAGGATCGATAGTCGATGTTGATTGGATTCGACCATGAAACTCAGCTTCAAACAGTTGCGAACTGGAATAATAAAACCGGTCAAACCAGTCAATATTACGGTTTCCGTCACAAAACCCACGTGACTATCAAAACCAGCCAAATTAAGTCAAAATCGAGGTTCTTAATCCAAAAGAGTGCTCATAAAATATTTTTCCTTGATTTAATTACCATTCCATGGGATCGTGGATTGTAAAAAGTGCACAAAAGGTATGATCATGATATATTACTCATCCAACTGAACAATGATGGCTCAAAAACCAATTGAACCATATAATCGGAGTAATAAAATTATCTATTACCATTCCATGAGATTAGCAGTGAATTCGATCATGAAATTGGAATAATGAGATAACATAGTTGTTTATTGCCATTCTATGAGATCAAGTCGTGGATTCGATCATAGAATTAGAGCAATTTTTATTGTCATTCCATGGGATCAATAAAAACAATGGAGCACCACGAAAAGTCACATTTGTGTTTATGATTTCCAAATTTAATCGATGGTTCGGCAAGACCATGGAATAGGAGCAATTGTTAATGCCATTCCATGGGATCATGAAATTGGAATAATGAGATAACAATGATAGTTGGATTCTATGAGACCATAGGCAATTTTTAATTCCATGGGGAGCAATTGTTAATGCCATTCCATAGACTGCTAGGTTAGTTCTCGGATTTGAGATTAGGGCTTGATTTGGGATTTGAGATCTACGAAATCGATAAATCGGTCGACCTTAATCTCAAAGAGATTATTGAACATTCTTTTGAAATCTAGTGGAACCCCTAATTATCGAGGAGAAGATTTGAGAGGAGGTCGACCAAGTCGATTATGATCTGAATGGGCTGAATTAAAGATCAGCTAAGAGTGTCATGGAATAGGAGCAGTGGGATCATAGAAGAGCAATTTTATTGTCATTCCATGGGATCGTCCGTGGGTTCGACCATGGAATAGGATTCATTCTCGTGCAGGAATTCATTGGTGAATATCACGGCAGAATTAATCTATGTGCATAGTCAGGAGACGGATAATATCCTGAAGGTGCTCTCAGATATTTCGGAGAACGCCTGAGTATATACATATCGCTCTACATAGTCAGGATCAGCGAGTGTCACTATCCTGAAGGCGTTGTTGCTCTCAATCTTACGGAGAACCGCCCAATCGTTCTTCTATGTAGAGGGGGGTCGCTCTCCTGTAGTCAGGGAACATTGAGTATCACCGACGTCCTGAAGGAATTAATCCCTCTCAACAAACAATTATGTAGGAGGACCGCCCAATTCTATTATTCTACATAGAGGGCACAATGAAATTCCAGGGATCGAACGCTCAGCTAGTGGAGGCTTTTCGAAAGACATGTTCATCATGGCTTCGTAAAGTATGAATCGTCACATGCTTGAAGCCTTATCAGAAACATGCAGTATCATGATTTTACGGTTTTAACCTTTGTTGAAAATCCACCATCAACATTAAGTCCCCTGCTTAGTGAAGAACAATCATGTTTCGCAGTAAGCATTAGATGGTGATTTTCAGTCGACGAGATCGCGGTTGGACTCAGTCTACAAAGGTAGTTTCAAAATCCTCGATTTACTCCAATAGTGTCATGTACGAGAAAATGTTCAGGTGAGGTCCCTGATAGTGTGACAGAGTGCAAGTCCGTGAGCGGAGAGAAATGGAACATCGCTGATTTGGTCGGTCAAAAGTGTAGTTTTGGTTGATTTAGGATTTACAGGAACGAGCCCAAAAAGGAAACCCGTCAGCGACCAAATTAATATAAAAGGGAAAAAGCCCTAAATTTGTTTTTAAAGTTCAGTTGTTCATGAGTTGTTCAAAATAAAATTCCATATGTGCATGTATGCGTAAGTTTCATGAAAATTTGTTTTAGAAAACATATGCACATTTGTTCGAGCAATAATCCCTAATATGAAAGAGATACATGAATCCTTAAATAGACATGATTTAGTTACAGTAGATAAAATTTTGTTTATGAGGCTTCATGAAAATCAAAATTTTATTTTTGAAGTATGTGAGATTTCACAAAATGGAATAAACTCTCGTTTTAAGAATGCTCGAAAGAGAGAATTTTTTTTTTTAAAGACGTGCATCCGTTAGTAATAAAAAATTTATCTATGAGCTTTCATGAAAACAAAATTTTAATACATGAATATGCGGGTTTTCACAAAATTGAAAGACTCTCGGGTACTCGCGAGAGGGAGCAAAATATATACTATACATATTTTTTTTCAAAGTTACGTGAGTTTCACATTAAAATATATATTTTTTGTAAAATCAATGTTTTGATTTTGAACAACTGTTGAAAGTAGACAATTATACATGGTGAAATAATGTCTGTATGTGAGTTTTCACAATTGTAGAATGGACGTCTGTCCAAATTTTGAAAAACCGTTCACACAGTAAAGATTTACGTGGGTTGTTCACGATTTTATGAAAAAATTTGCAAAATAATTTTAAACAATTGTTAAAAGCAAACAATAATGTTTTCGTGAATTTCGTGATTTCATAGTGTATGCACACTCGGTAGAAAATCAGTGAATGTTCACATGTGAATTATTCATAATTTCATGAAAAGTCGGGTGTCAGACTTTTAAGTAATGGGTGTTGCTCGTCTTTGCAGGTACGAAGGAGCGAGCAAGATTTTCGAAGTTTTACGTCATTATCACTAAGTTCATGAAACCGTAAATAGGTAATAGTTGAGAGTTACCATTTTGTAGACGCTGATGTGAGCATCCTAATTAATTTTGTTGTGCTTTAGTTCCACTTCTTTAATGAAATATGCATGTACGGATGATATACTGAAGTTGGAATATTGTATGGATGTCACAACAACTTTGCAAGAATGAATGGTTCCATAATGATACTTCTAAAGATGATACTTCCATATATGATATCTCTACAGATGCAGCTTCAAGAAATGGTGCTTCCGGGATCTCTGAGTGATGGTGAGAGATCCTTCATACTGAGTTGTACTCCTGATTACTTAGTATCAGTAATGCACAGAAGTCTCTGATGGAGGAATATAACATCGATAGAGCTCGACAAATGGGTCCTTGTTCGATTGATGTGGATTACTCAGAAATAGCAGTAAGTCTTCGGAGTGGAGAATCCAGAAATAAGGATCATATAATGATATCGAACACTGAAAATTCCCCGGCTGTCTATTTGGTGAGTTGTTAGCGCTCCTTGTATCATGACTTTTTCTTGTCCGTGCAATTAAGATCATGAAACCAATGTTTGTTACTTCATTTCAGAATTTTTCTCCATCGAGCCTTGACGGTCTTCAATTCATTGCTGCTGAACAAACAATTTCTGAATCGAGCGTCAAAGAAGAATTTGATGTAAGTACCTCTTCGTATAATCGTTCATAGCACTCCTTGAATAAAATAC
Source organism: Papaver bracteatum (assembly GCA_023529315.1). Classification (NCBI taxonomy): domain Eukaryota; kingdom Viridiplantae; phylum Streptophyta; class Magnoliopsida; order Ranunculales; family Papaveraceae; genus Papaver; species Papaver bracteatum. The sequence continues at coordinate 2,921,039 of JAJJWX010000742.1, forward strand.
CACTAATTGTTGTTGATGTATTCAGGAGGATATTTCCATGGAATAGGGGAGTACTGATGATTCCCATTCTCCTTCGGAGGATGGTGAAGAAGAAAACCCCGGATTTCGAAACCGAGTGAAAGCAATGATGTTTCCAATGGTGTTGTTGGCAATTCCGGTCCTTTGAGCACTTTAGGGACTACTCCAGTAAGTACCCAGTGTACATTTTATTCATATAAGTATGAAATTTCTGATTTGTTGATGAATGGATGAAGATTCTCACGAATAAGTGAAAAGTATTATCGAAATACGCACCAGAAAATTCAGAACTCAGCCTTTCAGAAAAAACGCCGTAGAATCTTCATCCGATGTCATATTTTCGAGATCTACCCATGTATCCTTATGCCCAGGAAATTTCCAAGCTTTATCATATAATATTTTTAAGTTTTGAGCACGTTTAGGGGTCGAAATCGATGATAAAGTAAAATTCCAGGAGACCTTCAGGAAATTTTCAGCTGGCATGTGGTCCAATGTTTTGGCCACAACTCTTCGCTTGTTTCTCCAATTGTTGTAAATTTTTGATATGTTGCAGAGGACATCCATAAGAATAGAGTGGTATATGGTCCATCCCTATATTCTTCACCAATTGCTCCCAGCTCGCCTCTATGTGCATGACAGTGAAAAATCGTCTCAGACGAGCTTGTTGTAAAACGCCCCCGTTGCGTCTTCGGACCATTTGCTCGCGTCTCGAATGGTTGGTGAAGGATTTTGATGTCATTGATTCATTTGAGCTTAGGAACCCTTGATTGATACATGAGCATGGTGGTGCTTGCAGTGCCATCTTCTGTCAACTGTAGAAATATTAATTCTGAAACCCTGGTCACGGGACCATAGCTGATGTTGCTCTCAAGAGGGGGTGATGTAATGACCATGGTTTCATGTACCGGTGGTAGCATCTCTTTTATGATGAATTATTATCACATGAGAGTCTAGTACCAAGGGTCTTGGACCGTGAAACTGATCGTCATGATTAGTGGACCGTCAGTCCCCAGTATTTTGTTAAATCTCTCCTTTTCGTCTTCTCTTCTTCTGGCAAGATTTGGATAGAGGACCCAGGTAGAAAAATTGATGTAAATACCTAGGTGTTCAAAGTTGGAGGTACCTTGATGAATTACTTAGTGGAAAGACTTGGTGGATACCGGTCGATTGTGGAAGCTATGAATCCCATTTAAGAATTGTTGCTTGTATGTTGTACACTCTGTGAGCTGTAGGAACCTCATACGACGTCGAAATTCGATGCTTGACCCCAACTTTTGAAAATAAGAGACTAAGTTATCACATGAGAAAAGAATCACTCAATTTAGAGTTGTAGAGGTCAGCCAATGAAGTGTGCACCTTTGTAACTTGTAATCCCGTACAAATTTTTCAGATTTCGTAGACCTGACGGTAAATGATGTATTTTTTAGGTCGTGTGTCCGATTGATGTTCCCTTTTGTTATGTTGTGGAAGAGACATAGGCGAACATATTTCATTGAGGAAGCATTGTCCCATTCCTCACCCATTGGTACGTTTTTGTAAAACCATGGATTGAAGTGTGTTGTATCTCCTTTGTAGAGGCGGTGAGAACATCTTGTAGAAGACTTTGGATTGTTCCCGCCAGTCGTGCAAGTTTTGGGAATACTTTCATGTGAACATTTTTTCATGTCTACACGACTTGATATGAATCATCAGTGCTTAGAGAAGTCCGCTTCATCGAGTAACACTTTATAAAATAGTTAGTTGATGAAGCCCTGTCATGAAGATGTCGCTCCTGAGACCGGTGTTAATGCTGAGATCACGATTGAATTTTAGCCAAACACTCTTGTTGATTCTGAGACCATGAATGAAGTTCCTCCACATATCCTTGTTGATGCTGATATTATGGTCGGAGTTTCTTCAGAGACTGAAAAGGTTAGAACCATGATTTATCGACACAGTCTTTGCTCCTCCATCCAGTGAGCCTTCACATTCATGAACTAGTCGGTGGGTTGAGCATCTCTGAGATGACAATGTTTTGGAGTTCAACATGAATTCTCCTAAACAATATTACTTTACTATAAAGTCAGTGAGTCGACGTTGTTGCGGCAGATTGCATCAGCAGTCTTCATTCTGGGTGTGATCGATGAAGAGAGAAGTTTCTTAGCCGTGCAAGGTTCGTGATGTAGAGAGATTCCGTTGATAAAGTTTTCATGGAATCACATCAAGTTGCAATGACTTGCTATGTCTTGAATCTTGTCCAATAAGATCAAGTCCCCAGTGCATGTTGAGGGAATTTATGCCATCGATGGATGAATGATGTTAAAGCAAAGTCTTGTCATGGAGATAATGAAGACTCAGCGATTGTAGTTTAGTTTCACTCTAATCGTGTCGGTGGTGAATCAGTGTGTCGAGATATTTGTGCTGAAGCCAGACGTATCATGCCGTTATCGAAGGTGTACTATTTGATTGGGAGTACAATTTGAAGGCTTCTTAGATGCTTGAGAATTTAAGCATCATATCCCTTAAGCGTCGAATGTCTTAGGTTTGATAGTCTCGGCCCTGAGTATCTTCTGTTGATTCAACATTCCTTTCGTTGCGGTAGTGGGATTCAACACTTGTGTAGACATCAGAGCTTTATGATTTTGTGGAACACATGGACTGTCCTACAAGGGTATGGAGAAATGCCCAAAGTGTTCCTTGCCATGCTCGGATATTATATTAGTAATGAATGTCTCAATGCTTGATTCGGAGACATGTCATATTCAACTAATTGGTAAAATATTGATGCGGTGAATCTACATAACATCTTGCAGAGTTGCTAGCAGAAATTCCCATGCTAGGATAACATGTGAGGAAATAAATGACATAGACATGGAAGGAATGAGACTTCCCTGAGTGCGGAACCTCATGATGAATGTCTATACATATTTTGCAAGTTCTTGCTTTAACCTCATCAAAGTTCGAAATTCCTCCAAGTGCTCTGATGATGGGATTTCCGCCAAATCTTTTGGATCAGAACTTTCTTTGTTGGAGAGATGTGCAACCAAATGCGCTTTTTTAGTAGTCATCTTCTCGACATGAATCCACGTACGTCCGAGAATCATGTCGTATCCAGAATCTTCCCTGATTATGTGAAACTTGGTTTCCATCCAGGTTGAGCCCACTTTCATTTTGAGAGTGATGAAACCGTATGCATCTCTGAGTGTTCCTTCGTGTTTTCTGATTAAGATGGGATCACGTGTAGATTTTTGTCGAGAGATTCCTTCGGATCTAAGGGTTTTCAGAGGAATATTGTTGATGGAGGTGTCAGCATCGATCAACATTCTTCCAAATTCATTTCCTCTAAGATGGACCGTGGTAAGCAATCCTCAGTTGTGCATCTCCTTGTCTGTGGATGAAGGTTCAAGGAGTATTTCCGGGATGGACAGACGTCTGGCATAATGTAATTTGGTGTTGTGAACATGTCCTTTCTTTGTGTCTTAAACAGATAGAGAAATTTCACAGATACGTTGACTGAACTGCTTCTTTGACTGGTTTTTCGGAGAGTGTAAAGGTTTTGACTGGGAGAGGATTCTTATGTACTCCTTCAGTCCCCAGTTGAATCTATTGTGGATCAACCATCTCTTTGAAGATGTGCTTCAAAATATTACAATTACTTGTTGGATGATCGATAAACCTATGAAGGCAGTACCTGGGATTCTCCATTTCTTCTTCATTTGGCTCTCTCCTGATGAACAACGATATGATTGCACCATCTTGAACCCAAAATTCCAGTAACTCGATCACTCATTCATGAGAAAAGAGAAGTTTGAGTATGTATGATCATTTTCCCGTTCTTTGATTTCGGGTCGAGGTTTGTGCATTTCAGGATTGGTTATCTTTTCTTCGCGACTTTAGAGGAGCCTGGGATGTTGGAGAAACGCTCTGATGTTTTGTCTCGGCTTTCTTTTCATTCTTTTCGGTAGCAAAGTTTGTTAAAGGCTGGAGATTGTACTGATTATTGACTAGGCATCGCTTCTTCGAGGTTCCTCCACCTTGCAGACTTTGCTATTTCCAGTAAAGCAGGTGCAGTAATATCTGATCATTTGGATTCTTCATGAACCTATGAGAAAGTATGAAACCGAAGACTTTCCAGCGAGGCTCTGTAGACCGGGATCATTCCATCGATGCACAAGTACACTAGTTGTTGTTCAGTGACATTCGGTTCATGACAACCCAAAGCTTAGACTCTGAACCTTTTCACATAATCGTTCGGATGTCCATTGCTCTTCTGAGACATTCTTCCGAAGTTGGAGAGAGTAATATGCTCTGAGACGAAGAAGTATTTCCTGTAGAAGTCATTAACCATTTCTTCCCAACTAGCGATGCTCCCAGGTGCAATGTTGTTGTGCCAGGTGTATGCTCGGCCTGTCAGAGATTTCAAGAATTCTTTCAGACGGACGATATGATTGTGTTCATGTTCTCCTAGCGCTTCAAAGAATCGAGAGACGTGTTCTCGAGTGTTCCCTGTTCCGTCATATAATGTGAACGTTGGGGAAGTGTAGCTCTTCAGGAAAGGAATTATTTGCGTAGCATCATGATATGGAGGTCGATGACGATGAACAAATGATGCTTTGTCTTTTCCTCGGTCCTCCATGAAGCGTTCCAGGTCCTCACAAGTGATGAAGCCTGCAGGTTCCTTTGTTGGTGGGTTATATGCAGCCTTGTGCACTTTATCATCATATGCTACATGGATCGGAGTGACTTTAGGATCAGCAGCCGGAGATGTTTCTTTGGCTTTTCCTTTCTTCTGAGATTTCTATGACATCTTGTCAGTGAGAGTTTTGAGATAATTGCACAACTCCTTCTGAGTGTTGGCCATGTCAATCTAATTTTTGGCAATAGTTTCTTTCACCTTCATGAGATCACCTATGGTAGGTGGATTTCTTCTGATTTCTTCAGGAGACTTGCCGAATAGAGGATTGTCTCCGATGTTGGTTTGCAGATGAGTGATATCACCAGTACCGATGTTGGAAGCATGAGTAGTTTCTGGGGATCCACTATTATTTCTAGTGCTAGCGTTGTTTGGGTTGGGATTTGTAACTGAACCTGACCTAAGATCAACCATTTTGTGAAAATGAGAGATTACAACCGAGAGATTTATCTCCCACTGTGGTCGCCAATCTGTAGATTGGGAAAAACAGTTCGCTGATTTTTTAGGAAAGTGAAGAGTCGAGCGTGTTGTTGAGACTCCTCAACCGAGCAAACTGCTTAACCTCACACAAATGCACTGCAAAGGGAGTGCTTAGATTCGAGAGATCAACCTGTAGGACTCCGGCCTAAACCAAGTCAATGGTTGTTCCATAGTCAATTCGGCCGCAAAGAGGGAGATGAGTTGATCTGTAGGAGGGAAGCTGAGAATTGTGTGGGATCAATGATGATCAAGGATTGTGGATGTGTTGAAGGTTTTTGCAATAATTGGTGAACTGTTGAGTTCGAATAAGTTCTGATAGATTGATGAATTATTGAGGATAGTTACTCGAGAAATTTTGTGTGGACGATTGATGATAGCTCGTGATGATTTGTTGTCCTCAATCATGGATTCAGAGACTTATTTATACGGTCAGAGTTATGAACACCTTGACCCCTGTAAGTGCGAAGGTTTCATGAGTGGAAGAGTGGGAAAGTGGAATATCGTGGTAAAGTCAGTTTCATGTCGTGTGGAGACTTGAAAGATCATGCATCCACTACTTTGTTAATTCCTTCAACCATTTACACAACTTACGCACATTTCTCGTCATGGATGAATCCACGTGTTGTAGGCCGTCAAACCAAAACCCTAGTTGTTATCCCCCAATTTGACGTGATTGATGTCTCACAAATCGTGGGGTCTGCATGACAGATGTGTATTTAGCTTGTCAGTTGTTGACTGATCAGACAATGAGCCTAGATTTTTTTGAATCGAGCATGTTTGACAAATGCTCAGCGATTCATGAATGTTAATGTTGCTCGTCTGAGTAAATATTGTAAATTCAACGAGTTGTTGAATATTGATGAGTTACTGAATATATGTGGATTATTCGAGCAACTGAGCAAGTATTGCTCGATTCAACGAAATACTGATGAGTTACTCAATATTGATAGTTGGGTCAATATTCGAGCAACTGAGCAAGTACTGCTCAATTCGACGAATCACTGAATATTGAGAATTTGACGTGCAATTGAGCAAGTATTGCTCAATTCGACAAATTACTGATAAATTGATAATTTGACGTGCAATTGAGCAAGTATTGCTCGATTCGAAAAATTACTGATAAGTTAATAAATATTGATAGCTGGATCAATATTTGAGCAAATGTTGCTCAATTCGACGAAATATTTATTGGTAACGTGACCCAATAAATATTAAAATATTGGTAGATTACCAAATACTATATGATTAATTCAGATGTTGGTTGCTGAATCAATATAAATTTATTAGTGTTTGAACTTGCTCAGAATAATGATTTGTTGAGTGTTTGTTCGAAAACCATAATTTTTGATGAATTACCCATTAGTTGACGAATTGCTGAAAATAGGTCATGATCAAAGGAGGGATCGACCACATTAGACCATGGACTTCTATATGATGCCCAATTGCTCGAATGAGCTTGCACCAGGGTTCTCAGTTGGAGAGTTGGTGAAGGAATGATGATTGAGTGTCGGTTTTATCATTTACTGAAATACTGCTGGGTTCAACATTAGGTGATAAAACTTGGGTATGAAAGATGGGACCGACCAAGAGAACATGGGACCGGCTCTTGGTGGTCACGGGACTAGATGTTGTCCGTTTGAGAAATCCCCAGGTTGGTTGGAGAGAGTTTGGGCCCAATATGAGCAATTGAGCAAATTAGGTCATAATTATGAAAACATGTGGGACCGACTTTGTGCAAGCCCTAGGAATGACTCTGGTCGGTCATCAAGGCATGCACGTGTTACCATGGTATCCATGTCTCCGTACTGAGAGTTTCAGTATTTTCTGACGTATGTTCGAGCAACATTGTGAATTTTCAGAAGAGTTTTATCTTGAATGAAATTCTTGATTTTTGTTGGAATGAGCATGTATGCTCAATTAATCAATATTTTGTAAATATTAAAATAAGTGTAATCCAAAATTTCCGTGAGAGGCTAGCCGGTCATGTGACCACGTTGGCTTTTGAATTTTCATGATTTGAGCAATATTTGAGAAGTTATGAAGAAATCATGATTTTTGCTCAAACCAAGGAGTTTCATGAATTTGAGGAAAATAATAATTATAAAAGACTAGGGATTGTAGGGTGTGGGACTGGCCACGGCTAGGGCATGGCCGGCCGGCTATGTTGCCCAGTCCCGCACTCCTTTCCCTATTTTATAATATTATTTTTCATGAATCCGTGATGTTATGGAGAATCCATTGGTTTTTGTTGAAACGGAGGAGTTTCATGGGTTTACGGAATAATAATTATAAAAAGCTAGGGATTGTGAGGTGTGGGACCGGCCACGGCTTGGCCGTAGCCGGCTGGCTATATTGCCCGGTCACGCACACTTTTTCCTATTTTATAATATTATTTTTTCATGAATCCATGAAGTTATGGAGAATTCATGAATTTTGCAAAAACAAGGAAAATTGTTAAAATCAAGGAGTTTTTCATGAGTTCATGAAAATAACAAAATAAGGCAAAATAATGAAAGAAGCATGGGGACCGGCCACGGCTAGGGCATGGGAATCAATATCGGTGATACTAAAAATACATGAACATACCCAAAAAAACATTAATACTGGAAGAGATGAGGGATGAAAGATTTCTGGGCATCAATATCATGAGATTTCCATATAAAACATAAAAATAACTTAAAAAGCAAATAATCTACGTTGCTCAGTACTTTCGGTAATACACCAAATTATTAATCTAAAGATCCGTTTTCCTAAAATACTTTCTTTTTTATTTTTTTATATGGACATTCACGTTTTTTACTGATTTTTTTTTTCGTTTTTTGTTTTTTATCCTAAATTGTACCCTGATTTTTTAGTCAATCTGAAGGCCTAGATTTTATCAAAATCATGTAAACGCGGTGTAAGAATCTTCTAAGATATCACTCGATTTGGAGCGTCAGATCATATCAATCTTATTAAAAAATAACGGCCACGAAATGTAGGGGGTATAAGTTGGTTTTCAGCCAATCAGGAGCGAGGATTTTGTTCACCGGGCAATGAGAAGGGAGGTTACCTCAACTCTCGACGTGGAGTGATAGCTTTCAATGATCAAGAATTGAAACTGCCACCTGTAGAAGACTTGTGGATAGAGCAAGAAAAAGTTCTCAAATAAGATTTCATTGGGGAGACAAAAGTGACGTCTACCAAAACAGGAGACTGTGTAATGTTTCGTGTGGGATGTGCATGTCAAGTACCAAGCAAAGCAAAGTGGTTTAACAAGGAACAAGGGGAAATTGAGTTTCCTCATCTTCAGTTCTGAGCTTACACAGGAGTTTCAGCTTTCCAAAAATGGGGAACCATGATACAGGAGCATCGTAGCAATATACAGGCGTGTAGGCCTAGTAGAGCCATGTGACGGCTAGAGAGTGTCTAGAAGATACTAGATTGACAACTTAGCAAGTTTGAGGTTTCCTAACTTAGTTACGTTTCCTAGTTTAGATGAGTTCTAAAAACTCATAGTTTTATTTGTTTTCGTTAAGATTAAACTCATATAAAGAGGAGAAGTCTAGGCTAAAAAAAAAAAAGAGGAAAAATGAGAGAGAGAGAGCAGCTATTCTTATGGATTATAATAGAGTTTTTCTTTCAAATCAATAAAGAGAAGAAGTTACCATAATCAATAATATTATTTTCTTTGTGTTCTTATTCTTTTTTTTTTTGTTCTCACGATCTTTCTTCACATCAGTACTGATTCTAGATACCACTAATCGATTATGTATCAGGGGAAGAAGAGAGAGAGGGACTAGCTTAGTGTTTTTTTTTATTATTATATGTGAAATTGGATGACCTCTTCTTGTTCCTTCTTATTTATTTCCTTGAATCATTTTTTTAGCATGACGCAGTGTTCCTGTCCGATACATTTTTCAAAACGGATACTCGATTTTCTTTATTATATTTGATTTGACTTGGCGCATTCCCAGTATATACTTTACACATGTAATTCACGCTTAGGAGCGCAGGACTTTTTAAGAGAACAGTTGGTCGTTGGACATGGTCTAGCAAAGAACAAGGCCATTAGCCAACTGAAACGCAGATATTGTTCACCCATGTGGAATTAGATGAACAAGGCCCACCTAACAAATGCTGTCCATAGGCTGCCCGCAGCCTCGCTGGCATTGCAAAATTTCACATGATCTTCTTCTTCTACTACTACTTCTTAATTAATTCTCCGACACAAATTAAAACTTCATAAAGAAAAGATATACATGTAGGGAAAACATTGAATTCAGAACAGCAACAACAATAGCAAGTACACCATGAAAGGGGAAATAAGAAAACCACTTATAACAAACAGTAACTCACACCATCATCATCATCAAGAAGAAGAAAATGGGGTACAAAGAGAAAACAAAGAAAGCCTATGGATGGTTTACTTGAGTACTTTTGTTGCAGTTTGGGGTTCTTTTGAATTCGGTACTTGTGTAAGTACTTCCATGTAATTTTATTGTTATACATGGTACAATTTTATTGTTTTGTATATGTTCTCTAGAATGTTTTGTTTATCTAAAACAGACTTATTTTTGTATGGCATGTTTTTAGATAGGGTACTCATCGCCTACTCAAGCTGCGATTACGGAGGAGCTCAATCTATCTTTAGCAGAGGTTTGAGTTTGGATTATGTTTTAGTACAAACTGAATTACACAATACTTATACTCATTGGAAAAATTGGTGGGGACTTGTAAAGAACCGCTTTACTTTATACTTTACTAGTAGGCCACATATATACCTATATCAGGACTTATGATGCCGATAGATACGCACTTTAAATGTGAAGTAGGTGGTGGTTTTTTTGTGTATAATTTGGTATAGTTTAAAGAACTTTTGATTTCCTTTCAATTTTCAGTACTCGGTTTTCGGCTCCATTTTGACAATTGGTGCTATGGTTGGCGCAGTCACAAGTGGGTTCATTGCTGATTTCATCGGGCGGAAAGGGGTAAGAAATACAAGACCCCCATACCAAAAACTTACCCTTTGTAATTCCGCCTTTTGATCAGTAACTGGGTTATTTCATTTCTACGGATATGCAATTGCAGGCATTGAGAACATCTGCTGCTTTTTGCGTTGCAGGGTGGCTTTCCATATATTTTGCAAAGGTTTGCTAAATGATTATTGCCTTGATTCTTGAAAATTGAATCTTCGGAGCTATAAGTAAATGATCAGTTTGCATGATTTTTGTTACCTTCCCAGGGAGGCCTGGCGCTCGATTTCGGAAGACTAGCTACAGGATATGGAATGGGAGTGTTTTCCTATGTGGTAATTTTCATCTTTCTTGGAGCAAACCTTGTAATAAGCTACAAATTGGTTAAAAATTGTGCAAATTTGAAGTTGTAACATATAAATGGATGGAACAGGTACCTGTTTTCATTGCTGAAATATCTCCCAAGAATCTTCGAGGTGCCTTGACAGCACTGAATCAGGTTCAGATCCTGGCACATACAATTCTAATGAAATATAGTTAATATAACGGCAGAAAGACTAATTTTCTACATTTACAGGTTATGATTGCCTCTGGAGTTTTTGCTTCATATTTGATGGGGACGATTTTAACATGGCGCGTCCTAGCGATATTTTGTACATTCAAAAACCTTTTTAGCTACTCATTGATTGCATTATAAATGGAAACTTTAAACCACAGACAGCAGTATTAAAAGGACTGACTCATAAAATGTGATTTGCATGCAGCACTACTTCCCTGCGCTATTATGCTTATTGGTCTTTTTCTCATTCCAGAATCTCCTAGATGGCTGGTAAGGGATTACAGTCAATAACTTCAGTTTTTGTATTCTGTGCAAGAGATGTAGAAATGAAATTACACAATTACAGTACTCTGGCGATATATGTATATGTAGGCCAAAATTGGAAAACAAAAAGAGTTTGAAGTGGCACTGCGGAAGTTAAGGGGTAAAGAAGCTGATATTTCTGGTGAATCAGAGGAAATTCAAGTTAGTCACAATCCTGAACCCCCAGTATTGCTAGATTTTAAGAATTATTATAGATGTGATGAAGTGATGATTCTGTTGTTGTTTTTCAGGATTATCTAGAAACTCTTCAAAAATTGCCGCAGGCCAAAATATTGGATTTGTTTCAGAAACGATATTTGCGCTCAGTCACCGTTAGTACCTCTCTTGCATTGGACTTCATATGTGGAAGTCTTTTATTTCGGTTTATCGACTATAAAACACCTGGATTTTTATACAACTCATTTTTCCTATTTGAAACTAGATTGGAGTAGGATTAATGGTATGTCAAAAATTTGGAGGATTGCCTGGCATTCTTTTCTATCAAAGCCAGATTTTTGTGTCCGTAGGTAAGTAGATCACCGTGCTATAACTTATAGACCTCAAATCCTGTTTTTGTTTTGGTTGGTGATTTTTGTCTGTCTATCCTTATTTTTCAGGATTTCCAGCTGACATTGGAACAAATGCTGGTGCTGCTCTTCAGGTTTGCACTCTTCCTCCTGCACATCTGAATATTTCCCTGCCAATACATACTAAATTTTCGTGCTTTCCAGATCGTGTTAACCGGTCTGAGTGCAGTCTTAATAGACAGAGCTGGAAGGAGAATACTTTTACTGGTGAGTTGCAAACTAGTTTTATCATACTTACAAAAAAAAGGGTTATATACTACGCCGTTTGTCATCAGCGTTAGCACTGTTATTTTTGCTCTCTTTCCAGGTCTCGGCAACAGGACTGGTTCTAGGCTGCCTCCTATGTGCCACTGCATTCTTTCTGAAGGTAATTGAAAATTTTGTCCAACAAAAAACTTCCCATTTTTCGGCGTTCTTTTCTATTATGCCTGAATCCTGACCAGTTATGTAAATCAGGAGCATGATTTGCTACTCGATGCAGTACCAGCATTCATTCTGACAGGAATCCTGGTAAGGCTTTTAGAACGATAAAGTCGCAAACTAATTCTCGACGCAATCTGAGGTACTAGATTATTCATGATTGTTCACTTATGTCAGGTGTACATAGGATTTTTCTCTATAGGATTGGGTGCAATTCCATGGGTTGTCATGTCTGAGGTAAATTCAGCACTCTTAAAACTGTCCCCTACGCTACGCCTTTTATAGGTAAAGCCGGACAGCGCAGGTTATGAATCTATCTCTATTTTTCTTGCAGATTTTTCCATTAAACATTAAGGGATCGGCTGGGAGTCTTGCAATATGGATGAACTGGTTCGGTTCATGGGTGACTTCCTATACGTTCAATTATCTCATGAGATGGAGCTCTTATGGTAACTAACTAAGGCTCCATTTTCATCCACTGAATATAAACATTTACGCATAGTTACTCAAAAAGTAAAGGAAAATCACTCGAAAAACATACTAAAAGAGCTTTGAATTCATGTTCAATTTGGTTTTCAGGTACATTTATCTTGTATGCTGTGATAAATGGACTGGCGATAGTATTTATCGCCATTTTAGTCCCCGAAACAAAGGGAAGAACTTTAGAAGAAATTCAAGCTGCCATCAACAAGTGATCTTTGAAGATTTTCAAGTACAAAAGGCAGTTGGTGCTGGATTCAAGTTACCAATATATTTTTGTCCGAAACAAAGAGATTAAAATTATGTAATTCTCGAAATTTCGAAAGACAACACATTGATGATAATCACACAATTTGTTTCATATGTAAAACAATATACCTTACTAGAAACTTCATTACAAGTTTCATACGGTCTTAAATGAATTTCCATTTGTTTTGTGGATGAAATCCTTCAGGCAACGGGTATTGCCAGCCTGTTTATACCATGAGGTTCGGCCTGCCCCAGCCTCACTCCACTGGACCTGCCCCTGAGAAGGTCTAGCCCATAACCACATGTCCCAAAAGACTCCATCTTCAACGTGTTCAGTTTTGCCACTCCATTTGGAGACCGCAAGATCTCAAACTGCTGTAGTTAGATAAACAATGCCAAGGTGCTACGAATATCAGTTTTTTGTTTGGCAAAGCATATTAGGGAGATGTGCAGCTGTGCTACTAAGTTGAACTTGATTGTAAGAGGTCCAGATGTCCCGGACCATTGTGAATTGTCCGGTCCAACTTGCTAGTCACTAATTTTCTTAGTTTAGTTTTGGATTATTCTCAGCCCCATCAGCTTCGTCTCCCTTGACTAGGTTACCTATGAGGCTCGTTGGTAGGTTAGCACAGCAATTTGTTCAATTAATGTAATAATATGTTGTTGGAGCTTAGTTTGTTAGGCTTCCAACTGGTTAAATTTATAAGATAATAAAAATTATTATTATTATTGTGATATAGAAGACAAAGAACAAGAAACACAAAATAGAGGGGAAGAAGAATGGAGAAATTTTATTCATTAATGTGTTAGACAAACATTAGAGCCTCTATTTATAGGGCTAGACACAAGGGCATCCCAATAATAAACGAGATTCACCCTAGATATTCTAAACATAATTACACGTTTATAACACTCCCCCTGATGACATTGTGTCTAAGCTAATTGCCTCGTTAAAACCTTGTCAGGAAATTCCAAAAGGACAAAAACTGATCGAAGGGAAAAGAGTACAATTAACAAAACTTATAAAAGATTTGGACACGCAAATGTTGCCTCACTAAAACCTTGACAAGGAAAACCCAGTGGGAGAAACCTTGATGAAGGAAAAAGAGTACAACACAATAAGTCCAACAGAATGCACCTTATGCGATGGTGCTCCCCCCAATGAGTACTTCGGTAAATTCTTGGCTTGCAAATCTTTGAGACAAGACTTCCCAATTTCGGTGAACGAATTTCTTGACTGCTGAATATAGTAATGTGTTCGTGAGAATCTTCCAGTTGATGAAATCTTCGTTTGTGTTAGTCTTCTAATGGTAGTGTTCTCGAGTCTCTATGCTTCTTTCAGATACATTAAGTACTTGTGTCTTGGATTGCTGATTTCTTGGAGATGATTTGCAGAATTAGTTGATGTGGTTTCTTCAACAAAGTGCCAAGATATGAATACCTTATCATACGTGAACAAAAATCGTATTTGTTAGAAGGAAATCCAAATTCTTAGGAGATGAGTAAGTTGATTTGGTTTAATCAAATTTGGGCATCCACTAAACAACCAAAATATATACAACTCCCCCTTGGATGACTATCATGTTGAATTAAATTGCCTCACTAAAACCTTGCCAATAAAACCTAATGGGAAAAAAAATTGGACGAAGGAAAAAGAGCACAAATATTAACATTAAAAAATATATATATTAAACGTCAAAGATGTTGCCTCGTTAAAACCTTGTTAGCTAGGAAAACCACATGGGACAAAACCTGAAGCCAAGGAAAAAGAGTACAACTTTTGACATATTTATCGATGCTAACGTAACTACATGAGTTTTTCAAGAAATAAGCATCAAAATAATAACTCTAGTCTATCTTAAAGAAGAGTTTAAGCTAGCATAATTCCAACTGCAGATTTAAGAAAGAGAAATAAAGGATTGTTAAACCTGATATGAAAGAATCAGGTGGCTGCCTGAAATAAATTGAATCTTACTAGGATTACGAATTTGAATATATTCTCCAAATGCAATATGAGTCCTTCAAAGACTACCACGTCAAATGCATTATTCAGGGAGAAAAGAATATTGTTGAATCAATCCTAGGGTTTGAGAGGGAAAAAAATAAAAATAATGAAACCCTCAAAATCCTTTTTACAATGAGCAAATTTCTCGTATAACGCATTATAACCACACCATCCTGTAAGTAATAGGCTTGGAAATTTTATGGTGTTAAGTATTGGATTCGAAATTGCGTTAATCGAGAAATTAATCCAACTTAATTTGGATTGTATGCCAACCAATCACATATGTCGATATTCCTTTGCAAAGGGGTTCGAAACTACCATTTTTTTTTAATGTCAGTAGCTACTGAATGTTCGACAATCATATTAGCTTATCACGATCCTACACGATTCTCAATTGTATGCATATCTTCAAAAAAATTCATAGAAATACTGGTACCAGCGCCCGCAGGCATTATAATCTCCCCATCTTCCAGTGAGGAGATATGAACTATGAGAATGTGGATCTTAGCTTATTCTAAAATGCTACTTTTTGCTATATGTGACTGGATTTGCCTTTCAAGAGGCAAAAGCTTATACAAAAGCAAAATGAGACATTTCGCACCAATTGATAGTAACAGCCTTTTTCGATTTGATCATGTTGGGAGAGCAAGATATAACATTTAATTTAATTAACACAAGATTCTGATAGTGTATCTCTCCCCCTGATCGTGGTGGAATTTTTCATCTCATAATGGAAAACTTTAAATTTTGTATAGGTATTATCCGATCAATTCGAGACATATACTTATCATTAAATATGTCTTATGACATTAAAAAAATGTAGTCTTAATAGACATTCATATTTACGATGCCATGGATTACTTTTGGAGCAAAAACAAAAACAAAAAATAATAATATGTAACCAAAAGCATTGAAAATATGCAAACAAATCTCCGATAACTTCATGACCTCAAGGGCCAACGAGATATTAATTTAGAATGAAATTATGGACACTTTCTTCATACAAAGAAAATTAAATTAAGATCAATATAGTCAAAGGACTAATACTATTGGCTAACAAGCCGGGTGCGCACCCATTGATCTTTTATGTCCTGCCGTATCTCAACATCAAGTTGAACGGTCCCAATTTGGGAGATTAGTATTAGGAAGAAAATAAAAAATAAAAAATTATCAGAAATACAACAATCTCCCGTTTCGTTGGTGTTTGCAATTGTGAATAACTACATCTCATCCTTCTAGGATTTACAGAGAAGTCAGTTTCAATTGAACGCGCAATTGGGGGATAATTTATTAATTGGGGATATAGCTACAGGACAAAATAGGTGTCCCAATAGCAATTCTGGGTGACCCCCTATGTAATTATTTTTTTAATTCCTAATCTAGCCCCCACTAATCAAGATTAGTGATTAATTAAAATTAGTAAAATGTTAAGTATTTGGGGGATAAATTAGTGTGTATTTATTTTTATTTGATTTTGTGTGGGTTAGTTGAGAGTGAAGGAGGGAAAAATTTTTTGAGTGGATTTTTTTTTTTGAAAATAGAAGATGATTGTGATGAGAGAATTGCTGCTAAGAGGTTGAAAATTTGATTTTTTTCCTTTCAATCCACCATTGTTGCAGCTGAAAAAGCTCGATGCCGGCATGGTATTCAACCAAACAACCATGCCGGCATTTGTCGGAATATTTCAAAAATTGTTTGCCACTATCCGGGGGGCTCGTTACAAATTTTTTCAGTGAATTGATCTTCAAAACCTTTTTTTTTTGTTATAATCAGTCCACTTCCGGCATAGTAAGGTGATTCTCGAGCATGCCGGTACTTGTGGCGGCATAGTATGTTGCTTAAATTTCTATGCCGGCACAGGATGAAAAGTATCCAGAAACTTGATATTTTTTTTCACTTGACTACCGGCATTGATAGGAAGTTCTCGCGCATGCCGGCACCATTTTCCGGCATATGGTCTTCATCAATTCCTGCATGGTCTTCATCACTTTCAGCATGATCTTCATCACTTCCGTTTTGAATTTTTTCTAGTTTTAATGCCGGCACAGTTAGTTGATTATCGAGCATGCCGGCACTTGACTACCGGCATGGTCTTCATCTCTAATTTCTATTCCGGCACCGTTTTCCGGCATGGTCTTCATCCATTCCGGCATGATCTTCATCCATTCCGGCATGATCTTCATCACTTCCTAATTAAGAAAAAAAAAATGTTTCTAAGGTGAGGAGCCGGCAGAGAAGGAGAAGAGAATTTGATAGGGAGTGGGGAGAGTTTAGAATTTGAAAGGGAATGGGGTATATTTGGGGTTTCAAAGCTCTAACCCTAAAAGAGATTAATAAGAAGTGGAGATGGAAATGGGGGATATGATTTTGTTTTTTGTTTTTTGATTTTAAGTTTTTTAATTTTTATTTTGAAGGAAGGGTATTTTAGTATTTTGATACCCAAAAGTCACCCATTAACAGACACTATGGGATAGGGGAAGTAATTCATATCCCCCAATTAATAAATGTATCCCCCAATTGCGCGTTCTTTCAATTGGCTTAAATGATTCTTTTTCTAAGAAAATAAAGAAATCATTGTCGTTATCGACTTTAAAAAAAAAAAAACCATTATGTGGTCGAAAACTTCACTCCTTTTTGGCAAAAGTTTAGAAAATATGCCAATCTTACGGAAACGATGGAGAGAATTAACACCAATTATTACACGATTTCCCAAACTCTCGTATCGACAAAATAAAAAAAATCATCGTTTTAGTCATTGCAATGGAAAAAACCACTTTTGTGGTTGATGTATGATTTCTTGTAAAAAAAAATAGAAACCATATGATTAAATCACATGATCTTTGTCTATATGACAAAGATACCAATATCAACTGGCCGGAGGTTTTTCAACCATTCACGTGATTGGTTACCCTAAAAGTAATTAGATTGAGGTAACACCAATTTTTGGTGATTACAGTTTCATTAACGGATAGAAACCAATGGATTTTTTATTTTACTTTCTCCATAAAAAGAATAAGAGAAAAAAAGAAAAGGTAAAACAATTTATTTAAAAAGATAAATAAAATTTGATCACCCGTATCAGTCCCATAGATATAGGCCATATCTTTTTTAGGATTGCCAATGGATTTAATTCGGTCCAAAAAATAACTTCGAGAATATTGGTGTTGCGAAGATAAGTAAAATCTATCGCCAAGAAAAAAAACACCATGAGCATCATCTCTCGTAATCGTTGGTAAACGCAGAAAGAAATAAAATTAATACGTAATCAAGTAATTAATATAACAACATAAGAAAAGATAGCTTCGGAAAAAAAAAAGAAAAAAAAAACACATAAGAAATGGAAAGGAAAAGAAACACTTTTACTGTGTTATAGTAACAAGTTCCCTTCCATGGTCTCTCATGCGCACCGTTTAAGACAAAGGTGATCGTGTGGTTCAATTAGCATTAGATAACGAATCATAGGTTCGTTTGGGTATTAATCTCTTGATCCAGTTGTCCAATAGTACATGCATAAAGACAAACAAGTGTTAGTCTAGGAATACACTTCAGGATTTATAAAACATAAAACAAAATAAATTAAATCATAATAAGATTAGATGATAAGACAAAACAGTGAAAACTGTTCCAAATCCAAGGTATCATAATCCCAAGAACTTGACCACGTTGTGTTAAGAGGTTCTCTTCTACGGCGGCTCAGTTGACATAGAGCTACGTTGTTGATGACGTGTTGTGAAATAGAGAAAGAGAGAAGGAGACACAAAGTAAAAGGGAAGAAGAAGAGAAAAATTTTATTCATTAATATGTTAGACAAACATTAGAACCTCTATTTATAGGGCTAGACACAAGGGCATCTCAATAATAAACGAGATTCACCCTAGATATTTTTAACATAATTACCCGTTTATAACAAAATTTTTTTTTTTAATTTTAATTATTATTATTTAAAAAAAAAGTTTATTATTAAAAAAAAAAATTATTATTATTATTATTATTATTATTATTATTATTATTATTATTCAAAGAACGAGCCCTAGCTCAGCTGGTCATCCCCGTTCCCGAAGTTTTATGCGTTCCAGAAGGTCCCAGGTTCAAGTCCCCAATGGCGTAATATTGCAGGAATTAACATGGAAGGTAGTGTTAGTTTGCCCCCATTGTGACACAATCTCGCCCCCCCTCCCGCTTCGGCTCCCCTTGGCAAGATTACCCATGAGGCTCGCTGGTAGGCTAGCACATCAACATGTTCAATTGACGTAGTAATATGTCCTTGGAGCCTAAATTATTAGGCTTCCAACTAGTTTCATGTAATAATATTAAAATATAAATTAAAATAAAATAAATTTTAAATAATAATAATAATAATAATAATAAATGCTAAGTAAAGACAATTTAGTCATTACCAAAGCTATAAGGCTAGTAAGCTTTGGATTATAAAAAAGAAAAAACAGATAAACAATGACAAACAACTGACTTGATGTTCCTCGGCGTCAAATGATACGACGCTTTTCTTTAGTATTTTCCACATAAGACTGAAAGATGCCTCGCATCTTGTACAAGGTCAAGCAATATGGGAAAGGGCATCTCTTCCCCATCCCTCAAATGTAGAGAAGGGATATGTCTTAAAAGGCACCCTCATTATGATATGTTATCATTTCTTTCCTACACTGCATGGAAATTTAGTTTTTGTGTGAGTAGTGCCAAATGGAAACTTAGTTCCGTTTTCTTTTTCCAAAATTTTATTTTTACGGATTTAGATAAATATTTATTATAGGTAAAAATAAATGAAGAGAAAAAAATGGAGATATAATTGGAAATAAAGAGTTTTAGTGGAAATAAAATAAAATAAAGTGAAAAGCAACCTGAGGCTCGCTGGTAGGCTAACACAACAACATGTTCAATTAATGTAGTAGTATGTCGTTGGTGTTTAGCTTATTAGGTTTCCAACTAGTTTCATATAATAATATTTATCCAATAAAAAATAAAAAAATTAAACTAAGAATAAAAAAATGAAATCAGTTTCCGTGTGATTTCCTCTCCCTACAAGAGGATTAGATCCGATCCACTTTGAGCAGCAGGGAATTGACATTCCTCCACAAATAGGGACATGAGAGCGTCTGCAGCGGTACGACCAAAACCAAAGACTATAATATTTGCCAAATTAGATTTTTAAGTAATTTGCCGGAATGAAACGGAGAAGGGGCGTTTGTATAGAGATGGATTAGAAATAAAAAAAAAAAAAAAAAACACGCCCCAAACATATCAAAATTAATAAAAAAAGAAAAGTATGGGGGTTTGGTCAAGACTTGAGCGAATTTCCATGCATTAGATGTTATACCAGGGAATATACTGTAATTGACTCTTAATTGTCACGAGGGACAAGATTAGAAATTTGCCGGAATTGAATTTGGTCGAGACCATTTCCATGCATTAGATGTTATACCAGGGAATATACTGTAATTGACTAATTGTAGGACAAGATGAAATTTTGAATTGTCCAACTTATTGGACCCATACAGCTGGGTGATTAGTCCATGAGGTTGGAAATCATCAATCATTTTCCTACTGTGTCAATCGTATAAGAAAGGACCATGAATTCCCATACAAACACAAGACTGATCTCATTCGTTAGATGAGCCGTCGCTTATGATTGTAAAACCTTGTCGGCTTTCAAAACTAAATCAGATTCTCTAAAGATTTTTATTGATCAAGTAAGCTGATTTGACAAGACAGTAACAGTACACAATCAATGGGACTCCATGACGTATCACATTGTTGTTTTAAAGGGGCTCAGTGCAACATTTTCTATCTTTCTTCACTTAGTTGTTCGGTCGACAAACAAACATTAAAATATAAAAAAAAAATAATCCTAGCACCACAATACAAATGGGGTTCGGATTCTTCAGCTCTCGTAGGTTCCCATCCTCTTCCTAATTACCATTGCACATTAGTACGGGAAAAGCCTAGCCTTAGTAGTGATTCCCTAAAAAATCAAGGGACGGCAATGGTTAGGGGTTCTCATAAAAAAATACCGCTAACCGTCAATCGTTCTTCCCAAAACGGATAACCATCGACCGTTTCCATCAAAACGGTTACTCATTAACCGTTTCCTTTAGCTTGACCAGTCAAACCCAATTGAACAGGCTAACCATCGTTCGTTTTCAATTTTGTGCTAAAATCATCTAGAGAACTCGACGGAGTTCATTTGTTCTTCCCCAATTTTTTCTTTCTTCTCACATGAGACCGTAGTTCATCGAAGAATCATCACCTTCCCATTGTGTCATCTCAAAATTCTAATTGGGTTTGTTGAATAAGCTATGAATTTCTAGTTGCACTTGGTTTTGAGGAGTTTAATCATCTCACTAATTAAAGGTAATCCAATGTAACCTTAAACCCTAGTTTTGATTTTTCTTCTCAATTGAAATGATTTTCGTTAGATTTGGTGATGAATAACATAAATTGAATCCAAGTACTATTAGTTATTGCTTTGTGTTTGTTTAATTTGTTCAACATGATTAGTTTTGGTGAGTTATTGATGAACATGGAGTATTTCTAGAGACATTGATATGTAAATAACCCTAGTGATGTTGCATGTCTTGTTATTTTAGTAATTCACAATTGTTTATACTATTGGATGCCTAATCTTCAGTAACTATTATGTGTACTACGTTGTGTTGTATCTGAATAAAATGAACTTATTGACGTGTATTTCTCGCTTATATTTTCAATTATCGATCTAAATACGACTTATCGACTCAATGTGTACTACATTCTAAGATTTGATCAGCACAATGCGCCCTGAACACGTTGATCCAACACTACAGAAAAATTCGTATAACAAGAAATCTCGGAACTGTCTACCTGGTCCAGTGTAAAAAAAAGTGTCAATAATCTTAGGTTAAGTAACACTAAAACTGAAAATGAGTGTCGACAGAGTGTAGAAGAAAATAGGTCAAGGAACGGACAATGGTTAGTCGTTCCCTGAAACTTCAAAACGGTTAACGAGTAGCCGTTCCATTGGAAAGGAGAATGATTACCTGGTTTTTTCTTGTAGAACGGTTAATGGCTAGCCGTTTCCACCTTTTTGAGAACGGCTAACCATTTCCCGTCTCGAGAGTTTTACGCTGGGATTCCCACATACCATGGAAGGGGAGAGGGAAGAGGGTCTTTAGACCACGGTTTTTCCAGGAGGAAAATCTTGGGAAGCTCCATAAGACCAGTCTTAAAACTATCAAATCATACATCTCGCAATTGAACACTTGTGTAATCCTTCTGCTGTATAACTGGAAAATTCTCCACCATATTTATTTCCTTTCAAATTGCTAATTTTCCTAGCCTATTAAGAATCAAATCCGCGTCCAACCCCGTGTACAAAATGTCCGGAGGCCTTTGGAGTTCCGTGTGTTGCTAGGATTCGAAGGTGCCCGTGGACATCCGACATCCTGTCATGGATTTGCCCGGCCTGCCTGATTATTTTAGGTTGGTGGATATAAGATTTTATTCGAATTTTGGTGATCGGCCTTCCCATCTGCCCGATAGTTTGTTTAAGTTTGGTCAGAGTTTTTACAACCGCAATACCATATTTTTAAATATATGTTATTACTTATAAAATACAAATAACAATGTTACCTAGGTGAAGATAATTATTTAGATTAGACATGTTTTAATACCAATGATTCCTTGATCAGTAAAAACACATAGTGTTTATGGCCCGACCGCTCTGGCTTGGTGCTCAAATATTTTGAAGGGTCGTGGAGGTTATTGGGCACAAAGTTATTAACATCATTTGGTATGCCCGTGCCCAAGAAACTGAGCACCTTAGGATCAGGCATGGCCTGCTCTGGCCGATAAAAAAATGGTCGGGAAACATTTCCTGGCCCATTGTACCCCCTTACGTTCAACTAGGAAAAATCCAAATTATCATAAAATTCCTAATTTCTCTAGTCACGTGGATTTCCAAAGAATGTTTCCTACCATGGAAAAATCGATAGCGAGATAGACTAATAGGCGTGTGCGGAAAATATTATGCCACCAATTACTTTTTTCAAACATTCAAATTCCAAATGTTATTTCTTTTAAATATTCTACTGACTTTTTTTTTTGTTTATGTTCACTATGTCAAAAGAAATAAAGAAACAGAGTTCTGATATATATAGCCTCCGCGCACAATATCATGCAATACCAACCATAGTAGTTCACGTGGTTAACCATTGCTCTGAAGGTATATAGGCGTACTAAATCTGTTTCGAGATCTATTACTTTGTTCTTTAGTCTTCAGTCTTCAAGGGTTATTCAATAATATTTGTTGCTTTCTAACAACAACTAGTGAGGTGATCTGATGATTTGATAGTTTCGTAGGTGGGTGATGGGGTATCCAATTGGAGATGATAGGTGTTGTTTGGAAATTACCAATCTAAGAGAAACATTTATCATGCAAAACAAAATAAATAATAACAATGTTTTTCCACATGGCGTTGGCTGAATGTGGTGGTTTTAGAATAGTGAGGAGGATAAGAAGTTGGTTCAGGTATTTGGCTGCACATATGGATGCCTAATTTGAGTTTGGTGTTGCGTGTAATTTTCATACACGTGTGATAAGTAAAGATGTTCGACCTTTGGTCGGTTGAACCCTCCAAGCGTAGTTATGTCAAGTTTGATTGTCATATTTTAGCTTTGAAACTCGAAATTACTTGATTATATTACTAGAATCAACTTCGTTAGGTTAAACTAGGAACATTGGAAATGTTGAGAAAAACTGGTGTTATTCTAAGAAATGTGAAGACATATCGAAATCAACGTACACACCATCTTTTCGTTCGAGGTTATTAATACAAGTATGATTTGTTTCCATTTCTATCTGTGTTGCTTCCAAGTCGTTTATATTGAAAACATAACATACAAAGTATGTTTATATATCTCTAGTATTAGTGACTTGATCATTATATTATGGGTTTTGTTAACTTGTGCACCAATGCACAAGCTAATTGCCTTAAAATAATATTATTTTTGCCTTGTAGTTATAAATGATTTTGGGAATTACAGTAATTCTTTTTTAGGAAAATTTAATATTAGAGAAAATGTTATTTCCTGTTGTTAAAATTTTGATATTGGATGATACTAAGGAGATATTTGAGCATAGAATTAGAATTGATCGTATAGAGATCCTAGTAAACTATGTGGAAGCAAGATTGTTTCTCTAACTCACTGTTTTGTTGATTGTTCTTGTAACACCCCGAGTTCCGGACCAGGGTCATACCCATATGGAGATCCGAACTCGAAGTGTTACGGGTCGGAAAGAGACTTATGTATGTATATACTTTTATTGTTTAAGTTATTTCACCAAGCACAATAAAATTTAAAAAAAGACAATAATTCACTCTTTAAACATCTTTAATTATATTTCCAACAAACAATGATATCAAATTACACGTTAAGAAATTACAAGGACACAATGAAATCACTAAGCTACTCATTTTTAGCTTTCGCTGCGCCACTCTGATAAATCTGCAAGGATGTCAATTGGGGTGAGATGACAGCTCAATAGAATGCACCACTATTCACTAAAGATGCGCAAACATAATCATTTTATCAAGGAATAACATATGATAAGAAATAAAGTTCAACTTCAACGAATATATGCAATCAACAACATTACCACACAAATACTATTTTCACTAAATCATCTAATTCATTTGTCCAATCATGAGTTCACAATGTCAATATTACCGTCAACAATTTATCTAATAATATTTCAACATATAAGTTCATAGCACCAATACTATTTTCAGCAATTCATCCAATTAGATTTCATACACGAATTCATAACACTATTAATATTTCCTACAAATACGTCAATTCGTATTTCAATGCTTGAGTTCATAAAACCAATAAGGTTTCCACTAATCATTCAATAGAGATTTCAACACACGATTCACAAATTAATATTGTCACCAACAAGCCATGAGTTCACAATATTTATATTATTATCAACAAATCATTTTTCAGATCATCCATTTAGGATTCAACTCATCAATTCACAACAACAATTCATCCATTTGAATTTCACAAATGAGTTCATAACACCGTTTATGTTTCCAACAAATCATTTAATTTAGATTTCGAACACATTATTTACATATATATAAGTCACCTTAAACCATGAGTTCACGGTACGAAAACCTTGGTTCGTACACCCACCTATCATTTATCGGCACGGACAGCCTCCATCGATGGTCAGGAACAAAAGTTCCTATGGGGATCATACCCATTTGCTCTCGGGGATCATTATCCGTTTCATTCATAGTACTAAAAACTTGGTTCGTACACTACCTATCATTTACCGGCACTAACAGTCATCATCGATGGTCGGGAAACACAAGTTCCCATGGGGATAATTACCCATTTAACTCTCGGGGATCATTACCCGCTGTTAGCATGAAACGATATTCCATCTAACGGAAAAACATGAAATCATTTCCTTTTATAAATCGTTTTTACACACAACACAAGCAACCATGGCATAAGAACATAATTTTCTTTCAAGCATTTCTACAAATGAGCTAACTGCATCCATTTTGCATCACACATATTTGGGTGATTTATTCATATGATCTTCTTGAAACTTTTACAAAACATACATAGATCCATAAGAAACAACATATCCAAATTTCGCAGAAAACCAACGGTTCAAACAAATGTTATCGAAAGTACAAGGACATCCTAAAACCTAGGCAGATTACATGTCATTACCAAAAAATTCATGATAAATTCATAGAAATATCAAATTGGCTAAATCCAAATCATACTGATAGATAAATCACAAATATACAACTTTTGTTAAGGAGTCAAATCGTTTTAACATCATTAAGACTTCCTAAGAATATAAAGAACATAGAAAATCGGAACTGTCCAGAATTTCAAAAACTATCATCCAAATTCAAACACACATTCAACGGTGAATTTGTGGTGTATTATTCTCAAAGTTTAACAATAGTTACCTAATCATGTTATCTAAAAATTTAAAAATCCTGATCATCATTAGGATATATATATTTGTGTGATTAAATTACTAAAACCCAACAATACAAAATCATACAAAGTAAACACCCAAACAAAACACCAAAAGAGAAAAGGGTTTCACATTCTACCTCAATTCCATTGATCCTCCACTGATTTTCTTTTCCTAATTAAAATCTCTCCTCAAGAATCCTAGCTCCAATTCATCTTCTTCCTCTCCATAGCTTTCTTCTCTAAACAAAAACCTATAACTCCATATCTTTTTTCTTTCTCCTAGCCTTTTGATTTCTAACTTCTAAAATTCTTTTTCTAAAAAAAACCTTAGTAATATTTTCTCTATTTATATATTTTCCTTTTCATTTTTCTCTCATTTTTATTTAATTATTAAAACTAATAAGGTGACTCTATTTCCACCTAGCTTTCCTAGTTTCAATCGACCCCACCTAGGTTAAGGCTAAGGAACAACCAATTAAGCCACAAGGTTAACCAATCCGGGTGTAACCCGACCCAAAACAATAACTAAAAATACAGGGTATTATAGTTCTTGCTCAAGATTATAATGATACATGAACTGCCTATTTATATGCTATATGACCGACTCTCCGGAGTCTTCTACAAATAAAGACATTTGACTAACCTTTTACTGCTTGTAGATTTTTCTTTCCTAATTTGACTGGTCTTTACAATCTCTAGAGAATTCTTGTTTTTCTTTTCTACAACCGACTTCACATTAGTTCACACTAACTTTGCTTACACTACTAATTTCTCTAGATTTATCTCGACAATCCTAGACTATTCTAAAAAGGCATTACAAATTACGTCCAACACCCCCCTTAATTTGTAATGGCATTTCTTTTATTCTTCACCTAATCTTCATAGAAGTTGCCGTTTTGATCTTCACCCAATTTTATGATCCATTTTTTCTCTCCATATGCTCATGTTGCAGCTTCTTCATGTTTGACGTTTCGTAACAT
The DNA here is from genome assembly GCA_023529315.1 of Papaver bracteatum. Lineage (NCBI taxonomy): Eukaryota > Viridiplantae > Streptophyta > Magnoliopsida > Ranunculales > Papaveraceae > Papaver > Papaver bracteatum. The sequence continues at coordinate 2,947,751 of JAJJWX010000742.1, forward strand.
CAATGTTGTATCATCTTATCTTCCAACAGTGTCTCCAACTGTCTTCTGAGGTTTTCATTTTCAGCTAGCTTTGTAGTGTGCTAGCATATTACTGCCCACCGTATTTTCCTTTTTTGAAGCTTGATCGTGTAGATTCAGAGGCTCCCTTCGGCTGTTTATCCTTTCTTTACGTTGAGTTTTTACGAAACTTGACCACTTAGTTGGTTCAGAGGTTCCACCTTTACCCAAAAATTGTTTATTCCTTCTTTACATCACGAGTAGAAGTTAGTGTCTCGTGACAAACATGGCACTCTGCCATCTTTTTATTTATTTATTTGAGGAAGCAATTGTATTGCTCTTACCCTCAATTTCTTATTTTTTCCTTCTTCGATTTGAGGAAGCAATCGACTGTTGCTCTTACCCTCAAATTCTTCTCTGATCACTTATTAGGAAGTGACACTTTTTTCTTTTTCTTTTTCTTGTTTTCTTTTTCTTCATGGAGACGTTTTTGATCTTCAAAAACTTTTGTCACTTTGGTTGGTATACCCACGAACAAAGTCTTCTCCTCTGCTTCATTTTCTCTTTCACTTTTCTCTTTACTTAGAACTTCAGCAGTAACTCCCCAACCTTTTTTATTCTCATCTTTTTCTTTTGTTATTCATCTGTTGGGGGTTGTAACTTCCCATCTTGTTCTTTGACCTTCTAATACTCCATTTGTTCTTTTATTCTCATCTCGGAAGCTTTGACGCCCATATGGATCGAGAACAAGCTCTGATACCATGTTAAATATTTGATATTTTTGATGATACTAAGGAGATATTTGAGCATAGAGTTAGAATTGCTCATATAGAGCTCCTAGTAAATTATGTGGAAGCAAGATTGTTTCTCTAACTCACTGTTTTATTGATTGTTCTTGCTCAAGATTACAATGATACATGAACTGCCTATTTATAGGATATATGACCGACTCTCCGGAGTCTTCCAAACATAATGACATTTGACCAACATTTTACTACATCTAGATTTTTCTTTCCTAATTTGACTAGTCTTTACAGTCTCTAGAGAATTCTTGTTTTTGTTTTCTACAACCAATTTCACATTAGTCCATACTAACTTTGATGGTTTCTCCAGCAAAGGTGGAATAAGATTGTAGGACAGTTTGTTGGGTATCACTTGTGGGTTGGTCTGTGTCATATACCTATGACTATTAAGCCGAGTCAGTTAGATGAGTTAGGTCATGTCACTCACTGAGTCAGCTGAGTTAGTAGGAGTTAATCAGTTGTGTAAGAATTATATTTTTTCGAGTTTTGTTTTTCCTTTCTTCATGTAACTAGGGCCGTTGATGTCCTTCCTTTAAATTCGTGGTTAAATACCCAACCATTGTAAACCCTTAGTTCATCAATGAAAAACTAAAATTGCTTTCAATTTGAAAGTTAGGCTCTGATTCTTCAGAGAGGAGGAAGCTTGCTGATATTATCATCTTCATCACGTTGTAGTTGTACCCTTGTACACTACAATTGGTATCAGAGTCCTTCCTGGAACCTGTCGCCATAGCAAACTAAGAAAAACTTCAAGAACTCACCACTACTGTTACAAAATATACCGTTTCGATTGATGAAATCAAAGCTGAACTAAACTCTTTGAAATCGTCAGTAACTGATGTCGATTCAAAATTGAATGTTATCCTTCGTTTGTTAGAAAATAATCATCAACCACCACCAGATCCAGATTCACCTCCAGATCCAAATTCATCTGGTGAATCTCAAGCTGGGCAGGCGAATTCATTCAATAACCTTCGTCAAATCATCAAGACTATGTCTACTAACAATCATAGTAAGTTTTCTCGTACACCTAAAGTAGATTTTCCACGTTTTAAAGGCACTAATCCTCGAGGATGGGCTCTTAAATGTGAACGTTATTTCTCATTTCACAAATTTCCTGATAAAGATCGTGTAGATATGGATGCAATACACCTTGAATATCAGGTAGATTCCTGGTTCTTAAACTACCAACAAGGTAAAGAGTCTATACAGTGGGATAAATTTGTTCGTGATTTATGCATTCGTTTTGAAGATATTGCACATGATGAGTATGTGGGTAGTTTTAATAAATTAGCTCAAACCACTACAGTAGAGGATTACTATAATAAATGGGAACACTACAAGAGTTTTATGGTTGTTAACAATCCTTCTTTACCAGGAAGCTTTTATACCCTCATCTTTATTAGTGGTTTAAAATATGATATACGCAATACTGTGAAGATGTTCAAACCTGAAACTACTTCTGAGGCTTTTTTCTTAGATAGTCCCACACCATTATCTGTTTCTCATCCACCTTCATTTATTAAACCATTTTTCTCCTCTACTTCCTCTTACACTAGACCACATAATTCATTCAATACTCCCATTGTGACACATCCTACACATCCTATTTTCCAGTGTTGCGGATTTATTCTAGAATATAGACACGAGATTAAACTTTGTGATATGACGTGCCTGGGATTTTATTTTTTCATTTGGTTTAGGTCACACTAACATGCTATTGTTTTTAACTTATTCAATTGTGGATACGTTAAATTATACAAGTATGTATTGCACCACTTAACCTAGGTGATGTGCAATGTACATGATACATATATAATTGTGCTTGGGAACTTAATAACTGATAAACATAGCTCATCCTTCACCTATTTTTCTCAATGAAATCCAAAAGTATACGTACTAGACAAGACATTTTTAGTCACTACTGTTTGCATGTTATAGCCTTCACCTTTTTTTCTTTAAACTTCGACACTTCAAGTTGTAGTTATTATATGTAGGGTTTATGTCAATGCCTTTAAGAATGAAAACCCCTTAAGACTCATGTTTGGCCTCTTTTAAGATAAAAAGTGTACGCCTGAAACCAAAATGTTGATACGCGGAAAGCCGAGCATCGAGGATATTTAGTTTAACATTGGCTACATATAAACTGTGTCATCTGAGTTTAAGGTGGCTTCATGTTTTATTTCGTATCCATGCAGTACTTAAGATTCTCTTAATGGATTAGTTCTAGTAGTTAGATAAATTATTGTCGTATGTTTAATAATGTGAATAGAACCTCTACATTTCAGGAATACGATTTAGACTCGATAGCAGAGACCACTCAGCACTCTGCGACAGCCAAATACCTTAAATTATTGTTAGCCTCTGTTTCTGATAATCTAGTTGTGGTACATCTTCAAATTCCTAACCCAACTGAGAAGCTGAGACTCGCTGCTCATGTTCTTAATGTTGTAACGCCATGTGTGCTTCTCTCTGCCACACTTGCTAATTAATCTTATTAAGCCATTTTCTACTTTCATATTCTTTGATGAATTCAAGGTATGCTTATTTTCAGATATTGATCCTTTTGAGTTTTCACATTCAATCACTTTCGTTAAATTAAATGTGATGTGATACTATCTTATTAAATAAATGGCTTTTCTGTTTAGGCCTCAACTCTGCAAACTGTTACTTAATTGGATAATTAAACAACTTTTTGATGAATGAAAAGTGTAAAGTCATGGGGGATATTTGTTATTGATAATGAAAAGCGTAAATTCCTGGGGGATGTTTGTTATCGAGGATTTGAACAAATCACATTGTCATCTGCCCAAGAGAAATCAATAGTTGGGATGCCTTCACGCGCAAGTAACACACATGTTCAAATATCACGTGCTGATATTCCTGTCTTTGATAAGAGGGAGGTCGATGAGTGGTCACTGGCAATTTTAACCATCCTGTAGGTAACAAATCTTTTCACTTTGAAATGTATTGTGTGGTTCAACTATTTAGGTTTATCTTGATCAACTAACAATCACAATCCATGGCATAGTTGTAGGACCAAAATATCGCTACAACTATGTTCACGCGAGATTAACTACACTTTGCGAGTGTCAGAGAATAATTCAAAGAATGACGTAATAGACAACAACAACATAAAACATGAGAAATATGGGAAGATTTTGTAGTTAGAGAGAATGCTCGCGAGCACAAGGCGGGAGCTCGCGAGAGCAAGGAAGGAAATGAAGATTTTTTGGTTAAAGAAGAGTCTCGCGAGCACGATAGCAGATCTCGCGAGCAGATCTCGCGAGGAGCATAGCAGAGCCTGCAAGGAGCATAGCAGAAGTCCTAAAAAATGGGAAAGATGAGTTGAATGTGAGCTGTCACCCACTATGAAGATACCTATATAAAGAGAAGAGCAGGAGAGAGAAAAAGGGGGGAAATAGAATTTTAGGAGAGAGAGAGATATTTTTCAGAGATATTTTTAGAGAAAGAATGTATTTTTATTTATCATCTTCTTCCCCAAAACTAGATTTTAGAACTCCATTAATGGAGATTATCAATGTAAAATCAAATGTAAATTTTAACAATCATAGTAAATAATCATGGATGTAGATCAAATTGATCGAACCATGTAAAAAATCTTGGTGTCCTTTTATAATTTTAGCAATTTTACTACCAATTTTATATGTAGATATAGAAATTAATATCAAGATATAATAAGGGGTGTGTTGTAGAAAAACCTGCAACTACATTTTGGCGCTAGAAACAGGGACCTACTTGTCAAATTGAAGAAGATTCAAAGAAATCGGCTATCATTAGAATCGGGTCTCACTGGATTTAAAAACTTCAAGATCAAATATGGAAGCTACAACGAAAGCTCATGATTATACAACAAATAGAGAGAATGAGATATATTAAGAGGCAGCTGAAGAAAAGACCAGCAAAAATTATGTCAACAAATCATCTAAAAGGACAAATTTCTTCTCACTTTTCTTATTCTTTGTTTCATTTTTCGGATCTGAGAATTTCAAAACAAAAACTGGAAAGTAGATTTTTTATAAAACCTAAACTTTGATTTTTGTAGAAATTTGATTTATTGAGGAAGTATTGAATCTAAAAATGTTTTTGTTACGAGTTTGTAGTAACCAAACCTCGTTTTACAAATCTGTTTAATGAATCTCTAAAAATGTCAAATTTCGAGATTTTCTGTTAGTTAGAGATTTACATTTCGTAAGAAAGTTTTCATTCTTCGCAGGGAGAAATCTAATGACTTTGGATCAATTAATTGTTCAAATAGGACAAATTCTTTCTTATCTTATTAAATTATATGTTCATAGTATAGATCTGGAAGATTTTGAATTTTAGATTATTAATCTTTGTTTTTCACAAAAATTGTTGTTTAGTTGATATTTTGAATTCAAAAGAGTTTTGATCATAAATTTACGTCCATAAACCATGAATTTAATCATAATTTTGATAACTAATGTGAACATGATTTTTGTGATTGAATTCACAGATGAAGGAATCAAAAGCTCCAGCGAAATTTCTCTTTTGCGATAAGATGCATCCACCAACTTATCCATACACAACGTCAGCGAATAAATGGATTAAACCAACACCAACATTAACATTTTAACAAGAAAATTAAGATTCAAACGGAGGAGAAAGCACAAAGGACAAAGACAGCACAATAGATAAAGGAAGAAGACTAATGATTTATTCACCACGTACTTCATCAATAATCGCGAAGAAATCAAATGAAGTTACACCAACAAATAATTCTACATGACAAAATCTCTTCTCTTTTCTAATTTAATATTCAATTTTTTTTTTTGCGAAATACAGATTTATGAATGTTGTTTTCGAAATCCATTTCACGAACTTTCAAACTTAATAGACTACTCACTAAATTAAATGGATGAATCTCGCAGAAATTCACTTACGAAAATCAAAAATCTACTCCAGGAAATAAGAAGGATAAAAACAACTATTGGACATTTTAAATACCGCTATTGGAGAATAATTATCATCTGCGAAGGGCATTAGCGATTATCACCACTGTTGCGAAGAGATAAAATGGAAAATCTTTTGGATTGCCACGAGCAACAACGCCAAAGAGTGAAGAAGGACAACTTATAAAAGAATACAGCCAATCCAGCGAGATGCAACCGCGAGCAAAATAAAGAAATCTGAAGTTTATAACCCACCAGGTCACACTCAGAACCAAAAGTGAAAGAGAAAGAATAAGAAAATTTGATAACTGATTGGAACATTTTAATATTTAAAAAATTTACTAAATTAAAAATATTACTCAAAAAATTTACGATAATATTTTTTATGTTCATTTTTCTATATGTAGATCAGCTCACAATGAATCAGCGGAGGAAATCCAACATAGTTAATCCAACCCTTGACAATCGCAAGTTAATATCAAGCTCAGCTATTATTCTCAGTGAGAAAGCGAAGAAATATGATATAATGCAAAGACTAAACTCAAAGAGGGAAAGTGGACCAGAAGAAGACAAAAACTTAAATTCATAAGAAGCTTTGAAGACGTATGGAGAAGCAACTTTCCAGCGAGAAGCATTGTTCTAGCACGATGGAAAAACAATCAAAGTTTATTTTGTAAAGACATTTCTTGGAGTGAACAGCCACAGACGAAGAAAGAAATCCACTTTGCTGGAAGATTATAGCATCATAAGAAATCCACTTTGTTGTAACTATCATGGAATTCAATGTCCTCAAGGGGCCACGTATACATCAATAAGAGATAAATGAAAAGTTGAACAATCACAGAGTTCAATAACGAAAACAATTAAAGAGGACATGCAAATCCACACAAGAACAATTTACAATTAATTTACATTCTCACAAACAATTAGTTTATAATTTTTTTACATGCTCGCAACGCAAAAGGCTTGCGAAGAAACACAAAAGGCATTAATTAATTCTCATTTTAGCAAGGATGGTAGAAATAGCACGTGAGGAATGACTTGCGATAGTTAATTGCTTATATACTACATTGTTCTATTTGCGACATAAAAATTTACATTTTGGTGATAGCTGTTCGAAGATAACAATATTATTTTACTAAATTAAGAAGTTATTAATTAATTAGATAAACTCACAGGAGCAATGTGAATCTTCACCACGAGCAAGCAATAAAGTTGCCCAGTTAAAGTTGAGGCCTTTAATTATTTCGCAAGGAAAATTGGTGATTACTTCGCAGACAAATTTTGCAAGAGAAAGTTAACACATTGGGTATGGTGCAAGAACATGAAAGAGGAAGGTCAAAAATTCATTTATCATTCCTTCTCATTTCACAAGCAAATTAAATACTTCGCGAGAGACGGCAGCAACAGAAAATCACATAAAAGCTAAGTACCTTTTTCCTTGAATATTTTACTTACAGAAAATAAAACATTTTTGATTTATTTTAAAAAAAGCGATACAATCGCAAGACTTCAAAGATTTAAAAATTTCAAAAAATGAGAAAATTTGATTTATAATTTTCCAACTTTAGAATATTTCTTTTTCTTTACAACTTTAGAATTCTAGAATATTTATTTTACAGAAAAAGATTTTTGGTTTCACAACGCGATACAATCGCAAGATTACAAAGAACATTTCTAAGATTTCTAATATTTCGAAAGATTTCAAAAAAAAAATGATTTAATTTACCAACAACGATATAATCGCAAGATTTCTAAAATTTCTAAGATTTCAAAACATTTGAAAGATTTTTGATTTGAGTGACAAGAGCGATACATTCACAAAAATTTAAAGATTTCAAAAAAAAATTCAAAGATTACAGAAAGTGAAATTATCGCAAAGATTTCTAAGATTTCGAAAGATTTTAAAGAGTATTTTCTTTAAATATGATGTTACGAGAATGAAAGAAGAAATGACAGAAATGAAAAAGAACTCACAAAAATGAGCAAAAAATTTTTTTATCAGAGCTGCGAGTATAATCGCGAGATTATTCAAGAATGAAGAAATGTGAGAATATCGCGAGAAACGCGAATACAATTTCGCAGAGATTAATAGAATGGGACGAACCTTTATGGCGTACACCTTAGTTCGTGAGTACAATCTTGCAAGAGGCAAATTTAAGACCTTAAAGTGCGTCATATAAGGGGGTATCTGATTGCATGGCTCAGGGGTAAGGTTATACCGCTGCTGGATCTTGAGTCATGGAGAGAAATGGGTCCATCTCTTCGAGATACCTATCCAGGAGAGAGACCTTGGATTTCCATCTTTATAAGGTTATACCCTGATTGGACGACCGAGGATCTCTTCTAAGAAGTGCAGAGTATTACCAAGGCACCAAGGTACATGGTTGAGTCAAGGGTGCCCGGGGCGTACGAAACTCAAAATATTTACCAAAACAATGAACCAGCATTTCTTCAATAAAAGCTTTCATTTTCCAGACTAAAGGCTACAAGGTTATTTCCTAACAAACAAGTAATCAACAAAATTACAAATTGCACATTTTGGATACAATTTCTTAAGTTCAAAATTCTAATCAACAACTCCCAATCACTAAACGTATTAAAACTCAAGCGTCAATCAAATATCTACTGCTTGATTAGTAGATAATCTTACCTGTAGAGCAGCAACCTTTGAGATCCACGACGGAAGCAAACAAGGAGTATTATTCAATGCGTCATAGGATGACTCTTTGCTTTCCCGCAATCAACAACAAAGACCACATCATTTATGGTAATGCTTATCTCTGGCATGTTAGTAGCAAGGACTATTTTCCGGACCTCGCCATCAGACTTATTAAATATCAACCTCTACATGAGAATCAAAGAAAACATTTAATAAATTACCAACAAATCAAGTGCGGCATAAAGCTGATGGTAGCCATGTTTAGCATAGATAACCCAGGGGCTACAATATCTGGTAGGATATGCATCCTAATATTCTGGTTTGTATAGTATGTCTGAACAATGTAACAATTACTAACTATTCTGAAAGAAAAATAGTAAGGCACACCATTTGGCCTTTAAACATAACCCCAGTGTTGCAGTAAATGATCCATGAAACAATTGATGATCCGCGGTGAGCTTCTTTTATTTATTTATATGTTTGTCTTTGCTATAAGCTAAATTGGCATGGTCATTCTGTTGTCAGAGAAGTAATTGTGCGAAATCAAGGTTCCAGACGATTAAAAAATAAAAAATTAATTCAAATTCCATTGCTAGTGAATATTGAAGGTACCTGGTCAGAGCTGGCCATTGAACCATGACATGTAAGTATTAAAACTTTGCGATAACCCAAAAGAGGATGAATTTGAACTTGAAGTTGATCTTTCAGAGCATTAATATCATCCCACCCAATCATAAAAACCAATACAGCACCAGGTCTTTCCTTTTGACAGATGTGGCACAAGATGTTTTCTATGAGGTTAAAACCAATCAAATACGGATTCCAATAGGACAATGAATCTTTAGTTTGTGAAGTATACTCCTTAAAGTTGGCAGCCTCAGGTGCGGCCTGTTCATTTTTAAAATCTAGGATAATCTAATGTGATAAACACCTACTAGCTTGCAAACATTATATGGAGTAAGTAGCATTGCCATTTTCCAAGACAAGCATACCTCGACAACAAAAGCAATTTTTCTCTTCCTCTTTCTGACACCTTGTTTTTGTGTTTTCCATATCTTGACCATAATCATCAACTTGATTATATGGAGTTAACTTATAACCCGTCGTATCCAGAACAACCTCCAAGAAATCCGTGTGCGGCCATAAAAATAGCCCCTACAATTCCACAGCCACAGTTTTAAACTCGCGACGCATATATCCGTCCTAAAATAATATTGCTAACTCTTAGGAATGGATATCAGTTCCAAATTTGACGCACTAACTTAACATACTGGTATCATGGTATGAACCCTGAATAAACACCCATACACCATGTTAACTTAATCGATTATCCTAGGAGATAAGGCTTATGTTACGAATAATGCCAAGGTAATAATGATGTATAAAGATGAGTCAATACTAACTTGCAGCGAGTAGCAATGGTAGTTAATTCATGGAATCAGAATAAATTATGGATTTTTAAAGAGAATGATTTAAAATACGGACATGATTGAGCTAAAAACTCCAAACTTTCATCACTTATGTCATTCCCTTTAAATGATTTGGAGCATGCATATTGATTGAGCCGTTTCTAGCCAGCAATCAGATAATTTCCTATTTCTACAATTTATTCAAGGACACTCAATCCTGAATTATCTAACTAAAAGCTACATGCCAATTCAATAATTGCATGAACGGAAAATTTCTGAAGGTTTCACAAAATTTTCAGATGAACCATAAATAAAAAACCCCTAAAATCTCAGGAAAAGAGTTTATACCCTTGAAATAACAAAATGGCCAACACTAATTTTCCATCACACAATTAAATTGAAAATAAAAACAAAAATATGGGTTTTGACTGATTTACTTACTTGAACTATAGTTTTTCTTGGAGTTTTATGCTGTAACAGCAAAAAAAATATTAAATACATATGTTTCTCTGTAATCATGGTCTCAGAAAGCATTGGGTTTTGATGCTAAAGCAGTCTCAGTGATAGAGTACAATATAATTAAGAAGAAGAAGAAATGAAGTTCATGGATCGTGATTGAAGAAGGAGAGCACAATACCTAGACTATATAAACAAGGCTAAGCTGGAGTGACAAAACTTGACTTATATATATAACACCCATATTATATTCGGGTTACAAAAACTATCCGTATTACGAACAAGATTGAAAGGTAACCACAGTTGGTTCATATTAACTATGGTTGAGGGTTAAATTTGGTATAAAAATAGGAAACTTAAAATACACAGAAGGACAAACGATTTTGTCCTTCTAGTTGGCAAAACTCAAACCTTGGCTGTCTGCAAGGGAAAATAGAAATCTATGGATTTCTATGACGATTGCTCTAATAAATTAACCCTAACTTTACTAATAAATAAATTTTTAAGTTGTTAGTAAGTTAGTAATCGGTGACCCTCAATTGATCATTTACCATCTCTTTTGATAATATTTTATAATTTATCAATCTAGATCTCCGCATTTGTATGTCTTTTAGGTATAATCATTAGTATAAAACATAGCTAGGATAAGTTTGCCTTTGTTAGTGGTGGTCAGGATTTATCCACACAAATATAAATCTATAGCCACGGTTGTCTAGAAAACACCCTTTACCTGCACGTGTGTGTTAGTTTTAGGTTGGTGAATACGTGGGCGTGGTCCCTGGGTTATTTTCTAGCACTATTCAACACACTCTACCGGTCCACCCTCCAGTTAGTTCTTCGTCTTCCCTCTCTGAATACATAAATCTATGGCTGTAGTTTCATGTCACTTTGCCTTACCCTTTTCTTTTATCGGCATTTGGAATCAATCAATTAATTCCACTATCATTAACTCGCCATTAATTGCTCTTCCATTCAAAGCATTGAACAGCCGAGAAACCTAACCGGAATAAATTCTGGAGATTTTTCATTCCAATTGACATACTTCTGATTATTTTTGTTATAGTTTTTTATTCCCCAAAAAAAAAATTCTCAATTGATTCTTCATTGTGGTTGCTTTTCTGCATCAATTACAAAAAAGAAAAAAAACTTCGCATACGAAAGAAACAAGCGGAATCTCAATGGATTTTTCATTTTCAACGATCTTCTCTTTGCTATATGAAAAAGGTACTATATCAGTTAATTAAACCTAGGTTTAATTTTATGTTTGATTATTTGATTGATTTGATGGAAATATTCAACGACTTTTATTGTTTCACTGTTTGATTTAAGAACCTAAAAGCCTGATTTTAATTTGAGAGTCTAATTTGATACTCTTCGTTCATGATTACTCATTTTCCAAAAGCGGAAAAGCCTGATTATGTTTCTATAGTATAATCAATTGAAGTTTTGTTTATGCTCATTATGTTTCTATGTTGCTCGATTTTATGGATGAATACGTGTAAATAACTACTTATTACGGTCCATACAGAGTATGACATGCGAATGAAATTGGAGAAGGGATGCTCATGAAATCTTGAATTTAAAGTTGGTTCAGTAAGATCAAGAAAAGTATGGCAAAGGTTTGAAACTTACCATGCTTTTCTACAGGTGATATTTTCTCGATTACTATATATTTGACAAGAAGACATCTATGGAATCTGCATTTTTTTTCGGAAAAATTATCCGATAAGTATCAGTTGGGTAATCTGATTGTCATTGTTTGTCTTGGAAGGAAAGTTCAAATATATTCATATTATGGAGCTGGAGCATTTTTGGAGTTGCGATAAGAAAACTCGGATGCAATTTACGATATGTAACTATGATCCAGTTGATATACATACTTGCGGACATAGCTGAAACTAATACGAAAACTTATCTTCTTGAACAAGGCTATTATCCGATTTGATTTGTAATTAGGTAATATTTATTAGTGCAACCAAGAAAATCCATATTCGAGAATTTCATTTTAGACTCATACTTTCATTAATTTGTCTTTCAAAAGATGTTTCGTGAACTTCTCATTTTGTTTTAATTTTTATATCTCTGTAGGATCTATCTGGTCATATTCTCTGTACTTTCTTGACTGTTGTGGGTTCCCTTTGTCCTAAACACTAAGGTGATCATATTCTATGTACTTTCTTTTGGTTTATCCATGCTTGGCCTTTTGAATCAGATTATGCACATATCACTTGGGGATATTCATTAAACTGTGGAAAACCTCGCCGCTGACTGCCATAATGGTTATTATAATATTCTAATCACCCATATGGTTAATTATGAAAGGCTTCATAAAATATACTAGTGGCCCTCTGGAAGACGACGCTTTGGTGGGAAGCCTATTTGGGGTAGGGAGTTTGAGTTGTACAAAAGGTAACTCTTATTGCTGATTGACAATAGTCAGTTACAAATTTAATTTGGTTTACTTCTAAGATCATATGCTTATAAGCTTATTAGGGCGAAGTTCTCTTTCATTTCCCCATTTCAGATTGATATTATCTGTTCATTTTAGCGCCAAGTTCTCATTTGGTATGAATAGATTACATATGAGAAATTGTTACTTTATATAATATGCAGTTAAAGGCATGATAATCCTTATTAAGCACGCTATATTTGGTACATTTATGAAGGAAATGGACGTGGTGCACGTAATTTTATTTTTCAATCTTTACTCTTTCCCTAGAATTCTCCTCATGTGCTTGCAATCATCAAGTTAACTAATGATCCATGTATGAAGTCTTGATTCTTGACTGATGCTTACAAATACTACTCATATATACATGGCATATAAAAGGTGAAGGCAAGCATGACAAACCCTACCTAAATACTGCTGCTCAAATATGACTATTCCCAAGTTTTGTATGTTTTTTCTGGAACAGCAATATAAGACATTTTCACATACTACCATAAAAATCCCATAACTTCTCAATCCCTCTGTTTAATTGTTAAATGACCATTACAAATTTGTTGATCACATAAAGCATCTTACTGTTTGTTGGTAACTATTGTGCAGACACATGTATGCTTAAGGTTTCACGTAATAGTGATCATTATATATTGATAATTAGAATAAATGTATCAATATATGGTTTCCTACTGAAGCTAAGTGCTATTACGGCCCTTGCTTTCTCGAAATTGTTGGGAAAATATGATCATGTTAGCTGGATAAGAAAATTTTATTAGCTTTTCTTTGGAATGTAATTATTGGGCTTAGTACATGTACCAGCTGAATGTAATCATCGACGAGCCGATTATAAATCTTACAATCCAAACTATAACCTTCGATTTTTTTTTCTTAATCTCTTGAGAAACTATATGTATCTCAACTAGCAGGATTCGTAAACAACGTCTTTAGTTTCGATATGGCAAAAGTTTACAAGTCATATGACACGGAGAGAAGAGACACGGATATTTTTTAGTTTATTATCATCCCTGATTTTTAAATGTTGCAGTACTGCTTGATGCTGGCGATTCTTAGTGCGGGTAATTATTTATGAGTGGGAATATGGTAGTGCATGAGTTATAAAGACGCGGGGAATTTGGTAGTGGCTTGACTTTCATATATATTCATCTGGATTCTTAAAATCTTCTTATTTTTCGTGTTTGGAATGATAACTTACATGACTAAACAATCCGTGCAAAATGTATACAAATAGAATCAAAATCACTAAGGGTGGAAATATATAATCTACAAACTTTAGTTGCTTCACAACATTTGGGTACAAAAATTATCAAAGCCTAGACCATTTTCAATGCATTTGGCACAACATCATTGCTTGATAAAGGAAATAACATTCACTCTATTTTTAATTGATGGGTAGTATCATATGTTTTTTTTTCTTGATCGGCACGTATCATTAATGGTTAGCTTACTTAACTATTTTAGTGATTAATTTATCATGATTTTGAATCTTTGATGCAGAGAATAACCTACCTTTTGGATGCCAATATCATAAAAGACTGCGTGGTGAGGAAATATACCTCATGTGGAGCAGAATGGGTTCTCATACTAGGTTGTTCACTGCTGATTCAGTAAGCATCTAGAGAGAGGGTAGATACAACGGTATATCATTCGTTGACAAGTGCGGTACTTGGTTTTGATAGAGAAGGTATTATATTTTTAGAGATCCTAACTATAATTTGCTGGCCTTCGAAAATCTGATTTTTTTTATTTTTTTATTTTTTGTGTCATTTTTTGCCATAATGAAAAGTTGCACATTTATTGTATTCTTTTTCATATATGATATTCCAACTTCAACCCTTCAATTTAGGGCTAAATTTTATGCCGGAACCAACTGGCATCATCCCGCTTGGACCTATGTTGAATTCCCAAGCTATATAGGTTGTGGTTTTAATTTCCGCTGCTTACCGATCAAAATGCTGGGAGTATTTCACCAATTTTAGTATTTGTTACCTGTTTCTAATCTAATATTTGTTAGAATCGTGATTTTGGGTGTTTATTTCTATTTCACCTATTAAAAATGATGTTACTTAATCATGAGTGCTAATAGTGTTGTCAAATTATTAAGGAGTGCCAAGTTTCATACAAGGAAAGGTAAAAAATGTTTTGCTTTATTTAAAGGTAATTTAGTACCACTATTAACAATGTTGTACCATGCAACATTTTAGGTAATGACTAATGACATTGTGAATGTTATGTGGAAGAATGATTTTGGCTACAAAAATATCAAAACAAGCTACTTCGCTAAATCACGAAGAAAAAAAGAAGCTCGTGTCGTAACGGCACGGGTTAAGATCTAGTATTTCAAATAAAGTAGCAATTAGCAAGCAGTGCGTCTAGGTGAACCCCCTCTTAATCCGGGGTGCACATTCCTCCCCTTATCATAGGTTGTTTAGTTAACCCTGATTATTTATTTTAATATTATTTTTGATATTTTGATTAAAAGAAAGATTACATTGGAACTCGTATAAACCGAAATAACCTTTTGGATATTTATATTTTGCTCTCCCTTTGGAACTCGTCAGTTACAATGATTCCTAAACTTGTGATAGATTTTGAATATTCTTCCAAAACTCGAATAGATCATGAACGATTTCGTGGACAAAAATTACGTCGGATTCAACGAATAAGAGAAACAAGATTTGTCGGATTCAAGGAAGAAGGAAACAATTAATTTTTAACTTTTTCTCTAATGATTTTATAGGAGTTTTAAGTTTTTGTAAAGTGTATATGGATTGATTGAACAACTAAAGAGTGAAGACTGATTAATTTTTTCAACTACTTCTTATCACCGATTTTCCTCCCACACAGTCTCAGCTCTCACCATTTCCTCTATAAAATCGAAAGATTGAACAACTAAATTTATAGTTGGAAAGCTAGAAATGCAGTGGTGTTTAACAGAGAAAAACTGAACATTAAATCAGTTATTCAAGAGGCCCTATACTGGTTCAACATGGAAACTCATGCTGAAGAATTAGTGAAGATACCAGATAAAAAAGACTTGTTGGAGTGCCAAAATGATACTTGGGTGCCGCCAGATGGACAAAAATTGAAGATAAACTTTGATGGTGCAGCAGGACCAAAGGGATTTGCCAGTGGTGTTGTGACCAGAGATTGTCATGCAAGATTCCAGGGGGGTCAGAACAAGAAATTAAACCATTGAAAGGCAGTGGAGGCCGAGGGAATGGGAGCTCTGTTGGATGTGGATCTGTCTAGAAGGAAGGGATTCAGAGATATCATTTTGGAGGGATATTCTCTAATTGTTATAAATTCTCTCAGTTATGCTTAGTATAAACCTTACTGGAGACTGCAAAACATAATCAACAAGATAAGGTATGAACTTCAGTACTTCAGATCAGTGGAATTCAGTTTCATCAAGAAAAATGCCAATAATGTGGCACATACCATTACAGCCTTATTTGTGACAAACCACTCTTCAAATGAGTGGATGACTTCTCCTCCTTCTTGTATTGTATTTGTGTTGGTTGTTCTTTCTTCAAAAAATAAAAATAAATAAATAAATAAATTTATGCGTATTTGATTCGATTCGATTCTTAAATTCATCCGAAATTAATTTTTACTCTTTGATTCTCTTGCCTTCGATTAGAATGATCTTATAATTTTTGAATCGATTGGTTTATCATCGGAAAGGTGATTGTAAAACATGGTGCCAATTGAAAACACTTTTAGATCTTCTAATTTTTGGAACAATTCAACAAGAAGTATTTTCTCCATATCCTATTAGGAGGTCCAGAAGAACGGATGAAAAGATTAGAAATTAAACTTATTTCAGTAATCATTCAAATCAATTCAAAAATAAAAATAAAATCATAGGACTCAATCCAAAATGGATGTTACCAGAAAAATGGAAAAACTTGCTTTAATTATCGAGGGTCTTGATGATCTTAGACACAAACATCAGTTTATAGGTCTGGTAAATTTTGTTGGTAGGATTAAGAATGCAGACATGGTGTTTCTACCGTTCAGAATTAGAGCATCTCTAACAGATGGTTGATTTATTTATTTTGAGTGACACGTAGGATTTTAGACCCATGTTTGGCATAAATCCATCTCCAATAATAGGGTCCTACAAATTAGAAGGGACCAATTACTAAATATGAAGATGTTCAAGAAAGTGTTATTTACACCTCCGGTTGCACCTCCACGTCATGGTTTTAACTAATTTTCTTTTAATACTAAGGGTTGAAATTCTCAATGTTGGAGATGGTTTTTTAGATATGAGGTCATATATTTACTCTATGTGTAGACCTCATAAATAAAATGACTAAATAAAAAATCTACATAGGATTTTTTGCACCTTCTCTTGGAGATGCTCTTATATAAAATCACTTTCACCCATTACCATTGGGAAGGTTATAGTAGTTTTCGGATCTTATATTCATAAAATTCAAAGCTTGTGCTAATTAGAGTTAAGAAAATAACCAATTATGAGCGGGGGAATGTGCACCCCGGGTTAATAGGGGGTGCACTTAGACGTACTCATTAGCAAGCGTATTAGACTTGTTGTGGAACATAACCGGTCAATTTGCATTTTATTTGACTTTTTGATTATAATAATAATAGAAGTAAAAGATTCTGGCTAAATTAGGGCCTATGCTACTTAATTGGGGCCTATAAATTACTTCAACCAACCTAAAGAGAAGGATATGGGGTGTCTAAAAGATGGTAAAATACTAAATTTGTAGTTGCAGGAAATCCTACACTACACCCTTGTTAAGAATTTGTAATAACCAACTCAAATTTGAAGATAAGAGCGACACTTTATTATTTGATTTTCAGAAATGTTTACAGGAAATGTAAGAATTCAAGAATACAACTCTTCTCTTGAAGTTTCTCTCTCCTCAAGATTTTCTTAACTCTAAAAAATACATCATCCCTTTCTGGACATATTGGGTCTCTATTTATAGGGTAGTTACTGTAGTTGCAGAATAACCTACAACTACACCCTCAATAGAATTAGTAAAAACTCAAGAAGTTCTTGATGATGAATAACAATTTTCTTATTAATGTTCTCAATTGATCACAAAGAAGTATCTAAATGGAATTAGAATAGTTACAACTTTCTCTATTCTCTTTCCTCAAATATTTTCTAACACTCACTAAAAGAACCTCTCGAATTTTACATTTGAACTCCTATTTATAGTAAAATTTATACAGCTGTTCATGAGTTACGAAGTATCGCAACTCATGCTCGCACAATTACTCCATCCTCGTAAAATTTCATATTTCTCCGCGCTTCTTCTATCATCGTATCATTTTATAACTATTTTCTCCTGATACTCGTGAACTATTATCTTGCGATATTCAGTACCTACATCTTGCCTCTTCTCATGTCAATTCTACGAAGAAGAAATGATCGTGAGAACATAACCGTTACTTAGTCTTTTGAAACTTTGACACATCTTTTGTAACCGTTCTTTTTTAGTTATTCCCTTATATAACTCCTTCATACTCTCTTTCTTTTCTTCTTCTTATTTCCGCAATTCTATCTTTTACTCATACTCTCTATCACTATTTTCTCTGCAATTTTTTCTTCTACTGTATCTTCATGAGTTCTCCAAGGTAATTTCCCTCTATCTCTGCGTATTTCATTTGTTCTCCTTTTTAATTTCTGTATGATTTGTTATCTGATTTTGGTTAATTTCAGCAAAATAACTTCTCAGATGAAATCTCAATTAAAGAATCCAAGCCTTAATCCACGAAGAAGAAAATCTGAGAATCAAAAGGTAGTTAAAATACTCTGTCTTCTTTCCCCGAACAATATATTGTTGCCTCAGTTTTTAATCTACGTTTTGATTCGCAGGTTGACGAAAAACCAAATCCAAGCAAGATATCTCGAATAACTAAACCCACACCATTAATTCCGATTGATGATTTCCTTCCTGAAGTTGATAAGGAATTTTCCTCTCCTCCTCGTGAAAATGCTTCTTCAAATACTCCTGCCTCTACTCCATTACCTGCTTTTCAATATCCTATCAATGTCAATTTATCAACATTTCTTCAAGACCAACCTTCTCAAAATATTTCTTCAACTTCTTCAATTGAAAAACAATCCTCGCAAAATATTCCTTCAACTTCTTCTTTAGAAAAACCTGTCTTATCCCCAAATCCTTTGAGTACTATTTCTCCAGACAATTTGCAGCTTGCTCTTATTCCTTCAAATTCTTCTCCTCTTCCTCAAGAAATTCGAGATGGAATTTATTCAACTTTCCGAATGTTATCTGAGGTTTTGACCAATACTGCGAAATCTACTAATGTTCGTTCGCAATATGAATTTTGCGAAGTTCGAATAATTTCGTCAATCCAGAAATTTCTTCTTCACGTCAATCCTTGAAAAAGAAATTGAATTACTTCGCCATTGTTTGAAAGCTTCTCAAGCAGAATGCGAGGATCTTCGTAAAGAAAATCATCATCTTCAGAATAATTCTCTGGACGTGTGCGATTCTTCGCAAAAGAAATGATGAACTGAAAGGTATGATTACTATCCTCATATTTTCTCTTTTATTTATTTATATTCTTCCTATGCTTGAAACATCCATTAAAGCCCATTCCCCTTTATAGAATCCATCCAGAAATGTAGAAGATTGGTACTTCACCATGAATCAGATGCAACAGAATATCGAACCAAGCATGAAAGCCTCTCAAACCAATTCTCCCATTTATCTGATCTTTACTCGTGTGCTCTTGACAACTCTGATGCTCTTTTTCAAGAGAATACTCAATTAATATATGATCGAAAATTTTTGAATGATGACATATCTCAACTTTTTTCTTCCTTAACCAAAGCTAATTTGAGAATAGAAACCTTATTAGAAGAGAACAAAACCTTATCAGAAGAGAAATGTTCGTTTTTGAATACAATGATTGTTTCTTCGCAAGAATTAAAGACTCTTCAGAATAAATGTTGCGATCAAGAAAATCTTCTTTCTTTGTTGAAAGGTGAACTTGAGGAATTAAAGAAGTCTTCAGATACTGAAAGAAATTCTTTTGTTGTTGAGAAGAATTCCCTTATTAATAAGAATATAGTCTTGTGTGCTAAGAAGAATCAACTTGAAGAAGATTACTCATCATTAAAAAGTCTTAATGCCAAACTTGCGAAGGATAAAAAATTTCTCCTTTCTAAAGATCAAAAGCTTCAATCTCGACTTAAAGGATTAGTTGGTGATGGTTTTGATAATGCGATGAATCAGATGAAGAACTGTTGTCTATCTTTAACTCAATCTCTTACTTCGCAAAGAGAAGGTAGTCATTAAAATTTGACTGCCTCTGGTACGTCTTTAAATTTCATTATATTCGCAAATTTTATTCTCTGAACTTTGTTTTATTTGCAGAATCTGAGAATCACCTTCGTAATGCAAAAGCTGGATTAGAAGCCTCCTGTTCTGATCTTCGTAAGAAGAATGCCTTGCTTTCTACGCTCTTAATCAACTCTCGTGATCGTGCTACTCGGAGATTCAACTATCTTGCTTATTCCAAGGATATCGAAGATACCAATCATCAAAAGGCTATACTTCGTGAAAGTCACCTGAAAGCTCAAGTTTTTGCGAATAACATTCTCTTATCAAGAGGCTTGCCTCTCCTGTAAAGATTACTCCTCTGAAGATATCTGACAATGAAGTTGCTCGTGAGCCTGATAGTGATTTCGATCATGAGAGTGATGATGAAGATCTTGATGATGAGGAAGAATCTATTCCTCAAGGAGATGTCCCTGCTGCATATTCTTCCAAGGATGATATCTCGCAAAATTCGAAGGCTGCTAATGACTCCTCTGATCTTAAAGATCCAACACAGAGTGTTGATGAAGCATGATAATATTCCTTGTTCAATTTATCATTGGCTCTCCTTTCTTTCTTTCTTTGAATTCCTTCCCTTTATTACCGTTGGTTTCCTTTTTTGCGAACAATTCTATTTTTTGAGAAGTACATTTGATATTTTACGAAGATAATCTATCCTTTCTTTTTGATATTTTGCGAAGATAATTTAACCTTTATTTGACTAAATTTCCCCTTTTTGATCATGTGAAGAGAAATAATATATAACTCACAGATAAAGCTTAGTATATCCTTTTCCCCTTATTATTTCTCTTTAAATGATTAAACATTGTTTGAAGTATTAAAATATCTGCCTCAGTTTATCTTGCGAAGTTTCAACCTTTGTAGAAGTATTAGAAGTACCAAATCCATCAAATGAAGAGATATAAGAAGTATTAGAAGTATTCAATCTACCAAATAAATTATTAGAAATACTCAATTCCCTTTTTCGTATTAGAAGTACTCGATCCCCCAAATGAAGAGATATAAAAAGTATTAGAAGTATTCAATTCATCAAATGAAGAAATATAAGAAGTATTCGATCGAAGTATAATGATTATTTAACTTTCACCAAATGAAATATCCATTAAAGAAGTATAATTAATATGATATATTCTTGAAGAATTATAAGAAGTATTCAATATTTTTGTGAAATATTCAATATATGGAAAAGTATAAGAAGTATGTAATTCTCGTAAACTTTTACGAATATAAACTTATCTGTATTTGATTGTTATCAAAATCGCATCTTTTGTTAAGTCTTCATTAAAATTCTTCAATAATGTTGTCCTTTTTTCCTAGGACTTCTCGTAAAATTCTTCAATGATATTGCCAGAGCTATCTTCTCTTCAAAATATCTTGATGTATATTCTTGTAAAATTTCTTCAATGATATTGATGTAATAAATTTCATTAATTTATGTGGTCTTATCATGCCTTCCTAAGTAAAGGTCTTATTTTGCCACCTCTTTTGTATTGATTATTTGCGATAATATGACAAGTCTGAACATTATTGCGAACATACAACCTCGTGACATTATCGTCGTGCGATGAAATCGCAGGACGTTCTTACACTTTCATGCAAAAACCCATTGATCTCATCTTAACTTCTTTGTATAGTATTTTAGCCTCTTCAGGAATTGTTGCGACAATATGACAGGCCTAAATATTCTTGCGAACATGAAGCCCCATGACATTTCCGTATTGCGATGAAATCGCATGACGTCTCTACACTTTCATGTAGCGACCCATTGATCTCATCTTAACTTTATTATGTTCTGTGAGTTCTTTATTCTTTTCTTTCTTTCTTTCTTTTTTTTTTTTAGAAGGCTCGCAGAACTTCATTTGTTGCACAAATATGACAAGCCTTTATGTTTTCGCAAACAAGAAGCCTCGTGACATTTTCGTCTTATAGCACTTATCAGCTCCCTAATGGAGGGTGTTGCCCTTTATCTTCCACCTGATTGCCCCTTCAAGGAAGCGTACATCGACCATACAAGGTTAGCTCTTCCCATCCGGTTCTGCTAACTTGACTTTTGATCGCAACCTCTTATCCTTTTTGCCTATAGGGCTTATAGTTACGAGGTTGCACCCTATGGGGTATCTTTGGGCCAAGTGCATCATTTGCCAAGACTTGTCAAAAATGGCAGATGTGGTTCAACCTCACCCGGCACTCTTGACTCAACCGTGTACCTCGGGCTCCTTGATCGTTTTCTGCACTTCTTGGGAAAGACAGTATGCCTTAGTCTCCTAGCCTAAATCTTATTACACCGCATTTTATATTGCGTAATGTCGTTAGATTAGGTGAGAATCCAAGGTGTCTAACCCGGATAGGTACCCCATTATTGGGTTGTACCCCAAAATTTTTACCATGTACTAAGGGCCCTTGGTAGTGTTCCGGTTACCCTTAGCCACGTTATAGGTACCCCCTTAAATGACGTACTTTAGGACTTTGCCTCTTACGAATTATAGCTTCGCTGAACTAGGGTGTACGCCACAAAGGTTTGCCTGTATAAAATTTTCTGCGGCTCTCTTTCTTTTTTGAGGCCGATCACAGATTAGGTCTTTTATTCGCAAATTAATGAAATTTTAATTGGAATATAAATTTTAAAAATTCAGTAACTTTTCCCAATTTCCTGCGAGCAAACAATATTCGTAAAAATTTTCATGAGTTTTATGGGTAATACCTTTTCAAATATAGTCCATTCCAAGGTCTACCGAGCCTCAAACCCATGTCTCTCCTTCCGGATCCATCAGCCGATAAGCTCCGCTTCCTACAACTTCTTTAATAACATATGGTCCATCCCATTTTGGTGCTAATTTCCCTCCATTTTCTTTTTGATATCGAGGTGTTTCTCGCATGACCAAATCACCTGGTTTATATTCACGTTCAATGACTCTCTTGTTGTATTCTCGAGCTAATCGTTCTTGATAAATCCTCATATGGTGCAACACCTTTTCTCTTTTTTCTTCCAAATCATACAATTCTCGTAATATTACTCCCGCACTTAAATTTCTTTCCCAAGCTTCTTTCTTTGTTGTTGGAATTACAACCTCTGTGGGTAATACTGCTTCTACTCCATATGTTAGACAATAAGGAGACATTCCAGTTGCTTCTCTTCTAGTTGTATTGTATGCCCAAACTGCGCTAGGTACTTGCTCACACCACCCTTTGATATGTCCTTGTATCTGCGATTGTTTTATTTGTTGCTTCAGCTTGTCCATTAGCTTGTGGATATAACGGGGTTGAGTTCCCACATTTTATTCTAAAATCACTGAGTAACATCTCTATATTCTGCCCCTCAAATTGTTTCCCATTATCAGATACTAGTTGTCTGGAACCTGATACACTGCAAATGAGGTTCTCAAATATAAACGTAAAAACATCTTTATCACGAATATCTTTGATCGCTTTTATCATGAGCTTCGTGAAATAATCATTGCAACTATCAAGTATCGCCTTTGTCCAGATCCAGGTATAAATGGTCCAACAATATCCAACCCCCATTTACCAAAAGGCCAGCACTTGTTGAAGAAGTTAATGTAGCCCCTGGTGCATGAATTCTTTTACCATGTCGTTGGCATTCCTTGCATCTTAAATACGAACAATTTTGCGTCGTATGCATATAAGGCCGTAATATCCTTGTATCTTTTGCTCTATATGCTAGAGATCTTCCCCACTATGATTGCCAGACTTCTCCTCCATGTAACATCTTCAATATCTTTTCTCCTTCTTCGCGAGTTAAGCACCTGAGAGGTGGTCCACTAAAAGATTTCCTGTATAAAATTCCTTCTCGCAACTCATAGTTTGTTGCACGACTCTTTATTTTATGTGCTTCTAGTCTGTTCCTGGATGTTTCTCATGTTGCGAGGTATTCATGAATTTCTTTTCTCCAATCTGCGATGTTGTTTGATAATTCTCTTTCTACTTCCATCGCAACAGCTTCTTCAATTTCTTTCTCTTTGTCCACTGATGGGTTTTGAATTGTTTGTATTTGTATATTTCTTGTATTTGGATTTGTCATCATGCTTGGAATAAATGCAAAAGCATCTCATGAGACAGTTATATTTTCTTGATATATGTCTCCATTTTAATTTTGGTATCTTCGCATGAGAATTCCTCAACGAGTTTCTTGTATTTCTTCAAAGAAGATTCATTTGTGGTATATTCCCCTTTAATTTGACAAATCACTAATTGTGAATCACTTGTTATCCTTATACTTTCAAGCTTCTTTTCCATTGCGATCTTTAATACATGCACTACAGCTTCGTACTCTGTTTCGTTATTCGTGGATGCAAATTCTAGTCTGAATGAGAATGCTATTCTTTCTCCTTCTGGTGAAATCAACACGACTCCAATCCCATTTCCCTCACTATTGGATGATCCATCCACCAGAATTTCCCATCTATCAGGCTCTGTTAACAAGTCTTTTGGATTTCCAAATTCTTCTTCAACATCCATCATTTCCTCTACTGCTTCATCTTCTTCCAAAGGAAATTTTGCCAAAAATATGCGACAACTTGTGATTTTTGCGATGACAACACTTCGTATTTTATCTTGTAATGGTTTACTTGTGCATTCCACCTTTCTATTCTTCCCGACCTTTTTGTGTTCTTCATGGTGATTCAATTGGGACTTTGGTTACCACTTTTATTACATGTGCTTGAAAGTATATTCGCAACTTGAATGATGCATAAACCAAGGCTAAGATTAACTTCTCCATTTTAGAATAGTTCTTTTCTCTTGCATTAAAGGTTTTACTAATGTAGTAAATGGGCCTTTCTACTCCTGCGTCTGCTCGTAACAGAAGCGCACTTAGAGCATATGGAGTTGTTGCGAGGTATACCAATAATTCTTCGTTTTTCTCGGTTTCATGTAGTATAGATGTATTTGCGAGGTATTCTTTGATTCCATGAAAAGCTTTTTCACATTCATCAGGTCCATTTGAATTTTGCTCCCTTCTTAAGTATGTTGAAAAAATGCTTGCACTTATCGACATTCGCGAAATAAATCTCCCAAGTGAAGCCAAGAGTCCATTTAGTTTTTGTACTTCTTTTACCGTTGCAGGTGTTGGCATGTCACGAATCGCTTGGACTTTTCGGATCAACTTGTATTCCCTCCTTCGATACTATGTATCCCAAGAACTTTCAGGATGAAACCCCAATTATACATTTCTCGATTTAATTTGATGTTGAACTTTCTCATTTGCTCAAATATTTCCTTCAAATCTTGCACATGGTCTTTAGCTTCCTTGCTTTTTATCAACATATCATCTACATATACCTCCAAAGTTTTATGTATCCACTTCGCGAAAACTTTTTCAACCATACGTTGATATGTAGCACCCGTATTCCGCAAACCAAATGGCATCTTCACATAACAATACAAACCCCTTGGAGCAAAAAAGGCAGTATGTTCTTGATCTTCTTCTGCGAGTGATATTTGATTATACCCTTTATATCCATCAAGTGAAGTGACTCTATCATGACCTACAGCTGATTCCACCATTTGTGGTATATCTGGTAATGGAAAACTATCTTTGGGACATGCCTTGTTTAGATCAGTGAAATCTATGCAAATTCTTATTCCTTTATTCTTTTTCGGAACAATGACCATATTTCGCAATCCATTCGGATATTTTGCTTCCCTTATAATCCCCTGAATCCAACATCTTTTGTAATTCTTCTTCTATCTCGTACATGATAATTTTGTGATATCTTCCTTATTCTTTGTTTGAATGGTCTTACATTTTTATCTATATTCAATCTATGACATGCCACCGATGGATCAATTCTGGTATCTCATCTATACTTCTGCGAAGATATCTTTATATTCTCGCAAAAGATCAGTAGTCCTTTTTTCTTCTTCTTCATCCATCTTAGTTCCAATTCATAAGAATAAAGGCTCTTCTTTACTTCCAATATTTATTTCTTTGGTTGGTTCAGTTGCAACATAGCTTGGACTTTGCTTCCCCATAGGTGTTGGTTCTTTAATTATTTTTGCTGGTTCCCCTTCTTTTTCTGGAATTTCATTTGGTATACCTCTCCCTTCCTTTGCTCTTATTGTATACACTCGGAATTCTTCTTCTTTTCTTGTTTCCTCGCAAGTTTCCTACGAAGTTGTTTCTTTCTTGCTCTTCCTCCGCATTGTATTACTTCAATTTGATAACAAAATTTTGCACTATCAAGATCTCCTTTTATTTCTTGAATTCCATTTGGTGTAGGAAATTTGATTTTTTGATGTAATGTTGAAGCAACTTGACTTTGATCGCATGAATCCATGGCCTTCCTATCAGCATGTTATATGGAGATTCCATATCTATCACACACAAGATTACATGCATTTCGATTTCTCCTAGTAATACCCGCAAGCAGACGATTTCTCCTTTAGATTTTGTTGTAGATTTCCCTAATCCATGAATAAGATACTTTGAATTTATGATTTCTTCATCTCTAATTCCCATCCCCTTAAGTGCATGATAGAATATAATATTAACAGAACTCCCCGTATCAACCAAAATTCGGTTTAATTTCCATTTTTCTTGACTTTCTTATCTTCTAGCATGATTGGCAATGTGATCACCAATGGTGAAGTGTGGTTCAAGTCTTCATTTGGAATTTTGCTCTTGAAAATGTGATTTTTCGCTTTTCCCATTCTTCTAAAGTTGTCATCTTTTCTTCCTCCATGATCTTTCTTCCTCTACAATCTCGCTTGTATATTTTTCCCTTCATATTACTATGAAATTCCTCAATCATTGTCTCTCTGATCATATTACATTCTTCTTTTTTGCCATCTCCATCTACTGACTTCATTTGATCTTCAAATTTTCCACAATTCCCTCAAAATTAGGCTACCACAATTCTCAAGTCCCTGTTTCTAGCGCCAATTATGTAGTTGCAGAATAACCTACAACTACACCCTCAATAGAATTAGTAAAAACTCAAGAAGTTCTTGATGATGAATAACAATTTTCTTATTAATGTTCTCAATTGATCACAAAGAAGTATCTAAATGGAATTAGAATAGTTACAACTTTCTCTATTCTCTTTCCTCAAATATTTTCTAACACTCACTAAAAGAACCTCTCGAATTTTACATTTGAACTCCTATTTATAGTAAAATTTATATACTGTTCATGAGTTACGAAGTATCGCAACTCATGCTCGCACAATTACTCCATCCTCATAAAACTTCATATTTCTCCGCGCTTCTTCTATCATCGTATCATTTTATAACTATTTTCTCCTGATACTCGTGAACTATTATCTTGCGATATTCAGTACCTACAGTTACATAATGGATGACAGCTAAGTTTTTCTCTTATTTCGGATTTGTTCTGGAAATCCTACACTACACCCTTGTTAAGAATTTGTAATAACCAACTCAATTTTGAAGATTAAGAGCGACACTTTATTATTTGATTTTCAGAAATGTTTACAGGAAATATAAGAATTCAAGAATACAACTATTCTCTTGAAGTTTGTCTCTCCTCAAGACTTTCTCAACTCTCAAAAATACATCATCCTTTTCTGGATATATTGGGTCTCTATTTATAGGGTAGTTACATAATGGATGACAGCTAAGTTTTCCTCTTATTTCGGATTTGTTCTGCGATTGTACCGCGATAGTTACAATGTTCATTCTCACAAGCTTTGTAACCATCGCGGGACAAACATGCTTTTCTCATGTTTCCCTCAATCGTCAGCTATTACGTCACTCTTTTGACTGCTTTTGTGACATTCGCAAAATGTTGTTAAAAAGCTTGCGGTGATACTCGCTGGGAAGTATTGTTAATCTCGCAGAGAAGTATTGTAGCGATATTCTGGTCCTATATCTTTCCTCCTCTCATGTCTTCTTCGCAAAGTGGAGAGGATATGAGAATCTTCAACTCTTCAAAATGCTCGCAGCCTCTTTTCTTTCCATATTTTCTTCTCGACATTGCTCCGTTAATTTAGCTTAACCGCCTACACGTGTTGTAAATTCATCTTTTTACTGACACGTCACTACTCAACAGGTCATTCCCTCTTGCCTATAAAAGGCAGAGTTAGACTTCAAAACTAATTTTCTTCTTTTATTTCTCTATCTTCTTCATATGTTTATTTTGTCTTCCGTCTGCAACTTTTGTTCTTCTTCATATTCTCCTACTACTGTTCTAATGGAGTCATCAAGGTATGTATTTTGAATATAATCTTTATTTGAGTCAATTTTTACTCATATTCTTCGATCTTCTCTATTTGATCCTTCATAACTCCCGTATTATGTCTTCTCTTCAGTAGAACTATCCCTAACACTCAATCCTCAATTCAAAACCCTAATGCTCGCAAAAGGCCAACTGACAAGAAGAAGAGGAATTCTGCGAATGATAAGGTGGTAAGAAACACATCCTATTTCTTAATAACAATATTGTTGCCTCTGTTTCTTATCTAAGTTATTATTCGCAGAATGTCGAGAACATCGCTAATCCTCCAAAAAGACCTCGTCAATTTAAAGCTCTTGAGGCTGATTTCATCATCCCCACGTTAACATTTGCGAGAGTTACTCCCACACCTTCACGATTGGATCCTCTTTCTTTTATCTGCGAGAATATTGCTGCCAATACCTCTATTTCTTTTGATTCTTTGACAAATCAAGCTCCTGAAATTTTTGTGACTGAAACTCATTCTAGCCCTTTATTTCCTTCAACTGTTGTTTTTCCAAATACTCCTCCTTATGATAATACAACCATCGCAAATGACTCAAATCTTCAACTTGCCCTCGTTACTACTTCACTCTCTGCATCTCTCCCTTCATCAAATGAAACCTTAGCAAGAGTTGATGTTGCTTTTAAAATTTTATCTAACATTTTAGACGATGCTAGAAAATCTTCTACTGACTCTCTCCAATATAAAGTTTGCGAGACTTTACTCAAATATTTTGGCTCTGATAGTACTGCTTCATGAGCATCTTTAGAAAATGAAGTTTAATCTCTAATAAAAAGCCTTCAAGTCAAAATTTCTGAATGTGATACTCTGAACCATATGCTTCGCAACTCTTCACTTAACTGCGAGAATCTTCACATAAAAAATGACGATCTGAAAGGTACAATTTTCTTGCCTCTACCCTTTTGTTTTTCTGTTTTGCTTTCACATCCTCTTGTACTCAAGTCTCCTTCTTAAATTCTTGGTTCATATATTAGTTTCAAATCAGACTCGTTTCATGGAAAGACTTAAATTTGAATCTATCGCTGAAGAAGCTCGTGTTGAAAGAGATTCTTGGATGGACCAGTATAATAGATTAGATAATCTCTACACATATTCGATCAATCAAGTAGATAATCTTACTAATGAGAATAATCAACTATCACAAAGTCAAAATTTATTAAGTAACGAGGTTACTCGTCTCTCATATTTGTTAATCAAGTCTAACTTGGCGGTAGAAACTTTATCAGATGAAAATAGAACTTTATCCCAAGAGAAACATAAATTTTAAACTTTGATGGCGATTTCTTCGCAGCAATTGAGTAATCTACAAAGAATAAGTGATAATCAAGAGCGATATCTTCGCTCCCTTAAAGATGAACTCAAGGAAGTAACTGAATCATCTGCCGCTGAGAAGGATAAACTTATTAAGGGTAGATTAACTCTTAGTTTAAAGGCCAGCAAGCTTCAAGACCAATACTCCCAATTAAAGAAATCTCATTCTTTATTAGCAAAGGAAAATTCGTATCTACACTCCAAAGAAGAAAACATGAAATCTCGTCTGAAGGGTATGGTTGGCGAAAAATTTGATGACGCTATGAATCAATGGGAGAACTGTTTCTTTACATTAATCCAAAACTTAACCTCTCATAAAGAAGGTAGTAAATTGACTGCCTCATTTGTTGATCTTTCTGTCAAATTTTACGTTATGTTTCTTGCGAGATCTTTGTCTGAATAATATTCAATCATTTTTGTTGCTCGCAGAATCTGAAAGAAATCTTCATTCTACCATCGTTGATCTTGCTGATAAATTAGATAAAATTCGCAAAGAAAATAAGATTCTCACTTCTGATCTTATAGAATCTCGCGATAAGGCAGAGAGAAGACTTGATTATCTCGAGTACTTTAAAAATATAGAAATTAGAAATCGTGACAGAGGTTTCCTTCGCAAGGTTCACCTTAGTGCTGAAGTTCTTGTGAACAATATTCTGATATCCCATTCTGTCCCTCCTGTATCTGTTCCTCCTCTAAAAGTTGATGATGATGAAATCCCTCTTCCCATGGACAAGGATTTAGAATATGTACCCGTTGAAGAAAATGTTGAAGAAGATAAACCAGAAGAAGAAGAAAAAAGTTCTCCTAGAGAAGGAGAAACTCGTAATGAGAAAAATTCTGGTGATGCTGATAATAAAAGTAAAAATCCTGAGTCTGGCGAGACCATCCTTGAAGCTTGAATTTCATTCTTACTTTCTTTTCCTTCATCTTTCTTACGAGCAATGTAACTTTTGCAACTTTTAGAATTCAACCTTTAATTTTTGTTTACTTTGAATATTCTCAAGGAAGATAATGATATCTTATTTATTCATTCCCCTACTTGCCCTTCATTAACTTTCTTGAGATGTTGAATTATTTCCCGTATCTTCTTGCGAAAGTAGGAATATATCTGCGATGTAATGAATTCTTGCGATATTCTGAAAAATTCCGAAGAAATTTGCCTTCTCATATATTCTCATGCGAGGAACAAATATTTCATGCATTCTGAAATAGTTAATGTTTAATATTATTCTGTTGGTCTTATTTTTCCTTCCTAGATAAAGGTCTTATTTTGCCAAACTTTTCTTTCTGCAATAAAATCACAGGACGTCTTTACATTTGTATGTAAAAACCCATTGACCTTGTTTCTTCGAATTTTCTGCGACAATATGACAGGTATATATCCTCTTGCGAGAACAAAGTCCTATGACATTGTCGTCTAGCGATGAAATCGCAGGACGTCTTTACACTTTCATGTAAAAATCCATTGATCTCATCTTAACTTTTCTTTTTTGGCTTGTTGCCTTTGTATAATTTTCGTCACGCGACAATATGACAGGCCTAAATGTTCTTGCGATCATAAAGCCCCGTGACATTGCCGTCTTTAGACACTTATCAGCTCCCTAATGGAGGGTGTCTCCCTTATCTTCCCCCTGGTTTCCCCTTAAAGGAGAGCACATCGGCCATACAAGACTAGCTCCTCCCATCCAGATTTGCCAAAAACTAGTTGTTTTCGCAGCCTCTTGTCCTTTATGCCTATATGGCTTATAGTTACAAGATTGCACCCTAAGTGGGGTTTTCTTCGGGCCGAGTGCATCATATCCAAGACTTTCCAAGGATGGCCAGGGTAGTTTTGTATGCCCCGGGCACCCTTGACTCAACCGTGTACCTCGGCGCCTTGGTCATACTCTGCACTCCTTAGAAGAGGTTCTTAGTCGTCCAACCAGGGTATAACATTATATAGTTAGAAATCCAAGATCCCTCTCCTGGATAGGTTTTGCTTTAACCCCAACATCTTCTTGACTCAGGTTCCAGCGGTATAAACTTATCCCTGAGTCATGTAAAGAGATACCCCCTTATGTGACGCACTATTAGGTCTTACATTTGCCTCTTGCGAAATTTTATTCGCGAACTAGGGTGCACACCATAAAGGTTCGTCCCATTCTATTAATCTCTGCGAAAAATTTATTCGCCTTTCTTGCGATTATGCTTGCAGCTCTTGCTTTTCTTTGTTATTAGAAGAACTTCTCAGTTTTAACAGAGAAAGAATATTTTTTTTTGTCATACAACATACCTGTATATCTTATCTCGCAGAAGTTGTCATTGATAATACCTTTTCAGAAATAGTCTATTCCATGGTTTGTCAAGTCTTTGACCAACATCTCTCCCTTCAGGGTCCATTAGTTTGTATGCCCGGTTCCAACTATCTCTTTAATGATGTATGGTCCATCCCATTTTCTCGCCAACTTTCCACCATTCTCTCGCTGATAACTTGGTGTTTCTCGCAGCACTAAATCGCCAGGTTGAAACTCACGTTTCTTAACACGTTTGTTGTACTCGCGAGCTAATCTTCGCTGGTAATTTTCCATATGTTGTAAAGTATTTTCTCTTTTTTATTCTAATTCATCCAATTTATTTAAAATCATTCCAGCACTTAGATTTCTTTCCCAAGCCTCTTTTTTTTTTTTGTAGGAATAACTACTTCTGTTGGTAACACAGCTTCAACTCCATATGTCAAACAAAAAGGTGACATTCCAGTAGCTTCTCATCTAGTTGTATTGAAAGACCATATTGCATTATGCACCTATTCGCACCATGCTATGTGGTATCCTTCTAGCTTCTTTTTTAAGATGTTTGCGATTGTCTTATTAGTTTCTTTAGCTTGACCATTTGCTTGTGGGTATAGAGGAGTAGATTTTCCACACTTTATCTTAAATGCATTGAGTAGCAATTCTATATTCTTCCCTTCAAATTGCTTTCCATTATCAGACACCAATTGTGCTGGAATTCCAAATCTGCAAATAATATTCTCAAATATGAATGTAAAAATATCTTTATCGCGGATATGTTGTGCTGCCTTTACTTCTCCCCATTTTGTGAAATAATCTGTTGCGACAATTAAATATCTTCTTTGTCCAGAACCAGGCACAAATGGTCCCACAATATCTAACCCCCATTTCCCAAAAGGCCATACACTTGTTGAAGATGATAATGGTGCTCCCGGTGCATGTATCTTCTTTCCATATCGTTGGAAATCTTCGCAACGCCTTGAGAGTTGTTTTTCATCTTCATGCATATATGGCCAGTAATAGCCTTGTATTTTTGTTCTATATGCCAAAGATCTTCCTCCACTATGATTACCAGCATCACCATTATGCAACATCTTCAACAGTTTTTGTCATTCCTCCCTCGTCAAACATCTTAGAGATGGTCCACTAAAATATCTGCGATATAATACTCCATCTCTTAGCTCATAATTGGTTGCCCTAATTTTTAATTTATGTGCCTCCAATCGATTTCTTGGGATTTCTCCTCTTGCCAAGTATGCATGAAGATATGCTCGCCAATCTGTAATGTTGCTCTTTAATTCTTTTTCGCCAACTTCTACCATCATCACATCTTCCTCTTCTTCTTCCTTGTTTATCGCTGGTAATAAAAGTGTTTGAATTTTTATGCACCTCGCAACTGGATTTGTCATCATACTGGATATGAAATCAAAAGCATCTGCGAGCCTATTATCTTTCCTTGATATGTGTCTCCATTTTATTTTTGGAATTCTCGCAGATAATTCTTTGACTAATCTTTTATACTTTCTCAAAGATGGTTCGTTTGTTGTGTATTCTCCTTTTATCTGGCGAATAACCAACTGTGAATCGCTGGTGATTCTAGCATTTTCCAACTTCATTTCTACCGTAAATTTTAAAGCATGAATCACGGCCTCATATTCTGTCTCATTATTAGTGGATGCGAATTCCAATCTAAATGAAAAATCTGTGTTTTCTCCTTCTGGTGAAATAAAAACAACTCCAATCCCATTTCCTTATCCATTTGATGATCCATCCACCAATATCTCCCATCTGTCGGGTTCTGTTAATAGGTCTTTTGGATCTCCATGCTCCTCTTCTACATACATCATCTCTTTCACAGCTTCATCATCTTCTAAAGGAAATTCAGCTAAGAAGTCTGCGATAACTTGTGACTTTGGCGAGGATAAAACTTCATATTGGATATAAAAGTGTCCTACTTGTGCATTACATCTCTCAACTCTGCCTGATCTTTTTGAATTTTTCATTACTGATTCAATTGGCACTTTTGTTAACACTTTGACCTTATGTGCTTGAAAGTAGATGCGAAGCTTAAAAGTTGCATGCACCAACGCTAGAATTATTTTCTCAATCTTTGAATAATTTCTCTCTGCAGAATTGAACGTTTTTCTGATGTAATAAATTGGTTTTTCTACCCCTGCATCTACTCGCAGCAACACTACACTTAGCGCATATGTGGTTGTTGCGAGACAAATCAATAGTTCTTCTCCCGGTTCAGCTTTCTGTAAGATAGTTATATTCATTAAATATTCTTTTATCCCTTGAAAATCCTTTTCACATTCATCTGTCCATTTGAATTTTATTCCCTTCTTGAGTATATCGAAAAAATGTTTGCACTTGTCTGAAGATCTCGAGATGAATCTACCTAGCGAGGCTAAGAGTCCATTCAATTTTTTCACATCTTTTACCGTCGCAGGCGTTGGCATATGTCACACCTTCAAACTCACCAAGAATTTTCTGCGAAAGTGTAACCCGGCAGCACAATGGTCTTGTGAATCGAACTTCACCCACTTGCACTTCAGCTTTATAAGTTTGCACCTATGCAAACAGCCAACACATCAGGTCAATCAGCGGAAGTCTTTACAGCCTTCTTTCACTTCTCTAAACTCATCAAATGCACCCCATAATGCACCCAATTCATGCCATACTTTACCAACAACAATCAGCCAACCAAGAACACTTAAAACATGACACAATCAACTCTTTTATTGCATCAAAGGGAAGAAATACAAAACTTGCCCACTTGGGACTTACAGAACTTGTTCACTCCCTGAACCAAGTCTAAGTCTTACAAAAACTCTCCTACTCACTCACATATGCAAACTTCACTCTCACATATGTTAGCTTAACTCTCACAAAGGCTAGCTACCGAATTTCCCATGCCTTGGGACTATTTATACAGTAGCTTTGCTTGGCCAAACCATGCATAACCGTTACACATGCATGGGACAGCCATTTGTCCCATCAGGTAGTTTCTATAACCGCCAGCTTGCTTTTCAACCGCCACCTTTTGTGTTGTCAAGCCAACAGATGCCACATCTGTTCTAGGTGGTTATGAACCTTCCACATGGTTATAAACTCTCTTTATAACCGTTCTATCTTGTCTCACTTCATTGGCATTCTTATGAAGCTCGTAACCAACTTGTAACCGTCACTTGAGCCTTATTGCGCCACTTGTCTTGGCCTACTGGATTCTGCCTTGCTCCAACGTATAGACCTCTTGGCCCTGCATTTTTATTACTCTAAGCTAATGCACGGACACTCTTTAGGCTTTACTTGTCGAGGCCAACTCCTTAAGCTCACTCTAGTTACTCATGCGTCACATATGCTTCACTTCGCCAATTAGCTTGACAATAGCAATGCAACTCTTGCATTGCCAACTTGTTTGCATTGTTCAAGCTTTGGACAGCCTTAAACTAATTCCATAGACCAACTCTTGATCTATTCTACACTCTTGCATCATCCTTGAGTTTGGGCCAACTCAATTCCACGGATATGCCTTAATGCCAACATCACATGTTGCATCTGTCACTTTGGATTCATCTTGCCTTCTCCTTAATGAAGATTCATTATGTCGGCCAATAAGCTTCATTACTTATCCAAATATCTTTACAATGTAGCGCCACTATTGCGCTTCATTGGCCCTGTAGGGTCATGTCATTATCGACACTTAACGGTCTATACCGTATACCGCTATTATGGCTTCGCAATGCGCCATTACGGCGGAACTCTGACATGGCATGCAACTCTGTAACGCGTCATCATTATGCGTCACTTGCAGCACCGTAATATAACTCCCCCACCTAATCTGTTCAACGCCCTCGTTGAATGCAACCAAGTATACTCAACATACTTTTTCTTCGGCCTTGTACACTTCTGAGCCACTCAGAATTCAGCAAACTTATTTAGCATTCCTTCTTGCCAAAACTTTTATACCTAGCACCACATGCCACCACTTAGCTTTACTGCTTTGCTATTGATCCTACTGACTTGTACTGTTGTTTTCACGTTGCGCATACGTTCCAACTCCCACTACAACCGTATATCAACACCCAAATGCAATTTCGAAATTCTTCTTGCCAATTCCCTGAATTGTACTTGAATTTCGCATGAATCATTTGCGCCTAAGTGTACGCACTGAGTGATTCTTCTCAATTTGATCATCATGATCATTGCCATCGCTTTCCGACTTCGCCTCTTGCATCTCACTCAACGTGATAAGGACTTATAAACGACTTGGCTTCATTTTCAATCAATTTTGTTAGGAACTTTCCGTTGAACTGTTGTTCTCCGCGCTCTTCATTAAGCACGTCACAAAGTGAATAGGGGTTCTCTTCGCATTAGACACCCGAATTCAACACATCATGCCTCGCCAAACTCTGATTATGCAAACAACATTCAAGAACTCATTTCTATGAATGTGGCCACCAAGTATAAACTATATACTTATGCCATTTTGCATACCCGAACTAGAATGGTGAGTTTTCTTTGATTAACTTCCATGCAACAAAACTATTGAGTTGAACATCCCATTTAAAACTGTGACTAACTATCTCTTTTGACATATCATTAGCTAACCCTTTAGCTGTCCATATGCTATGCCTTCAAAGCCAATATGTCTCCAAATACTTCTTTGAACTGCATTGCTAATTGCCTGGAAAGTGTGTGTATATTTCTCTAAGGCCATGAGTTCTACCCAACTCATGCTTGCTGATGATGTGATTTCTTCTTACTTCCGCCCATGCATTGCTTGCAACATCACTTCTACACCAACTAGGACCCTTGTCCTATGCTTTGATTATTAGCTTTCAACTTGTCTTGATATTGCATATGTTAGGCTAAGTATGCTACTTGCAGCATCTCCCCATGAACTAGTTTTACATCAAACAGCGAAAACATCACTTCACGACAAGACCACCAACTAGGACCCTTGTCCTATGCTTTGATTATTAGCTTTCAACTTGTCTTGATATTGCATATGTTAGGCTAAGTATGCTACTTGCAGCATCTCCCCATGAACTAGTTTTACATCGTAAATAAAGAGGCAAGGCTTTATAAACGAAAACACCCTCGTTCATTACTGCTCTTACACGACAAGACCATGTGCCATTACATGATTGATCATCAACTGATCTTTTTGAATTTTTCATTACTGATTCAATTGGCACTTTTGTTAACACTTTGACCTTATGTGCTTGAAAGTAGATGTTCTTCCCTAGTTCCATTCGCCCTCAAAGTATGCTTAAAAGTTGCATGCACAACGCTAGAATTATTTTCTCAATCTTTGAATAATTTCTCTGCAGTAATTGAACGTTTTTTCCGATGTAATAAATTGGTTTTTCTACCCTTCGCATCTATGTCACTGAATTGCACCTTCAACACTACACTTAGCGCAAATATGTGGTTGTTCAAGAGACAAATCAATAGTTCTTCTCAAGAGGTTACAAGGCTATCACAGCCCAAGATAGTTATATTCATTAAATATTCTTTTATCCCTTGAAAATCCTTTTCACATTCATCTGTCCATTTGAATTTTATTCCCTTCTTGAGTATATCGAAAAAATGTTTGCACTTGTCTGAAGATCTCGAGATGAATCTACCTAGCGAGGCTAAGAGTCCATTCAATTTTTTCACATCTTTTACCGTCGTACCAAACAGGCGTTGGCATATGTCACACCTTCAAACTCACCAAGAATTTTCTGCGAAAGTGTAACCCGGCAGCACAATGGTCTTGTGAATCGAACTTCACCCACTTGCACTTCATCCTTATAAGTTTGCACCTATGCAAACAACCAACACATCAGGTCAATCAGCGGAAGTCTTTACAGCCTTCTTTCACTTCTCTAAACTCATCAAATGCACCCCATAATGCACCCAATTCATGCCATACTTTACCAACAACAATCAGCCAACCAAGAACACTTAGAACATGACACAATCAACTCTTTTTATTGCATCAAAGGGAAGAAATACAAAACTTGCCCACTTGGGGACTTACACAGACTTGTTCACTCCCTGAACCAAGTCTAAGTCTTACAAAAACTCTCCTACTCACTCACATATGCAAACTTCACTCTCACATATGTTAGCTTAACTCTCACAAAGGCTAGCTACCGAATTTCCCATGCCTTGGGACTATTTATCTGATAGATTTGCTTGGCCAAACCGTGCATAACCGTTACACATGCATGGGACAGCCATTTGTCCCATCGTAGTTTCTATAACCTTGACTTGTTTTTCAACCGCCACCTTTTGTGTTGTCAAGCCAACAGATGCCACATCTGTTCTAGGTGGTTATGAACCTTCCACATGGTTATAAACTCTCTTTATAACCGTTATATCTTGTCTCACTTCATTGGCATTCTTATGAAGCTCGTAACCAACTTGTAACCGTCACTTGAGCCTTATTGCGCCACTTGTCTTGGCCTATTGGATTCTGCCTTTCTCCAACGTACAGACCTCTTGGCCCTGCATTTTTATTACTCTAAGCTAATGCACGGACACTCTTTAGCCTTTACTTGTCGAGTCCAACTCCTTAAGCTCACTCTAGTTACTCATGTGTCACATATGCTTCACTTCGCCAATTAGCTTGACAATAGCAATGCAACTCTTGCATTGCCAACTTGTTTGCATTGTTCAAGCTTTGGACAGCCTTAAACTAATGCCATAGACCAACTCTTGATCTATTCTACACTATTGCATCATCCTTGAGTTTGGGCCAACTCAATTCCACGGATATGCCTTAATGCCAACATCACATGTTGCATCTGTCACTTTGGCTTCGTCTTGCCTTCTCCTTAATGAAGCTTCATTGTGTCGGCCAATAAGCTTCATTCCTTAGCCAAATATATTTACAATTTAGCGCCACTCTTGCGCTTCATTGGACCTGTAGGGTCGTCATGTCATTCTCGACACTTAACGGTCTATACAATATACCGCTATTATGGCTTCGCAATGCGCCATTACGGCGGAACTCTGACATGGCCTGCAACTCTGTAACGCGTCATCATTATGCGTCACTTGCAGCACCGTAATAGCATATCGCGAATTGCTTGTACTTTTTCCGGATCAACTTGTATTCCTTCTTTTGATACAATATACCCCAGAAATTTTCCTGAAGTTACTCCAAAAGTACACTTATCGGGATTCACTTTAT
Organism: Papaver bracteatum; assembly: GCA_023529315.1. Taxonomy (NCBI): domain Eukaryota; kingdom Viridiplantae; phylum Streptophyta; class Magnoliopsida; order Ranunculales; family Papaveraceae; genus Papaver; species Papaver bracteatum. Next base: position 2,986,811 of record JAJJWX010000742.1, read on the forward strand.
TATCAAATTGTCGCATTTGATCAAAAATCTCCTTCAAATCTTGCACATGATTCTCAGATTCTTTGCTTTTGATCAGCATATCATCTGCATACACTTCTAATGTTTTATGGATCCACTTTGCAAACACCTTCTCCACCATTATTTGATACGTTGCACCAGCATTTCGTAAGACAAAGGGCATCTTTGTATAACAATATAATCCTCTTGGAGCAAAAAATGCGGTATGTTCTTGATCTTCTTCAGCGAGATGGATTTGATTATATCCTTTATATCCATCCAACGATGATATTCTGGCATTTCCCGCTGCTGATTCAACCATCTGTCGGATATCTGGTAACGAAAAACTATCTTTAGGACAAGCTTTGTTTAAATCAGTGAAATCTATGCAAATTCGTATCCCATTGTTCTTCTTTGGGATCACCACCATATTTGCAATCCATCTAGATATTTTGATTGCCTTATAATTCCTGCGTCAAGCATCTTCTGTAATTCTTCTTCTATTTGAGAATGGTATGTTGTTGCGATTTTCCTTATTCTTTGCTTAAATGGTCTTATGTTTTTGTTGATTTCTAATTTATGACATGCTATTGATGGATCTATCCCTGGCATCTCATCCATGCTCCACGCGAAGATATCTTTATATTCTCGCAAGAGATTTATAGTTCTTTCTTCCTCATATGCCTCCATTCTAGTCCCAATTTTCAACATTTTAGGCTCTTCTTCACTCCCAATATTTATTTCCTTTGTTGGTTCTGCTGCAACATAACTGGCTTCAGGATCCCCCATTTGTGTTGGTTTTTTCATAACTCTCGCGAGTTCATCTCCTTCTCGCGAGATTTCGCTGGGTATTCCTTTTCCTTCTTTTGCTCTTATCACGTAAACTTGAAATTCTTCTTCCTTCTTTGTTTCTCTCGCCAATTTTCTGCGAGCCTTTCGCATCTTTGGACGTTCTTCACAATTTCTTACTTCAATTTGGTAACACAATTTTGCAAAATCTATGTCTCCTCTAATTTCTCCAATTCCACTGGGTATAGGAAATTTGATGCATTGATGCAATGTCGATGCTACAACCTTGATTGCGTGTATCCACGGTCTTCATAATATCATGTTATACGGTGATTCCACGTCTACCACACATAACGTTACTTGTGTTTCAATCTCTCCTAGTAGAATTCGTACCACTATCTCGCCTTTAGGTTTTGTTAAATATTTTCCAAAGCCATGAACATGATATGTTGAATAATACATTTCTTCATCCTTATATCCCATTTTCTTAAAAGTATGATAAAATATTATATCTACAGAACTTCCTGCATCCACCAAAATTCTATTCATAGCCCATTCTTCTACATATTTTATTGATTTTTCCTTTCTCATTGGTATAGTGGATACTGTGATTACCAATGGAGATGTATGACTTAGATTTTCTTCTGGTATTTTTGCTGCTGTAAATGTGATCTCCTGCTTTTCCCAATCTTTCAATGGTGATATTTTTTCCACCGTCATAATTTTCCTTCCTTCAAAATCCCGTTTGTGTAACTTCCCCTTAATATTTTCATGAAATCTATCAATCATTGTTCTCGTTACCATACCACACTCCAATTTTCTACAATCCTCTTTGATTATAACCATCCTTCCTTCAAATATGTCACCGATTTGTTTTATGATTTTCTTAATCTTGAACAATTCTTATCTTCTTCTTTACGTTTTTTCTATGATTTCGCTAATTCAGTCCCTGTTTCGGGCGCCAAAATGTAGTTGCAGGAAATCCTACACTACACCCTTGTTAAGAATTTGTAATAACCAACTCAAATTTGAAGATTAAGAGCGACACTTTATTATTTGATTTTCAGAAATGTTTACAGGAAATGTAAGAATTCAAGAATACAACTCTTCTCTTGAAATTTCTCTCTCCTCAAGACTTTCTCAACTCTCAAAAATACATCATCCTTTTCTGGACATATTGGGTCTCTATTTATAGGGTAGTTACATAATGGATGACAACTAAGTTTTCCTCTTATTTCGGATTTGTTCTGCGATTGTACCGCGATAGTTACAATGTTCATTCTCGTAAGCTTTGTAACCACCGCGGGACAAACATGCTTTTCTCATGTTTCCTTCAATCGTCAGCTATTACATCACTCTTTTGACTGCTTTTGTGACATTCACAAAGTGTTGTTAAAAAGCTTGCGGTGATGCTCACTGGGAAGTGTTGTTAATTTCGCAGAGAAGTATTGTAGCGATATTCTGGTCCTACAAAATTAATCCTAACACAAATTCAAATACAAAATCATAATCACTTTATTAACAAATACAAAAATCACTAATCAAAACTCATTTTCAATTTCCATCAAAACTAAATCCTAATCAATCCAAAACAACAATCGAAATCTAATTTCATTTTGCGTTTTGAAAAAGAATATCAAAAACAAACAATTCAAGTGATTGAGTTAAATCCCTTTAATCCATTCCTATTAAGTGATTTGCCTCTAAATGTTTGAAATTCACTCATCAAATTTTCTGAAAATCCACCTAGAATCGGTTTATGTGTGCACTATACTAATACCGATTCTGGTGGAAATCGGTTTTTATTATGTACCTACATAACCCGATTCTGGGTGAACATCAACAGTAATCGGTTTAAGTTAATGCGCGAATCAACCGATTCCAGGTTCAAGTTCAGATTAATAGACGAATCAAGAATCGGATTATTAGTGCATACATATAATCTGATTGTGACTGTTAACGGCTATTTTTTGAAATTGAAATTATAGCCGTTGGTACTTTGTGTATATAAATAGGATAGCCTATTCTCTTTTATACACTACCTAATCCAAAAAAATATTTCTCCATTGTTAATTTTTTTTCATTTGGAGATGTCAAGCCCATCATCATCGACTACCAATTCAATCGAACACATACTTAGAAGATGCAAGCGAATAACCAAATCAATTTCGGAAATGGAAGAAGAGATGCGCAAAAGAAGCGAACAAAAGCAAACAAGTAACTACAAAAGAAACCATATCATCATCATCGGTTGCGACAAAATATGAAGAGAAACTCAAAGCAAAGAAACGAGGTCAAGTGCAATTCAAACTAAGGGAAAGAATGAAGGATGCTGATGAAGAGACCGAATGGATTAGAAACTTTTACATTCTCAGGGATCTTCCCGAAGATCCTAAAGATCATACTATATTTTTGATTAACGTTGGTTTGGGTCCTTTCGTTAAACAGACGGGCAAGAAACCACGCTATAATTATGAACCATTCCACATTCGTTCAAGGACAAATCATGTTAGGAAATTATGCATCAAGTCTGATGTGAATCAATAATGTTGTAGTAAATAAGGTTCGTAGAGACTTGTGAAAGCAATAGATTTTAGACTTATAAAACTTAAAAACAAACAAAACTTAACTCAAAATTTGATTTCAAGATATTAGGAATAACCAAGACACTGATTCCACTATTACACATGAATAAATTGTGGTAAATAATCCAAAACTCTAATTATCTTTTAAGTCCCTTATTTCTTAATTCACAAATAATCAGGCAAATTCTCAAAAATTAATTGTATCCCCTAAGCATAGATTATCTAAACAAAGCATAACCTATCTAATTGAATCACAACTAATGAAGAAAATTTTGCAAACAATTAAAACTCTGCAAAAGCAGTGATTGAGTGAATTAGAAATTATAAATTTGAGAAATTAAAATAGTTACCAATTATCCATGCGTGAATATCTTCCTCATTGCCTTGGTTGTGGGAGAATTATCTCATCATCATGTTCGAAACACACTCAAAAGTTGATTTCATTTATGCTCAAAAGTGGTCACAAATGATGAAAAATGGGAGAAAATGATTAAAATTGGGTGTTTGCAACGCTTATAATTGTTGTAAACACTGTTACAAAAGAACGATAACTGATATGCGTCACTGATACTGTATCTGTGCGACCCCCAAGTGATGGTCGTTGTTACTGTTGATAAACGACGATCTTCAGAAGTGTTATGTTCTTCGTGTTCTTCCTTCACAGCAGCAGCAGCAGAATTCTCTAACTTGATTTCTATTGCTTTGTTCTTCTTCCAAACTCTCCGTAGTCCTTCTACTCGACCCCAACAACTTATATATACTCGACAGGACCAAAGATTACTCCTCATAACTCCAAAATATCTTCCCATTACTCGGCAGTCAATGATATTATTCTCGGGATATATTCTTTCTCTTTTTGTAGCAGCACGCGTCTGTATCAATCCAACCTTCCTTATTCATCTATTTCACGCTCCTTCAGCGACCAGGCTCTATCCAAACACGAGCAGCAAACGTGTAATCCCGTGAATATCTCTTTCGGCGTATGTGTGCCTTGTTTTCTCCTCGCGAGTTATCTAGACAATTTTAACTGAAACAATCAACCATACCACGCCTGTTACGCTCAGTCAAGCCATCCCATGAAATTTTAGCCATTGAATCGCACTATAACCCCTCCAAATGACGAACTGAAAATCTGCCAGTAGTGTGAATATTTTCCCGCCAAAACCAAAATTCAAAATAGTGAAGATGGTGTGCCCTGATCCAAAACATGGGCGTCTTTAACAGCTGGGGTGCCCTGAGGTGCCCCTTAACCAACATGAGGGTGGATTTATCACTTTTTTCCGGAGGTCCAAAAAGCACTTTTCGAGCAAATTTTTCCACACAAGTATATTTCTCCAAAAACACCTACACAAACATAAAAACACCAAAATTAGTACAAAAATCGAGACTAACAATAGAGATAGTGAGGACAATTCACACACAAAAATGTGTCTAACAAATATCCCCAAACTTATTATTTGCTAGTCCTCGAGCAAAACTAAAAAAAATAAAACCGAGTTGATCTCGGGAGGGTTTACCAGAGGTGTACCCAAAAAACCATGACTTCTAATTGGTCACAAGTATCCAAAGAGCTATGAGGACATACATATTCTCAAGCTATCTCCAAGTAACTAGAATGCCAACGAAAATGTGCCAGCTCTAAATCTAACTAAAGAAAAGGGGAGACACATTCGCAACACTGCTAGATAAAAAGATATCCGCTACATAGCTAGATAAACATTGTAAGATGTGTCCGCTGATTTACAACTGGATAAGATTAGGAGAGAGAAAAAGATGAGAGGGACATCTGCTACATAGCTGAACTAATTACGTGTGATGAGTTAAACAAGTGCTAGAAAGATCTTGTGCCAGATTGAAAGCGGTCTAACAAAGCAACCAAATGTATCTTTCTTCGACTCTTTCATAATGCTCAGTAGAAACAACGTCTTCTTCGGTCTTCAACTGTGGATGATAAACTATTGAACCTCATAAAACCTTGACAATTAACTCTTCTCTTCGATTTCTTGCTTGACATAAAAATTTCTACTTCCCTATGGCCTTATTGAACAAAAAACTAATTATAAAACAAAAAGAACGTAACGATGATTTTTTCATTTTTTTTTTCATTTCATTTCATTTTTTTTTTTGAAACACAAAAATTACAAGACAAAAATTTACATGGCCATGAGAGAAGGACTTTAAAAACTTAGATCTTCGCAACTCGTGATGTCTTGGTATCATGAATTCCAACAACTTATATAATTTTCTCTTATAACTTCTTGCAACTAAGTCTCCAACTTTCTTCATAGATTTTGATGTCGCTCTGTTTGTTGATGATGATGAGTTTCTACTGAGAGAGAGTCGTAATCCAGTAACTAAGACTACATTGTGAGGTTGCTTTGTCTTTCTGGCATTTCCTGACCTACTTGCCTTTCCATCATGGATGGTTAGGTCCATCACGGTTACCCTCTAAAAAGGAACAATTTCTCTCCCGAATTTCAAGGATCTCAATGTCTTTTTCTCTAATGTCTCAATAGGTTGTTATCCCTAGCATTCTAATTTCTATCTTTTCGGTGAGAAACAATATGTAAACTTAGCTAACTGGATACCATGTGACACTAGAAGTTTCAAAAGTGCAACTAAAAAATTCTTCCCCACCCCCAAACTTAAATCTAACATTGTCCTCAATGTTTCTAATGAAATAGCAAAACCAAAAGTAAAGTAACACGAGGAGAAGTTGGAAAGATAGTACCTGGGTGAAGAGAGAGAAAAACAAAACTAGTATACAACATACAACTGCCTCGATGGTCAATCAAGGGTAAACAGGGTCCTCCAGAAGTACCTCCTCAACATTACCTGTAGGAAATGGCTCTAAAAAGGGTTTCAATATCTCACCGTTAACCTTCGAAGAACTACTTCCATACGGTGTCTCAATTTCAACAACTCCATGAGAAAAGACAGTGTGAACAATAAAAGGACCCGTCCACCGAGAATGTAACTTCCCAGGGAAAAGATGCAAGCGGGTATCATACAGAAGAACTTTTTGACCTGGAGAAAATGACTTCCGTAAAATATTTCTATCATGCACAAGTTTCATTTTGTTCTTATACTCCTTTGCACTATCGTAAGCATATATACGAATCTCGTCCAACTCATTGAGATGGAGTTTCCTATGGGCTCCTGCCTTGTCAAGTGAAAAATTTAGCTGCTTAACATCCCGATAAGCTCTATGTTCTAACTCAACAGGTAAATGACATGCCTTGCCGTACATAAGACGATAAGGCGACATTCCAATGGGGGTCTTAAATGAAGTACGGTAAGGCATCAGTGAGCCTAGATGACCAGTCTTTCCGATTAGGATTAACTATTTTCTATAATATACGTTTTATCTGCCTATTGGAAACCTCTACCTGAACACTAGTATGTGGATGATACGGGGTAGCTACCTTATGTGTAATACCATATTTCTTCATAAAAAGCTTAAAAGGTCAATTGCAAAAGTGCGACCCTCCATCACTAATTATAGCTCGTGGTGTACCAAAACGTGTAAGTATATTATTTTTTAAGAACTCAATCACAACCCTATGGTCATTGGTTTTACACGCAACCGCCTCAATCCACTTAGAGACATAGTCTACGGCGACAAGGATGTATAGGTTACCAAAATAATTAAGAAATGGACCCATAAAGTCAATACCCCACACATCAAAGACCTCAACAATTAAAATCGGGTTCAAGGGCATCATATTCCTACGGGAAATGGTTCCTAATTTCTGGAAGCGTTCACAAGTAACACAGTAACTATAGGAGTCTTTAAACAACGAAGGCCAATAGAATCCACATTGCAATATCTTAGCAGCAGTCTTCTTAGCACTAAAGTGACCCCCACAAGCATGATCATGACAAAAGGAAATAATACTGGACTGGTCAATCTCAGGTATACATCTCCTAATAATCTGGTCTGGACAATACTTAAATAAATAAGGATCATCCCAAAAGAAGTGCTTAACCTCGGCTAAAAACCTAGAACGCTCTTGTTTACCCCAATGTTGCGGCATTCGACCAGTAACAAAAATAGTTCACTATATTCTCATACCAAGGTAATTGGGTAACAAAGAAAAGTTGTTCATCAGGAAAATTATCCCTTATATGAAGGGAATCATCAGCGAAATTAAAAACTAGCCTAGACAAGTGGTCTGCTACTACATTTTTGGCACCCTTTTTTTCTCTAATGTTAGGAGAAAACTCTTGCAACAAAAGGATCCACCTAATCAATCTAGGTTTTGTATCCTTCTTATCTAAAAGATATTTCAAAGCAGCATGATCAGTATATATGACGATCTTAGAACCTAAGAGATATGATCTAAACTTGTCTAAGGCAAACACAATGGCTAACAGTTCCTTCTCGGTAGTGGCATAGTTCAACTAGGCATCATTCAGAGTTTTGCTAGCATAGTAAATCACATGAAGTAATTTATTTTCTCGCTGCCCTAGCACAACACAAATAGCATAATCTGAAGCATCGCACATGATCTCAAAGGGTAGTTTCCAGTTGGGTGCCTGGACTATGGGGGCGGTAGTGAGTAAAGTCTTAAGCTTTTCAAAATCCTCTAAACAAGCATCATCAAAGACAAACTTAACATCTTTTGCAAGCAAATTGCAAAGAGGTCTAGAAATCAAGCTAAAATCCTTAATGAATCGACGATAAAAACCAGCATGCCCTAAGAATGACCTAATATCTCTTACGGTTTTTGGGACCGGTAAAGTTTTAATAAGGTCAACTTTGGCTCTATCTACCTCTATACCCTACGAAGATACGATATGCCCTAGAACGGTTCCCGAACGAACCATGAAATGACATTTCTCCCAATTAAGCACTAAATTCTTTTCCTTACACCTAGTCAAAACTAATGACAAATGATGCAAGCACTCATCGAAAGATGAACCAAACACTGAAAAATCATCCATAAAGACCTCTAAGAACCGTTCTACCATGTCAGAAAATATGCTCAATATACAACGCTGAAAGGTCGCAGGGGCATTACATAGCCCGAAAGGCATGCGTCTATACGTAAAGGTACCAAAGGGACAGGAAAAAATAGTTTTCTCTTGGTCTTCTGGGGAAATATGAACCTGATTATAACCGCAGTATCCATCTAAAAATCAAAAATGGCTATGTCCAGCTAATCTTTCTAGCATTTGGTCGATGAAGGGCAGGGGAAAGTGGTCCTTCCTAGTGACCTTGTTCAATTTTCTATAGTCAATACAGACACGCCAACCCATGGTCATTCGGGTTGGGATTAACTCACTGTTATCATTATGGACTACAGTAATACTGGATTTCTTGGGAACAACCTGAACGGGGCTGACCCACTTACTGTATGAATGGGGTAGATAATGCCAGCATCTAATAGCTTCAAAACCTCGGTTTGAACTACTTCTTTCATATTAGGGTTCAGTTGAGGTTGCATGTCCCTATAAGGTTTGGTGACTTCCTCTAAATAAATCTGATGTATACAAACAGTATGACTTATACCCTTAATGTCTGCTATGGTCCACCCTAAATCTTCCTTGTTATTCTGAAGGAATGTTACTAGCCTAGTTTCCTGATCACTATCCAAGTCGAATGCTATAATCACAAGTAAAGTTTCAGATGGGCCTAAAAACACATACTTCAAGGTATATAGTAATGATTTAAGGTCCAATTTAGGAGGCTTTTCCAACGAAAGAACTAGGGTAGACTCAGAAATGGGTAGAGGTTCAAACTTAGGTTTCCATCCATTACTAGTGTCTATCAAAGGGGTTGAATCTAACAAAGAATTCACCTCATTAATCACATCACCATTATCAAAATCAATCCCAAAGTGAGCTAGGCATTTCTCTAATGGATCTTCCATCAAAGTGTTTGGTAATGACTCCTCGACTAATATTCCTATCATGTTCACCTCCTCTATGCTCGAGTCATCTAGTTCAGAGGGTAGCTTACTAATATGAAAGATGTTCAGCTTAATAGTCATATTACCAAAACACAGATTCATAATACCAGTTCGACAGTTAATGATCGCATTAAATGTAGCTAAAAACGGGCGACCTAAAATCACTGGTATCTGCTTCTCTGGGTCAGGGACAGGTTGGGTATCTAGGATAACAAAATCCACCGGATAAATAAACTTGTCTACCTCTATGTGAACATCCTCGATCATACCCCGAGGAATTTTAACGGACCTATCAGCTAACTAAAGAGTCATCTGGGTAGGTTTATCTCACCAAGTCCTAGCTTAAGGTACACATGGTATGGGAGTAAGTTCACACTGGCTCCTAAGTCAAGCAACGCTTTCTCAACACGGTATTTACCTATTATGCACGCAATGGTAGGGGACCCTGGGTCTTTGTACTTAGGATTAGTGGTATTCTGAATAATGGAATTCACATGACTAGCTAGGAAGGATTTTTTTTTAACACTAAGCTTACGCTTTCGTGTATACAAGTCCTTAAGAAACTTGGCATAAGCGGGAATCTTCTTAATCGCATCCAACAATGGTAGGTTGATAGTTACCTACTTAAAAACCTCCAATATATCATTAAAGTTGGACTCCCTCCTAGTTGGAACTAACAACTGGGGGAACGGGGCTCTGGGAACAAATCCTGGCTCAATATGACCCTCATTAGTATCTTTAAAAACTCTATCAGTCTCCTTGGTTTCTGGTTCAGAAGGGTGAACTACAACATGTTCACTTTAAGGCATGGCGACCTGATTGTCAACTTTATTTTCACTCCTAAGGGTTGTAATATAATTCACATGATTGTACGATTTCTCTCCTTTGGGATTAGGATCAGTATGACTAGGGAACCTTCCTTCTTCTCTGTCACTAATAAAATTAGCTATTTGGCCGACTTTTCTAATTTAGCAAGAGACTGGGAATTATTCTTAAAATTCTTCTTGGTTTCCTCTTGAAAATTAACCTGACTCTTTATTAACATTTCCTGGATTTGTGATAGCATATCTTGGATGTTTTTTAACATACTAAGAGATTCCTCTAAGCTAGTCATTCTATTCTCAGAAGGGTTCTGGAACTGGGCTTGACCTAAAGAATTCTTATTATAACCAAAACCTGGGGGAGGCTGAGAATTACTAGACTGACCTTGATTCTGGCCCTTTGACCAAGAGATATTATGATGGTTCCTCCAACCAGGGTTGTATGTCTCTGAGTATGGGTCAACTTCTGACGGTTCTCAAACCTAGCATTGTTATAGACAACATGGGCTTGTTCTTCACTAACATGACCTTCCCAAAATGAGTTATTGGGTTTTACTCCACAACTAGATACTTGAGTGGCTCTAATCATATCATCAGGTTCAACAAGAGACATATGTTTAGGTTGATTCAATTCCAAAGCTTCCAACCTTCTAGACAAAGCTGCAAACTTAGCATCTGACCCGAAGCTTGTATCTACCATATTGGTGCTACTTCTATTGACCAAGAGTCTTTTAGGGGGTTCAACACAAGGCTCCCACTATTGGGATTTTTCAGCGATAGCTCCTAAGAAGGTAAAAGCATCATCAGAATTTTTATTAGTGAACTCACCAGCGCACATAGACTCGACCATGGATTTGGTCGAATAGTCTAAACCATTATAAATAATCTCTACAAGTTTCATCTTATCAAATCCATGGTGAGGACACTGGGATAAGAGATCATTGAATCTCTCTAAAAACCTATAAAGAGACTCTCCTTCTTGTTGCACACTAGTACTAATTTTCTGCCTAACAACTGCAGTTTTATGCTTAGGGTAGAATTTCATATAGAAAGCAGCAATAAGCTCCTTCTATTTTTCAATGGATTCAGATGGTAGGTTGTTCAGCCAGGTCTTGGCTTTATCTCTCAAGGAAAAGGGGAACATCTTAAGTTTCAAAACTTCATCAGTAAGGTCTTTTATTCTAACTGTCCCATAAATTTCCTCAAAGTCCCTAATATGAAAAAAAGGGTTCTCATCATCTTTTCCTAAGAATATAGGGATCATCTGAAGAATACTAGGTTTTATCTCGAAATTATCTGTATTGGCTGGCAATTTAATGCATGAAGCTCAGTTGGTCCTAGCTGGGAACATGTAATCTTTCAAAGTTGTCATCGATGGCACAGCTGAAGTACTAAGGGTACTTTCCTCACAAAGATATAGATTCTCAAAACTGAAGTCTCCAAAAACGAGGCTCTCAAAAGAAGAGTCTTCGAGCTCCCCACCTTCATAAGAAGAACTACTAGGTTTGTCACTAATCAAACGACCTAGAGTGTTTATTTTCCAAGCTCGTTCTCTAATGACCTCGGGCATACACTAGAAAAACAAAAGAAAAATAAAAATAAAAAATCCTAAAAGGAAGGGAAGTTCTATGTAAACACAAACAAGGCTGACTCCACCACAACAAACCTACTGATTTCTAGCAAACAAAAAGCATGATGGCTCCACTTAGATTGTTTTCTAGACAATCTTCTAATCCTTCGAAAGGGAATTCATTACAATCTGAGCAAACCCCTCTGGAATTAATCCGAGTTTAAGTAAGATGAATAGAGGCGAGGGAAGATGCGTGGAGCTTCGATACCAAAGGCCTCACCGCATTACAAGGCGGCGCAGTCATGCATTAAACTCACAGAAACCATCATGAACTTCGAAGTATGCTTAAAGAGTAACCAATATTTTTCAAATGACTTTCCTAGTAAGCTCGTTACCCTATCGATCTCGTTCTATTCCAAATTTGAAGCTGAGTTTCGCGTTTGGTGTTGTTTTCCTAAGGCGGGAAATAAGGGAACGGTGATGAAATCCGAACCCTTATATTGTATGGCCAGTCCTTTCCCTTTACTAGGAATTTAAAACAACCGTATTCAAGTCCTCAGCATATATGCAAACTAAGGAATACAGTAACTCGCTGATAGGGGATTCGCGAGTGTTTCGACAAACTTACCTCCCATTCCAGACAGGGGATGAACCATTGTATTCGACCCGGGCCACGACTCCTATGTCATGTACGAACCCGAGGGGCCGAGGTGATATCGTAATCACCGTCCTTCTCTGTAAACAGTTTAATATTTAATACTAACCTTCCGTAAGGTTTAAAAATAAAAGAATGTCTGAATGTCCAAGTCCAAAGTCCAAAGAGTAAAGTGCAAAATAAAAAGAAAATTACAAGAATAGAGAAATCCTAATAAAATCTAAAAAAATAACTCTCTCTTTTTTTTTACAATAAAAAAAAACAAAACAAATCTTCTTCTTTCGCTCCTTTCGCTTTGCCTTTTACTCCAAGTCTTTAAGTATTCACCAAAATCTTTAGCACAATTTTCTTTCGCTCCAAATTCTAAATTCTGTAAGGAAAAGACAAAAACCCAAAAACGTAAAGAAGAACAAATAAAAACCTAAAAAAGAAAAAAAATCTAAAAACTCTAGCCTAAAGACAAGTCCGTGTCGACGGCGCCAAAAATTGATGTGAATCAATAATGTTGTAGTAAATAAGGTTCGTTGAGACTTGTGAAAGCAATAGATTTTAGACTTATAAAACTTAAAAACAAACAAAACTTAACTTAAATTTTGATTTCAAGATATTAGGAATAACCAAGACACTGATTCAACTATTATACATGAATAAATTATGATAAATAATCCAAAACTCTAATTATCTTTTAAGTCCCTTATTTCTTAATTCACAAATAATCAGGCAAATTCTCAAAAATTAATTGTATCCCCTAAGCATAGATTATCTAAACAAAGCATAACCTATTGTTTATGGGAGAAAATCGCCTCTGCCAAATTTGGTAAATTCGATGATGGGGAGACTGGTTAAAACCTTTAAATAAATGTGCTGCACGTGAGCACTTTTGATTCGAGATATCAATCTGTACAATTCTGGCCTAAACCAAGAAAATGGCCGTTCCATATTTGCTTCGGTCATAAAGTGGAGGAGAAGGGTTGATTTGGGGAGGATAGCGACGAAGAGTGATGAGACCAGAGAGTTCTGGCTAGGTAGTATCTCGACTTGTATCAGAAGTGTAGAAGCTTGCGGGCGCTTGCTAGTGATGGAATATTTTGAGAGACCTTGCAAAGTTGCTATCTGATAATGTTGTATTTTGCCTGACCAAGACTTATGTGTTTTGGTAGAATAGGTGAAACCTATTTATACAAGTGAGATTGAACGTACCCTGGACTCATTAAGGAATTAAATAAATGTGCCAACTAAAACAGAGGAGGTGGAAACTGTTGGCTTTATGGTGAAAAGGTTTTCACCATAAATTTCCTTATTTAATTGACCGTATTCATTCCTTGCACGCCTTGCTTTATTGCGAACGTAGTGTACGCTGCACGCTGTGACCTCCAAACCAAAAACACAAGAAAACATCCCCTAGTTTGTGTTGATGTCTCGAGAGTTGGGCGCAAGTGGCAATGCCAAAGTTGCTAGTGAAACGTTGCGGCATGTGCTAATGGCATGTGCGGGATGTCTCGACCGCACGTTGTACTTTGAGTGCGGATGGCAATGCCAAAGTTGCTTGGTGGAGCATTTGGCATGTGCGGAATGCCTTGGACGCGAGTTTTACTTTGAGTGCGAATGGCAATGCCAAAGTCGCTTGATGGAGCATTTGGCGTGTGCCAATGGCATGTACGGAATGCCTTGGAAATTGGCTAGCAGGTTGGGGATAAAAGTGGCTAGTGGTTGCGTGTTGGCATGTGCTAACGGCACGCGCGGGCGCTACAATGGTATAACGGCTTTGGAATGGGAATTATCTAGTGATTGCGTGTTCGCATGTTCCAATGGCACGCACGGCCACTTTGGCCAAGTCACGGGCGCTATAACGACATAGCGTCTTTGGAATGGGAATTGGCTAGTGGTTGCGTGTTGGCATGTGCCAATGACACGCACGAACACTTTGGCCAAGTCGCGGGCGCTACAATGGTATAGCGGCTTGAAAATAGAAATTTTCTAGTGATGCGTGTTGACATGTGCCAATGGAACGCACGGCCAACTTGACCTAGTTGCACGGTTTGCAAGCCTAGGGCGCTATTTTTGGCATGTGCCAAACGGTATAACGTCTTAGAAATTGGATAGTGGTGCGTGTTGGCATGTGCCAATGGCACGCACGGCCAAGTTTGACCTAGTTGCACGGTTTGCAAGCCTAGGGCGCCAGTTTTGGCATGTGCCAAACGGTATAGCGGCTTAGAAATCGTCTAGTGGTGCGTGTTGGCATGTGCCAATGGTATAGATGGCCAAGTTGACCTAGTTGCACGGTTTGCAAGCCTAGGGAGCTATTTTTGGCATGTGCCAAAAGTTATAGCGGTGTTTATGGGTGAAAACTACTTCTGCTAATTTTGGTAATTTGGGGTGTGGATGAGGAATGAATCTAAACCTTAAACAAATGCACTGCGCGGTGATTGCTTGTAGATTCGATAGATCAATCTGTGCAAGTCCAGCCCAAACCAAGAAATGGTCGTTCCAGACTTGTTTCGGTCACAAAGTGAAGGAGATGGGGTTGATCTTAGGGAGGGAAGCGAAGAAGGTGTTGAGATTGTGAAGGTGTTGGCTATGTATGACTTGTATCAGAAAGCTGAACTGGCTTGCAGGATGTAAGCTATCAGTTACGGTGTTTGAATACGATTGTATCAACACTTGCCTCTGTTATGTCGTCGTGTCCTTGTTTTTTTTTTTTTTTTGTAAAAATAGGGCGGAGAACCTATTTATACAAGTCTTTTATCCTAACCTTCGTACATCATGGGAAGTGGAGAAAGTGGAGTGATGGAGTAGTAGAGTAGTGTGTTGGTGTCACACGACCAGGCTTGCCTACTTCTCCCATCATCACTAATCGTCCATGAGTTCCTGACACGTTCTTGTGATGGCGCGTTGTGCGCTGCATGCTGTAAACTGCCAGACCAATACCCCAGTATGTATCCCCCAGTTTGTGACATGATTGATGTCTCGAGTGTGTGGATCGTGGGACCCATAGAAAGTAGCATGTAATGCTACGTTATTTAGGAAATTGATACTTGTGAAGTATCGTGTGTATACTATGCAGGTACTGCATCGAGTATATTCAGCATGTATGAAGCATCGTTGTTTGAGAGTCTCAAAGTAACTTCATGTCCAGCCTACTTCATGTGATGGTTTGGAAGTTGCGCATGCAAACCCTCCCTTGACCGATCACATGGTGTGGTAGAGGGACGGGTGGTGATCACCATGATGCCACACTGACCAATTAAATCCTGACCAGGGCTGTATAGACAAGCCGGTGAATTTGGACGGATGAGATGATCTTTGAGACACTCATCTACGACCGTTGATGGAATTAGGGTTTATGAAAAGGTGCGCAAGCATCACTTTTCAGCTTGGTCGAATCCAAGCTTGGGACACAACTTTGGCTAGGCCGGTCGTGCATGTGTGTATACAACATGACGGTATAGGCTCCCATACCTCATTGTCTCACGAAAGTATGATCTAGGCCACTCAATTCGTCCTGCGAAGTTGTGTGGTTGAGATCAATTTGCGATAGAAAATTGGTGCCGCAAAAGCCGCACGCCGTACCAACTTCGGGCGGGCATTCCAAGACGACCAGGCTTGGTCGGTCTTGGCCGATTTCTCCAACGTGTAGGTGGTAGGCTGGTGTTCACGCGTATGCCTTACCATCCCACGAAAATATGATCTAAGCCACTCAATTCGTCTGGTGAAATCGAGCGGCTGAGATTAGTTTGCAATTTGGAAGGAGCGACCATGCATGTTAGAGGCGCACGAACCGAGGAGAAAAAGAGAGTTTGGTCTTGGCCGATCAGGTAAGGGGATAGATGGGTCCACGGTGGTCATGTTGGTATGACCGGACCTGCTTTGATCTAATCTCGGACCCTCCATTCGTGCCGGAGAAAATGGACGCTCGTGATTTCAAAACCCCAACTTTGGGTTTCAAAGCCATGCATCATGCTCCATTCAAGCGCACGAATTGGAATGACCAACCATAGTTGGTCCTTACCGATTAGTCAGGTGTGTAGGTGGGTCCACGGTGATTGTGTTGACATGCTCTGTGCCCTTTGAATCAACATCTGTACCCTCCATCTATGCCTGCGAAGATGGATGGTTGAGACTGTTTTACATGTGTCGCAAACCCTAATTTAGGGTTTTGCGTCCATACTGCTATGGTTTGGACGTTTTGGCAAGCTAGGCAAATATTTTGGGGAGGTCGACCATGCGGGGCCCACATTGGTTCGGCAGCGGATGTTCCATACCTGCTTGGGGGTTATGGAATCGATCTGGGCCATCCAATCATGCTGGTGGAGTTGGATGGTCGTGATCATATCCATATTGATACGGTCAGTCCGGATGCTCAATCGGGATAGTATAACACACCGAGAGTGGCTCAATCGGGCTAGTAAAACACACCGAGAGTTGCAGCATGTACGGGTATTTCGTACATTTTTCATTATAATGATTGGAGATTCGTGTTGCTCTGCTGAGAGAAACACTCAGTCGTCATGCCGCACTGATAATGAGTACAGGAAATACAAGGCTGGTTGTGCATTAATTAATAATGCTGTAAATTCACGGGGTATATGGGATTGTTGCTACATGCTCCAACCTGGATGAATTTCGTGTATTTTATTCACAGAATGGGATTGTTGCCACATGCTCCATTCTTGGTGAATTGATAAAGTGAAGGAGTATCCATCACTTATTAATGGCCTTATCTTTTACAAGATGTTAGCGCATAATTTTTAGGTTTTACAATTTTACTCTTAAATGAAAATCCACCATCAACAAGCGGCTTAGAAATTGGCTAGTGGTGCGTGTGGGCATGTGCCAATGGCACGCACGGCCAATTTGACCTAGTTGCACGGTTTGCAAGCCTAGGGCGCTATTTTTGGCATGTGCCAAAAGGTATAGCGGCTTAGAAATTGGCTAGTGGTGCGTGTTGGCATGTGCCAATGGCATGCACGGCCAAGTTGACCTAGTTGCACGGTTTGCAAGCCTAGGGTGCTATTTTTGGCATGTGCCAAACGGTATATCGGCTTATAAATTGGCTAGTGGTGCGTGTTGGCATGTTCCAATAGCACGCACTGCCAAGTTGACCTAGTTGCACGGTTTGCAAGCCTAGGGCGCTATTTTTGGCATGTGCCAAATGGTATAGCGGCTTAGAAATTGGCTAGTGGCGCGTGTTGGCATGTGCCAATGGCACGCACGTCCAAGTTTGACCTAGTTGCACGGTTTGCAAGCCTAGGGCGCTATTTTTGGCATGTGCCAAACGGTATAGCGTCTTAGAAATCGGCTAGTGGTGCGTGTTAGCATGTGCCAATGGCACGGACGGCCAAGTTGACCTAGTTGCACGGTTTGCAAGCCTAGGGCGCTATTTTTAGCATGTGCCAAAAGTTATAGCGGTGTTTATGGGTGAAAACTACTCCTGGTAATTTTGGTAATTTGGGGTGTCGATGAGGAATGAATCTAAACCTTAAACAAATGCACTGCGCGGTGAGTGCTTTTAGATTCGATAGATCAATCTGTGCAAGTCCGGCCTAAACCAAGAAATGGTCGTTCCAGACTTGTTTCGGTCACAAAGTGAAGGAGATGGGGTTGATCTTAGGGAGGGAAGCGAAGAAGGTGTTGAGATTGTGAAGGTGTTGGCTATGTATGACTTGTATCAGAAAGCTGAATTGGATTGCAGGATGTAAGCTATCAGTTCCGGTGTTTGAATACGATTGTATCAACACTTGCCTCTGTTATGTCGTCGTGTGCTTGTTTTTTTTTTTTTTGAAAAATAGGCCAGAGAACCTATTTATACAAGTCTTTTAGCCTAACCTTCGTATCTCATGGGAAGTGGAGAAAGTGGAGTGATGGAGTAGTGGAGTATTGTGTTGGTGTCACACGACCAGGCTTGCCTACTTCTCCCATCATCACTAACCGTCCATGACTTCCTGACACGTTCTTGTGGTGGCGCATTGTGCGCTGCATGCTGTAAACCGCCATACCAATACCCCAGTATGTATCCCCCAGTTTGTGACATGATTGATGTCTCGAGTGTGTGGATCGTGGGACCCACAGAAAGTAGCATGTAATGCTACGTTATTTAGGAAATTGATACTTGTGAAGTATCGTGTGTATACTATGCAGGTACTGAATCGAGTATATTCAGCATATATGAAGCATCGCTGTTTGAGAGTCTCAAAGTAACTTCATGTCCAGCCTAATTCATGTGATGGTTTGGAAGTTGCGCGTGCAAACCCTCCCTTGACCGATCACATGGTGTGGTAGAGTGACAGGTGGTGATCACCATGACGCCACACTGACCAATTAACTCCTAACCAGGGTTGTATAGCCAAGCCGGTGAAGTTGGACGGACAAGATGATCTTTGAGACACTCATCTGTGACCGTTGATGGAATTAGGGTTTATGAAAAGGTGCGCAAGCATCACTTTTCAGCTTGGTCGAATCCAAGCTTGGGACACAACTTTGGCTAGGCCGGTCGTGCAAGTGTGTATACAACATGACGGTGTAGGCGCCCATACCTCATTGTCTCACGAAAGTGTGATCTAGGCCACTCAATTCGTCATGCGAAGTTGTGTGGTTGAGATCAATTTGCGACAGAAAATTGGTGCCGCAAAAGCCGCATGCCATACCAACTTAGGGCGGGCGTTCCAAGACGACCAGGATTAGTCGGTCTAGGCCGATTGCTCCAACGTGTAGGAGGTAGGCTGGTGTTCACGCCTATGCCTTACCATCCCACGAAAATATGATCTAAGCCACTCAATTCGTCCGGCGAAATCGAGCGGCTGAGATTAGTTTGCAATTTGGAATGAGCGACCATGCATGTTGGAGGCGCGCGAACTGAGGAGAAAAAGAGAGTTTGGTCTTGGCCGATCAGGTGAGGGGATATACGGGTCCACGTTGGCCATGTTGGTAAGACCGGACCTGCTTTGATCTAATCTCGGACCCTCCATTCGTGCCGGAGAAAATGGACGCTCGTGATTTCAAAACCCCAACTTTGGGTTTCAAAGCCATGCGTCATGCTCCATTCAAGCGCACGAATTGGAATGACCAACCATAGTTGGTCCTGACCGATTGGTCAGGTGTGTAGGTGGGTCCACGGTGATTGTGTTGACATGCTCCACGCCCTTTGAATCAACATCTGCACCCTCCATCTATGCCTGCGAAGATGGATGGTTGAGACTGTTTTACATGTGTCGCAAACCCTAATTTAGGGTTTTGCGTCCATACTGCTATGGTTTGGACGTTTTGGAAAGCTAGGCGAATATTTTGGGGAGGCCGACCATGCGAGGCCCGTTTTGGTTCGGCAGCGGATGCTCCATACCTGCTTGGGGGTTATGGAATCGATCTGTGCCATCCAATCATGCTGGTGGAGTTGGATGGTCGTGATCATATCCATACTGATACGGTCAGTCTGGATGCTCAATCGGGCTAGTATAACACACCGAGAGTTGCTCAATCGGTCTAGTATAACACACCGAGAGTTGCAGCTTGTACGAGTATTTCGTACATGTTTCATTATAATGCTTGGAGATTCGTGTTGCTCTGATGAGAGCAACACTTAGTCTTCATGCCGCACTGATAATGAGTACAGGAAATACAACGTTGGTTGCGC
Organism: Papaver bracteatum; assembly: GCA_023529315.1. Classification (NCBI taxonomy): domain Eukaryota; kingdom Viridiplantae; phylum Streptophyta; class Magnoliopsida; order Ranunculales; family Papaveraceae; genus Papaver; species Papaver bracteatum. The sequence goes on from JAJJWX010000742.1 coordinate 3,006,770, forward strand.
ATTAATTAATAATGCTGTAAATTCACAGGGTATATGGGATTGTTGCTACATGCTCCAACCTGGATGAATTTCGTGTATTTTATTCACAGAATGGGATTGTTGCCACATGTTCCATTCTTGGTGAATTGATAAAGTGAAGGAGTATCCATCACTTATTAATGGCCTTATCTTTTACAAGATGTTAGCGCATAATTTTTAGGTTTTACAATTTTACCCTTAAATGAAAATCCACCATCAACAAGCGGCTTAGAAATTGGCTAGTGATGCGTGTGGGCATGTGCCAATGTCATGCACGGCCAAGTTGACCTAGTTGCACGGTTTTCAAGCCTAGGGAGCTATTTTTGGCATGTGCCAAAAGGTATAGCGGCTCAGAAATTGGCTAGTGGTGCGTGTTGGCATGTGCCAATGGCACGCACGACCAAGTTGACCTAGTTGCACGGTTTGCAAGCCTAGGGCGCTATTTTTGGCATGTGCCAAACGGTATATCGGCTTAGAAATTGGATAGTGGTGCGTGTTGGCATGTTCCAATAGCACGCACTGCCAAGTTGACCTAGTTGCACGGTTTGCAAGCCTAGGGCTCTATTTTTGGCATGTGCCAAACGGTATAGCGGCTTAGAAATTGGCTAGTGGTGCGTGTTGGCATGTGCCAATGGCACGCACGGCCAAGTTTGACCTAGTTGCACGGTTAGCAAGCCTAGGGCGCTATTTTTGGCATGTGCCAAACGGTATTGCGGCTTATAAATTGGCTAGTGGTGCGTGTTGGCATGTGCCAATGGCACGTACGGCCAAGTTGACCTAGTTGCATGGTTTGCAAGCCTAGGGCGCTATTTTTTGCATGTGCCAAACTTTATAGCGGCTTAGAAATTGGCTAGTGGTGCATGTTGGCATGTGCTAATGGCACGCACGTCCAAGTTTGACCTAGTTGCACGGTTTGCAAGCCTATGGTGCTATTTTTGGCATGCGCCAAACAGTATAGCGGCTTAGTTTGGCATGGTTGCTTGTGCGTGCAGTATGTGGTTTGGTTTTGGCGTCGTTGCCATGGTGCGCAGTATGCGGCTTGGTTTTGGCATCATTGCCATGGTGCGCAGTATGAGACTTGGTTTTGGCATCATTGTCAGGGTGCGCAGTATGCGGCTTGGTTTTGGCGTCGTTGCCATGGTGCGCAGTATGCGGCTTGGTTTTGGCGTCGTTGCCAGGGTGCGCAGTATGCGGCTTGATTTTGGCGTCGTTGCCATGGTGCGCAGTATAAGGCTTAGTTTTGGAATTAGGGTTCTGTGTCGAAAACCCAAATCTGGTATTTTGAATAAAAAAATACCCCCATTAATTATTGACACCTGAATTAAATGATCTTAGTAAATGTGTTGCTGGTAACACTAGGTCATGGGGTTTTACAATTTTACCCCTTATCTAAAATCCACCATCGACATTAAGTCCCCTGCTTAGCTCGGAACAGGAGCTTTGTTGCGAGGTAAGCATAAGATGGTGCCAAGACAAGATCTGAAAGAGAAACGAGAGATTTATCTGAACTTTTTTATGAGATGCGAACTGGGTTCGAAATCCTCATCCTTGGCAGTTTTGCGTGGAGCGGGAGGTTGGCACAATTTGGCAGAAATGGACGGCTTGGAAGCATTGAGCTGCTGGCGCGAGTTGAGAAACTGAGCGTGCTGGCTGGTGGGGCCGGTGGGAGATAGTCATGATAGCTGGTGCAAATTGGGAGACATTGATAGGTCGGCGCGATTGGTGGGACCGGCACAAAAGGAGCATGCTAGATTGGGCGGTACTGGCGCAAGGTTGAGAGGCTGGTGCGGTGAGACCGGCGCAACGGGAGCATGCTTGGGAGGTATTGGCGTCGTTGATGGGGCTTGAGCGGCCGTTGGGAAGTTGGGCGCCCTTCTGGGCCCAAACTTCCTTTACACGCGCGGCTTTGGGAGAAAAGGAATCCTTCCCTATTGTGGAAACCGATCGCATATATATACATAAAGTCTTTTCTTTTATCTTGCGCTTTGTTCCTTCCTTCTTTCTTGCCAGCGGTAAAGTGATAAAGGAGAAACCTGTTATCCAGGTGTGTCTTCTAATACTTCTCTTGTTTTCCTTTGTAGGTGTAAACCCTAGAAGTAGGTGCTTTTTCTTTTATAAATCTTGCGTTGATATTGCGCGCACGATTGGTTGGCGTGCTTCTTGTAGAGAACATTGTATATATATGATTTGATTCCGTAGAAAATACTGCATATATGATTTAGAACCCGTAGAGAATGCTGCGCGCATAATTCTGAACCCGAAGAAAGATTCCGTATATGTATTTGAACCCGAGAAATATATTGCGCATGTAATTTCGAACCTGAAGTAGGATATTGTATATGCACTTGAACCCGAGAAATACTGCACATGAATCCCGAAGAAAAATACTGCATACGTGCTTTATATGAACCCGAAAGAATTACTGTATATGAATCCTGGAGAAGAATACTGTATATGCTCTTCATATAAACTCGAAAGAATTACTGTATATGAATCCCGAAGAAGAATACTGTATATTTGCTTCATATGAACTCGAAAGAATCACTGTATATGAATCCCGAAGAAGAATATTGTATATGTATTTCGAAACCATGGAAAATACCATTCTCCCACGTGTCAGGGATTTTTCTATTTTCGAGCGCGTTTATGTGTTTGGGAGATAATTTCATAATTTCCCTGTTTTGTTTTGTGCATATATCTTGTTGCTAAGCGAGGAAAACTGACAAGATGTTACCTGAACAAGGCTCCGTTTCGTCGAAAGATGTTGATAGTTGGAAAACAAACATAGATGATGAGTTCTTTACCAAACCCCTCTCTCCTGCTCGGAGAAGTCATCCAGATTTCGTGCAAATTTTATTGACTGGTGGTGAAGATGAGAAGAAAACCCTTTCAGTCCGGCCAGAGCACATTATACGGCTTTATCTGCATAAAGGATTGTACGCCTCTTCCAGTATCGATTTCAGAATGTGTTAAAGCCCATTGCGTTCCTTTGATGTGTGGGTTGAGTTTATGGTGAGTAAGGAGCATATAAGTTCCAACTTGACTCGAGCACAGATCATTGATTCTGTTAGAGCTTCAGCAAGTCTCCAGATTAGGAAAGATGTTCTGGGCTTGGTTGCTGTAGGTACTGAATATCGCAAGATAATAGTTCACGAGTATCGTAATAAATAAAGGAGAAAAGAGTTATAAAATGATACGATGATAGAAGTAGCATGAAGAAATACGAAGTTTTACGAGGATGAAGTAATTTTGCGAGTATGAATTGCGATACTTCACAATTCATATACAGCTGTATAAGTTTTACTATAAATAGGAGTTCAAATGTAAAATTCGAGAGGTTCTTTGAGTGAGTGTTAGAAAATATCTTAGGAAAGAGAATAGAGAAAGTTGTAACTATTCTAGTTCCATTTAGATACTTCTTTGTAATCAATTGAGAACATTAATAAGAAAATTGTTATTCATCATCAAGAACTTCTTGAGTTTTTACTAATTCTATTGAGGGTGTAGTTGTAGGTTATTCTGTAACTACATAATTGGCGCTAGAAACAGGGATTTGAAGAATTCTGTGCAGGAAAAAATGACAAGAAGAAGAAACACATCAGAACCATTAACTGAAGTAAGAAGAAGTGTAAGATTAGCAGGAGGAGAAGCAAATATAACAGGAGAACCTAGTAGGAGAAGGAGTAATCGAAGAAATCAAGCTCAACAAGTAGGAGATCATGATCAAGTGAGTATACACACTTGGAGAACTAATACACCAGAAGAAGAAGATAGAGAACCACAAATCAGAGAAAATGGGAGGTTGATGGGAGGAACAATTCTTGAAAGAGAAAGGGAGATGTTAGAAACATTGAGACAAGGAATCCAAAAAGAACGAATGATCGAAGCTGAAGAACGTGCCAAATTAACAAGACAAAATCAATAATTGAGGATGGAAAATGAGATGTTACAAAGGAGGAAATCTCAAAGTGTTGCAAGATCAAATGTTAGAACAGAAAGACAAGGACAAAATTCACCGATAATCAATAATGAAAATAATATGCAAGAACAAGAGCAGAATCAAAGTGAAAGAAATCAAGAGAATCGTTTCATTTTAATACCAAACCATGAACAAAGCATGGAGAATTTACGAACAAGACCAAATCCTAGAGAAAATAATCAGAATCGAGAGGAAGAATAGCAACTTATGGAAGAAACTGAGAGACAACAAGCAATACATCAAAACAATCACGAGAATGGAGTAAGAAGACATGAAGAAGTTCGTAACAAACAAAATGTTGAGTATGAAAGAATTAAGAGAAGAATTGTAAATCAACAAATAGAAGTGGAAAGGAATGAACCAAATTCTCGAATCAGATTACAAGTAAATCAAGAAGAAATAAGTCACAGAAGAAGGAGAAATGAAGAAGAAGAAATTCCTGATATTCGCATGAGAAGAATGAGAAGAATAGAAAGGGAAGAACAAGAATTCCAAGATGCTATGCAACTGAACAATTATGATAATTTAGAAAGAAGATATTTGCAAAATTATGCAAATGAAAACATTAATGAAGAATATGATAGAATCCGAAGGATCGCAAGGGAGGAAGCGCAAGAACGTAGAAGAAGAGAAGCTGCATTAAAAAGACCAATGGATGAGAATTCTGAGGCAAATGCACGAATCTTTCGAGAATTAGCAGAAATGAGAGGGATGATAAACAATAGAAAAGGAGGAGATAGAAGGCAATTAGATGAAGCAATAGAAGAAGATGCGAGGACTCCATTTGCTAGAGAAATACAATTGGGAGGAATTCCACCAAAATGCAATTTGCCCACACTTACCAGTATCTTTGATGGGACTTCATGTGCTATTCAGCACATTAAAGCATACATAAGGTGCATGTTACAATGGGAGAATCATGATGTTGTGTTATGCAATTACTTCGCATCAAGTTTAACAGGGGAAGCTTTAAAGTGGTTCGAAGGACTCCCTAAGAACACTATTACATCATTCAGTCATTTGCAAGCAACTTTCCTCGGAGCGTATATCACAAATCACTCTTCACGGCTAGGTATTGAAGATGTATTTGGTTTAAAACAAAGAGTGGGTGAAAGTTTGAAGCATTTGGTAAGACGATGGAAGACTATGTGTAAAAGTGATATGGCAGGGCGTGTGGATGAGAGATACTTGATTCTGTCCTTCATAAATGCGATGTTCGTGACTGAACAATTGTATGTTCAAATCTTCAGAAGAAAGAATTCCATAATGATGACAGAGTTACGAGAATTGCAAGAAGAATACATTACATTAGAGGAAAAGCAAAACAGTATGGAGTCATATCCAGTAGCAAACACTAGAAATCAAGAGGGAGGAGCAAATTTACTTCCCAAAATAATCAATGTAGTAGCAGGTACTTCGCAAACATCCTCACAAACTTCTTCGCAAATTTCAGAAGAGAAGAAAATCAATGATAGCCAGCCAAAGATGGTAGCAATGGGCAGTAGAGATCAAGAAGAGTATGATAGAGAAAAGAATTTCTATAATCGAATAGGAAATAACCAAATTCCAAGACTAGATCAACAACAAGAAAATTATGGGGGACAAAGGCAAAATTATTTTGGACAAGGGAACCAGAGACAAAATTATAACAACGGTCAAGGAGGTCAAAGAATGGTAAGGGAAGAGATAAAGTTGCCACCTTTGAATACGAGTGTAGAAAAGATATGGCAAGCAATTATCCTGGTAGAGAATATACCAACTCCATGGAACATGGGAAAGGAACCACCAATGGGTCCAAGAAGTCATGAATTTTGTTCATATCATCATTTCCATGGACATTCTACAAATAATTGCCATAATATCAAGAGGATAATATTACGAATGATTGATCAAGGAAAACTAAATCAATTTTTACTTAAGCAGACACAGTCGCAACAATTACCACAGGCTCCAGCCATAACTCATGGGAGAACACAACAAAAGAAAAGGGAGAAGAAATCCTACATATAGAAGTGGGGTCAAAAGCAAGGAATGTTTTCTGTAGTTCCATTGTTCATTCATATAAAACCATAGAGGATTTTCATGATAATGTGTTAAGCAGGGTATATGCGAGGGATGGTGAAAGAAAGGAAGTAATGAACATCGCAAAAATTTCACAACTTGAAGAATGGCAGAAACGTGAAATTTCTTTTGAAGCCACTGAAATTCCAGAAGGTTGTGAAGCACATGATAATCCATTGGTAGTAAGATTAGCAATCTACATGAATATGGAGGAAAATGAAGATGATATGGAGGAAGAATCAATTGGTCTTAATAGGATTTTGATTGATACGGGAAGTTCTGTCAATATCCTCTTCTATTCTGCTTACAAAACTATGGGGGGAAAAGATGCAGATTTAATACCTTCTACTTATAGAATTTATGGTTTTAATGGAACTGCCAACAAGCCCAAAGGAGAAGTGAGCATGCGAATTCCATTGAGTGGAATGCGAACTGAAATTCTGTTCTGCGTTGTTGATGTCGAATCACCATATAATGCTTTGATAGGAAGACCATGGCTTCATGGAATTCTAGGAGTAGCTTCCACTCTACATCAGTGCATAAAATTTCCTCATATGAAGGGTATTGGAATTATCAAGGGTGATTGGGCTGAGGGAAAGAAATGTTACGATACAAAAGTAGAAGTTTGCGAAGGAAAAACTGCTGAAAAGGAAAATTGGAGAAAAAGAGCAAAGGCTGTGAAAAGAAGTGAAAATTTAATGGCAGAGGATTAAGGAAAAAGAGGATAAAAGTTACGATGATAATCATACAAGAAATTTACGATGATAATAAGGGATTGTGATTTGCGAAGAAAGAAGAAGGAAAATAATAAAACAAGAAGGTAATCAGTATGTTTACTCGTGGAAATAAGGTATGTGGTAAAACAAAATTTTTATTTCGTGATAAATTTTACGAATATTGTTTGCTCGCAGGAAATTGGGAAAAGTTACGAATTTCAGAATTTATATTCCGATTAAAATTTCATTAATTTGCGAATAAAAGACCGAAATCTGTGATCAGCCTCCAAAAAAGAAAGAGAGCCGCAGAAAATTTTATACAGGCAAACCTTTGTGGCGTACACCCTAGTTCGCGAAGCTATATTTCGTAAGAGGCAAAGTCCTAAAGTACGTCATTTAAGGGGGTACCCATAATGTGGCTAAGGGTAACCGGAACACCACCAAGGGCCCTTAGTACATGGTAAAAATTTTGGGGTACAACCCAATAATGGGGTACCTATCCGGGTTATACACCTTGGATTCTCACCTAATCTAACGACATTACGCAATATAAAATGCGGTGTAAGAGGATTTAGGTTGGGCGACTAAGGCATACTGTCTTTCCCAAGAAGTGCAGAAAACGATCAAGGCGCCGAGGTACACGGTTGAGTCAAGAGTTCCGGGTGAGGTTGAAACACATCTGCCATTTTTGACAAGTCTTGGAAAATGATGCACTTGGCCCAAAGATACCCCATAGGGTGCAACCTCATAACTATAAGCCCTATACACAAAAAGGATAAGAGGTTGCGATCAAAAGATGGTTGTTGGCAGAACCGGATGGGAAGAGCTAACCTTGTATGGTCGATGTACGCTTCCTTGAAGGGGCAATCATGGGGAAGATAAAGGGCAGCACCCTCCATTAGGGAGCTGATACGTGCTATAAGACGCAAATGTCACGAGGCTTCTTGTTTGCGAAAACATAAAGGCTTGTCATATTTGTGCAACAAATGAAATTCTGCGAGCCTTCTAAAAAAAAAAAAAAAAAAGAAAGAAAAGAATAAAGAACTCGCAGAACGTAATAAAGAAGTTAAGATGAGATCAATGGGTCACTACATGAAAGTGTAGAGACGTCCTGCGATTTCATCGCAAGACGGCAATGTCATGGGGCTTTATATTCGCTAGAATATTTAGGCCTGTCATATTGTCGCAACAATTCCTGAAGAGGCTAAAATACTATACAAAGAAGTTAAGATGAGATCAATGGGTTTTTGCATGAAAGTGTAAGAACGTCCTGCGATTTCATCGCAAGACGATAATGTCACAAGGTTGTATATTCGCAAGAATGTTCAGACTTGTCATATTATCGCAAATACAAAAATTTACTACAAAAGAGGTGGCAAAATAAGACCTTTACTTAGGAAGGCATGATAAGACCACAGAAATTAATGAAATTCATTGCATTAACATCATTGAAGAAATTATACAAGAATATACATTATGAAGATCTGAAAAGAAGACAACTTCGTCAATATCATTGAAGAAATTTTACAAGAATATACATCAAGAAGTTTTGAAGAGAAGACAGCTCTGTCAATATCATTGAAGAATTTTTACAAGAAGTCCTATCAAAGAAGACAACATCATTGAAGAATTTTAATGAAGACTTAACAAAAGATGCGATTTTCATAGCAATCAAATACAGATAAGTTCATATTCGTAAAAGTTTACGAGAATTGCATACTTCTTATACTTCTCCATATATTGAATATTTCTCCAAAAGATTGAATACTTCTTATAATTCTTCAAGAATATCTCATATTTATTATACTTCTTTAATGGATATTTCATTTGGTGAAGGTTAAATAATCATTATACTTCGTCATATGTTACATAATTATTCACAGATCGAATACTTCTTATATTTCTTCAGTTGGTGAATTGAGTACTTCTAATACTTCTTATATTTCTTCATTTGATGAATTGAGTACTTCTAATACTTCTTATATCTTTTCATTTGGTGGATCGAGTACTTCTAATACGTAAAAGGGAATTGAGTACTTCTAATAATTCATTTGGTGAATTGAATACTTCTAATACTTCTTATATCTCTTCATTTGATGGATTTGGTACTTCTAATACTTCTACAAAGGTATTGTATATGTAGTATACTTATTAAGGATATTTCATATATTTTACTTTTTATACTTAATAGGGACGATTTCTTATCTACAATCGTAACAAGTTGAAACTTCATAAGATAAATTGAGGCATATATTTTAATACTTCAAACTATGTTTAATCATTTAAAGAGAAATAATAGGGGGAAAAGGATATACTAAGCTTTATCTGTGAGTTATATATTATTTCTCTTCATATGATCAAATGGGGCAAATTTAATCAAAGAAAGGTTAAATTATCTTCGCAAAATATCAGAAAGAAAGGATAAATCATCTTCGCAAAATATCAGATGTACTTCTCAAAAAATAGAATTGTTCGCAAAAATAAAAACCAACAGTAACTAAGGGAAGGAATTCAAAAGAAAGAAAGACAGGAGAGTCAATGATAAATTGAAAAAGGAATATTATCATGCTTCATCAACACTCTGTGCCGGATCTTTAAGATCGGTAGGGTCATTAGCAGCCTTCGACTTTTGCGAGATATCATCCTTGGAAGAATATGCAACATGGACATCTCCTTGAGGAATAGATTCTTTCTCATAATCAAGATCTTCATCATCACTCTCATAATCGAATTACTATCAGGCTCACGAGCAACTTCATCATCAGATATCTTCAGAGGAGTAATTTTCACAGGAGGCAAGCCTCTTGATAAGAGAATGTTATTCGTAAATACTTGAGCTTTCAGATGACTTTCACGAAGTATAGCTTTTTGATGATTGGTATCTTCGATATCTTTGGAATAAGCAAGATAATTGAATCTCCGAGTAGCACGGTCACGAGAGTTGATTAAGCGGGTAGAAAGCAAAGCATTCTTCTTACGAAGCTCGGAACAGGAGGCTTCTAATCCAGCTTTCGCATTACGAAGGTTGTTCTCAGATTCTGCAAATAAAACAAAGTTCAAAGAATAAAATTTGCGAGTATAACGAAATTTAAAGATATACCAGAGGCATTCAAATTTTAATGACTACCTTCTCTTTGCGAAGTAAGAGATTGAGTTAAAGATAGACAACAGTTCTTCATCTGATTCATCGCATTATCAAAACCATCACCAACTAATCCTTTAATTCGAGATTGAAGCTTTTGATCTTTAGAAAGGAGAAAATTCTTATCCTTCGCAAGTTTGGCATTAAGACTTTTTAATGACGAATAATCTTCTTCAAGTTGATTCTTCTTAGCACTCAAGACTATGTTCTTATTAATAAGGGAATTCTTCTCAATAACAAAAGAATTTCTTTCAAAGATCGAAGACTTCTTTAATTCCTCAAGTTCACCTTTCAACAGAGAAAGAAGATTTTCTTGATCGCAACATTTATTCTGAAGAGTTTTTAATTCTTGCGAAGAAACAATCATTGTATTCAAAAACGAACATTTCTCTTCTGATAAGGTTTTGTTCTCTTTCTTCTAATAAGGTTTCTATTCTCAAATTAGCTTTAGTTAAGGAAGAAAAAAGTTGAGATATATCATCATTCAAAAAATTTCGATCATATATTAGTTGAGTATTCTCTTGAAAAAGAGCGTCAGAGTTGTCAAGAGCACACGAGTAAAGATTAGATAAATGGGAGAATTAGTTTGAGAGGCTTTCATTCTTGGTTCGATATTTTGTTGCATCTGATTCATGGTGAAGTACCAATCTTCTACATTTCTGGATGGATTCTATAAAGGGGAATGGGTTTTAATGGATGTTTCAAACATATGAAGAATATAAGTAAATAAAAGGGAAAATATGAAGATAGTAATCATACCTTTCAATTCATAATTTCTTTTGCGAAGTATCGCATGATCGAGAGAATTATTCGAAAATGATGATTTTCTTTACGGAGATCCTCGCATTCTGCTTGAGAAGATTTCAAAGATTGACGAAGCAATTCAATTTCTTTTTCTAAGGATTGACGTGAAGAAGAAATGTCTGGATTGACGAAATTATTCAGAACTTCGCAAAACTCATATTGCGAACGAACATTAGTAGACTTCGCAGCATTTGTCAAAACCTCAAATAACATTCGGAAAGTTGAATAAATTCCATCTCGAATTTCCTGAGGAAGAGGAGAAGAATTTGAAGGAATAAGAGCAAGATGAAAATTGTCTGGAGAAATAGCACTCAAAGGATTTGGAGACAAGACCGGTTTTTCAAAAGAAGAAGTTGAAGAAATATTTTGCGAGGGCTGTTTTTCAGGAGAAGAAGTTGAAGAAATATTTTGTGAGGGTTGATCTTGAAGAAGTGTTGATAAATTGACACTGATGGGAGATTGAAAGGTAGTTAATGGAGTAGAGGCAGGAGTGTGTGAAGAATCATTTTCACGAGGAGGAGAGGAAAATTCCTTATCAACTTCAGGAAGGAAATAATCAATCGGAATTAATGGTGTGGGTTTAGTTATTCGAGATCTCTTACTAGGATTTGTTTTTTCGCCAACCTGTGAATCAAAATGTAGATTAAAAACTGAGGCAACAATATATTGTTCAGGAAAGAAGGCAAAGTATTTTAACTACCTTTTGATTCTCAGATTTTCTTCTTCGTGGATTAAGGCTTGGATTCTTTAGTTGAGATTTCATCTGAGGAGTTATTTTGCTGAAATAAACCAAAATCAGATAACAAATTATACAGAAATTAAAGAGAAAGAACAAATGAAATGCGCGGAGATAGAAGGAAATTACCTTAGAGAACTCATGAAGATATAAGTAGAAGAAAAAATTGCAGAGAAAACATTAATAGAAAGTATGAGTAGAAGATAGAATTGCGGAAATAAGAAGAAGAAAAGGAAGAGAATATAAAGGAGTTATATAAGGGAATAACTAGAAAAGAACGGTTACAAAAGACGTGTCAAAATTTTAAAATACTAAGTAATGGTTATGTTCTAACGATCATTTCTTCTTCGTAGAATTGACATGAGAAGAGGCAAGATGTAGGTACTGAATATCGCAAGATAATAGTTCACGAGTATCGTAATAAATAAAGGAGAAAAGAGTTATAAAATGATACGATGATAGAAGTAGCATGGAGAAATACGAAGTTTTACGAGGATGAAGTAATTTTGCGAGTATGAATTGCGATACTTCGCAATTCATATACAGCTGTATAAGTTTTACTATAAATAGGAGTTCAAATGTAAAATTCGAGAGGTTCTTTGAGTGAGTGTTAGAAAATATCTTAGGAAAGAGAATAGAGAAAGTTGTAACTATTCTAGTTCCATTTAGATACTTCTTTGTAATCAATTGAGAACATTAATAAGAAAATTGTTATTCATCATCAAGAACTTCTTGAGTTTTTACTAATTCTATTGAGGGTGTAGTTGTAGGTTATTATGCAACTACAGTTGCTTTCCTCTCTAGGTGGTGTTCGGACACTCACACGATTATTTGTAGATGGGGTGAAATAACTTTCTCCTTGGAGAGTGTATCTCTCTTGCTGAATCTTCCAGTGACCGGGAATCTTAACATCCAATTTTTAGAAGATGAGAAGAAGACGCGAGATGACCTTGCTGCTAAGTTAGGAGACTTTTCCCGAAAAGACTCTTTTGGGAAGTCAAAAAATCCTGCCCGGAAAGAAGACGAAAGGTGACTTTATAGCTGGTGGATATCTCAGTGGTTTCCGAAAGAGCTAGAGGCTAAACAGAAGAGCAGCGATCTCCACGTTGCAGCATTTTTGGCTCTCTGGTTGTCTAGAGACATTTTTGACGACGGCTCTGGCAAGAAGGAGATAAGACTGGGGTTGCTATCGATTTCCGTGAAATTGGAGAAGGGTTAAGTTCTACCCATTGGCAAGCTATTCCTCGGCTCCTTGTATGTGAATCTGGATTACTTAGTCACGAATATGCAGGTTTCGAATGGTCTTATGAAAGTGGACTCGTATGTGCACATCGTTTTTCTACAAGCGTGGTTGTGGGAGAATTTTGAAAAGTATGCTCCAAAGTCATTGCCTATGATTCCCGCGAGTTGGGGTGTCTCTCGAATTCTTCGATGGGTGAATAGGCGCTCAAGAGTTTGCGTGAGCCTGGTTAGTATTCTCGATAAGTTGCATGAGATCAACTTTCGTCCATGGGAGCCGGTCCACAAGTATGTGACTCAAATTGATACTTTCGCTTTTGCTCCGGATGTGATCTTGTCTTCGGATGACGACTTGAGTATTGGTGAAAACTTGTTTATGCAAAGCTGCATTTCGGGTTACATGCCGCATTTCTTTAGGGGGTCTTTCGGATGGCTGCTTACAATATTGACCGTGCCGCTCGTCACATGGGCTTCGATCAAGGGGTGCCTCTTGCTCGCCAGCAGGTGCTATCTAAGGATTCGTTGCGTGTTGCCTTCGATGCTAGTGCCCTTGAGTCAGGTATCCGTCTTCCTTTCTTCCAATCGGAAAGAGATCCCTCGAAAACTTCTAGTTACAACGAATTCTAGTGCCGTGAGCGTCTTATAATTTGCAAGTTTGTGGATGACACAGTGGAGAATGTTCGTGGTAAGCCTTCCCAAGAAGTTTTGAAGAAGTACCCAATGTTGAGAGATTTCAAGCGAAAATCGTCTGGCAATTCCGAAAGTCCCCAAGTGAAAGAGAAGGGGACGAAAAACCATGCTGGTGGGTTTTGGACGGCTTCAAAGGATCCCCCTGCATCCCTTGTGTCTTTCAGTTCTTCCAATAACCAGGTATGTGTCGCCTCTTTGCTGGTCTGTTTCCAAATGTGTGAATTTCTACTGAAGGTATGTGTCTCGTTTCTTCCAGGGCTTTGGTAGTGTTAATGCTTTTGCTGCTCTTGCTCGCTCTCTGGAGACGGTAACTCCTTTGAGTAATTCTGGCGGTATCGAGCCTTCTTAAAACGGTGATGCGCCGGAGAAAGAAAAAAGTTTGGCAGATAAATAAGAAAGTTCGGAAAGTGAAGGTGATTCTTCTGATAGCAGCGCTGGATCTCTTCCGAAAAGTGACTCGGTAGGTTTCGCGCCACTTTTTCTTTCTCCTCCCTTTGAAAACATATAATTCAAATCTTGTAGGAGGAATTTGACTCAGGAGATGGATCTGAGGTGGAGGCACATGAAGGCTTTCCCTTGGTGACAACAACCGTCATTGATGACCTGGTGATGGAAGTTGAAAATCCACCTGTAGCGACTGTGACCGCTGATGATGTCTTGGAGATAGAAGTTGATCAATCACAAAGCATGAATGCAGCTCGACCGGGAAATGTTTCTCTGGTTGATGGCGTAGATATGGAAGGGAACCCTTCGCAGATTGCGGATCTGGTTGCAGGCACCATTTTTGATCCTCCGTACTTGGTTCCTTACCCAGGTCACGTGTTGGTCGGCGGTTTCAGCGTGCTGGCCAAATATGAGGCGTTGTATACCAAAATCTGGAAGAAGTATAAACACATGGATACGACCAGGAAGGTCACTAGTCGTATTGCGTTGGTTAAATATGTAGAAGAAGCTTTATCTTCTATTGAGGACATGTGCGGGATGACTGGCTACACCGTTTATGAAGACGTCATTGTAAACTGGGAACATCACCGCGATGTTTGTGTGGAGAAGGAATTCAACGCTTCGTGGCTCGTCAAAAATCTTTCTGAGATTCGGAAATTGAAGGATACAATAGTCGAAATCCCTTCTGCGGAGGAGATCATACGGCAAGAAGCGGAAGCTGAGGAGTTGTCCAAGGTATTAGCTATGAAGAGAGCAGCTATTGAAGATGCGAAGGACCGTCTTGCAAAGAAGAGTAAACCATTGCTGGAAAACTTCCCTTGAATGTTTATCCTTTAGATTTGTTTTCGTTTATTTCGAGGAACACTTTGGGTGCTTGATTTCGGAGTCTGACTGATTTTGGTAGTTGGTTGATGTTTTTGAGATGTTGGATTATTTTATGGGATGAATGGTTTTAATATATAACTTTGACCATGCCTTGCGAAGGGAATATTATTTTTATGAAAGTGCGTGTTTATAGATTTTGCCGTGAGCAATCCTATTTTCCATGTAAAAGGCGGTTTTGCTGGTAGGATTGCCAGCAAGTCTTCAATCGCTGATAGCATCTTCAGCGGATTTGCTGGTAGGGTTTCCAACAACTCTTCAATCGCTGGTAGCAGTGGCTTTGCAGATAGGACTGCTAGCAAGTCCCCAAATCGCTGGTAGCATCTTCAACGAGTCCTCAGTTTTCCCATATAGTTTTTATGACTGGTAACTGGGTTGAGTTGTAGATCCCCTAAACTGTGTGCCTGCTTCTGCCATTTTGATGCTTGTATTGAGGCACGAGATCGATTTCTGAAAGCAGATATTGTAACCAAGAGCTCGAAACTCCCACTGTGGTCGCCAATTGTTTATGGGAGAAAATCGCCTCTGCCGAATTTGGTAAATTCGATGATGGGGAGACTGGTTTAAACCCTTAAACAAATGTGCTGCAGTGAGCACATTTGATTCGATATATCAATCTGTACAATTCTGGCCTAAACCAAGAAAATGGTCGTTCCAGATTTGCTTCGGTCACAAAGTGGATGAGAAGGGTTGATTTGGGGAGCATAGCGAAGAAGGGTGATGAGACCAGAGAGTTCTGGCTAGGTAGTATCTCGACTTGTATCAGAAGTGTAGAAGCTTGCGGAAGCTTGCTAGTGATAGAAGCTTTTGAGAGATCTTGCAAAGTTGCTATCTGATAATGTTGTATTTTGCCTGATCAAGACTTGTGTGTTTTGGCAGAATAGGTGAAACCTATTTATACAAGTGAGATTGAACGTACCCTAGCCTCATTAAGGAATTGAGTAAATGTGCTAATTAAAACAGAGGAGGCGGAAACCGTTGGCTTTATGGTGAAAACGTTTTCACCATAAATTTCCTTATTTAATTGACCGTATTCATTCCTTGAATGCCTTGCTTTATTGCGAACGTAGTGTACGCTGCACGCTGTGACCGCCAAACCAAAACCCCAAGAAAGCATCCCCCAGTTTGTGTTGATGTCTCGAGAGTTGGGCGCAAATGGCAATGCCAAAGTTGCTAGTTAAACGTTGCGGCATGTGCCAATGGCATGTGCGGGATGTCTCGACCGCAAGTTGTACTTTGAGTGCGGATGGCAATGCCAAAGTCGCTTGGTGGAGCATTTGGCATGTGCGGAATGCCTTGGCCGCGAGTTGCACTTTGAGTGCTAATGGCAATGCCAAAGTCGCTTGGTGGAGCATTTGGCGTGTGCCAATGGCATATGCGGAATGCCTTGGCAATTGGCTAGCAGGTAGGGGACAAAACAGCCAAGTGGTTGCGTGTTGGCATGTGCCAACGGCACGCGCGGGTGCTACAATGGTATAGCGGCTTTGGAATAGTAATTGGCTAGTAGTTGCGTGTTGGCATGTGCTAATGGCACGCACGACCACTTTGGCCAAGTCATGGGCGCTATAATGGCATAGCAGCTTTGGAATGGGAATTGGCTAGTGGTTGCGTTTTGGCATGTGCCAATGGCACGCACGGCCACTTTGGCCAAGTCGCGGGCGCTATAATGGTATAGCGGCTTGAAAATAGAAATTGGCTAGTGATGCGTGTTGGCATGTGTCAATGGCACGCACGGCCAAGTTGACCTAGTTGTACGGTTTGCAAGCCCAGGGCGCTATTTTTGGCATGTGCCAAACGGTATAGCGGCTTAGAAATTGGCTAGTGGTGCGTGTTGGGATGTGCCAATGGCACGCATGGCCAAGTTTAACCTAGTTGCACGGTTAGCAAGCCTAGGGCGCTATTTTTGGCATGTGCCAAACGGTATAGCGGCTTAGAAATCGGCTATTGGTGAGTGTTGGCATGTGCCAATGGCACGCATGGCCAAGTTGAGCTAATTGCACGGTTTGCAAGCCTATGGCGCTATTTTTGGCATGTGCCAAAAGGTATAGCGGATTATAAATTGGCTAGTGGTGCGTGTGGGCATGTGCCAATGGCACGCACGGCCACGTTGACCTAGTTGCACGGTTTGCAATCCTAGGGCGCTATTTTTGGCATGTGCCAAATGGTATAGCGGCCTAGAAATTGGCTAGTGGTGTGTGTTGGCATGTGCCAATGGCACGCACGGCCAAGTTGACCTAGTTGCACGGTTTGCAAGCCAAGGGCGCTATTTTTGGCATGTGCCAAACGGTATATCGGCTTAGAAATTGGCTAGTGGTGCGTGTTGGCATGTGCCAATGGCACTCACGGACAAGTTGACCTTGTTGCACAATTTGCAAGCCTAGGGCGCTATTCTTGGCATGTCCCAAACGGTGTAGCGGCTTATAAATTGGCTAGTGGTGCGTGTTGGCATGTGCCAATGGCACGCACGGCCAAGTTTGACCTAGTTGCACGGTTTGCAAGCCTAGGGCGCTATTTTTGGCATGTGACAAACGGTATAGCGGCTTAGAAATCGGCTATTGGTGGGTGTTGGCATCTGCCATTGGCACGCACGGCCAAGTTAACCTAGTTGCACGGTTTGCAAGCCTAGGGTGCTATTTTTGGCATGTGCCAAATGGTATAGCGGCTCAGAAATTGGCTAGTGGTGCGTGTTGGCATGTGTCAATGGCACTCACGGCCAAGTTGACCTTGTTGCACAGTTTGCAAGCCTAGGGAGCTATTCTTGGCATGTACCAAACGGTATAACGGCTTATAAGTTGGCTAGTGGTGCGTGTTGGCATGTGACAATGGCACGCACGGCCAAGTTTGACCTAATTGCACGGTTTGCAAGCCTAGGGCGCTATTTTTGGCATGTGCCAAACGGTATAGCGGCTTAGAAATCGGCTATTGGTGAGTGATGGCATGTGCCAATGGCACGCACGGCCAAGTTAACCTAGTTGTACGGTTTGCAAGCCTAGGGCGCTATTTTTGGCATGTACCAAAAGGTATATCGGCTTAGAAATTGGCTAGCGGTGCATGTTGGCATGTGCCAATGGCACTCACGGACAAGTTGACCTTGTTGCATAGTTTGCAAGCCTAGGGCGCTATTCTTGGCATGTGCCAAACGGTATAGCGGCTTAGAAATTGGCTAGTGGTGCGTGTTGGCATGTGCCAATGGCACGCACGGACAAGTTTGACCTAGTTGCATGGTTTGCAAGCCTAGGGCGCTATTTTTGGCATGTGCCAAACGGTATAGCGGCTTATAAATCAGCTATTGGTGAGTGTTGGCATGTGCCAATGGCACGCACAGCCAAGTTAACCTAGTTGCACGGTTTGAAAGCCTAGGGCACTATTGTTGGCATGCGCCAAAAGGTATAGCGGCTTAGAAATTGGCTAGTGGTGCGTGTGGGCATGTGCCAATGGCACGCACGGCCAAGTTGACCTAGTTGCACGGTTTGCAAGCCTAGGGCGCTATTTTTGGCATGTGCCAAAAGGTATAGCGGCTTAGAAATTGGCTAATGGTGCGTGTTGGCATGTGCCAATGGCACGCACGTCCAAGTTAACCTAGTTGCACGGTTTGCAAGCCTAGGGCGCTATTTTTGGCACGTGCCAAACGGTATAGCGGCTTAGAAATTGTCTAGTGGTGCGTGTTGGCATGTGCCAATGGCACGCACGGCCAAGTTGACCTAGTTGCACGGTTTGCAAGCCTAGGGCGCTATTTTTGGCATGTTCCAAACGGTATATCGGCTTAGAAATTGGATAGTGGTGCGTGTTGGCATGTGCCAATGGCACTCACGGCCAAGTTGACCTTGTTGCACAGTTTGCAATCCTAGGACGCTATTCTTGGCATGTGCCAAACGGTATAGCGGCTTATAAATTGGCTAGTGGTGCGTGTTGGCATGTGCCAATGGCACTCACGGCCAAGTTGACCTTGTTGCACAATTTGCAAGCCTAGGGCGCTATTCTTGGCATGTGCCAAACGGTGTAGCGGCTTAGAAATTGGCTAGTGGTGCGTGTTGGCATGTGCCAATGGCACGCACGGCCAAGTTTGACCTAGTTGCACGGTTTGCAAGCCTACGGCGCTATTTTTGGCATGTGCCAAACGGTATAGCGGCTTAGAAATCGGCTATTGGTGGGTGTTGGCATGTGCCAATGGCACGCACGGCCAAGTTAACCTAGTTGCACGGTTTGCAAGCCTAGGGTGCTATTTTTGGCATGTGCCAAATGGTATAGCGGCTTAGAAATTGGCTAGTGGTGCGTGTTGGCATGTGTCAATGGCACTCACGGCCAAGTTGACCTTGTTGCACAGTTTGCAAGCCTAGGGAGCTATTCTTGGCATGTACCAAAGGGTATAGCGGCTTATAAATTGGCTAGTGGTGCGTGTTGGCATGTGCCAATGGCACGCACGTCCAAGTTAACCTAGTTGCACGGTTTGCAAGCCTAGGGCGCTATTTTTGGCATGTGCCAAACGGTATAGCGGCTTAGAAATCGGTTATTGGTGAGTGTTGGCATGTGCCAATGGCACGCACGGCCAAGTTAACCTAGTTGCACGGTTTGCAAGCCTAGGGTGCTATTTTTGGCATGTGCCAAATGGTATAGCGGCTCAGAAATTGGCTAGTGGTGCGTGTTGGCATGTGCCAATGGCACTCACGGACAAGTTGACCTTGTTGCACAGTTTGCAAGCCTAGGGCGCTATTCTTGGCATGTGCCAAACGGTATAGCGGCTTAGAAATTGGCTTGTGGTGCGTGTTGGCATGTGCCAATGGCACGCGCGGACAAGTTTGACCTAGTTGCATGGTTTGCAATCCTAGGGCGCTATTTTTGGCATGTGCCAAACGGTATAGCGGCTTAGAAATCAGCTATTGGTGAGTGTTGGCATGTGCCAATGGCACGCACAGCCAAGTTAACCTAGTTGCACGGTTTGAAAGCCTAGGGCACTATTGTTGGCATGTGCCAAAAGGTATAGCGGCTTAGAAATTGGCTAGTGGTGCGTGTGGACATGTGCCAATGGCACGCACGGCCAAGTTGACCTAGTTGCACGGTTTGCAAGCCTAGGGCGCTATTTTTGGCATGTGCCAAAAGGTATAGCGGCTTAGAAATTGGCTAATGGTGCGTGTTGGCATGTTCCAATGGCACGCACGTCCAAGTTAACCTAGTTGCACGGTTTGCAAGCCTAGGGAGCTATTTTTGGCACGTGCCAAACGGTATAGCAGCTTAGAAATTTTCTAGTGGTGTGTGTTGGCATGTGCCAATGGCACGCATGGCCAAGTTGACCTAGTTGCACGGTTTGCAAGCCTAGGGCGCTATTTTTGGCATGTGCCAAACGGTATATCGGCTTAGAAATTGGCTAGTGGTGAGTGTTGGCATGTGCCAATGGCACTCACGGCCAAGTTGACCTTGTTGCACAGTTTGCAATCCTAGGGCGCTATTCTTGGCATGTGCCAAACGGTATAGCGGCTTATAAATTGGCTAGTGGTGCGTGTTGGCATGTGCCAATGGCACGCACGGCCAAGTTTGACCTAGTTGCACGGTTTGCAAGCCTAGGGCGCTATTTTTGGCATGTGCCAAATGGTATAGCGGCTTAGAAATCGTCTATTGGTGCGTGTTGGCATGTGCCAATGGCACGCACAGCCAAGTTTACCTAGTTGCACGGTTTGCAAGCCTATGGCGCTATTTTTGGCATGTGCCAAAAGGTATAGCGGCTTAGAAATTGGCTAGTGGTGAGTGTGGGCATGTGCCAATGGCACGCACGACCAAGTAGACCTATTTGCATGGTTTGCAATCCTAGGGCGCTATTTTTGGCATGTACCAAAAGGTATAGCGGCTTAGAAATTGGCAAGTGGTGCGTGTTGGCATGTGCCAATGGCACGCACGGCCAAGTTGACCTAGTTACACGGTTTGCAAGCCTAGGGCGCTATTTTTGGCATGTACCAAATGGTATAGCGGCTAAGAAATTGGCTAGTGGTGCGTGTTGGCATGTGCCAATGGCACGCATGACCAAGTTGACCTAGTTGCACGGTTTGCAAGCCTAGGGCGCTATTTTTGGCATGTGCCAAACGGTATAGCGTCTTAGAAATTGGCTAGTGGTGCTTTTTGGCATGTGCCAATGGCACGCACGGCCAAGTTGACCTTGTTGCATGGTTTGCAAGCCTATGGCTCTATTTTTTTGCATGTGCCCAGGTACGCAGTATGCGGCTTGATTTTGGCGTCGTTGCCATGGTGCACAGTATGCGGCTTAGTTTTGGAATTATGGTTCTGTGTCGAAAACCCTAATCTGGTATTTTGAAAAAATACCCCCATTAATTATTGACACCTGAATTAAATGCTCTTAGTTAATGTGTTGCTGGTAACACTAGGTCATGGGGTTTTACGATTTTACTTCTTATCTGAAATCCACTATCGACACCTATCTAATTGAATCACAACTAATGAATAAAATTTTGCAAACAATTAAAACTCTGCAAAAGCAGTGATTGAGTGAATTATAAATTATAAATTTGAGAAATTAAAATAGTTACCAATTATCCATGCGTGAATAGCTTCCTCATTGCTTTGGTTGTGAGAGAATTAGCTCATCATCATGTTGGAAACACACTCAAAAGTTGATTTCATTTATGTTCAGAAGTGGTTACAAATGATGAAAAATGGGATAAATGATTAAAACCGGGTGTTTGCAATGCTTATAATTATTGCAAACACTGTTACAAAAGAACGATAACTGATATGCGTCACTGGTACTGTATCTGTGCGACCCCCCAAGTGATGGTCGTTGTTACTGTTGATAAACGACGGTCTTCAGAAGTGTTATATTCTTCGTGTTCTTCCTTCACAGCAGCAGCAGCAGAATTCTCTAACTTGATTTCTATTACTCTGTTCTTCTCCCAAACTCTCCGTAGTCCTTATACTCGACCCCAGCAATTTATATATACTCGACAGGACCAAAGATTACTCCTCATAACTCCAAAATATCTTCCCATTACTCGGCAGTCAATGATATTATTCTCGGGATATATTATTTCTCTTTTTGTAGCAGCACGCGTTTGTATCAATCCAACCTTCCTTATTCATCTATTTCACGCTCCTTCAGTGACCAGGCTCTATCCAAACACGAGCAGCAAACGTGTAATCCCGTGAATATCTCTTCCGGCGTATGTGTGCCCTGTTTTCTCCTCGCGAGTTATCTAGACAATTTTAACCGAAACAATCAACCATACCACGCATGTTACGCTCAGTCAAGCCATCCCATGAAAGTTTAGCCATTGAATCGCACTATAACCCTTCCAAATGACGAACTGAAAATCTGCCAGTAGTGTGAATATTTTCCCGCCAAAACCAAAATTCAAAATGGTGAAGATGGTGTGCCCTGATCCAAAACACGGGCGCCTGTAACAGCTGGGGTGCCCTGAGGTGCCCCTTAACCAACATGAGGGTGCCTTTATCACTTTTCTCCGGAGGTCCAAAAAGCACTTTTCGAGCAACTTTTTCCACACAAGTGTACTTCTCCAAAAAAAACCTACACAAACATAAAAACGCCAAAATTAGTACAAAAATCGAGACTAACAATAGAGACACTGAGGACAATTCAGACACAAAAATGTGTCTAACAAAGTACAATAAGTTTCTTGATAGGTACATAGGGGACAGGTTCGCTGCACAAGATGCATATAAAGCTTGGAGAGGAGAGTAGTTTTATCATTTCGAAGTAGCATTGATAGTTGAAGCTCACACTAAGAAATGGAACTGTTCTAGTTTCAATGTTAAGAGTTAATGAAAAGTGGAAATGGTCCACAATCGGATTATGTTAGCCCATATGTAATCCTATTATTGAGTTAAAAATTGTCAGTTTTTCTGTAACTTTTTCTTCCCAAAATCGGATAAAATTGTCGTACATAAGGACCGATTCTGAAATAATCCCAGACAAGTTTTGTTCAGAATCGGTTTATAATAGTTCCTTAGTAAATCAATTCCTTTTTGAAGTCAGAATCGGTTTATGACAGTTGCAGTATAAACCGAAACTGGAAAAGCTGCAACAAACTAACTCCATAATTGGACTTTATAAACGTATTAGAAGAGCGATTATGTAACAAATTTCATGAGTCCAACGTACCCAAAAAAGACAAGTCACTTTCATTCATTAATCTTGGTTCAAGTTTGCAAAATACAATAGAAGAAAGCAACAAAATATAAGCATCCGATAGACCAAGTTTTTAACATAAGGAAAATACTAATTCCAACAAATATAGACCTTCGAATTGATCCGGCAGGATCAATTCCTCCCATCGCCTCATGTTGGGATCATATTTTTTTAGCCACTCCTTGGTGACCTTTGAGACCTCATGAAACCCATCTACCGGTGGTAATGGACAATCATCACATACTCTAAGACCGATATAATGCATGTTGTTATTTTTGAATAAAACAACTCTCCGATCCTTAAGCGATTCATCCCAAATGGTGTATTTTGGTGCGTATGTGTAGCATGATCCCTTACCAAATAGCTGAACAACGCAACTCCATGTTTCCGCCAAGAGATGACCACATAGAGGCATACACATCCAATACTATCGGGTAATTGGTCCATTCCCCTTTGGCCCTTGTACTCTAGCAACCATTTTTTCAAAAATCACTTCTTTGTCTTGTCTTGTTTTTCCTTCCTTCATCATCGATATGTAAAATTCCTTGTCTTATTGTAAGCGCAAGGCCATCACCTTTCTAAAGTATTGATAATGGGTTAGGTTCTCATCATCCGCCAAACTTATATGGCCTATTTGTTCTGACGCAACGTGATAACCACAATTCCACGTCGTCGGTAGATAACACATAGGGATTAACGATTTCAGGAAGTTTCGAGTAATACTCCTCGAATATGGTGTAACACGTTCGATGGGGTCTAATGCGTTCATCCCTAGGCGTGCTCCCATCACCAAGATCGGCCCTTATAGTCACCATAGAACCCATTTGTCTTGCTTGTACCTTCCATGCACGTATCCTAAATACTCGTGTTGTACTCGATTGGATCTCTTGGGAAGGAATAATTATATTGTTTGGCGCTTGACTTTCTTGATAAGGATCGATTGGATCCTCATGTTGCGAAGGAGGGATTGGATCATTCGAAAGGAACATATATGCGCTACTTGTCCCGGTTTCTCCCTTCTTTGGTCGACCCATTTTCCTTTTATACGGTGCCTCTTCATTCTCAATTTGTGAAGGAACGTTTGAAACATTTGTCTTGGCTTGTGTGCTACTTGTCCCACTTTCCCCCTTCTTCGGTCGACCCCTTTTCTTTGGAACCTTCGCCTCGTCATATTTAGCATCTTCACGCTCATGTTGAGAAAAGATTCTTTTATGGCTCAATAACTGGTTTTTTTCGTTTCTCATTGCAACCTTAAACTCGTTCCTTTCTTCCTTCCTATCCATGTTGGTAGGTGGTATACCCGTCGGCGGTAGCACCATTGGTTCTCCGACCAGTACCATATGGGGATTAGCGGCTAGTTTTAAGTCGTACATCAAAACTTTTCGTCCCAAACCATTCTTTTTTGCGAATTTCTCGATGAGTTCTCTTCCAATATCCGTGTCCACAAAGTATTCGAGTAGTTCTTCGGTTGGGGGTGGTTTGAAAGTTAGTTGCTTCCAAAACGGATCAATGATTTCAAAAGGAATTCCTTGTTGATACCTCGCAATCATATGACGACATGGAAATCCAAAGGCCGTCATCGTCATACATGAACATACAATTCTTCTTCTCCCCATCCTTTTTCCACATAATATTTGTAATCCTTCATCATAGAAATGATTGCCCAATGATACACCCTACAGTTTAAATGTCTAATCAACCAATGGTAATCCTTGTAGCTTGTGATGATTTTCATCCTACTCTCTTCAATTTGCGCGGTTATCTTGATGTTATCATCCCTGGTGTATTCATGGATGGGCTCTTGTACCGTAACCACAATGTTTTGGCTCCTTCGGAGCAAGATTTTCAAACGTCCATGAGATCCTTCCGCGATACTTGTCGCCTCATTCTTGTAATGCATGTGTTGGTAGGTGTAAGCATACACAAATTTTTCCTTGTACGGATCCAACAATTCCTTCATGCAATAAACCACACATTTCTCATAATCCTTCTTCTATAGTCCAATAAAACTCTCCAAATAAGATTCGAACTCGGCCACGGACATTGAGTGTACTATTAAATCCCAATGATGTTGAAAATCCTTTCATAGTAAACCATCCGCTTCATACTCCGCTTTCCTTTTGTTCATGTCCTCTTCTCGTTGTTCCGGAGTTAGTTTTTGAAGAATCTCATCTTCGGCCTTTTCATGAGTGGTACCTTTGACTTTTGTATATGACCTCTACAATTACTTCTAATATTGCATTGTATGTGCCATGTGCAAATAAAATGCTTAGCGTCCGGAAAACCCACTCCTATGGCATTCATTAGTGCCCGGTCCTTATCCGTTACTATGATCCTTTGAGTTTGATAGCCACGGTATATCTCCTTCAAGGTCTCTAGCATCCAAGTAAAACTCACATCATTCTCCCGATCCATAAATCCCCATGCTACCGTGAAAGTTTGCTTGTCGGAAGTATGTCAAGAAATGTTTAACAACGGTATGTTGTACTTGTTGGTCTTGTACGCATAATCTATTAAAAAAAAATTGATAGAAGCATTGGGCCAACTTGATCATCTCCGGATGCGCCAAGGAAATACGAGTCACTTTTTCGTCCAATACCTGCTTCCTCATTGTGTATCCGTGTTGATCGTCTAACCACTAATATTGTTCTATAACCGTTCTACCATCCCATTCCATCCTTCTAATTAAAGGCTACTCTTTCCGTGTAAATTTGCCTCACAGTGGACAAGTTATTCTTATCATCCTCCTTAATCTTCCTAAGGATGTCACTTGGCTTACACGCTTTCATCGACCTCACCGTTTCCAATTGATGTCGTTTCAACCCATAAACGGCCGCATGTCCAATAAGAGGTTCTGGATCATCATGATTATGACAACCATTCATCACTTTAGAGAGCTTGTATACCTTACCATTGGGTCCCCTGGGTCTATTAACTATAATCTTAAACGGGAAACGGGAAACGATACTTCTTTGATTTAGTAATGTATTCCCTTGTCGTCTTCTTCACTTGCTGTCTGTCCTTTGCCCAGTGACTTTCTTGCTTTCCAACTCTCTCATAAACAAGTTCCTAATGATCTTCACTTGAGCGACGACATAAAACTAACGCGCAATTGATCTCTATGCCCTTGTCTATAAACCATTGATTTGCATCGTTTCTTTCTTTCCATTCCAAATCGTTAAAATAGTGGGCAGAGGTATTAGGACCTAACAGAGATACGGCTTTGGGATGATCTTCTTCAAACGCAACAACAATCTACATCAAATATCAACAAGTTGAGGATTCAAAATCGGTTTATATGTTACAATCGAGAAAACCGATTGTAAGTAATCAGTTTATATGTGCAACAATAAAGTCCGATTAAGGATTTAACGAAAAAAATTCAAAGTTCATAATCGGTTCATGTCGCGTATCATGTAATCCGATTTTTGTTCTCATTTCTCCTGGAACTTTTTTTCTCCACAATCGAATTACATATACACGTAAATAATCCGATTGTGAACTTCATGTATTCTACGTGATTATTCATGAGAAGAAATCGGATTATGCACATCACCAACAATAACCGATTTTCGTCACATACCCATCGAGCCAATTTTTTTACTACAATCGGTTAATGTGGAGACTAATAACAACCGATTAGTATACCCAATTTGGGGATTTTAACCAGAATCGGTTTATGTAGTGCTATCGAATAAACCGATTCTGGGTTAAAGTTTTGAATTTTTTTCCCTTTTTGGGCGATTGGCACATGCAAATACATGTTTGTAGATCGTTACAACTCATACAACAATCTACAGCAAATATTAACAAGTTGAGGATTCAAAATCGGTTTATATGTTACAATCGAGAAAACCGATTGTAAGTAATCGGTTTATATGTGCAACAATAAAGTCCGATTAAGGATTTAACGAAAAAAATTCAAAGTTCATAATCGGTTCATGTCGCGTATCATGTAATCCGATTTTTGTTCTCATTTCTCCTGGAACTTTTTTTCTCCACAATCGAATTACATATACACGTAAATAATCCGATTGTGAACTTCATGTATTCTACGTGATTATTCATGAGAAGAAATCGGATTATGCACATCACCAACAATAACCGATTTTCGTCACATACCCATCGAGCCAATTTTTTTACTACAATCGGTTAATGTGGAGACTAATAACAACCGATTAGTATACCTAATTTGGGGATTTTACCCAGAATCGGTTTATGTAGTGCTATGGAATAAACCGATTCTGGGTTAAATTTTTGAATTTTTTCCCTTTTTGGGCGATTGGGACATGCAAATACATGTTTGTAGATCGTTACAACTCATACCTATTTATTAGAAGCATTATCACCTTCTTCTTCCCGACGAAATTGTTCTTGTGCTTGAATAATATGCTCAAGCATTCTTTGGTTGACATTCTCTTCCTCATTCAACAAATTATCCAATTCGGTAGGATCGAAATCATTATAATCTGATGCACCCACTTCTTCATCATCACTATAAAGTTTCATTTTTGCTAAGAAAATCACAAACCCTAGTTTTTTTATTTTTTCCCTATACTTCTTCTTTCCCTCCAAACCTTAAAAAATAAAATGAATTTCTACTCTAATCCTAACACTATAATAAAACTCAAACACTAATTAATTTAACAAATATTAACTTAATTAATCATCACTAATTTAACAAGGGCATATTAGGCATTAACATAAATAATGGATAAGGGGTTTCTATGAATTGTTACTTAATGACCCTATTTTGTCGTGTAGCTATAGGCCTCAATTAAGTGGTATAGGCCCCAATTTAGGGGTAAAAGATATCGGGTGAAAATTATTGGAACATATAAGAAACTAGGGCTTAACCCGTGCCGTAACATAATTTTTTAGTTATGCATTTTCCGACATATGAATATTAAACATAATATTTATTAATATCAAGCTTACCGTTCTAATTATTACAAAAGTAAAGGAAACCCCAATAGATATTTTTATTCTTCACTCCACAAATTCTTTCTAGAATTTTCCGTCTTGACATTCTCCCAAACTATGCCTCTCCTTTCTTGAGTTTTATCCTCAAGCCAGCCATGGAATTATATTGGAATTAATTTTTACATATTTTGTCCCCCCAAAAAAAATATTATTTGATATGTTTTTTAGTTTACAAAGATATCGATCCTTTGAAATGGTATCACCTATCCGCATCTTCCTTATTTTAGTGAACGACGTCTTAACCCAGCCATGAAATTATATCGGAATTAATTTTTACATATTTTCCAACCTCCCCCCCCCCCCCCCGAAAAAACATTATTTGATATGTTTTTAGTTTACAAAGATATCTTATCGATCCTTTGAAATGGTATTACCTTTCCGCATCTTCCTTATTTTACTGAACAGTCTCACAAGCCAGCCATGAAATTATATTATAATTAATTTTTACACATTTCGTCCCAAAAAAAAAAAACATTATTTGATATGTTTTCTAGTTTAAAAAGATATCTTATCGATCTTTTGAAATGGTATTACCTTTCTACATCTTCCTTATTTCAGTGAATGATGTTAGCATCTTCATGGACCATAAGAACCTACTATGGGCCCAACCACATAGCACCATTGATGTCCCTACTTGACCTCCATGTGATAAGAGGTGTGCGGTTTTAATCTAAAATGAATCAGTGCTACGTAAGGAGATGTCCGAGCTTATTAAGCTCCACATTTCATCCTATTTCTTCCATGTGGGACTATCATTGGCTATACATATATGGTTTATTGCGCCACATACTCCAACAATCTCCACCCTGGCGAGATTAAACCGCTTTACCAATCCAATCAGACCCCACCATATGATTACTATCTGTGTATGCTACCCATCGATCATGATTAATGTCACTATGCGCCCTGAAATCCTACTCCTTATTGAGTTAATGAGAAGGAAAACACTAACTCTATCGTGACCATTTCATTGCCCACCTATAGAACCCTTTTCCACTTGACAGTTAATGTGTGAGACACTAACTCCACTTTGAACGCCAATCCAACCTTGAGAATTGCATTTCCAATCTAGAACCCTTCTATCCCTGAGTTAAAGGGCGAGACACTAACTCCACCTTGAGTGATTGTTCAACTTTGGGTCTTTCCTGCTCCACTTTGAGTCAGACTCCACTTGCGTCCTAAATCGGGTGACATCCACAACAACTTGTACGTTCGGACAGTAGCCCCAACCATGGGCTCTGATACCAATTGTTAGGATCTCCAAGGACGATCGTACACTACTTAGTGCACGACTACATAACCCCGAACACCTTGGGATAAAAAGTGTGGAGTTTTAAACTAAAAATCTTCGGTGCTACGTATGGAGATGCCTAAGATTATTAGAATCCAAATGTATTCCTCTTCATTCCATGAGGAACTATCCCTAGCTATGCATATGTGGTTTATCGCGTCAACATACTCCAACAACCGAGCGGAACCAAAACGTTAAAATATGTAAGTTGTAACAAAATTACAACACATGAAATCACTCGTCTCAATAATAATTATACATATATTAACAGTGTTCAGATCCTTATTGCTTTTCCCCCTTTAGGAATAGTCTGAAAAGGGTAAAACTCAGAGTTGACTCAACAGTACATATTGTATTGTGTGTTCTTACTATTTCAATGACATAATGAAAATGAAAGTCATTCACTTAAGTTGTTATATTTTAAAATGGTAAGTCATTTCCGATTGAAACCATTTTATTCACATACAATGTAGTTCCAGTTTTTCAAAATTCCAAAATATATTATATAAGTAATTCAATTCGGCAGTAAGAGTTCACCGAATGAAATATATGTAATGTTTTGTTCTTTCGTGACATTGTGGTCTTTTTAACATAGTTGGATCCAGAGTAGTTAAAAAACCCTATATTTGTGCGTCTCGGGCGAGAGTAATTTAGGGATGGGCTACCTCCCAGAAAGCTGCTGGTTGATGACCGCATCAGTGTCAGTTGAAAATCCCACACTATCGGATAGCCACAGTGACTAAGCGAGGACAATATTGGCGGAGGATCAATTCCTTACAAATGGTATTAGAGTCGACCAAGATTTACCTGTCGAGGGTTAAAGAGTATGCTTGACAGATTCTGTCGGGAAAGGGTCTCATGAGTGAGAAAAAATGCCAGAGTCTATGATGGAACATATTCCGGAGCCGAGGACGGCTCCAATTAAGTTGGTGGTATTATAGTACTCCGAATCGCCAGGTAGGATTTGTCAAATTGAATATAGGCAATCGTTTGACGTTTCCTAACACCAATACCTTTTCAGCATAATTGGCTTCATAGTTGGAAAAAAATCTCTATAGTTAAGGATTCGCGGTATTGAATAATCTTGGGATGGGTGATCTCCTGAGAAGCTGCTGCTGGATGACCTCATCAGTGACCATTCAAAACCCCATACTATCAGATGATCTCAGTGGCTAAGTGAGGATGTCATCAGTAGATGGTCAGGCCATTACATTCTACGACCTTACGCTTGCAAATATGAGGTTATTCATTGCATAAAAATAATAAAACCATGATTAGTTAGTCAGTCAGATCGTTAAGTACTTAACCTAATAACAATACGCTCTACTAACAATAAACTCTGTTATCCATCATCAAGAAATACGTGAGACATTGTGAAATTACTCACTGGGCACCAGTACTCGCCAGCGTTATTATGGTCCACTTATATAATTGTTAGCGAATATAACTAATTTTGGTGCTGTTTTTTTTTTCTTTCGAAAAAAAGTACTTTGAAAACATATTTAATAATTTATACATTATCATTTTTAATTTGATATTTAATGAAATATTATCATGAAAAATTAATAGAGTATTTATTATGAATAATTATGGAACCTTAATGACATGATAAATTTTATCCGTCAGATACATTTTTAATCCCAATTATAACCATCAATTATAACAAATAATTACATCCCTAGATTTATCTCTTGTGATGACAAATCTGAATCGCAACTTTCATAGATAAAGTTAGTCAAACCGTGATTTAAACTCTTGATGACGACCAATATCCGTTCCAACAAATACCGGTGGCCTTGGCCTACTCGATGCATCTACTTTTGAAATGTCTTCGGTTCGAAACGAGCAAACCACACGTGCTTGCTAGACTAAATGTTTCACCCACCAAAGAACCAGATAAAAACAAGAAAAACAAACCAGAACATGTTAGAATTTTCAAAAATGGGTCCCACGAATCAAAGACCCAACAGATAATACATGTGTTAGACTGCTGATTATCTTAAAACTCTTTGAACCATTTGTCTTTCTTGAAGACACGAAAGCCAAGATTATCAAGTAACTTAATAGTTTTCCATTTTTGATTTCTCGTTTCTTGTTTTTCGCATCTGAGATTGAATCACAAATCTAAACTGGTAGTACTACTAGTTGTAGGACTCGAGAAGTGAGAATAACCCAGAAAGTAGTATGGCAGAAGAGATGAGAGAACCACTTATTCAACAACACCATGATCATCAAGGAGAAGAAAATGGGAAACAAAGAGACGACAAGGAGAGTCTGTGGATGGTTTATTTGAGTACTTTTGTTGCTGTTTGGGGTTCGTTTGAATTCGGTACTTGTGTAAGTATGCATAAATCATAAGTATATTCATTGTAAGTAATCATTGGAATTTCAGTTATACTGTATTTTTGTGAGATTAGTATGTTTTGTTTTATGTGTGTAGGCAGGGTATTCATCGCCAACTCAGGCTGCAATTACAGACGAGCTCAATCTATCTTTAGCAGAGGTTTGGGTTTACAAAAAAAAATAAAAAAAAATTTGTTTCCTTGTTAAATTCCTTTATATGTATCCTTAGAAATTAGTAATGTGTAATGAGCCCATTTATTTTTTTGAATAATCGAGCAAATAAAATGTTGCTTTGCATGTGCAAATTCTTGGCTAAGAACTAGAGGAAAGTTGAAATTGGTAATGGGTTTGTGATAAGAACTTTACTAGGAGGATATACACTTGTTTAGCTAGCCGAGAAGCGGAAAACAGAAAAAATAAGTGAGGGATCATAAATGATGACAGTGGCGGATAATTTGGGTGTTCTTTCTGTTTTCAGTACTCAGTTTTTGGCTCCATATTGACAATTGGTGCAATGATTGGTGCAATTACAAGTGGGTTGATCGCTGATTTCATTGGTCGGAAAGGGGTGAGAAATACAAGTCACCCATACCCAAGTTAATATTGATCGAGTTCACTGATTTTATCTAATTTGTAACGGGTCAAATTCATTTTCACGGAAACTGCAGGCATTGAGAACATCAGCTGCTTCTTGCGTTGCAGGATGGCTTGCCATATACTTCGCCAAGGTTTGCTTGACAATTTTTTCTATCATTTCTAACTTCCATCTTCACATGTAGCTACATTTTGCAATGTGAACTATCAACTTTTATATGATGATTTTTCACCTCTTATTTGAAGGGCGCATTGGCCCTTGACATTGGAAGACTTGCCACGGGATATGGGATGGGAGTCTTTTCTTATGTGGTATGCTTTTCCCTTTTCACTGGAGTAAACACCATAATAAGATAGACATGGATTATAAAAATACTTCTAAAAAATCCTTCATCTTTGGTGGTGTCTTAACATAAATAAACTGGTGGAACAGGTGCCTGTTTTTATTGCTGAAATTGCACCCAAAAATATTCGAGGAGCCTTGACAACATTGAATCAGGTTCAGACCTTATACACAATTTTTTACTGAACTAATCTGACAAAAGAATTACAAGACAGATGCTAATATAATTACACAAAAGAGATTTACATTATTTTCTACTTGTTCTGCAGCTAATGATTACCTGCGGAGTTTCTGCTTCATTTCTGATAGGGACGCTTATGCCCTGGCGGGAACTAGCATTATCTTGTAAAATCATCTAACTTCAGCAATTTTTAAATTTGAATTATCAATGAATCCTTGTAAGCAAAGAGGAAAATTTCTTAAGACTAAGGGTCTATTGGGGGAATAGTACTGTGAAAAGCAACTGAACATTGAATACGTACTGCAGCACTAATACCTTGCGCCATTATGCTTGTGGGTCTATTTTTCATTCCAGAATCACCTAGATGGCTGGTATGCAATTACAACCAAGAAGTTCATTTTAATTGTGTAACTGTACAAAGTAAGCGATATTGAAATTACGCAAGTATTATAGACTGATGATATATGTAGGCCAAGATTGGAAAACGGAAAGAGTTTGAAGGAGCACTTCAAAAGCTTCGGGGAAAGGAAGCCGATATTTCCGATGAAGTGGCCGAAATCCAGGTTAGTCTCCAGCTAAACATTCAACACTGCTAGTTTCTAAAAATTAGTCACAAAACAGATATAATAAACTGACAAATGCATTGTTGCTTGTCAGGATTACATTGAAACTCTTCAAAAGCTCCCACAGGTCAGAATATGGGATTTGTTTCAGAAAAGATACTTGCGTTCTGTCACTGTAAGCATCTCTCTCCCAAATAAATCTTATTGAATCTGGTTAAGCACTTCTTAAGAACCTAGAACTCTAATGCACCTCATACTTCCTTCAATGATCAGATTGGAGTTGGATTAATGGTCTGTCAACAATTTGGAGGAATAAATGGAATAGTTTTCTACCTAAGCCAAATATTCGTCTCTGCAGGTAAACCAACGTAACGCGCAATACAAGCCGTTAAACAATGATAAGTTACCTTTCAGTTTCTTCTATTACTCATGGTTTTAATCATCAATCTATACGTATCGTTTCAGGATTTCCAGCTGATGTTGGAACTAGTATCTACGCTGTTCTTCAGGTTTGCTCTCTTCCTTTTACAAGTCTAAACATTCCATTTCCTCTCAAATATTGCGACGGATTATCCTGTTTTGCAGATTGTGGTAACTGCCCTGGGTGCAAGCTTAATAGATAGAGCTGGTAGACGGGCACTTCTACTGGTAAGCTGTCCAATTAGTAAGATTTTGCTACCATGAAATTTATAATACTGCATACACCTTCTAATTTTTATTTTTGTAGGTGTCGGCAACGGGATTGGTTCTTGGTTGCCTCCTAACTGGAATTGCATTCTATATGAAGGTAGTAGCTAAGAAAAAAATTCAAAACAAAGAAAACTTGTCATGGCTAATTTTTTGTTGTTCTGAATCTCGATATGTTGTCTGAATCAGGACCATGATTTGCTGCTCAATGCAGTACCAGCCCTCACTGTAACAGGAATACTGGTATGATTGATAGAACTTAAACGCTTCACAAAGCAAGTCATTTTGTACTCTAGATATAAAGTTATTCATATTCGTGGACTGAATATAGGTGTACATCGGATCGTTCTCGGTAGGAATGGGTGCAGTTCCATGGGTTGTAATGTCTGAGGTAATTTCAAGCATCTTAAAATCGTTCTTCCCATTTTTATCAAGCAAGAGGTTGCAATTACCATCCATTTCTCTCTTGCAGGTTTTTCCAATAAATGTTAAAGGGGTAGCTGGAAGTCTAGCGACGTTAGTGAACTGGTTTGGTTCGTGGGTGGTTTCCTACACATTCAATTATCTCATGAGCTGGAGCTCTTCTGGTAACTAGTCTCCATTTTCAAACCAATGAAACCAAGCTTTTAAAACTCTGACTACTCATCATTACTTGTTTTATGTGTGTTCCGCAGGTACATTTATCATCTACGCTGTGGTTAACGGACTAGCTATCGTATTTATCGCTATGTTAGTACCTGAAACAAAGGGAAGAACTCTAGAAGAGATTCAAGCTGCCATCAACAAGTCCTGAAGATGAAAACTAAGAGGAAGCTAGTCGATGGATGGTCACGAGCATTTATTTCGTATATTTTGTCCAAAGTAAACAAAAATGTTCACTCAAAGAATGATTAATTAGCATTCACTCCCAAGTTATTCTTAATAGTATCATTCAAATTTTATTCATACTGTAATCCAAACTGAAGCCAAATGCAATTGTTCAGACTAATCAACACTTATGGGGTTGATATTCATAATGGGCTCATAAGGTTATCCATGTCTAGTTCTGAAGTTACCAATCAGAACAAAATTTCAATGTAAAATTCTTACATACAGGTATACTTTACACTATTGTAAAGCGAAAACTCTACATTTGGGTCCATATATGGGAATAACAAATCTGGACCTTTAATCATTCCCCTATTCACCCCATTACATTACTAATCCTGATGCTAGAATCATTTCCCGCTCAACCATGAAGACTAAGTCTTATGGGGTGTTAGTCTAGCACCTAGATTAGCAGTCAGGAATACCTCCTAAGTCTTATGGGAGTGCTAATCTAGCACCTAGATTAGCAGTCCACGTCAGCTCAACGCTGAACCATTCTGCGCCCAGCGCTAAATGGTTCAGCGCAACCAATCTCAGCCGTCAGATCAAAAATAAATCCCTCAGCGCTGAATAATTCCGCGAAAAGGTAGTTTTTCTAGCGCTGAATCATTCTGCGTATCAATCTAGCATGATACTTCACATGCTAGCAACTGGTAAGACTTAGTCTTATGGGGTGCTACTCTAGCACCTAGATTAGCAGTCCACGTCAGCCACCAAAATCACCTAAGTCTTATGGGGGTGCTAGTCTAGCATGCTAGTCGCTGAAACAAAACAACGCCTTGAGCTGAACCGTCCCGCGCAACTACCTTTCGCAGAATCATTCCGCGCCTGGCGCTGCACCATTCCGCGCATTTTATACTCTACTATTAAATCAATGATGTTGCTCTGTTTGCTTCAGAGAGTAGGTTTTGTTTAAACACTCCTCTTCTACTTCCTATTCGTCTAGTCAGGTCAGAGAGTAGGTTTTGATTGATGGTGGGTACAGTCTCTCTCTCTCAATGTCTCGGATACAAACAAAGAAAGAACAGAGTTCGAGTATTAAATACGAATTCTAAAATGAGCGAAGGTCAGTGATATTACGCATTTTAGGGAAAGGGGCAGAAAATGTTGAACTCGTCCAAAAGCAGCAACTATGTGCGCTTTGTGACTCAGTCAAACCCACCGAGTTGCCAATTATGTTTCGTACCAAATTACCCTCCCTAGTCGAGTTAGGTACAGTGGCTAGGTTAGGTTATATGGGTTGGCGCGTATCTTCTTTTCCATTTTATGTTTCAGTTTCTCCTCCATTTTCATCTTTCCTTATGCAAGCTTGCAGAGAGTCAGAGACCGGTGGATACGAATTCGTCAAATCCAGATGGTATATGTATATACCTCTATTTAATTTTATCAGATAGAAAGGTGATTCTATTTGCAGTTCTTTCATGTTTGAAACCTAATATTGAGGTGATGGAGGGTTGCAGAAGATTTAAGAAAGGGGGTGTTGTTGATTGTTACTTTCTTGAAGAGTATTGATCGGAATAAGGAGAAGCTGCTGATGATTACTGTGTTAATGGGTTTGATTTCAGAGGTTAGGGTTTGGAAAATCTGAGATTGAACTGAAGCGATGGTGATGAATTGGAAGATGGGTTGTGGTTGGTGGTGGCAGTGTGATTGTTCTTTTCATGCTTTTGACAAGTTATATTGTTTCTTTTTTATCATGATTTTCCCTCCGCAGGAACAAAGATTCAACTGATGAATTCATGGTACTGATTTATCACCAGGTTAGCTTCTTCTTCTTTTTGTACTGATTCTTTATGTGATTGTTCTCTCGTCTGTTCAAATCCCACCAACACAAACTTAAGAACCCAAATCCATTTTTTTTAAGGAAATCCCCGATACATATTATTATAATCTTCTTGATATCTATGATTAGGTCTACATAGTAAAGATCCAAGAGGTTATGATGTTACTAAATGGCATCATCTCAATTGTTTTCCCTCTGATTCTCTTCAACCTATCTATGGCTCTACTGACAATATTCAAGGTTTCTCTTCTCTAAAGGTCGAAGTTAATTTCTTGTCTCATTCTTTTGTTTTTCACTTCTGATTTTGATTATGTTTTTGGATATCTGGTTTTGATAGTTAGTTGTTGATGTTTGTTTTGTGCAGAGTAGTGATCAAGAAGCGCTTGAAAAGTTAACTGCTGAATGTAATTTGGAATCAAAACATGTTTGGGAATGTTCGAGTTGGGTTTTGTAATTGTTAGTATTTTCATTAGTGTTGTGAACTATTACATTGTAATTTCTGTTTTTTTTACAGGTTTCTGATCATGGTGAGAAGGAAGTGGAGGAGGGGAATGAGGAAAAGAGTAGGAAAAAATGAAAATCAAAACTGAGCTTGATTCTATGATTTGTTTGATTAGCTGAGTACGTGAAGTCTAACCGCTCTTCTTGTAAGCAATGCACCAAAGCAATTCCTTCAAAAAAATAGCAGTGACAGGGGATTTAATATGACAAAATGGCATCACCTGAGATGCTTATCAATTGTTCCTCTACAAATTGTTTATGTGGATGAGATAGATGGGTTCCATCACTTAAGGTTTGTGAGGTTCCGAAAGTATGTGGTTGTTTAAGTCGTACTGACAAATTCGGTAGGTTTTATTTACTAAAATTTCTGTCTTTACTTGGCGTCTCAAAGCAATCATCAAGAAGCACTGAATAAGCTATTGAATGGTGAGCCGTTGCCGATAGAGGTAAGATGCTTTGAGCTGAGTTGCTGCAATTTTGCGTGCTGTATTTCCAAGTGCATATTTGGAAAGCTTGCCCAAGGTATTAATAGTAG
This sequence comes from Papaver bracteatum, assembly GCA_023529315.1. NCBI lineage: Eukaryota > Viridiplantae > Streptophyta > Magnoliopsida > Ranunculales > Papaveraceae > Papaver > Papaver bracteatum. The sequence continues at coordinate 3,044,301 of JAJJWX010000742.1, forward strand.
TCTGTTTTGAACTATTTTATCTGTATATGATAGGAGACGCATGAAAGTTAAGAAGAATCAATAGTAACAAGTACTTCTCATAGAGATTCAACTGTTCTGTCTTTAGGTCGTGCTTGTAACCAGTAATTAAGCTTAGGATGTCGTTGTGGCACATATGCGGCCATGTTTTTATTGTTTGTGCAATATATAGAAGTGGTTCACAAAGCTACTTTGCACCGATCTCCGTCAAATCATCAAAGTACTTCTATATGTAGACTCTTATGATGTGTATGTTGCTTTTACATAACTGCAAGGGTATTAATGAGCAAGTCAATAGTTCGGACGTATATTTATGCCATCTTGTTGATATAAAACGAGAGAACTTCACATTTTAATTTAGATTACTAATTCTTTTAACCAAAACTTTGATGTTTATATATTCTCATTGGTAGTAATGCTTTCTTTTCCTTGCATAGTAGCTTGGTCAATCAATCTGTTGCAACACACTGTAATTTACTAATTTTTTAGAAAAATTTGTGGTTTTTGTTTTCGGCTATGGGTTTATCAAGTTTACATCTATAGTCTGTCGATTATTAACTAGCTCAATTCTTTCCTCGACATAGAACATAGATTGCTGCGATTTCTTTTCTATTATTTTCATCTACTTGTTATTCACGGGATGTGAAGCATTTTCATGGTAGCTTTTGTTGGTCTTCTAGTTTTGTTACTCCAGTGAGAGTAAGAATCTGATTCAGTAAAAAAAAAGAACTTTTGATTCCTGCCTTCACATGGTTTCTGTTATTATCTCAGAATGGAAAATGTTGCTTGGGCGAAATACTATATATCGTTGCATTATCGCACAACGGTTCTCCCCGAGTCATCGCTTGATTCATTAGATTTATCGTCGAGCACCAAAAACGTGGATTTGGCAAACAGAATTGAGGCTGTTGTGCATGTTTGGAGGCTGAAAGAAAAGAAAAAACGTGCTCATCATGTTAGTGACGAGCGTTCAACATGGGGTGGTAAGGTCAAGGGACTTGTTTATGATATGGGGAAGAGTCGGCTTTTAGAGCAAAGATCTCAGACCCTCTTGCAGACTTTAAGGCTCCGCTATCATGGCCTTCCACAGACTGAACAAGATCCAATACAATAAGGTATCCCCTTGAAATGCCCTTTAGTTTCACACCAGATTTGATTTGAGTTGAAATTTTTGACAGGAGGAAATCAATTTATGTCTATGGTTATATTTTATGGCTTAGAGAGTATCATTCTGTGGTAATCGAACCAAATGCACAATCATGTTTATTTTATTACCCAAAATTGGGTGATGTTACGCTCTAGGGTTTGCAACACAAAAACTAACAGGGCACACTTGTAAGGAAGATAAGAACTAGTTAGGGCTATGTAACTAAGGCTTTTAAACAAGAAGTTCAATATGTTGTTTAACTGCTTTGTTTCTTTGGATACCAGGATGTTGGGCAATCAATTCTTGATAGCTATTCCAGGGTGATGGAAAGCTTGGCATTCAATATAATGGCAAGGATTGATGATCTCCTTTACGTTGACGATGCAACCAGGCAATATTTAGCTGCGGATTCAATTGATATAACCAGTCGTTCCTAGTACCTATGTAATATTGCCATTCAAGGATGTTCACTGGTTTCCCCACAAGATAGAGGTCGTATATATTTAATTGGAAAGACTGGGAGATTTTTTTTATTGGGTACTAGGAATGACTGGCTGAAAAATTTTATTGGGTACTAGGAACGACTGGCTGAAAATTTTTATTGGGTACCTCTGAAATATAGGTCGTATATATTTAATTGGGCACCTGTAAATTATGGGCGACAACCCTTTAACCAATTCTTAATCCTCTATTTTACAATTCGAATTAGAACACAACTCTAACTTCTCATATCAGCCCTTCTCTAAAAAAAATTCAGAACCTTCAGTTTCATCTTATGATTCTTTCTTCTGGATTTCCCCCAAACCAAGGGTCTCATTGATTCCTCAAATTCAGATGTTATTTGTAACTTACCCATTTTAACTAACCTCACCCATTTTGGACGTGTAGACTATACCCATTTAAACTAACCTAACCCAACTACTGTAACTAACTCACCAGGGAGGGTAGCTTAGGTATTCACTTGGCCGGGTTAATGACTGAGTTTGATTGAGTGCGACTCGCACATGGTTGATAGGTTTTGGCCGAGTCTAACAAAAGGCGGACCTTTCCGTGAAATACATAATTTTACTGCCCTTCGCTCTTCTAAAATGGTTATTCAAAAAAATAAATAGAGACCAAAATAATATTTTTGTGGCGCGTTTCCATTCCGCGCTAGATGTTTGCGTTGGACCATTCCGCGTAGATGCTTGGAATATTCTTCCGAGCACCTTTGTTTGCTTCATGAAAGTTACTTTTCCTAGCGAATCAATCGAATTCTCAAGCGTACCAATCTAGCATGCTAGTTCACCTGCTAGCAACTGCTAGGAAAGAGAACTAGTGTTAAAATTTTTGCTACACTTTTTTTGGAATTGCAACACTTATGTGCTAATCTAGCACCTCCAATCTAGCCCATAAGACTTAGTCTAAGAAAGAAAACTAATGTTAAATTTTTTGATACACTTTTTTTTGGAATTGCAACACTTATGTGCTAATCTAGCACTCCAATCTAGCCCATAAGACTTAGTCCCCCGCTAATCTAGCACCTCAGGCTGTAATACCTGATGCCCAAGATTTGGACCATCCCTGCGTCCCAGCTGTAGACACTCCCGTTGTAAAGGAGTACGACACAAAAGACTAGACCCTACAGAGATAGTGAATAATCACCTAGGATGCACCAACTTTTGCTTGGCTTCCCAACTACTACTCTGTTTGTTCTGTTCTTGTCATTTTGTGTTGTGGGTCATCTCTTTGTTTGTCCTTCTTTCCCTCTTTTTGTCTCTCTGGATTTCATTTCTGGGTTTCTCTCCTGCAATTCATCTGTATTTTCTACTAGTTTTCAGAAAATGGAAGAAGTAATCATGGAACAAGGAGAGATAGAGACACCTTTGATTCCCACAATACTCAGAAAACAGCAGCAACAGGAAGCTCCTCCATGTTCAGACTCCATAGGAGTTGTGATTCTTGGCACTTTTATTGCTGTTTCTGGATCTTATGTCTTTGGCTCTGCTGTAAGTTCTCTCTCTATCTTTCCCTCTGGACTACACTTGGGATTTTTTTTCTGTTTCTCCTGTACTTATTCCATCCCTCTCTTGTACTTATTCCATCCCCCACAGGTCAGCTTGTAATAGACATGTGTGAGAATAGGATTACAGTGGGAACTGTACTAATCCAGTTTAAGCTTAATCAATCTAAGTACTGTGTGTATTGTTACAGATTGGATATTCATCACCAACACAGTATGGGATTATGAATGAACTTGGCCTTTCCTTAGCAGAGGTAATTCATTCATTTTCAAATTAGCACCATTATTTACATTTCTATGGGGATTATCATGTCTTGTGGTTTGTATATTTTATGCAGTACTCGTTTTTCGGTTCAATTTTAACAATTGGAGCAATGATAGGTGCCATAATGAGTGGCCGCATAGCGGATGTCATCGGACGCAGGGGTGTACGTATTTTTTATGATGTCTATTCAATCAAATCTAGTTTTAGTGCGCAAATGTAACTTCAAAAACTTTACCATCTTTTATCATTTTTGTTTTCATCTCTATGAAGATGTGTTAATTTTTGCATTGGAAGTAGGCTATGTGGGTCTCCGACTGTTTCTGCATTTTAGGATGGCTCGCAATACTCTTTTCCAAGGTTCGCAATCTAAATTACATGAGCATGTTTGATGTAAGTACAACTCGTACCGATCCAAATTAAACGTTTACTGTGTTGTCAAAGGGTGCTTGGGTGCTTGACATTGGAAGACTATCAATGGGATACGGAATAGGGCTTCTCTCTTATGTGGTAATTCAACATTTTGTTTCACGAATCCTTTCCGATTTGTTCATAAAATAGATAAGTGATAAATAGCGAATGTTGTGCAGGTTCCTGTGTATATAGCTGAGATAACACCCAAGAATCTTCGAGGAGCATTTACTACAGTTAATCAGGTAAACTTACTAAAAAAAATTGAGTTTGGTTTTGCTTTTGTTTTGTGCAAGTGCTTATATAGATCAGCTTTTGAATTTTCAGTTGATGATATGCATTGGCGCATCCCTTACCTTTGTATTTGGAACAATGGTCACATGGCGCAGTCTAGCACTAATCGGTAAGTTTCTGCAGTCATCCTTTATAGAATGTAATGAAAACCTTTGCTAATTAAGGATGGGACTTAATCTACAGGAACCATTCCGTGCCTAGTACAATTTATAGGGCTCATCTTCATTCCTGAATCTCCTAGATGGCTGGTTAGTCAGATATCAAGTTGTGTTAAAATGTACATTTTAAAGTTGATGCATTATTAAGTCGTAGGACTTTAAATTGTCACAGGCAAAAGTTGGTAAACTGGAAGCCTTTGAGTACTCTCTTCGACGTCTTCGGGGAAACAATGCCGATATATCTGAAGAAGCCGCAGAAATCAGAGTACGTTTATGACCGGACTAAGTTTTGAAAAATAATTCAGATTCTAAATTCCTTGCTATTCCACAGGATTATACCGAGAGTATTCAGCGACTACCAAAATCCAGAATCTTGGACTTGTTTCAGAGAAAATATGCTCATTCGCTCATTGTAAGCTTTATTTCCCATACTAGTTCTCCATTCCCAATTAATAAACCTTACACTACTTGACTGAATCTTATATGTTGGTCTTGCTTTTGAATTAGGTTGGAGTTGGATTAATGGTCCTACAACAATTTGGAGGTGTTAATGGAATTGCATTTTACGCGAGTTCAATTTTTGTTTCGGCAGGTAAGTAACAACTGATCTTCAATTAAATGCATTCAATTGTTATTGAAGTCACACTCCTATCTTGTGGTCCTCTTTTTGCTAGGTTTTTCTTCGGGTAATGTTGGAACTATAGCAATGGTTGCAGTTCAGGTCATTTCATTTCTCTTAACACTAGTTCAAATTCGAAATTCATTTGCCATTTCATTTCCTTTAACCAAGTGTTATTTACTTTATGCAGATACCCATGCAAATATTAGGTGTGCTTTTAATGGATAAATCCGGGAGAAGACCACTCCTTATGGTAAGATATGGCTAGTTTCGTTCAGATTATTAGATTCTGTCAGTGATGGAGTAAACATAACTTATACTCTGTCTACAATGATTTCTAGATTTCTGCAGCTGGAACTTGCTTGGGTTGTTTTTTAACAGGATTGTCGTTTCTCTTGCAGGTATGTTTAGGGAAAAAAAAGGTCTTCGTGTATTCCTTATGTTTACAGTTTTTCATATTTTGGATTTTCTTGTTTTGCTTTTCTCAAATAATGAAGTACTTTTTCACAAGCAGGGTAGCCAATTCCCTAAAGAACTGAGTCCAACATTGGCCCTTGCCGGCATTCTGGTATGCCCATTTCAGCTTCTTCTTTTTTCTTGTTCATAAACAATTATCATCTGAATAAGAATTATTATAAAGCACATAGAACCCCCACCTCCACCCTGAAAGAAAAAAAGAAAAGAATCAATGAGTTGTAATTTGCTTATTAACCACAAACGTTATGTGACTTGTGAATATAGGTGTACACTGGATCTTTCTCATTAGGCATGGGTGGGATACCATGGGTTATTATGTCCGAGGTAAGGTATCTACATTGTTATTGGGATCAGATTTCTGAATTTTGAATAAACGAGCCAAATGAACAGATATCTATAAATTTTCCACATCCAGATATTTCCGATAAACATGAAGGGCACAGCAGGGTCCCTAGTGACATTAGTAAGCTGGTTTGGTTCTTGGATTGTTTCATACACTTTCAACTTTATCATGGAATGGAATTCAGCAGGTTATTACAATTGAAAACTATTTTATCCGCTTTCTCTCTATTTTTATCCTGTTTCCAGGAACTGAATTCGAATCCACGTTACCTTCATCCTCTGTAGGTACATTCTTCATATTTTCAAGCATTTGTGGCTTGACCATTCTCTTTGTAGCGAAGCTGGTACCAGAAACGATGGGTCTAACACTGGAAGAAATACAAGCCTCTATGAATCCACTCTCGATGGCGAAATAGAACATTCAACGTGATAATAATGATCTGACTAAGGTGGAAACAACAAGGTCTCCCCTCTTGTAATGCATTTGTTGCAACATATCGAGCTTAAACGTCACGATGATATGATTTGCGAATGTACCTGGTTTTAACTTTTAAGACCATGTGAAACATCATTGATCCAGCGCATTGACAACAGCTTCAAGGCTGCCCAGTCGACAATACCTACAATTTTATTATCCTTCCCCAATCAAAGTGGTCAGGCATGGGCGAAGTTGGAAACCTTAGGGGTACAGATACCTTCGTCTTTCGATTATAGCAGAAGATACGACCATCATGTGATTGTATGAAGATGAAATCTGTCCCTGTAAGAGCTACAATGGAAGAACCTGGACATAGATAACCGTAAGGTATCAAGACCTTCTCATCTTTCCACCTCATGTGGCCATCCTTGGATAGTTCATGACATATCCATAAAGAAGAAGTTTGCTGATCATCTGGTGTACTCATTAAAATAGCTACACTCCCGTCAATTTCCATCATTACCGACCGTACTTGTTGTAAAGAATCCGATGAGTCTTTCTTGAGACGCCTACCAAATGGAGTGTAAGCGAATTCTTCCGTTCCAACATCAAACTCAAGTATATATTCAATTCTTTTCACATTATGGAACCGCCAATGTACCTTACCATCCACATAGAGCGGACTATCCACAAATACAAACCTCCCTCCGTCAGAGTAGGCGGGCGGGGCATCAACCAACTCTCTCCATTTGTGTTCACCAGTGTTTGATCTAAAACTGTCAACACCTCCACAACCAGAGTCTCATAGTCATTGTCTTCATCATTGTCTTCTTGAGTTTCAGGAGCAAACATTTTGTCCATATGACTTGATATGCATATAACTTTATGTTTCTTGCTTTGCGGGTCGAATCCTAAAGCGATGGACTCAACTTGGCACCTAGCTTTTCCTCCTCCATATACTTCCCGAATGGCAGTAGTTTCAATCCAAGGTGATGTATCACCGGTGGTGGGATTATACAAGAGAAATGCATCCTTGGAGGGAGGGGTAATACATACCACGCCCTCCACTGTTTGTCTTGGTAATCCATGGGGATCAAGACGATGTTGTAATGCTAGTCTCCTAACACTTGTAGCAGTTGTGAAATTAACAATTCCTTCTTCTCCGCCACGGTGGTGCTGGATAGATAATAGCGATCTAAAATTTGTCAACCCCTCTACCTCTTGTAGGAGTCTCTTCTGCTCATCCACTCGAAGCTTTCTATTCTGCAACTCAACATCTTCTCTATCTTTTCTTCTTCTATCTATTAATCCAGGGGTTGCTGTAAAAACAATTCTTATTACTGGAGACCAACAAGGTATGATAGTTGTTGTTCGATGATGTATTTTTCTCGCCATTGCTTTCGCCGCCATCTTTTATCTCTCAATCAGCAGCTAACAGAAGAACCCTAACCCTCAAATCTCTCTTACGTTTTGCATTATCTCCCCATTGTATTACAAGTCTGTTAATGCAGGTCCACCTTTGCTACATGTGTATAAATTTCAAATGAAAATAAGAGATGTTTGTTTATACACACCGAAGGTCAAGCAATCAATCACTATTAAACACATGGCACAATTAAAATGCATTCTTTTTTTTGAAAAAAGAAGGTTGTATTAAAAGAAAAAATCTGGACAAGATTACAACCATAGAACCAATCTTAAACATACATCACATGTGTAAGATTGTGTTCCAATTGAACAAAATAGAATTTACAGGAATGTCATCAAAAACAGTAGTCTCTGACAACCAAAGAACTAATGTTTGTCTTATAACTATGCACAACTCATCCACAGTCTTAGCTCTGCCTCCATATACTCCTCTCCTTCCAAATTTGTCAGAGAATAGCATAGATAAGTTTCCCACATATCTCCCTACACCTTCCATGTAAATTGTTTAGTTTCCAAGATTCAAAGTGTCTCCACACAGAATCATGAACAACCCAATCAATTCTAAATCCCTCCAAGAATTTTGACCAAACTTTGTAAGCATAGTCACAATGTAACAGCGTATGATCTGCTGTCTCAACTTCAGCATTGCAAAAAACACAATTCACAGACTGCAGATTCATTCCTCTATGCCTTAACATTGTAAGAGTTGGTAGAGAATTATGAAAATAAGCCCATAACATAAAACTGATCTTAGGTGGAACATGTTTCTTCCAAAGAAACTTGTTGAAATCTCCAACTGGATCATCCTGCATTTGATTCTCATAACATTTCTTAACTGAGAATCCTCCAAAGAACTCCACAGTATCATCCTTTTCATTCAAACCATGCACATGTCCCTCTCATTGCAAAGTAGATCCCACTCCAACTGTTCATTTGCTGACAAATTCCTTCTTGAACTGCAATGCAATCTGCCATTCTGTATCATCTCCTCCACTGAAGCCAACTTAGTATTGCAAGCCTTGTAAATTGCAGGAAATCTATCTTTTATCTTAAAGTCCAATTATCCAACCAAAATATTAAAGATTTACCATTATTTAATTTGAAAGTTAAATGTTCCTGCAAAAAGGAAGTAGAATTCAGGATGTTCTTCCACACACTCCTTCCAACAGGCTTCACATCATCACTTGGTAGTAAAATCTCAATGTTGTTGTTAAATTTCTGTTGCACTATTTTCCTCCATAAAGCTCTTTTCTCCTTGTTGTACCTCTGAATCCATTTTGCTTTCAATGCTTTACTGGTGCATCTAAGATTCTTTATCCCTAATCCACCTAAAGTCTTTTGTTTACAAATTTTCAACCAAGAGACCCAGCACATCTTCTTTTTTTCTGGATTAGAATCCCGTCAAAAATTACTTATCAACCTTGTAAGCTTCAATTCTACACTAGATGGCATATGAATAAGTGACAGAAAGTAAATTGACAGACTTTCCAAACAACTCTTGATCAAAATCAACCTCCCTGCCTTTGACAAAAATCTCTTTTTCCAAGAAGTTAATTTAACCTCCATTGTATGCACCACTTCATCCCACAGAAGCACATCTTGCAGTTGCACCTAATGGTAGACCCAAATACTCTATAGGTAACTGCTCCACTTTACATCCCAACTCCAAACCCAAAACCTTCACCATATCATCTGCTCCAACACTTATCATTGAACTATTCTCTAGATTTAACTTCAACCCAGTTAAAAGTTCAAAAGTATTAAAAATGATAAACAATTTCCTAATCTCATCTACATTTGCATCAATGAATATCAAAGTATCATCAGCAAACTGCAGATGAGAAACCATCTCACCAGTTTTCACCACCTGAAAACCATGTATCTGACCTCTCATCACTGCATCTTTCAATAATTTTGACAAAACTTCAACAATAAGCAAAAAGAGAAATGGAGACAAAGAATCTTCTTGTCTCAATCCTTTAGAAAGCTTGAATCTCTCAGAGCTACTACCATTCACAAGAACTGAAATATTTGATGAAGTAATTCCCCATTTTAACCAAGTAATCCATCTACCTCCAAGCACATTTTTCTCCAAAATCTTCATCAAGGACTTCCATTTTTCATGATCAAATGCCTTCTCCATATCTATTTTACAATGAACACCTGGTATTTTCTTCTTCAATCTACTGTCAATACATTCACTTGCAATTAAAACCCCATCCAAAATTTTCCTATCTTTAACAAAAGCTCCCTGATATTCTGACACCAATTTATGCATCACTCCCTTCAACCTGTTAGCCAATACTCTTGAAAGAATCATATATGCACTACCCAGCAGACTAAGTGGCCAAAAATCTTTAGGTGCACTTGAATCTTCCTTCTTTGGAATTAGAGATAAAAAAGAACAATTTAATCTCCAATCCCAAGTTCCATAAGTGTAAAACTCCACCATCAGCTTCATAAAATCTTCTTTAATTATAGACCAACAACATTTATAGAACTCCATAGAGAATCCATCATGACCTGGAGATTTATTCTTCCCAACACACTTTATCACACCAAACACCTCCTCTTCAGTAAAGTCTTTCTCCAACTCTATCTTATCTTCCTCATCAATACTTGCAAACTCCAAATTATCAAGAGAGAAAGCCACATCATTATCTTCAGTGTACAAATTACTATAAATGTTCTTTATTTCCATCTTGATAATATTCTGATCAAAGCATTCATCACCATCCACATCAATTTTCACAATAGTATTTCTCTTCTTCCTAGCATTAGATATTCTAAAGAAGTAGAAAGTATTAGAATCCACCCATTTGAATTCATTTTGCTTTGCCCTAGCATGCCATTTCCTTGCTTCCATTACTGTTATATTCTTTAGCTTTAATCTACATTGTAATCTATCATTAAACTGCTCTTCACTCAATGGATAAGTTTCCTATATTTTATCCAGATAATCAATCTTCTCCTTCAACTTCTGTTTCTCCCTTCTAACACCCCCAAATTCCTCCCTACTCCGATTCTTCAATAAGTACTTCAAATTCTGTAACTTTTTAAAGAAAATGAAACTAGCAGAACCATCATACTTCATCATATCCCACCATTGTTCAACCAATTTATTAAAGATTTTATGAAAAATCCAACTGTTTTCAAACTAAAAAATAAGGCTTACAAGTGATACCTGGTTTGGTAACCAACATTATAGGCTTGTGATCTGAAATTACTCTTGTGAGAGCCATTTGAACAGCTTCTGGAAACATAATATCAAAGTCCACACTCAACAAAAACTTATCCAACCTACATAATAAAGGATCAGTATGCATATTTGACCATGTAAATGCTCCTCCAAGTAAAGGCAAATCCACCAGCTCCTCCTTTTAAATAAAATTATTTAAGAAATTGTTGTTCTTGCTATCACCCTCTCCCATATTCATCTCCTCACTGCTTCTTACTGCATTCACATCTCCTCCATAACAAATTGGTCCATACCACCATCTTCTTACCTCCTCCAAATCATTTCAGAACACCTCTCTTTCATTATAATCACAAGGAGAATACATATTGCAAACTTCCAATTTAGACCCATTTGATCTACAAGTATAACCGATTGCAATATTGTTTACTGAAAAAGCGGGGACCTAACAACCACACCCAATATTTCGATTAGCAATCTGTATGGAAAACTCTAAGTTACTTTCTAGAGAATCGACTAGACTCAATCAATAGAAAATATCTCAAGGAGTTATTATCTCAATCTCTCGATTTTATCTTTACTCAAGCAAATAGAATTTGCGAGTCTTTATCAAAGAGAGATAACTTGGATGGTACCAAAGACCAATATCCAAGTGTCAATCAATTTAAATCAACAACCAAGAAGGTCGTATATTCTAATTGATTGAACAACGCACAACTTGTATTATTTCAATTATATAACGGAATATAATGCGGAAAAGAAATAACACAGACACCAGAATTTTGTTAACGAGGAAACTGCAAATGCAGAAAAAACCCGAGACCTAGTCCAGATTAAACATACACTATATTAAGCCGCTACAGACACTAGCCTACTCCAAGCTAACTTCGTCTCACAAACGATGAGACGAAGTGTTTGTGACTACTTTTATATCTTGCCTATCGGAGATAGAATTCTCAAGCCAATTATTACAATTGTACTTGTACTATAGAAGATGTAAGATTAGATCACACAACTACAAGAAAAGTAGTATCGGCCTGGATTCACAATCCCAATGAAGTCTTTAAGTCGTTAACCTGGTTTTAGAGGAAGAAAACCAAAGGTTAAAGGAGAATCGACTCTAACTTAGCAAACTAGTATCACACAGAATGTGTGGGGATTAGGTTTCCTAGTTGCTAGAGTTCTCCCTTATATAGTCTCTCAAATCAGGGTTTGGAATCAATGTTAGCTTAGTAACAAAGCATTCAATATTCATTGTTAGATAAAAACCTGATTAGATTCAACCTAATATTTATCAACCTTTAGATCGAAAACATAGCTTGTTACACACACATGAAATGCACGTTTGCAGGCTTGTGAAAACCATACCCAAACTTGTACATTAGTTAGTTCAACAATAGTTAACCAAATGGTTAGCCATATGATAACTTTCATATCAACCATATTCTTGTTTACCATAACTAGTCCAAATGACTCAAATGAACTAGTTAGAGAGTTGTTCAATTGCTTAGATCTGTATGTACTACACAAGACACAATCGAACCAAAAACGATGTGATTCACTCGAATCAATTCATGAACTATAAAGCCACGTTTTGCAATAGCATTCCTTAGTTTATTAAGATAAGTTCACAAACATCATTTTTAGACATAACCTACTCAAGTTCGCGAACTGGGTTCGCGGACTTAAGTCCCCGGACAGAGTTCACAAACTCCAGCAGAAATTCTCGGGTTCGAGAACTACGCCAGTTCGCAGACTGAGTTGTATGTTGAGTTCGCGGACTTAGCTCACGCACTACTCCGGTTTCACTTGATCAACAAAGTTCGCAAACTTCGGTTCAAGCAATAAGGATTTATTCTTTCCAAAGAGGAAATGATTTGAGATTTTAAACCATTTATCTTGTTGATGAACTCTTTTACTATGCCCCTAAAATTAGCATCAAAGGGACAAATAGAAAAAAGGCAGTTAGAGGAAGAACCTTCTCCATTAAATGTAGTCTTCACTTTCTTTACCCTTGAGGAAGAAATCCCTTTACACAGATACACATTAGATCCTTCAACTGCATCCCTGCTTGTAATGCTTCTTGTTACATGAGCCATAAAGTTGTATCTTTTCAAGGAAAGAGGAAGTCTACCAAAGATTTAAATAGACTTATGAACATCAAAAACCCTAGAAGAAAAAGTCTTCTGAAGTTTAATGATCCATTATCTATATTGTTAGGAGAATATTTTCTTAACAAAAATAAATACAAAACTTGAGCCTCACAAAAAACGCAAAGCCTCACTTTCTTAAGTTAAAGAAGAGGATACGAATTCCCCTGAAGTTAGATAGGGACGTTATGAGCTAAACGTTCTCCTTGTTTATCACATAGTGATTTTTCAAGGTTTGTTGTGTAAGCAAGTTTCTTACCTCTTCTGATTCTGGAAGCATTGTTTTTAGGAGAGCCACGCAGATTATACAGATTTATCTTTTACATGTTCTTCTGTCGTTTGGCAATTCTTTCAATGTTCCTCTTGAATCTCCAACACGTACTTTGAACATGCCTTGCATTTCCACAAAACAAACAGACCAAGGATTCTTTGTTTTGTTGAGGTATTTTTTTCTTAACACAGCTGCCAGATTTTATTTTTCCATGATCAATAAAAGCAACAGGATTGACAATGTCTGCACACTTTCTTTTGTATCCTAAACCACTAGTGTTTCCAAAGGACTTCTGACCAAATAACATTGCCAAAATTTTGTCAGAGCTTCCAGACAATATTTGTATATCATCCTTAAGAGTATTAATCTCTTTCTCCTTTAGATCAATGGTTTTGGTGAGTTTATCATTAAGATAGTCTATCTCAATATTTTTCACATGGATTAATGATTCTAGTTTCTTCAATGAAGATTTTAATTGAAGATTTTCTTGAAGAATCTCTTTATCTAAGAAATTGAAAACCCATGTGACGGTCTCATATTCTGAATCAGAACTTGAGTATGTAGATATTTCTGCTGTAAAAGCTGAGAGTTCATCCAATTTATCAAACGTATTCAACCCGTTGACACTTAAAGGTTTTTCTTCCACAGAATCATTAGCAGTGAAGGCAGACAGAGGACGTTTATCACGTCCAATGCTCCTCTTTACAAATTCTTTGATCTTTTTCGTAACCAATGGTTTTTTAAACCAGACCTCATACGTACAACATTAATCACCCCATGAGATAGGGTGTTCACTTGTGTTTGACACACCATTGAATGCAATGATTTGAACAGAATTTTGATCAGGAATTCTTATCTTTCCGAAAGATGAATTTTCAGAAGGAGCATTGAGGTTATTTCCTCCACCGATGGTACATTTCTTAGAAACATGTTTGTTGGCTTCAAAAGTAGTTTCTAAGATATCCCAAGCATCTTTAGACTTAGTGCAAGAAGACACATAGTGTTGAAGGTCTGGGGTAATGGCATGTCTGATAGCATCTAAGCCTTCAGAATTTTGCTTTGCAGCAAGAATTTCTTATGGATTATAACTATCAACATCCTTAAGGGTAGATACATCGCCTTATGTATTAACCGAAGGATCATAGCCATTAATAACATGTACCCATATTTGAAAATCACGAGCTTGGAGATACGTGCTCATAGCAATTTTCCACCACGGGTAGTTTGAACCATCGAAGACTGGTGGTACATTTATTGAGATAGTACCTCTGTCCATAGAGTCAGATCGCTACAAACATAGACTTGTAAGGTCTTAAACACGTTTGCCTGCTTTGATACCAATTAAAAAAGCGGGGTCTAACAACCACACCAAATATTTCGATTAGCAATCTGTATGGACAACTCCGAGTTACTTTCTAGAGAATCAACCAAACTCAATCAATAGAAAATATCTCAAGGATTTATTATTTCAATCTCTCGATTTGATCTTTACTCAAGCAAATAGAATCTGCGAGTCTTTATCAAAGAGAGATAATTGGATGGTACCAAAGACCAATATCCAAGTGTCAATCAATTTAAATCAACTACCAAGAAGGTCATATATTCTAATTGATTGAACAACGCACAACCTGTATTATTTCAATTATATAACGAAATATAATGCGGAAAAGAAATAACACAGACACCAGAATTTTGTTAACGAGGAAACTGCAAATGCAGAAAACCCCCGAGACCTAGTCCAGATTAAACATACATTGTATTAAGCCACTACAGACACTAGCCTACTCCAAGCTAACTTCGTCTCACAAACGATGAGACGAAGTGTTTGTGACTACTTTTATATCTTGCCTATCGGAGATAGAAATCTCAAGCTAATTATTACAATTTTACTCGTACGATAGAAGATGCAAGATCAGATTACACAACTACAAGAAAAGTAGTATCGGTCTGGCTTAACAATCCCAATGAAGTCTTTAAGTCATTAACCTAGTTTTAGAAGAAGAAAACCAAAGGTTAAAGGAGAATCGACTCTAGCTTAGCAAACTAGTATCACACAGAATGTGTGGGGATTAGGTTTCCTAGTTGCTAGAGTTCTCCCTTATATAGTCTCTCAAATCAGGGTTTGTAATCAATGTTAGCTTAGTAACAAAGCATTCAATATTCACCGTTAGATGAAAACCTGATTATATTCAAGCTAATATTTATCAACGGTTAGATCAAAAACATAGCTTGTTACACACACATGAAATGCACATTTGTAGGCTTGTGAAAACCGTACCCAAACTTGTACATTAGTTGGTTCAACAATAGTTAACCAAATGGTTAGCCATATGATAACTTTCATATCAACCATATTTTTCTTTACCATAACTAGTCCAAATGACTCAAATGAACTAGTTAGAGAGTTGTTCAATTGCTTAGATCTTTATGTACTACACAAGACACAATCGAAGCAAAAACGATGTGATTCACTCGAATCAAATCATGAACTATAAAGCCAAGGTTTGAAATACAATTCCTTAGTTTATTAAGATAAGTTCACAAACATCGTTTTTAGACATAACCTACTCAAGTTCGTGGACTTAAGTTCACAAACTCCGGCTGAAATTCTCGGGTTCGAGAACTACGCTAGTTCACGGATTGGGTTCGCAGACTGAGTTGTATGCTGAGTTCGCGGACTTAGCTCACGCACTACTCCGGTTTCACTTGATCAACAAAGTTCAGAAACTTCGGTTCAAGCAATAAGGACTTATACATATATGTGTTACCACAAAAATGCTTATATCCTCCAATGGCTATATTGTCTAAACTCTCATTTCAATCATTGAAACATTCTCAGAGGGCATTATATAGTTGTTATTCATAAACTATTTTTCGTCAGAGCGATTTCCAAAATGATTGAAACATAACATGACTTTTGTCACTAGGTAAAGATAAAATTGGCTAAAGGGAAAGCTTTACCAACGCATATTTCGAGAAATAGATAAGTGAGATATACTCATCTCGAAATATCACGTGTATAATCTTAGTCTGTATAATAGTACGACTTTTGTCTCAAGATAGGAGATAGAGTATATAGACTTTTGAGCGATAGATAAGTTCAAGTCTCCACATAGCTTTTAGTCGATGAAGATCCACTGGTTCCTTGAGTAGTCCTTCGTCTTGTATGATGATTTCCATGGAGTTCTTGAGCTCAACTACACTTTCTACCCTAGTCCGAGACCTTAGCTATAGTAGACTAGAAATCAATACTTTATAGTTTAAATCACTAACATTGACAAACATGCTTGAGATAGCAACACATGTGAGTTTGACCGAGTAGTGCTCTAACATTTACTCTTGTTCTCTCCCCTCCTTTACTAACTTATTTATGTCCCAAACTTTTAGTAATCCTCCACTACTACCCATAGAAGGCATGTACTTCCAATCAAAATCAGTATCATACCAAATTTGTCTAATCAACCACTGATTCATCTTCATAATCTTTGTCTCCTGCACCATACACAAAGAACATTTCTGTCTCACAATAAGATTCCTCAAAGCCACCATTTTGTCATAAGAATTAAGCCCCCTAACATTCCAGCTGATTATTTCAAGATCCATTAACAACTTCAATTTCACCCAGAGATACCCCCATCAAAGGATTAACACCTTCAATTACACCCTTAGATACTTCAATTTCACCCTGAGATACTTCAATCAAAGGATTAACCGAATAACACATTCCCAACCAAGGGTATAATTAAGTGATGTCATTTCCAATTACAAAACCTTAATAAAGACATAAATGATTGATCTAAATGTTCGTCTTTCTTCATTTAGTTAATAATAATAAAATAAATAAAAATGAAAATGAAAATGAAAACAAAAACGCTTCAGACCCCAGTCATCAATGCGTCCAAACCAGACGCATCATCATTTTGTCTCTAAATTCAAATAAAGTTTATTAGATAATACCTTGCGGGTTGGAGATCAACTTAAGGTAAAAAAAATTGCATTTATCTTTTTTTGTCATTTAATAATGACCCACGCAAAAATAAAATATGTTAATAAGACCTCCACATAGGATGACCTTGACCTTCTGCATTGGATATGCTCTCAAAATGTTCATCATCTTATAACAATATTTTTGTTAAACCTTTTTGATAATGTTAGGGAACTATTATTTTTTTAATAAGAAAAACGAGAGGTCTGCCCTCAGAAGAAAAAAAAGAGGTAGGTTCTCGGCAGTTACAATACTCCTCGTAGGACTGTCATCAAAGCCTAATAAGGTAGAGATAGTAATAAAGTTTTCCGTGGTTCCATAGTGAATCACACCGAAATGTACTTCACTAAATAGCAACATAAGATTTGGTCCTTTCCAATTAAAGTTTTCTAAGCCTAAAGAAGCTAAATTATGAAGTTTAACCACCATGATATTCTGTTATGTTACATGTTGATTTGAGTCAATTTTCCCAGGACAAAAGAAACTGCTTCGGAATTTCCATCTCCCATCGGATGGTATCCCTGGTTGAACATGTACTACACTTCATTTTGATAGATATCCTGAATTTCTACTAAAGTTGAATTATTATCTTCTGCTTGGAAATATACATTAGCTCTTTCTATTTCTTTGGCCCAGTGTGTGGCTAGTTCAACTCCACGCCTTGATCTTCTGTCTCTAGTGATGGTGTCTTTGATATTCCTTACCCCCGCATAGGTACCTGCATAGTTCATTGAAATTATAGCAAAGTTAGTGTATGATAATCAACATTTGGCTTCATGTAAATAAAGCTCATGTAGTTAATGCTGATGGTAACACCAAATTTATGTTTGTGGTTATTTGTTAGTTTGCCAATTCTCTGCTGATCATCCCTTCTGTAATATAAATTGTTCAGAATGTGAGATGGGTTATGGATGACCCTGTTATGGGAGCAAAGGTGTTAAGTAATCTTGTTGGAAGTTCTGCTAGCATAAGGTCTGTTCTTGTTGAAGGCGAAATCACATCTAGCTTTCCATATAAAGCAGCTTATAGTAACATATATTCGGATCTAGTCCTGGTGTTGATTTTATGATTGAAACCAGTTGTTCATCCAATCATTAAAGTCTCCAAAGTTGCTGAAAAGTTGGTGATGAGGTCTAAAAAGATAACTCCAGACTTCAGAAGCATGAGGACAAGAGGGGATAGTGTGAGTGATATCTTCCTTGGCATTGTTGCATAGAGTGCATATAGAGTCAATATAGCTTATGATGCTGGAAATTCTGGCATTAGTTGGAAGAATCTCATGAGCACATTTCTATACAAACATTTGGATAGAAGGAGAAGTATCAAGATTCCATATATGACTCCAAGCAGGATTAAGGGTATCATCCTTATACTTATCTTGAATTTTCATGTTATAAAGAGATTTGACAGTGAATTTTCCATTTTTTGTTAGGCTCTAGATTTTAGCATCTTCCTTTTGGGTATTCTTGTTAGTGTGTCGAATAGTTGTTTGATCTTCAGCAGTGAGCCAAAGATTGATGATATCCATGTCCCATTTTCCTCTGTTGTCCATGAGTTGATTTACTGTGTTTAGAGTGTTTGGGAAGAGAGGTGGTTTTGTTAGAATTTTCTTTTTTTTATCAATCCATCTATACTCCCAAATGCTGATTGATTTACCATTTCCTACCTCCCATTTGTAGTACTTTTGTAAACTGGCTACCCCTTCCAGAATACCTTTCCATATCCAAGAGTTAGTTCTTTTTTGCTTTGTTCCACTCTGATGATAAGATCATTGTTGAAGTGGTTTGCTTTCATGGTGGTAGTCCATAAGGAATCAGGTTAGGGTACCAGCCTCCAAGCAATTCTATTTATCATGCTACTAAAAAAGCGGGGGTATAACAACCTCACCCAATATTTAGATTAGCAATCTGTATGGACAACTCCGAGTTGTTTTTCTAGAGCATCAACTAGACTCAATCAATAGAAAATACTCAAGGAGTTATTATCTCAATCTCTCGATTTGATTTACTCAAGAAAATATGATTCGTGAGTCTAATCAAAGAGAGATAACTTGGATAGTACTAAAGACCAATATCCAAGTGTCAATCGATTTAAATCAACAACCAATAGGTCGAATATTCTAATCGATTGAACAACGCACAACCTGTATTATTTCAATTATATACAAATATAATGCGAAAAAGAAATAACACAGACACCAGAATTTTGTTAACGAGGAAACCGCAAAGGCAGAAAAACCCCGGGACCTAGTCCAGATTAAACACACACTGTATTAAGCCGCTACATACACTAGCCTACTCCAAATTAACTTCGGTCTGGACTGTAGTTGAACCCCAATCAATCTCACACTGATCCAAGGTACAGTTATGCTCCTACGCCTCTGATCCCAGAAGAATACTGCGCACTTTATTCCCTTAGTTGATCTCACCCACAACCAAGAGTTGCTACGACCCAAAGTCGAAGACTTTAGCAAACAAATTTGTCTCACACAGATAAGTCTACAAGATAGATAAATTCGTCCCCCACGAAAAAACCTATGAGTTTTGTTCCGTATTTTGATAAATCAAGGTGAACAGGAACCAATCAATAAAACCAGACTTATATTCTCGAAGAACAGCTCAGTTTTATCAATCACCTTACAATAGTCTTAATCGATGCAGCGAAAAAAGATATTGTGGAATCACAAACGATGAGACGAAGATGCTTGTGATTACTTTTATATCTTGCCTATCAGAGATAGAAATCTCAAGCCAATTATTACAATTGTACTCGTACGATAGAAACAATAAGATCAGATCACACAACTACAAGAAAAGTAGTATCGGTCTGGCTTCACAATCCCAATGAAGTCTTTAAGTCGTTAACCTGGTTTTAGAAGAAGAAAACCAAAGGTTAAAGGAGAATCGACTTTAGATTAGCAAACTAGTATCACACAAAAGGTGTGGGGATTAGGTTTCCCAGTTTCTAGAGTTCTCCCTTATATAGTCTTTCAAATTAGGGTTTGCAATCAATGTTAGATTAGTAACAAAACAATCAATGTTCACCGTTAGATGAAAACCTAATTAGATACAAGCTAATATCTCTCAACCGTTAGATCGAAAACTTAGCTTGCCATACACACATGTACTTGACAATTTTGGGTTTGTGTAACCGTACCCAAACGTGTACAATAGTTGGTTCAAGATTAGTCAACCAAATGGTTAGCCAAATGATAACTTTCATATCAACCATATTCTTCTTCATCATAACTAGTCCAAATGACTCAAATAAACTAGTTAGAGAGTTGTTAAATTGCTATGAGATCTTATGTACTACACAAGACACAATTGAAGCAAAAACGATGTGATTCACTCGAATCGATTCATGAACTATAAAGCCACGGTTTGCAATAGAATTCCTTAGATAATTTAAATAAGTTCACGAACATCGTTTTTAGACATAACCACTCAAGTTCGCGGACTGGGTTCGCGGACTGGGTTCGCGGACTTAAGTAACCGGTTGGAGTTCACAAACTCCAACAGAAATTCTCGGGTTCGAGAACTTCCGTCAGTTCACGGACTGAAACCAAGCTTCAACTCCGGCAGAAATTCTCGGGTTCGAGAACTACGCTCGTTCGTGGACTGAGTTCGCGGACTGGGTTGACTGCTCAAGTTCCGGTTTTCACTTGATCAACAAAGTTCGCAAACTTCGGTTCAAGTGCATAAGGACTTATACATATATATGTTACCACAACAATATTTATATCCCCTAGTGGTTATATTGTCTAACTCTCATTTCAATCATTAAAACATTCTCAGAGGACGTCATATAGTTGTTATTCACGAACTAGTTTTCGTTAGAGAAATTTCCAAAGTGATTGAAACATAACATAACTTTCGTCACTAGGAAAAGATGAACTTGGCTAAAGCGAAAGCTTTACCAACACACATTTAGGGAAAAAGATAAGCGAGATATACTCAGCTCGAAATGTCACATGTGTATATCTTTAGTCTATATAGTAAAACGACTTTTGTCTCAAGATAGGAGATATAGTACATAGACTTTTGAGTGATAGATAAGTTCAAGTCTCCACATACCTTTTAGTTGATGAAGATCCACCGATTCCTTGAGTAGTCCTTCGTCTTGTATGATGATTTCCATGGAGTTCTTGAGCTCAACTACACTTTCTATCCTAGTCCGAGACCTTAACTATAGTAGACTAGAAATCAATACTTTATAGTTTTGATCACTAATATTGACAAACATGCTTGATATAGCAACGTATGCGAGTTCGACCGAGCAGTGCTCTAACAGTCTCCCCCTTTGTCAATTTTAGTGGCAACACTATTAATATATATGGAATATAAAAAATATATAAATAAACTTAGTAGCTCTGATTCCACATGTCTAATCTTCAACAATACTCGAAATCTTCGTCACTTCCAAGTAATCCAATGATCCCAAAGGTTGTAAGTTTAGCATCATCGTTGTTGAAAATCCGTAGCTATAACAATGAGAAAAGCATCGGTTCTCAATCATTGTTATACAGTGTCATATCATTATTACACAGCGTCAAAGTCCAATTGCATCACAACTTCAACAACAATACTATGGTGATATTTTACTCCCCCTTAGTCAATACTCCATCTCACATGGAAACCACTCCCCCTTACATAATGATCCGAAAACCATATGTATTTGTAGTGTGAACTACAATTAATTCTCCCCCTTTTTGTCAATGAAATTGGCAAAGGTACAAGAACGGGATCCTAATGAAATTTCCGTAAGAGACATTTCATGACCAAAGGTAAATATGTATCATCTTGTTTAGATGCAATCATAAAGCCGAAGCTAAATGCATTCATCAAGGAGTTTATAAAGACGCAAGACAACCCCTCTAATATTCCACAGCCGCGCTCCCCACAAAGATTTGGCAATTAAGCATAGGTTCAAAAGAACTCTCCCCCATAATATGTCATTCCCTAAGGAACAACAAGAGAGACCTTAATTTCAAAAGAAAAGAAGGATTTCTTTAGACTCAACAAATTACATACAAGTATGAATTTGGAATCCAACAAGAAATATTCAATCAAATTAACCAAAGGGAACCAAGATTAATTTGACTAAATATGCTCAACACAAGTAAACTTATGGAGACTTAAAATTCAATTAAATTAATCACAAGAAAACTTGCAAATAATCTAATTGTCATACTCAACCAAACTAATTACAAGAGTAATCAATTTAATTGGCCACACTCGACATAAGAATATTTATGGAGCAATGACTAAGTTAATCATAAAAATAATCATCCTAGTCAATTATGCTCAACATGAGAAGAACTTACGGAGTGCTAACTAAATAACCATACTCGATGATTGATTTAGTTCATTTGGGCTCAACATAAGAGATTATTGAACCCCGACTAAGATTATCATAACATGACAACCTTAACCGTACATGTACTCAACATAAGAAAAGTTATGGAATACAAACTAAATAACCACACAAGTTGATTAATTTAGTTCTTTAAGCTCAACATATAGCATCTCATGGAACAACCAACCATGCCAATAAGAAATCGACTTAGTTGTATCGTTCTCAACATGAGATACACAATGGAACCTTCACGGTAATACATCAAAAATGGATCAATAAGGATCTATACCATGGATAACACAAGGATTCATTATATGTTTCATCACCATTTGCACAATGACACACAATAGACATAATCCTTGAATCACAAAAGATTTTAACCTATCTTACATCGATAATTGACAATATAGGCTTAACTTTTGTGTTTGTCAAAAGTCTATTCATCCTTTTATCAATATATGCATATCAATTCACGAACGACTTTACTTTTGACAAAATATGAGACAATCAAGTTCACGGACATAAATAACATATCCCATCAAAATATTGCAATATATAAAAGATTAATACTGCAACCATCATCTTCCAAACAAAATTAGAATTTTTAAACCAAAAAATCTAAAAGCAAGAAGATGAAAACATTGGATATAGCTATGTGTAATCACAATAATGGCTATTCCAAGACACTAGTTATTCTTCTAAACAAAAGAGAAATAATAGAATATTTACTAGATATCAACGCATTACTCATCATCTTTATCGGAGATACTCCAAGAAGATTGAATTGTGTTCAACTCATCCTTGAGCTCGGGAAACTTAGTTGCAACCACCGACAATTGTTCTTGAACGCATTTGACCCTTGAATTGACTTTACACACTCCCTTGTGAATTTTTTGAAGTAAACTCAAAGTGGTAGGGTCACACTCATTCAAAAAAGCAACTCTTTGTCTTTTGCACACATTTTCCCTTATGCGCCTGAAGGTACAGGAACGAACCGGTTTGGGTACCCCAAGAAAGTTTCCAATTGTGTCAACACCAAAATCATGGCAGATTTGAATAATCAAACAAGGATAGCCTAACATCTTGATGGGAGAAGTCATTGTAACCATTTGATGTATAATGAATCCACAAATATCAAGACTTTGAACACCCGATTCAAGAAAATAGACTAATTCAGCAAACTCATGGCCTCACCAAGAATTCTCAATTGTGGAGGGACAAAGATTTGGAATACCAAGTTTTCCAAATGCCATTAATGAAATACTAAGATCATTAGTAGGAAACTTCCCTTGATTCCAAGATACCTTCTTACCACAAAGCCCCATAGAGATATCATCACATGAGGGACGTTCATCACTTGGTCTAAGGAGATGCACGTTTCCCAACGGTATGTTGGTAATCTTTGAAATTAACAAGAAACCTTTTTCTATTTACCATGGATTTGAATTCCATCTTATCAAGATCAACATCATGGATGTTGGCATAGAAAATTCTTGTTAGAGAATCAAAACCTTGACCAAGACCATCAAAAATATTTCCAAGATTGAACTTTTTGAAACAAGTTAAATCCTCCTCATTTCCACTAGACAAATCCAATTTCTTTTCTAAAATAAAACCTTTAGATAAAATCTTATCAAAAATTATAGCACATGAATCATCCACAAACCTAATCCTAAGAGAATTTTGGTCACAAGGAGGATCCATACTAGAGCTATTTGAGACTTTGATAATCCTTTTTGAGCCCTTAGAATTCATCATGAGATCCAAGAAATTGAAAGGAACAAGAGGAATTTACTTACTTGGAGTGAATCTTCAACACCCTTTATCTTAGTTTCTCCAAAAAGTCTTTAATGGAGATACCACACAAAAACCTAGAAGTTCACGTACGCGTACGGGGAAGAAGGGAGTATGAGAACTTCCCTTTAATAAGACCAAACATGGGCTTGGACCCGTTTGCGAACTTCAACCCACAAAGAACTAAAGGAGGCTTTGTTTAGACAATTGCATATCAAGAATTATGCATTCCACAACATGAAGGATGTACTAGAAAGCTTAAATTGAAACATGTACACGATTCAACCATCTCTTTCCCCATTTCAAGATATATACATATGGGGTAGTGACAGTTGTCATATTCCTATGACCATTTGGCCGAGTTGTTCACTGAGTCGAGTCTGTAACTAAGTAAGTTGGCTAGTTCGAGTTAAAGGAGTGTCTAAGACTTGTTTTTCCTCGAGTCCTATTTTTCTTTTGATGTAACTTAAGCCGTTGATTTGATTTTGCTCAATTGGGTGTTAAATACACCAATCAGTGTAAACCTTAAGTTCATTAATGAAAAACTAATTTTTCTTTCAAATCGAAAGTTAGGCTCTGATTTCATCAAAGAGAAAGCAGCTTGCTGCTAATTCTTGTTCTTCATCTTGTAGTTATACTTGGTATACTACAATTGGTATCAGATTTCCTTCCTGGCACCTGTATCCATGGCCATCAAGCAACAAGTTGCAGATCTCACTATACTTGTAAATCAACACAGTCAATCAATCTCTACTATCGATTCAGATATCGATGCTTTAAAAACATCAAGTACTAATGTCGAATCACAACTAGCTATCATTCTTAACATGTTAAAAGAAAATCACCAACCCCAATCCGATCTACCTGATAATGATGACACAGAAGCTTCAAATCGTTCTACAAATGAATTTCGACAGATTATCAAAACCTTATCCGCTTCTCCTACCAGGTTTTCTCGTACACCAAAAGTAGATTTTCCTCGATTTAATGGTTCCAATCCTCGCAGTTGGGCGCTTAAATGTGAACGCTATTTTGCGTTTCAAAAATTTCCTGAGGAAGATCGCGTTGACATGGACGCAATTCACTTCTACAATCAGGTTGATTCATGGTAGCTCAACTACCAACAAGGTAAAGAGTCTATCCAATGGACTGATTTTATTCATGATTTGTGTATTCGATTTGAAGATATTGCTCAAGATGATTATGTAGGTAGTTTTAACAAATTAGCTCAAACTACCACTGTCGAAGAATACTTTGATAAATGGGAACATTACAAAGGTTTCATGGTTGCTAACAACCCTACTTTGCCAGAGAGCTTCTATACCCTCAGTTTTATCAGTGGTCTGAAAGATGAGATACACAATACTATAAAGATGTTTAAACTTGAAACTACATCTGAAGCTTTTTACTTAGCTAGGATGCAACAAGCCTCAATGACCCATTAGCAAAAACCTGTCAAATATTTCTCTAGACCCTTTACACCAACACCATTATCTGTATCTCATCCACCTTCCTCTTTTAAACCATTGTTCTCATCCAACTCTTCTTACACTAAACCACATACTTCCTCCACTGTTCCCTTTGTCACTCACCCCACTACCCCCAACAAAAACTTCACCTGACAATTCAATCCCTCCTATTAAACGACATACTCATTCCCAGATGCAGGTGAGGAAAGATAAAGGTTTATGTTATTATTATGATGAATTCTATAGGCAAGGTCACAAATGCATATCTCAACAATTGTTCATGTTGATTTCTGATGAGGAGGCTACAGAGCAAGAACCACCCCATATTGAAACTTCTGACATTATTTGTCCATCTCCCAATGAGTCCCCTATTGAGATATCTCTCCATGCCTTAACAGGCAATGTGGTTCATGATACAATTTGTATTGCATGGCATTTACAAAAGCAACCCATAATGGTTCTTATTGACACTGGGGATACCCATAGCTTTATAGATTCTCACCTCGTTGATAAAATCAACATTCATGATGCACCCACAGACATATGCTAGTAAGAGTATCAAATTGAGAGAGAATTACTAGTAATGGCATATGTCACCATCTTCAATGGGAAATGCAGGGTCATCTTTTTTCTTCTGACTTGCGGGTTCTTCCATTAGGGGGTTATGACATGGTTTTGGGAGCTTATTGGCTATAACAATTAGGAGATGTCACCTTCAATTTTGCTTTGCTGAAGATTTCCTTCCTCCATCATGGTGCTCACATTACACTTCAGGGAAGTTCTTCTAAATCATCCCTTAATCTTATTTCTGGATCCTCTTTGTGCAAGTTTCTAAAGAGTCACGCTCCCACCCTAATTGGTCAATTTTTTTCCATTTCTACACCACCTTCCACCCCTCTACCTCCTCCCATTGCTACAGTTTTGGATACTTTTTCTTATGTTTTTGCAAAACCCACTACACTACCACCACCCAGACCCTTGGACCACAAAATCCCACTTAAGCCTAATTCTACACCCATTGCTCAAAGGCCTTATAAATGTCCTTATATACACAAATCAGTGGTAGAGGAAATGGTTCAAGAAATGTTATCAGCAGGCCTCATCCAAAACAGTAATAGCCCTTTTGCTTCTCCCGTTTTGCTAGTAAGAAAAAAGGATGGCACATGGAGATTTTGTGTTGATTACAGGAAACTAAATGACATCAATATTAAAGATAAATTTCCTATTCCCTTGATTGATGAGTTATTAGATGAACTGAAAGGTGCTATTATTTTCACAAAAATAGACTTAAGATCTGGCTACCATCATATTAGAGTTTTTGTCCCTGATATTTTCAAAACAACCTTCAGAACTCATCATGGTCATTATGAGTTTAGAGTCATGCCATTTGGCATAACAAATGCACCTGCAACCTTTCTAGCTCTCATAAATGAAAATTTTAAACCCTTTTTGAGAAAGTTTGTCTTAGTCTTTTTTGATGACATCTTAGTTTACAGTTCTTCCTTGGAAGAGCATGTTCTTCACTTACAGCAGATATTCTCCCTACTTAGACAACACTCATTATATGCCAAGCTTTCCAAATATGTTTTTGCCCAGCCACAATTGGAGTACTTGGGACATGTCATTTTTGCAGATGGTGTAGCAGCTGACCCTGACAAAATCTCTGTTATGCAAACTTGGCCTCTTCCAGCCAATTTGAAAAAATTGTGAGGATTTTTGGGACTCACAGGGTATTATAGAAGGTTCATTAATGGATTTGGTACTATTTCAAAACCACTAACTGATATGCTCAAGTAATATGCCTTTCATTGGTGACCTTCAGCACATCAAGCTTTCACTGATCTCAAAATTGTTATGACTCAAGCTCCTGTATTGGCATTACCTGATTTTTCCAAACAGTTTATCTTAGAAACTGATGTTTGTGATAGTGGGGTTGGGGAAGTTCTCATGCAAGAAGGCAGGCCACTCTCATTCTATAGTAAATCCTTAGGCCCTAAAGCACTGGCTTTATCCACTTATGACAAATAGCTTCTGGCAATTGTTATGGCTGTTCAGAAGTGGAGATATTATCTTTCCCACAGTCAGTTTATTATTAATACTGACCACCATAGCCTTCGGTATTTAATGGATCAAAGAATATCCACTAACCTTCAACAGAAATGGATGGTCAAGCTCATGGGATTTGATTATGTCATTAAATACAAGAAAGGTCAAGAAAACACAGCTGCTGATGCATTATCCAGATTTCCAACTTATTCTGCTGCTTGCAATTATCTGTCTCTTAGCAATCCTCAATGGGCTCAAGAAATCATCTCTAGTTATGAAGGGGACAATGTAGCCTAACAGCAGATTACAGCTTTACTTGTCTCTCCAGAGCACCCCAAATTTTATTATTCTGATGGCATCTTGAGATTCAAGGGCAAACTCTACATTGGCTCAGGTAATGGAGTTAAACAATCTATTATTCAATTCTTGCATTTTTCTGCAATAGGAGGGCACTCTGGCATGCTAGGTTCTTACCACAGAGCCAAAACTCATTTCTTATGGCCAAAAATGAAGCTTGATATACTGCAGTGTATGGCCACCTATGAAGTCTGCCAATGCAACAAAGGAAGTACTTCTTTCCCTGCTGGCCTTTTACAACATTTACCAATACCAGAAAGATCTTGGCAAGACATCGCAATGGATTTTATTGAGGGACTTCCAATGTCAAATAAAAAGAGTGTCATATTGGTAGTTGTGGAGAGACTTACCGAGTACAGCCATTTCCTCCCCTTGAGCCATCCATTTACAGCTACTACAGTTGCCAAAGAATTCCTCAATCACATCTTTAAACTTCATGGCCTCCCTTCCTCAATTGTTAGTGATAGGGATAAAATCTTTTTGAGTCAATTTTGGCAAGCTTTATTCAAGACTCTGGGTACTACTCTCAAACTATCCACTGCATACCACCCACAGACAGATGGCCAAACTGAAAGAACCAATGCATGTGTGGAGAAATATCTCAGATGCATGACCAGCTCTCACCCTAAACAATGGACTCACTGGTTGGCTCTTACAGAATGGTAGTTCAACACCAATTACCACACTAGTTTGAAGATGTCACCATTCCAGGCACTATATGGTTATCAGCCACCTCACCTCATTTTCCCCATTATCACTCCCACCACAGTTGCTTCTGTTGAGACTTATCTGAAAGAGAGGGATGTCATGCTACAGCTTTTGAAAGAAGATATCACTAAAGCTCAAGCCAGAATGAAGTTCTATGTTGATCAGAAACGCCTTGACAGAGATTTCGCAGTGGGAGATATGGTATACTGAAAACTGCAACCATACAGACAGTCTTCAGTTGCGATCAGAACCTCAAGTTGTCTGCAAAATACTTTGGTCCTTTTGAGATACTTAAGAAAATTGGCTCTGTGGCTTATAAACTAAAGCTACCAATTGGGTCAAGGATTCACCCTATATTTCATGTATCTCAACTGAAGAAACACATTGGCCTTCAAGCTTCTACTATGCCATCACTGCCAGTGGTGGACCGTCAGGGGCATTTTATCATTGAACGAGTATCAGTCCTGGATACTCGAAACACACTCAGAGGTAACCACTCTATCCCTCAAATTCTCGTTCAGTGGTCCAACTCTACTCCAGAAGACGCCACATGGGAAGACAAAGCTCATATTCATGCTCAATTTCCAGACTTTATCCTTGAGGACAAAGATCTTTAAGGGTAGGGAAATGTCATATGCCTATGACCATTTGGCCGAGTTGTTGACTGAGTCGAGTTTGTAACTCAATGAGTTGGCTAGTTCGAGTTAAAGGAGTGTCTAAGACTTGTTTTTCCTCGAGTCCTATTTTTCTTTTGATGTAACTTAAGCCGTTGATTTTGCTTTTGCTCAATTGGGTGTTAAATACACTAATCAGTGTAAACCTTAAGTTCATTAATGAAAAACTAATTTTTCTTTCAAATCGAAAGTTAGGCTCTGATTTCATCAGAGAGAAAGCAGCTTGCTGCTAATTCTTGTTCTTCATCTTATAGTTATACTTGGTATACTACACCAGTCTTGTTACCAAGAGGCATAATGTGCAGAGAATTTCTCATGCAATATTTTTGGTTGATCAGTGTGAACAGTCCCCGTAACATAATGATAATAATTAGGTGAGTCTGAGCTTCCATTCCTTTGCTTGATATGCCTCAAAGGAGGACTCTTCCATTTTCCAGGTTGTACAATATTATTTAAAGGTTTAATATGTACAGAGCCCTTTTTGGAGTGATTATTAGACTTAACAGAATTAAGATTCTCTAAGGATCTAAAAACATCTTCGAATGCTTTGAAAATATATTTATTAGCTGATCCATTATGATAGTACTCCTCATAGAGATCGGTAATTGTTCTCGTGAGATTCCATATCAATGAGCGCCATGAACGTTTCTTTAATCTCCCCTCCTTTTTATTTTTTTTCTTTAGATTGACACATATCATCTAAAACTTCCTTCTCATATGAAATGAAATTAGCATGAGAGATCAGAGGTTTTGACCATAATAGATCTTGATCAATCTTTAAGAATTTCTGGTGTGCGTTACAGATGCCAAGAGAAAATTTTCCTAAGAAATTTCCCATGACACAAATTTCAAGGACCGAACAAACACAAACTTATCAGGTTTAATGTGTTTGCCTGCTTTGATACCAATTGAAAAAGCGGGGGTCTAACAACCTCACCCAATATTTCGATTAGCAATCTGTATGGACAACTCCGAGTTGTTTTTCTAGAGAATCAACTAGACTCAATCCATAGAAAATACTCAAGGAGTTATTATGTCAATCTCTCGATTTGATTTACTCAAGCAAATATGATTCGCGAGTCTGATCAAAGAGAGATAACTTGGATGGTACCAAAGACCAATATCCAAGTGTCAATCGATTTAAATCAACAACCAATAGGTCGGATATTCTAATCGATTGACAACGCACAACCTGTATTATTTCAATTATATAAAAATATAATGCGGAAAATAAATAACACAGACACCAGAATTTTGTTAACGAGGAAACCGCAAATGCAGAAAAACCCCGGGACCTAGTACAAATTAAACATACACTGTATTAAGCCGCTACAGACACAAATTGACTTACTCCAAATTAACTTCGGTCTAGACTGTAGTTGGACCCAAATCAATCTCACACTGATCCAAGGTACAGTTATGCTCCTACACCTCTGATCCCAGCAGGATACTGTGCACTTGATTCCCTTAGCTGATCTCACCCACAACCAAGAGTTGCTACGACCCAAAGTCGAAGACTTTAGCAAACAAATATGTCACACACAGAAAAGTCTACAAAATAGATAAACTTTTCTCCCACGAATAAACCTATGAGTTTTGTTCTGTCTTTTGATAAATCAAGGTGAACAAGAACCAATCAATAAAACCAGACTTATATTCTCGAAGAACAGATCAATTTTATCAATCACCACACAATAGTCTTAATCGACGCAACGAAAAAGATATTGTGGAATCACAAATGATGAGACGAAGATGTTTGTGATTACTTTTATATCTTGCCTATCGGAGATAAAAATCTCAAGCCAATTATTACAATTGTACTCGTATGATAGAAACAGCAAGATCGGATCACACAACCATAAGAAAAGTAGTATCGGTCTGGCTTCACAATCCCAATGAAGTCTTTAAGTCGTTAACCTAGTTTTAGAAGAAGAAACCAAAGGTTAAAGGAGAATCGACTCTAGATTAGCAAACTAGTATCACACAGAATGTGTGGGGATTAGGTTTCCCAGTTGTTAGAGTTATCCCTTATATAGTCTTTCAAATCAGGGTTTGCAATCAATGTTAGCTTAGTAAAAAAACATTCAATATTCACCGTTAGATAAAAACCTAATTAGATACAAGCTAATATCTTTCAACCGTTAGATCAAAAACTTAGCTTGCCATACATACATGTACTTGATGATTTTGGGTTTGTGTAATCGTACCCAAACGTGTACAATAGTTGTTTCAAGATTAGTCAACCAAATGGTTAGCCAAATGATAACTTTTATATCAACCATATTATTCTTCACCATAACTAGTCCAAATGACTCAAATGAACTAGTTAGAGAGTTGTTCAATTGCTATGAGATCTTATGTACTACACAAGACATAATTGAAGCAAAAATGATGTGATTCACTCGAATCGATTCATGAACTATAAAGCCACGGTTTGCAATAGCATTCCTTAGATAATTTAAATAAGTTCACGAACATCGTTTTTAGACATAACCACTCAAGTTTGCGTACTGGGTTCGTGGAATTAAGTAATCGGTTGGAGTTCACAAACTCCAGCAGAAATTCTCGGGTTCGAGAACTTCCGTCAGTTCGCGGACTGAAACCAAGCTTCAACTCCAGCAGAAATTCTCGGGTTCGAGAACTACGCTCGTTCGCGGACTGGGTTGACTGCTCAAGTTCCGGTTTTCACTTGATTAACAAAGTTCGCAAACTTTAGTTCAAGTGCACAAGGTCTTATACATATATGTGTTACCACAACAATGTTTATATCCCCCAGTGGTTATATTGTATAAAATCTCATTTCAATCATTGAAACATTCTCAGAGGACGTCATATAGTTGTTATTCAAGAACTAGTTTTCGTCAGAGAAATTTCCAAAGTGATTGAAACATAACATGAATTTCTTCACTAGGCAAAGATGAACTTGGATAAATCGAAATATTTACCAACACATATTTTGAGAAATAGATAAGCGAGACATACTCAGCTCGAAACGTCACATGTGTGTATCTTTAGTCTATATAGTAAAATGACTTTTGTCTCAAGATAGGAGATAGAGTAGATAGAATTTTGAGTGATAGATAAGTTCAAGTCTCCACATACCTTTTAGTCGATGAAGATCCACCGGTTCCTTGATTAATCCTTCGTCTTGTATGATGATTGCCATGGAGTTCTTAAGCTCAACTACACTTTCTATCCTAGTCCGAGACCTTAGCTACAGTAGACTAGAAATCAAGACTTTATAGTTTTGATCACTAACATTGACAAACATGCTTGATATAGAAACGCATGCGAGTTCGACCGAGCAGTGCTCTAACAATTACTATTAAAAATTTCCATATTTCTAAACCCAAGACCACGCAGCTCCTTAGGTTTACAAACACTGCTCCATGTAATGTAGAACAAACCTTTAGGTTTTTCATAATCTTTTTTTGGTAGAAAATTTCTTTGAATTTTTTCAATCTCATGACAATTTTTCTTAGGAATCTTGAATTAATTCATTTGATAAATGCTAGAGGTTGAGGTTACACTGGTTATCATAGTAACTCTGCCAATAGGAGATAGATTCACTCTTTTCCAACCAGCCAATCTGAATTTGAGCTTGTCAATACAAGGTTTGGAGGATTGGATTTTGCTTTTGTTGGTGAATAAAGGGGAGCCCAGATAGTTATATATAGAATAAATTTGTTAAACTTGCATAAAATTGTTGATGTTGTTGGCAATAGTAGGATCAGTGTTGTTGCTAAAGAAGATACCAGATTTGGAGAAGTTTATCATTTGGCATGAAGAAGCACTGAAGGAGTTGAAGATGTTGATTAAGTTTGTGCATTCCTACATATTAGCTTTGCAGAAAACTAAACAGTCATCAGCAAAAAGAAGATGATTGATAAAAGGAGCATCAGTATAAATATTAATACCTTGAATAAGACCATTTTGTTCTGCTTGCATTAAGTTTTTACTTTATAGATAGAGCTTTCATACAGGAGAGAAAGAGACAAGGAGATAGAGGATCTCCCTGTCTGAGACCTCTAAAGGGTTTAAAAAACTCTCTAGGAGAACCATTGACTAGAGCTGCCATATTTGTATTAAATATACATTTATGAATAAGATGGCACCACTTGTCATCGAAACCCAGTTTACTCATAATGGCTAGAAGGAAGTTCCAATTTTCTCTGTCAAAAGCTTTGGACATATCAATCTTGATTACCAATACCATTAAACCTTTGTCACCATTTTTTCCATATCTAATGTTCATATGATGGATTATCTCATGTTCACATGATGCTGTGGCAATATATATTATTTGATATTTTTCTTTGTTAGACCATTGCTCGGTCGAACTCACAAGTGTTTATATATCAAGCTTGTTGTCAAATTTAGTTGTCAAAACTATATCTTGATTTCTAGTCTACAATTAGTTAAGTCTCGGTCTAGAATAGTGGAGTTCAGAAACGATCCAGACATCATTTGTGTTCTACCGTTTGAATGCATAGATCAACCAAAGCTTTTGGATAACTTCATCGAAAAAAGGTAAGTGAAGATGGAACCACCTATTTTCAATTTATATACACCATTCTATCTTAGGGACGATTGTCGCATAACTAATTAGACTACCTTGCATAGACAAGAATTTTGAGTTCAGAACTAATTATTTAGTTTACGAATTCTCGAAATATAATGACTAAGCTTAATGAACATTATTCATACTTGATCGATTCGGTGGAGAATAATTTATTGTTCAGAACCAAATCATGATTCAAGTATATCATTCAAAAATACCCTGGAACAGTGATATGTGTTATTGTTGTTATTCAGGAATATTTCAAATTGATGTAGAGAAATATAGAACTACTATATTAGGAATACAAGACAGTGTTATCAGTCTTACAAACTGAGAAAAATGTTATATATCTGAAGCCGTATTACATGTATCTGTACACGTAGCGACTTTCAGATGTGTGTGATATGCATACTTGTATGTACATCATGGGAAAATCTATTTGTTTCGTGATCCGGATAGGTATGTATCTTTGGTTATAAATAATTATGGAACTGTGGTAAGGGAACCGGGTTGATATAATTAAAATGGTATGCGATCCAAAACAGTTCTATGTTCTAGAACTAGTTTAGTACCCAAACAGATATGCAAGCCGAATGTTTTGCGAACTCCGAAACCGACAAAAGTCTTAAGTTTGCAAACCGGTACGTGAATTAAAAAGTTTTGTAGACTCTGGAAGTTGGAGTTGGTTCAAAGTTTGCAAATAGATACATGAACTGAAAAGTTCTGTAGAGTCCGGAACTTGGTAATTGCATCAAGTTTGCAAATCGGTTTATGAACTGAAAAGTTATGCAGACTCCGGAACTCGGTAATTGCATCCGCGTACTGTGACTCAGCCAATTCATGAACGATTCAAGTAATTGTACTTTGTACATTTAAAAACTATGTCGATCATGATTCAATTGCGATTAAATTATTTCTATGAAGTAATTTGCATTTGATGATTTATATAACTACCACTAGACTCATTTGATTACATGATTGTGACTCAATATCAATGTCTTAGTGAACATGAAAATGAGTGTTAAGATTTTAAGTTCAAATCAGCTTCGGCTAACCATGTTGAACATAGTCTTTATACACAATTTGGTTACGGTTTACCTAACCATAATGTGTATTTTGTATATGTGATAAAGATTCAAAGCATTCATCTAACGGTGGATATTGTTTTCTTGGTTCCAAAGCTATCTTAGCTTAAACCTAAAGCAACCTTGGCTTTGAAGTCTATATAAGGAAAACTCTTGGAAACTGGGATCTTTGATTCCCGACACTACTTTTTGGTGTATCCTAGTTGTATCTAGAGTTGTCCTCTCCAGAAACCCTTTTAGGGCTTAGTGACTACAAAGACTTCGCTGGGATTCGTGAAGCCATGTCCAGTTATCTTTTATCTTGATAACTTGAGTATCCTGATCTTGATTGTTTGTAGAGCTTGATCGATCAATCAACATAGATAGTAATCAAGAAAGTCTCTTCGTATCATACTTTGTTGATTCCACAAGTTTTATACTTGTAAGGTGAATAACAATCTAGGCTGCACTTCGGGTTGCATAAGTCCGGATTTTGAGGATAGCCATACTTTCGTCTAAGTTGCTATCGATTTCCATCACCTGGATCTATTATTTGATCTGATCATCCATTTAGATCATAAATCAGGAAATCAATTATATAGTCTTAATTTGTGGGAGGCAGATTTGGTTTAAAGTCTTCAATTGAGATTTAAGCAACTCTTAGTTGTGGGGAACATCAACTAAGTGAATCAATTTTTCATAGTCTTGCGAGATTCAAGAGGCGTAAGGAGTGCGACTATACCTTAATCAGTGTACTTCCTTTTAGGGCTCAACTATATTCCATACCGAGGTTAATTGGTAGTAGGATAATGTCTGTAGCGGTTTAATACAATTTGGTATTCAATATGGACTAGGTCCCGGAGGTTTTCTGCATTTGAGTTTTCCTCTTTAACAAAACTTCTGGTATTTGTGTTATTTCTTTTTCCGCATTATATTGTTTATCTTTATAATTAAAATATCGCAGGTTGTGTGTTGATCAATCACAGTAGCTAGGTTCATCCTTATTGGTTGGAAAAGACTTGATTGGTCCTTGGACATTGGTCTTTGGTACCGTCCAAGAATTCTCTTTGTAGTTACGTTCATGGATTCAATTCTGTAGACGTTTTAACAACAAGAGAGAGAGAGATATAACTTCAGGCACTTTCCTTGATTGAGTTTTTACTCGGAGTTGTGTTGAGTTTGTCCATACATATTTCCTAAGAAAAAGTTGGTGGTGTATCTTGGTACCCCCCCAGCACTTTCAGTTGGTATCAGAGCAGGCAAACACATTAAGACCTAAAAAGTCTATGTTTCAAGCAGTCTGCCTATATGGATATGAATATAATCTCTATAAACGTACCTCCTGTATTTGATGGCTCAAATTACTTATGGTGGAAAATTGGTACGCATTCCTTTCTACAAGCCCGTGACTTTAAGACATGGAAGATTGTAGTTATTGGTTATAACGCACCAACATTTGTTGTAGACTGAGCTACTGTTGTAAAGCCATTGATACAATATAGTGAATCCAAGATAAGTGTTGTAAAGCATAATTTAGACGGATTAAACGCTATTATTCATGCCATAATCCCAGATCTTCAGCACCATGTGACTTCGTGCACTAGGTCTAAAGATGCTTGGGATATCTTAAAAATCGTATTCGAAGGATATACCTCGGAGAATGATGCTAGATTGGGAAAACCTTTGCATGTATGATGAGGATTCATTTGAAGAATTTAATCAAAAGGTGTCTAGTAATGTTAATGCTTGTTTTGCATTAGGGAAGATTATCTCCCAAAATGACATTGTGATGAAAATTTTCCGATCCTTACCAGCAAGATACGAGTCAAGAAACATGACATCATAGAAGGAAATAACCTTGATACAATTTCCAGAAACACTCTTGTTGGAAAGTTAAAGATATTTGATCATGAACTGGAATCCAAAGCTGGGAAGGATATTGCGTTCAAGGTGCTGAAAAACACTAAAACCCTAAAAGGTGAAAGTGTTGACAACTTTGGAGATGATCTTGTCGATCCTGATTTTTCAGATGAAGATCTTGATAACTCAGTTTTTCTGATCACAAGACAGTTTAGAGAACTTCTTGGGAAGAGAAATAAATAGTTCTCCCGGGACAAACCTCCAATGTTAGTTAAGCCACATAATCGTATTTCTGCTAAAAACAGAGATTTCAACGATACTGACGATGAGGATATTGAAAGAGTGGGGGGGACTAACAACCAACCCAATATTTCTCTTAGCAATCTGTATGGACTAACTCTGATATATTTTCAAGAGAATCAACTAGACAGTTAGACTCCATCTTAAGAAAGATATATCAAGGAGTTAAATATCTCAATCTCTAATTCAATCTGCAATCAACAAATAGAAATTTGCGATCCCGATTGAATATAAGAGATATAAACTTGGATGGTACCAAATACCAATATCCAAGGATCAATCAATTTCAATAAACAACCAAAGGTTGGATTTCACAATTGATCGATACAACACATAACCTGTGATATTTCAATTATATAACAAAATATAATGCGGAAAAGAAATAACACAGACACCAGAAGTTTTGTTAATGAGGAAACCGAAAATGCAGAAAAACCCCGGGACCTAGTCCAGATTGAACACCAAACTGTATTAAGCCGCTACAGACTCTAACCTACTGAAAATTAACTTCGGTCTGGACTAGAGTTGAACCCCAATCAATATCACACTGATCCAAGGTACAATTACGCTCCTTACACCACTGATCCCAGCAGGATACTACACACTTGATTCCCTTTGCTGATCTCGCCCATAACTAAGAGTTGCT
Organism: Papaver bracteatum; assembly: GCA_023529315.1. Taxonomy (NCBI): domain Eukaryota; kingdom Viridiplantae; phylum Streptophyta; class Magnoliopsida; order Ranunculales; family Papaveraceae; genus Papaver; species Papaver bracteatum. The sequence goes on from JAJJWX010000742.1 coordinate 3,082,316, forward strand.
CCGACCCAAAGTCGAAGACTTTAATAAACAAATATGTATCACACTGAAAAGTCTATGGTAATATATAAATTTGTCTCCCAAAGAAATACCTACGATTTTTTGTTCCGTCTTTTGATAAATCAAAGTAAACATGAACCAATTGATAACCCGGACTTATATTCCCGAAGAACAGCATAGTATTACCAATCACCTCATAATAATCTTAATCAAATAGCGAAAAAAAATATTGTGGAATCACAAACGATGAGAAGGAGATGTTTGTGACTACTTTTATATCTTGCCTATCAGAGAAATCAATCTCAAGTCAATCTTACGATTGTACTCAAATACGATAGAAACAGCAAGATCAGATCACACAACTACAGAGAAAATAGTTGGGTCTGGATTCACAATCCCAATTAAGTTCTTAAGTCGTTAACCTACAGGGTCTCGAGAATAAACCTAAGGTTAAAGAAGAATCAACTCTAGCTAATACAACTAGTATCACACAGGAAGTATGTGGATTAGGTTTCCCATTTGCTAGAGTTCTCCTTTATATATACTTTCAAATCAGGGTTTGCAATCTAAGTTACCTTGGTAAAGAAGCATTCAATATTCACCGTTAGATTAAAACCTGATTAGATTCAAGATAATATCTTTCAACCGTTAGATCGAACTAAGCTTGTTACACACAAATGAAATGCATGTTTATTTAGGTTTGTGTAACTGTACCCAAACATGTACACTTAGTTGGTTCAACAGTAGTTAAACAAATGGTTAGACATATGAGCACTTCCATATCAACCATATTTTTATTTACCACAACTAGTTCAAATGACTCAAATGAACTAGTTAGAGAGTTGATCAATTACTTAGATATTATAGAAGTATACAAGACACAACCTAAGAAAAAATGAATTGATTCACTCGAATCAATTCATGAACTTTATAGACACCGTTTGCAAATATGCATTCCTTAGTTTATATAAGTTTAAGTTCACGAATAACCGTTTTTAGAAACTAACCTACTTAAGTATGTGAACTGGAACGTGGACTTAAGTACCCGGAATGAGTTTGTTTTTAGTTCTCAAACTCTAGCAGAAATTCACAGAATGTGAACCTCCGATAGTACGCATACTGGTACGCGGACTTTACTTCCGGTTTTCCTGATCAACAAAGTACGCATACTTTGGTTCAAGGAATAAGGACTTACACGTGTACAATGTTTATATCCTTTCAAGGTTATATTCTAAACTCTCATTTCAATCATTGAAACATTCTTAGAGGACGTTATATGATTGTTATTCACAAACCATTTTTTGTCTGATGTAGGTACTGAATATCGCAAGATAATAGTTCACGAGTATCGTAATAGATAAAGGAGAAAAGAGTTATAAAATGATACGATGATAGAAGTAGCGCGGAGAAATATGAAGTTTTGCGAGGATGAAATAATTTTATGAGGATGAATTGCGATACTTCGCAATTCATATACAGCTGCATAAGTTTTACTATAAATAGGAGTTCAAATGTAAAATTCGGGAGGTTCTTTTAAGGAGTGTAAGAAATTATCTTAGGAAAGAGAATAGAAAAAGTTGTAACTATTCTAGTTCCATTTTGATAATTCTATGTAATCAACTAAGAGAATTAATAAGAAAATTATCATTCACCATCAAGAAATTCTTGAGTTTTTACTAATTCTATTGAGGGTGTAGTTGTAGATTATTCTGCAACTACATAATTGGCGCTAGAAACAGGGACTTGAGAATTGTGGTAGCCTAAATTTGAGGGAATTATGGAAAATTTGAAGATCAAATGAAGTCAGTAGATGGAGATTGCAAAAAAGAAGAATGTAATATGATCACAAAGACAATGATTGATGAATTTCATAGTAATATGAAGGGAAAAATATACAAGCGAGATTGTAGAGGAAGAAAGATCATGGAGGAAGAAAAGATAACAACTTTAGAAGAATGGGAAAAGCGGAAAATCACATTTTCAAAGCAGAGAAATTCCAAATGAAGACTTGAACCACACTTCACCATTGGTGATCACAATTCCGATCATGCTAGAAGATAAGAAAGTCAGAGAAAAATGGAAATTAAACCGAATTTTGGTTGATACAGGGGAGTTCTGTTAATATCATATTCTATCATGCACTTAAGGGGATGGGAATTAAAGATGAATAAATCACAAATTCAAAATGTCTTATTCATGGATTAGGAAAATCTACAACAAAATCTAAAGGGGAAATCGCGCTGCGAATATTACTAGGATAAATCGAAACACATGTAATCTTGTGTGTGATAGATATGGAATCTCCATATAACATGCTGATAGGAAGGCCGTGGATTCATGCGATCAAAGATGTTGCTTCAACATTACATCAGAGAATCAAATTTCCTACACCAAATGGAATACAAGAAATAAAAGGAGATCTTGATAGTGCAAAATTTTGTTATCAAATTGAAGTAACGCAATGCGGAGGAAGAGAAAGAAAGAAACAACTTCAGAGGAAACTTGCGAAGAAAAAAAAAAGGAAGAAGAATTCGAGTGTATACAATAAGAGCAAAGGAAGGGAGAGGTATACCAAATGAGATTCCCGAGAAAAAGAAGGGGAACCAAAGCAAAAATAATCAAAGAACCAACACCTATGGGGAGCAAAGTTCAAGCTATGTTGCAAAATTGAACCAACTAAAGAAATAAATATTGGAAGTAAAGAGGAGCCTTTATTCTTGTGAATTGGAACTAAGATGGATGAAGAAGAAGAAAAAGAACTATTGATCTTTTGCGAGAATATAAAGATATCTTCAGAAGTGTAGATGAGATACCAGGAATTGATCCATCAGTGGCGTGTCATAGATTGAACATAGATAAAAATGTAAGACCATTCAAACAAAGAATAAGGAAGATATCACAAAATTATCATGTACAGATAGAAGAAGAATTACAAAAGATGATGGATGCAGGGATCATAAGGGAAGCAAAATATCCAGAATGGATTGCGAATATGGTCATTGTTCCGAAAAAGAATAAAGGAATAAGAATTTGCATAGATTTCACTGATCTAAACAAGGCATGTCCCAAAGACAGTTTTCCATTACAGATATACCACAAATGGTGGAATCAGCTGCAGTCATGATAGAGTCACTTCACTTGATGGATATAAAGGGTATAATCAAATATCACTGCAGAAGAAGATCAAGAACATAACGCCTTTTTTGCTCCAAGGGGTTTGTATTGTTATGTGAAGATGCCATTTGGTTTGCGGAATGCGGGTGCTACATATCAACGTATGGTTGAAAAGTGTTCGCGAAGTGGATACATAAAACTTTGGAGGTATATGTAGATGATATGTTGATAAAAAGCAAGGAAGCTAAAGATCATGTGCAAGATTTGAAGGAAATATTTGAGCAAATGAGAAAGTTCAACATCAAATTAAATCCTGAGAAATGTATAATTGGGTTTCATCTGGAAATTTCTTGGGATACATAGTATCAAAGGAGGGAATACAAGTTGATCCAGAAAAGGTCCAAGCAGTTCGTGACATGCCAACACCTGCAACGGTAAAAGAAGTACAAAATCTAAATGGACTCTTGGCTTCACTTGGAAGATTTATTTCGTGAATGTCAGATAAGTGCAAGCATTTTTTCAACATACTTAAGAAGGGAGCAAAATTCAAGTGGACTGATGAATGTGAAAAAGATTTTCAAGGAATCAAAGAATACCTCGCAAATACATCTATACTACAGAAACCAGAGAGAGACGAAGAATTATTGGTATACCTCGCAACAACTCCATATGCTCTAAGTGCAGTTCTGTTACGAGCAGACGCAGAAGTAGAAAGGCCCATTTACTACATTAGTAAAACCTTTAATGCAGCAGAGAAGAATTATTCTAAAATGGAGAAGTTAATCTTAGCCCTGGTTTATGCATCATTCAAGTTACGAATATACTTTCAAGCACATGTGATAAAAGTGGTAACCAAAGTCCCAATTGAATCAATCATGAAGAACACAAAAATGTCGGAAGAATAGAAAGGTGGAATGCACAAGTAAACCATTACAAGATAAAATACTTGAAGTATTGTCATCATAAAAAATCACAAGTCGTCGCAGATTTTTGGCAGAATTTCCTTTGGAAGAAGATGAAGTAAAGAGAGGAAATGATGGATGTTGAAGAAGAATTTGGAAATCCAAAAGACTTGTTAACAGAACCAGATAGATGGGAAATTCTAGTGGACGGATCATCCAATAGTGAGGGAAATGGAATTGGAGTCATGTTGATTTCACCAGAAGGAGAAAGAACAACATTCTCATTCAGACTAGAATTTGCATCCACGAACAATGAAACAGAGTACGAAGTTGTAGTGCATGCATTAAAGATCGCAATAGAAAAGAAGCTTGAAAGTATAAGGATAACAAGTGATTCGCAGTTAGTGATTTGTCAAATTAAAGGGGAATATACCACAAATGAATCTTCTTTGAAGAAATACAAGAAACTCGTTGAGGAATTATCTGCGAAGATACCAAAATTAAAATGGAGACATATATCTAGAAAATATAACCGTCTCGCAGATGCTTTTGCATTTATTCCAAGCATGATGACAAATCCAAATACAAGAAATATCCAAATACAGACAATTCAACACCCATCAGTGGACAAAGAGAAAGAAATTGAGGAAGTTGTTGCGATGGAAGTAGAAAGAGAGTTATCAAACAACATCGCAGATTGGAGAAAAGAAATTCATGCATATCTCGCAACAGGAGAAATATCCAGGAAAATACTAGAAGAACATAAATTAAAGAGTCGTGCAACAAACTATGAGTTGCGAGAAGGAAATTTATATAGAAAATATTTCAATGGACCACCTCTCAGGTGCTTAACTCGCGAAGAAGGAGAAAAAATATTGAAGATGTTACATGGAGGAGAAGCTGGAAATCATAGTGGGGGAAGATCTCTAGCATATAGAGCAAAGATACAAGGATATTACTGGCCTTATATGCATACAGACGCAAAATTATTCGTACGAAGATGCAAGGAATGTCAACGACATGGTAAAAGAATTCATGCACCAGGGGCCACATTAACTTCTTCAACAAGCTGCTGGCCTTTTGGTAAATGGGGGTTGGATATTGTTGGACCATTTATACCTGGATCTGGACAAAGGAGATACTTGATAGTTGCAACAGATTATTTCACGAAGCTCGCAGAAGTAAAAGCGGTATAGCATATTCGTGATAAAGATGTTTTTACATTCATATTTGAGAACCTCATTTGCAGGTACGAGGTTCCAGCACAACTAGTATCTGATAATGGAAAACAATTTGAGGGGCAGAACATAGAGATGTTACTCAGTGCTTTTAGGATAAAATGTGGGAAGTCAACCTCGTTATATCCACAAGCTAATGGACAGGTAGAAGCGACAAATAAAACAATCGCAGATACAATCAAAAAGAAGTTAGAAGGATATCTCAAAGGATGGTGCGAGCAAGTACCTAGCGCAGTTTGGGCATACAATACAACTAGAAGAGAAGCAACTGGAATGTCTCCTTATTGTCTAACATATGGAGTAGAAGCAGTATTACCCACAGAGGTTGTAATTCCGACAACAAAGAAAGAAGCTTGGGAAATAAATTTAAGTGCGGGAGTAATATTAAGTGAATTGGATGATTTGGAAGAAAAAAAAGAAAAGGTGTTGCACCATATGAAGATTTATCAGGAACGATTAGCTCGAGAATACAACAAGAGAGTCATTGAACGTGAATATAAACCAGGTGATTTGGTCATGTGAGAAACACCTCGATATCAAAAAGAAAATGGAGGAAAATTAGCACCAAAATGGGATGGACCATATGTTATTAAAGAAGTTGTAGGAAGCGGAGCTTATCAGCTGATGGATCCAGAAGGGAGAGACATGGGTTTGAGGCTTGGTAGACCTTGGAACAGACTATATTTGAAAAGGTATTATCCATAAAACTCATGAATTTTTTTACGAATATTGTTTGCTCGCAGGAAATTGGGAAAAGTTACGAGTTTCAAAATTTATATTGCGATTAAACTTTCATTAATTTGCGAATAAAAGACCGCAATATGTGATCAGCCTCCAAAAAAGAAAGAGAGCCGCAGAAAATTTTATACAAGCAAACCTTTGTGGCGTACACCCTAGTTCGCGAAGCTATATTTCGAAGAGGCAAAGTCCTAAAGTACGTCATTTAAGGGGTACCTATAAACGTGGCTAAGGGTAACCGGAACACCACCAAGGGCCCTTAGTACATGGTAAAATTTTAGGGGTACAACCCAATAATGGGGTACCTATCCGGGTTAGACACCTTGGATTCTCACCTAATCTAGCGACATTACGCAATATAAAATGCGGTGTAAGAGGATTTAGGTTGGGCGACTAAGGCATACTATCTTTCCCAAGAAGTGCAGAAAACGATCAAGGCGCCGAGGTACACGGTTGATTCAAGAGTGCCGGGTGAGGTTGAACCACATCTGCCATTTTTGACAAGTCTTGGCAAATGATGCACTTGGCCCAAAGATACCCCATAGGGTGCAACCTCGTAACTATAAGCCCTATAGGAAAAAAGGATAAGAGGTTGCGATCAAAAGCTGGTTGTTGGAAGAACCGGATGGGAAGAGCTAACCTTGTATGGTCGATGTACGCTTCCTTGAAGGGGCAACCAGGGGGAAGATAAAGGGCAGCACCCTCCATTAGGGAGCTGATACGTGCTATAAGACGCAAATGTCACGAGGCTTCTTGTTTGCGAAAACATAAAGGCTTGTCATATTTGTGCAACAAATGAAGTTCTGCGAGCATTCTAAAAAAAAAAAAAAAGGAAAACATACAAAAAGAACTCGCAGAATGAAACAAAGAAGTTAAGATGAGATCAATGGGTTATTACATGAAAGTGTAAAAATGTCCTGCGATTTCATCGCAAGACGATAATGTCACGAGGTTGTATGTTTGAAAGAATGTTCAGGCTTGTCATATTATCGCAAATACAAAAATTTACTACAAAAGAGGTGGAAAAATAAGACCTTTACTTAGGAAGGCATGATAAGACCACAGAAATTAATGAAATTCATTACATCAAAATCATTGAAGAAATTATACAAGTATATACATTATGAAGATCTGAAAAGAAGACAACTTCGTCGATATCATTGAAGAAATTTTACAAGAATATACATCATGAAGTTTTGAAGAGAAGACAGCTCTGTCAATATCATTGAAGAATTTTTACAAGAAGTCCTATCAAAGAAGACAACATCATTGAAGAATTTTAACGAAGACTTAACAAAAGATGCGATTTTGATAGCAATCAAATACAGATAAGTTCATATTCGTAAAACTTTATGAGAATTACATACTTCTTATACTTCTCCACATATTGAATATTTCTCCAAAAGTTTAATACTTCTTATAATTCTTCAAGAATATCTCATATTTATTATACTTCTTCAACGGATATTTCATTTGGTGAAGGTTAAGTAATCATTATACTTCTTCATATGTTACGTAATTATTCACAGATTGAATACTTCTTATATCTCTTCATTTGGTGAATTGAGTACTTCTAATACTTCTTATATCTCTTCATTTGGTGGATCGAGTACTTCTAATACTTCTTATATCTCTTCATTTGACGGATTTAGTACTTCTAATACTTCTTCAAAGGTATTGTATATGTAGTATACTTATTAAGGATATTTCATATATTTTATTTCTTATACTTAAAAGGGAGGATTTCTTATTTACAATCGTAACAAGTTGAAACTTCGTAAGATAAATTGAGGCAGATATTCTAATACTTCCAATAATGTTTAATCATTTAAAGAGAAATAATAGGGGGAAAAGGAGATATTAAGCTTTATCTGTGAGTTATATATTATTTCTCTTCATATGATCAAATGGGGCAAAATAAGGAAAACATTTAATTAAAGAAAGGTTAAATTATCTTCGCAAAATATCAGATATACTTCTTAAGAAAGGTTAAATTATCTTCGCAAAATATCAAATGTACGTCTTAAAAAACAGAATTGTTCGCAAAAAGAAAACCAACAGTAACTAACGGAAGGAATTCAAAAGAAAGGAGGACAGGAGAGTCAATGATAAATTGAAAAAAGAATGTTATCATGCTTCATCAACACTCTGTGCTGGATCTTTAAGATGAGTAGGGTCATTAGCGACTTTCGACTTTTGCGAGATATCATCCTTTGAAGAATATGCAACAGGAACATCTCCTTGAGGAATAAATTCTTTCTCGTCATCAAGATCTTCATCATCACTCTCATAATCGAAATCACTATCAGGCTCATGAGCAACTTCATCGTCAGATATTTTCAGAGGAGTAATTTTCAGAGGAGGCAAGGCTCTTGATAAGAGAATGTTATTCGTAAAGACTTGAACTTTCAGATGACTTTCACGAAGTATAGCTTTTTGATGGTTGGTATCTTCGATATCTTTGGAATAAGCAAGATAGTTGAATCTCCGAGTAGCACGGTCACGAGAGTTGATTAAGCGGGTAGAAAGCAAAGCATTTTTCTTACGAAGCTCGGAACAGGAGGCTTCTAATCCAGCTTTCGCATTACGAAGGTTGTTCTCAGATTCTGCGAATAAAACAAAATTCAAAGGATAAAATTTGCGAGTATAACGAAATTTAAAGATATACCAGAGGCAGTCAAATTTTAATGACTACCTTCTCTTTGCGAAGTAAGAGATTGAGATAAAGATAGACAACAGTTCTTTATCTGATTCATCGCATTATCAAAACCATCACCAACTAATCCTTTAAGTCGAGATTGAAGCTTTTGATCTTTAGAAAGAAGAAAAATTTTATCCTTCGCAAGTTTGGCATTAAGACTTTTTAATGACGAATAATCTTCTTCAAGTTGATTCTTCTTAGTACTCAAGACTATATTCTTATTAATAAGGGAATTCTTCTCAATAACAAAAGAATTTCTTTCAAAGATTCAAGACTTCTTTAATTCCTCAAGTTCACCTTTCAACAAAGAAAGAAGATTTTCTTGATCGCAACATTTATTCTGAAGAGTTTTTAATTCTTGCGAAGAAACAATCATTGTATTCATAAACGAACATTTCTCTTCTGATAAGGTTTTGTTCTCTTCTAATAAGGTTTCTATTCTCAAATTAGCTTTAGTTAAGGAAGAAAAAAGTTGAGATATGTCATCATTCAAAAATTTCGATCATATATTAGTTGAGTATTCTCTTGAAAAAGAGCGTCAGAGTTGTCAAGAGCACACGAGTAAAGATTAGATAAATGGGAGAATTGGTTTGAGAGGCTTTCATGCTTGGTTCGATATTCTGTTGCATCTGATTCATGGTGAAGTACCAGTCTTCTACATTTCTGGATGGATTCTATAAAGGGGAATGGGTTTTAATGGATGTTTCAAGCATATGAAGAATATAAGTAAATAAAAGGGAAAATATGAAGATAGTAATCATACCTTTCAATTCATCATTTCTTTTGCGAAGAATCACGCAGTCGAGAGAATCATTTTGAAGATGATAATTTTCTTTACGGAGATCCTCGCATTTTGCTTGAGAAGATTTCAAAGATTGGCGAAGCAATTCAATTTATTTTTCCAAGGATTGACGTGAAGAAGAAATGTCTGGATTGACGAAATTATTTAGAACTTCGCAAAACTCATATTGCGAACGAACATTAGTAGACTTCGCAGTATTAGTCAAAACCTCAGATAACATTCGGAAAGTTGAATAAATTCCATCTCGAATTTCTGAGGAAGAGGAGAAGAATTTGAAGGAATAAGAGCAAGCTGCAAATTGTTTGGAGAAATAGCACTCAAAGGATTTGGGGACAAGATAGGTTTTTCAAGAGAAGAAGTTGAAGAAATATTTTGCGAGGGTTGTTTTTCAAGAGAAGAAGTTGAAGAAATATTTTGCGAGGGTTGATCTTGAAGAAGTGTTGATAAATTGACACTGATGGGAGATTGAAAGGTAGGTAATGGAGTAGAGGCAGGAGTGTGTGAAGAAGCATTTTCACGAGGAGGAGAAGAAAATTCCTTATCAACTTCAGGAAGGAAATCATCAATCGGAATTAATGGTGTGGGTTTAGTTACTCGAGATCTCTTACTAGGGTTTGGTTTTTTCGCCAACCTGCGAATCAAAATGTAGATTAAAAACTGAGGCAACAATATATTGTTCGGGGAAAGAAGGCAAAGTATTTTAACTACCTTTTGATTCTCAGATTTTTTCTTCTTCGTGGATTAGGGCTTGAATTTTTTAGTTGAGGTTTCATCGAGGAGTTATTTTCTTTGAAATAAACCAAAATCAGATAACAAATTATACGAGAAATTAAAGAGGAGAACAAATGAAATGCGTGGAGATAGAAGGAAATTACCTTGGAGAACTCATGAAGATATAATAGAAGAAAAATTGCGAGAGAAAACAGTAATGGAGAGTATGAACAGAAGATAAAATTGCAGAAGTAAGAAGAAGAAAAGGAAGAGAATATAAAGGAGTTATATAAGGGAATAACTAGAAAAGGACGGTTACAAAAGACGTGTCCAAATTCTAAAAGACTAAGTAACGGTTATGTTCTCACGATCATTTCTTCTTCGTAGAATTGACATGAGAAGAGGAAAGATGTAGGTACTGAATATCGCAATATAATAGTTCACGAGTATCATAATAGATAAAGGATAAAAGAGTTATAAAATGATACGATGATAGAAGTAGCGCGGAGAAATATGAAGTTTTGCGAGGATGAAATAATTTTGCGAGGATGAATTGCGATACTTCGCAATTCATATACAGCTGCATAAATTTTACTATAAATAGGAGTTCAAATGTAAAATTCAGGAGGTTCTTTTAAGGAGTGTAAGAAATTATCTAAGGAAAGAGAATAGAAAAAGTTGTAACTATTCTAGTTCCATTTTGATAATTCTATGTAATCAACTAAGAGAATTAATAATAAAATTATCATTCACCATCAAGAACTTCTTGAGTTTTTACTAATTCTATTGAGGGTGTAGTTGTAGATTATTCTGCAACTACATCAAAGCCATTTTCAAGTAATTGAAACTTAACATGACTTTCGTCATTAGTAAAGATGAACTTGGCAAAAGTGAAAGCTTACCAACACATATTTCGAGAAATAGATACGCGAGAATAACTCGGCTCGAACTAGCAAATGTGTATAATCAAAGTCTATATAGCATTACGACTTTTGTCTCAAGATAGGAGATAGAGTATATAGACTTTTGAGTGATAGATAAGTTCAAGTCTCCACATACCTTTTAGTCGATGAACTCTACCAGTTCCTTGAGTAGTTCTTCATCTTGTATGATGATCGCCATGAAATTCTTGTGCTCAACTACACTTTCTATCCCAGTCCGAGACTTAGCTATAAGTAGGCTAGAAATCAAGACTTATAGTTTTGATTACTAATATCGACAAACATGCTTGAGATAGCAACACATGCGAGTTCGACCGAGCAGCGCTCTAACAATCTCCCCCTTTGTCAATTTTAGTGACAAAACTATCAATACATATTGAATACAAAATAAATAAATAAACTTTGTAGCTTCTCTTCCACATGTCTGATCTTCATGGTTCTTCAATATTACTCGAAATCTTCGTCACTTCCAAGTGCTCCAATGATTCCAAAGGTTGTAAGTTTAGCATCATCGTTGTTGAAAATCCGTAGCTATAACAATGAGAAAACAAGAGTTCTCAATCATTGTTGTACAGTGTCATAGTATTATTACACAGCGTCAAATTCCAATTGCATCACAACTTCAACAACAATATTATGGTGATATGTATCACTCCCCCTTAGTCAATACTCCATCTCACATGGAAACCACTCCCCCTTACTTAATGATCATAAAACCATATGTATTTGTAGTGTGAACTACACATTAATTCTCCCCCTTTTTGTCAATAAAATTTTCAAAGATACAAAAACTAGTGGGATCCTAACGGAATTTCCATAGAGACATTTCATGACCAAAAGAAAGCATATATCAACTTTTTAGATGCCATCATATTGCCCAAGCTAATTGCATTCATCAAGGAGTTTATAAAGATGCAAGATAACCCCTATAGTATTCCACAGCTGCACTCCCCACAAAGATTTGGCAATTAAGCACAAGTTCAATTAAGAACTCTCCCCCATAAAATGTCATTCCCGAAAGAACAACAAGAGCGACCTTACTTTCACAAGAAAAGAAGGATTTCTTTGGACATAACAAATCACATACGAATATGGATTTGAATCCAAAATAATTAACCACAAGAAAACCCATTATTAATTCATTTACAATATACAACCAAATTAACCACACAAAAAATGATCAATTTAATTGGCCATGCTCGATATAAGAGAGCTTACGGAGCCGCACAGTATATATACATAAAAATATGGATCATGGAAGATCAATACTGCGGAATAGACAAGGATTCAATCTATTTTCCATCACTATTTGCACAATGACATATAATAGATATAATCCTCGTAAACAAAAGTTTTATCCTTTCTTCCATCAGAATATGACATAAAAGGATTTAACTTTTGTAATGTCAAAAGTTCATTCATTCTTTTATCAATACATGCATATCAACATATGAAAGACTTAACTTTTGACAAAGTATGGGACAATCATAGTTCATGGACGCAAACACACATTGCAATATATAAAACCATAAAGATTAATACTGCAAAAATCATCTTCCAAACAACTTTAGAATTTAAACAAATAAACCTAAAATAATTAAGATGGAAATTTTGGACATAGCTATGTGTAATCACAATAATGGCTATTCCAAAACTGGTTATTCTTCCTAAAACAAAATAAATAAAATTCTCATAAGAAGATTTACGAGACCTCAAGACCTTTGAAGAATTCTTTATCGTCTCCGAATCCCTTGTCGTCAACATCCATTGGGACATAAGGTTCATGAAGATAGGAGTTGATATCAATAAACCTTCTTAACTGATGTCGAACCAGAGCCTTCTGAATATCATGAGTCTTAAGCACAAAAGCCTTTATTTGTCGAATCTCCTTTCGTGTCTCCTTCAACAATGTAGGACCATAATATCGCTACAACGATATTCCTGCGATATTAACAACGTCTCTGCGAGCGTCACTATCAATATTTTAACAACGTTTCACGAGCGTCACAGAATATCCAAAATAAACTGACGATGAAAGGAATAAAAGAAGAATATGTTGATCATGCGATGATCATCATTCTTGCGATAGAGAATATTGTAGAGATCGCGATGAGATCGCATAATAGATCCGAAATAAGAGGAAAACTTAGATGTCACCCATTATGTAAATCCCTATATAAAGGGCACGATAGATCCATAAAAGGATGATGTATTTTTGAGAGTTGAAAGAGTCTTTGAGGAGAGAGAAAACTTCAAGAGAATATTTGTAATCTTGATTTCTTCTAATTCTGTAAACATTTCTGAAATTTGAATAGTAAAGTGTCGTTTAATCTTTAAAGTTTACTCGATTCCCAACAGATTTCTATAGAATCTTAACAAGGGTGTAGTGTGGGAATTCCTGCAACTACATTTTGGTGCCCAGAAACAGGGATTGAAAACTAAGAAATCTCTGATTACAATTTGAGAATTTGAAGAAATTGTTAGAGTTGAAGAAATGGCTAGAAGAAGAAGAAATACATCTGAACCACCGACAACTGTGAAGAGAAGTAAAAGACTTGCAGGTGAGGGAACAAGTGAATTAGAAGAATCTTTAAGGATAAGATCAGGGAGAAATAGAATAAGAAATGAAGCAGAAAGTTCAATTCAACAGCCGAATCAACAAGAACAAACACGATATAGGAATGTGGATTATGATAGAATGAGTGTGCATACTTGGAGGTCGGATTCAATGGAAGAAACATAAAATCGACAATTAAGAAATGAAGAAGAAGGACAAAGAAATCAAGAAATGGCTGGAGGATTAATTCATGTAGGACGTGAAAATGAAATAGTAGATGACTTGAGACAAATAATACAGGAATAAAGGAGATTTGAGGCAGAGGAGCATGCGAATTTAACAAGACAAAATCATGAACTAAGAATGGAGAATTTGAGGTTACAAAGAAGGAGGTCAAGAAGTACTATTAGATCAAATTCACGATCATTCAGAGAAGAACCAAGGCAAAATTCCCCAATGAGAAATGTTAGAGAAGAAGTGCAAAATTCAAATGGAGAACAACGTCATAGAGAAGAAGAGATAATTGGTGATCGCTATAATCCGCGTGACAATAAAAATCAAGAGGGAAGAAACAACCAAATTGAAGAAGAAAATTCAGAAGAAGGTAGGAGGATATTGCATGGGCGAGAGAATCAAAGAAATCAAAGAATGATTGAAGAATAAATTGAGAGACATTACGCTGAACAAGCACGTCTAGCTCGTGAGAGGGAAATATTAAGGGCAGATGTAGAAGAACATGAATTTCAAGAAGCAGTGCGACAAAATAATCATGAAAATTGAGAAAGGAGACATACGCAAAATCGCTACAATGGTAATATTCAAGAGGAGTATGATGGGATACAGAGGAGAATAGAGAGACGGTGAAGAGAAATGACGAAGTTCGCAGAGAAGAAGATGAAAGAGAAAATCGCAGAGAAAGATGAGATGATGACGAATAAGGAGATACACAAAATCTAGCAAGACAAGAAAGGCAAGAACACAGGAGAAGGGAAACAGCATTAAAGAGGCCAATGGAACAAAACTCAGCTCAGAATGAGCAAATATTGAGAGAATTAGCAAAAATGCGAGGAATGATGAACAATAGAAGAGAAGGAGGTAGAAGGAAACTTGATGAAGTTATTTAAGAAGCTGCGAGAACTCCATTTACTCAAGAAGTACAGTTAAGAGGGATACCTCCAAAATGCAATTTACCAGCATTAACCAGCATTTTTGATGGGACTACTTGTGTTGTTCAACACGTCAAAGCTTATGTTAGATGTATGCTACAGTGGGAGAATCATGATGATGTGTTATGAAAATATTTTGCATCCAGATTAACTGGCGAGGCGTTGAAATGGTTCGAGGGATTACCAAAAAATACCATAACTTCTTTTGATCATTTACAAGCTACATTTTTAGGATCGTATATTAGCAACAATTCATCACGGCCGGGTATTGAAGATGTGTTTGGGTTAAAACAGAGAGTTGGAGAGAGTCTGAAGCACTTAACCATAAGGTGTAAATCAATGTGTAGCGAGATGGCTGGAAGAGTAGATGAAAGATACCTGATCTTATCCTTCATTAATGCAATGTTCGCGACTAATCTGCTGTACATTCAAATTTTCAGAGTCAAAAATACAATCACCATGACAGAATTGCGAGAGTTACAAGAAGAATACATTGCTTTGGAGGAGAAACAAAATGAGATGGAATCATACCCAATCGCGAACACCAGCTCACTAGCAGCAAGTGGAAGTTTTCTCTCTAAAATGATAAGTAACGTGGCAAGCACCTCGCAAGCACAACAAGAGAAAGTAGTAATTGACAACCAACAAAAATTGGTAGCGATGGGAAGTCGAGATCAAGAATAATATTAAAGGGAGAAGAATTATTACAATCGCGGTGGAAATAATAAGATTCAAAGACTTGATCAGCCACAAGAAACTTATGGTGGACAAAGGCATAATAACTTTATAGGGCAAGGAAATCAAAAGATAATATGGGAAGAAATTAAGATGCCACCTCTTAATGCTAGTATAGAAAAAATTTGGGAAGCTATCATTCTGATGGAAAATATACCATCCCCATGGAACATGGGAAAAGAACCACATCCAAGCAATAGAAGTCAAGAATTTTGTCCTTACCATCACTTTCATGGTCATTTAATAAATGATTGTAGGAATGTAAAGAGGATAATTTTAAGGATGATTGATCAGGGGAAGTTAAATCACTTTCTAGTAGGACATCCACAACCTCGTCAATTACCGCCAGCACCAGAAACTCGTAGAGTGAATGCTGTAAAAGGAGCAGAAACATTCGTGATAGAAGTGGGGGCTAAAGCAAAGCATTTGTCTTGTAACTCCATCGTGCATTCATTCAGAACTATGGAAGATTTCCATGATAATGTTTTAAGTAGAGTCTTCGCAAGAAATACAGATGGAAGAGAGATAATGAATATAGCGAGAGCCTCTCCATTAGAAGAATGGCAGAAACAAACTCTGTCTTTCACCGCGCAAGATATACCAGAACTTGACGAGAAACATGACAACCCATTGGTGGTACGGTTAGAGATAAAACCAAAGCAAATGCAAGCAGAAGATGAAGAAGATGATGGTAAAATTGAAGACTCTTGGGACATAAACAGAATCTTAATAGATACCGGGAGTTCAGTTGATATCTTGTTCTATCATACCTATAGAACCATGGGTGGAAAAGATGAAGATTTGATACCATCAACGTATAAAATCTATGGATTTAACGGTACAACTAACAAACCAAAGGGGGAAATTGAAATGCAAATACCGTTAAAAGGAACATCTTCAAATATCTTATTATGTGTTGTGGACATCGAATCACCTTACAATGCTTTGATAGGAAGACCTTGGTTACACGGGATATTGGGTGTATCATCTACTTATCACCAGTGTATCAAATTTCCTCATCCTAAAGGTATTGGAGTAATTAAAGGAGATTGGGGAGAAAGCAAGAAATGTTATGAAATCGATATGAAATCTTGTGAAGAAAGATCCGAAAAGAATAGCAATTGGAGACACAAAATCAAACAACAACAGAGATATGAAAGGTTAATGATTGATGCAATAGAGCGGAAAGAGGATATGAAGACTGATGGCGAGCGTCTCGCAGAAAAAGGAACAACAATAAAACGTAGCAAAAAAGCGGAATCATAAAATAGTAAGTAGAGAGGTAAAATGATGAACTTTAGAGAACTCTATGAATAATTTGTTTGAAGAATATGTAATTGAACATAATTTTATGATTGAAAGAATCGCAAGTTTTTACAAAAAGAAAAAAGATCAAAGTTATGAAATTCAATCAGAGTTACAATACTCGCGAGAAACGCGAATAAAATTTCGCAGAGATTAAAGAATGGGACGAACCTTTATGGCGTGCACCCTAGTTCGCGAATAAAATTTCGCAAGAGGCAAATGTAAGACCTAATAGCACGTCATAGGAGGGGTATCTCTCGACATGATTCAGGGGTAAGGTTATACCGCTGCTGGATCCTGAGTCATGCAGATGTTGAGGTTAAAGAAAACCTATCCGGGAGAGAGATCTTGGATTTCCAACTATATATGGTTATACCCTGGTTGGACGACTGAGAATCTCTTCCAATAAGTGCAAAGTATGACCAAGGCTCCGAGGTACACGGTTGATCCATGGGTGCCAAGGGCGTACGAAACTCCCTTTCCATTCTTGGTAAGTCTTGGCTATGATGCACTTGGCCTGAAGAAAACCCCACTTAGGGTGCAGTCTTGTAACTATAAGCCATATAGGCATAAAGGACAAGAGGCTGCGAAAACAGTTGTTTGTTGGTAAATCTGGATGGGAGGAGCTAGTCTTGTATGGCCGATGTGCCCTCCTTGAAGGGGCAACCAGGGGGAAGATAAAGGCGACACCCTCCATTAGGGAGCTGATAAGTGTCTTAAGACGGCAATGTCATGGGGCTTTATGATCGCAAGAACATTTATGCATGTCATATTGTCGCGTGACGTAAATGATACAGAGGCAACAAGCCAAAAGTTAAGATGATATCAATGGGTTTTTCCATGAAAGTGTAAAGACGTCCTGCGATTTCATCGCAAGACGACAATGTCACGAGGCTTTGATCTCGCGAGAGAGCTTAGACTTATCATATTGTCGCGTGACGTAAATGATACAGAGGCAACAAGCCAAAAGTTAAGATGATATCAATGGGTTTTTCCATGAAAGTGTAAAGACGTCCTGCGATTTCATCGCAAGACGGAAATGTCACGAGGCTTTGATCTCGCGAGAGAGCTTAGACTTGTCATATTGTCGCAATACAATCAAAGAAGAAAGATAAGGCAAGATCAATGGGTCAATACATGCAAATGTAAAGACGTCCTGCAATTTTGTCGCAAAAAGAAAGAGTGTGGCAAAATAAGACCTTTAATTAGGAAGGCGTAATAAGACCACAAGATTACTGCGATAATGCTCGCAGATGTTATGAGAATTGCGATTTCACGCAGTTATTGCTGACGATAAGATCGCTAATATTGAGGCAAATTTTAATTCCCACTTCTAATCTTTAATCAATTTTTATATTGCAGATGAATAATAGAGGCAAGTATGGGAATGCATGAGAGCGATGAAATTATTATTCATTTATCATATAAAAATTGCATAGATAAATGTGCACGCAGATAACTAAAAGATAATAATTATATTGATTGATTGACTTGCAAAAACAGAACTGTTTTCTAATTCATACAGGTAGAAGCAAAAGAAATTCACAAAATTGGAGAAACTCATAGCAATGTTACAGAAAGAAGAAAATAAATATACAAGGAAGATAAAAAGGGAAAAAGAAGAACTAGCTAGATTCATCGCCATCCTCTTTATCAGACTTCTCTTCATCGCCATATTTCTCCCTTTCATCATTATCATCACTATCTTCATTCTTATCAGAGTCTTCTCCTCCACCAGATTTTTCTCCTTCGTCATTATCACTATCATTTTCATCCTCGTCAGAATCCTCAGCTTCACTATCAGAGATGTTAAGATTTGGGATTACTGCGGGAATTTCCTTTGCAAGTTCAGGATATATGGAAGGAGAAATTCCATGATCATCGCAGACCAATTTAACAGAATCATTACGAACAACAATGAGAGATCTATTGAAGTTCGCGGTAGTAATGTCAAATTGTTCCTTCAATCGTGAATATTTCTTATTGCGAGCAGCAAGGGTATTTTCAAGTTCCCCAATTCTTTCAAGATATCTTTTTTAAGCTCCTGCGAGAATATATGACAACAAGTTAGAAAATTTTGTAAAAAAGAGTAATAAAAACATAAAGTTAGCGAGAAGAAGAACATCAAACAACCTTCTCTTTCAGAAATCATATCTCTAATTAAGGCCGTTTTTTCAACTTGAAGGCTAATATTTACACCTAAATCATTCCTGGCATTATCAAGAACCTTCGCAGCCCAAGCAAACTCACCATCGCTATTAATGAGGAGATGAGATCAAACTTGAGTCTCCCTCGCAAGAAGATCTTCATTCTCGCGGATAAGTTTATCTCTGTCCATTTGAACGTCAAGAAGGGTTTTATGAAAGTCTGCTAGGGTCTTGGATCCCTTTTTGATGGCAAGATCTTTCTCGTCAATAAGATCGCTATTTTTTGTCTTAATTTATCTATTACTTTCTTTGAATCAAGATAAAAGCGCTTATATTTGTCAGTCAAACCTAAATTGAATCTGTGTTCAATTTTTAAGAGATTAAACTTGGATCTAAGTTCATCTATGGAGAGGGATTTATCTTATCATTTGAGAAGTTACTTAAAGAACTATTAAGACAGACAAGAAGAGTATGATCATCTACAGGTTCAGGGAAAGATTGAAAGAGTATAGCCTCGTCAGTAAGGCCATAAATATATGCAAGATTAAAGTGGTCGCTTGAATAAGCTGCGATAGAGTAAAAAGAATTAAGAGAGAAAGGAAATCAGTCATACCATAAAGTTGTTGGTTAGCTCTATCAAGATCAGAGATCTTTTGCTTATCAACTGAAGCTTCAGTCTCCAGCTGTTTATTCTTCTTGCGAAGCTCAATAACTTCAGACTCTAATTTTTGTTTATCCTGGAAAAGTTTAACAACTTTCTCTTCAGAGCTGGCACATCTTTTATCTAAATCAAAAGCAACAGCAAAAGAAGCTCTTCCAATCTACGAAAGAAGAATATAAATTAAGATCTAGCGATGGAGAAAATATATAAACAAACTGAAAAAATGAAAACATACCAAGGCACCAAGAGAATTCAATAGACTGGGAGTCAGCGATCTTGAGATTCCTTGGAGGGAATCATTATCCACCAGAATAGGGGCATCGCAAACTTTAGCGAGGGCTTGGGATGTTTTGTCAATAATTTCATCTTCATCATTAGAAGCTATGCTGTGGGAAATATCGCTAAAAATTCTGGATAAATGAGTCATTGAAGAATCATAGGAAGAAGAATTCTTTATCGAAGGAAAACCGCTAACATTAAAATCCTCGTCATTATTATCTTTATCAAGATTAACACTTGGATTTTCCGGAATTGCTTGAGGAGTTGCAGAAGAAGAAGGTTGAGTTTTCCTTCTCTTTAGTGGAGGATCGCTAGATTCTTCATTGCGAGGGGCAGAAGACCTTCCCCTAGAAGAAGTAGAAGATTTCTCCTTTGAAGATTTCCCAGATTTCTCTTTTGAAGATTTCTCCTTGGTTTTTGCGGGTATTAATGGTTCTAACTCTTCGATTTCCTGCGATCACAGATGAAGATAAGAAATAGGGGCAACAATATATTGTTAAAGTTTATGAAGAGGTATTTCTTACTTCATCCGTGAAAGATTTCAGAGCCAAGAAAGTGCTAGGTTTCCTAAGAGTTTGATAGTTGAGTTTCATTCTATCAATCTGAGAAAGATCAAAATAGTTAGCGAGAATATAAAGAAGACAGTAAATGATAATTATAAAAAAAGTTGAGAGAATAAACTTCTTTAGATTTTTCAGGCCAATTAAAGACCCAAGGTTGATATTCTGCAAGACTCGCGGGAAGTTCGCGGGAAGTTCGCGAGAACCAGAAATATAAGGAACTTTAAGACATAATGGAAAGATGAACCACTTGTCATCGCTAGAATCGCGAGGACCTTGGTTGGTAGATGTATGAAAGTCAATATCCAGCATAAGAGCTTTGTCACCAGCGACCTTATCTTTTTTCAAACGAACACCCCAGCAGGTGCTATCTCTCTTCATAGGGACTATACTATAATTTACAAAGAAGTTGTCCACAGTATAATCCGCAGGAACAATGGGGACATCTTTAAATAAAGGATTCTTTGGAGATTCAGGGTAGCGAGTTCCTTTATTTGCGCCGCGAGAAGCATATTCAAGCAGCAATCTGATGCAATCTCCACCTAGTTGATATACTGCTCGCGAGAACCTCTCGTCATAAATTATTTGATAAAATAATGGAAGTTCTGGGTCATAGAGAGGAATGGGAAGACCAGACTCAAGTTGTCCTAGCGATACTATGATTTTTTTCGCGAGAACATTGATCATCAGTGAATAATTTAAGATAAAGTTCAGATCTAAAATCCTGATCTGGAATTAAAGATAAGTTAAAACCTTTAATTTTGAGTTTATCGCGCATCTCATAAAAGGCCTTCAAGTTTTTAGAACCAGCATCAACCATTTTTGAGTATGGGAATGAAAGAAAAGGTTGAAAAGAAGAAAGAAATCACAGCAGTAGCAGCAGCGTAATTCGCGGAAGAACAGTAAAATTTGCAGAGAAAGTATGAAAGAAGAAGAAAGTAAAAGAGAAAAAGGAAAGGAATGAGAAGAGTATTTATAGAATAAGAAATTTCTCGAAGAAGATGAAGGTAATTAATGCAAAGACGTGGTTGCTCAGATCGCAGCGGTTAGAGGAGACGTGTCAAAAATTTATTGGGACCAGAATTCGTGAAAACAGCTGGCGAAGGACATAGAAACGTGTGAGAACAGAGAAGTCTGAAAAGATAAGCAGCTATGGTATTGTAAAAAGTTCTCATGATCTTCTCTTCTTCGCAGAAAAGACATGAGAAGAGGCAAGATGTAGGACCAGAATATCGCTACAACGATATTCCTGCGATATTAACAACGTCTCTGCGAGCGTCACTATCAATATTTTAACAACGTTTCACGAGCGTCACAGAATATCCAAAAGAAACTGACGATGAAAGGAATAAAAGAAGAATATGTTGATCATGCGATGATCATCATTTTTGCGATAGAGAATATTGTAGAGATCGCGATGAGATCGCAGAATAGATCCGAAATAAGAGGAAAACTTAGCTGTCACCCATTATGTAAATCCCTATATAAAGGGCACGATAGATACAAAAAAGGATGATGTATTTTTGAGAGTTGAAAGAGTCTTTGAGGAGAGAGAAAACTTCAAGAGAATATTTGTAATCTTGATTTCTTCCAATTATGTAAACATTTCTGAAATTTGAATAGTAAAGTGTCGTTTAATCTTTAAAGTTTACTCGATTCCCAACAGATTTCTATAGAATCTTAACAAGGGTGTAGTGTGGGAATTCCTGCAACTACAAACACTTCAAAAATATCAGAAAACATCTGAGAATTTGATGGAACAACTCTTGGCTTCCTCACATTCCTTCTTTTTCTTTTCAAGGTCGGAGGAATCAGAGATTTTTCTTTTTCCTTCACGATTGATGGCTTAACAATTATATTAACATATTTTCCATCAGAAGACATGATGCTTGGAGTATCCATAAGAATATGAGTTTGTGAGAGGAAATCACAACTTAACTCAACAAACGGTCTTAAGAGGAATAACATTTTTGGGAAGGAAAAATACATGTAGGGATACGAGACCTTTATACATACAGGTTCGTGATCATACAACTCTCAGCCCTATAAGAGGAAGAATTGTCTATTTTAACCCTCCTTTATTGATAGACAGAGAATTCCAATTTTATATCAAAAAGAAACAAAACTAAGAAAAGAAGAAAACAAACTTTTCTTAAATCCTGAGAGGTGCACATCCTTGTCTCTTTTGATCAGGCACATGAGACAAGATACACTAATCAACACAATCAAGTTGTGTTGCGGTGAACAACAATTTGTCCACCATGTTCCTTTTGAGAGGAATCCATAGACATCTTTCTGTTAAAATAATTGGACCATACTTTCTTCTATAATGGTCTTATTTTATCCTTGGAAACTAACTTCTTAGACGAAGATAAAATCTTACATACCTCATCGGTCTTTTGAGCAAGTTTGAGCTTGCTTGCTAATCGATTTGATCTTCATTGAAGTTTGTTGACATGCATCAATTTGTGTTTATACTTGTAATACTTAGATAGTTCATGACCTTTGAGTGAACAATATGAGCACGTCAGTCTTGGATATAGTTCAGGCATCTGAGATGTGCAGGCTGCTAGACCCATAGTGGTACCTGAAACGTCATACACAGAGTTTCCAATAGAAAGGTCAATTTTATCTTCCAGATTGGTTGAGTTTTCTTATGAAAGAATATCAAGATTGATGTATGTATTGCTAAAATTATCAAAATTAATATTTTCACAAAGAAGTGCAACACTTGATTTTTCGTCTTCATTAGAATCATAGTTGTCCGACATTTCATCAAGAGTTACAGCAATACCTTTGTTCCCAGTGTATTTCTTTCGATTTGGACACTCATTTGCAAAATGACCAAAACCTCTACACTTAAAGCACTGAGGCATATGCTCGTCATCAGTTTCATCATTATCCTTATTTTTAGGAGGAACACAATTATGGGGTTTATCTGATGACTTGGATTTATCTTTGGAGAATCGTTTACTTCTCTTCAAAAGAAGATCCATAAATTATCTTGTGATTAACGAGACTGAATTGTCAAGATCTTCATCTGATGAATCAGCCTCAGAAAGATCATCTTCAGAGATGCAAACACTTTTACTTTTATCAAGTACATTAGTGTTCTTTAGTGATTTGAAAGCAACATCCTTACTTGACTTGGACGTATGCTCATGATCAAAGATCTTTAACTTCCCAACCAGAGTATTTCTGGATAGCGTATCAAGGTTATTTCCTTCAACGATGGCATGCTTCTTAGAATCGTATCTAGATGGTATAAATCTGAGAATTTCCATCACAATGTCCTTTTCAGGAATAGTCTTACCCAATGCAAAAGATACATTAACAATTTCAGAGAACTTTGTGATTAAATTCATCAAATGAATCTTCATCTGCCACACGAAGGTTTTCCCAATCGGAATTTAGGTTTTGAAGCCTAGATTCCTTTTCACTGGTATTTCCTTCAAATACAATTTCTAAGATATCCCAAACATCTTTAGACCGAATGCACATAGTCACATGGTGCTGAAGATCCGGGGTAATGGCATGTATAATGGCATTCAAACCGTTGGAAGTTTGCTTTGCAGGAAGTATCTCAGCAGCGTCATATGCACCAATATCTTTCGGTACGGTTGCATTTCCTACTGCCACAACGGGGACATCATAGCCATTAACTACATAAATCCATGATTAAAAATCACCCGCTTAAAGAAAGGCACGAATAACATTTTTTCACCATAAGTAATTTGATCCATAAAAGACTGGTTGTACGTTTATAAAGATATCACTTCTGTCCATAGAGTCAGATCGCTACAAACACAGACTCATAAGGTCTTAAAACGTGTTTGCTTGCTCTGATGCCAATTGAAAAAGTGGGGGTCTAACATCCATACCCAATATTTCGCTTAGCAGTCTGTATGGACTAACTCCAATATATTTTCAAGATAATTAACTAGACAGTTAGACTCAAACTTAAGAAAGATATATCAAGGAGTAAAATATCTCAATCTCAAATTCAATCTGCAATCAGCAAATAGAAATCTGCGAGCCCGATTGAATATAAGAGATATAAACTTGGATGGTACCAAAGACCAATATCCAAGGGTTGGATTTCACAATTGATTGATACAACGCACAACCTGTGATATTTCAATTATATAATAACAAAATATAATGCGAAAAAGAAATAACACAGACACCAGAAGTTTTGTTAACGAGGAAACCGCAAATGCATAAAAACCCTTGGACCTAGTCCAGATTGAACATCACACTATATTAAGCCGCTATAGACTCTAGCCTACTACAAATTAACTTCGGTCTGGACTGTAGTTGAACCCCAATCAATCTCACACTGATCCAAGGTATAGTTGTGCTCCTTACGTCTATGATCCCAGTAGGATACTAAGCACTTGATTCCATTAGCTGATCTCACCCACAACTAAGAGTTTCTAAGACCCAAAGTCGAAGACTTTAATAAATAAATATGTATCACATATAAAAGTCTATAGTAATAGATATATATGTCTCCCAAAAAAATACCTAGGAGTTTTTGTTCCGTCTTTTGATAAATCAAGGTGATCAGGAACCAATTGATAACCCAGACTTATATTCCCGAAGAACATCCTAGTATTATTAATCACCTCACAATAATCTTAATCGACTAGCGAAATAAGATATTGCGGAATCACAAACGATGAGACGAAGATGTTTGTGTCTACTTTTATATCTTGCCTATCGGAGAAATCAATCTCAAGCCAATCTTATGATTGTACTCAAATACGATAAAAATAGCAAGATCAGATCACGCAACTACAGAGAAAATAGTTGAGTCTGGCTTCACAATCTCAATGAAGTCTTTAAGTCGTTAACCTACGATATCTCGAGAAGAAACCTAAGGTTAAAGGATAATCGACCCTAGATAATACAACTAGTATCACACAAGAGGTGTGGGGATTAGGTTTCCCAGTTTCTAGAGTTCTCCTTTATATATACTTTCAAATTAGGGTTTGCAATCTAAGTTACCTTGGTAACAAAGCATTAAATATTCACCGTTAGATGAAAACCTGATTAGATTCAAGCTAATATCTTTCAACTGTTAGATCGAACTTAGCTTGTTCCACACAGATGAAATGCACATTTATTTAGGTTTTTGTAACAGTACCCAAACATGTACACTTAGTTGGTTCAACAGTAGTTAACCAAATGGTTAGCCCTATGAGAACTTCCATATCAACCATATTCTTCTTTACCACAACTAGTTCAAGTGACTCAAATAAACTAGTTAGAGACTTGTTCAATTGCTTAGATCTTATAGAAGTATACAAGACACAATCGAAGCAAAAATGATTTGATTCACTCGAATTAATTCATGAACTTTATAGCCATGGTTTTCAAATATGCATTCCTTAATTTATATAAGTTTAAGTTCACGAATATCAGTTTTTAGAAACTAACCCACTTAAGTATGCGAACTGGTGCGCGAACTTAAGTACCCGGAATGAGTTTGTTTTTAGTTCACAAACTCCGGAAGAAATTCACGGAATGTGAACCTCCTACATTACGTGGACTTTACTTCCAGTTTTCCTGATCAACAAAGTACGCATACTTTGGTTCAAGGAATAAGGACTTACACGTGTACAATGTTTATATCCTTTAAAGGTTATATTCTAAACTCTCATTTAAATCATTGAAACATTCTTAGAGGACATTATATGATTGTTATTCACAAACCATTTTTCGTCAAAGCCATTTTCGAGTAATTGAAACTTAACATGACTTTCGTCATTAGTAAATACGAACTTGGCCAAAGCAAAAGCTTACCAACACATATTTTGAGAAATAGATACGCGAGATAAACTCGGATCGAAATAGAAAATGTGTATAATCAAAGTCTATATAGCAATACGAATTTTTTCTCAAGATAGGAGATAAATTAGATAGACTTTTGAGTGATAGATAAGTTCAAGTCTCGACATACCTTTTAGTCGATGAAGTTCCACCAGTTCCTTGAGTAGTTATTCGTCTTGTATGATGATCACCATGGAGTTCTTGAGCTAAATTACACTTTCTATCATAATTCAAGACTTAGCTATAAGTAGACTAAAAATCAAGAGTTATAGTTTTGATCACTAATATTGACAAACATGATTGAGATATCAATGCATGCGAGTTCAACCGAGCAGTGCTCTAAAAGATATGACGCATTGCTTTAAGTGTATAGGATTTTTCACCTTGACAATGAGTGTCCAAATCGAAGAAAATACACTGGAAACAAGAATTTTGCTGCGACACTTGATGAAACCTCTGATCATTATGATTTCGAAGAGGAAGAAAATTCAAGTGTAGCACTTTTGGGTGAAATTGTCAATTTTGATAATTGTAGCAATACTATTATCAATCTTGATAGTTTATTTGATGATTCTTCATCAAAATCATTGGAGAATGTGATGATTTTTTAGTATACTAATGAGAATTCTAATATTATTTCAGGTACCATGTGTTTAACCGCCAAAGTTGTTCCTGAAAGAATCTCAAATACGACATGTCCTTATTATTCCAGTAAAGGTCATGGACTTGCATAATGTTTCAAATACAAACATAAACTAAGGTATGTCAACAAACTGCAATGAAGAGCTAGTCGGTTGGAAAATGCACTTAAACTTGATAAGGTAAGTTCTCAAACAAATAGAAGAGTTCGGACTAAATGTTCTGTTTTGAAGGATGTTGTCAGTTCTGTACAGGAATATGGTGGTGAGCAGTCTTGTGCTCACCTCAACATAGTCTAAGTGTGTTGAAATGTGCATCTTATATCATGTGCCCTTGAAAGAGATAAGAACTTTGCACATCGGGTCTTTGGATCAAATTTTGTGAAAAAACGGGGGTCTAACAACCTCACCAAATATTTCGATTAGCAATCTGTATGGACTAACTCAAATATACTTTTAAGAGAATTAACTAGATAGTCAGACTCAATCTTAAATAAAAAGTATATCAAGGAGTTAATATATATCTATATCTCTCGATTTGATCTATACTCAAGCAAATAATAATCTGCGAGTCTTTATCAAACACAAGAGATATAAACTTGGATGGTACCAAAGACCAATGTCCAAGGATCAATCAATTTCCAATCAACAACCAAAGGTTGGATTTCACAAATGATCGATACAACGCACAACCTGTGATATTTCAATTATATAACAAAAAATAATGCGAAATAGAAATAACACACACCAGAAATTTTGTTAACAAGGAAACCGCAAATACAGAAAAACCCTGGGACCTAGTCCATATTGAACACCACACTGTATTAAGCCGCTACAGACACTAGCCTACTATAAACTAACTTCGGTCTGGACTGTAGTTGAACCCTAATCAATATCACACTGATTCAAGGTACAGTTGCGTTCCTTATGTCTCTGATCCCAGCAGCATACTATGCACTTGATTCCCTTAGCTGATCTTACCCAAAACCAAGAGTTGCTACGACCCAAAGTCGAAGACTTTAATAAAAAAATCTGTATCACACAGAAAAGTCTACGATAATAGATAAATTTGTCTCCCATAGATAAACCTACGAGTTTTTTGTTTCTTCTTTTGATAAAATCAAGGTGAACAGGAACTAATCAATAACTCGGACTTATATTCCTGAAGAACATCTTATAATTATTGATCACCTCACAATAATATAAATCATATGGTAGCGAAACTAGATATTTCGGAATCACAAACGATGAGACGAAGATGTTTGTGATTTCTTTTTATCTTGCCCTATCGGAGATATAATCTCAAGCAAATTATTCAATTGAACTCGTACGATAAAAAATGTCAATATCAGATAGCTTAACTACAAGAGAAGTAGTTTCGTCTGGCTTCACAATCCCAATAAAGTCTTTAAGTCGTTACTGACAGGGTCTCGAGAAGAAACCTATGGTTAAAGGAGAAACGACTCTAGCAAAACCAACTAGTATCATACAGGAGGTATGGGGATTATTTTTTCCAGTTTCTAGACGTCTCCTTTATATAGTTTTCAAATAAAGGTTTGCAATCTAAGTTACCTTGGTAACAAAGCATTCAATATTCACCGTTAGATGAAAAACCTAATTTATCCAAGCTAATATATTTCAACCGTTAGATCGAAACTTAGCTTGTCACACACAAATGAAATCTATTTAATTTAGGTTTGAGTAACCGTACCTAAACGTGTACATTTGGTTGGTTCACAAATAGTTAACCAATGGTTATCCATATGAGTACTTTCATATCAACCATATTCATCTTGTTCATAACTAGTTCAAATGACTCAAAAGAACTAGTTGAAGAGTTTTTCAATTTCTTAGATCTTTATACATAAACACAATTGAAACAAAATCGGTTTGATTCACTCGAAACAATTCATGAACAATGTAGCCATGGTTTGCAAAGATTGCATTCCTTATTGATTTATTGTTTAAGTTCATGAGCTTACCGATTTGAGAAATATAACCAGCTTGGGTACACGTACGAGTATGCGTATCTTAGCTACCAGATTTGAGTTTACCAACTTAGCAGAAATTTTCGGTTCGAAAACTTCCGTAGGTACATGTACGGGTACGCGTAACTAAGGTGTCTGGTTTACAAGTTTGCAAACTACAAACTTAGTAGAAATTCTTGGTTCAAAAACTTCCGCCAGTACGCGTACCCAACCTGTCTCCTTCACCAATACCACTTGCACACATACGCACGCACTTGGTTTCCGGTACATGGATTTATACACTAATGTGTGAACACACAATATATGCTTATATCCATAGTTGGTTACGTAATCTCAACTCTACATTTCAATCATTGAAACATTCTTCTATAATGTTATAATAGTCATAAGAATTGACTATCGTCATCAAAGATATTTTCAAGATTGAAACGTCATCATGACTTTTGTCACGGGTAAATATGAAAAGTGGTTAAAGCAAAAGCTTACCAATACATATTTCGAGAAAATGATAGGCGAGTAAACTCGGTTCGAAATAGCAAATGTGTATGTACGAAAACTATCATACTTATACGACCGTTGTCTCAAGAGTAGCAGATAGATAGACTTTTGAGTGCTAGATGAGTTCAAGTCTCCACATACCTTTTGGTCGGATGATGTTCCACTGGTTCCTTGAGTAGTTATTTGTCTTCGTAAGATAATCGCCATGGATTCTGGAGCTCAACTATACTTAATTATCCTAGACTGAGACTAAGTCATAAGTAAACTAGAAATCAAGACGTATAGTTTTGATCATTAATATTGAAAAACATTCTTGAGATAACAACGGATGCGAGTTCGACCAACCAATGCTCTAACAGTTTGAATATGATTGCTTGGATATCCATATGTCTCAAGACTCAAGTAATGGTATTGGAAATTTCGATCTGAAAAAACATAAAACAAGAAGGGATGAAAATGACATTTTCATTTTATTTTAGGTTTTGTGTGCTTGAACCTTTATAAGTTCCGAAATCCTGCATGATAAATGACTTCCACTTCAAGACTCATATCTCTTTCTCAAGAAGGTTTCCCTGTTAATCCA
This sequence comes from Papaver bracteatum, assembly GCA_023529315.1. Lineage (NCBI taxonomy): Eukaryota > Viridiplantae > Streptophyta > Magnoliopsida > Ranunculales > Papaveraceae > Papaver > Papaver bracteatum. Next base: position 3,112,412 of record JAJJWX010000742.1, read on the forward strand.
TACATTTGTGTTTCACAAATTCATTTTTCTCGAATGAATCATGGGGGCTCCAAACACAATATCTTCTTGTGAAACCCTTTCTCCAATGGTTGTTGATACTATTCCAACTAACAAGGAGAAATATATGTTTATTCCTTTTGTCTCATCTCTTAAGAAGAGAAGGAGGAATCAGAAGAAACCTAGATCGGATTACTCTAATCATAAAAGGTTTGGAAATCTTCTTAAGAAGTGCTGGGACTAAAGAAGATTCTATAAAAATCTCTCAAACTACAAGATGCTCTTGTCAATTAACAGCCTACCATGCTTGCAGGAATTAACTTTTTCATTCATGAACCATATGTTCCCTTGCTAGTTATTGATAAGGAGTTTGGAGATGATAAGGAATTCTTCAAAGACCTTAATATCTAGGAAACTTCTTGTAGGATCAGAAAAATATGATGAAGAGAAAAATGAATCAACCAAGAAGTAGTTTTGCTTTGTGGGATATAAAACTTGTATATTCGTTCTTTAATCTTCCTATCTTTTTGCTGCGAATTTCTATTCCTTCCTGCATGTGTTAGTAGAACAATTCTTTCTTGCGATATAATCAATCAATATATAATTAACTTTTTCAATCTATGTATAAATCTGCGTAGATCTATCATGCGGAGTCAAAAAATACTTTCTCATGATTAAAATTAATCATATGTTCCCATATTTGTCTTCTGTTTTTTGTATCCAAATGAGAGATTAAGCAATTTGTAAAGTGAATATTGCACAATCTCGCAATTTTCTTATGTGGTCTTATTTTGCCTTCCTAAGTAAAGGTCTTATTTATCCACTCTTTATTTTGCGACAAAATCGCAGGACGTTTTTGCATTTTCATGCAAAAACCCATTGATCTTGCCTTATCTTTTTGTATTCATTTGCTGCGACAATATGATAGGCCTAAATTTTCTCGCGAAAATAAAGTCCCATGACATTGTCGTCTTGCGATGAAATCGCAGGACGTCTTTACATTTTCATGCAATGACCCATTGATCTCATCTTATCTTTTTCTCTTGGCTTTTTGCCTCTTTTGATATTTGTTGCACAAATACGACAAGCCTAAATTTTCTTGCGAAAATAAAGCCTCATGATATTTGCGTCTTAAGACACTTATCAGATCCCTAATGGAGGGTGCTGCCCTTATCTTCCCCCTGGTTTCCCCTTCAAGGAGGCGTCCATCGGCCATACAATACTAGCTCCTCCCATCCGGATTTACCATAAAGTTAATCGTTCGCAGCTTGAAGGTCATCAATCCTATCTTGCGAAGAGGAGAGTTCAACTCCCAATCGCTTTTTTTCTTCGTGAAGGTTAGCTGAATCAGATAGTAACTGCTCGCGAAGATTGGCAGATTCAGATTTTAGCTTTTCGTTCTCCTTGCGAAGATCAGCATTTTTCTTTAAGAAAGTTGATCGTCTCTTATCCAAATCTGAAGAAACTGCGAAAGCAGCTCTACCAACCTAAAAGAAGAATTACAAGAGAAGAATTACAAGGATGTATATACATTTGAAAATTTTTAAATCAAGAAGAATCAAAGAGATAAGAACATACCAAAGCACCAAGAGATTTTAAAAGGCTGGGGGATACTGATTTAGAAACTCCGCGAAGTGAATCATTGTTGGTCAGCAGGGGAGCATCGCAGATATTTACGAGAGCTTGGCAAGGATTAGTAAGAGCCTCACTGTCATCTCCAATGTCATGTAATGAATCTTAGAATATGTTGGATAGCATGGAAATATAAGACTCAGGTTGAGAAGATTCATTCACTGAAGAAATGTCATCATTACCATTATCATCACTATCATCAACATTATCCTTAGAAGAACTTTCGCCAGATTGAGAATTTGAAAGGGAGGGAGAACAAGTTTTTCTTTTCTTTGAAGGAGGAGCAGTAGATTTCCCCTTGAAAGTAACATCTTTACTGGATTTCCCTTTGTGAGGAGAATTTTTGCCTTTGCATTTATTAGTGGTCTTCGCAATTTCAATAGGTTCTATCTCAGTGATAACCTATACCAAAAATAAAGATAAGAAACGGAGAGAATGGAGGCAACAATATATTATTAAAAATTCTGAAAAAGAATTTTTTACCTCATCTGTGATAAAACGAAGAGCAGATAAAATGCTGGGTTTCCCAGTATTGTTGTAATTCTTCTTTAATCTCTCAATCTGACAATTTTGTAAACATGTGAAGATATAAAAGTAATCAGCTAAAATAGATAAAGAGTATAGAAGATAATAATTCAAGAGGAGTTCAGAAATATACCTCCAAATCTCTATCAAGCCAATAGAATTCCCAAGTATTATATTCTGTGAGGCTCGCAGGTAAAGCAAGAGTGCCATAAATATATGGACCTTCTAGGATTAAGGGGAAAATATGCCATCTATCATCATTAGAGTGACGTGGGCATGAATTATTACCAAGATTCCAGTCAATGTCTTGCATCAAGATCTTGTCAGCAACAACATTACTTTTCTTGTTTAAACAAACTCCCCAACAAGTGCTATCCCTCTTCATGGAAATTATCTCATAATTCGTAAAAAAGTTTTCCACGGTATACTTCGCAGGAACAATCGCAATATCCTTGAATTTAGGGTTTTTGGCGTCATCAGGGTAAAGAGATTTTTTACCTGCACCGCAACTGTCAAACTCATGCATTAGACGAATGCAATCACCACTTAGTTGATATACAGCTAGTGAGAATTTCTTATGAGAAAGTATCTCGTAAAATAAGGGAAGTTCAGGATCGTATAGAGGAATAGGAAGGCCGACGATAAGTTGACCCAACGATATTATGATCTTACTCTGATGGGATTGATGATCAGAAAATCACTTTGCAGTGAGTTCAGATTTAGGGCCTTGACCCGGGATAGTGGATAAAGTAAAACCTTTACTTTGAAGTTTCTTCTGAACTCTTTCAAAAGCAATTTCGTTTCTGCGACCAGCAGGAGCCATATTTAAAGAATGAGGATGAAGTTTGGAAGAAAGAAAAAAATAAAGAGTAACAGTAGCAGAAGCACAAATTACGGAGGAATAGTAAAATTGCAGAGAGATTGGGAAGAAGATAAAAAGAGGAAAAAAAAAGAGAATGAAAGGGATATTTATAGAGAAGGAAAATTCTCGAAAAGATAAACGCAATTAATGCGAGGAGACACGTGAATAGTTGAAAATTGCAGTTGAAAAAGACGTGTCAAGAATTGGGTGGAAGAAAAGATACGTGTGATATATTCTGCGAAAATTATGTCAGAAGTATTATTTGTAGTCTCGCAAATATGTCAGAATCTCGTAGAAATATTATTAAAGTTTTTTGAGAAACATTATTTCGTAGAAATAACTACAACCTCGCAGAATATATAATAGATTCGCAGAGTATGGTATTACCCTGAGGCAGAGGCAAGATAAGGGTGAAGAAATCACTAACTCACTGTCTCAAAGATTCTACTCTTATAAGATAAATAATAGAGGCTAGTATGGATTATTAAGAGAATATCATATATTTTTTATCTTCTCGGCAAGAATCATTTCCAAAGTGGACAAGTTAAAGTGATAATTTCGAAAGAGTAGAAGCAATATTCTAGAAGCAATATTCTAGAACTTCGCAAAAGAATAGAGGCATGAAAGTACGTACTTTTTAAGTCCAAATATTCGTTCACTCGTTCCTCCAATAGCTACAACAAGGAAGATTTTTCCTTAAAATCGCCTTTCAAGCAATATTCAAGGAAAAAGAGGCAAGATGTAGGATCAGAATATCGCAACAAGAACATTCTTGCGAAGTTTTCATTAAAGACACTGGCGAGCGTCGCAGAAAAGATTAAAAGAACGATGCAACAAATAACGATGGTAGAAAAATAAAGAAAACATAAAGATCCTGCGAAAAGTAGAGTATTTGCGAGGGTTAACATTTGTGTATTCGCGAAGGTATCGCAAGATCAAATCCGAAATTAAGGGATAGCTTAGCTATCTATGAGCTATCATCCATTATGTAATACCCTATATATAGGGATGAGTAAACTAGAGAGGGAGAGATAATTTTGAGAGTGTTGAGAAAGTCTTGAGGAGAGAGAAAATTCTTGTGAGTGATTGTATTCTTGATTTCTTCCATTTCTTGTAATATTTTTGAGAATTAATCAATAAAAGTGTTGTTCTTAATCTACAAATATGTGTTGATAATAGTGGAATATTATGTGGGGTGTAGTGTAGGATTTCCTGAAACTACACTTCTTGTGAGGATTTTATTCTTGAGAAGGATAACTAGGGTTTGGTATAGCAAATATTGTGATTACACGTAGCTATTTCCAACGTTTTTCATCTTGCATGTTTTTAGATTTATTTATTTAAAAATCTAGAGTTGTTGGAAGACGAACTTGTAGTATGTAATCATTAAAATTCTTATGAAATATTGTGCCTTTACATTCTTTTGAATTGAGCTAATATTTCATATATGCTCAAAAGTTAAATCTATTATATTTTTATAAACGGAAAATATAACAAACTCTTTGAGATTTAACTCGCAGTATTGATGTTTTTGATCACACTTTTGTGTTTCTCTGCTTGACACACTCCGTAAGATTCTCTTATGTTGAGTAAAATCGAGTAAAATTGTCTCGTTGTTCGTAAATGGCCTTAAGATTAACGTATGTCGATACTTTGGATATAAATCCTTGTAATTTGTTAATGTCCACAAATCTTTCTTTTTTTCACAAAAGTAAGGTCACTCATGTTGTTCTCTCAGGAATGACATTTTATAAGGGAGAGTTCTTAAATGAACTTGTGTTTAATTGTTATATCTTTGTTGGGAGTGTGGCTGTGGAATTATAAAGGGGATGCTTGTATGTTTTTAATCTCGTTGGATGAGCGCTAAGTATTCATTAATATGTGATATCATCTAAACAAGTTGATATGAGGAGTTGTATCTTAACTATGTTATTATGTAGTATCTACATCTTCCTTAAGATTGAGATATATTTTTGGTTGTATTCATTACGATCCCGAGATTTTCGTAGCTTTGTTAATTTTATTGACAAAAAGGGGGAAAATTATTTAGTAATTTCATACTACATACATATGGTTTACTGATCATTATGTAAGGGGAGTGGATCATTTAAGCAATATGGTTTCCTATTAAACAAAAGATGTGAGTATTGATTAAGGGCAAGAAACATATCACCATAGTATTACTTCAAAGTTGAGATACAATTGAACTTTGGAGAGAAGATAATAATATTATGTTACTGCATAACAACGATTGAGAATATTTGTTTTCAAAAAGTTGTTATCGCTATGGAATCGGTTCTTCAACAACAACCTGAGTTGAACACGTTCAGAATCATTGCAACTTGATATAACGAAGAGTTCAAGGAGAGTTTGAGAAATAAAGAAGACATGGTGGATCGAGGAGTTATTTCAAAACTTTATTTTTGTTATCCATATGTATTAAATAGTTTTGTCACTAAAATTGACAAAGGGGGATATTGTTAGAGCATTACTCGGTCGGACTCACAAGTGTTGCTATATCAATCTTGTTGTACAATTTAGTTATCAATACTATATCTTGATTTCTAGTCTACAATTAGTTAACTCTCGGTCTAGGATAGTGGAGCTGAGAAACGAGCCAGTCATCATTTGTGTTCTACCGTTTGAAAGTGAAGATCAACCGAAGCTTTCGGAGAACTTCATCGACAAAATGTAAGTGAAGACGGAACCACCTATTTCTCAAGTTATGTACACCATTTTATCTTTGAGATGATTGTCGCATAACTAACTAGACTAGCTTGCATAGACAAGAATTTCGAATCGAGAACTAATTATTTAGTTTACGAATTTCTCGAAATATAATGACTACGCTTAATGAACATTGTTCATACTTGATCAAATTCGGTGGAGAACAATTTATTGTTCGGAACCAAATCATGATTCAAGTCTATCACTCGAAAATATCCTGGAACAGTGATATGTGTCATTGTTGTTATTCAGGAATATTTTGAATTGATTTGGAGAAATATAGAACTACTATATTCGGAATACAAGACAGTGTTATCAGTCTTACAAACTGAGAAACTGTTATATGTATGAAGCCGTATTACATGTGTTCTTACACATAGCGAAGTATCTATATACCGACTTTCTGATTTGTGTGATATGCATATTTGTATGTACAACATGGGAAATCTGTTCGTTTCGTGATCCAGATAGGTACGTATTGTTAGAGCACTGCTCAGTTGAACTCGTAAGTGTTGTTATCTCAAGCTTGTTTGTCAAGTTTAGTTGATCAAAACTATAATCTTGATTTCTAGTCTACTTATAGCTATGTCTCGGATTAGGATAGAATGTGTAGTTGAGCTTTAAACTTCATGGCGTTCATAGATTGAAGACGAAGATTTACTGAGGATAGCTTGGAGGAACTTCTTCAACAAAAAGTATGTGGAAATTAAAACTTATCTATCACTCATAAGTCTATTCTATTATATCTTCTAATAAGACTAAGTCGTATAGCTATATATACTTTTATATTATACATATTTGATATTTAAAGCCGAGTTTATCTCGCTTATCTATTTCTCAAAATATGTATTGGAAGCTTTTTGCTTTCACTATGTGCATCATTATTCTTGACGACTTTAGTTGGAAACAATTTATTTCTCGGAAACTAAAAATTAAGTCAAAAGATAATCATGTGAAAATTGCCTTGAAACATCTTACATGATTTGTGTGAGACAATCATTTGATGTCGACTTGGAAAGTTTCGTATTGATCATTCTATTACTTGAAAATTACTTGAAGCTAATAGTTTGTGTGAGACAGTTATTGTCGTCTTCTAAGGATGTTTCAATGATTGAAATGGGAGTGTAGAACAATTAACCATGTCTGGATACAACACGGTATGCATACCTAGTATGCGAACTTTATTGTCGTGATTCAGGTCCGGGAACAACGTTTGCATACCCATTATGCAAACGGTTTTAACTGTCAAGGTTCGATAACCTTGTTTGTGTACCTAGTATGCGGACGGTTCTACCTGAGTTGGGTCCGGGACTATTGGTCGCGTACCTAGTATGCGAACGGTTGTACAAGGCCAAAGTCCAGAGCTGTTGTTCGCGTACCTGGTTTGCGAGCACATTGGTTAAGTTATAAAATCGGTTAAGTATGATTCCCATACTCATGAACTAAAACATTTATGAATTAAGGAATGCAATCTTTGCAAACCGTGGCTTAATGTTCATGAATTGATTCTTGTATAATTACTTTGTACGATTACGAATCAATCCGATTTTGTTTCAATTTGTTCATATATATTTCTATGAGATGGTGAACAATTGAACAACTCTATGAGATACACAATTAGATTCATTTGAGTATCTTTCATGATTGATTGATCATCATATTTGATCTAGAAGTAGCGCTACACATGGGAGGGTTTGGGCGGGTATTAGCTAAATCCAACCTCGCACCCACAGACATCGGGTTTTTATTTTCATAACCAACCCCGCACCCACAAACAACGGGCGGGTTTTGTTACCCGCCCGCTAAGGGTTAGGAGGGTTTGGGTTTAGACTCTCTTAAACCCGTTTTATATTCAATAATCATTCACACACATGTTAGTTTAAATAAACTACTTACTTAAGTTCTTGATAACTTAAAAAAACAAACCATAAACATAACTACATAAGTATTCGTTGTTAAGCTTAAACAAGTACTAGTGTACATATTTAGAGGGTTACTAGTACCATTAAGGTTTTGATAACGGACGACTAGGATTAGTTTTATCAATGGTGCATATTTAGAGGGTTTTTCGGGCGGGTATTAGCTAAAACCAACCTCGCACCCATAAACAACGGGTTTTTATTTTCATAACCAACCCCGCACCCACAATGGGATGGTTCGGATTAAAAACCCACGGGTTTAGCGGGTACGGGCGGGTTTGGGTGTGATGGGCGGGTCTTGTGCAGCCCTATCTAGAAGTGTTAGATGAATGTGGTTAAGACAAAAGTGTTCATATGGCTAACTTCGGTTAACTGTTATTGATCCAACTCAATATGCACATTTAGGTACGGTTACCCATAACTAAATGAAGATATATTTCATTTGTATTTAACAAGCGAAAACCATCAAACAGTGGAGATTAATTGCTTTATTATTAAGCACACTTAGCTTGAATCTTAATTGAGGTTTTCATCTAATGGTGAATATTGAATGCTTTATTACTAAGCTATCTTAGCTTTGATTGTAAGCAACCCTGATTTAAAAGACTATATAAGGGAGAACTCTAGAAACTGGAAAACCTAATCTCGATACTTTCATGTGTCCTAGTTGCGTACTAGAGTCGATTCTCCTTTAACTTAGGTTTTTCCAAAACAATATTAGGTTAACGACTTGAAGACTTCATTTGGGATTCGTGAATCCAGATCCAACTATTTTCACTGCAGATGCATATTCTGATCTTATTTGTTCAATCGTGTTGAGTACTATCTTCTCTAAGATTTGCTCGAGATTTATCTATGATAGGTAAGATATAAAAAGTAATTACAAAGTTCTTCGTGTCAGACTTTGTGGTTCCAAAATAACTTATTCTGCTACCATATAGTTAAGTTATTGTGAGGTGATTGATATTTCTAGGATGCTTTTTGGGAGTATAAGACCGGATTATCAATTGGTTCATGTTCACCCTAATTTATCAAAAGACGGAATAAAACTTCATAGGTATATCTGTGGGAGACATATTTATCTATCAGAATAGACTTATCTGTGTGAGACAGTTTTGTTTATAAGTCTTCGACTTTGGGTCGTAGCAACTCTTAGTTGTGGGTGAGATCATCTAAGAGAATCAAGTGCGCATAATCTGGCGTGGTTCTAGAGGCGTAAGTAACACGATTGTACCTTAATCGGTGTGAGACTTGGTTAGGGTTCAACTACATTCCGGTCTGAAGTTAACTTGTAGTAGGCTAGTGTCTGTAGCGGCTTAATGCATTGTGGTGTTCAAATATGGACTTGGTCCGGGGATTTTTCTGCATCCACGGTTTCCTCGTTAACAAAATTTTCGGTGTTTGTGTTATTTTTTTCCGCATTATATTTGCTTATATAATTAAAATATCACATATTATGCGCAGTTCAAGCAGTTAATAAATCCGACCTTGTTTGTTGGATATAACTTGATTGACACTTGGGCATTGGTCTTTGGTACATTCCAAGTTATTTCTCATATCAATCAGGCTCACGGATTTCTAATTGTTCGATTTGATGATTGCATTGAGAAATTGAGATAAAGCTCTTTGATATATCTCTTGATTGAGATCACTTTTAAGTTGGTGCTCTCAGAATTATATTGGAGTTTAGTTCATATATATTGCCGAACGAATTATTGGGTGTGGTTTTTATACCCCCTCTTTTTTATGTATATTCGCATACAAACAATTGTGGAACTGTGGTAAGGGAAACGGGTTAATATAATAAAACTAGTATTCGACCCAAAACAACTCTATGTTCTAGAACCAGTTTAGTATCCAAACCGGTACGCAAGCTGAATGTTCTGTGAACTCCGGAGCAGGCGAAGGTCTTAAGTTTGCAAATCGGTACGTGAACTAAAAAGTTATGTAAACTCCTGAACATTGAGTTGGTTCAAAGTTTTCAAACCGGTACATGAACCGAAAAGGTTTATAGAGTCCGGAACACAGTAATTACATGTAAGTTTGCAAACCGATCCGCAAACTGTGGCTCAGGCGATTCACGAACGATTCAAGTAATTGTACTTCATACATTTACAAACTGTGTCGATCATGATTCAATTGCGATTAAATTATTTTTATAAAGTAATTTGCATTTGATCATTTCTATAATTATCACTAGACTCATTTGATCACATATACACCGTTAGATGAATACTTTGAATCTTTATCACATATACAAGATATACACTATGGTTAGGTAAACCATAACCAAACCATGTATAAATACTATGTTCAACATGGTTAGCCGAAACTAGAGGATTTGAACTTAAAATCTTAACACTCATTTTCATGTTCACTAAGACATTGATATTGAGTCACCATCATGTGATCAAATGAGTCTAGTGATAATTAGATAAATGATCAAATCCAAATTACTTCATAGAAATAATTTAATCGCAATTGAATCATGATCGACATAGTTTGTAAATGTACAAAGTACAATTACTTGAATCGTTAGTGAATCGGCTGAGTCACAGTATGTGGACCGGTTTCCAAACTTATATGCAATTACCGAGTTCCGGAGTTTACAAAACTTTTCAGTTCATAAACCGGTTTGCAAACTTGATGCAATTACCAAGTTCCATACTCTATACATTTTTTCAGATCACGTACTGGTTTGCAAACTTTGAACCAACTCAAAGTTCCGGAGTCTACATAACTTTTTAGTTCACGTACCGGTTTGCAAACTTAATACCTTTTTCGGTTCCGGAGTTCACATAACATTCATCTCGCGCACCGATTTGGGTACTAAACTGGTTCTAGAACATAGAAACTATTTTGGCTCGCATACCGATTTGATTATTTTAACCCGGTTCTGATGCGTGTAGGATCAGAATATCGCAGCAACAACGTTCCCGTGAAACCTTCATCTACAACATTGCGAAACCGTCGCAGACAAATAACAAAGATGATATAAAAGTGACATCAGTTCAAACATGATAAAAGTGTGATGATCTTGCGAAATTTAGAGAGTTTGCGAAGACTAACATCAAATTCTTGCGAGAACATCGCAAGTCAGATCCGAAGTTAAAGGACAGATTAGTTGTCATCCACTATGTAGTTTCGTATATAAAAAGTTGAACAGGTGTAAAGGGGGGGATCTTTTTCGAGTATTGAGTAAGTCATTAGGAGAGATAAAGTCCAGAGCAATTGTTAATTTCTTAGTTTTATTTATTTCCTTTCTTGTAAAATTTGTGAGATTAATCAATAAAGATTGTGATTGTTCATCTAAAAATGATTTGATTGTATGAATTCTTGTGAGGGGTGTACATATTGGCGCTAAAAATGATTTCCTGCAACTACATATTGGCGCTAGAAACAGGGACTGGACCTTGTTTTTAGTGTGAAAATTAGTATTGTGATTTGAAAGAATTTGGAATAGTTGGTGAGAAGTTTCAGATAATTTTCAACAATTCATTGAGATTGAAGAGATGGCTAGAAGAAGAAATGCTTCAAGACAACCAACAACTGTTAGAAGGAGTAAGAGACTTTCTGGAGAAAGAAGAAACAAAACCGGAGAACCATCAAGAATGAATACAAGAAATGATGGAGAAAATCAAATTCAACAACCAATTCAGCATACACCAGCGCAAAATAGAACTATGAATTATGATAGAGTGAGCGTACACACCTGGCGATCATATTCAGTGGAAGAAATGGAAGAGGAGCAACAATTAAGAAGTGGAAGACAAGAAGAGAGAAATCAGGAAGCAATTGGAGGAATAATTCATGGAAATGAAGAGATTGAAGCGTTAGAGGCATTGAGACAAAGAATACACGAAGAGAGGAGGTTAGAAGCAGAAGAACGCGCAAATTTGACAAGAAAAAACCATGAGTTGAGAATGGAAAACATGAGATTATAGAATATGAGGTCAAGAAGTACTACAAGATCAAGTTCAAAACCAATTAGAAGTGAAGTAAGACGAAATTTATCTACGGAAAATATTGTAGAAAGAGATCGAGAAGAAATGCAAAATCAAAATGAAGAGCGTTGCGAATGGAGAGAATATAATTGAAGATCGTTACATCCCACCAGGAGAAATTCTCCAAAATGGACAAAATAACAGGAATCGGGAGAATGGGCGACGTCAGGAGCGAAATAATCAAGACGACGAAGAAAATCAGGAAGAAGGAAGGAGGATATTACATGGGAGAGAGATTCAAAGAAATCAACAGGTAATTGAAGGTGAAATCGAGAGACATTATGCTGAACAAACACGTTTAGCTTGCGAAAGGGAAAGATTGAGAGAAGAGGTAGAAGAACAAGAGTTCCAAAAGGAAATTCGCCATAATAATCATGACAATCAAGAAAGAAGGCGAGAAAAAAACCGCAATAATGGTAATATCAATGAAGAATATGATAGGGTACAAAGAAGAACTGAAAGGCAACAAAGAGAATTGATAAGGAATGAACAAAATCGCAGAAGAGAAAATGAGAGATATAATGGTGTGCAAATTCATAAAAGAAATGAAATAGAAGATCGCAGAGAAAGACAAGAAGAAAATTATGAAGAAGAAAATCAAAATTTCGCAACACAAAACAGGCAAGAACGCAGGATAAGAAAAGCAGAATTAAAAAGACCAATGGGATCAGCGCCCGGGGTAAATGAACAAATCTTAAGAGAACTGGCAGAAATGAGAGGAATGCTAAATAACAGGAGAGAAGGAGGTAGGAGACAATTGGATGAAGCCATAGAAGAAGCTGCGAAAACTCCGTTCTGACAATAAGTACAATTAGGAGGAATACCACCAAAGTGCAGTTTGCCTACATTAACCAGCATCTTAGACGGAACAACTTGCGCAATTCAACACATTAAAGCTTATGTGAGATGTATGTTACAGTGGGAGAATCATGATGCTGTGTTGTGAAAGTATTTCACATCAAGTCTAACAGGAGAGGCGCTAAAGTGGTTCGAAGGTTTACCCAGGAATACTATAACATCTTTCAATCATTTGCAGACTACATTCTTAGGGGCGTATATAACTAACAACTCCTTGCGACCAGGCATTGAAGATGTATTTGGTTTAAAACAAAGAATTGGAGAAAGTTTGAAGCACCTAACCATAAGATGGAAGACAATGTGTAGCGAAATGGCTGGACGTGTGGATGAGAGATATCTCATTTTATCATTCATTAACGCAATGTTCTCAACCAATCTATTGTACATTCAAATTTTCAGAATCAAGAATACAATCACAATGACTGAGTTGTGGGAACTGCAGGAGGAGTATATTGCCCTTGAAGAAAAACTTTATAAAATGGAATCATATCCAATTGAGAATACAAGATCAGCAGCAGTGAATGCGAGTTTGCTACCAAAATTGATAAACAGAGTGGCGAGCACTTCGCAGGTCCAACAAGAAAAGAGTATGGAGAATAGTCAGCAGAAAATAGTAGCTATGGGAAGTCGTGACCAAGAAGAATTTGAGAGAGAAAGAAACTTCTATAGTCGAGGTGGAAACAACAAGATTTAAAGACTTGATCAGCCGCAGGAAAATTATGGAGGACAAAGACAAAATTATCATAGAGGATCAGGATGTCAAAAAATGATATGGGAAGAGACCAAGATGCCACCTTTGAATACTAGTGTTGAAAAAATTTAGGAAGCTATTATTTTGATGGAGAACATATCAGCGCCCTGGAACATGGGAAAAGAACCACTTCCAAATCGAAGAAGTCAAGAATTTTTCTCTTGCCATCATTTTCATGGACATTCCACAAATGACTGCAGGAACATAAAGAGAATCATTCTCAGAATGATAGACCAGGGAAAATTAAATCATTTCCTAATAGGGCACCTTTAATCTCAACTTTTACCACCACCACCAAAAATTCGCAGAGTAAATGCAACAAAAAGAGGAGAAACATTTGTCATAGAAGTTGGAGCGAAAGAAAAGAATCTGTTTTGTAACTCTATTGTACATTCGTACAAAACAATTGAAGATTTCCATGACAATGTCCTAAGCAGAGTTTTTAGAAGAGATGTTGATGGGAAAGAAATAATGAATATTGTGAAAGCTTCGCCATTAGAAGAGTGGCAAAAGCAGACTATTTCTTTCACTGCACAAGAAGTACCTGAGCCTGGCGAAATGCATGAAAATCCATTAGTGGTGAGACTAGAGATAAACCCAAAACAAAGAGAATATGAGGATGATGAGGCCGAAGATTCATGGGCAATCAATAGAGTTTTAATTGATACTGGGAGATCTGTGGATATCTTGTTCTATCATACTTATAAGACAATGGGAGGCAGAGATGAGGATCTAGTACCTTCAACCTATAAAATCTATGGTTTTAACGGTACTGCCAATAAACCTAGAGGGGAAATCACTATGTGAATTCCACTGAAAGGGATATCTTCTAAAAATTTATTTTGCGTTGTCGATGTTGAATCTCCATATAATGCCTTAATTGGCCGACCTTGGTTACATGGGATTCTAGGTGTGGCATCAACGTTCCACCAGTGTATCAAGTTTCCTCATCCCAGTGGTATTGGAATCATAAAAGGAGATTGGGTAGAGGGAAAGAAGTGTTATGAGATTAATGTGGAGTCTTGCGAGGAAAGAGCTTCCAAGAAGGAGAATAAGTATAACATTAAACAAAAACAAAGAAGTGAGAGATTGATGGTTGATGCAATATAACCAAAAGAAGACGGAAAGATGCGAAATCAACACTTGCTGAAAATGACAAATAGCGAACACGTCGCAGAAGGAAAGACTATAGCGAAGAGCAATAAAAACACAGAGGCAGAAAGTAGTAGAGGTAAGAAAATTAAATTCTGAAATGAAGGAAATTTTGATAAAAGAAAAAGAGATGTATGATTGATTTATTGAAAAAAAAATCAAAAAATATATTTCACTTAATGACAAAAATGAGATTGAAAAATTATAACAGAGCTGAAATGCAAAAGAGAAAAGAGAATAATCCTTAGAATGGGACGAACCTTTATGGCATACACCCTAGTTCGCGAATAAAATTTCGCAAGAGGAAAATATAAGACCTAAAGTACGTCATAGAAGGGGGCATCTGTTGCATGGATCATGGATAAGGTTATACCACTGCTGGAACCTGAGTCATGGAGATTTGGGGTTAATGAAAGCCCATCCAGGAGAGGCACCTTGGATTCTTAGCTTGAGCATATGAATCAAGTTGGGCGACTAAGGTAGTAAGGACTCTCCTAAGGAGTGCAGAGTATGATCAAGGCGTCGAGGTACACGATTGAGCCAAGAGTGCCCGAGGCGTATGAAACTACCCTGTCCATTCTTGGAAAGTCTTGACTATGATGCGCTCGACCCGAAGAAAACCCCACTTAGGGTGCAGTCTTGTAATCATAAGCCATATAGGCAAAAGGGATAAGAGGCTGCGAAAACAACTGGTTGTTGTCAAGACCGGATGGGAGGATCTAGTCTTGTATGGAAGAAGTACGTCTCCTTGAAGGGGCAACAAGGGGTAAGATAAGGGCGGCACCCTCCATTAGGGAGCTGATAAGTGTCTTAAGACGCAAATGTCATGAGGATTTTTACTCACAGGAGTATCAAGGCTTGTCATATTTGTGCAACAATCCTGAAGAGGCAATTATACAAAAGAAAAGATAAGACGAGATCAATGGGTTTCTGCATGAAAAATGCAGAGACGTCATGCGATTTTGTCACAAGACGACAATATCACGGGGCTTTAGTTTCGCAAGAAAATTTAGGCCTGTCATATCGTCGCAGCAAAAATGACAAAAAAACAAAAAGTTAAGGCAAGATCAATGGGTTTCTGCATGAAAGTGCATAGATGTCCTGCGATTTTGTCGCAATGAAAAAAGGTGGCAAAATAAGACCTTTACTTAGGAAGGAAAAATAAGACCACAAAAAAATACAAGGAAGAATGCAATTTTAAAGTATGTGATTGCGAAATTACGCAGAAATAATTGCGAGATTGTCGCAATAATCTTACTGAACTACAGTTACTTGATTAATCTCTCATTTGAACACAAATAACAGAGGCAAGTATGTGAATGCATAAAATGAGAATATGTTATTTGTCTCCATATGATAGATTTACGCACAAAATGAAAAGTAAATTATATACTGATTAATCATATTGCGAGAAAGGATTATTTTTCTAAAACATGCAGGAAGAAACAAAAGAAATAGAACTTGTATTGAATATTGGAGAAATTCGCAGTGATAGATTACAAATGTACAAGAATAGAAAATCGAAGAACAAATGTACAAGTTTTACAAAAAGTTGAACAAGAAAGCACAAGGAAGCAAAAGCTACTTCTTGCTTGACTCTTCATTATCATCATCAGATTCTTCACCAGAGTTTTCTCTTTTATCCTTATCAGATTCTTCTTTAGACTCCTCTTCTTCATCTTCTTTAGACTCTGTTTCTTCATCGGCATCACTATCAGAGATAACCAAATTAGGAACGTTTTCTGGAACTTCGTCTAAGAGACAAGGATATGAAGAATGAGGAATGCCATTTTCATCGCAAATTATTCTAATAGTTTCGTTGCGAAAAAGAATAGCATCATTCTTTAAGTTCGCAACAGTGATTTTTAGTTGATTCTTCAGCCTAAAACATTTCTCATTGCGAGAAGAAAGATCCTTTGCGAGTTTCGTTTTCTCATTCTCAAGTTCTTCAATTCTCTTGCGATATCTATCTTTAGCTTCTGCGAAAATATAACAATAAATCAACAACTTGATGCTAGTTTATGAAAAACAAACAATTAAATAAGGAATAATAGTTAACAACCTTCTCTGTTAGAAATCATATCTTTAATCAAGGATGTATGCTCAACTTGGAGACTGACATTTACACCAAAATTATTCCTGGCGTTATCTAGAACTCTCGCAGCCCAAGCAAATTTATCATCATCATTTATGAGAAGGCGGGAACGAGTTTGGTTCTCTCTTTCGCAGAGCACAACATTTCTATGTTTGGGATCATCTCTTTCAATTTGGATCTCAAGAAGAGTTTCTTGGAATTTCGCTAAAGTTTGAGCACCTTGGAGAGAAATACGATCTTTTTCATCTATGAGATCACTATACTTGGCCCTTAAACTATTGATTTCTTCTTTGGAATTATGAAAGAAATGTTTAAATTTATTAGCCATACTCAAGACATATTTATGATCAATTTCTAAGAAGCGAAATTTGGATCTAAGTTCATTTATGGGAAGAGATTCAATCTTATCATTTGAGAAACTACTTAGAGAAGTATTTAGGTGTTCAAGAAGAGTATCATCATCCATAAGATTGGGAAATGTATGAAGAAGAATAGCTCATCAGAAAGACCATAAACGTCTGCGAAATGGTATACTATATAAGAAAATAAAATAAAGAGAAAGAAGAAAAGTCCCATACCATAGAGTTGCTTATTGGCATCTTGAAGACTAGATATTTTATTCTTCTGAATGGAATTTTCAGATTCCAACTGCTTGCTTTTTTCGCGAAGACCAGCAGCTTCAGTATCCAACTCTTCATTTTTCATGTGAAGATCAAGATTTTTCTTTTCAAGAATCGCACGCCTTCTTTCCAAATCCGAAGTAACAACAAAAGAAGTTTTTCCAGCCTGCAAAATAATACAGTGAGTTTTAAGAATAAATTATGAATTCAAAGCAAAAATCAAAAGAAGAAAAATATAAGTATGAAAATTTACCAAGCTATTAAGCGAATGTAAGAAACTTGGAGATATAGATCTTGAAACCCCGCGAAGAGACTCATTATTCTCCAAGCATCACAGATAGTATCTACGGATTGGCAGGCATTAGTAAGAGGAGTATCACCCATTCCCTGCAGAGTATTGGAGAAGATGATAGACAATTGTGCCATAGAAGATTCAGGTTGAGAAGCTTCCTTCACATAAGAAATATCATCATCATCATCATTACGATCACTAGAACCTTCGCTAGATTAAATAAATGAAGGTGAGGGAGATTGGACTTTTCGTTTATTTAGAGGAGGGACAGTAGATTTATCCTTGCGAAGATCACCTTTGCCTTTACTTTTATTCCTGGTTTTCAAAACTTTGACAGGTTCTTCCACTTCAGCGATAACCTTCACACACAGATAAAGATAAGAAATAGAGACAACAATATATTATGAAGAATCGTGAAAGAATATTTCTTACTTCATTTGTGAATGATCGAAGAGATGATAAAGTACTGACTTTCCCAGTCTTGTTATAGCTTACTTTCAACCTTTCAATCTGATAATTTCGCAAACACACGAAAACATTGGAATGGTCAGCAAAATTATATATGAGAATGAAAAGAATAACAACTCAAATGAAGTTTGGAAATACACCTCTGCTTCCATTTCCGGCCAGCTGAATACCCAGGGTTGATACACTGCGAGATTCGCAGGTAAAACATGAGATCCGGAGATGTACGGACCTTTTAGGATTAAAGTGAAGATACACCACTTATCATCGTTGGAATAACGTGGGGTTGTATTATTTCCAGGATGCCAATCAATGTCTTGCATAAGTATCTTGTCATCAACAACATCATCCTTCTTCTTTAAACGAACGCCTCAACAAGTATTATCTCTCTTCATGGGAATTATCTCATAATTCACAAAGAAATTTTCTACAGTATACTTCGCAGGAACAATTTCAACTCCAGCGAATTTAAGGTTTTTAACTTTTGAGGGATAAAGAGATACCTTACCAGCACCACAATTGGCGAACTCGAGAATTAGACGAATGCAATCCCCGCTCAATTGATATAATGCTCGCGAAAACTTCGCATATGAAAGTATTTCATAAAATAAGGGAAGTTCAGGATCATAAAGCGGAATGGGAAGGCCAACGAGAAGCTGACCTAGCGAGACTATGATCTCCTCATGATTGCAAGGATGATCAGAAAATAAATTAATAGAAAGCTCAGTTTTAAGGTTTTGACCAGGAATGGGAGATAAACTAAAACCTTTGGTTTGAAGTTTCTTTCGAGCTTCTTCCAAGGCAATCTCATTTTTACGACCAGCTGGAGGCATTTTCAGTATGGGAATGAAGGAATGTGGAACAAAAGATGAAGAATGAAAATTTGCAGTAGCAGAAGCGAAACTTGCGGAGGAACAGTGAAATTGCAGAGAAAATAAGAGGGAAGGTAAAAAGAAGAGAAGAAAATAATAAGAAGAGTATATATAAGAGAGTAGAAATTCTCGAGAAGATAAGTGCATTCAATGCAAAGAGTAGACATGAGCGGTTAAGAAGCAGCGGTTAAAAAAGACTTGTCAAGAGATGAATAAAAGAGGGGATATGTGTAATAAAGTTTGCGCAAAGTCCGGAATTGTGACAGTACAAAAATACTTGAAAATATAAGCAGTTGTGGCATTTTGAAATACAAATTTTCATGACGTTCTCCCCTTCGCAGAGAAGACATGAGAAGAGGCAAGATGTAGGATCAGAATATCACAACAACAACGTTCATGTGAAACCTTCATCTACAACGTTTCGAAACCGTCGCAGACAAATAACAAAGATGACATAACAAGTGACATCAGCTCAAACATGATAAAAGTGTGATGATCTTGCGAAATTTAGAGAGTTTGAAAATACTAACATCAAAAGCTTGCGAGAACATCGCAAGTCAGATCCGAAGTTAAAGGACAGTTCCCTATATAAAGAGTTGAACAAGCGTAAAGGGGGGGGATCTTTTTCGAGTATTGAGTCAGTCATTAGGAGAGAGAAAGTCCAGAGCAATTATTAATTTCTTAGTTTCATTTCTTTCCTTTCTTGTAAAATTTGTGAGATTAATCAATAAAGATTGTGATTGTTCATCTAAAAATGATTTGATTGTATGAATTATTGTGAGGGGTGTAGTGTAGGATTTCTTGCAACTACAATGCGTGTCATAATCACAACAAATTAGTGAATATTTCACTTAATTAACAAGTAATATAGTGTGGTAAAGTTCTTTCCCACAAGGAGCAAGAGGTTTGAGTTGTCTTATAATGTCACAAAGGGGGGTTTTGTTTTAGATGTTATAAAGCAAAAGAAAATAAACAAAGCAAATAAAAAGATAAAATTGAAATCAATAATAGAAGTTAGATCAGGGAATCTTTCTTCTCTGATCAACACACAAACTTGAACCCATTATTCACAACAACTTCAAATCGGGAACAATCCCCAATTTCTTCTCATCTGCTTTGATTTAAATCTCACAGATCCCCTTTAACTTACAATCTCAGTTGCAGACCATTATATCCATGAGCTATTCAGTTCCTAAATTCCTCATCTTCTTCTCTCGATTTCTCTATGTGGTAATTGAACTTTTGTCCTTACTTTTGATGGTCTACACAAATATCCTTATCACATAATAATTTTGTCCCTCTTTATCAATAAGCCCATCAGGGGACCATCAACAGTTTTTTTGTTTCCACATTTACCCTCCTCACATATTAACCAATATCGTTTTTCTTTGTTTTTATCAAAACACTAGACACAAATCTCTCCCACCTTCTCCATCGTCGCCACCACCACCACCTCCATCTCCTCCACACGAACCTGTCTAACTCAGCACAACTCATTTTTCTTTGGTTCAGGTTCGTCACTAGCTTCATCGTCATCATCGACGAATCTTAATTATCGTTTTAATATACCACTTCCGGGTAAGGTTCAGCTTCCGGTACTCCAATAGGTGTGCTTCCGATCAACAGTCTGTTTCTCGCTCAATCGAAATCAGAAGTTGAAGAATTATGGTCAGTTGAAGAATTAGTTGAAGCATTTAAGTTAATTGATAAAGTTGGTTATGGTAAAATTACCAGATCTGAATTCTTCACCCTCCGGCAGATGTTCAACCATTCACAACAACCAACACAATTACCAGATCTGATCGGTAAGTTCCTGGAGTGATGTTCTAGTTTCGTTCAGAAGCTTTATATCATTTTCGATATTATCAAACTCGAGCTGCTTCTTTATCAATCTGGTGGTTAATTCTTCTTTATCAATCTGGTGGAATAGGACAATTTTTTTTGGAACTGCTCGTCGTTGAGAGTTAGTATATCTCTCAATCTTTCATCGTAATTCAAAACTAGAATTCAGTTTTGAAAACAGTGTATCTTAACTTGAAAACCCATCAAATTAATTTGAATTTGATTCGTTTTCGATTTTATGTAATCCTCACTTATACTTCTATTTGAGATAAATTGCTTCAGCTCTTGTATGTAGTGAAGTAATAAGGCAATCAACTGTTGAATTTCAGTAACTAATTAAAAATTATGGTTCCCTGTTGTCGGAATCATTATAAAGGCCTCTTGAATCGGATTTCGATTGATGAAGAAGTAACTTGTGAGATCAAGGAAGAGCAGTAGCTGGAAATTTATGAATGCGTGATCACTTGAAACTGCAGCTGCTTTGATTTTCCATGTGTGGTTTGGTTGATGCTGTTAGTGCAGTGCTGAAGAACGTGATCACTTGAAACTGCAGCTGTTTGGTTCATGGGTAGTATTCCCACGTCTCAACGGATTTTGGCGCTGTAAGTGATGTATTCTCTTTATAAAATGATCTACTGAAGTGGTGGACACTTTTATTATTGTTCTTTGAATTGGTAACATTTCACATTGCTAGTTCCCTGTTCAATATTAAAGTGATGTATTCAAGTGTAGTTTCTAATCCCATTAATAGGCAGTGAAGCAAGCAGTGATATTGGATCAACTATGGTTGTTGATCCATATATTTTGATCCAACTGTAATGGATAAACATCCACTGTTGATCCAACTGAAATGGATAAACATCCGTTGTTGATTCAACTGAGATTGGTTTTGAAGCTGGTCTTGGAGATGTTGGTGTTTATGAAGCTACAGGTAATGAAATATGGTGGTTATATGGGTTGAAGCAGGCAGTGATATTGGATCAACTATGGTTGTTGATCCATATATTTTGGATCAACTATGGTTGTTGATCCATCTATATGGGATCAACTACTGTTGTTGATCCTTTGAACTCATGTTTTGTAGTTTAAATCATGTAAATTTGTTCTAATGTTGAACTTGTGGTGCAATGGTAGCATGACTGACTCCATGTCAGATGATGCGTGTTCGACTCACGCCAAGTTCACTCCATTTTACATGGATAAACTATCATTATTGATCCTATTTTACATGGATCAACTTCCATTGTTGATCCACTAAAATTGGATCAACTTCTATTGTTGATCCTTTTTTCTTGGATAAACTAGATAAACTTCTATTATTGATGGTTTTGTTGGTGAATCAAACTGCGGTGATGAAGTGGTAGCATTTTTCCATCGGCATGGATAAACATCCATTGTTGATCCAAGCGCAATGGATAAATTTCTACTGTTGATCCAACGCAATGGATAAACATCCATTGTTTGATCCAACTGAAATGGATCAACTACTTTTTGTTGATACAAAAAAATTTGAACCGATGATGGTGGCGGCTATGGTGGTGGTGGTGGTGGAAATGTGGTGGCGGAAATGAAAAAATTTGTGGTGGAGGAGGACTAGTGGTGGTGTAATGGTGGCGGTGAAGGAGTGGTGGTGGAATATTGGTGGTGGTGGCGGTTGGTAGGTGGTGGTTGTTGAACGGTGGTGGTGGTGGAATGGTAGTTGAATGTTGGTGGTGGTGGTGCTAGTGGTGGTGGTGGTGGTGAAGTGGTAGAGGAAGAAATTTGTTGTATTTTGAAATAAAGAAAAATATTATATGAGTGAGGGTATTAAGGTAATCTAATATTAAATGGATAAGGTTATAAAAAAGGAGGGACATAATTATTGTTTCATAAGGATATATTTGTAGGGAGTTAAAAGTAGGGACATATAATTAATATACCCTTTCTCTATTTCCTATCAATCTCCCAGTTTCATCATCAACAGCTGCTTGCGCAGCTTTTTTTCCTCTCTCTCATTCAAGTGAATAATGATTGCGAAGAGATAATTCTCAATTTAGGGTTGGGTTAAAGTTGGGGATGGATAACGACACCCCACTATATAGGATAGGGACCACCCCATTTTGGGTGCCCCGATGAACTGTTAGGGTGCCTTTAATACCTTTCTTTTTAAACTAAAGCTGGCTAACCCTTAACCTTAATTGGGCTCCTAATAGTGCTCTCAATGAAATGACCATTTTTCCCTTCTTGCTCAATTTGGACAATTTCTTCTTCTTTTCTTCTACATGACTCCAGAGTACCTAAAACACTCAAAACAAACGTAAAATACATAATTTACAAGAAAAAATAGCAAAGAAAGAATAACCAATAGATATTAAATTAAAGTGTATTTTGCACCTATCAAATTCCCCCACACTTAGACTTTGCTAGTCCTCGAGCAAACTAAACTAATTACATACAACTCCATTTCTTCGAGAATACGGTTAGACTTAGCATGTATAACAAGCCTTTAAACCCCTAGGTGTCCCTAGTGGAAGAGTTATAGTCTCGTGAGGGTTTACTAGAGATATACCCACAAAACCTACTCTAACTTCTAAGTGTTCCATCGTCCCAAGCATCCAAAGATCTAGGAAGACATAAAGGTTCTCAATCTAGTGTCAAGAAGTCATAAGTATAAGAGAAAATTCAAATATAAAGTGCGATTAATCGAAGAAAGTGTGATCGGTCAACCTATGCCATAATGAAAGATTTCAGGTTTGAGAGTGACCGATAAGCATTTCGCCTCGATTTTTGCCTCACCAAATAGGGTTTTATGAAATTGCACTCAAAAGATGCACTTTATGGTTCTTACATGTGTGCAGGTAGGAATGAAGATAGAAATCACGCGACACGTTGAATGGTGGGAAGGAAACCTTCCGAATAATTTCTGGAGACCCCACAAAATCGTGGGAAGTAAAAATATTTTTCTGATGATCTCTAAGAAAGGAAATCAACCACTATTATCGAGGATGAGATTACCCACTTACCTTCACATCCGATCGACAATGATGATAGCACCACTCTCACAACATCCAATAAAAACGTCTTAGGGTCCTCGTCTTTATCTTCTTGGTCTTCGTTTTCGGCTTCAACTTTTGATGACAAACTCTTGAACTTCGTAGATCCTTGACAATTTGTAACTATTTTCCTCAAAATCCTTGTTGCTTGAAACTTTCTTATATATTTTCCTCTCTCGCGGCTTATTAAATAAACTAAAGCAAAATAACAATAATAATTTATTTATTTTTTGAAACAAGAGAAATAAAATACAAAACAAAGTGAAAATAAAAAAAACCATGGCCGTGGAAAAAGTACTTTACCGCTTGATTCTTCACAACTTGTATCGTCTCGAAATCATAAATTTTAATAATTCTCACATTTTGCTTTTCTTTTCTCTTGTAAATAAGTCTTCAACATGTATATATAATTCTGCTCCTTGTCTTGTTACTTTACTTGAATATGAAATTTGCTATTTTCTTGTTTTGTTGCTTGTAAACCTTGAACGTCTTCAACTTTCCTTCGAACTTGTGATTCTCCACTTGTTGATGACGATGATGGTGTTTCTATGAACCCGTTGTTGTCGAGAGAATGGTGCTAACTGCAAATTGAACTACAAGAAGGAGGCTTTCATCTATAGACGTCACCCTCATGATTGACAAAATTAGCACTCAAGAGATCAAAAATAGTGTTGAAATTGGTGCGAAGTGGGGTAGCTCACCATTCTACCTGGAATTAGCGTACGGTGACACACACTCTAAAAATATTTTTTAGTCAGCTACAAATAATTTAAGGTCGGTGCCTCACTTGATGTCAATACGGGTAGTCTCCACTAATGATTGATCAACAACTCTAATATTAAATATCTTCATGCTCCTAATTTTCCACTGGCATGGTTAAGTTGAGCCACAAACACTAATGACTTCTCGCAAAGATTAATAACACCTAACTTTTAGTATTCTCTATCACTTTTAAGTTCCATTATTTCGGCCGAGAATTACGTATGTAAACATATCTAGAAGTATACTATTGACTCCAAAATCTCTAAAAGTTGGAGGTTTTATGTATTTTTTTTTAATATATGCTTAACCACGCCCCCGCACTTAAACCTTACATTGTCCTCAATGTAATTGAATCTTCGTAGTAAAGTTAAGGTGAGAAATCTTAACATGATAAGGAACAAGAAAAAAGAAAAAAAAAAGAGCAAAAGGATAAGAAATACAAAACCAATGGGTTGCCTCCCATTTAACACTTGGTTTGAAGTCGTCGGCCCAACTTGGCACTTGCAATATTCACTCCCCATATACTAACAATCTAAAAATTTGGGGATCCGCCCAAAGTACCTGTTTTGCAAACAACAACTTCATACAAATGTTAGCACAAGAAAATAATAATGATGTTATCGCTCGATAGAAGTTTCCCCACAGTTAGTCTTGTCTACACTCGAAAGTGTATATAGAACATAGAATTTGGGAATTCCTTTTGTCAAACCAGCATGGTGTTAGCATTAAGTGTTTCCAATGATGGATATCGATAAACAAAGTCATCTAAAAATAATTTCGAAGCACATAAATTCAAACCAATAAGAGGTAAAGGAGAAGAATCAATATGCAAAGGGTTAGACAAACCTTGCACAATCTCTTGTTTTACGGAATCCTCTTCATCCTTAGAGAATTCAATTAATTACTCACCTCTTGTGTATCGTGGTCCTTTATCAAACCTTGCAAGCATTCTTTGTCATTTTATACCTTAACCAAAGTTTTGGCATCATTAAAATCATTGGAAAGTTCAAATGGGTCTTCCACGAATTCATTTAACTTTGTCTCATTATCGAGAATCATCTTTTCAAAATCTTCATCATCGTAATCGGGCCATTCACAAGAAAATTCTCTTTTGTATAAATTGTAAGATCTTCTTATGAGTACGCGACATCCTTTATAACAATAGGTAAGTGATATCCAAACTCCTCCTTTTGAATAAGCGAAGGATCGTTATTATGATCTGGAGTTGGAATAACTTCCTCGTTGTTGCAAGAAATTTGCAAATGTTCTTCATCTTCTATCATGCCCACCTTAATTTGATTGACGTCTCTTCTTAAATTGTTCACGCCCTCTTGAAGTTGTTGTAGTGATTTATCTGTGACTTGGAAATATTGAATCATTTGATTTTGACACTCTTTTATCATAGTGCAGAAGGTATCTGCAAAACTAGAGAATTTTTTTATCATCGGTCAAATATTCATTACACACCACAGACATATTAGAATAATTATTGCTTTGAAAGAAAAATTATTCTTTATCCCTCTCCTCCTTGTATTGATTCATGTCTCTTCGTATTTTAGCAATGCCGTTCCAAAGTTGTTGGAGTTGCTCTTCTCTAGTCTCTTCATCTTTTTGAAGCTCTTGTTGTACCAAGCTAAGATAATTTTCCACAAAACTAGAAATTTTCTGATCAAGAGCATAACTATCCTCCCATCCTTATGATTGTCCACTTATATACCCGTCATAAGGTTGTTGATATGTATGTGAATATCCATATGGTTCTTTAGGAAATTGATCATAGCCAAAATATTGGTTTTGATTGTATTCTAAGGATGGTTGGAAGTTGCCATAATGTTGAGGTTGAAAACCATATTGATTGTTGCGATATGCTTGCTCTTGTCCACCATACATGGAAAACTGGTATCTGAAATAAAAATTCTAAAAAAAGAAAGTTAGAAACTAAAATAAAATCTAAAAACAAAAATAAAACGAAAAGAAAAACAACTAAAGTTACTCCGCTGCTCCCCGGCAGCGGTGCCAAAATTTAATGCGTGTTGTAACCACAACAAATTAGTGAATATTTTTCCACTTAATTAACAAGTAATATAGTGTGGTCAAGTTCGTCCCCACGAGGAGAAAGATGTTTTAGTTGTCTTATAATGTCACAAATGGGGGTTTTGTTTAGATTTTATAAAGCAAAATAAAATAAACAAAGCAAATAAAAACCTGCCGAGATTGGGGTATACCCAATTTTAAGGGGACACAGTGTGTCATTATTAAAAAGGGTGATTTTACTTTAATACCCTTGAACTAATTAAATCTTAAAAATAAACCCATTTCTTAATTTCATTAACCCTAAAATTAAAAAACTAAACAACTCTTAATCTTCTCTTCTTCATCTTCTTCATCTTCCATCAATCAAAGCCATATAAAAATCTTCAACTTTGATTTTCCAAAAAAATTGTTGACTCTACCGGAGAAAAGAAGACTATAAATAATGTTTAAACTCAAACCCATCATTGTGTTGTGTGATTTGATTGTTATATTATGTTAGAAATCGAAAATTATGATTTCTGTATTTTTGGTCGGCAAGGTCGTAACACGCATATCTTGCCGACTTTTCATAACATCCATGGCGATTGTAAATTTTTTCAACAGCCGACAGGGTATTTTTTGAAGTCATTGCCAACAAAAAAGCCGACAGGGTATTTTCAACCGCCGGCGGGGTATTTTTCTCAACAGTCAACGTTTTTTTTTATAGACCTTGCCGACTACTATTTTTCAATAGCCGTCTCCTGTGTGTCAAAAAAATAAAGTCGGCATCTTCTTCATTTAAATACCCTGCCGGCCAAATCTAGTCGGCATGTTCTTCATTCAAATACCTTGCCGTCCAAATATAGTCGGCATGGTCTTCATTCGTCGACCTTGCCGACTTTTCATACTTTCATAACTGAAAGTGTTGATTTCTGATCTAAATTTGAGTATGATTTCATACAACAGCTTTGCAATCCCCCTTTTTAGAAGTGTTTGGGCTGCGTGCTTTCATTTCCGTTGCAAAATATTTTCTCAAAACAATTTTTTTTCATCAAAAATCTTCCCAAATAAGTTCAATCAAATTTTTTTTTCATTTCATAAGTTTTAATCTACTCAATTAATCAATCTAAACTCAATCAATTAACCTAATCAGAATTTTTAGTGTTAATTAAACAAGGGTATATTAGCCATTTAGAAAATATATGGTTAAGGGGTGGCTTGTTTTACTTCCAAATGACCATATTTTGTCTTATTTGGTATTCCCCTATTAATCTGGGTATACCCCAATCTCGCCAGGAATAAAAAGATAAAGTTGAAATCAATAAGAGAAGTTAGATCAAGGAATCCTTCTTCTCCGATCAACATACAAACTCCAATCCATTATTCATAACAACTTCAAATCGAGAACAATCCCCAATTTCTTCTTATCTGCTTTGATTTCAATCTCACAGATCCCCTTTAGCTTATAATCTCGGCTGCAGACCATTATCTCCATGAGCTATTCAGTTCCTCAATTCCTCATCTTCTTCTCTCAGTTTATCTATTTCCTTTCAATCTCCCAGTTTCATCATCAACAGCTGCTTGCGCATATTTTCTTATTTCGTCTCATTCAGGTGAATAATGATTGAGAAGAGATAATTCTCAATTTAGGGTTGGGTTAAAGTAGGGGATGGATAACGACACCCCACTACATAGGATAGGGACCACCCCAATTTGGGTGCCCTAATGAACTGTTAGGGGTTCCTTTAATACCTTTCTTTTAAACTCAAAGTTGGCTAACCCTTAACCTTAATTGGGCTCTTAATAATGCTCTCAATGAAATGACCATTTTGCCCTTCTTGCTCAATTTGGAAAATTTCTTCTTCTTTTCTTCTGCGTGACTCCAGAGTACCTAAAACACTCAAAACAAACGTAAAATACATAATTTACAAGAAAAAATAGCAAAGAAAGCATAACCAATAGATATTAATCAAAGTGTATTCTACACTTATCAGGTTCCCCTACGCCTCTGAATCCCACATGACTCTACGCACTTGATACCCTTAGATGATCTCACCCACAACTAAGAGTTGCTATAACCCAAAGTCGAAGACTTGATAAACCAAGCTGTCTCACACAAAAAAGTCTATTGAATAGATAAATCTGTCTCCCACAGAAATACCTATGAGTTTTGTTCCGTTTTTTGATAAATCAAGGTGAACAGGAACCAATTGATACACCGAACTTATATTACCGAAGAATAGCCTAGTAATATCAATCACCTCACAATAATCTTAATTGTATGGTAGCGAAACAAGATATTGTGGAATCACAAACGATGAGACGAAGATGTTTGTGACTACTATTTATCTTGCCTATCGGAGATTAAATATCGAGCAAATATTAGAGAAGATAGTACTCAATCACGATAGAAAACAGCAAGATCAGAACACGCAACTACAGAGAAAATAGTTAGGTCTCTGGATTCACAATCCCAATGAAATTTTTAAGTCGTTAACCTATAATGGTTTTAGAAAAACCTAGGTAAAAGGAGAATCAACTTTAGTTGCAACTAGTATCACACATGAGGTGTGGGGATTAGGTTTCCCAGTTGCTAGAGTTTTCCCTTATATAGTCTTCAAATCAGGGTTTGCAATCAATGTTACCTTGGTAACAAAATATTCAATATTTACCATTATATAAAAACCTGATTAGACTCAAGCTAATATGTTTCGACCGTTAGATCGAACTTAGCTTGTTACACACAAATGAAAAATAACTTCATATAGATATGGGTAACCGTACCTAAACATGTACACCTTGTTGGCTCAATAATAGTTAACCGAAGTTATCCATATGAACACTTTCATATCAACCTTGTTCATCTTAACACAACTAGTTCAAATTACTCAAATGAAACTAGTTCTAGAGTTGTTCAATTGTTTATATTCTCATAGAAGTATACAAGACACAATTGAAGCAAAATCGATTTTGATTTACTCGAATCAATTCATGAACATTATAGTCGCGGTTTGCAAAAGATTGCATTCCTTATTATATAAATATATATTAGTTCATGAACAAACCGATTTTAGAACATAACCTACTCAAGTATGCAAACAGGTACGCATACCTAAGTGGTCAGAGTTAGTTTGGGTTCGCCAGTATGCGAACGGGTACGCATACCTTCCAAACTCGGTTGAATTTCCGGACGTGAACTTATGCCAGTACGCATACGGGTATGCATATTAAGTTCCCGGAATTTCATTAAACCAACTAGTACGCATACAAGTATGCATACCATGGTTTCCGGACTTGGAATAACTTGCAATAGTTAGCATACAAGTACGCATACTATGCTATACCCAATCATGGCTAATTGTTCTAAACTCCCATTTCAATCATTGAAACATTCTTGGAAGATGACAATAACTGTCTCACACAAACTATTAGCTTCAAAGCAATTTTCAAGTGATTGATAGATCAATACGAAACATTCTGAGTCTACATCAAATGACTGTCTCACACAAATCATGTAAGATGTTACCAGGCGATTTTCATATGATCATCTTTTGACTTTCGTCAAGAATATAAGATGAACTTGATTAAAGTGAAAGCTTACCAACACATATTTCGAGAAATATGTAAGCAAGTTAAACTCAGCTTGAAATATAAAATGTGTATAATCGAAGTCTATATAGCTATACTACTTTTGTCTCAAAATAGGAGATATAGTAGATATAACTTTGAGTGTTAGATGAGTTCAAGTCTCCATATACCTTTTGTTGATGAAGTTTCACAAGTTCCCCTTAGTAGTTCTTTATCTTCAATCGATGAACGTCGTGAAGTCTAATGCTCAACTACACTTTCTATCCTAATCCGAGACTTAGTTATAAGTAGACTTGAAATCAAGACTTATAGTTTTGGCAACTAAACTTGACAAACAAGCTTGAGATAGCAACGCTTGCGAGTTCGATCGAGATGTTCTCTAACAAATTCCACTATCCTAGACCAAGAGTTCCCTAATTATAGACTATAAATCAAGATATTGTTTTTACAACCAAATTTGATAACAAGACTGATATAACAACACTTGTGTGAATTCGACCGAGCAATGCTCTAACAATACTATTTGGTTGTAAAAGGAAATCAATTATATAGGCTTAATCTGCAGGAGGAAGATTTGGTTTAAAGTCATCAATTGAGTTGAAGCAAGTCTTAATTGGTGTGACGTCCGCTAAGGGAATCAATTGCATGGAGTCCTGCTGGGATTTAAGATGCGTAAGGAGCGCGAATGTACCTTGATCGGTGGGATACCTTTTATAGCTCAACTACGATTCAGTCCGAAGTTAATTGGTAATAGGCTTGGGATTGTAGTGGCTTAATACAATTTGGTATTCAATCTGGACTAGGTCCCGGGATTTTTCTGCATTTGCGGTTTCTTCGTTAACAAAACTTCTTGTGTCTGTGTTATTTATTTTTCCGCATTATATTGTTTATCTTTAAAATTGAAATATCACAGGTTGTGCGTTAATCAGTTATAGTAGAGACACCCGACCTAGTTAGTTGGATACGACTTGACACTTTAAATTTGAGGCTCAAGATAAATCAAGTTCAATCTTGTGGTTGATTAATTCATTTATAAATTCTACTATCCTTTTTTGATCGTTGATCTTATCGGTAAATATGGATAGTAAATACTCTTAACATCGAGCGTCAAGAAAAGTCATATTTCGAAACCCATTATATTTCTTATCATTAGACTTGTTATTCCATGATTTATTCTACCACTGAACTTACTATTAAATTTTACATTTTACATTTCACATTTTATCCAAGCTTTCGACAGCTTGGATTCCACCCTACCCGAATCTTCTCTAGTATAGGAACACAACTCATTTGTGTTGGAATATCAGCCTTTAAACATGCTTGTATATACCATATTACTAAGAATGCTTTAGACAATCATACAAGTCACAACATATGCTGATATATAAAGAAAACTTTATGCTTAACTTTATCATGTTTAGATATAACTACTAGAAGCTAAAACTAGTTGTATGCTTAGTATGAGATATTCTTCAAGTGCATAAAATAGGAGATTATAGGGTAAAGATATACCTGAATTTTCCCTGATAAGTATAGACAATCAACAACATTTGGTACCTTAGATAAAATCCTTAAGAGGAAGGTTTTTCATCCACTTCTATGTCCTTAAACTTCTAATGGCAGAAATTATTTTAAATAAGGCTAGAAGGGAGTCCACCTCCAACTGCATAGACATGTGTCACCTACTCAGCCATCATGAGGTGGAGACACATCCCTTAACTTCAAATAAAAAAAAAACTTGCATGCCACTTAATGGATTAACTTGATGTACTATAGCCTTATGTACAATCCCCACAAAACAGTAAAAGTCTTGCCTTTAGTACATGATCTAAACATTAAACACACACTTTATTAAGATTAGACTAATCTAGTTTTATCAAACTAAACATGATTAGTTGTTAAACCATAAAAAAATCTAACATTCTCCCACTTGGTTAAGCAACAAATCATTTTTATTTCATTTAAAAACATTTAGCAAAAGACCTTTCAGATTATAAACAAAAACGACTTCAGGTGGCCACCCATTTTGGAAAACGGAGAATCTTAATCAATGTGAAGATTATCATGTATAAATGAATGCTTAGATCAAATGGAACACTATTGTTGGACCATAGAGATACAAACACCACTTATAGGGTGCACTGGCCATTTCCATAATCACGACAATAGACGGGCCATTATCCTTAAGCTAAATTTATGGGCATACATAGTTCCAGGATGTCTACAAACTTAGGTTTCACATTAAGATAATTAACCCTTATGCTTAATGACCAGGACAACTTTCGATATCAAAGAGATCCAACTTACCTAAAGTGTCTGAAAATGAGTTTCACCTTATACCCAAACTGGTCAGACTACTTGAGAATTTAACTGTATCGTCTCGAAAGAGATCCAACATATCTCACTAAAGGAAATTATGCTATAACAAACACACTGTATAACAAACATTATGTATATATGCTCCCACTGAATTTTATATAGTATCAAAAGAACTTTTCTCCCACTGAACTTTACAATGCAACATTATGAGCGAGCTAAAAGCATGCATATGGCTGACCTTAACATGCATACGATAACCTTGTAGAACTAATTTACAAGCAAAACATGTTTGCCTACTATATTTCACAAGCAAAAAACAACACGTGGCAAACAACAAACAAACACATCCAAAAACACACAACCATAGGCTTGCTAGATTATTAAACCACTAGTTACTTCTTTTCAACAACTTCTGTTTTGACCTTTTTCAGCTATCGTTGATACTTCAAACAGTTCTTCTTGATATGACCCTTCTTCTTACAAAAGAAACACGTATAAGAGATACGTGAACCTTGCTTTTCTTCTCCTACACCATCCTCTTTATCTGCTCCTGTTGATTCTTTGCCTGTTGATGTTGATACTTTGAAGTCCTTCTTAGTGGGACCTAGTGCATCCGAATGATGCATTGAATGTGCATACTCCGGCATTTCACGTTTATGCCTATCTTCCTCTTGTACACAGTGAGTAATTAGTTCATTCAAATCCCACTTCCTATCACAAGTGTTGTAGTTGATCTTAAACGCTTCAAACTGTTTTGGAAGAGAATTTATTGCTTGCTGCACCATGTAGTCATCAGGTAGAAACATGTATAGGTTACGAAGTTTATAGATCAATTATGCCATTTGAAGTATATGCTCTCTGATACTGCTTTGCACATCGTACTTCATTGAAGATAACCGATTTAAGTGAGTATTGACCAAAGATTTTGTAGACCCCATAAAATTCTTCTCAATCACCTCAATCAGTTCTATAGACGTGTCTTTAACATGGATTCCTCCTCGGATAACATCAGGTATAGCCCCTCGAATGATTAGAATAACCATTCTGTTTGCTTTTTCCCACTTGAGATATGCCTTATTTTGAGCATTTGTAGACTCATCTGTAATTTCTGCCGATTCTGGCTCCCGTAAGGCTGTATCGAAATTCCAATACCCTCGAACTATATCGACTTGCGACTTCCACTTTAAGTAATTTGAGCCACTTAAAGGCTCGATACCATCCATAGCAATCTGAACTTGCGAAGGGTTCATAACTAAACAGAAAACAAAATCCTTTATTTAACTTTAAGCACTAAGGCAAGCATAAACTTTATAAGACTCGATATTGTCATCACTTCACCTTTGGGTAAAGTTATTATATATCGAAGTCCCCTAAAATGAAGTACAAGACTGATCTTTT
Organism: Papaver bracteatum; assembly: GCA_023529315.1. Taxonomy (NCBI): domain Eukaryota; kingdom Viridiplantae; phylum Streptophyta; class Magnoliopsida; order Ranunculales; family Papaveraceae; genus Papaver; species Papaver bracteatum. The sequence continues at coordinate 3,146,137 of JAJJWX010000742.1, forward strand.
CATATAAAGCAAGCAACGAATCTGTTAAACCTTTGGGTTCATTAGAAATATCGCTTACTAGACATGAACAAATCATCTTGTCCATTAAAGATAACATCTGCATGATTAACCTTTGGGTTTAGGCACACATAATGAGATCCAAAATGCAACTATATGCAGTCCTTTTTTCATACAGAAACATGCACTTTGTGTCCTATCAAAGTAATCACTTTGGCAACACTTATCAAGTAACAAAGATGCGTATAACACTTTACAACTTCATTTCAGGCCAACACATGAGCAACAAATAACCTATTCATGGTACTAAAAGATTCAACATCAACACACCATGATTGAACATGTGAGATACTGAAAACTTCATGTCAAAGAAAACAAGTATATGAAATCAGATGTAGAACACAACTTAAACCTATGGCTCTGATACCAATATTGGAATATCAGCCTTTAAACATGCTTGCATATACCATATTACTAAGAATGCTTTGGACAATCATACAAGTCACAACATATGATGATATATAAAGAAAACTTTATGCTTAACTTTATCATGTTCAGATATAACTACTAGAAGCTAAAACTAGTTGTATGCTTAGTATGAGATATTCTTCAAGTGCATAAAATAGAATATTATAGGGTAAAGATATACCTGACTTTTCCCTGATAAGTATAGACAATTAACAACAGTTGGTACCTTAGATAAAATCCGTAAGAGGAAGGTTTTTCATCCACTTCTATGTCCTTAAACTTCTAATGGAAGAAATTACTTTAAATAAGGATAGAAGGGAGTCCACCTCCAACTGCATAGACATGTGTCACCTACTCAACCATCATGAGGTAGATTCACATCCCTTAACTTCAAATAAAAAAAAAACTTGCATGCCACTTAATGGATTAACTTTATGTACTATAGCCTTATGTACAATCCCCACAAAACAGTAAAAGTCTTGCCTTTAGTACATGATCTAAACATTAAACACACACTTGATTAAGATTAGACTAATTCGGTTTTATCAAACTAAACATGATTAGTTGCTAAACCATAAAAAAGTCTAACAATTTGAACATAAGAATGTCACATTCAACAAAAAGTCCTTTGCAAAGTGCAAACCTAAGCATATATGACTTGTTCCCTAAAACATGATAGAGTAGTTTAGAATCCGATTCCCAGCCCAAACCAACCCTACTCCTAAATCCTAACATACCCAAGTATTCTATTCAAAACGTGTCCTTCTTAAAAGTAAATAAACTGGGAGTTGAGTTTCCATTATAGTGGGCGTAATTAAATATATCTGTAAGATCTAAAATCCATCCCATTCATTTAACCTTCTCCATTTTTCTATATCAACAAGTGGAATCCAAGATATTCCAATTGTGGATAACATGTGGAGTTCTAGTCTAATGCCTTCCAACCAGGAGTACTCCACACTTTTTTCCAATGCATCTTTCAAGGTTTCCTGATAGATATATTGGAATCCAAGTTAAAGTGTCAATTCTGTTAACGTTTTAAATTTGAGGCTCAAGAGAAATCAAGCTCAATCTTGTGGTTGATCAATTCAACTTGTAAATTCTATTGTCATTTTTTTATCATTGATCATGTCGGTAAAGATGGACAATCAGTTCTTTTAACGTCGAGCGTCCAGAGAAATCACATTTCGAAGCCCATCATATTTCTTTTTCAGCGAGACGACCGAATGGAGTCCCTTCTATACTTTCAATATGTGGCCTAAAAATGTATTGCTTGAAACACTTTTTATTTATTTTTAATCGGTTCAATTGAATGCTTGTTGGTCGTTTTTTCTCGAAATTGAGTCAACAATCGGAGAATCATCGTCCACGACTACGGTTAGGAGCGATAAAAACGAATGGAAGTCGAACCGATTGATGGCTAATACAACATGAAAATGGTCAAAAAACCGCCACCTAAACATTTAATTTTAATCTTGACCGTTGATTGCAAACAAAATTCAGTCATCCGATCTATAATTGTTACAGAAGTGTTACAATGTATGTTACAAAATTGTTACAATATAAGTCTTAGAAGCTTATAACGTTTATAAATGTTACAAAATCACTGTTAGAGATATTGTTGTAAAAGCTGTTAAAAATTGCGTCACAAAAAACAAGCCCTCCTTACTTTGGTCCTCCAAGCACTGCTGAAGCAGTCATCTAGTCTGGACGACCGAAAGGAGTCTCTTCTATACTTTCACTACGGGGCCTAAATATGCATTGCTTACAACACTTTTTTCTTCATTTTTAATCGGTTCAATTGAATGGGTATTGGTTGTTTTTTTCTCGAAATTGAGTCAACAATCGGAGAATCATCGTCCCCGACTACAATTAGGTGCGATAAAAATGAATGGAAGTCGACCCGATTGACGACTAATATGGCATGAAAATGGTCAAAAATCCGTCACCTAAACTTTTAATTTTAATCTTGATCGTTGATTGCAAACAAAATTCATTCATCCGATCTGTAACTGTTTCAGAAATGTTACAATATATGTTAAAATATAACACTACATCATTTTTAAGTATTATCAACGACCCCTGGATGTTGCTGACTGGGGTTGCAACGGAAGATCCCTGTTGCAAAAAAACATGTTTCAGTTTTTCACAACGACATAAGCTCCGTTGCCGATGCGAACATGTTCATTCTCAACCGAAGTCTGTCGTTGCTAAGCTGTTGCTAGTTACAGGAATACCCCTACCCGAAACTAAATGTTATTGGTTCTGGTTCTAATTTAGCAATAGAAAAAAGACGTTGCTAATTTTTTGCAACTGAAAAGAAAAAAAGGTCAAGTCTTCATTGACCTGGTCAAAATCCATTCCCTCCACATTTACCCCCCCCTCCTGCAGTTACCCTGTTCCCCATATTCAACATCCTTACAGATATACAAACCACAATGTCATTCAATGAACATATAAAACTCTTTTATTGAGAATCACAAGTAGATTTTATCATAAAAAAAAAGATTCTTGAATTGATGTGAACTTAAAAGTATGAGAAAGAGATACCAGTATACAAGTATCACAACAAACAAACTTATTGAGATGATGAAGACTATAAAATTTTGTAATTGACATACAACGTTCTATGTTGAGGTTCATAATTGGATGGGCAACCTAATTTACATAAACTGAAAGAGGCATTGTAAAACAGGGGAAGATAGAACTCCACCATAAGAATGACGAGATTGTGCTTAACCAATTTCCTTAAAATCATAAGTAGATTCAGCTGATGCTCTAAGATCACCAGCAGAGTACTGCTTTGCACCAAAACCCTAAATACCTGCATAAGCACCAAAATTTGAAGTTTCAATACCGAGGTCTCAAAAGACAAATAACACTATTTTCATGCAAAAGAAAGATACAAAAACAATTGGGAGTTATCAGAGCTTGTTAGCTTTAATTTCTCACTGCTGCTTATAACCAAGTATTTCAAATTTTCATAAGAGACACCATGAACTTTTTACGGTAACTTGACGAGAACAAATCACAGAACTCCAATGCAATTAATGCTAGGTATTCAACTTTCTCATATAGAGGTGGCAAGTTAATTATGTGAAGTTAAACAGAAGTGTAACAGGTTGCATGAGTTCGCCCTGTATAAGACTCTGAATGGGCTAGTGTGGAGGGGTCTACGATTAATTAGATGTTATATTGTCCGGTCACTGAGTTTTCAGCCCACTAAGATAATGCAAAACATCTATTTGTTGTGACTATCCTAGTTCAAAAGGCTGCTCAGAACACTGGACCAGTATTCAACGATGTGATGGACCTTATGGTATTTATCAGCTAACAAGTTTCTAACAAATCGGACACCCGAAACCATCTCTTCCACTAGGTCCTAACCGTCCAACAAAGATCATTGTTATCTAATTTTCGAGTGCAAAATTCCTCTGCAAGTCAATAAGGTATGCTGGTACCACATCCAACCACACGTACAAGTACGTATTTATTTACACAGACAATAGTAAGATGAAATCTATGTAGGAGAACTCAGACAAGAATAAAGAAAATCACCGATGTAAAGGGAATTAAAAAAAAAAGAATGAATACTAGCAATATCTCTTACCTCAAGTGCTTTTGGCATAAGAATTTATAAGCAACTGAGACTTATGGATGACCTTGATGCGCACTTATGACTGATGTTGCAGTTTCGAACCACGAGTACACATACCCAGCAGTCACTGCACCTAAAAACCATTTAATTAACCTAATTAGCACCAATCTAATTTTCTCTCCACAAAGTAAACCTAACACCACATAAAAAATTTCACAAAGTTGGTATAGTGCTTTATGACTCCTCGATAGCATGTATCCCCACAAATATGCAAAAAATTATGTGCCACTGCCTAAATAATAAAACAACACCGGAAGCTATGTACCTGAAAGTTTAATAGTTAAATTCTCTTTATTGTCCTTACCCATTTCGGTAATAGTTCCTTCCCACCAATTGAAAGTTAGGCGTAATACAAAGGTGAAGGGTTTGACAAAAAAACAATTCAATATATAGCACAAGTATGTTCACCTTATCCCCAAAGAGATATAACCACACATTTCATTTAATTGAAGACCCCACCACCACTTCAGGAAAACGAACTCCACTGAGAAGTATACAAAATGTGTGATGTTATAAATAATCGCACCAATGGTATCAATCTAAGTTCATGTTGTTCAAGAATGCAAGTTCCGAAATGTAGCATATACATTTAACCATTAGTGTATTCATAAAACACACATGAAAGATCCAAACGCAATACGATATAAATCACAAGTTATTTTGTAACACAATAAGTTGTGGTTTATGAATTTCACCACGAAAAATGATCACATCATATAAATGTAGGCTACTTCTGTAAACAAGCCCTTGGGGAACAGAAGTACCTAATTAAGGGTGATGGTTGTTTGTGCCGTGTATAAAATACACGGGAGGCCCGCAAATCAATACCAGAAGCCACACATGGCAGATAAATACCAGGATTAATGCACGGCAAGTTAATAGGCATGCACGGAAGTTTCATGCAGAATTAATGCAGGGGAGTTTATGGCCAGGAGGCATGCAAGGAAACTTAATATAATTTATTCCTACTTGATAATTAAGGGGAGACTGGGATTCACAATTGTATAAATGGGAAGGAAATATAATTCTGTGAGGGAGGAGCCAATAGGAGAAAAAACCTCTGTAATACCATTATCAATGAAAAATACTCCCCAAGGGGATTCACCCGTGGACGTAGGCAACCATGCCGAACCACGTAAAAACTGCGTCTTTCCATTTGTTCTTCATTTCATCTCCAAGCCCCAAAAACACACCGAAATCACCTATTCATTGTGTTTTGTGCCCAAAAGTGATTTTGGGTACAAACATTGGCGCCGACTAAGGGGAGTCGAGAAAAGATAGTCGTGTTCTCCCACCAAAAAGTTAAGTGATTACAAAAACTTGAAGTTGGGTTTGTGAAAGAGGTCAGGTTCGTGTTCGTGAAGCATCATAAAAAGCATCTGGCGAAAAATAAACCAGAAGAATTCACACAGGGAAAAGATGTTCTTTATTTTTCTGGTCTTGCATCAAATCATACAGGCGTTGATGTCCCACTGGAATCTCTTTCTTGTTTTCTCTATCATAAAATAAGAGGAACATCTATAAGATCCGAAGGCCATCTACTGTCCTCAATGTTCGAATAGAAATCACATCATTTTAGCTCGCTTGAATCGCAGCAAATGCAACCACTGAGTTCGCATGAGACCAAATAGCAAGCTTAGAAAGAATTCGGCTGATACCGTCGTCTCAGACCCAATGAACTCGTACAGGTAAACTCGAGAAATAAGTGATGCGGAGACAACCAAGCTTCTGGGATTTATTACCAACCTCGAACCGGATGCTATAAATGAGCTCCGACAGAGCCTGCAAAAGCGATAAGCCATATTTTCTATCCCTTATCTCTTTGAATTCTTTTTAGTCTAATTTCATGAATTAAGTTGCCTGATGAGCAAATACATTCTTAGAAAAATACATTAGGCATCGAGATGAAATGCTCCATATCATTATAATTTCGAGCAGCTTGCTCAGCATTTTGCATATGGAGTCCTATGAACCATAGCTTGTTCTATGAGTTTTTAAGTTTATAGAACTACCACCAGACATTTTAACAAGCTTGTATATAAAAGTTAAGAATATGCTACCACTAGACATTTTAACATGGCTACGTATGTTAATATAACGCGTAGCAGCTTGGATACTTCCTTGTTAGATCATCCAGAAAATTGCAATCAATTGATTTTAGACAGTTACATTTTTTTTTCTCTGCAATAAATTGATTTTAGACAGTTACACAATTATTATTATTATTATTATTATTATTATTTTTTTTTTGCGATTAATTAATTTTAGATAGTTACAAACATTGGCACTTGACACCATCTTAAACAACACAAAGACTGGCTACCAAGTACAGAAAAATGAATCGCGTCTATCCTGGCTCCTGAACTACATAATGGACGATAAAGAGGTTTTCAAATGGGTCCTTCAAGTTTCAACTAGCAGTACGAGGCATGAATGGAGAGTGCAGATCCATTACATATATGTAGCTCTGGAAATCCAACAACAACGGTTTCGCACAGGCTTTAGTCCGTCTCCAATAAGATGAGTCCCATTCACTTTACTAGAATGTGGTCCAAGGACGATGAACAAACTCAGGTCCAAGGACCATGTGAGACGGAGCACAATCAGAACTTGCAGCAGTTCACTACAATCCATAGCATTTTTCGGTCTAACCCACACATGATCGCTGGTATTGGCGTTCAGAAAAGACAGGCAAGAGTGCACATGTTCATGATTACATCCAAACACGAGTAGGCAGGTCCACTGTCACAATCAAACTCAAGGACGTAAACACGCCGGATCCAAGGTCATCTCCTTGAGAGAGACACTCAGAAGCCAGTTATAAGGGTCATCATCCTGATGGGTAAACTGTGAGTCCATTCCATTCCATTAAATCACATTACTTTTATTGTGTGAACTGCATTTTACGCTTTACAAGAAAAGAAAAAAAAAGTGTTGTATCTGTTCACATTTAAGTAACCTACAAGGCGTCCATGGGCATAACCTGGACGTAATCAGCTAATACAAAAATTAGTGCAACATTATTTGTTTTTACCCTTGTAGGGAATATCTTAAATTGCCAGAGATAATTTTCTATCTTTAGTTCTCTGGTTATATAGTTTAACAGATATTCTACCGAATTTCTATATTATGTGATTGGGATACTAACAATTCTTGTGGAATTTAAAAAGCTAACCAGTGCAGATGAAATTCAGCTCCAATCATACTCATAAAAAATATTGGTTTTCAAGACTAATTCAAATATATATTGCTCAAGAACAGTAGCGACGGTTTGAGTCCTACGCGAGTTCTAGCAGTAGAATTAGTCTTCCCATTGATATTAAGAGCTGTATCGACCCTAGTCCTACTCAAGCTCTATCAATTCTGCGCAAATCTTGAATAGTGGGATTGGCCCCCTGCGCGAATTCAAGGTAGCAGAAAACTCAAATTTTCAATTCATGCGCGAGATAGATGCAGCAAGGAGGTGCACCCTTGTGCAAGCATTTAACAGCATGGCACTTGCTGGGGGCGAGTTACGTATCACTCCAACACTTGGGGGCGAGGTATGTAACACCTCGGCACAAACAAAAATTCTTTGGGGCGAGTTGCGTGACACTCCGAACAACATGTTTGGGGGCGAGTTACGCGACACCTAAATGCAAAACTCACTCGTCCGCACATTGTTTAGGTTCGATAAACAAGTGTGTAGTCCAGTTGTGTATATTGTTAAGTGGTTAACTATCCGCTGTGATGGCAGAATACTATTGAAACAGTTTGCACTCATCATATATCCACTCATATTGGCCGTCCACAATGGAGAATTGGAGGCTGTCGTATTCACTTTGTTTATGAGGTCTTACATTGACCGTAATGGATCATTGGAAACTGTCGTATTCATTCTTAAATTTCATATATTTATGATGGGATCGTTACGTTTCTATTGGTACTCCTCCAAATTTTTGGGAGATGAATATCTTGAACTCGAGATTCAAGTAATTTTAGGATCGGAGCTCAAAACTTTCTAGCCTTACTTTGATTATGTTCACCTGGATTAACCTGTGACTGCGTGGCATAAAGTATCAATTAAGAAAAAAAGTTTATCTCGTGAAGACATGCAAAAGCTTATTACAAATAATGAAAGTGTTCGAGTCATTTCTATTAATTATCAAATCAAGAAGGGCAGTTTAATTCATCGGCATCTCGACATCCAGCATGACTCGAGACGTGATCTTGGTCATGTATTCGACTTAGACCATGATACTGATCATGTATTGCAGCAGCAACACGTCAAGAGAATTTTTGTGGTAACATTTTTACAAGTAAATAGAAGTCTATGGAGTTAGAAATTTGCGTCCATATCCTCACGATGCAGCCAAATTAATCATTTATGCAGTCAACACCACCGATCGCAAATTGATTGTGTTAACTATGAACACCCATAATTTATTTTGGGGGCGAGACATGCAGCACTTCGGCGTACAAAATATCATATCCATCCAAAGTTCTTTTAATTATAGCTGAGTTCGTGGAAGTTATTGTGTTGATTTTTGATCCACAACGAGATCGAGGTTCGTTTAAGCTTTGATAGCTGAGTTCGTGGAAATGTTTGTGTTGATATTCTTCATCCACTACATGATCGAGTTTAAAATTCTTTCGAAGTGCTTTTAGAGAGATTCTCCAGCAACTTACCGCATCTCGGAGTTCGTAGAAGTTGTTGACTAAGGCCCGTCACTGCCATCAACAACAAAATGATTATCCTGTTAGTCTGTAAGAGCACCAACATGATATGATATGTGGAGTAAGAAAAATTACTAGCATAAACGAGTGTCCGACATCGAATTCCCTCGTATATACTAGTGGGGGCGACTATACTACTCTGGATAAATGTGCACATCTATCTCATTACAAGGTTTGTTTTTCTTCTACTTCTACTTTCTGCACTACAGAAGCCAGAAAACAAGCCAGTCAAGTTATTGGCTACTTCAAAGAGAACAATTAGCAGAAAAGCCAGTGGGGAGCAAACTACACTAAATGACCCCGCTGTATCAAGTTCACTCCTAAGTACAACTCCAAGTCAAGTTATCAGCTATGCCAAATACGTATCGACCAGGAAAGAATAAGATTTTCCTGATTAAAGTTCTCCTCCATATTTTTTGTGAGATGAAGAAAAAACCGGAAATTACACTTGGTGCAACAAACCGGATGATTGAGCCATCCCACATGATTACAGGAAGGTCTATGTACAACTGTGTGCTCATCCTCAGAATGTGACCCCTTGTTGGATCCTACTATCCTAATTCCATGGCCTGAAAATGTAACATCATCTTCCACACCAGCGGAGTCTTCTCTCTTAGAACAAGGTGCAGAAACAGAGCCTGATCTTTCCTCTTTTTGCTGGTTTTCCTTGTATTGTCCGAGTGGTCCTAGGCACTGAATTTTGGGGTAATTGAGCATCGTTGGAGGTGGATAGCGGATCCAAGCCATTCCGGTGTCTATTAACTTTGGAAGCATTCAGAGCATCATCTCAAGAACGAATATTTTCAGCTGTATTTGTCAAGGTAATAGTCATTCCAACAAGTAAAATGTCAATTGCACAAACATTTGATTTTACAAGGTTAAGGCAGCAAACTTTATCTAAGAATTAAAGACATACTTGTAAGTAAGAGGTGAAAAGAGGCAGTTCTAACAAGCTCGGGATTGGAAGTTCTGAAAAAATAGGCGAACTGCGATAATGACCACACTTGGGGGTTCATCCTCATGAAATTTATCTGAACTGTCACCATTTTAAGAGCCTTCATGACACTGTCGAAGAGGAACGACAAAGTCAGAGGTAATGTTAACAAATTTATGGTCTTCTTATGCATATTTTACTAATATTGCTGGCGGCTTATATGAAGTAAAGGCATGCACACGTTTCCGGACAAAGCATCTGAAATATTCATAAGGTTAAAAGTTTTGCTCAAAAGAGAGCTCTTCGGATGTCGACGGGATGCGAAGCCTCTTGAGGTTTACCTCACCTTTGCATATGCTAGATACTACCTCTTCTTCACCTACGGGATCAGTCATTTTCTTAATCTTAGTGATTTTGATGGTCTTTGGAATGTTGAATCTCGTTCGAATTTCCTTCCATTCAAAGATTATCGGGATTTGGGTTCGAATCATCATTATCGTATAAATTGGCGTGCTAACTCCGACCAAGTCCTGCCAAAAGAAAGATGGGAACTTGAAGTAGCCCCGACAAAATTGGCGTTCAACTAGAGTATTTTCCTTGTCCATGTTCCTAATTAATGGTGGAAGGTGAAGAACACTCGTATAAACCTCATGGACCGAAGCTTCACCACAAAATCTCATTCTAATAACGTTCCCACAGCTACAAAGAAGAAACTGTCGTCCACCATCAAGAGCCTTTGATCCAATATTCCATTAAATATTTGGGGCCATGCTATTAATTACAGTAGTAACCCTGCTAGAGTCGTGATCAATCTCATTGGTACCACGTTATCCGATGACTCAGCCAATAAGGGGCATGGACACGATCCGATCAACAACGTCTCATCAAACATCAAGTGCCATGTCAATGACATCCAATCAGCGCCCGTTTGATTGTGCAATTTTATGCCACGCCAGCATCTAGTTTTCTTCCATGTCAGCTATACTGTCCAGTCAACCGTGGAAGCAAAATAATAATAATTTGTGTTCCAGAAACTTTTATATCCACTTGGAGCAGCAACATGATCGAGTTCGAGGTTCGTGGATAACAACATGATCGAGTTCGTTATTCGTGGATAGCAACTTGATCGAGTTCGAGATGAGGATTGGATAGATCCTACAATATTTAGCCTTGCATCACTTCGCAAGCACCTAAAGCCTCACCTTGCACGTGAGCACATAAGTCTTTCTTTTATCGCAAGCATAAAATCTCGTCTTGCATGCGAGTATGAAAGACTTGCAGGTTGGAACGCATAAAGTCTCGTCTAAACCACGAGCCCAATTCCCGATATTGGTCCAAAGACTCGTACTTAACACAAGCAACAGCCATCCTGCCCGAGCAGCAAGCGCTAGCCTTGTTACGTTGCGAGCAAAAAGCCTTGCCCAGTCGCAAGCACATGTACACTAAATTATACTCAAGACTCGACTAGATATCGAGCATCACAAGTACACCACGTGGCAAAAAGTCTCACCTAGCACGTGAGCAAATTTTTATTGCAGGTTATCACAGTTGGGGGCGTATTTGTAATGTCTCTACTCACTCTGGGGGGCGACCGGCGAGTTACATCATCGATGATCGACGCGAAGGAAAAACAAAATTCTTAACCCCCAACAAATTGGAGGTTAAGAGGGGGCGATGTTTGTGCCGTGTATAAAATACACGGGAGGCTCGCAAATCAATACCAGAAGCCACACATGGAAGATAAATACCAGGATTAATGCACGGAAAGTTAATAGGAATGCACAGAAGTTTCATGCAGAATTAATGCAGGAAGGGAGTTTCATGCAGAATTAATGCAGGGGAGTTTATGGCCAGGAGGCATGCAGGGCATGGCCAGGAGGCATGCAAGGAAACTTAATATAATTTATTCCTACTTGATAATTAAGGGGAGACTGGGATTCACAATTGTATAAATGGGAAGGAAATATAATTATGTGAGGGAGGAGCCAATAGGAGAAAAAACCTCTGTAATACCATTATCAATGAAAAATACTCCCCAAGGGGATTCACCCGTGGACGTAGGTAACCATGCCGAACCACGTAAAAACTGCGTCTTTCCATTTGTTCTTCATTTCATCTCCAAGCCCCAAAAACACACCGAAATCACCTATTCATTGTGTTTTGTGCCCAAAAGTGATTTTGGGTACAAACAATGGTGTTCACCTGAAAAGATTCATTTATATAGTCCACCACTACCTCCGCTAATTCAGTTGGATGTTTGGTGTAACAATGATCAGCCCCTTCCACTATGTGTAATTTGTGATTGGATATGACTTTGTCAAATTCAAACACATCTTCAACTGGTATAATTTCATCCGCAGAACCATGAACTGTCAACACCCTATATAAATTTGTAGTAAAATTACATTATATCATTATCAAGGAAAAAGAATTTCAATTGCATACCTATTACCTATACTATCATGAAAAAAACAGAATATACATGTATGATTTCAGATAGAGAGTACGCCCACCTGCAATCCTTTCCAAATAAAAGGCACAATGCATCCATTTTAGTAGCAAGGCGTTCCATCAAACTCTCTTTCGTCACGCGATACTGGACTTTTCCTACAATTAGATGATAATATGATTAGATTGCACCTCATTTGATATGACGGAAAAACAATTCAATACATAGCACAAGTATGTTCACCACAAAAAGAGAACCACACATTTAATTTCATTGAAGACCCCAATACCACTTAAGGAAAACGTACTCCACTGAGCATTGTATTCATCCAGTGGTAGCCATATTTTACCTATCTCAAAGTAGAATAATAAGTACCCACTTCCACGGGAAATTATACAGTGAGAAAAACTTTAAGCAGTTTAAAGAACTAGACGCTAAATGTAAATATTTGTGTATCACATACTTACCCATTATTTATCCATGCATCCACCATATCTCTAATAGACCAACTGCAGTCCCCTCTAGCTGCTCGCAGCCTCTTCCTTGTCCCTTTATACTTTGAAGCACTCACCAGACGAGGAATGAAGATTCGCGGAGCTTAATCTCCTTCTCCACCAAGTGACCCATTCTGTAGACTGGCCAGAACCTGCAAACACATACAATTACACATCAAAATAACCAAATAATAACAATAACAATGCAACAAACCAGAAGAAAGATAATGATAAGATTAATATATTATAAACAAGACCATGACATTAATCATTAATGACTACAACATACACAATAACCTTACTCTCTATTATGAGATTATCAAGGCCATAGTCCTTATGGGCATACGTGTGTGTGCAAGTTCACATATCTTCGACAAGACAAAAAAATAGGGACAAAAGTTGGATGGCATTTTTTCCCCCATTACCTCCACCTCGAGCAAGTTCTGTGAAACAGACATATGCCTTCCCATCCTTCAAATTCAGTACCTTGGACGGAGGCCAGACCCAACTCCCGAGGCCTTCCTCGCAGGAAAGAACTTATGGAAGATTTGAAATGCATTAGCAAAAATTGATATGGAAGATTTCACAGAACAACAACAAAATTGTTAACATAAAGTTAAGTCTTTCTTATCATTAGCATAAATTGTTAACATCAAGATGATCATTAGCATGAATAAAACTCTAAATATCAAACTCAGGTTGTTCTTCAACCTCAAAATCTAATTCAGATTAAACTCAACTCTGAATCATTCTTTTGACCTTCAATTTCGTTTTCTACATCATCTCAGAATCAGTTCTTATGAAACCCTAATTCTTTAAAATTTTCAGATTGTTCTTCTTTGTAATCAAACTCTCAAATTGGCATGACCATCTTCTTCTTCATGTTATAATCTTCAAAACCCATCAACTAATTTCTTCTTAATCATCACCAAATCGAAACCCTAATCCCTATTCACATAAAACCCTAACTTTTCATTCTTCGATCTCCGTATTTTCTCAATTCCTGATTCAATTATTCTTCTCTTGATCTGAGTCTTGTAGACTTCGTCACCATATCAACTATCTCAAAACCCTATCCCCGATTTTCACAGAGTCATATTTCTTATTTCAATAAAAATTCCTAATAAAATCAAATCTATAAACTCATCATCTTCAGACTTAATCCATCTATCTCACTGAATTTATTCATAGACAACATGAAGAAGTTTCAGAGATTCTTCACGCAGAGACGGAGAGGAGATGAAAGTTTAGAGTAAATGAGAGGAGATAAAAGTTTAGAGTAGAGTAGAGGAGAGAGTGAGTCGAGAGAGAGTTTCTGCTTGTGGCGGAGAAAAAACGAAGAAGGAAATGGATTTAGGGCAGGATAAGGCTAGATTGGGATTAAGGGTGGAAAAACAAAGAAAAACTCTTGACCAAAGTTTGACTGGGGCGTCTTTATCAGCTCTAGTGTTTCGACCGCACACGCGCTTCACATGCTTGAACAAAGCGCAGTTGCAATTCGCAACCTTCCCTGCGAGGTTTCAAAATTCGCAACAGATTCTAGACATTGCGAAAAATTAGCAACGGGGATTAGCAACAACAGTTTCGCAACGGACCTAGCGCCGTTGCAAATCTGGATTGTAAATCCCTTAAAATGGTGTAGTGTAAGTGTTAGAAGCTTATAACACTTATAAATGTTACAAAATCATTATTAGAGATATTATTGCAAAGTTGTTACAAATTGCATCACAAAAACACAAGCCCCCCCTTACTTTGGTCCTCCAAGCACTGCTGAAGCAGTCATCTAGTCGGGACGACCGAAGGGAGTCCCTTCTATACTTTCACTATGGGCCCTTAAAATGCATTGCTTGCAACACTTTTTTTTTCTTCATTTTTAATCGGTTCAATTGAAATGGGTATTGGTTTTTTTTCCTCGAAATTGAGTCAACAATCGGAGAATCATCGTCCCCGACTACGATTAGGAGCGATAAAAATAAATGGAAGTCGACCCGATTAACGGCTAATATGGCATGAAAATGGTCAAAAAACCGTCAGCTAAACTTTTAATTTTAATCTTGATCGTTGATTGCAAACAAAATTCAGCCATCCGATCTGTAACTGTTATAGAAATGTTATAAATTTTTTACAATATAAGTGTTAGAAGCTTATAACACTTATAAATATTACAAAATCATTGTTAGAGATATTGTTGCAAAGCTGTTACAAATTGCGTCACAAAAAACAAGCCCCCCTTACTTTGGTCGTCCTAGCACTGCTGAAGCAGTCATCTAGTTAGACTTATTCTTCCATGATTTATTCAACCACCAGACTTACTTATTTTTTTAAAAAAATTATGAAAGAGCGTCGCTGAGGCATTTATTTATTTATTTTTATTTTTTTACACAGAGCTGTTTGGAAGGGTTGGGAGCCTAGCAACAAGTTGCGCCCCAAAAGCTTTTTGGATTACTACACCAAACTGTTGAAAGAGAGAACTGCCTACCTTATAGTTAGTATCATAGTTGGCCATGCAGTTCTGCAATCTGTTCAGAAAAATAACAAAATCACTACCTAATTCACCTAATGTTGTGAAGGATAAAACACCAAATCCGTATCCATGTGATGTGCAATGTGTTAAATATTTAGTGCGTTTACGGCTAATAACAACTGCAATGGCCCGTCCTGGAACGAAGCTACGCAGTCCATCTCCTACAAAAGGAGAGACTCAAGTGACATCCAGGCATGTATCTTGACCATTCTCCCAATTATACACCATGATATCAGCCGGTTTTGAGCCTTTGCCATTGTCGAGAAAAGGCAGTGAGACTTCCTTCCTTGATGCGACTCCAACTTTGTAGCATATGTCCATAGAAACATCACGTACCATGTCGTGCCTAAACTTAAGGCCAACCTCGCTGGCACAGTGCATCGCGTGGTCTCCGTATATGTCCATGGGACGATCACAGCAAGGGCACACTGTCTTCAGAAAATATTGGCACACCTAGCCGGTACTGTAGAATGGATCTGAGCTGACGAGGACCAAGATTATGATTGAGGCCTGCAATGGGGATAGCTTTAAGAAAGTTCATTGCATGAGGCAGTTGGTTGCTTTTCCAAAGAACAACGTCCCTCTCCGATAGTACAAAATTATTTGGTACTTCCCTCTTGAAAATAGCGAAATAACGAACTTCCAATACTTTCATAGGCTGTGGGGGCAGTGTCCTTGATGTCGAAAGAAGAAGGGGAAAGTCCGCAGAATTGCATGTATTTGGAAAGGGCAGACTGGAAGCCAGTGCATGGAGAAGACGTATATGTATTGCCGAGGATGGTAGTCTGCAGGCCCTGGGTTTGAATGTGGGATGCAAGATAACAATACTGGCTTGTATCAGCCATTGAGTATACACCGAGTCCACCATCTTTAAACGGTAGAGTGGTTATTATGAACTGAGCAAGTCCAAAGCCAGTTACATCGCCGGTAATAAGGTACTGCAAATATTGAAAAAGATTGGAATCATACCGAGTTGTTGCAGCGTCTAGTACCTGTGGAGTGGTGGTGCGTAGTGTGAAGTATAATTTGGAGACTCATGTACAACTACGCAGAAGAAGGAGATCGCATTGGGGATCTTGTAATCTCCTCACATAATTTACAAGACCTATGGTTTTATCGACCCTGGATGACACCATGTTGTTGCAATACTGAGAATCAAGACTGACGGGGCCTCCCAGTATCTTAACCCCATTTGTTCCTGGGATCAGGAGTCGGCCAGAATAACTCCGTCTTACTGATATTTAAATGTAAACCCAGGTCTTCACCCTATTGCTGGATTATACTGAATGCCTTAGAAACTTCTAAGGTATCGCCGATTAAGGTTCCGTCATCCAAATACCAGGCATGAAGGTCAAGCGAACACTGCTCGAAGATTTTGCGTACTAGTGGATGAAGGGTCAGTGCAAAGAGTAAGGGGCCAAGGGGATCCCCTTGCTGTACTCCCTGAGCTGAGGACAAAGTTGACTTTCCGTAGTATAATCGAGCAGGGTTCGCGTAGCATAATTCTACCCACTTGGAAATGCTCGGACATTTGCTTCTTAGTTCGCGAATTAGTGCAGTTTTATTGATTAAATTGAAGGCATTCCTAAAATCGATAAGAAGCATGAAAAGGCAGGCCTGTGTACCTTTGAGTTCTAGGAGTTTGTTGGCAGAATCCCTTCCCCACCACACGGTATGCCTACACCAAATTGGTGGTCACCCAAATATGTTGTCATCGCATCAATGACGGAACTGGTAGCAAGTTTTGAATAGAGTCTTCTCCAGATGGTGCCAATAACGATTGGTATGATGCCTCCATCTGGTTCAAGCAAGGGTGTGAGGGGGGCACTTGCAATATATTCTCCTAACGCCTGAGGGCATGTCCCGGAGAGCCATAAGTTCACGACTCCAACTATTGAGGTGAGAAGCTCATCGGAAATGGCTGCTGCAGATCCACTAAGGGCGCCGAGTAGGTATTGTGCACGTAGGCCATCTCGCCCGCAGGAGGTGCCTTTGGGGAAGCTTCTGATGGCTTTCAAGACTGCATGGGAATCCACCGAAACAAGGGGCACACTGAACTTCTTCAGAAGGTATAATAGGAGGATTGGAGTAAAGATATTTTTGTTGAAGCTCGTGTAGAGTGTCTTCGTTATGTTGCGCAACACCGTTAGATGATATAATTCTGATGGCCGCTGTGTAGTGTCCTTGGCTAAGCTTCTTACGATATGCTTCTACGTTAGTCTTAGGCTTCTTCTTGCACTGTTTTCTGCTTCTCTGAATGTCTTTGTGTGCCTCCAGCAATTGATGAACCAAAGTAAGACAACCCTGAGGTTCCCTCCATTTGATCAGTGCTTGGTTAATGGATTCAGTTTGGAGCCTTTTCGTAGCACCAGATCGTTCTTTCATGCTGGTTTTTGGGACGTATAAGTTTAGGATGCACACAGGGAGCAACAACAGTTGAAGCCAGGCAGAGAGATCTTTAGGTTGTGCCAAAACCCTATCAAGGGAGCCTTTTAGTGTCCTTGAGAAGTTGAGTCTACAAAGCGGCGGAATACTCGAAACTGTAGTCATTTTTTTTAAACACAATGTCTAGTATATTAATGGAAAGACCAACATAGACATCCTCATTGTTATCTGTTGTGGCTATACTGGTGGTGGTCGTATCAAGAATTTCCGGTGTAGGTTTATCAACACCATATAGCAAGAAGTTTGCGTTCCTGCCATTAAACGAACCAGCCACAGTACCACCAACTTGATCTCTGCGTGGTCTATTCCAGGAATAGCATTGTATGCAGGGATAACATAACCACATCCGCAAATTTCAGAAGCTTTTCTCATGCCTTGTAAACTCTAGGATCTGTGTGTATTCTCTCTCTGCAAGTGGAGATACCATTCCCAAGTGAGAAATGCTTGTCCAGTATATGCTTGAGTATAGATGTCTTAGCATACCCTCGTCCGTTAATGCCATCTAAGCAATTTTCATAGTGTTTATACGGGTAGTGGCATGCTATGTCGTCATTAGAGTCTGTATCCTCATCCATGGCTGCTTGTGATGAATTTGTAGAAGGCCCTGCCGAAGAGGATGCATAACACCCGCTAATGATGTCAGGCGCACTGGAGGATGAAGAAACCCTAGTTGATGATGATCTTGTATTCCGTTTCATAATAACCGCTATAACCGTAACCTGCAATACAGACTGGAAAACGATGATAACCTAGGGCAGAACGGACATCAAAAGATGGGGATTTTGGTGATGTCAAGCCTGTGATTGGAGATGGTGTGATTTGGTAGGAAATTGATGGTGTAATAATAAGAAGATTAATGCAGGTATTCAATCGCCTGGGTTGTCGCCGGAGACTCTCTCTCCAATGTTTTTTTATATAAATCTCATAAATTTCATTCATGATAAAATAGAGATTACATGGACTTCAAGTACATCAAAATCAAAAATCAAAATCCAATTAAAAGGTACTAACAAAGAGTAATTTGTGAAGAGAAGTAACAAGCTACCAACAACAGTACCAAACAATCATAAGATTGGAAAAATGGTTTTGTGATTATTATCCAACCATTTTGAAAGAGTTTTTTCTTCATTTTGTGTCTTTGTACTCGGCTCTTTGTAGCTTTGTTGTTTTTTTACCTTTTCTTTTCTTCTCGTATGTTTTTTTCTTTTCTTAATATATTAACCTTTCTCCTTAAAAAATAATTTTAAAAAAAAAGGTTTTTTGTTTTTATCTTGAAAAAGAGCTTTTTTCATAAAAATATGAGAGTAATAAAGTCTTGAGTCTTGATCACCATACTTGAACTTCCATCTAAAATCTCCATTGAGATCACAAAAAAAACTTCATAAAAGAGCATAGAGAATCTCCACCGGACTTGCTTTTAAATTTCACATTCCCCAATCCATATTTAATCGGAGCTTTGAACAGCTTGGATTCCACCCTACCAGAATCTTCTCTGTTACAAAAACATAACTCCCTTTTAACATGAGAACAGTGCATTCAACAAAAAGTCCTCTGCCAACAACCTAAGCATAACTTGTTCACTAAAACGTGCCAGATAGTTAAGAATCCGATTCGTGGCTCAAAACAACCCTACTCCTAAACCCCAACACACCCAAGGATTCTATTCAAAACGTGTCCTTCTTACAAGTAACTAAACCGGGAGTTGGGTTTCCATTACAGTGGGCGTAGTTAAATATATCCGTAAGATCTAAAATCTATCCCTTTCATTTCCTTCTACAAAAATTATTAGGGCTTTCATTTCCCAAACTGAAATTCCCCAAATTTTCCCGAATTAAGGATCAGGGTTTCATATCATCATCATCGCGGAAAATGAGAGGTCAAGATTTGGTAAATACAGTATTACCAGAAGAATTACTCTTAGAGATATTCAGTCATATCGAAGGATCAAAATCTGATTGTGATTCATGTTCCTTAGTTTGTAAAAGATGGATGAAATTAGAAAGGGTTAGTAGGCGTACACTTAGAATTGCTGGTTCTTCTGGTAATCCACCTGATGTTTTGATTAAATTATTAGTTGAGAAATTTGTTAATGTTAGAAATGTTTTTATTGATGAGAGATTACCGGTTTCAATACCTCCTAATCATTCTACGTACTCGTATGGGGCGCATTCGTATTCCCGGAGGAAACCTATTGTAAGTTGCTAAACTTTGTAATTCTTGTTTTGAAGATTTGGATTAAGATTAGGGCATTATCTTATTTGGATTAATTTAGGGTTTTACTCAGTTTGTTTTGGAATCTGTGTGATAGTGTGGAAATGGTTTGAAATTGAGTAAATTTTTTGTTACTTGGAGAATCAACAAGTGAGTGAATAGTTTTTTAGAATTCCTGATTATATCAGTTCACTTGTAATTGGACTGTAATAGGTTAATATATAGCTGGCCTGAGACGATGAGAGACATTAATTTAGACTGTGTGAGGTGTTTGAGTGAAGAGTTTGTGGGAGGCTATATGTAGATCTAGTTTACTTTCATACTCGATCTTGAAGAGCTTTAGGCTGAGAGTTTGTTGTACAAATAGCATACATTTCCAAAATTCTCTAGTTGTAAATGGCTGTTCCCATTTGGAATAGCATTCTGGACATAGGGTGCTTGTAGTGTGAGTATAAGAGTTGAAGTTGGGTTTTGAAGTATGCGTACTTCAGTGTCGGGCGTGAGATGGATTATAGGCTTTTAATTTAAGGTTGAGACTGCCATTAAATTCGGCTTTATAAGGTGTTTGAGTAAAGTGGTTGCGGGAGGCTCTATTTAGACTGGCTCACTTGCGTACTCGATCTCAAGAGTCAAGGGATTTAGATCAACAGTTTGTTGTTCAACTAGAAAGCCTCTGAGTTGTAAGTAGCTGTTTCCATCTTTGATCACCTAATGCATCACGACATCTGCTCTTTATGTCTTTAAATAATTTCCATTTTTGATGCTAAAACTTCCACAAAGTATTCTTCTGCCCGAACTGCTGATGTCTTTGGCACACATGAATCACTTTCCCGGTGGAGCAACATACAGGTGTTGGTAAACTGTTAATTTATCTTAGATGATTTGGCCACCCATTTTATACTTAGATGTTATCTCTTAATTGAACAATGTATTACTTCAACAAGACCTTCATATATTTTTTACTATGGGATGTAAATGGAGATTTAAAATCTTTTTTCTAATCATGCTTCAAATTCTGATTAGATGCTGATGTAACTCAAATGATTGTCACTCAGAAAGGAAAAGGTCGTGGTAGAAAAGCGGCTAGCTCATCTTCAAAAGCTGGTATTAGTGGGGCTGAGAATAGTGGGTCTGAAGAGCTTGACGTAGAACCATTTACCTTATCAGATGCTGGTTTGACTTCTCTTGCTCAGATTGTTAGATTAGAAAAGTTGAGCTTAATCTGGTGCTCTAACGTGAGAAATGAAGGACTAATGTCTCTGGCTGAGAAATGTCGGAATCTGAAATCCTTGGATTTACAGGTAATTGTGCTTCACTTGTGTAATTGCAGTTTGCTCTATTTCCCACAAGTTTAAAATGAGAGCCATGACCTCCATTACGTTTACAATCCCGAGAGCTATTAGCAACCAAGTGTTGATTAAGGAACGATATGGTATACGTCAGCTCCTAACCAAACTCTGCTGTAACCCCAGCATCTAATTAGGCTTTGTTGAGGAGGTACTTTGTCTTACTTTTGTCTTTCTTAGTAGGCAATACATTTTTAGGTTTTGTTTCATGAAGCACGTGTTATCCAAATTTACCCTACTTTTTTCCTCTATAACTTAGACGAGTATTCCCTTTCTTTCTGTTTTTTACTGCAAACACAAGAAATGCTTTTCGTCAGGTTTGAATATCTGAATCAGAAAAAGAAGCAAGGTATGGGTTGTATCAAATACTCCCTCCGTTTCTAAAAAAGAGTTACTTTCGCTTTTTCAATTTGGCCTAGTTTTAGGCTAAAATGAAAAGGTGCCTCTTTTTTAAGAACGGAGGTAGTATATGCTAATTTAAGCTCTTCAGGATTTTTCCTTGCAAGGTTTTGGTGGAACTATCTGAGTTGATCAGTAGAATGCTTATCTTCAGCAGTTTGCAGAAATGTTTAGTTATATGAAATGTTAGTAACTTATTTTGCATGTAGGGTTGTTATGTTGGAGATCAAGGTATAGCAGCTGTGGGTCAGTGGTGTAAGCAACTTGAAGATTTAAACTTGCGTTTTTGTGAAGGCTTGACCGATGCAGGTTTAATTGAATTAGCTCCTGGCTGTGGAAAATCGCTAAAAACTCTTGGAATAGCAACTTGTGCAAGAATAACTGATACTTCATTAGAAGCTATTGGATTGTATTGCACCTCTCTTCAGACATTGTCACTGGATTCTGATGTGATCAAGAACCAAGGGGTGCTTTCCATAGCTAAAGGATGCCCATCTTTGAAAGTTCTGAAGTTGCATTGTGTAAATGTCACAGATGATGCTTTACTAGCTGTTGGTGCCTACTGTTTGTCATTGGAGTTGCTGGCTTTAAACAGTTTTCAGAGGTTTACTGACAAGTGCGTATTTGTTCAATATATTTTGCTAGGGTATCTATCAGATGATCCTTGTTCATCCATAACCTTATGATTTGCTTTCCAAAAATGTTGGTTGATCATGAAGTGCCTCGATGTCCACATCTTCCATATTTGCATTGTGTTATTTCCTCTTACCAATTGTTCTGCATGTTGTTATTTCTTTTATTGGTAGTCTTGCCACTGGCCTACTTTGCTGTACATTATGTTGACTTCCTTTTGTTTCAAATGTTCTTTCGTTTACATCTGTAGGAGTCTCCTTTGCATTGGGCAGGGTTGCAAGAAGCTCAAAAATCTTATGATAAGCGATTGTTATTTCTTAACCGACATGAGCCTCCAAGCAATTGGGTCTGGTTGTTCAGGGCTGACACATCTTGAAGTTAATGGATGCCACAATATTGGAACACTCGGATTGGAGTATATTGGAAAATCTTGCTCGTGCGTTCTCTCTCTCCCTCTCTTCCCCAATGTTTTAAATATTTATGAAAATGAGTTAGTAATTACTATCTTAATCTTGAGAATAGTTGTTGCTCAGATTTTTCTGTAGAGAACTTAAAGGTTTCATCTTGCTTGTGCACCCTTCTGACATGCTACTATGTATTTGATTGTCAGAAAACTCCTTAATAGTTATCTTATTGACCTAATACGTAGATTTATGTTCGAATGATGCAGGCAGCTTTCTGAACTGGCGTTACTCTATTGCCAGAGAATAGGCAATGATGCTTTTCTTGAAATTGGCAGAGGCTGCAAATTGTTACAAGCTCTTCACTTGGTGGATTGTTCAAATATAGGAGATGATGCCATATGCCATGTAGCTCGGGGTTGTAAGAAGTTAAAGAAGCTTCATATTCGTCGATGTTATGAGGTAGTTCATGCTCCCCATTTTCAATAATAAAATTACAAAAAAGCAAATAAATGAAAAACAAAAACTTTAATCATTATGATGATGTTTCTTGATGATGCATAGCGGCTGATACAGTTTAAATTACATGTTAAGAGTTTTCTGTGGTTATCCCATTGGGTACTTATTGGATTTCATTTTCCTTTAATAGATTGGAGACAAGGGAATCATAGCTGTTGGTGAGAACTGTCACTATCTAACAGATTTGAGCCTTCGATTTTGTGATAGGTGCGTATACATATTTTCTTTTCCTTGCGTGAATTTTAGTGGAACTGTGAAAGCTGCCTTTTATGGGTTTGGTTTATGCTCATTTCATGCCTGCGTTTATGGGTTTGATTTGTCGTATTGGGGTCACGGCGAGTATGGCAATTGCTGATGTTATTGTTTGGATTTACTAGCATTATCGGTAGCATTACTGTTATTGTTTTTTAGTACTTTTTTCCTATGTTTCTGGGTTTTGCGACTTCAATATGGGTTGCATTTATAGCTACCCCAACTTGTTTGGCACTAAAGACTTGGTTGTTGTTGTGAATGCTGCCTTTTCTCATCTCTGAAAGAAAAGAAACGTACCTGTTATGAATAAGATTTAGCATTTGTTTGGTTTTTGGTTTTAACATTCTTGGACTCTAATCTTATAAAATTTTATGCTTGGATTGTTAGGGTTGGAGATGATGCCCTTATTGCTATAGGTCAGGGCTGTCCTCTACTAGAGCAGTTGAATGTTAGTGGGTGCCATCAAATTGGTAATGATGGACTTGTAGCCATTGCGAGGGGATGCCCTAAGCTTGTTCGCTTAGACGTAAGCGTTCTTCAGGTATGATCTTTTTAACTCAAGCTTCACTATTATTAGATTATGCATTTATCTATTAGTATTTGAAATGAAAGATTATGCTAGATCATAGAGAACGTCTGCAACCCTTTTCTTTTTTATGAAGTCAATAGGTATATCAGTTATTCCTGCCATAGCCAGGCAAGAGATCCTGGTGTTGGATTTTCTGATTTTCCTTCTGCAATTTTCTATTTTTCTTTCCGAAGACTGGATAGGCATAATAGATTTGGGAAAGCTCGTTCATTAGCCAATTCTCACACCCCCCTTAAAGATGAGTGATCCTTTTTTTCTTTATTTCTGGGGCAGCATTTGGGGGATCTGGCATTGGCGGAGATAGGAGAAGGTTGCCCATTAATAAAGGATGTAATACTATCTCACTGTCGACAAATAACAGACTTTGGTTTAGCACATCTTGTAAAAAACTGTACCCTACTTGAGACCTGCCACATGGTTTATTGTCCATTAGTGACTTCAGTTGGAGTTGCTACCGTAGTTTCAACTTGTGTCAACTTAAAGAAGCTTCTGGTTGAAAGGTGGAAGGTCAGTCAAAGGACACGACGAAGGGCTGGTTACGTCTTATCTTACCTTTGTGTTGACCTTTAGTTCTGGGTCTCCTCTCAGTTTGTACATTAGTGTATAAATAAACTTTGCTCTATATCCAGCCAAAGTGGTATCAAAATGATACCAAATTAGTGCCGTCATAAAGGGCAGAGCATGTTAAGGTTATGCTTTTCGTGTTTCGTTGTTTATTTAATCTTGTATTTCTTCTCCAAGTCCTCGGTAATGTGTTAATATACAACTGTGTAAAACTATTAACAATAAAACGTTCTCAGAGTCATTTGATTGTACTTTTTTTTCTTCGGTAAAAGATGTGTATACTTGGTTAGTTTATATATAAATGTTCTGTTTCATAATATACATCTTTATACTGGTAGTGTAGTACACATTTGTCAGTTAAGTCAATTCTCAGAACTACCTTGTCAGAACTAGCATTTCAAAATTTAACCACTACTATGTGCAGAAGAGATTTCCACTGTTTCATTGAGAAATCTAGTGGCATGTTCTACCCTGTATTGAATGTTATACAAGCCAATGTAACTTAGACATAGCAACTATCTGCCGAATGATTACTAGTCGTCATAACAATGCTTGGTGAGGCAGCGCATCAATACCGTGTTTATATGCCCATGCTAAGAGTATGCCCACTTGAGCAAGAAAGGTGAAAGAATACCTTCAAACAATTAGTAACAATGGTATCAATCTGGAAGGCGTATTTCATTTGATTTTTTGGAACCTCTGTTTTACAACAAAAGTAAAGTTGGTCACTTTTAGGTGTTCAAAAAGACGAAAAGACTGCGATTTTTGAATTCCTTGTTATCTCCCCAAGTAAAGAACCAAAATGGGGTCCCAAAAAGAAAAGAATCTCATTCTTTCTTACAAAGCTTGAAACATGTTATCTCTTGTAGTCTTTGCTGTGAACATCTCTATCTAGGTTTAGTAGATGATGGATAGAGGCCCTCACCATAACAGAGTCTCTATGTTTTATCACAAGTTTTTGAATTATGTGATAGACAATCCTGTTGTGCGAGGTATCAAACGCATCAAAGCAGGATTTAGTCATCATATGGGTGATAGTGGATGTAATCATCATCTGGATAGTATTTTGAGCAGAAGAAGTAGCGATGTTAGCGTGATTAATATCGTTTATACGCCGGGCGAAGTGTTTGATCAAAATCCAAGTGATGTTGTTCCTGAAGATAAAATTGCTCCCTCTTCACCACAACTTGCGTTGAAGAAAGGTAGTGCTGTTTTAGGTGGTAGACGAACCCAAGTTCAGAAGCCTCTTGTTATGCCTCACAGTTCAAGTACAGCTCTTGCTCCCTCAAAAAGTGTCAGACAAAAATGACTTGCAGCCTACAGGTTACTAGGATTAGTTCGTGATAATACTGACAACTTCTACCGGTCAAAGCACAAATAAATGAAAAAACAGTTTATGCCTTTGTGCTCCTCAGAAGCTCCAAGATTTAATTTTGGTGATTGGTCTGTATCAACGCCGGTGACTATACTCGATCTTCCGGTGGAGTTCTTATGATAAACTTTTTTCAAGTATATATAAAGTGTGTGCAACTATTTTCTTCGAGAAATGGTGATGTGTCTTGTGTACTCTTTTTTTCCTCTTAAAATTGTAGAGCTATAACCTTGAACTTTCTACGGTAGTAATCACAAAATTTACTATAAATTCTGATTTTGTTTGCATTCTTGTTTTAATATTGAAGCTCATGAAGGTTTGTCTGAATGACACGTGATTTTATTGATGTCAAAAGAGTAACGAATGTCATATGCCCATTAGTGAGTCCGCCATATGACTTTTGGCTAACTTCTGAGTGAGCTGAATAGTCACTTCCTTGGATTGGTCATTTGGGGGTTATACGTGTCTTTGTGTCCTTGGTTGTCTTATCTTTCTTTCTTAGTCACAGGATTAGTAGTTAGAGAGATCTAACGGCTATGGAGAAAACGTGAGAGATGAGAGGAGAAATTGGTATTTATTCTCAATGATTTTGTTGAATCTGGTAAGAAGAAAGAGATTAATGAATTTCAGGCTCATTCCTTTTGGAAGAGTAGGTTATTGTATGTGTTGATTCAAACCAACTTGTTGATTCATAACATTTGGTATCAGATTAGTTCGCTCCTGTATTTTGATTCATGACAGTAGGTGAGAAAGCACCTACAGTAAAGGACGTTGCTCATCAGCAGAAGCTTGATGGAGAACGTTTATCAGCTCTAGAAAAAGATGTCTCCGACATCAAACTCAAGATGACTTCAATTGAAAAAAACATTGAGTTTTCAGTTCTCTACAATCTGTAGAATCTCGATGTTCCAATTCCGCCAGATCCAAATGGTGAAGCTCAACATATTCCTTCAGGTAGTGATTCTGGTTATCATTCTGGTTTACTTCTTACTTCAGGTAACTTCCCTCGCCAACCTAAAATTGATTTTCCGTATTTCGATGGATCTAATACGAGAGCTTGGATTCGTAAATGTGAATGATATTTCTACTTAAGTTCTGTTGAAAACTCTAAGAGGGTAGATATAACTTCTATTCATTTAGATGATAAGGCTGATGCATGATTCTTAGACTACCAGGAGGGTAAATTGTTTATAGATTGGATTACTTTTGCTTCTGATGTTTGTTGTCGATTTGAAGATGTGGCCTATGATAATTATGTTGGCAGTTTTGATAAATTGTCTCAGATTACTGACGTGGAAGAGTACTATGAACGGTACGAATCTTTGAAAGTTGTGATGAAGGCTAACAATCGAAATCTGTATGATGATTATATTACCATGAGTTTTATTAGTGGATTGAAGGAAGAAATCCATAATCTTGTTCAATTGTTTAAACCAAGTTCTGATTCTGAAGCTTTTTACTTAGCTAGATTACAACAAGCTTAAGTTGACTCTCAGTCCAAGCGTTATAAAACTTTTCCCAAACAGCTTCAACCTTTTACTAGCTCATTCTCCCCATCTTCAAGATATAAACCTTCATTACCACCACTTACCAACATACATAAGCCATCTTTTTCTTCTGATAAACCTATCATTACTCACCCTCTTATACCAACTAAACCTGAGCCAACATTACCACCTATTAAAAGACTCATTCATGCTCAAATGCAAGCCAGAAGATATAAATGTTTGTGTTATAGTTGTGATGTTTTCTACAAACCATACCATCGCTATAAATCTCAACAATTATTCATGTTAGTGGCATCTGATGAAGACAGTGCTTCTCCACCTATTGAGGACTCTGATGAAGGGACAAATTCTCCAACAACTTATGGAGATACAACCATGGAAATATCTTTTCATGCCTTGAATGATCTTGTTACCCAGAGCATTATTAGAGTACCAGGTAAGCTCATGAAACATGATATCTTTGTTTTGATTGATACTGGTAGTACTCATAGCTTTGTGGATGCTTCCTTAGCTGAGAAATTACAGTTACACATAGCTCCAACTGGTCAAATGCTAGTGACAGTTGCAAATGGTGACACCACTGTCAGCCATGGTGTTTGTCAGGATTCAAAATGGTCTATGCAGGGCTATAAATTTTCTAGTGATTTGAGAGTCCTTCTTTAGGGGGATGTGACATGGTTTTGGGGGTTGACTGGCTCAAGAGGTTAGGTGATGTAGTTTTCAATTTGGTTGACATGAAGGTCTCTTTTCAGCATCAGGGTGCTCAGATTACATCACAAGGACACTCTGATAAGCCTTCTTGCAACTTACTCATTGGTGAATCTTTTTCAAATTTTTTAAAAACAACACACCTACCGTTATTCGTCATTTTTTCTCCATGTATTCTACTCCCATTTCTCTTACACCTCCAGGGATTACATCTCTTGTACATATCTATGATGATGTCTTTAACTCACCATCCACCCTTCCCCTCTTAGGAATATTGACCACAAAATTCCCTTAAATCCTAACTTGATACCTACCTCTCAAAGACCTTACAAATGTCCCTACATCCAGAAGGCAGTGGTAGAACAATTGGTTCAAGAGATGTTAGATGATGGCCTTATTCAATACAGTACCAGTCCATTTGCTGCACCCATCTTATTGGACAAGAAAAAGAATGGATCATGGAGATTCTGTGTAGACTACAAGAAACTGAATGCTATGACTATTAAATACAAGTTTCACATTCCTCTCATTGAAGAGTTGCTTGATGAATTAAATGGAGCAACCATATTCACCAAATTGGATCTTAAAGCAGGATATCACCAAATTAGAATGCACATTCAAGACATACACAAAAATGCTTTCAGAACTCATCACGGGCATAATGATTTCAAGGTGATGCCACTTGGCCTTAAAAATGCACCTTCTACATTTCAATCTCTCATTAATAAGGTGTTTCACCCCTTCCTCAGAAAGTTTATGTTGGTGTTTTTTGATGGTATTCTTATTTACAACAAGTATTGGACTTATTAAGACAACATTGTCTTTTTGCTAATTTCAAGAAATGCTGTTTTGGTCAACCTCAATTGAACTACTTGGGTCATCTTATCTCCTCTGGAGGGGTTGCTGCTAATACTGAGAAGCTAGCAACCATGCAAACTTGGTCCCAACCTAAAAACTTGAAACAGTTGAAGGGGTTTTTGGGAATCATTGGATATTATAGAAGATTCATACAGGGGTATGGTAACATTAGCAAGCCACTTACTGACATGCTTAAGAAGGAATCCTTTGTATGGTCCCCAGATGCACTCCAGGCTTTCCAAGACTTCAAAAAATCTATGACAACTGCTCCAGTTCTAGCCTTGCCTGATTTCACTTCTCCATTTATCTTGGAAACAGATGCATGCTCTAGGGGGGTTGGTGCTGTATTGATGCAACATGGAAGACCCATTTCTTTCTTCAGTAACCTCTTGGTCCCAAGGCTTTAGCTTTATCTACTTATGTACTAGCCATTGTTATGTATGTGCAAAAATGGAGACATTATCTCTCTCACACTCAGTTCATTATCAACACTGATCACCAGAGCTTGAAGTTATTCATGGAGCAAAGAATGACATCAATTCTACAACATAAATGGCTTATGAAGCTCCTGGGTTTAGATTATGTGATTAGATATAAGAAAGGGAAGTATAACATTGTAGACGATGCCTTATCAAGACTTCCTAAATCATCTAAATGATCTGCCATCTCCTTGTCACAACCTGAGTGGTCTCAAGACATTCTCAGCAGCTACACAGATGATACAATTGTTCAGCAATTGTTGGCTCAACTGCTCATCAGTACTACCCACCAATTTTTTTCCTTGCAAGGGGGAATTCTCAGGTACAAAAGAAGACTCTATGTTGGTACTGGTAATAACATTAGAAACTATATCATGCATTCAGTACATGCTTCAGTTATTGATGTCCATTCAGGGGTGCTAGTTACCTATAATAGGGCCAAAACCTATTTCTTCTGGCCCAAGATGAAACAAGACATTCTCCAGTTTGTAGCCACTTGTGAGGCCTGCCAATGTAACAAATCTGAACACTCTGCTCCTGCTGGCTTACTTTTTTTTTTCTGGAAGCATTAATACATTGTCCTCTGTAATAACTGAAGTAGTGCTTATAGGTCCATTCCATCTCCTTTTTTCTTTATTCCATATTTGTCTTAATGTTACCATATGTTTCTTTATTCCAAAGTTTGAGTTTGATTTTGACATCCTTCATCTTTCTAGCAATGATAAAAACTAATCAACCATTTAAATATTTCTTACAACACGCTGCAATAATTTTCTTGCAGTCCTCATGGCCGAGACAAGGGCCAAAAAAATATAAAGGGAATAATGCCACTTTTTCAATTAGGATTGTAGTTAATAAAGAAGGCGTGGTGATCAGATCCAATGGCTTGGAGATTTTGAATAATGGTATTATGATAGAACATAATCCAAGAACCATATGCCAATATTTTATCAAGTATTTTCTCAGTTAGAGAAGAGCCAGGTCTTCTGTAGACCAAGTAAAGGGACATCTGGTGAAACCCAAGTCAATGCGATTAATGTCACTGATTTTATTATATCGAAACCACTCAACTTCCTCGATGTCAATAGGATGAGATCTGAATATTTCAAATTCATTTAGGAAAAAATTGAAGTCACCAATGACCATCCCAACATATCTTTTCTATGAGTCCATTTTATTACCCATGTCATAGGGGGAGACCATAGTAATAGGTGATAAGTAATTAAGGGCATTTGCATTGGACACAGACATCGATATGGTTATGGGAGAAGTTAATCACATCAATAAATATGTTCTCCTTACAAATCATAGCAAGGCCACCAGCAGTACCAATAACCCCTTTTGGTTCCATAAACCAGATATTTTTAACATCAATATCTTTCATAATTCTACTGATTCATTTTGGTTTATGTTTTGTTTCAGATAGAAATAAAATATTAGGGTAAAATTTGATCAAAATATTATTTAGTTTTTTTTTTAGAATTTTTTTTTCTTCTAATTCCCTGGAAATTCCAACTAAGATAATAAAGAATTGCCAGAAATATGAGAAACAAGGATGGAAAAACACGCCCATATTTTGATTTTCCCAGCAGTTTTATAATTTTGAGTAATGTTCAAAGTTTTACTATCATGAGATTTATAATGTATGTATGTCAGGGAGTTTGAGGTAATTACTGTTGTAGTGTGTATGACTTCCTCCAAGACAGTATCAACATTATTGAGAGGTTGATCAATCAGTCCACAACTGGAATGGGTATTCCCATCATTAACAGTAAAAGTTTAGGTGTCACTCTTTCTTACAGCACAACCATCTATGGTTTTATTTTGGATGTCAAGTTCCTCTGGGTGTTGTCGAATCTTTCTCTTAGAGTTCAAGGTCAGGGTTTTCTCTTTATTGTGGTTCTAGTGGTATTTGTTGAGAATGGATTGTTTATTTCTCAGGGTCCATTTTTATTGTTTGATTCTTTTAGTTCCCATCTCTATTTTATTTTTGACTTCATCTAGAAATGAAGATGGGTGATATTTATTTGTATGAATGGTTCAGTTGGTGGAAAAATTACATCAACATCAGGGTTAGGTTGATTGTTTGTGATAATATTGTTGATATTTCTGGAAGCCGTTTTTGGGTTTATGTATCTCTTTTTGTTGATTTCTACAACCTTCTTTCCACTGTTTCCATACTTGTTTCTTCAGATGCAAGTAGCCACAATAAGGTGTTGGGTTTCTTTAACATTGTGGGGATTGCTTGATTTTATATGTCAATTGTGGGTTTCTTTAATATTGTTTTCCTGTGAACTAAGCCTATCAACAATTTTTCTAGCTATTTTCAACCTTTTGGTCATGCTTTATTTTAGTTTCAAATTATGTAGCAGCATCTTAAAGTAATGTCTTGTGATGAGACTTTTATCTTAGGAGAAGAGGTTTGGCTCTATTGTTGTAGCAGAGATACTCTTTGAATGGGATTCAACAAAGGTACTGGATGTAGTCACAGATTAACACAACTTTTTTTTGGGGGGGGGTGGGGGGGGTGATCCATAACCCTACAAACTTTAAAGAATTTGATGACATTCAGAGCATAGGAAAACTCTAGCCAATGTGTAGTGGAGGATTCATTGGCATCTATTCCAATCATGAGAGCTTTTGTTACTTTTATTGTATTCTTGACTTCCAATCTTTTTTCCTCACTGTATCTTCCATAAGGTTTCTTGCTTTCCTGAAAGACTACATCTAGTATGAGGATACCTATGATGTCAGGGATGATATGCTTTGGGATGCTTTTGATTAGGATCCAGACCATAACTTAATAGAACGGATCGTCATCAATAATTTCAGTCCAACTGCATGTATTTCATCATAGATGGTTAGTTTTCCAAAAATACCTATGGCACCTCCTTGTCCCAAGGACTTGTAATCTCCTTCATCATTAAGTCTGAGTTGGTAGTAATTTCTTTTTCTATTCCATATTTCACTACCGCTCTTGTGTTTAGCTCCTAGTGCCCATTTATGAATCTACTTACTTGGGTTGTTTCAAAAAATAAGATCCTAGACAATCTTCTATTGAAACATCATTTCTATATCTTGTATCTTTTTTTATTAGGATGATGTCTTGGTTAAGGAAGACTTTTGAATAAAGGTCTTTTGGGATGTTAAGAGAGGAGTTCATTTGGTTAACAATATTGTCAATAGATGGGATTTTAGAAGAAATTTTAGAGTTTTTGGTTGAAGCTAGGAGATTGATATGAGAAAATGGTACGTGATATATATAGATGTTTAGTGTGTACATTTTATGGGGGTAACCAACTTTAATTTGAAATTGTATCATGGGTTGGAAAGAGAGGTGTGGTTTGAGGGTACGATTAAAAGTTGTGTACTTTCTAGTTATGAGGCAAACCAATGAGGTGATTCCAGTAGTTCCTCATGCATATCAAGGGTTCGATAGAATTCGCCCCCCTATGACTGAGCTGTGAAATGTTCAAAGCTGAAGAATTTAAGATGACTTAATTTGGTAGTCGCCGAAAATGTCTAAGTTTTTATCTTGCATGGGAGGTTAAGAGAGCTAACAGTTTTGAAATGTATTACTTGAGTAAAGAAACTACTTGCCTGCACAACATGTTGCTGTTAATACCAGATGGTATGATGAGTAAGGTTGATTACCTGGGTTAGACCATGCAATATCCAAGGGTTTACTAAATTTTGGGTCCATATTAGAAGTTCAAAGAGAATTCATATTTGTGGGATTAGCTGATGCGACTGGAATGTCATCCTGATTGTACATGAGCTAACAACATAAATAAGGGATTGACTTGGTCACATATGTTGGCCTCTACAGGTATTCCAGACATGTCATCCAAGCCAACTGGTATATTTATTTATCCACGTAGATTTACTTTCCCATTCCTTGGCCACCTGTCAATAAAGCAAGGCCAAAACCTAATTTCCCTTTTAAATTTTATTTCAACTTCCTACATCTGTTTTTCTTCTTTTCTATCTGCTCATACCATCTCTTCGGACTCTTAAAAAACCTAAAGATTTCTTTCAAATACATCAAACCCATGGAAGGAAACAGTAGCAACAATGATAAGTGAAAATATAAGGGTACCCAAATACACCACAATCTTTTTATTTCAACCTACAAGTCATCTACCGAATGTGATCGTCTATGGACAAAGTCGAGACAATACAAAAATTTGGTTCACACTTCGTGTGATCGTCTATGGATACGAGATCGAGACAATACTACAACAAGATAACTTGCATGATTGACTATGGATGCAAGATCGAGACAATACAACAACAAAGTGTGTTACTTGATAATAGGTTCGGAAATCACCAAACTCTATAGGATCACTATCAAGTATTGCGGAGTTAACGTACAAGTGCAATTTACTTTTAATTATAATAAAAACAATTAAAATTGCGGAATAGAAAAGTAAATGACACAACAAGATTTTGTTAACGAGGAAACCGAAAATACAGAAAAACCCAGGGACCTAGTCCAGTTTTGAATACTCTCATAATTAAGCCAGCTATAAAAAGTCTAATACCAACTTTGTATAGTTGAGACCAAGCATACTACCCCTAGATACTTAGTTCCCTTAGTATCCATGCGCCTTCGATTTCTAGAGACACACACGTGAATAACAAGTCATTTGGATCGTATTCCAAACAGAAAAGGAAGAATCCGTTTGGTAACCACTCTAATAAATCTTGATACAAAATATAGATGAGTCGTTGACAAAGGCTCTTATGTTAAATCTAATAAACTCCTTTTTATGTTTAGATCAATATATTCAATAAATACCAAAGTAGTCAAGTTTAGATTCGCACTCAATCGATATAGATCTCAAAGAGAAATATAGAGAATGTCTATCTCACTGATACATGTGTATCTTCCTTTCCCTGGAAACTAGTGATCCTCAAGACGAATTGAGGATACAATCCTATATTAGGAAGGATTCCTTGTTAAGGATAAATTCCTGGTTTAGGAAGGAGTATTGTTTTGAGCAGTATTCTTAGTTTAGGTAATATACCTAGAAAGGGAATTAGTCCTACAAAAGGAAATAAATTCCTAAGACGTTTGGGAAACCAAACCAAGCCTATAAATAGGGATGTTTAGATCATAAATAAACACATCTAGTTAGTGTGTTCTTGATATAGACGCACCTACACAGAAACTAGGCATATAAAACTTAGAAAAAGCTTGGAACAATACTTGTGCAAGCTTATCAAATAGTTTAAGGCTAATCCCACTGTTTAGAGAAGATTGTGAGCGTAACAAGGAGAGAATTGTAATCGTTTTCTTGTTCATAATCTAGAGAAGGTATTTTCTTTGAATTACTACTTGTGTCTCTATTTTCTAAGTTTCTCGTCTATTATTATTATGAATTCCACCTTTATAGTAATAGCTACCAAGGTATAGAGATCAAACGTATCAAGTTGGTACCAGGAGCAAGGTTTCGTTTTTAGGGTAGATCCCTATGGTTTATGGTTTTCATTATATATATCTACATAAAGCTTGGTGAGGTACTCGATAATTTAGAAGACATTAGGAGAACAAGGGGATCAAGGATGACAAAGTCAGATGATGAACCTAAGCATATCGAACCAAAAACTATGGAATAAAAGGTGGCTACGCTTTAAACAGACATGAAGTCGATAAAAACCACCCTTGAAGAATTGACTGAATGTATTCATTCTCATACACCAAATCCGAAGGCGAAGAAAAAGATTACACCTTCGCCTGAAGCTTCGGAAAAAGATGAATCGGAAGAAGACGATTCGGAAGAAGAAGAAGGGGAAAAAGATGAGGATGAAGAAAAGTGAGTTTTTTAAAAGTCCTACATCAACTAAACTTCATGGTAAGAATTTGAAAATTTATTTTCGTGTTGATATTCCACTTTATGATGGGAATGTCAATGTAGGAAAATTGGATGATTGGATTGAACGTCTAGAGACGTATTTTTCTTTCTTTGAATATGGTTCAAAGGAAGAGATTTGTTTTGCGGCATTGAAGCTACAAAAGCATGCTCTAAACTGGTGTAAAGCTTATAAAAGGTAGAACCTAAGCAAGGGAGTATTGTCATGGAGGAGATTCAAGGAAGTTGTAAGGAAACAGTTTTATCCGGTTGGCTACCTTGAGGAAAGATGGTTCAAGTGGTACAACTTGAAGTAGACTTACAGCCAAACCGTGCAATAATATACTTCGGAATTTCAGAATCAAGCTATGATTTTGGATTTAGACTTGGGAGATTATGTTATCTATATGAAATATATTTCTGGGTTTCATGAGTATATACGGAAGGAGTTGAAGATTTTTTCGGTGGATTCTATCTTCGAAGCAAGTATAAAAGCTAATGCTATTGAAGGTAGGCTGAAGAAAACTGATGATGAGGGAAACATCAAAGGGAAGTCTGGAAGTTTCGTTGCTAAAGGAGATGAAAGGAGCAAAGAGGATAAGAAGTCTAAAGACAAAAAAGGTTTGATTTGCACTCATTGCAAACAAACATGACATGTTGTCGACAAGTGTTGGATGAAGTATCCTAATCTAAAACCAAAAGGGTTACAAAATAAAGAAGCCATGATGGCAACACTAGTCGCACAAGCTCCAAAAGAAGTCAAAGGACTAACAAAACCTAATCAAAAGCTCTTTTTAATGGCAGGAGGCATAAAATAACTTATGGAGGACGATCCTAGGTAACGACTCTTCACGGTTAAGATGCAGGTTAAGACAACACTAATAGGTGTTGTTATTGACCCGAGAAGTCAGAAGAATTTACTTTCACATTCTTTGGTACATAAGTTGCGTTTGAAAACTTTCAAACATCCAAAATCCTATCCTTTAGGGTGGCTTCAAAAGGAAGGTGGTCTACAGGTTGCAGAGCAGTGAACGTTCAAGTTTGCTTTTAATGAGTCATACATTGACGAGGTTACATGCGACGTGGTTCAATTGGATGTTTGTCAAGTTGTACTTGGTAGTCCTTACTTGTGGGATCGAGATGAGGTTTTACATAGGAGGGAGCAGAAGTATACATTTACCAAAGATGGGAGAACTTTTGTAATACCAGTTATTGACTCTCCTCTTGAGGGAGCAAGCTTGATTACAACCACTCAAGCTAAACGGTTGGTGAATGATAGTACAAAGTTCATTCTCCCTGTGATCCGTTCTCTTGATGAGAAGCCGAGTAGAGTTTGTTTGGAAGTTCTAACCAAACGAAAAGAAGATGACCTAGGAAGGTTGAAGATGTTTGAACCATCATTACTAGATGATGACGGAGATGACAAGATGATCTTGCCACATGCGGAATACTTGTGGTTTGATAAAGAAGAACTAGTCAAGGAGTATTATATTATGGAGCGAAGAGTGACTAAGACAAGACAAGAAGATAAGAACGCTTTTCTAATTGGAAGTCAAAGTCAAGTTCTCATCAAGGAGAAATGGTTCAGCGGGGTGAAAGGAACTCACGAGTTCCCTAACATACAAATATAACTTTCACAGGAGTTCAATTTCTTTAGGGGGCGCATGATACATGTGTATCTTCTTTTTCTTGGGAACTAGTGA
Organism: Papaver bracteatum; assembly: GCA_023529315.1. NCBI lineage: Eukaryota > Viridiplantae > Streptophyta > Magnoliopsida > Ranunculales > Papaveraceae > Papaver > Papaver bracteatum. Next base: position 3,183,219 of record JAJJWX010000742.1, read on the forward strand.
TCCTCAAGACGAATTGAGGATAGAATCCTATATTAGGAAGGATTCCTTGTTTAGGATAAATTCCTAGTTTAGGAAGGAGTATTGTTTTGAGAAGTATTCTTAGTTTAGGTAATATACCTAGAAAGGGGATTAGTCCTACAAAAGGAAATAGATTCCTAAGACGTTTGGGTAACCAAACCAAGCCTATAAATATGGATGTTTATCTCATAACTAAACATAGCTAGTTAGTGTGTTCTTGATATAGATGCACCTAAACTAGGCATTGAAAATCTAGAGAAAGCTTGGAACAATACTTGTGCAAGTTTGGAAAACAGTTTAAGGTTAATCCACTGTTTATAGAAGATTATAAGCGTAACAAAGAGAGAATCGTAATCGTTTTCTTGTTCATAATCTAGAGAAGATATTTTCTTCGAATTACTACTTGTGTCTCTGTTTTCTAAGTTTCTCGTCTATTATTATTCTGAATTTCGCCTTTATAGTAATAGATACCAAGGTATAGAGATCAAACTTATCACTCATGCAACTAATCAATCGAACCTATCAAAGATAAATCGATTCTAGTTGGATCCCAGCCGATTAAGGTTTGTGCACACAATTCACAAGACACGAAAACTAATAAAAAATCTTCTTCGTCTTCAAAACCTGCACAACACCACTTGAATCTATTATGATCAATCACGTATAGAACGAAGTCTATTAACAATGGGATTATCACATGATGACTTTATATCTAACAACAGTTCTAAAGATCCCATTGACACTTTGATCTAGTCTGAGTGAATCTTATATCTGAAGAGAAGATTCTCAAGCATAAACAAACTAGGTGCAATCAAAGTTTCAACAACCATTAGTCAATCAAATTAAATCGAAAACTAATAACACTGCAATTATCTATTTTACTACCAACGGTACTCATAGAGCTTCTTGATCCCATAAAAGTCTTTAAAAGAGCGGTCGTAAGAGATTTCACCTAATTAGGATACTTTTCTCTCCGAATAGACGGCTCTAATAGAAATAACAAGAAATAAAGTTTGTGTGGATATTATGATAGTTTGCTAGAAATGCAAACTTAGGTATTTATAGAACAAGGATGTTTGGACACCAAGGAATTTCCAAAACCGAAAATATTTCAAGATATGCAATGAATGGCAAAATTCGGTTTTCCTAGTAAGAGTTACTGCTCGTGTTCAAAGTATGTTGACATATTTTCACTGCAGATCCTTATTTCATATTTACAGGGATTTGCTTTCTTGGAATCGGTTATACCACACTTCAAAACAAGTTCAAAATTAGTTTGCCAGTATTCTAAGACTACTATGTGATTCGTTATACCATATCACAATGGTTAGTTGTAATCGGTCCTTCCAAGTCACATTCATGGGTTCGGATTGGTTATACCAATCACTAGGATCGGTTATACCTAAATATGGTACCTACATGTGATCGATCACACCATTCACTAGGAACGGTTACAACAATTACAAAGATCAGTTCCATATACACATAGTATCTACTTATGATCGGTCACACCAGTTAACAGGACCAGTTACACCAATTACAAGGATCGGTCACACAACTCTTATGATCAATCATACCAATTAGTAGGATCGGTCACACCAATTACAAGGATCGATCATACCATCACATGGTGATTACTTAGGATCGGTTACACCAAATTATAATTCTAGGCATTGTGATCGGTTATACCAAGAAACGTAACTTGAGTTAAGATCGATTTCTACCAAATCACTCATATTAGTCATCCAAAGATATGCAATGAATAGTTGGACCAATAAGCCTATTGATTTGCCTTTCAATTCACAAAACAAGTTTATGAATGTACTTCCTTTAAACAAATGTAAAATATTATTTCCTAGGATGAAATCTTCACCTATATACAAGATTATGTTGATGTCATATTTACGAAGTTCAAAAGATAAGCGTTATACTTCGTAGTCTAATTCCTTAATACTATGGTCATACTATTATGATCATTTTACATCACTAGAGTATAATATACAATATATACAACTTCGTAGTTATGTTTTCAATATGCACGAATTGAAAGATACGTTAAGAATGAAGCAAATTCAAGTCAGTATTACTAACCTCAAGTGGAAGGATGATGTCATCGTTGTAGTTTGTTACTTCTTCACATTTTTTGAGTCTTTGGAGTAATTCTTGTATGTCTCAACATTCTTATACTTTCTAGTCTAACCTAAATGAAGTTGACTCTAGTATTTAATCAAGCGACTCTAGATGAGTTTTGGTACTAGAATATGACAACCAAACTTAACATACCAACGCTTGGTGAGTTCAACCGAACTATGCTCTAACAATAATAATTTTCAAGATCTTCCAGAAGAAATTATAATTGGACGATTTCCATATGGGATGGTATTCCTACAAGGTTGTATATCCCTTAATTATGAGCATAATTTCAATTGGCATTGGGATAAACTCTAACATAATCAAGATGTGAAGATTGAGGGGTTGATTAAGGGTGAAGGCCTCGAGGAATTTCCCATTTTATGTTGAGGAAAAACGAGTTGGAGCAGATTATGATAGAGGTTAAAGGTTTCTCGTGTTAAATTTCACATTCTACTCATCAATTTTAGATTTAGAGCAGTAACTATGAAGTTGGGGGGAGCAATCGAGGTTGTGGTGGTGGTGATAATGAGGGATATAATGGAATCGGTAGAGTCGAAGGTGGTGAACCAGACTAGGGATGTAGAAGAAGAGAAGTCGAAGACAAAGGTAAAGCACCAATGGACCAGACTCCTTCTCCTGATCGTGGTCCCAAAATAACTCAACTATGCTCTAATCATGATGCATTGAAGCTTTACGCAATACATCATAGTTTTTGTCCTTTTGTAGTTTATGAAGGCGTTGCAGTCATTGTTGGTGGTGGTCAAACGGGATTCAAGTCTATAACTTTGTAGGATGATGTGAGAACTATGACATGGTTTCTTGCATTGTAACCATGGTTTCATGGTGAGGACATTATTTTCCTTGTACTTTATATACTTTCCTCTCCGTTGTCCGAGTTGGAACCCAAGTTGTTGCATGAGATGCAGATGTCGAGTTTCCCCGAACCAATGATCCACCAGAAGCTAGAGCCGGTTTAGACCCCAGTCTGAACATTAAACCCGTGCTAGTGTACCCCGACCCCAGATAACTCCAGCATGGGTGATAAGAAGCCATACTTGTACCATCATTCAGGGTACACATAGTCCAGTACGACAACATGAAAGTAACCAGGTAAGGTAAAAACTTGATTTTGAGAGAGATGTAGGTGGGGGTAAGAAGTGGGTATGTTATTTAGGGTTAAGCAATTAAAAAAATTATGATCATTTTTTTTATTTTCTATATTGGTGGTTGATAAGATAAACTTTTTATGGGTTTGGGTATGAATATCAGAATTTTGTGGTTTATCATGGTAGGTAGTATTTGTTTATGTTTCCTTTTGATTTCTAGTTGGTTATAACAAAAAACAAATGATAGAAAATCCATGTCTAATATGGTTTTTTTAAGTTGTGGAATCTTGACAATGTCTTATGATTCTGATATGTGAAATTGAAGTTGCTTTTATATGGGTTGGTCCATTCTGCAGATCGATAGCTGATAGATTAGTGGTTAACATCTTACATATGCAAGGGATTATTGTTTTCCATAATATATTTGATGGTTCTTCTAGATATTGGATTCTATCAAGTTTTGGGTATTGTCAAGGATATTGTTTAGGATTGAGTAAGAATTTTGTGTAGACAAAATTCCATTTAATGATGGATTCTAAGATACTGCCAAGTCAGATATTATTAAATGAATGCCTTGATACTTGTTTCCTTTTCTGGGGTTGTTGCAAAAAATGTGTTTCATGTGCGTTGAATGTTTTCTTTCGAGGTTTTGAATGAGTAAAATTTTAAATTGTTTGCAGAGACTATAGTGATTCAGGTGAAAATGATTGTGGTTGTGATTCAAGTGATTATGATTTTGAAAGTGATTGCGATTGTGGTTCCAGTGATTATAATTGTAATTGTGATTGTAGTGATTTAGGCTATTGTATAGATTAGAGTGATTCCCATTTTTATTCATGATTAAAAGAAACTTTTCATAGAATCCGACTAACTTTCGGTAGAAAAAAATATCCGTTATGAAGAGAGTAAAGGATAACATCAGGAAAATAGGTTAGTCGGAGAGAGCATAGAGAGAAGAGAACAATTGGGAAAAAGTATATCATTGTATAAGAAAATTCATAAAACCAAAAAATACAACTGAATTCAGAAACTAAACTAAACTAAAGCAAAGCAAAAACAACAAAAAATATAAGTTTAGAAGTCTACAATAACCTCTATATTGGCATTCAGTTCGACGCTGGAAGATGGGCCAAGTAAGATATTCACATTTTTTTTCCACTTCCAAGTACAACTTTTGTTTTCGTAAGATGGTCCTAGTAAGATATTCACATTTTTGTCCACTTCCAAGTACAACTTTTGTTTTCGCAAGTTTATAAACTGCAAAGTTGATTTCTCTAAAACCATGCCTCAACTTTATGCATATGTCACTTCTGTAGATAGCCTTCCATCTTGTCCATAATATCATAGGTAGTTTTCTCTTGTTAAAATACCGAATGGAAGATACTGAGTATGATTGAATTATAATTTTTCACCAATGATTCTGAATATCCCATTCCAAATCCCTTATAACAACGCAGTCATTTCAACAATAAAATTGGAAGATATACCAATTTCTTCACACTCAAAATAACAGATGTACTTGTGTGACTTCTACTAAAAAAATAAAATAAGATGCAGAGAATGGATTCCCTATGGAAGCACTATCTCAACATAGTAAAATCGTAAACTCTTCAGGAGTACAAAGAACATTTCAATGGCTTGATAATATTTCACTCTTTTGCAAGAGATGTCAAAATGTCTAAAAATAGTCTAATCATATGAGTTATAACCCATATCGCCTTTTACTCTTACACCACTTTCATAAGTCAGAAGAATGATTCTTTTTTTTTCGTATATTCCCATGTAATATTCTCTTTTGCAAGAAAAAACTTTGTGTATGCAGTTCCAGATATCCACCATAGTGTTGAAAGCAGCAACACACCATATTTCCTGAATTACTGAAAATTTTCCTTTTGCATCTTTCAAAACATCTTCAAAGGATTTTGAGTTTAGAAAACTAAAAATACCACCCAACCAGTTCTATTAATTTTATCCATACTCATGATACCAAAGAATATAATCATGTTGTTTTGATCATAATGACAAACATATCATTTTGTACTTCAATTAAGACACTTAGATTTTAGTTTTTCTCTACCATAAAGATCTCTTGTGATCTTCCACATATTGGCTAAAGTGGAAGGGCGGATGCAATTCTTCCAGATTTTCTTATACCAATGTAGCATAGGATGCTTTCCTATTATACTATTCACATCATGAGCTTGGAAGAAATAACCATAATGATGCATAGCCCAAAACATTTTATCCTTCCGCCAATTAATTATCGGTAAATCTTTGATAGAAAAGAATTTTAATATTATTTCAGGAATCTTTCGATGTTCATCAAAAATCAATTCACAAGCCTTCATATTTATGTTTTATCGTTATATTTTTCCAACATGAATTTAGCCCATTCGGAATCCATATTCTGCATTTTCCACAATTTTTTTATTAATGTTACTTTATTGATTATTTATAATCTGCTAATACCTAGTCCACCCTTCTCCACCGGAACATAAACCGTTTACCAATTAATGGTAATCAATTTATTTTTCTCAAGATTGCCACTCCATAAACAGTTTATGATAATGTTCACACAAGCTAAGGTAACAATTTTTGGCCATTTTAAAATAGCCAGTGTAAATTGGAGTACTACATAGTATATTTTTTGTTAGAGTAAGTCTGGCTTTAAATGCAAGTAATTTACGAATCCAACTAGCTAACTTATTTTGCATATTCTAAGCAATATACCAAATATCAGAAGATTTGATCTTACTAGGGTGCAAAATAATCCCAAAAAAAAACTAAAAATTAATTTGTTCTCATTTGAATTTAATCAGCGATACTCCTTTTCATAGCTTCATAGACACCATCCATAAAAAATTTACTTTTTTCTCTAACAACCACCTGATCAGAAGCACTTTGGTAGTCCTTAAGAAGTTGAATAATATTTTCCAAACTTCTCTTGTGAGTATAACAGAATACGAAAATATCATATGCAAGTAACAGATGTGAAGGGTGTATCCCATTTCTCACCACCATTTGCAAGAATTTTCTTGTTTCAATCAACTGAGTATTTTTTTTTGCTAAGAAGTTATTTTGCAATTACATATAAAATTGGTGATGTAGGATCACCTAGTTTTATTCCACTCCCAACACCAAAGTGTCCCATTGGACCTTCGTTTAGCATAACAAAAAATTTGGCAGATTTTAGAAAAATCAATATTCATTCACAAAATTATTGGACAAACTATGTTTTTTTTTTTTTTTGCTTAATCGCATATATTTTTATTAATTGAATAGCCAAATTACAAAATGTTTACATAAAAGAACTAGTAAAAATAACCTCACTCAAACCTAAAACAAAAACAGATTGACATAACTTATAATAGACAACATTAGGCATTTCAATTCTTTTTAGAAAGCATGGCCTTCCAATATGAATTATTCTTTCACCATCTCTTAGTCTTGTACCTCTTTTGGCTAAGTCATCAGCAGAGAAATTTACTTCACAAAACTATGCTGAAATACAATGTATTCCAGATTGTGCTTTGCATTAAGCCATCTTGTCCTAAACATCCAAGGAATGCAATCATTGCAGAAATCACTCACAACATCTTTTGAGTCTGACCTGAATATCACCTTTTCTGTAATATAATTTGTTGTAGTGCCTACTCCCCCAGATATTATTCCAATAACTTCACATGAAGAATTCCTGGCAATAATACCAAAACCAGCTGCACCTGGATTTCCAAATGAAGAGCCATCACAACAAAACACAACAAATTCATGATCTGGAGCTTCCCAATAGCATTCTCTGATGTGACTGTACTTGATGTATCTAGCACTCAGTTGAAAGAAATCACTAATATTTTGATCATAACTCTGTCCCCATTTTGTTCCCTTCATTCTGAAACCACCCTCATGCACAAATTTCCATATTTTTCTTTTAAATTCATTGAATTGAAGAGATTTTTCTTCAAAAAGTTTCTTGTTCTTTTGAAACCATAGTTCTTTCATGATTGTTCAAGCAGCAACCATCCATATTTCCTTAATCAAAGGACTTTTGTGCTAAACTAATTTGCAAATATCACTGAAAGATTGGGGAGTCTCAAAGTCAAAGATTGAACGAATCCAATCCCATGTATTCAAACTAAAATCACATTTCCACAATGTATGATCCATACTGTCTTGCTCTGTAGTGCATATGAAGCATCTGGAGACTATTTCAAAACCAGTTTTCTTCATCACTTCATCATCCACATAAATTTGGTGTTGAAGCTTCCATATATTGCTTGCAATAGCTGGGTGTAGAAATGGTTTCCATATATAATTAGGCCAATTTACTTTAGGTTTTTTGGATCTTATTCTTTCCACAGCTACAGAAGTTGAAAATTTCCCCTTTAAGTCACCACTCCACACCATGATATCATGTCTACCACTAACTTCAGGGAGATTAATAGAGCTAAAATAGTCTCTCAGTTCATCAGGGATGCTCTAGTTTTTTCCATCAAGTAATTCATTAACCTTCATGTCTATATTGCTTTTAACAAAGTCATTAAAACCAATGTCATTTATAAGAGGCCTTTCTCCTAACCAGTTATCAAAGCATACTGATATCCTTGAACCATCACAAGTGCACCACCTGACATTATCTTTCAATGCAGACCAAGCCCATTTTAGTCCAGACCAAACAGAGGATTGCTTCCAATTTGTATTCCATTGACCATTTTTTTTTGTATATTTTGTAATAAAGAACATAGCCCATTCCTCTTTTGAGTTTAGTATCTTCCACATCATTTTCATTAGCAAAGAATTATTCACTATCTCCAATCTTCTTATGCCTAAACCTCCTTCATTTAATGGAGCACACACTTTTTTCCATGACAATGTTTTGAATTTTCTTAAATCACCATCACCATCCCCAGACCATAAGAAGTTTCTAATAATTCTTTCACATATTTTAGTTACTGAAGATGGCCACTTATAGATTTCCATGTTATATAATGGTACACTACTTAGTATTGATTTGATTAATACCCACCCTTCTTGAAAGGATAGCATTTTGACCTTCCACACAACTAATTTATCTTGAAGCATTTCTACCATAGGCCATACCATGGATATAGTAACTCTACCTGGAGCAAGCATCACTCCAAGATATTTATAAGGATATTTAGCTACATCCATTTTCAGTCTTCCATTAATTATCTGCTTTTGTTCATTTCTTACTCCGTCAATGAAACACTTACTTTTAACCTTGTTAATGCATTGTCCTGAGCTAGATTGGTATTGATCAAGTAATTTTATAAGATTTTGCAAGCTCTTTTTAGCACCATTACAAAATATAAATACATCATCAGCAAAGAACATATGAGTTGGATGAATACCTTTGTTGACCACCATAGGAATGATTTTTTCTTCATGAACCAATTGTGAGATATTTCTGCTCAGTATATCTTCTATTAGAATGAATAATAGAGGTTATAATGGGTCACCTTGCGAGGGGTGAGTGAATAACACCTGATAAGAGCTATGGCGACTTTTGCTAGCGTTTTTTAGGGTTCTATTACTTTCACGATTTCAACCCTTTCAATGGGGGAAAATCATGAACCAGCTACAAAAAATACTAATACAAAATCTGGTTTGTATGCGGAAATGGTTAAGGGTAATCTTTACACCAAATTTTATGAACGTTTAAAAGGGAAGATACGACATATCCAAACCAAAGTAGATCTGGGGTCGTTACCAAATCCAAGCAGCAAGGAAGGAAAACCGTCCATTGTAATACCTTAAGAGCTCTTCATTGAAGGATGTGACCTATGACGCTTCAGTCTAATCGGTCGAATTGATTTCAAAGGTATCGATTTCAACTCTGTCAAAACCTCTCTTGAACTTAAATGGAACTTAGGGCAAGGAAGGGTTCAGTTTATTCCACTGAATCGTGGATTTTTCATCATAAAGCTGATATCGATGGAGGATAAAAATAAGGATTTCGTTGAAGATGGGTGGATGGTTGAGCAAAACCAACCACGAATCATTGAATGGTTCCCCAGATTTGATGCATACAAGCCGTCAACATCGTGTGCAACAATGTGGGTACGATTTCCCGGATTTTCAATGGAACTTTGGCTCGAGAAGACATTGCTATCGATTGCCAAATCGCTGGGAACTCCAGTGGTGGTGGATGAAAGAACGTTGAACCATGAATATGGTTATTTCGCTTCTATTCTTATTGATATCGACTTTGCAGAACACTCAACTGATGCTGTTAATGTTACAGTGGGAAATAGGGAATTCTGGAAGCCGATTGAAATCCCTAAAAAGCCAAAGTTCTGTTCAAACTATGGAATAATCGGTCACTTGGATGGGGAGTGTAGGAAGAAGAAAAATCAGATGACAATCCCACAAAAACAGAAAGACGTGAGTAAGGAAGAACATGTTTTGCTCAAGGTTGGCAAGGATAGTAATTCTATCGCTTCTAGTAGTTCTGATGAGGGGAAGCAACAATGCGTAATGAGTGATGTAACTGGTGTTGGCTCTACAACGACTGGTGAAAACGTTCCGCATACTGTTGATGGAACTCAAAAAATAGACGTCTGCCCAGTAGCTAACGTGGCTGCAGGAGTCAAAGGTCGAAAATGGGGAGAGGTGCCAATGGAAAAGATGACGGGTGCGTATCAACGTCTTGCGTGGAATAAGGAAAGGTTGGAAATGATATCCTCTCCCGTTAAGCAAACATTTCTTAAAGAGAAGTTGGGGGAAACACAATCTTCTCCAAATAAGCTAACAAACAAACCTAGAGCTACACAGCAGCAACAACATGTAACGGCTGAGGAAGATACTTCGGCGGCTTATGGAGTTCTGTCTCCAAACAAATTTAGCGTCTTACGAGAAACTAATTTGGATGCTGCTAGTGAAGAGATGGCTTCGGGGAGCGGACAAGATTTATCTAATTTGGAGTCTGCTAGTGAAGAACTATCTTCGAGGAGTATCCATAAGGAGGAACAAATGAGTGTCTCGCTCACTGGCCATACCTCTAATCCAATTCCTAAGTTAACCAAAAATGAGCAAGAAGCATTTTGTACCATTACAAGATTCGATACCCAGCAAAAAATTTATAATAATATACCTTTTCGTAAGGAGTTTGTTAGATAGTTTACTACCACGCGACACATGCGTAAGTTCTAGGGATTTCTTAATGTTGTGTTGGGGTGCTAAGTACTGTAGAGGAACTTCTAAGTTCGTCCGCTATTTCGTTTTATTTTGTTTTCTTTTTTGTCTTTTTTCTCTTCTGTTTGGAGGTCAGGCCTAGCCCCCCCTCCTTCTCTTTTTTGGATCCAACAAAAATTAAAGCCACTTGGATTTTAAAAAAAAAAAGGGGGTCACCTTGCCTTAAGCCCCTTCCCAAAAGAAAAAATCCACATGGACCACTATTCACCATTATAGAAATTCTTGCAGACCGAAGAATAGTTAATAGCCATTTACACCAAGAAGAAGAAAAATCATATTTAAGTAAAACTTTGATGAGGAACTCCCAGCTGACAGCATCATATGCCTGTGAAATTTCTAATTTAAGTCTTACATTTCCACCTCTCCTTTTTTTCTTCATTTAATTCACCATTTCAGATGCTAACAAAACTTGTTCATGTATATTTCTCCCTTTAATGTAAGCAGTTTGTTGAGGAGATTCAAGATTTCCAATTAAAATACTCATTCTTGAAGTAATTAACTTTATGATAATCTTGAAGCTGACATTGCTTAAACCAATGGGCCTAAATTGGGCAACTGTTTTTGCACCTTGACATTTTGGCAGAAGAACTAAGAAGCTGGAGTTTAAACCCTTAGGTATAAATTTTCTGTTCTAGAAAAATTGGATTGCAGCTACAAGATCCTTATGAATGATATCCTAACAAGTTCTGTAGAAGATTCCAGAGTAGCCATATGGACCAGGAGAGCTGTCTGAGTCTATTGAAAAAACTGTTTCTTTTATTTCTTTTGCTGTAGGAGTAGAATCAAGCATATTTTGATCTTCAGAAGTGATTAATTGAGGAATAATATCAAGTATTTTATCCACTATGTTCACTTCCTTAAAATGAAATCTTTTCTCAAAGAAATTTACAAGTTCAGATGAATTTTTTCTTGATCAAAAATGATATTACCATTTGAATCTTCTAATTTGATTGATGGCTTGCCTTATCTTTATATTTATATGAAAAAAATTTGTATCGGCTGAACCCTCATTTTCCCATTTAATTCTTGATTTTTGCCTCAGTAAAGTATTAATGTGTTGGAATTATCTGCTAGATAATTCATTTAGAGCTTCCACAAGTGAATTTAGAGCATTTTCATCAAATGGATCATCATCTGATTTCTGCATTGCCATTTTGACTTTAGCTTCAGCTTCTTGTATCTTGACATTAACATTACCAAATACACTCTAGTTCTAGTCATTCAAACACTGTGTAAGATTCTTCAATTTTCTCATAAACACAAAAGCAGGATCTCCCTTAACCTCATTTAACCAACTATCAGTAACTACTTGAAGAAAATTTGGATTTTGTATTTGATAGATACATTTTTGTGTATAAGTTGTCTTCAATTTTCTGTATTGTTAGTGCTCATTTTTGTATTTATTATTGTGTTTTATGTGTGTAGGTATTTTTTGGGAATAAACATTTTTGGGAAAATCAGCTTGAAAAGTTATTAAAGGCACCCCCAGAGGGCATTTGCTAAGCGGACTCCCACATTGGATAAGGGGCAACCATTTGATAAGGGATACCTCCCTGATATCGGAACCTCAGACTTGGCTAAGGGCCACCCTTCTTCATCATTTGAATTTCAGATTTTGGCGGGAAACCATTTGCAGCACAGTTCAGGTTAAAGTGCGAGATTTGACCGAGATTTAGTGAGATTCAAACACTGGAATTAGTCGTCGTGGGCCTGTTTAGGGTAAACAGGGCTGATATGGTCGATTTATTCGAAATAATTGGGCTGGATATTCATGTGAAGCAAAACAAAGTCGGAAATATACTCGGTATTCTGTTGAGAAGATTTGGATCAGTTGTAGTGAGACTCGACCGGTCAAACAAATTACTACTACCCTATTACGATTAAACAGGGATGGTAAGTTGCTTCGAAACACAAAAATAGGATTGAAACGTGGATTTCACGTAAAACAAGGGAGATATTGTATATCGGGTATGCTTTCCAATTGTTGGAAAGATTGGCATATATCTTCCTGAGTTTAGCTTGTCACGGAATGTGTTGGGAATATATTTTACACAAGCATACGAGTAAGAGGAAAGAAAATCACGTATCTCTCTGATAAATAAAGAAGAAAATATCCCGAGTTAATACTTCGGCTGTGAAAATATTTGAGAAGATTGTTTTCTTTTACTTCGAGATATAAGGGTCCTGTGAGTATAAATAGAGTGGCCTGAATTCAGAGAGGGGGATGGAGAGTTAGGAGTGAAGTTTTGATCTGTAGAAGAAGTTGCAGATGTGTTCTGCACTTTCAGGCGAAGAAGAAGAGGAAGAACACAAAACAACATATTTAGATAGTCGTAGAAACCGTTGCCTACACATTCAAATCTAATAGCTTTGTAACAGTTTCTGTAATAATTATTTCGAGTCGCAATAGTCTGTTAGTGTTCCCTTGTAACGGTGGGTTTTGTAACAGTTATATATGTTACAAACACACTGATTTAGCCTCTTTCCTCTTATGAGCACCTTTCTGAGCAATGAAATCAACTTTTAAGTGTATTTCTAACACGCGGAGCTAGAACCCATCACAGGGATAATGAAGGAATCCAAATTTCACTAATGTGGTAATTATATCAATTCTTTTTATGACTATAATTGCACAATTATTTAAATGAATTATGATTATCTTTGAATGGTTGTCATTTCAATTGATGGGTTATGCTTGCTTAAATGTTTTGATATCCCATGCTTTAAGATTTACATCCTTACTTTCGAAATCTACTTTAGGCAATGAATTAGAGTCAATGAAACTTTATATTATGGGCTATTATTATTTAGAATTGATATTTAAACTGCATGAAATTGAAGTATGGTGATTATGTATCTATTTTTAGTGTTTTTCTTTATTAAATCCTAAAATCAGTTTCAACAAGTCCGAGTGAACGAAAACTCTACTTACCACTATTAAAATTACATCAATTTTTGGCGCCGCCGACGCAGACTTGTGTATAGATTTGTTTTTAGGTTTTATTTTTTTTATTTTTGTTTTTTTACGCGTTTTGGTATTTTCTGTTTGCTTTCAGATTCGGAGCTAAGCTAAAGAAAAAGATAAAGTGCTGAAAAGAAAGGCAAAGCCCAAGAAAGAAAGAAAAGTGAAATCCAAAGGAGTGAAGAAGAAGATTATTGTATATAGTTATTATATATTTTTATTGGATTTTATTTTATTTTGTATTTTTAGAAAATGTATTTAGGGTTTTATTTTTGTAATTTTTATTTTTATTTTTGGACTTTTTTATTTTTGGACTTTATTTTTGGGACATTCTTTTGGACATTAATTATTTTTAAAACCCTTAAAGGAAGGGTTAATTTAAATATAAAATGCACAGGGAAGGACGACAGATACTGTCTCGCCCCCTCGGGTTCGTACACTGACATAGGAGTCAGTGGCCCGAGTCGACTTCAACGGTTCATCCCATGTCTGGAACGGGAGGTAAGAATTCTAAACACCCGCGAATCACCTGTCAGCGGGTTTACTGGATGATTTTGTATGCATATATGTTGAGGTCTTGAATACGGCTGCTTTAATTTCCTAGTAAAGGGAAAGGACTGGCCATACAAGATAAGGGTTCGGATTTCATCACCGTTCTCTTCTTGCCTGCCTTAGGAAAACGATACCAAACGCGAACCTAAGCTTAAAATTTTGACTAGAACGAGACTGAAAGGGTAACGAGCTTAATAGGAAAGTCATTCGAAAAATATTGGTTACTCTTTTAAGCATACTTCGAAGTTCATGATGGTTTATGTGAGTTGAATGCGTGATTGCGCCGCCTTGTAATGCGGTGAGGCCTTGGGTATCAAAGCTCCACACAACTTCCCTCATCTCTACTCAACTTACTTAAACTCAGATTGATTCCAGAGGGGTTTTCTAAATTATAACGAATTCCCTTTCGAAGGATTAGAAGCTGGTGTAGAAACAATCTAAGTGGAGCCATCATGCTTTTTGTTTGCTAAAAATCAGTAGGTTTGTTGTGGTCGAGTCAGACTTGTTTGTGCTTGTGTAGAATTCCCTTGCAGTTAGGATGTCGAACTGGTATTATAATAGCCAATACAATGAGTATCCGACTGAGCAGCTTGGACATTATCCTTTTTATGACCATAGTATGAATAGTGATTATGAACATGAAACTTTTGAAGGTCATGGTCCATACCACTGTGATCCAAATTAATATCCACATACCCACAGGTCATACGAGCAAAATAATACCTCTATTTCTCTAGAAGAGTCTCTCAAGAGTTTCCATGAGTCAACACGGAAGTTTCACTTATTTATGAAAAAAACTTATAATATTCTTCCCCTAGAAGAATCCGTTGAGAAGTCAACTAAGATGTCACTAGAAGAGTCCCTCAAGCAATTTACTGAAAGTACAAATAGGATTGTGGAAAAACTTGTTCAGGATAGTCTTAATTTCCAGTATAGTGTTCCTAATACCACCCTTGAAAATAAGGATAGTTTTTATTCACATAATCAAGATGACGAGGTTAGAATTGGTAACACTACTTGTTTGGATGAGGTTCAATCTTTTTCATGTTATTATAAAGATAATTATGATGAGGATAGTATTGATGAAGAACATGAAATATGTAGGCATAGTGATCAGGAATTTGTTACCCCGATTGAGCTTTATAATTATAGTGTTGTTTCTAGTACAAATCCAAATAATTTTAATAATTATTCACCTATTCAAAAGGATGATGATTTGATTAAAGATACCACCGTTTTAGATGATATAGTTCATGATCCTTTAGCCTGCAATATGTTGGATAATCCATTATTTGATGAGCCTATAAGTGAATCGGAGGAAGTAACTATGATTAACACCTTAGTTAACGAGCCTTTACTAGAAACTTTCGCTGATAATCCTTTATATGATTGTGATGATGGTTTAGAGGAAAGAGTTTACCCTGAGAATACTGTTTTAGAGTCTAGTGATTTAGAAACACTAGTCTTAGAAGACGATAAACTCGTAGAGATGAGTAAGGATGCATTACCTGATAATAACTTAGGAGAATCAATTGACCATTTTCAGGATTCTGATGTTCTAGAAATTAGGGAAATTATGACTAGTCTATCTAGAGACACTGAAAACTCTAAGTTTGGGGGTGATTATCACTCTCATAGTGCCTTACCTTTAACTCTCAGAAAGTCCTCTCACTTAGGACTGGACATCCGTGCCTCAACCATTTTACAAGATTATCTTCAAACACTTTTTCCTGAACTTAGTTGTGTCCATAAAGAAGTTCAGTTGTTAGAAACCCATCCTCTGGTTGATGTGGTTAACCCAAGCTATGATACCACGATTGACTTTGTTTTCCCACCAAAAACCTTCCTTCCAATTGTGGGAACGTACAAGTTTCAGATGTGTCAATTATTAAGTTTTGAGACTAAACCTAATTACTTTAGGAAATTATGGTTGACACATTTGCTTAAGAATGACCACTACTGTGGTCAACTGTGTGAGTCAAGTCTGATTGACTTAGAGGATCCCCAGTTATTCAGGTTATTGTTATGTGCTTCTAAGTTCTTAATTGAGTATTTCCAGACTCTAGAACCTGATCTTCAGGATACTTCCTTTGAGGAAATCCAACCGATGAAAACTTTTTATCTAGACCCTTTTATAGAGCCTGAACCCGAACCACAACTAGATGTAGTTGTCTTAAACAAAATAATGGATAAGGGTGTGTTGGATATCTTCCTGATCTGTTGCAGTCTCCTCTTCTTGTGGTTAGAACTTTTTGATCCAGATGATCCGCAGTTATTACGGTTGTTGTTATATGATTCTATGAGGTGACTAATTCCATCCAATGTCTGAATGAAGACTTTAAACTTAGCACTTCTTGGGAGGTAACCCAATATTCATGCGACACAGTAATATCTTTCCTTATCTCTTTTGCTTCAAATGGTTACAATTTCTCCTTGTTCATGTTTTTAATTTCATCTTTAGAACATTGAGGACAATGTTAGATTTAAGTTTGGGGGTATGGGAGAAACTTTTTAGTTGCAGTATAAATAAATAAACTCCAGAGTCTAGAAATTTATGCGTATTAAGGTTGGCACTAACTAATCTAAGTGGATGGGAACATCTTGGTTGTAGGAGTTGAGGAACCAATCTGACTAAATAGAAACATATATAGAGTCTATTCATAAAAGCACAGATCTCAGGTGTTAGAAAAAAAAACATGGTAGTTTCGCCATATCCTCGTGATGGAAACATAGAAAGAATCCTGATCACTTCTTTTATTTTTTATTTTCTACCATTGCTAGGGTGAAATAGAGTGACTGAAATACAAAAAAAAAAAAAAAAAAAAAAAGACCAAACCACTAGACCAACCGGAATAAATACAATAAAGTCGACCATTGGTACCCTTGTATATGCCAGCTGAGTTGACCTAGAGTTAGGATTATCGACCACTGGTTCCCTTATATATGCCAATGTGTTGGTATTAGTCCAGATCAATATCTCATTCCATTAGGATAGGTTCACCTTAGTCAACATCATCCACATTTTTCTCTACATCCATCTTCTTAATCTATCCATGTGATTGGTTGACTCCGGTTTATGATGTCCAGAAACTATCTGAGTAGAGCTCTGTCACTTTATATGAATTTTAGTATGCTTGAGTGCAAACTTGTGTACAACAATTGGAATTTCGCATCAGGGTACTTACTCCTGTAGTCAATAAGTATGCCAACCAAGGAGATTCTTTAGTGCCTTCCAAGGTTCTGCATAGATAGCTAGGGTTTGGAGTAAAGGTTTTGTGGGTACACCTCTGGTAAACCCTCCCGAGATTATAACTCGGTCACTGGGGACACCTAGTGAGTTAGAATTTTATTTTCTTGATTAGTTTTGCTCGAGGACTAGCAAATAATAAGTTTGGGGGTATTTGATACACACATTTTTGTGTCTAAGTTGTCCTCAATTTTCTGTATTGTTAGTGCTCATTTTTGTACTTATTATTGTGTTTTATGTGTGTGTAGGTATTTTTTGGGAATAAACATTTTTGGGAAAATCATCTCGAAAAGTTGTTAAAGGCACCCCCGGAGGGCATTTGCTAAGCGGACTCCCACATTGGATAAGGGGAAACCATTTGATAAGGGGTACCTCCCTGCTATCAGCACCTCAGACTTGGCTAAGGGACACCCTTCTTCATCATTTGAATTTCAGATTTTGGTGGGAAACCATTTGCAGCACAGTTCAGTTTAAAGTGCGAGATTTGACCGAGATTTAGTGAGATTCAAACACTGGAATTAGTCGTCATGGGCATGTTTATGGTAAACAAGGCTGATATGGTCGATTTATTCGAAATAATTGGGTTGGATATTCATCTGAAGCAAAACAAAGTCGGAAATATACTCGGTATTCTGTTGAGAAGATTTGGATCAGTTGTAGTGAGACTCAACCGGTCAAACATATTACTACTACCCTGTTACGATTAAACAGGGATGGTAAGTTGCTTTGAAACACAAAAATAGGATTGAAACGTGGATTTCACGTAAAACAGGGGAGATATTATATATCGGGTATGCTTTTCTATTGTTGGAAAGATTGGCGTATATCTGCTTGAGTTTAGCTTGTCACATAACGTGTTGGGAATATATTTTACACAACCATACGAGTAAGAGGAAAGAAAATCACGTATCTCTCTGCTAAATAAAGAAGAAAATATCCCGAGTTAATACTTCGGTTGTGAAAAGATTTGGGAAGATTATTTTCTTTTACTTCGAGATATAAGGGTCATGTGAGTATAAATAGAGTGGCCTGAAGTAAGAGAGGGGGATGGAGAGTTATGGGTGAAGTTTTGATCCGTAGAAGAAGTTGCAGACGAGTTCTGAACTTTCAGGCGAAGAAGAAGAGGAAGAACACAAAACAACATATTTAGACAGTCGTAGAAACCGTTGCCTATACATTCAAATCCAATAGCTTTGTAACAGTTTCGGTAACAATTATTTCGAGTCGCAACAATCTGTTAGTGTTCCCTTGTAACGGTGGGTTCTGTAATAGTTATATCTATTACAAACACATTGATTTAGACTCTTTCCTCTTGAGAAATGAAATCAACTTTTGAGTGTATTTCCAACATGCGGAGCTAGAACCCATCACCGGGATAATGAAGGAAGCCAAATTTCACTAATGTGGTAATTATATCAATTCTTTTTATGACTAATTGCACAATTATTTAAATGAATTATGATTATCTTTGAATGGTTGTCATTTCAATTGATGGGTTATGCTTGCTTAAATGTTTTGATATCCCATGCTTTAAGATTTACATCCATTACTTTCGAAATCTACTTTAGGCAATGAATTAGAGTCAATGAAACTTTATATTATGGGCTATTATTGTTTAGAATTGATATTTAAACCGCATGAAATTGAAGTCTGGTGGAATTCTGAATCCCGGTCATCTCTTCATCTTGTGACATAATTTGTATCTATTTTTAGTGTTTTTATTTATTAAATCCTAAAATGAGTTTCAACAAGTCCGAGTGAACGACAACTCTACTTACCACTATTAAAATTACATCAGTATCCACATCTTTTCAAACTTTTTGGTGCATTTTTTGGCTTTGGAACATTTTTACACCCCCCAGCAAAGGAGCATGATCAGATGCCATTCTTAATCCAACTTTGTATCCCCTTTCACCATAAATTTGTAACCATTTATGATTAAATACCACTCTGTCTAGATTCCACAATATTCATTTTTTTCCATGCTGATAGTTAGACCAGGAATGCTCTAAATCTATCTTTGGGGCTTGAATAAGCTCACAATTATTGATACAGTTTGTGAAATCCAACATAGCAGTTTCATTAGGAGCTCTACCACCAACGTTCTCTGCTATTGAAGTTACAACATTAAAATCACCTAAGACAATCCATGGCTTCTGCAAGTCACTAATTATTTCTATTCCAGACCAGATAAATCTTCTTTGTGTAACTCCAACATGTGCATAAACTCCAGACACAAGAACATCCCCCACACTTATTATTATCATTTGACTTGAAATTGAATTAACTTGAGGAGTTAAGATATCCTTATTCCAAAATAACCAAATATTTCCTTTTGTATTTGAAGTAGAATTATGAATTACCATACTCTGCATTCCAGGCAGATTTAAATTTTTGGAAAAGAGGCACTACAAAATACTTTAGGTTTAGCTATCCATACTAGTGAAGGACTAAATTGTTTTACAAAAGACCATAATTTATCTTGGGCCCTTGGTATTCTAAGGCCCCTTATGTTCCTATATAGGATTTTCATTGATTGGATAAGGTTTTTTGTACCCCCTTTCCCAGGATTTTTTTTCTGAAATTATACTTGACTGAGATAGGTTTACATACCTTATGTTGCTCTAAAGTTTTGACGGTAGAAGTACTTGTAGGATTACTATTTTCTGATGCACTGGAAATCACCATTTCCTTTTCCACTATTTTAGCCCAAGTTGTAACTGGAATAGTTTCTTCTGTCACCTTTCCATTACTTCTATTAACAAATTTAATAACACTATTCTGCACAGAATTCTGTTCTGCTATTTCCAAAAATTTTGATACTTCCATAATAACTGATACTTCTTCTGGTTCGGCCTGTTCATTGACCAGATAATCAAACCTGCCAGACTTAGGAGATATAACTTCCACATGAGGATTGATGTTAGTTATTGAATCAATTGATTTTACAAGGGAATCTTCTTCTCTGCCATTAGGATCACAAATATCAAAATAAACTGTGTTAAATGCTTTAATACTCCGTGATACTGCTCTATAAGCACTCATATTAATACTAGGAGTCTTGTTTTTATTTCTTTCCACATAACACTCAGTGATTAAGTTCCCAACTATTTTGCAAGAGGTGCAAAATTTTGGACACTCATGAATCAATACATCTTGAGAGAATCCTCCAATTTTTTTGTTAATCCAAATTTTACTAGGAATTGATTGAGCAAAGTCCACCTCAACCAATACATTAGCATAGTACCCAACTTCACATTTTGCTATGGATACATCAATTTTGATTGGAGTTCCTATATCCTTACAAATTTCAAATAGAATCTTCTCCTTCCATAACTCAATACCTAAACCAGGAAAATGAATCCATACTTGAGCTTTAGAACTTCTGACATTTGCAGGACGAAAATTTGATACCCAATTTCTTACTTTGAGAACCTGATGATCGACTTTCCATTCAACAACTTTGATATAGTTACGATCAATTTCGTTATCTAATTTAATGGTGAAGAAAACTTTTCCTAATGGAATGAGTTTACAATCCACAACAAGTTTCCACTATCGCCTTAGAATTACAGAACATCGATAAATTTTATACTTTGTATATTTAATCTTCCAATTAGCGAGAATTTCCAAGGATTTAAAGCTTCTTCAAATAAATCATCAGGCAAATCAATTGATGGAACTTTTTTTTTCAACTGAAAACCCTAATTTATCTCCATTAGATTCATTAACTGAAGTAGTTTTAGGACCAGAATCCATTGAAAAAACCACTTAATTACTACTGCCAATCATGAATAATCAGAAAACAAAGAAGTTTAAAATTTCAATACATGAATTGATGAGCTTTGAAGAATGAAAATTTCGCCGAGTTGATCTCCCGATCCTCAGACAATCTCTCTCCTCAACATAATTGGTTTTAGTAGAAACTATGTTGTTGTAATACCTTCACTAAGAATTTCCAACACAGGGTATCATATGCTTGTAAGATATCTAGTTTCAAACTAATATTCCCCCCCTCTTATTTTGTTCAGAAGCCAATATAATTTCCTCATTAGTATGTCTATCCTTTACAAATACATATTATTGATCTGAGACTATTGATGAAAGTACTTATTCTCATAGTGATTATTTTTGTAAAATTTTTGAAGCAGAAACCAATTGGTCTTAAGTGTTGAGCTTTCTTTGTGCCTTTCGAGAAAGTTTGCAGTTAGACCATTGGGAATGACGTTAGGCTTTCAACAATATATTATAGCTTTCACCAAGTCTTTGCATATAATGTCCCATGAAAAAAATAGCCATAAAAGCCTTTAAGACTAGGGGAACCATCTGGATTTAAATTAAATACGACTTTCTTGATAACAAAAGAAGTAATTTTTGAAAAAGCGGGGGTCTAACAACCACACCCAATATTTCGCTTAGCAATTTGCATGGACAAACTCCAATATAATTCCAAGAGAATCAACTAGATAGTCAGAATCAATCAATGAAAATATATCCAAGAGTTATATCTCAATTTCTCAATTCAATCTGCAATCAAACAAATAGGAATTTGCGAGCCCAATTGAATATAAGAAATAACTTGGATGGTATCAAAAACCAATATCCAAGTGTCAATCAATTTAATCAACAACCCAAAGGTCGGATTCACAAACTGATTGAACTTACGCACAACCTGTGATATTTTAATTATATAGAAAATATAACGCGGAAAAGAAATAACACAGATACTAGAAATTTTGTTAACGAGGAAACCTAAAATGCAGAAAAACCCCGGAACCTAGTCCAGATTTGAACACCACAATGTATTAAGCCGCTACAGACACTATCCTACTACAAGTTAAATTCAGACTGGAATGTAGTTGAGCCATAAATAATTTCACACTGATCAAGGTAAAATCGCGTTCCTTACGCCTCTGAATCACAGTACGACTCTGCGCACTTGATTCCCTTAGCTGATCTCACCCACAACTAAGAGTTTCTACGACCCAAAATCGAAGACTTGATAAACCAATCTGTCTCACATAAAAAAGTCTATTGAATAGATAAATCTGTCTCCCACAGAAATACCTAAGAGTTTTTGTTCCTTCTTTTGATAAATCAAGGTGAACATGATCCAATTGATACACCAGACTTATATTCCCAAAGAACATCCTAGTAATATCAATAACCCTATAATAATCTTAATCATATGGTAGCGAAATAAGATATGGTGGAATCACAAACGATGAGACGAAGATGTTTGTGACTAATTTTTATCTTTCCCATCGGAGATTAAATCTCGAGCAAATCTTATTGAAGATAGTAATCAATCATGATAGAAAACAGCAAGATCAGAACACGTAACTAAAGAGAAATAGTTGAGTCTGGCTTCATATAATTCCAATGAAGTTTTTAAGTAGTTAACCTACAGGTTAAAAGATAATCGACTCTAGTCGCAACTAGTATCACACATGAGGTGTGAGGATTAGGTTTCCTAGTTGCTAGAGTTCTAATTTATATATCCTTTAAATCAGGGTTTGCAATCAATATTACCTTGGTAACAAAGCATTTAATATCCACCGTTAGATGAAAACCTTATTAGACTCAAGATAATATCTTTCAACCGATAGATCGAACTTAGATTTTTATACACAAATGAAAAGTGACTTCATTTAGATAAGAGTAACCATACCTAAACATGTGCACCTTGTTGGCTCAACAATAGTTTACCGAAGTTAGCCATATGAAAACTTTCATATTAGCCATATTCATCATAACCATAACTAGTTCAAATAATTCAAATAAAACTAGTTCTAGAGTTATCCAATTGTTTATATTCTCATAGAAGTATACAAGACACAATTGAAGAAAAATCGATTTTTAATCCACTCGAATCAATTCATAAACATTATAACCACGGTTTGGAAAAGATTGCATTCCTTATTATATAAATGTATTAGTTCACTAGCAAACCGATTTTAGAACATAACCTTTTGAAGTATGCGAGTACGCATACCTAAGTGTTCGAACCAAGTTTGGGTTTGCCAGTATGCGAACAGATACGCATACCATCCAACCTCAGTTAAATTCCGGAACTTGAAACTCACGCCAGTATGCATACCGGCATGCATACTGAGTTCTTGGACTTTCATAAACCAACCAGTACGCATATGGGTATGCATACTATGGTTCCCGGACTTGGAATATCTTGCAACAATTAGCATACAAGTACGCATACTGTGATATATCCAATCATGGTTATTTGTTCTAAACTCCCATTTCGATCATTGAAACATTCTTAGAAGACGACAATAGATGTCTCACACAAAGTATTAGCTTCAAAGAAACTTTTAAGTGATCAATACGAAACATTCCGAGTCTACATCAAATGACTGTCTCACACAAATCATGTAAGATGTTACAAGGCGATTTTCACATGATCATTTTTTGACTTTCGTCAAGAATATAAGATGAACTTGGTTAAAGCGAAATCTTACCAGCACATATTTCGAGAAATATGTAAGCGAGTTAAACTCAGCTCGAAATATCAAATGTGCATAGTCGAAGTTTATATAGTTATACGACTTTTGTCTCAAATAGGAGATTGAGTAGATAGACTTTTGAGTGATAGATGAGTTCAAGTCTCCACATATCTTTTGTTGATGAAGTTCCACAAGCTCCCCTTCGTAGTTCCTCGTCTTCAATCGATGAACGCCGTGAAGTCTAATGCTCAACTAAACTTTCTATCCTAATCCGATACTTAGCTATAAGTAGACTAGAAATCAAGACTTATAGTTTTGGCAACTAAACTTGACAACAAGCTTGAGATAGCAACGCTTGCGAGTTCGATCGAGCAGTGCTCTAATAATTTTCTCCAATAATTTATTATCTAACTAATCTACCACTTGAGGAATATCATCAAAAATATTATCAGGAAAGGTAATATTTTGAAATTGAAATTTGCTAGAAAAATGCTGAACCATAAAATATCCTATCTCATTCTGGTCGGTTAAGTTCTACCATTCTCATTTTCAAGTTCAGCAATACAGTTCTGAGATTGTCTTATCTTTATTTTTGTGTGAAAAAAAATCTTGTATCATATCTTCGTTCTAGGTGCATGTATTAATTAGACCAATGAAATAGAAAGTGTTAATCTCTTTCGAGGAACCTTGGCAATAACAATGCATAGTATGGGTACAAATCTAATATCCTTTAATCCAGTATCCCTTAAAAAGGAAAACTTTGATATGACACAACTAAGCCCATCCCCTGAGCATACCTAGCAAGCTGGACTAGACCCACTGCAAATCCAACCGCCATCCCATCGACAAGACCCAATTTCATCTCTATTCATAAAGGAAGTTGGTGAAAATGGGGATCCAACCTTCCCAGTGGAAATCGATCCCCTACCTTCCGCCAACAATATGGACGAAAGGTTAACCACTATTCTAGACAGTTGGTCGTATCCCTTAAATATCGATGGACCTAATTGATGGGTTAACAAACCGTTATTGGCCCCTAAAATAATCACAAAATTGGTCAAAAAGACCAAAACAGAAAATTCCTGGGTGAAATAGATTCTTAGCTTTATATACTTTTATATAGCCAAAAAACATAAAAATACTGTTCATTTAGCCAAAATGGATATTTGACCCAGATTTTTTTTTTTTTATTAACCTGGAGAGACAAATATGTCCCTATCTTCTACAAATCTTTATTGTTTCTGTTTCTGGGTAAAAACAGAGTACTGTTTATGGACATATAAAAACGGAGTACTGTTTATGTTACTGTTTATGGATATATAAAAACAGAGTACTCTGTTTTTGGGTAATTAAAAAAAATAATTCTACACAACAGATCACAGGAACGACCTACCGCTTGGGTCAGTCAAAATGTCGCTCAAGAAAAATAATCTTGAATAAAACAAAAACATTCAAAAGGTTAGGTTATGCCTGATTGTACGTCATCTGACATGCTTAGAACGTCTAATATACATGTTAATGGATTAAAGGAATCCATTTAGTCCAGTGAAGTGGACGTGAAGTGAATATTTTTGTTTATGGAATTATACACCACTAGGTGACGGCGGTGGCGGTGCAGCATACAATACTTTTCTCCCAACACTATCATACCCCACTTGGGCATAATTCCCATCTGCCAACATCACAATTCTAGGATGAACTTGTTGCTGTTGCTGCTGTGGTTGCTAGGGCGCAACATTGTAAACCGGTTGTTCCCTATAAACAGGTGGCGGAGGAGCGTAATACCCTTGACCAGGTACTTGCAATACGCTTTGCGGCGGCGACACTTGAGTCTGATAGTAACCAGTGGGTGTCGGTATCAAATAAACTTGATGATCAGCACTGGAAAGTGGTGGTGGAGCAATATACCTTTCTTGCCAATACCTTGCATCTGTGGGTAACGCAATTAGTAATCTAGTAATGAAAATCCAAGTATACCACGCTTTAAAACGAGATGAAACTGATTTTCATCCAGCATATTCCGATGAAAATACAATCATATCATAGTCTATAACTAGATGAAACTAGTTTTCATCCTGCATATAGCATGAAAATCAGGTGCTGTAAGAATGCACGAGTGACACTAGTTACATCCAGTGTTACTAATATTCGACACATGACGTAACAGATAGCATCCAGTGTTACTACTATTTGAATAGATTGGATGTAACTGGGTACATCTAGTGTTACTACTATTCGAATAAGGCGGATGTAACTGAGTACATCCAATGTTACTAGTATTTTCGACACGAGATGTCCTCGAGTACATCAAGCAACAACATAGGATCTAATTGGTTACATCCAGTGTTAATACTACTATTTGGAGCAATAGAATAGAACGTATCTACTAAGGTTTTGTAAGTTATATCCCAACTTAAAATTAGATGTAAACCAGTTACATCCCAACTTAAAATTAGATGTAAACCAGTTACATCTTAAGTTAAAGTTAGATGTAAACTAGTTATATCCTATCAAATTTAGCCGTAGAGATGCTATATGCCATAGAAAATCACTCGTGCATTCTTACAAACACCTGTTGAGCATGACTTTGATTATGCCTATTCTTAGAATACAATTCATATAACCATATGCAAACCATTTCATCCAAAACATACAATTCATATAATATATGCAATCCAGTTTCATCCAAAACATAAACATAATTTTTTTTACTACAACCCAACTAAAATCCAGTTACATCTAGTGAAATATAAATAAAATCAGCCAATTCAACAAATCAATCATGCAATTCTGAAAATAAAATCAAGACGAGAAGAAATGTTCCGGTGATCATGGAAGAGTTCATATTTTGTTTAGTGGGCTGCAAGATCATGGAAGAGTTCCTCACAACTTAAACATCATCAATAGCTTATGTTTCTGTAGACCAACAATCCTCATAGATCTACAATTGAGGTTTCATGAGTCATCGTAAGATAAATTTATGATATGCCATTCAGAAAGTGGTAATAAAGATTCATTATACTAACAATTAAATTATGATATAAGCGAGAATGATTTTTTGACAACAAAATTAATTAAGATGATGAAGTAAAAAGGAGGAACAGAAAGAGAAGGGACCTGAAATTAGATGGACGCGAAGGATGAATCCCAGCAAATAGATCTACTTTTTCTCCCAGTCCTCTATTAAATCAGCTAAGTCGAATGATTTAAGACACCGGTCTTCTATTGAATCTCTTGGCATAAAATCAACTTTCACATTTTTCAACAAAGTTAAGAGATTTCCTGATTTTGTAGGGTATTGACCCTTCCAATTTTGGGGCACTCGTAGATGATTAATTGATGCAGAGAAGAAAACGAACGTAAATCCGGAATGTTTAGACACAGCCGGTGGTGGAACTGGTGGTGGTGCTGGTGGTGATTGTGAAGAAATTCTGATGTAGAACGAGAGAAGTTTTTGATGATGTCTATGGTGGAGAAGGTGAGAGCAGTTTGGATCTGGTTTTTATGGAGGCTACGCAGAAGACGAGAAGAAATGTTCCCCATCTGATGTTTAGTAGTGTGATAGAAAGGAAGAAGAAAGGTAAGGGTAATTTAGTCTCTCTCCATTAAAAGATTCCTTTGGACATTTGACCCAGGATTAATTCCTACCAATCCATATGGCCCAGAAAACATTCTCTTTTGGCTATATAGCCCATTTTCTGTAAAATAATACTGGGCATGCTTCATTTAATCACTTTCAGCCTTAAACAAAGAAATGCATGTTCCATACACACACAACATTGACTTAATCATAGTACTTGAGATCGACGGTTCACATCACTTTAAAGTGCGATAATCTCATACGGATGCCGCATGTTGTAATTTCCAATTTGGATAACGGTTATTCTAGCCGTTAATTTCCACCCTTCAGCAAAGAACTAGTAGGAACATGGATTCCATCCTGAAACACGCATTTCCAAGTTCCGCCCAATCAGAATTCTGTCGTTTC
Source organism: Papaver bracteatum (assembly GCA_023529315.1). Classification (NCBI taxonomy): domain Eukaryota; kingdom Viridiplantae; phylum Streptophyta; class Magnoliopsida; order Ranunculales; family Papaveraceae; genus Papaver; species Papaver bracteatum. Next base: position 3,210,898 of record JAJJWX010000742.1, read on the forward strand.
CAGATTCTCGACTCATATATATATACATAGACTAATCCCATATACCAGAGACAAGCAGCCTACAAAACCCCAGAATTTCACTTGCCTAATCCCCTTATCCGAAATTTTTCCTAGCTTTTTTCCACAATGGCTAAAATTTCAGAGAAAGATATGAAAAATGTTGAAAGGAGGATTGGGTTTGTAGCTAATCACATTATTCCTTCCGCGAACGGTTCGAATTCAGCGTCGTCGTCGTCATCGATTCAGATGAATAGTACTTCAATGAATGATAGTTATCATAGAGTTCATGGAGAAGTTCCTACTCATGATGTTGTATGGAGAACTACTTGTGATGATTTAGGAATTCAATTTACTGACATAATTTATGAGAAATCCGTTGGGGAAGGGATTGCAAAGGTAAAAACATTCTTAGTTCTGAATTTATCTGAAAATTTCATACTGAAATTAAGATATTAATTTTGCGGTAATTTTTGACTGATTTTTGAAGATTACGATAAACCGACCGGAGAGAAGGAATGCCTTTCGACCGCAGACGGTTAAGGAGTTAATCCGTGCATTTAACGATGCCAGAGATGATTCCACTATTGGAGTTATTATCTTTACAGGGAAGGTGCGTATGCAATTGTTTAGATATCTTTCAATTCTAAATTTATTCTGCTCAAAGTATGCCAGAGATTCTACAATGTAAATACTGTTTCACGGTACCGGAAGAAGTGCATTATTGAGACTATGTCGTATCCATGAATGCTTTGAAATCTGTTGCGCAGGGTACCCAAGCATTTTGTAGTGGTGGAGATCAGGCATTAAGAGGTAAAGACGGATATGCCGATTACGACGATTTTGGTCGCCTTAATGTTTTGGATCTTCAGGTATGAATTTTTGTTATATTTTGTCTATACAGACTATTCTTCTTCATAGAGCACATTCTAAATTCATTTTTCTTATCTTATGTTTTTGTCCTTCTTATACAGGTGCAAATACGACGCCTTCCCAAACCTGTAATAGCCATGGTAAACCTGAGTACCTATCTATCTTTTTTTTTTTGTCCTTCCATGTATAAGTAAGTCTCTTAATCTTACCGTTTCGATTCGAAAGTATAACTGTATACAATTATCCGCCTCATTGCCAGGTTGCAGGTTATGCGGTTGGAGGAGGACATGTACTGCATATGGTTTGTGATTTAACAATAGCTGCTGACAATGCCGTTTTTGGCCAGACAGGTCCAAAGGTACTCATATTGCAGCATCTTTTCTGATGTCAGAAATTTATAACTGGTCCTAGCTCTCTATTGAGTAGGATATAATGTCACTTAGGATTAACCGAAGAATATGACGGCACATGATTTTTCAAGCTCTTGATTTGGGATGTTTTATGAGCATTCTTTGGAATGTTAATTTTTAATGCATATCTACAAGTTGCGCACGAAAGTTATTTTTGTGATCTCCTCAAAATACCTTTTACGGTGGATTTGTGCAGGTTGGAAGTTTCGACGCAGGTTATGGAAGTTCCATCATGTCTCGTTTGGTAAGTGTTGAAACTGAATTCTCTGGCAGATTCTGCAGTGGGGGAATCATAGTCTTAACATGTTATTTTTCTTCTGGTGGTGACTTACCAGGTCGGGCCGAAAAAAGCACGTGAAATGTGGTTTCTAGCTCGGTTTTACAATGCTTCTGAAGCAGAGAAGATGGGACTAGTGAACGTCGTAGTACCGGTGAGTTAACTATCAACTAATCAAGGGGGGTACTATATTGTTTTCAGTATCTTTATAGGAGTAATAAAGACTAGTTTTCATTCTTGTTTTGGAAACAGCTAGCAAAGTTAGAACAAGAAACAGTCAAATGGTGCCGGGAAATAATGAGAAACAGCCCGACAGCAATTCGTGTGACCAAGTCTGCTCTCAATGCAGTTGATGATGGTCATGCTGGTCTTCAGGTAATGCTAGCAATATCTTTTAGTTCCAGTACTACTGAGGCCCGTGCTTGTCGATTTCCTTGCAACCGGTTAACCGAAAATTTGCTTCATTATTTTTCAAAATGTTCTGTTGCAGGAACTAGCTGGAGATGCCACATTACTGTTTTACGGTACCGAGGAAGGGAATGAGGGAAAGACAGCTTATATGCAGCAGCGACCCCCAAATTTCGCCAAGTTCCCTCGCCGACCTTAGACGTTTACTGCCATGCAGTTGTGTGTTTGTAATTTTCAATAATCTTACTACAGATTGGAAGGAGTGATCTTATCCAGAGTGTTACAATAAATGTGTGCCATTCAATTTAGAATTTGAAGTCCGAGTGATTCTGTTCTGTTTTTGCACTTTCTTTATGACAATAAAAGTTATGCCCTTTACTTTCTGAAACCCTCTACCATCATTTTACAGGAATTGTGTCACCTACACTTGACATTCACTTGTGTTCTCTCTTACAGATTGCTTTAAAATAGAAATGTACTCCCATTGTTAGACTGTAAGTAAAAAAATCAAAAGTGTAACTTTAGATTTCTTTTCGTTATTCAGAATTCCAGATCTTCTCATTCTTCTTCATTATGTGTACATCGTGTGTGTTATTCTTCCTCGTCTTGAGAAAATTAGAGTACCAGAGAGCTGATGATTTTGGCGTTCTCTTCAACTCTTTGCTATCGAAATCGACGTGAACAAGTCCATATCGTGATTGATAGCCGGATAACACCTCAAAAACGTCTAGGAATGACCACACAAAGTATCCTTTTGCATTTGCTCCGTTTCTGTAACAAGAAATGTATTTATATCAAATTCTTCTGAATCAGGTGATGCCTTGATAGCATACTAATGACATGCCTTAGTTGATCACAAATGATAAGTTATTTTGTACCTGATTGCCTTTAGTATGTTTTCAGTGAACCCGCTAACATAATTGATCCTTGCAGTGTCATTGAGAGACTCGTTTTGTGGCGCTCCGAAACCTAATCATATGAACATGCAATTGATTTATATCACTTAAATCTACATTACATCTAGGAAAATGCACAATTTTAGGCCAGTTACCATTTTCTTGAACATAGACAGGAGGATTTCCATAAGAGTCCTTGAAGTAGTTTAGCAAATTCAGTAAACCTGAAGGATTGGATGGCAAGGAACCAGGAACAAATTGGCTAGTCGGTGTATCGTCTTTGGTACCTGTACATTGAGTGACAAAATATTGCTGAACTTAGTCATGTTAATTTCATGCACAAATCTGACCCATTAATTTTAACGACATGACGTGAATATACCTGCAATTTTAACCCCCATATCACCGTTGTAATCTCGAGGACTAGTTTCCCAAATGCTCGAGTCATCTTTTACATAAACCGTGAAATAATGGTTTAACCCGATGAAGTCCCACGACTTCTTTACGAGGTCGGATTCTTGTTTCGTGAAAAATGGGAGTCGAGAACCAGCTTTTTCTCTCATTATCGCAGGATAATCTCCATAAACAAGAGGATTCATTACCCTATTTCAATAGGAACAATTGAGTTGCAATTGACGACATTGTTATTAAATTTACAATTATGGAGATGATGAGAATTATCTTACCATCCTATGTAGAAGTCATTGGCTCGTTGAGCTGCTATAATATCTGAACTAGAATTCGTGAAAGCAGTAGACCAAAAACAGTAAACGTTCATCCCTATGGTACCCTCTTGTTTGCCCTGCATTTCACATGGACTGAAATTCAACGTTCTGGAAATGAATATCATCGTTGAAGCTAACTAAGAAGAATCTGATCGAGGAACAAGGATTTATCATGTATACGTACTTGGTATTTTTCTCTGTAGATTGCTGCAGCTGACGCATGTGTTAGTAAGATATTATGCATTGCAATATATGGTTCAACGGAGGAGTTTCCTGCCGTACAATTTATGACACCACCAGGGTGTGAGCAGCGCTGTGGGGGCCATATACCGCTGTCGTAAGATGCAATACTCATAATATTTCCTTCATTAATGGTAGTCCAATATGAAACCCTATCACCAAATTCTCTAAAACAAACATCTGCATAGGCTGTGAAATCCTCGCTGCATAAAGATAGTGTCGAGTTCAAATTAAGCATGCAGATAAGTATTTAAATTCCAAATCAAGTTCAAGGAAATGTGGAATTGGTTTTACATAATTCTTGGGCTTAACCACCCTGCGTATTCATCTTCAAGAATTTGAGGGAGATCCAAATGGTAGAGAGTAGCATGTGGCTGAATTCCTATTCGTAGCGAAATCGAACAAATTAGTGCATTGCAATGACCATCATCTTCAACTAGGCATGATTATATGTATTATTACATATACATTGTTGGATTTTGAAAGGTACCCTGACTGATAAGCTCGTTAATGAGATTATTGTAATACTCAACGCCCTTTGGATTAACGGCCCCTCTACCACCTACAAAAGGTTGAAAATGTTTAGCCACTACAATTAAATCCAAAAAATGAATTTAATCAATTTCTAGTGATGGAATGTAGCAGGTATATAATATTTACTTGGGATAAGTCTTGACCAAGAAATGGAGAACCTATACGCTTCAAGACCCAATTCGCTCATTAGCTTCACATCTTCCTGCATCATCAGATTACATGATATAAACTGATTTTAATTAAGTTTTCTTGAACAAATTCTTATAAGTTATTTTTATTTTTGAAGATCATTCTGGTCATGACCCCCGCAGAGAAGGACAAAGCTTTACCTTGTATTTGTGATACTCATCAGAGGCTACATCTCCTGTACTGTGGTCAGCTGTCTTACCTGCTTAAAGCCAGAATACATAACGAAGCCTTTAAAATTAAAAGCATACGGCCATATATAAATAAAATAATAATTTTTGTTTTGTTGTTAACTGACAGATTCTAATTCAGGCCATGATAATTTTAAAAAACTGACCCTCGTGAGTGTAAGTATCCCATAAACAGGGTGATCTTCCATCCTCTGCTGCTGCCCCTTCTACCTAAACAACAACATTCATAAAAACCTTAGAATCACCAAGACAAAAAGAGACAGATAGAAATAGAGGAAACCAGGGTGAACCTGATAAGCTGAAGTTCCAGCACCAAATACGAAGTCAGCTGGGAAGTCATCTCTGTTGAATTTTAGTATACAACTGTTTGATGATGCAATTTTAGTTTCTATGGATAAACAGACAACTAAAAAGATGATAAACAACATAAATGTGATAGTGGCCATTAATTTTTCTTTGCTCTTTTTCTCTACAGTTTACCTTTTGTTTTTGGTATCTCTTATCTATGACTACATAAATTAATTTATGTTCTACGTAGAGTGAATAGTCACTTTCTAACTTTATCTACTTGGATACTACCACGTTCTCGCCCTCTCGTCAATAGGACGATTTTCTCTCTCCTAAATTTGGAGATTTTCTTCTCATCTCACGATGATTTTTCTCGTCAATAGGACGATTCTTACTCTCTTCTTCTTTTAATTAATGTGCTCCTGTTGTTTGATTTGTGGTTTTTTGCTGGTTAACTTGAGTTTGCCAACGTTTTCTCGATTTCTCTTTTTCTCCAAAGCAAGTCTAGTTAGATCTGAGTTTTTAGACTAGTTTTTCTCCCAAAGGGGAATGGCGGAATCAACCTCTGGAGTTGATGAAGGTTATGAAGACATCACCACAAAAATGGCTTCCTTATTAAAGGCTGATGAGTTGATTTTCGAGATCCCTGAAGATGTAGCCGAGACTTGTGAAGAGCATAGATACACCCTGATCATCACTACCATCACAAGAAGAGAATATGGTCTCAATATTTTATACAACATGATGCAAAGATCATGGAGACCTTCAGGCAGCATTGAGATTTTTAGTTTCGGTCCAGCAACATATAAAGTCAAGTTTGAACTGGGGTGTGATTACAACAATGTTATTCTGCGATCTCCATGGGGATTGAATGAAGATTTGCTTCTTTTAGAAGTATGTGATCCTGAAAAACTCCCACATGAATATGATTTCCAATTTGCAGACTTCACAGTCCAAATCCATGGCTTGTCGATGAGTAATCAAAAAATCAAAATGGTGGAATTCATAGCTTCAAAAATTGGTACTCCATACCCAATACAAGCAACAGAACAATCAAAGTGGGGCAGTTTTGCAAGAGTCAGAGTAAAAATAGATGTCACACAATCACTCAGGCAAGAATTAACATTCATACTTCCATCAAAAAAGAAATGCACAGTGAAACTGAGATATGAACGTCTTCCAAAGGTATATTTCTTTTGCGGAAAATTTGGGCACATAATGAAGCTATGTTCAGAATTGTCCAAGGAATGCGAAAAAATGGGCTTCCACTCTCCAGAAACCTTCATGGAAAAGATGCAAGATGTCAAACTTGCTCGCTTTACAGAAGAGATTAATGCAAATTTCAAACCTAAGTTCCATCATCAACAAAAAAACCCTAAACACATACCAGCCAATTGCCCAGAAACAGAAAATCCTCCAAATCCTCATATCCCAGATATTCCGGCTAATCTCCAAGGAAAATCAAATGCTAGTCAACATTCAGTTACCATAAACAATAATCCTCCCAATATCCCATTGATTCAACAGTTGGAAAACTCAGATCAGTTCAAAGAAAAATCTGCTACAATCTCGGCAAATAAGGAAATTATGCAAGTGCAGAATACTCCCATATTCAAAGAAAACATCCCGCCCATGCATGTAAATGGGGCAACATCATTCCTTCATTCCCAAGCAACCAACCAGAAAGAGCCCGTTACCCAAACCCGGAAAAAGAACCCAAAATCAACCAAATCCAACATAAAGGTCCAAACAAGTGATCCAAGAACCCAGGCGGATTCATCTATCTCCCCATTGGTAACCTACTCGTGCACAAACCCGGTGCAGATACACCAAAAACCTCCACCAAAAGCAACTCTTCATGAGCACCCTCAACCCAGTGCATCAACCCACCATAACCATGTCTCCACTACATCATCACCAAACTCCATTCACACCACTACAACCACTACAAAACTCCCCAACTTAATCACTGAACCAGTTGAGATGACAAAACATTGGAAGCGTCTTGCAAGAGGCCAGCTAGAACCTTCGTCTCAGGAAAGATTAGAACATATTGGGGGTAAAAGAAATGTTGAACCAATGGATTGGGATCCACCCTTGAAGCAACATTGCACGATCAACCAAGAGGCTGTGGCGACTTGCCGTAAAAAGTCGCAAGGTCAATGCTGATACAATCTTGGAACTGTTGTGGATTAGGGAATGATACGACAGTTTCAATATTAAAATCATTCCTGCGCAGTTGTAACCCGTCTATTTTGTTTCTTTCGGAGACAAGATTAAATGCGCATAACAACAGAAAAGTTTGTGAGTCTCTCAATTATAGACACTACATCTCTGTAGCAGCTAATGGTAGGAGTGGCGGACTCGCTTTATTATGACAAGATAATATCAGCATGAAGATACACTCACAAAGTCAGAACCTGATTCACTGCTCAATTGAAGCTCATCTTAGCATACCAACTTGGGATCTCCTTTGCATTTATGGCCCACTGGCACACCCACAGAAAAATGGTTTCTAGAGGCAGACAAGTACCACCATTGCTTCCATAGATAATCCTTGGTGCTTAATAGGCGATCTTAATGTCTTAATGCATGCTTATGAAAAAAGTGGTGGATCAGCCGACACTGATATCAGTTGTAACGAATTCAGAAATATGATCAGAGAAAGGGATATTTTAGACTTGGGTTTTGCCGGACCAGCCTTCACTTGGTCAAATAATGCAGTTCAAACGATTCCAATTTTTGAGAGATTGGACAGAGCCCTTTGCAATACCAAATGGAGATTACTATTTCCTGATGCAGCTGTTCTTCATCTACCAAGAATTGAGAGTGATCATGCCCCTATCATTCTTAACACGATGAGGAAACCACCAAAAAGAGTCCCCAATTACAAGTTTGAATTTTATTGGACTGATCATCCAGATTTCAAAGAAACGTTGAAGTCAAGTTGGGACAATACTGAGGGAAGTACCACTACAAGATTGCAAGAGGTCGTCGAAAGTTTAAAAAAATGGAGCAAAAAAACCTTTGGAGACACAAGGAGAGAGATTGAAAACGAGAAGCAAAAACTTGTTGACTTGCAGGCTAGAGCTCATCTGACAGACACCAGAGAAGAGGAGAAAGAAATATGCACCAACATAGCCACCCTGGAGAAAAGAGATAGAATGTTTTGGCAACAAAGAAACAAGTCTAAATGGATTCCATCCATAGACAAAAACACAGGTATTTCATACTTCTGTTATTCATAGAAGGAGTAAAAACAAAATTTTTGCTTTAAAAAATCAGGAAGGCGATTGGATATCAGATCATGAACAAATAAAGGAAAACCTTATCTCCCACTTTCAAACCATGTTCACCAAAGATGATAATGTTAGTGCTAACTCTTTTATGCATAATTATGTCAACAAGATTTCTCAGGATGATTGCAGGAAACTAGTTTCGATCCCCAGTGCAGAAGAAGTTTTTAATGTCATCAAAAAGATGGGCTCCCTGAAATCACCAGGTCCAGACGGATACCCAGCGCTGTTTTACAAAAAATGCTGGGAAATTGTTGGGCCATAAGTTGTACAGCCTATTCAAAATTGCTTCAGATATTCTTCCCTTCCACCAGGTCTGAACCACACTTATCTTGCTTTAATACCGAAGAAAAAGAATGCATGTACTGCTGTTGATTATCGACCGATCGCCCTATGCAATGTTCTATACAAAATTGTTACGAAAATCATCACCAATAGACTGAGTCCTTTTCTAGACAATCTTATTGAAAAAAACCAATTCGCCTTTGTTCCGGGAAGACAGATACTGGACAACATAGTCGTTGCCAAAGAAATCTTTCACTCCATGCATACTTTAGTACTTCTCAAGGGGCTTTTGCACTTAAACTAGATATGAGCAAGGCATATGACAGAATTGAATGGGGTTTTCTCAGTCAGGCTTTACTGAATTTTGGCATCACTGATAGAGCACATGATCTTATAATGAACTGCGTAAAAACTCCTACTTTCTCCATCCTGATAAATGGTCATCCTGAAGGTTTTTTCGAAAGTGAAAGAGGACTCCGTCAAGGATGTCCTCTATCACCTTATTTATTCATTATTTGTGCTCACAACTTCAGTGGAATCATAAATAGAATAGAATCTGAAGGAAGATATAGTGGCTACAAAATTAACAGATGGGCACCTAGTGTCTCTCATATTATGTTTGCAGATGATATCATGCTGTTTGGAAACACATACACCAACACAATCAATTCTATCTCTACAATTCTTCAAGAGTACTACAAGATATCTGGGCAGATGGTAAATTACTCAAAATCCGCTATTTACTTCAGTAAGAGTGTCCCTGAATCTTATGAAGATGAGATATTGGGAACCTTAAGAGTTAAAAGGATGAGCAAAGATGAAAATTATTTGGGGTAAAGATTCTTCAACAAGGCGTCAGAATTACAAATTTCAATTTTCTTATTGAGATTTTTGAAGAAAAGCTATCAGGGTGGAGAAGGAACTCGCTATCGCATGCTGGAAGAACTATGCTTATACAATCCGTTCTAGATTTAATTCCAGTCTATTACATGGCCTGCTCCCTAATACCAAAGACAGTCTTAAATAAACTTACACGGATAATAAGAGACTTCTGGTGGGGACATAGCAAAGACAAGAAGAAGATGCACTTTCTAAAGTGGGAATGGTTTAATATGCCAAAGGAAAAGGGAGGGCTTGGACTCAGATCACTGTGCAACCTTAACAAAGATTTACTGGCGAAGTTAACTTGGAGATTTTTGCATGAACCAACCAGTTTATGGGTAAGAATTCTGCACGCAAAGTATTTAAGAGGCAAAATGTTCTGGGAGGCACAGAAGACCACAAATTGCTCCACAACTTGGACTGCGATGATGGACAGCAGGGAGGTTTTAAAACAAGGGTGTATGTGGTTAGTTGGAGATGGAGAAAGCATTAACATTTTCTCAGACCCTTGGATTCATAGAAGCTCTGGTATCACTCCAATCAGAATGGCTGACAACAATCTGGGAGTCACCAAAGTTAAACACCTCATTGACGTGGATACAGGAAGCTGGAATGCACAACTGGTTCAACAGTTAGTGGACAATGTTTCGACCAATAGAATACTATCCACACCCATAAACACCAAGTCTCCTGATAAGATAATTTGGATTCTTACGGATCATGGAGATTTTACGTCTCAATCCTTCCAAAAGCTTCTGCAACAAAATCAAGGAGAGCCTTCAAGTCTAAGAGAATCATATTTCTAGTGGAACAAATTTTGGAAGAATAACAGAACGGCACCGAAAATAAAAACTTTTGTTTGGAGAGCACTGCATGGTGGTATTGTTGTCTCTCAAAAGATCGGGAGATTCATTGAAGATGTCTCGATGGAATGCGGCATGTGTAATAATGCAATTGAAACTGTAGAACACCTATTCTTCCAATGCAATTTAGATCAAGCAATATGGTTTGCATCTCCATTTGGACTACGTTTGCAAGGTAACACTGACATCAACCTTAAGACTCTAGTTCAATCTTAGATCCAAAGAAAAGATAATTTCTATTCTCTTTCGCTTGGAATGTCAATCTGTTGGGCTATCTGGAAAATAAGGAACGCGAAAGTATTTGAAGGCATACAGAACATAGTTCAGGGAGCTTTGAAAATCGCTTTTTTCTGGTTTAATCTCTACTACAACACTCAGGCTGAGAATGAATTAGAAGCTCAAGAAAATTATCTACAAATCCAAATAGAAATACCACAAGCTTGGAAGATGCCTGATGCTCCCTTCATCAAGCTAAATGTAGATGCTGCGTGGAAAAATGGTGCTTACGTCTATGCAGTAGTGGCAAGAGATCATAATGGAGTTTGCTGGGGGGGCAGGCACTAGAATCGGCATAACAGATACACCTCTTTGTGCTGAAGCAGATGGTTTTCTCCTAGACACTGAAATTGCTACCTGGTTGAACTTCAGAAATATTGTTATCGAAGGAGATTTCCAAGTTATGGTAAAATGCATCACAGGCGCAATAACAAGACCTCCTTGGAGAATCTGGAAAACAATAGATGATATTAAAGAACGCATGCAGACCTTCAGCAACTGTGACATCAGTTTTGTCCCTGAAGTGGAAAATTCTACAGCTCACGCTCTAGCTGATCATGCTTTCCAACACAACGTCCATTCAAGATGGACTAAACAGCAAATACCTGCTGATATAACTTCTCTCTGGTCAGAAGTTACTTAGTTTTGTTCTCTCTTTCTTTTTCTTACCAAAAAAAAAAAAAAAAAATTTATCTACTTGGGATTTTGTCAATGTGTCCCTTTCACAAAAGTAGCTTATAATAAGGTCTTGTTTTGTTAAAAACTTTCAAATATGGCCCCGTTACAGTATTTTCCATCCCGTTATAGTTAGATAGGAGTTAAAAAGTGAGAACTGTCATTTAGGCCTATTCCTATGCACATGCCAAAAAAAAAACCTGTTTGGCATACCAGGTGGCATGGAAAACGAGTTGTGCCACTATGGGAAAACCATGGAGCGACAGAGTTTCTATCGACCGTTATTATCCAAAACGACAGTGATATTCAGAATATCGCTGGCGTCATACATCCCATCGCGCGATATAAATAGTGTCCCTGGCGATATTAAGATTATCGATCAATAGGTATTTTTCAACCATTATTTCCCCCTGCTGATTCCTATATATATGCCCTTGTACTTATCCAAGTTACTCACACATGCTTCTACATATATTTCACCAATTTCTCTATCTCTATTCTCAATTTTAAATTTCATAATCATTAATGGTGATATCCAATGAAGAGAGGAATGTTATTATGAATCGGTTTAGATTACATCAAGAAATGAATCAGAGGAGGTTGCAAGATCTTGACGATGAGGAAGCTGAAGATAATAAACTAATTGACACTTTGATGCTAGTACATACGGGCCAAATACCTAGAGTTCCACATCCACAAGAAGTATTCTCAAGAAGATATACGTATTGGGGGAGGGAATTTTACCATCAGAAGATGATGCACGATTATATTTTTCCCAATTGTGTGTACTCTGATCGAGATTTCCAAGGTCGATTCCGCATGCCTCGGCATCTGGTAAATTTTTTTATTGAAAAGCTTTGTCGAGTAGAACCTCAATTTAATTATCAGTTTGATGCACTGAATATAGAGGTCATAGTCCTGAACCAAAATTTACTTCAGCTTTAAGGATTCTAGGTTGTGGAAGACTAGCGGATGCGAACGGTGAGTACCTTCGAATGGATAAAACAAATTCATTCACTTAACTTTCATTGTTTTTTAAAGTAATGATTAATCATTTTGGTTCAACATATTTACGAAAACCAACCGAGGAAGATGTTAGAAAAATATTGAGGGAGAATGAAGAAAGGGGATTCCCAGGAATGTTAAGTAGTCTTGATTATATGCATTGGTATGTCAAGGATGCCATGTTTATTAGGCCATTCAATATAAGGGTCATTATCCTAAACCAATTGTTATCCTTGAAGCTATCGCTTCTTATGATTGTTGGATATGGCACGTTTTTTTGTTGGTCTTTCGGGTTCACAAAATGATATTAATGTTTTGTATAAGTCGCCTTTGTTTGAAGATATGAAGTATGGAATTTGTCCCCAATCCCATTTAATGATCAACGCCTATCAGTACACTCATGGGTATTATCTTGCGGATGGTATCTACCCAAAATGGTCCACCTTGGTTTAATGTTACCGCCATCCCCCTGCCGGTGCATTGGGAAATTCATACTGGTATTTTAAAAATCGTCAAATGGCATTGAGGAATGATGTGGAACGCGCCTTTGGAATTTTGAAGAGAACATTTGATATCATTTGTGGGCCCTATCATGGGTTGAGTCCTCATGAAATGCACAAGACTATGTTCACTTGCATAATTCTTCATAACATGGTAATTCAGAAACTCGTCGCGATAAATAGTGGACTAACTACGATGATGAAGATTTGAGGCCGGAGATTCAACCACAAAAAGGCGTCCATGCAAGAAATTACGCTCAAATGACTAATTACATTCAGAACCAGAATTTCTATGACAGGTAGAGATGATCTGAGACTGAATCTTTGGGCAGAGCATGGAAGAGAGTGATTATTAAGTTATGTACTTTGGTGTAAGTTATGTATTTTATTTTAAGTTAATGAGCAAAACTTATTTAATTAGACTACAACAACATTTTGAATGCTTCAAAAAGATAAAACATTTCGAATTAATCAACTTTTCATTTCAAACTAGTATAAGTACAATACAATAACAACATATCAAATTAAAATGCAATACTTCAAATTAAAACTTAAATTAATACACCAATCATCTAGAGGTTCTAGTACATCGAAATCATCCTCCTCCTCATCACCACCAGGTTTGTTGTTAGTAAATCTAGCTTGTTGTTCAATCTATGCTTAAATCCTGTCAAATTCGATTTTCCACAAATGTTTTTGTTGGGGGTTCATAATTGAAGTGTCAACTTGAAGAATCTTATGCTTGTAATAGTCAACCCCAATTTTTTTTTTGAGAAAAGCAACTTTTCTTACTCTCTCTATTTTGAAATTTCCTATGAACTACTCTTTGCTTCTCGACGGTCTTCTGATGTTCCATAAACTCAACCATGTTAAATCCATTGGAACTTCCTCCTTATTGAGCTAATCTATAGACAGTCATGCATTGTTCCTCCCTGGAAGTTTTCTCTTACCATCATCATTGTTGAGAACTAAGTTCACATTTAGGATTTTTAGGATAACTGGTGAAGAATTTGATGGACCTGGCGAAAATAGTGAAGAATTTTGTGTTGAGGGAGAAGAAATATATGGTAACCTTTCAGGTACTTGTTGATTAATTGCTAACAATTCTGGATTATATTTGTTCAACACCTTCAAAATATGATAGCATCTTTCCAAAGCTAATAGTTTGTCATGTTTTCACTGCCAATCTGTACGAACCTTTATTTCAACATGATCATCCACAAGACCACTCTCCCGGCCTCTCTTGGCTTGCGTTATCAATCCAACATAAGTAGTTATTTCTCTGTTGATTGTAATGAAACGTTCTCCCAACCTTTTCATATCACGAGAATTGATATTCATGGTTTGTGCTTCATATTTTTGAAATATGTTTTCCCACATGGTGTTACCATGTTGTTGTGCACCATCGATACAACCTTGGGTAAAAAAACATAATTACGACAAATGCACTCATCTTCTGTTATGTTGTATTTTGCACCTCGGACTTTGACCTTTTCACCTTTACTGTTGCCTTGGATTTGAGATTGTGAATCCATATTAGAAGAAATTACGAATTGTAGAGAAGGTGTGATTGTTTTAAATTTGAAGAAGATTAAGAGATTGAGAAATTCTAGAGAGATATATAAATTTTGGTGTGAGTTGAAATGAGTTTGAAATTGGGTATTTATAGAGGGGGGAAATGGTAGTCGCTGGATGAGGAACTAATAAACGATAATAAAACCAGCGAGTGACCTCATGACTAGCGCTGGCGCTGGACAGACCAACGAGCAATATTTTGACTATTGCTTCTCGACGGTCTTCTGATGTTCCATAAACTCAGCCATGTTAAATCCATTGGAACTTCCTCCTTATTGAGCTAATTTTATAGCCAGTCTTGCATTGTTCCTCCCTGGAAGTTTTCTCTTACCATCATCATTGTTGAGAACTAAGTTCATATTTAGGTTTTTTAGGATAACTGGTGAAGAATTTGATGGACCTGGTGAAAATAGTGAAGAATTTTGTGTTGATGGAGAAGAATTATATGGTAAACTTTCAGGTACTTGTTGATTAATTTCTAACAATTTTGGATTATATTTGTTCAACACCTTCAAAATATGATAGCATCTTTCCAAAGCGAATAGTTTGTCATGATGTTTTCGCTGCCAATCTGTACGAACATTTATTTCAAAATCATCATCCACAAGACCACTCTCCCGGCCTCTCTTGGCTTGCGTTATCAATCCAACATAAGTAGTTATTTCTCTGTTGATTGTAATGAAACGTTCTCCAAACCTTTTCACATCATGAGAATTGATATTCATGGTTTGTGCTTCATATTTTTGAAATATGTTTTCCCACATGGTGTTACCATGTTGTTGTGCACCATCGATACAATCTTGGGTAAAAAAACATAATTACGACAAATGCACTCATCTTCTGTTATGTTGTATTTTGCACCTCGCACTTTGAATTTTTCACCTTTACCGTTGCCTTGGCTTTGAGATTATGAATCCATATTAGAAGAAATTACGAATTGTAGAGAAGGTGTGATTGTTTTAAATTTGAAGAAGATTGAGAAATTCTAGAGAGATATAGATATTTTGGTGTGAGTTGAAATGAGTTTGAAATTGGGTATTTATAGAGGGGGGAAATGGTAGTCGCTGGATGAGGAACTAATAAGCGATAATCAAACCAGCGAGCGGCCTCATGACTAGCGCTGGCGCTGGACTGACCAACGAGCAATATTTTGACTATCTAGTGATGGAAACTCTATCGTTCGCTGGAAAGTTTGTCGTGTATGCATATATGTTATAATTTACATATAACAATATATATGTTTGGCACTTTGGCATACCCATAGTGGGTTCATATATGGAAAAATCTGATGTTTTCCATGTGCTTAGGAGTAGTCCTTAAAGGGGAATTTCAAAATACCAATAAGCCCTTATGGTACGTATGATCTTTGTACCTTGGTGACTATTATTATAGAGGCAGAATTCAGAATAATAATAGACGAAAAGCTAGAAAAATAAGATCGTGATTCGAAGAAATATATCTTCTCTAGATTATGAACAAGAAAACTATTACAATTCTCTCTTTGTTACGCTCACAATCTCTCTAGGTAAATAACCTTAAGGTTTTTGTTAAGTTTGCTTTTACAATAGTTAATTGCCTCACAAACTTATCTCAAGGTGATTTGTCTCAAAAATCTCCCTCTATGATCTAGGTGTGTCTGTATCTCAAACTACACACTAGATGTCTTAGCTATGAGCTAAACATCTCTATTTATAGCTTTAACGGTTTCCCAAACCTTCTAGGAATCTATTTCTTTATCTAGGTATGTTTCCCTTTCTAGGAATATTACCTTGTCTAGGAAATTTCCTTATCTAGGAATATTACCTTGTCTAGGAAACATTCCCTTTCTAGGTATATTTTTTTATCTAGGAATATTACCTTGTCTAGGAATATTTCCTTATCTAAGAATATTGCCTAGAAATCAGTATTCCTTCCCAAAATTACAATTCTATCATCAATTCGTTTTGAGGATTACTAATTCCCGTGGAGAGAAAGATACACATGTATCATGCCCCCCCCCCCCAAGCAAGAACTTGAACTCATGTGGAAGTTATATTTGGAGGTTAGAGAACTCAAGAGTTCCTTTCACCCTGCTGAGCCATCTCTCTTTGCTGGAAACTTGACATTGACGTCTAATTTGAAAAGTGTCCATATCTCCTCATCTTTTCATAGTCACTCTTCGCTCCATAACGCAATCTTGTTCGAGTGGTCTTCTTCTTCTTCTTCTTCCTCTTTCTTTTCTTCAAAAACACCATATGAAAATGTAGTTTTTTTTCTTCGTCTTCGTCTTGGGTGTATAAAACTTCATGTATGTTTGTAGCGCAGCCACCTTCTATTCCATAGTTTATGGTTCGATTTACTTAGGATCATAAACTGACTTTCCCATCTTTGGTTCCATTGTTATTTAAACGTCTTCTTGCTTCTCGAGTACCTCACCAAGATTTTTGTCGAGTGATCTAGTGAAGACCATAAACCACATGATTCTTCCCTAAAATAAATGAACCTTGCTCTGATACCAACTTGATACATATGATCTCTGTACCTTGATGATTACTATTATAGAGGCAAAATTTAGAATAATAATAGACGAAAACTAAAAAACTGAACACACTAGAAATCAGATTCGAAGAAAATATCTTCTCTAGATTATGAACAAGAAAACTATTACAATTATGTCTTTGTTATGCTCACAATCTCTCTAGGTTAATTACCTTAAAGTGTTTGCTAAGTTTTTTTTTTACAATAATTAATTGCCTCACAAACTTATCTCAAGGTGATTTTTCTCACAAACCTCCCTCTCTGATCTAGGTGTGTCTGTATCTCAAACTGCACACTAGATGTCTTAGCTATGAGATAAACATCTATATTTATATCTTTAATGGTTTCCCAAACCTTCTAGGATTCTATTTATTTATCTAGGTATATTTCCCTTTCTAGGAATATTATCTTGTCTAGGAATATTCCTTATCTACGAATAATTCATTTTCTAAGTATATATTTCCTTATCTAGAAATATTACCTTGTCTAGGAAACATTCCCTTTCTAGGTATATTTTCTTATCTAGGAATATTACCTTGTTTAGTAATATTTTCTTATCTAAGAATACGGCAATGGGTAACCCCGGAAGGGCGGGTGCTGGTGTTGTTGCTAGAAGCGCTGACTACTTGGTGGTGGGAGCAATGAGTATTGGTCTTGGTATGACGAATAATTATATGGCAGAAATTTACGGTATTCTTGTGGGTCTTGAATGGGCAGTTCAATGGGGTATGAGACACATTATTCTTCATTCAGACTCGATTAGTGCGGTCACTGATTTCTCTACTTCGAATGTTCCTTGGATGATCAATCTTCGTTGGGAGATTATTCAAGGATTCTATGATTCAATATCTTTAGAACACACGTATAGAGAGGCGAATTTTGCAGCGGATAACATGGCAAAAAGATGTTGCTTATTAAGAAATGGTCAAAGTCTGAGCCATGTTGGTAGACCGACTTTTCTAACAGCTATTGAATATCCTTATGTTTCTTATTTTCGTTTCAAGTAACTCTTCAGTTTTTGGGATCTTTTGATCTCTTTGTTTGTAATATATCCGGTAATTTTTGATATCTATTAATCAAATTTTGGACTTACAAAAAAAAAAACAATTTTATCATCAATTCGTTTTGATAATCGATAATTCTTGGGGAGAGGAAGATACACATGTATCACCTTAAATGGCATGGGGAACAATTGGTTTAATTGGACGAACAGAAAATAACTAATTACTTTCTCGACTATATATCACATGTGCTTAGAGCATCTCCTTTCCATACATATCCAAGGTCTGAAATAAATATGGCTTTAGGGTCTCATCATAGCTCTTCCTTCTATTCTTTCTAGGACTGCCTTGTTTCATAGTGAAGAACAATATAAACTCTTCGCTGCATAAAAGTAAAACAATCTAGGCTATATTGTACTCTTAAGTGGTCTTCATACAACATTATCATGCATTGTACATAGACAAGCTAATATTGCATTGTACATAGACAAGCTAATAGTGCATTGTACATAGATATTACATAATACAAAGAGATATGTATGACATACTCTTAAATAAGAAATACTTAAAGAAAAAAATAAGTACAATATTCAGACACAAGTCATGGATTAACCTAAACGTTTAGAAGAATCAGTACCACGGAACAACTATACATGCAAGCAACTAATAAACATAGGTCAGTCAAAATGTTATCATGGAAAGAACCCACTGAATGTTCTTTCAAACCATTTCATGGATGACAACATTGATAGAGTTGTGAGAGAATAATGAATTATAACCAGTAACATAGAACTTTTGCAGAAATGAGATCAGGCAGATTGGAAATGAAATTGTGTATGAAAAGTTGGAAAGAAGAAGAAATTTTGAAAAAAGAACCCCTAAGATTTGTATTGATTTAAGCCCGTGTCATAGAACTTGTGGCCTGTAGTTCATATCCAATAACTCGAAATGCACTCCTGATAATTGGAACTGCATTACTAATTTGGAAAATTCTCTTAGCCTATTATTATATGCTCACTCTGCTCAGTAACATTATGTCTTAAATGACAAACCCATAGTGGTTATTGTTCTGATCTTTTAGTATATCTTTATATTGCTTAATTCTCATGGAACAGAAGAATTTTGCTGTAGAAACTAGTAATTTCAGTCATATGGGATGTTTAAAACTGAGTACAATAGAAACAGTTACTCTGAAAAAGGATTGAGCACATACTCAATGGATATGCTCATTCACATGTCTCATTGTCTAACTTATACAACTAATATTATCCTGAATATAACTTGAAGTGCCACTCCACTCATTGCCAATTGGTTTGAGTTGGATGCCCACATTCTTCTACCTACTGTAATAAAAATACATTCTTTTGTTTTTTTGCTTCAGATGATTTTAGTTAACACCAAGAGAACGACATGAAAACTTATAAATTATAGATACAAAAATGCTTCTGTTTGGTTTTCATAAGAGGCACTACTCATTATTATTATGTAATAAAGCAAAAGGGAAAGCTTAGATAAGTTATAACCAACTTCTATACATCGATACTACTATGCTAGTTATATAGGTAACTATGATATGACTGATTACAGATGGTCCTACTTCACACGCATGCCTTTGCAGGTTCATGTCCAATAATAACCAAGGTTTATGAAGCTAAGATAACATTTTTAGATGCACAGAGGCGTAAAAACAACTATGACATGGTCATATGCTATAAAAAAATCAGCTAAAGTATGGTTTAACACAACAAAATATGATCGGGAAAAATTATTTCTAGCCCAATTTTCCTTTTTTTAATATTACAAACCCATTATTAAGATTATATATCTAAACAACCCATAATTAGTTGTAATTACACAACTAACCTTTCTAAAAAAAACTACTTTTAATTATTTTGTCAACAAAAAAAAAACGTGAATCTTAAATTTCCTTTTTAAAAACGGTTATAACTAAAAGTGATAAATAATAATCACAATAAAATCTTCCTAGAATCTCTCTAAACAAATCTGTTTCTAAATTTCGTTATTCACTCCTTATATTTATGATATTTTTATTTACTTTCGGTCAAAAATATTAAGGGAAAAATATCGTTTATTCCTTTTATGCCTGGGCCCATATCTGTTTAGTCCTGTCAGAAAAAAAAAATAGCTTTTGGTCCACAATAAAAAAAAAATGAAACAGACAGAAATACCCTTACACACGTCGAGACAAAATTAGCTTTTGGTCCATCTTATTATTACACGTGTCACCCGGTCCCTCCGTAACTGCCCCACATAATCTCCCAAAATGCGTTATCCTTCTCTCTCTATCATTTTTCATCTTCTCTTTCAGTTTCTCTGCAAGAAACTGAATCGTCCGCCATTTTCACTGCTTCAAGATCCATTTCCCAGAAACTGATTATCCTTTCTTCAAGATCCATTTTCTGAAAACTAATCCTTCTCTACCTTCAACATTAAATCATTCTTGTTCAAATCATCCTAAATCAACAGTAAAACAGTAGAACAAAAACCCCCAAATCGAAAACCCTAAATGAGGAAATCGAAGGGAAAGAGCAAACAAGTAGTAGAATCATCTTCTGACGATGAAGTTGAAGCATTTGAAGAAACAAGCACCCAATTAGTTGAGTTTGTAAATGAAGGAAGTGAAGTTGAAGCAGAACCTTCAAAGAAAACCAAACGAAAGAAATCGTCGAAAGGTACCAAAAAACCCTAATTCGAAGTACTAGAAGTTTCTTTTTCGATTTTTATTTTTCCTGCAACTTTATAATATTTTTTTTTCAAAATCGCATGAATGTTCCTTCTTTGTTGTCTCCTGCTCTTCATGCCATATATAATGTACTTCATTTCAGGAATGAAGTGTAGAAAATTCCTACTCTTCATGCCATATAGAATGGACTTCATTCCTGGAATAAAGTGCAGAAAAATTCCTGCGCTTCATGCCATATAGAATGGACTTCATTCCTGGAATGAAGTGTCGAAATTTTTTTACACTTCATGTCATATAATTGACTTCATTCCATGAATAAAGTCTATAAAATTATTCTACACTTCATGCCATATAGAATGGACTTCATTCCTGGAATGAAGTACAGAAAAATTCCTGCGCTTCATGCCATATAGAATGGACTTCATTCCTGGAATGAAGTGCAGAAAAATTCCTGCTCTTCCCATCATATAGAATGGACTTTATTCCTGGAATTTTTTACACTTCATGTCATATAATTGACTTCATTCCATGAATGAAGTCTATAAAATTATTCTGCACTTCATGTCATATAATGGACTTCATTCCAGGAATGAAGTCTATAAAATTTCTGCGCTTCCTGTCATATAATGGACTTCATTTTGTAGGATGAAGTGTGGTATTTTTACCTTCAAGCAATACTTTATAACGGCTGATTTTTTGTGAAAAGTGATCATTAATGTTTTTTTTTTCATTTAAAAAAAATGTAGATAAGAAGAATCCTAAGTGTAGTTATGCTGGAGCCATTACACTTGTTCAAAAGATTAAAGCACTAACTGGTGAAGAAGCTTTGAATGAAGAACAGAGAAATGATTTGTATAGGAGTCCATTGGGTAACGTAGCTAAAGTGTTTCTGGAAGAGACCATTGTTGCTACTACATGGAATAAGTCTCTACCTGCTATACAAATTATATGCGACACACATCAATTTATTGCTGCTTCAAATGATCATGTGTTTGTTTTCAAAGTAGGAAAAAAAAATTATGTTCTAAGATCGTCACCTGAAGAATTGTCAATATTGTTTGGAATACCATGTATCCAAGGAGGTGGAATAGAAGAAACTTTTTTGGACTTAAGAAACATGACAAACTACACTAGTGGAAGATTTTGGAAAACCTACCAATTTGAAACAACAAAAAAGAAACCTTATGATATAAAGAATACAGAACTTAAGGATAAAATCATTGAGTTGATTAAGGATAAAGGACCTGTTAAAGATCTTGTAAAAATGTTCGAACTTTTTCTCTTATCTACCATGTTTGTTACTACTGGTGATGGAGGTTCCATACACGCCAGGTACCTAGCTTGCCTAGAGTCGATAGATAGAGTGTCTTTACCGCATCTCATTCATAGGCATTTGATGGAAAGCTTGAGAAGAGGTTCTTCAGAAGGATGTTACCTTTACTTGTTGGTGAGAGAAAAACTGTTGGATACTCATATATTTATTTTTCAACTTCATTTGTATATTTATTCCTTTTAGCAGTTCGTTCCAAAACTATTGACAAACTGACTAATGTTGTTCTTATTTTTACATCCTTGGTTTGCTGAGCATACAAAGAAAGTAGAACCCAAGTGGAGGGTTCGTAATTTAGTAGGAGGCCCAAGGTTTGCAAGGTGGAACATTGAGAACCTTTGCAATCACATAGAAATGAATGTTGAAGATTTTGGAGAGGTAAAAATCTAGATTAAGATATTAGTGTTATAATGCTTTTGTTAATTCATTCCAGCAAAAAAAATTTGGACTTCATTCCTGGAATGAAGTCTATAAAGATTTCTGCAAACCATGTTTACAGAGTGGGCTTCATTCCAGGAATGAAGTCTATAAACAAGAATGAAATTTGGTAATTATTTGAATTTTGTATGTGCAGCTATCTGAAAAATTCTTGGAAGAATATACTGAGGCAGAACAAAGGCTACTGCAACAAGAAAATCCCAATACAAGAGCTGAGTTTCTCGAGGAAGAGTTCAATCTCATGACCGGTCAAATTGAAAGTCTGAAAGCTGCACATGCTTGTGAGATGGATAACCTGAAAGCTAAGCATACTCAAGAGATCAATGAGTTGACAACAAAGCATTCACATGAGATGGGGAATCTGTTGTTGAAGCAGGAAGAACTTGAGCACTCACTTGCAGAAGCAACAACTTCAAAGACACTTTTTGATAGAAAGATGGAATCACTTGTAGTACACTTGTCTTCTAAGCAAGATGAGGTTGATGAATTGCTAGCTAACGGTGGAAATGTGGTGAAATTCATGGCAGAACAAGCTTGTGAATACTTGCGTACCATTTTCCCTGATGAGTATAAGAGTTCTCTGTTAAGTGATGAAATAAACAATATACTGGATGAAGGGATGGAAAGGATGCAATCTGGTGGAATGAACGAAAATATTGTCATGGATGAAGGAATACAAGAAGTACCAGGTGCTGCTAATGTATTTCCTGTCTTAAATGCTGAGAATCCTTCTATTGAAGTTGATACACTTGACAACCAGGAAAAGCTGCTTGATACAATGGCTGAAGAAGAACTACCTTCATTTACAACAGACATTGCTGGAGTTCCCTTAAGCATGGATGAATGTTTGAACCTAGGTAAATATTCCAACTATTCTTTTTTTTTTTTTAAAAATGTTGCATTCTGCTTAAAGGAATAATGGAATTCATTCCAGGAATGAAGTATGCAGAATGAAGTGCATGTTATATAATGAATTGACTTCATTCCTGGAATAAATTGACTTTATTCCCGCATGTTATATAATGAATTGACTTCAATTCTGGAATGAAGTCTAGAAATGAAGTCTGGAGAATGGACTTCATTCCAGGAATGAAGGCTGCAGAATGAAGTCTGTTTACTGCAGTAAAATAGAATTTGTTGGAGTTCATTATCTGGATACAATATAGATGTTAGGGGTTCATTCTCAGGGGTGAACTCTGACTTTTGAATTATTTTTTTAGCATTATTGAACTGTTTTTAATTTATGTTCTTTGAAATATTTTTAGCATCAAGAAAAAGAGATGACGTGTTTGTAAATGAAGAGCATGTGAGTCTGCAGCTTACTGATGAGAAGAATGAGAAGAACAAAGAATTGGATGATGAAGAAGCTAGCACCATCATCAAA
This sequence comes from Papaver bracteatum, assembly GCA_023529315.1. Classification (NCBI taxonomy): domain Eukaryota; kingdom Viridiplantae; phylum Streptophyta; class Magnoliopsida; order Ranunculales; family Papaveraceae; genus Papaver; species Papaver bracteatum. The sequence continues at coordinate 3,234,654 of JAJJWX010000742.1, forward strand.
ACTACAGTAGCTCAAATTAACTGTAGTCCTCCTACTTTCTCACTTGGAATGACACAGACAGATGTTGAGCCAACAAAAACCATTGATGAAGAAGTTGGTGAGCCAGCAAACAACATGGAGACAGTGTCACAGATAGTTGCATATTTGAATGCACATGGTCTTGGATCTTCTTCCACCAATAAAAGTCCAATTAAAGTGGTTGAAACACACATGATAACTACAAGGAGCAAAAAACCAACAACTGTGCTTGGAAAAGAGTACATCAGTGGATCATACTACAGTGAATCAAAACCAGTACCGAAGTGTGAATCGAAGCTGAAGTTCAGATTGAAACTGCAAAGGAATGAAAAACTAGGTGAGGCTGAGCACACTGAGAAGAATTAACCACATGAGAAGAATATAAAGAATGTACCTACTGTAGAGAAGAAAAATCAATGAGTTGCAGCAAGCAAGAAGATAAAGGTGAATGAACTAGAAGATCCTCCTGCAGAGAAGACAGAGAAACAACAACATATGAGACAATACATGCCCATTGTTCTAGATATGGGGGACCTGAAAAAGTCTCCATTCTTCTCCGCATTGGACAAAGATCAGAAAAAATTGTTGGGTACCTTCTACAAACACGCTATGCAAAGGTATAAAATGAAAAATCCATCCATTTATTTTGAGGTTTTTATTTATATTAAAAAATGAATTGTAGTAATGTTGATTCTTTTTTTATCCTCCTGCAGTCAAGCAGCTTGGCGTGTAGATGATGAAGCTAACAAGGCTCAGTTTGGTGTCCAAGGAGAACACATTAATGATCTAATGTTCAACAAAGACCTGGATGTCCTAATTCTTTTCTACTACTGCTACAAGAGAAAGATGGCAGCACAAAGGCAGAGAGCAGACATGGATAGTGAAGATAGCCAAGATCCACTGAAATACATCCACTTTGAGATTATAACACCTACTGCATTTGTAAGTTCTTACTTCCGGAATTGTAGTCCATTATATAATGTACTTCATTCCTGGAATGAAGCCTAGGAAAACTTCTATAGTTCATACCACATTAGTCTGTATACGTAAACTTAGGATTGGAATGAAGTATATAGAATATAGTAGCAACTCTAGTCTGTATACGTAAACTTCCGGAAATTTAGTGGCAACTCTACTGTATAGAATGTACTTCATTCCAGGAATAAAGTATACGTAAACTTCCAGAAATTTAGTGGAAACTCTAGTCCATATAATGTACTTCATTCCAGGAATGAAGTCTATGAAAACTTCCATTGTTCATACAACATTGCAGATATTCTAGGAAAACTTCTACAGTTCATACAGAGATGTAAAAAAAGCAAAAACATGTGATCCATTTATTATTCAGCAGTTCAATTTTATGATGAAAACTACTTTGTTATTCAGACTAGCTTCAGACTAGCCATAACCTTCGGATGAAAACTACTTTATGATGAAAACTATTTTCTTTATGGTATTGTGAATTTGAAAATTTGTTTATATCTTTGCAGACATATTTCCATGAGAAGTTAGTGGATAATAGGAAATGTGAGATTGATGACTTCATAGTAGATATGCCTGCCAAGACTCAGAAGATAATCATTCCAATGAACCTTCCTGGTGAAGGCAAATCTAATGAGTCTATGGGACACTGGCACCTGCTTGTTTACGACATCGAAGACTATCAGTGGGAGCATTACAACTCAATCAAAAAAGGAAAAATTAGAGAAAGATGTTCAACAAATGCAAGAAGAATGGAAACCTACTGCAAACCACATATTGATAAATGGTTGGTGAAACATGGTCAACCAAGAGGCAAAGACTTAGCCATTGAGCAAATGAAGGTACCTGATCAGGGAGCACATCCAGATTGCCTTCTTAATACATGTTATTGGATAAAGCGTAGTTGCAAGCCTTTAGTCCTGAAATCTCAACATCTGGTTCCGAAAAATGAAATGATTAAAAAGATGCAGCAGTGGAGATACAGAATGACGTGCAAGCTTCTAGATGACAAGAAAGATGGACTAAGTTGGGGTGAAACAACTAATGAAGAATTTCTTAACAATAGGCTGATTGAAGATGGTTGCATAGACTGAAATGATTACTGAAGCATAAAACTTCTACTTAACTTCTTAGCTTCTCTAATGTGATATATAATATGATCTACTTACTCTTTTAACTATAGTATATTGCAAGTAGATTACTGAAAAAACAGAAAACTTATCTGAAATATGGTATTTTGAACAGTAGATTAGTTTCTAATGTAATTGATACTCTATTATGTTTTATATTTTCATCTTTAATCTATCAATGTTCTGCCTTCACTAGTCTGCAGTCCATGTTATATAAATGGATTTCATTCTTGGAATGAAGTCTTCATAATAGACTTCATTCCTGGAATAAAGCATAGAAAAACTTCACCAGTGCAGTCCATGTCATATAAAATGGACTTCATTCTTGGAATGAAGCATAGAAAAACTTCACTAGTCTACAGTCCATGTTATATAAATGGACTTCATTCCTGGATTAAAATCTTCAGAATGCACTTCATTCCTGGAATGAAGTCTTCACAATAGACTTCATTCCAGGGATAAAGCATAGAAAAACTTCACCAGTCTGCAGTCCATGTCATATAATGGACTTTATTCCTGGAATGAAGTCTAAGAAAACAAAGTTGTTCACGAAAAAAAACAGTGCATATCCAAGAACAGAACAAACTGAAAAAACACCGATCCATAAACAAAGAACAGAACAAACTGAAAACAGTGCATATTCTAGAACATAACAAAACTAAAAAACACCAAAAAATAAGAAACTAATAAGCCTAGAAAAATAGCAGTTCAAAAACTAATAAGTGCACACTACTCCAGCATTAATACACGACAGGTATCTTTGTTGTGGTTCCAAATCTTCTTGCAATTGGAGCACTTCATAGCCCTCCTTTCCTTCTCATAAGCACTGGGAATACGCTTCTTTGGCGGTCTCCCTGGAGGTGGCCTTGGAATACCAGGAAGGACTCTATCTTCAGGTTGATACACCTCTGGCCCGTCGTAGTTGGGAATTGGACGAATTGCAGGAGCATAAGTGTTGCGGAAGTGGTTTGAACCAAAATTCGGCTGAATAAACATCAACATATTAATACCACTCATAGTAATAGCAGCAGTGGAATGAGCACAAGGGAAACCAAACACCTTCCATCTTTGGCAAGTGCACGTCATCTTCATCAAATCAACCGCATGAGAGATGGGAGAGTGAACCTCATATATACCATTACTTGACTCATTAACATTCCATGGACGACCTATATCGACATGCGACTTCAGTAAAGCTTTATAGATGGGAGTCAAACTATCCTGATAATCTCTACCAAGCTCACGCCTTTCTGAACTCATCCTCATAATCTTTATCCTGATCTCATCAACAAGAGCAGATGCAGGCAAATCCCTTTCAGGGAGAATCCAGTTATTGAAAGACTCTGCAATACTTGATGAGTGAGTGCCATACCTACATCCTACGAAGAAAGCATTTTCCCAATGCCTAGGATCAATATTTCTGATGTACTTAGCAACCCAGTCACATCCTATGGTGGACATTTCATTCAGAGCAGATTCATATTTGGCAGCATTGTAGCAGTATCCAACTTTATGGAACAAATCAATAACTTGTTTATACTTCTCATGGGATTTCTTGATAGGGAGGTTATTCTTCAAATGATAGAAATAGTAACTATGAAAAGAGTTGGGAAAATACTTGGGAATACTTTGTTTCAATCCTTCATGACGATCAGTGATAAACGTTATAGGACGAGGATCAACACAAAGCTGCAAGTTTTCCATGAACCAATCCCAACCATCGATGTCTTCAGAAGGAACTAAAGCAAACGCAAAAGGGAAGAAACCTACATAAATGAAATAAAAACAAATAGAACCGAAAAGTGTCAGTTCAAAAAAACTTTCATAGACTTCATTCCTAGAATGATATCCATTCTATAATATGAACTGTTGAATCAATATCAACAACATTTATAGGCTTCATTCCAGGAATGAAGTCCATTTCTGAATGAAAATGGACTGTAGAAAACTAATCAAAAAGAAAATAATTAGTTATCCAGAAAAAGTACCTTGGTTCCCATTAACACCAGTGACAACCATCAATGTTCCCTTGAATCTCCCCTTGAGAAATGTTGCATCACAGTAAAGCATAGGACGAATGAACTGGTATCCTTCCTTACATGCAGCAAAACATATGAAAATCCTCTGAAAACATTTAGTCTCTTTATCATATTCAAAATTAATATAGCTGCCAGGATTGGTAGCCCTTATTGCTTCAACATACCAAACAAGATCTGTATAAATTTTTACATCATCGCCATATATCTCTTCCTTAGATGCTTCATTCCCTTTATATGCATGGTGGTACTTTATGTTAATACCATAACAACTCTTCACCTCAGCAATCATATCCTTAGGGATTAAAGACGGGTTAGACTGTATTTGATCCTTGAACAAATGTTTTATCAATTTCTTCTTCACAGGTGGTACCTTCAGATTGTAAGCACCACCACATTTATGCTCTCCGTTAAATTCCTTGATAGCAAATACACTTTTCTGGGTATCAATTGGAATACAATGCGAGATACCAAGGACACTTTACGCATCCCTACCACACTTTGCTATGAACCTAAGTCTATCATTCTTAATATTTGCAACTGTATAACCAGACTTGCTGCAATATTTGTTAACAGCTAACCGAACCTCATCAACACCACCATGAAAAACTTGACCAACACCTTTAAAAATATCCTCCCACCCTGTAGATAAAAGAGGTTTTAATTCCTCATGACCTTCTGTCAAGTATTTGATCTTTGAAGTCTCAGTGAAGCCACTAGATTCATCGTCTCTCTGTGTAGAAATACAAGATGAAGAGGTAGAAGCACCACCATTAGAAGCCTCCTCAACATACAAATTAAAACTTGGCAATTCCTTTGAAGTAGTAACATCAATTAGTCCTTGAAGATAATAATCACAATTGATGACAGTGTTATCATAACCTTCACCATCCCTGAATATTATGCTCCGAGGAGTCAAGTTTCTCCAATAATCACAAACTTGTATTTTGAGGTCACGCATCATAGTATCTAAAGAAACTTCCAATGGAAAACTCTTCGCTTTGTAGTACACAACTGCATAACAACTTGACAGAGCCATACTAAATCTGAAAAATGAAATAACTTCATTCAATAACATTATAACAAGCAAATAAAGCAGCAAAAAGTACATCTTCCTTGACAAAAAATAAAGTTCACTAATGGATAGAGTTGATTCTTGGAATGAAGTCCATTCTGCAGACTTCATTCCTGGAATGAAGAACATTCTTGACACTAATAGCTTATTCCTTGACAAAAGAAAGAGTTCATTCTTGGAATGAAGTCCATTCTGAAGACTTCATTCCAGGAATGAAGTCCATTATTAACACAAATGACTTCATTCATTAACACTAATAGCTTCTTCCTTGGAAAAAAAAAAGAGAGTTCATTCCTGGAATGAAGCCATTCTGCGGACTTCATTCCAGGAATGAAGTCCATTATTAACACAAATGACTTCATTCATTAACGCTAATATAGCTTCTTCCTTGACAAAAGAAGGAGTTCATTCTTGGAATGAAGCCGTAACAACAAACTAATGAAAGAAAAACTTAGATGATCTATAAAATTAATTCAAATCAATGAAAGGATTGCATGAAAACTTACCAGCACCAGGAAGAATTCAGGTCAGAAGCAAAAAAACACCAAATCTCTGAATCTCCGTAATCAATGAAAGGATCGCTCCAAACCTCCGTAATCAAATCAATATATGAATCAAATAAAATCTCCGTAAACAATCCTCGGATCAACCTCCGTAATCAAAAATAAAATCTCTGATCAATCAACCTCCGTAAACAAAACAACTTCCGTAATCAAAATCAAATCAATCTATGAAATCTCTGGAAATCCTCGAATCTTGAAAATCAAATCAACATCCGTGATCAAATTAACTCCGAAATCAAATCAATCTTCATAACCAATTTAATCTTCTGTAAATCGACTTGATCTTGGTATCATGAACGAAAACTCGAAAGATTTCGTAAACCCTAGAAAAAAATCTCTGCAGCAACAGAAGAACTTCGATAGGAGAGAGAATATAATAACTGAAACTGTCAGGTTTTCTATTTATATATGTCGGTGAAAAGGACCAAATAATAAAAATTTAGGACCAAAAGATAAATTGAGCACGTGCAGGGGTGTTTTGGTACCATAAAAAATAAATTCCGTGTGGGTGGACAATACCCTAGGACCAAAAGATTATTTTTAGGACCAAACTATAATTTATTTATCCAAAAAGGACCAAACAGACAATTGACTTGGTCAATTGGACTAGACTGATCCTTATATTTTATTATTAGGACTATATGGTATTTCCTACAAATATTAACTATGAAATCTTTCTAAGAAATTTGTCTTAAACTTTAATTTATTACTTCTTTAATTTCTTACTTTTTAAAGGTCAAAAATGTTACTTTGGGTAGCTTTCTTACACGCCCAAGTGATTTGGGATAATTTTAGTTTTCATGGTTTAATGATAATTGAAAATTTCACACGTTGAAGTAGTTTTTGTGAAATGACAATTATTATTGGCTTACTGAAAATTGATAATTCTAATTTTCCGCTTACTAAAAATTATAATTTTCACAATATATTGATAATCACAACTTTCACCGAATCAATTGTGTTTGTAAAAAAATGGAGTTATCACCTACTTATTCAAAATTCTACTTTTGAAAATTAGTGATAATTGCAATTTTCCAACCAACTTTCAAAAGTCTTAAACAAAAATACTTAGAATTATCACCTACTGGTATTCACGCCATAACTATTTTAGATTGTTAAGCAAAGTAGAAAACAATATAGGAACTTCTGAAACAAACTAAAGGGTCACACCGGTTTGTAGATGTATAGATACAAATACAACTAGCCCATTGATACACCTTTGAGCTCAAAACCAAAAACTCAAAAAACAATAATTATTATAATAATAATACAACTATCAGTAAGGTAATCCCGCACATGGAACCTTCAACTATCTTGTAAGGATCAAAGTTAGTACGGGAGGGTGGTATATTATGGAGACCTAGTTATACAACTGCATAGAAGATGCTTGGTGAAGATTAATCCTACTACTAGTGGACACTCACAAAAAAAAGTAAGGTTTATAGTAACATTATCCCAATCCAATCAAATCTACTACTGGTGTTGAAAGAGAAAATGGTATTGAAAGAGAAAGAAAGAAGTGGACGAGATCTATCCGCGGCCTAAAAAAAGGAACCAAATATATTGACTGAAAAGGTAAGATACTATAGGCAATGAAAACGGAAATTGACCGGAAATAATGGCAACAAATTAATGAAGATAATGTCCATAAAAAACGCCATGATTAATGACCGACTATTAATGGATTATATTTATTTATTAATAATATATAACTAATTAAGGTTAGTTTAGTCCATCTGAAAATGTAAAAATATAAATCTTATCTAAAATTATTGATTTTAACCGTAAATCTTTATATTTTGGGCTACGAATATATACCATCTTAACGAATGGTTTACGAAATAGAGAAGAACCAAAGTTGTGTTCTCCGGAAATTTCCATAAATATGATCCCTGTCACAACAGGTGCTAACAACCAGCTACTAAAATTTTTTTTATCCTTACTAACAGATTATGACAAAAGAGACAGTTAACCTGTGATATGCTTGGTTCTTTTGCCAACTATTTGCAACCAAATGTCCACAATTAGGGTCCATGCCACTGCAAGAAAAAAATCCACATTTAGTCACCAACAACTCATAAGAAGTTAGACGGATCAAAAAAAAAAAACTCATGAGAAGTTATAACATATATATGCACCAGAAAATTCACAAACAAAATGCCAAAAGAACTAAACAAAACAGATATACAAGTGCCTAAACCACAGTGGAAGTTTGATTACATATGATAAGTTCAAGACTTGCCAGGTTATCAGAAAATTATCAAACGCAATAAGGAAACCGGGAAACGCTGGCAATATAGTCTGATGAAGATTCTTTATGCCAATATTCAAAAAAATTAAATCAGAAAAAATGAATTTGGTGTCGACGGTTTTGCGAATGGAAAGAAATACACAAAACAGGTACAAAGATTTATAACTCATGACTGATGACTGATGGCATAAGCAGAGTCAAACCATATTAGTTTGAGAGATTAGTCAATCCACATATATTTGGTGAGTCAGAAGAAGCCAAAGATAAATCATCCATTAAATATAAACAACAAGTTTGTCACTTTAATTACGACTCCAGTACGTGGCCGCATTTATCAAGATACCAACAATTAGAAAATGACCTTTCTAACTCCAACTCAAGCCGGAAATTTTCAATTGGATCTTAACTGGAGATTGCAAGGACTATTTTTGGTTGACTCTATCTATGTACAAAGCACTCGTAATAGCAACAAAAAGAAAATAAATCTCAACTAAAACATTGGGGTATCAAAATACACCACCAATTTTTTCGTAAGCAATATGTATGGACAAACTCAACACAACTCCGAGAGTAAAAACTCAATCAAGGAAAGTGTCTATAGTTAAATCTCTATCTCTTTTGTGATTAGGACGTTTACAGAATTGAATTTGTGAACCTAATCTCAAAGAGAGTTCTTGGACGGTACCAAAAACCAATATCCAGGGATCAATCAAGTCTTATCCAACAAACTAGGTCAGACCTATCTACTGTGATTAATCAACGCACAACCTGTAATATTTCAATTATAAAGATAAACTATTTACAATGCGGAAAAGTAAATAACACAGACATCAGAAATTTAATTAACGAGGAAACTGCAAATACAGAAAACCCCGGGACCTAGTCCAGATTGAACACCAAATTGTATTAAGCCACTACAGACACTAGCCTACTACCAATTAACTTCGGTCTGGAATGTAGTTGAGCCCTAAAGGTAAATCCACCAATTAAGGTACAATCGCGCTCCTTACGCCTCATGAACCCTAGCAGGACTCTGCATAATTGATTCCCTTAGTTGACGTCACACTAACTAAGAGTTTCTTCAACTCAATTGAAGACTTTAAACCAAATCTGCCTCCCACAGATTAATTTTATAATTGATTTCCTGATTTACGATCGAAATGGATGATCAGATCAAACGTAGGATCAAGGTGATGGAAATCGATAACCATTTGACAGAACTCTTATCCTCAAAATCCGGACTTATGCAACCCGAACTGCAGTTGTAGTTGCAGGAAATCCTACACTACACCCTTGATAAGAATTTACAATAATTAACACATATTTGAAGATTAAAGACAACACTTTATTATTTGATTCTCAGAAATATTTTCAAGAAATGGAAGAAATCAAGAATACAACCGCTCTCTTGATTTTTCTCTCTCCTCAAGACTTTCTCAACACTCAAAAAATACATCATCCCTTTTCTGAATCTACTGGGTCTCTTTATATAGGGTAGTTACATAGTGGATGACAGCTAAGCTGTCCTTTAATTTCGGATCTGACCCGCGATATTATCGCAGTAGTTATAATGTCCATTCTCGCAAGCATTGTAAACATCGCAGGACAATCATGCTCTTCTCGTGTTTCTTCATTCGTCAACTATTACGTCATTCTTTAAATTATCTTGTGACACTCGCAAAGTGTTGTTGAAGAACTCGCAGAACTGTTGCTGTAAATATCGCAGAAGTGTTGTTGTGGCGATATTCTGATCCTACATATTGCCTCTTCTCATGTATTTTCTACGAAGGAGGTAAGATCATGAGAATCAAAATGCCGCAGCTGTTCGTCTCTTCGCTTTTTACATTTCTGCATCTATTGCCAGATTTATTACACGTGTTTTTTTTATTCCATTCAACTTCTGACATGTCCCTTTCAACAGTTGCATTCCAACCGTTCACGTCCTCTTCTCGCATTAAATACATTCATCTTCTCAAGAATCTTCTTCTTCTATAAATACTTCTTTCATTCTTTCTCCTCTCTGCAATTTTACTGTTCTTCCGTAAATTACGGATCTACTATTGTTACAATTTTTCTTTCGATCTTTTAGTCTTTCAATCTCCATTCCCATACTAAAATGGTTGCAGCTGGTCGCAAATATGTGGTTGCTTTCAAGAGGATTCAAAAAGAATTTCAAGGCAGAGGTTTTACTTTATCCACCATTCCCAATCAAAACCCTAAGTCTGAACTTTATGTTCCATTATTTTCTGATTTTCCATGTAACCGTGAGAAAATCATAGTCTCACTAGGCCAGCTTAAGGCTGGTCTTCCCATTCCTCTCTATGACCATGAACTTCCTTTATTCTATGAGATTCTCTCTCACGCGAAGTTCTTGCGGGCGGTATATCAGTTGAGTGGGGATTGTATTCGCTTAATGCTTGAGTATGGTACTCGCGGTGCTGGTAAATAATCTCGCTACCCTGATGCTGCGAAGAATCCTAAATTTAAAGATGTTCCAATTGTTCCCGCGAAGTATACTATGGAGAACTTCTTCGCAAATTACGATATAATCCCTTGTAAAAAGGATAACGCTTGTTGGGGTGTCCGCTTACAAAAGAAAGATAACATCGCTGAGGATGAAGTTCTTATGTTAGATATCGATTGGCATATGGGTAATAATCAAGGCCCTCGCCATTCCGATGATGACAAATGGTTCATTTTTCCGTTATGTTTAGAGGGTCCCTACATCTCCGATCCTCATGCATTGCCTGCGAATCTTACAGAATATCATCCAAGGGTTTTCAACTGGCCTTAAAGGAATAAAGAGGTATGTTACCTCAAATTTTTTGCATAATTATCATAATTATCTTCCTCATGTCTTCATACTCTCGCTAACTACTCCAATTTTTCCAGATTAATAGGCTGAAACTTAACTACCAGAAAGTTGGGAAACCCATCACCTTTTTAGCTCTTAAATCTCTCACAGATGAAGTAAGCAATATTCCTCTATGATTCTTAACAATATATTGTTGCCTCTATTTCTTACCTTTATCTGTGTTCGCAGGTTATAGAAGAAATAGAACCTGTGAAGATTGTGAAAACTAAGGGGAAAGACAAAGATGCTTCTCGCAAGGAGAAATCTACTATTCCTCTCAAAGAGAAGTCTACTGCTCCTCGCGGAGAGAAATCTGGTGCTCCTCCCTTAAAGAAAAGAAAAATCCAATCCTATTCTTCTTCAACTCTTCAACCTAATGAGGAAAATTCAAGGGATGATTCTGATAATGACAATGATGATGATGATTTTGATGCTGATATCCCTTCTGCAATGGAATCCTCTCAATCTGATTCTTCCATGTCCCAAGTATCTAACATTTTTGGCGATATTACACATGGTACCGCAAATGATTATGGAAATGAAGCTCTTAATGGAGTATCCGAAGCTCTTTCCAAGATCTGCAATGCTCCCATACTGGTTGATAATGATTCCCTCCAAGGAATCTCAAGATAAATAACTCCCAGTATCTTAAATTCTCTTGGTATTCAGGTATGTTTTCATTTATTTACCATATTTATGTATTTATTTCCTCTCCAAGCTTTAATTTACATTGTTCCTTTGCAGACTGGAAGAGCTTCCTTTGTTGTTTCCTCAGACTTGGAGAAGAGGTGTGCATCTTTTCGTAAGAAGAATACTGTTCTTCGCAAGAAGAATTTGGAGTTGGAATCTGAGTCTGCTAGTCTTCGTGGGAAATTGGAATTTGGGTCTGCTAACCTTCAAGAAAAGATCAAGCTGTTGGAAACTGATCTTTCTTTCTCGCAAGATAAGGTCGCAAGCCTCCAAGCTGCGAACGATCAACTTTATGGTAAGAAATATTTCCCTTTTTCTTTATCCATGTATTTCTTTGCATTTTTTCTTATTTTTCTTCTTCACAGATGTTTACGGCCTTTCTGACGAAGCTGTATTCCTTCGTTCTTTTCCAAACCCAATAGACGATGATATTCTTCTCAATCACCTTAATGAATCCTCAAGTAACTATTCAAATGAACATATTAATTCCCTTTCTGTAGATGATCTTAGATCCAAATTTCATCTTTTAGAAATTGATCACAGATCTAGTTTGAGAGCAGCTAATTCATCCAAGCGTCAATATCTTAACTCTAAAGAAGAAATCAAGATTCTAAGAGCCCCAAAAAGTGATCTTATAGATGAAAGAGATTGCATCTCTAGGCAAGGAGCTCAAACTTTAGCGGATTTTCACAAAACCCTTCTTGATGTCCAAATTGAAAGAGATAAACTTATACGTGAGAGAGATGATCTTGTTGAAAGAGAAAACCAAATTCGTTCCCGTCTTCTTATTAATAATGATGACGAATTCGCCTGGGCTGCAAAGATTCTTGACAATGCTAGAGTTAACTTAGGTGTAGATGTTAGTCTTCATGTTGAACAAGCGGCATTAATTAAAGACATGATTTCTGAGAGAGAAGGTTTTTAATTGCTTTTCTTTTTTAATTTCTTGTCTTTTATAATTTTTTGCGAAATTTCCAACTGTTATTATATACTCGCAGGAGTTGAGAAAAGATACTCTGAAAGAATTGGAGAGCTTGAAGCTGATAAGAATCAACTCGCAAAAACTCTTGCTGCTCGCAATGAGAAGTATTCAAGATTGAAGACCCAATTAAAGATTACTGCTACCAATTTTAGTAATCTCCTTGTTGGTGTTCGCAATGATTCTGCCAAGAAGGTCTGCGATGATCATAACATTCCTCACTCTTTGTATCCTTTCCTCGCGGAAGAAGTTCCAAAGAATACTGTAAATCTTGTTATCTCTGACAGTTAAGTTGAAGAATCTGGCGGAGATGAAGGACACAACGAAGTTGACGGTGAAGACAAAGAAGAAAAATCTTGCGAGGATGACGATGGTTCTAACTAGTTTTGTTTCTTCTTTTTAATCTCCTTGTAATACTTGTACATTTATCTCCTTGTTCTTGTGATATTACTACAAGGTTCCTTGATGTATAATTTCTTTTGCTTCTATCTGTATAAATTAGAAAACAATTCTTTTCTGCAATATAGTTAATCAACATGATTATTAATCTTTAACTATCCGTGTAAATGCATCATATAATAATGTCTACGCAAATTTATCATATAATGATGAATAACTATTTTATCATTCTGTTCATTCCCATACTTGCCTCTGTTATTCATCTGCAATATGAAAAAAATGAGTAGAGCTTAGATATTAGTTGTGAATAAAATCTATTTAAATATTTTTGCCTCAATCTTTGCGATGACATCGCGAGTATTAGCTGCGTAGTTTTATGATCTATGCGTAAATATCGCAAATATCATAATCTTTGCGTCAATATCGCAGTCATTAAATCTTGATTTCTTGTGGTCTTATTATGCCTTCTTAGTTAAAGGTCCTATTTTGCCACATTTTGTATTGGCGACAAAATCGCAGGACGCCCTTACACTTGCATGTAAAAACCAATTGATCTTGCCTTATCCATTCTTTGTCAATTTCTTTGAAACAATATGACAAGTCTAAGCTCCCTTGTGAGAACAAAGCCTTATGACATTGTCGTCTTGCGATGAAATCGCATGACGTCTTTATACTTTCATATAAAAACCCATTGATCTCATCTTAACTTTTCTCATGGCTTATTGCCTCTGTATAATATTTGTCACGCGACAATATGGCAGGCCTAAATGTTCTTGCGATCATAAAGCCCCATGATATTGTCGTCTTTAGACACTTATCAGCTCCCTAATGGAGGGTGCCTCCCTTATCTTCCCCCTGGTTTCCCCTTAAAAGAGGGCACATCGGCCATACAAGACTATATCCTCCCATCCAGTCTTAACAACAACCAGCTGTTTTCGCAGCCTCTTGTCCTTTATGCCTATATGGCTTATAGTTACAAAGACTGCACCCTAAGAGGGGTTTTCTTCGGGCTGAGTGCATCATATCCAAGACTTGCCAAAAATGTCCAGGGTAGTTTCGTACTCCCCGGGAACCCTTGGCTCAACCGTGTACCTCGGCGCCTTGGTCATACTCTGCCCTCCTTAGAAGAGACCCTCGGTCGTCCAACCAGGTATAACCTTATATAGTTGGAAATCCAAGGTACCTCCCCTGGATAGGTTTTTACTAACCCCAACATCTTCATGACTCAGGTTCCAGCAGCGGTATAACCTTATCCCCTATCCACGCAAAGAGATACCCCCTTATATGACACACTTTAGGTCTTACATTTGCCTCTTGCGAAATTGTATCCGCGAACTAGGGTGTACGCCATAAAGGTTTGTCCTATTCTTATGTTTCTGCGAAATTTTATTCGCGTTTGTTGCGAGTATTGCAATTCTGATGAAATTTATTTTCTTTGATATTCTCTTTATTTGCATTTCAACTCTTGTATAATTTTTCAATTTCATCTTTTTTCATTCAAACAAAATATTCTTGTGAAACATTTTCTCCAACAAATCATTCATAAATTTCTTAAATTTCATCCTTTTACCTTTCTACTTACTACTTTCTGCTTCTGCCCTTTTGTTGCGTTTTTTTACTTTCTCTCCATCTACGAGACGCTCGCCATCTATAGTTTGCAGCTCATGTTGATTTCGCAATGTTCCTTCCTCTCGCCACTCTATTGTATCAACCATCAGCTTATCACCTCTTTTTCTTTGCTTGATGTTATGTTTCCAATCTCTATTCCTCGCTGCTCTTTCTTTGCAAGATTCCATGTCAATTTCATAGCACTTTTTTCCCTCAACCCAGTCTCCCTTTATAACTTCAACACCATTAGGATGAGGAAATTTAATACATTGGTGGAAAGTGGATGCCACACCTAATATCCCATGTAGCCAAGGTCAGCCAATCAGGGCATTATAAGGTGATTCAATATCCACAACGCAGAATAAGATCTTAGAAGATAACCCATTTAATGGAATTCGCATTGCAATTTCCCATTTAGGCTTGTTGGAAGTACCGTTAAAACCATAGATTTTATATGTTGATGGTATCAAATCCTCGTCTCTCCCTCATATGGTCTTGTAGGCATGATAAAATAAGATATCAACTGAACTTCCAGTATCTATTAGAACTCTGTTAATGGCCCAAGAATCTTTAGTTTCACCATCATCATTTTCTTCATCTTCTTCTTCTGTTTGTTTTGGATCCATTTCTAATCTTACCACCAGTGGGTTGTCGTGCATCTCGCCAGGCTCTGTTACTTCTTGTGCAGTGAAAGAAATAGTTTGCTTTTGACACTCCTCTAATGGCGAGACACTCGCAATATTCATTATCTCTCTTCCATCCGCATCTCTCGTGAAGACTCTGCTTAGAACGTTATCATGGAAATCCTCAATAATCTTGAATGAATGTATGATGGAATTATATAAAAAATTCTTCGCCTTGGCTCCAACCTCTATCACAAATGTTTCTACTCCTTTCACGGTATTCACTCTGCGAATATCTGGTGCCGGTGGTAACTGTTGAGATTGCGGATGTTCTATTAGAAAATGATTTAACTTTCCCTGATCAATCATCCTCAAAATTATTCTTTTTACATTCATGCAATCGTTTATTGAGTGACCATGAAAATGATGGTAAGGACAAAATTCTTGATTTCGATTATTTGGATGTGGCTCTTTTCCCATATTCCAGGGTGATGGTATATTTTCCATCAAAATCATAGCCTCCCAAATTTTTTCTATACTAGCATTTTGAGGTGGAATCTTTATTTCTTCCCATATTATCTTCTAACTCCCTTTCCCTCTAAAATTATTGTGGGAATTAGATAAATAGACCTACTATCTACGGGCCTTCAAATATACCCCCGTCCACTATATTAATACCCCTATCCAAAAACACGGAAGCCAATTTCTATCGTAATCCCATTAATACCCCCGTAATATTAACAATGTTATCAGACTTTTCTAACTTCAGATCTCAAAATCAAAAATGAAAAGAAATAATCTCTTCTGTAAACTCATCTCTCGACATTACAACCACCTTCGCGCCGCCACCAATTCTGTCGCCACCATTTCTATCTCCTTCTCTATCATCTCCATCTCTATCACCATGAACAGTGAATCAAACAAACCAGTTCCAACGCCACCTCCTACGCTACTACCAAATACACCAACAGCGACACCACCACCACTTCCAAAACAATCGATTTGAGATAGATTTTCACCCGGTTGAACTAGAAATCGTAAACCTAGTGATGAACCAACGCAAAATTAATCTCCAAAACCTAATTTCAAGCATCAGGTTCATTTTTATTTTCTACTAAATTGTACATGATTCTCACTTCAAACCTAAGTTTGGATTTCATTCTTCTTGAGATGGATAATTTATTCGGGTAAAATATCATTTTCTTCTTCAATTCATTTTTTTTATCAGTATTGACTCATAGAAATGTAAATTAACAAGGTTTTTTACTTGGTTTTTATGCGGTGGTGGAAATGATTTTAGGATTTGATTTTATATGTTGATTTAGTTTCAATTTTCATTGATTTGTTGACTGTATTGGATGTAAGTGTTGATATTGGTGTTGGTAAGCAATTTAACATTGTTGTTGTTGTTGGTGGTGGTGTTTATTTGTTTTCATTTAATTGTTGGTGTTGGAAAGTAATTTAAACCAAGTCATATTAGGTTGTTTATTGCTGCAGATGTGATGTTAGTGGATGCTCATGGTACATTTTTGTTGTGGTAATGGTTGACCTTTGTTTACATCAATGGTGATGGTAAATCATGTCGTACTTGAGATGGGGGTAGTTATTGCAGTGGTGGTGGATGTTGCAACACATGTGGTGGTAGATGTTATCGTGGTGGTGGTGGTGGACGATGTATTAGTGGAGGTGATATTAGGGGAGTGTTGGTGATTTGTGGCGAGTAGTGTGGACTTCAATGGAACTGGTAATATGAAGGGTACAAGGACTGGTGGTGATAGTTATAAGGAGCAGGTACTGGATATGGTGGAGTCCTATTAGTATCGATTAGGTGTTGGCGATTGGGAGCTGGTGGGTTGTGGTAGCTTGGGGTAAATACTAGACATGGTCGTGGCTTGTCTTCAAATATGACAATGGGTTCCTATTACTAGCTTGTTAATTTTTATGTATGTTCATCATCTTTTTTTGTGGTCATGCTTGCTTTCCCCTCCTCTCTGTGGTTTAAAGTTTAACGTTAACTTTATTATACTATATGCTTATGGCCGAGGAAAATGATGTTCAACATCTCATTACTTTTGTTTTAACTATTTTGTAATTCATCATTTTTGTGGTTGCAGATTAAGACCCTGTCAGAATCTATTGGTAAAACATTGGACAAAGATGAGTCCGGAGAGGAAACATAAGATCTCAATAAGCAGGATAGGTTGCTCTTAAATGATAAAATGTAACTTTACTGCCAGTAAACCTGTTGTATCTATTGATTGGTTACATGCAGTCTAAGGGAGACAGAGCCCGTTGTGAAGGGTATAAATATCCCGTTCTTCTTATTAGCATTTTAAGAATCAAATTAGTAGGCACAAGTTACCTGACATTGGTTTAGTTACATACTCTATATTTGGGGACTACTATATTTATGTATCAATAATAGAAATTGACCTTATTTTAGGGACTCAACAACCAATGTTTGTGTATCAACAATAGAAATGGTAGTCAACAACCAATATTTGTGTATCAACAATAGAAATTGATCTTAGTGTAAGGAGTCAACAACAAATGTTTGTGTATCAACAATAGAAGTTGACCTTAGTTTAGGAAGTCAATAACCAATGTTTGTGTATCAACAATAGAAAAATGGAATCAACAACCAATATTTGTGTATCAATAATAGAAATTGATCTTAGTGTAAGGAGTCAACAACAAATATTTGTGTATCAACAATAAAAATTGACCTTAGTTTAGGGAGTCAACAACCAATGTCTGTGTATCAACAATGGAAAAATGGAATCAACAACCAATATTTGTGTATCAACAATAGAAATTGATCTTAGTGTAAGGAGTCAACAACAAATATTTGCGTATCAACAATAGAAATTGACCTTAGTTTAGGGAGTCAACAACCAATGTTTGTGTGTCAACAATTGGAAAAATGGAATCAACAACCAAACAAATATTTTTTGAACTTTTGATTTTTTGGATCAACTTCAATTGTTGACCCCTAATATTGATGGTGGCGGCGGTGGCGGCAACAACAACAATGGTGGTGGTGTGTGGCGGTGGTGGAATATTATTGGTGGTTGTATTTAGTAAGTAGTGGTGGTGGTGTGGCGGTGGTGGAGTGGTGGTGATGGAGGTGTTGTTGGTGGTGGTGGTGGGGTGGTGGTAGAGTGGTGGTGGCGGAGGTGCTGTTGGTGGTGGTGAATAATAGAAAAATCTATTTTTTAATGGATAAAATTTTGAAATGGAAAATAGTATTGTAAGTGAGGGTATTAAGGTAATTTATTTTTTAATGGATAAGGTATTTAAATGATAGGGGTATTTATATTGTTGTATAAGGGTATATTTATTGGGTGTCAAAACTAAGGGTATTTAATAAAGTTACCCAAAAATTATTTTGCCTCTGACCGCCATAAGTCTCTTGCGGCTGATCAAGTATTTGAATTTTATTATTTCCACCGCGATTGTAATAATTCCTTTCCCTTTCATACTCCTCTTTATCTCGACTTCCCATGGCTACTAATTTCTGCTGGTTATCAATCACCACTTTCTCTTGTTGTGGCTGCGAGGTGCTCGCCACATTGTTAATCATCCGAGGAAGTAAACTTCCGTTTGCCACTATTGAGATGGTGTTTGCGTCTGGATATGATTCCATCTCATTTTGTTTCTCCTCCAATGTAATGTATTCCTCTTGTAATTCTCGCAACTCCGTCATAGTGATTGTATTTTTGATTCTGAAAATTTGTATGTACAACAAATTGGTTGCGAACATTGCATTAATGAAAGATAAAATGATATATCTCTCATCCACCCTTCCTGCAATTTCACTGCACATTGTCTTCCATCTTATGGTTAGGTGTTTCAGACTCTCTCCGATCCTCTGTTTTAACCCAAATACATCTTCTATACCGAGCCATGAAGAATTGTTGCTTATATATGCTCCCATAAATGTAGCTTGCAAATGGTTGAAAGAAGTTATAGTATTTTTAGGTAAGCCTTCGAACCATTTTAGCGCCTCGCCAGTTAAGCTGGATGCAAAGTATTTGCATAATACAGCATCATGGTTTTCCAATTGTAGCATACACCTAACATAAGCCTTGAAATGTTGAACAACACATGTAGTCCCATCGAAGATACTGGTTAATGCTGGTAAATTGCGTTTTTGGGGTATTCCTCCTAATTGTACTTCTTGAGTGAATGGAGTTCTCGCATCTTCTTCAATGGCTTCATCAAGTTGCCTTCTTCCTCCTTCTCTTCTGTTATTCAAAATTCCCCTCATTTATGCTAATTTTCTTAAAATTTGTTCATTCCCAGCTGAATTTTGCTCCATTGGTCTTTTCAGTGCAGCTTCTCTTCTTCTGCGTTCATGTCTTTATTGTCTTGCGAGATTTTGTGTATCTTCATCTGCATCTTCATTCTGCTTTCTTCTACGATTTTCCTCTTCACCTCCTTCTTGAATTTGCAACTGATTATGCCTTCCAATTTCTTCTCTGCGAGTTTCTTCATTTCTCACAGTTTCTCTTCGCTGTCTTTCTATTCTCTTTTGTATTCTATCATATTCCTCATTGATGTTATTGTTATGGCGATTTTGTGTGTGTCTCCTTTCTCGATTATCATGATTATTATGCCGTATTGCTTCTTGAAACTCTTGTTCTTCCACTTCTACTCTTTAATCTTTCCCTTTCACAAGCTAGACGTGCTTGTTCAGCATAATGCCTCTCAATTTCGTCCTCAATGATTCTTTGATTTCTTTGGATTTCTCTCCCATGTAATATTCTTCTACCTTCTTCTCGATTTTCTTCATCATGTTGGTTATTTCCACCTTCTTGATTTCTATTATCACGTCTACCATTCATAGTTTCACCGCGTGGAATGTAGCGATCATTAATCATCTATTCTTCTCCATGATGCTGCTCTTCATTTGGATTTTGCATTTTCTCTCGGATATTAACTCCATCATTTCTCATAGGGAAAAATTTCTCCTTGGTTCTTCTCTAAATGATCTTGAACTTGATCTAGCAGTACTTCTTGATCTCCTACTTTGTAATATTAAATTCTCCATTCTTAACTCGTGATTCTGTCTCGTTAGATTCGCACGTTCTTCCGCCTCTAACCTCCTTTCCTCTTGTATTATTTGTCTTAAAACCTCTACTGTTTCATTTTCATTATCTCCATGTATTAATCCTCCATTTACTTCTTGGTTTCTTTCTTCTCTTTTTTCATTTATTAATTGTCGATCTTCTGCTTCTTCCGTCGAATCTGATCGCCAAGTATGCACACTCACTTTGTCATAATCCACAGCTCTATCTTGTATTGGTGTTTGTTGATTCGGATGTCGGATTTGATTTTCTCCTTCATTCCTTATTCTTTTTGTTCTTGTTCTTATCCTTGAAGATTCTCATATTTCATCTGTTTCTCCACCTACAAGTCTTTTACTCCTCCTTACGGTTGTTGGTGGTTCTGATGTGTTTCTTCTTCTTCTAGCCATTAATCTTAGTAAACTGTTGGATATTGCGAAAGATCTTTCACTAATTGTTCCAAATTCCTTCCAATCACAATGTCAATTTTTATCCTTTTCTTCAAATAATCATCAATTCATCCCTGTTTCGGGCGCCAAAATGTAGTTGCAGGAAATCCTACACTACACCCTTGATAAGAATTTACAGCAATTAACACATATTTGAAGATTAAAGACAACACTTTATTATTTGATTCTCAGAAATGTTTACAAGAAATGGAAGAAATCAAGAAT
The DNA here is from genome assembly GCA_023529315.1 of Papaver bracteatum. Taxonomy (NCBI): domain Eukaryota; kingdom Viridiplantae; phylum Streptophyta; class Magnoliopsida; order Ranunculales; family Papaveraceae; genus Papaver; species Papaver bracteatum. The sequence goes on from JAJJWX010000742.1 coordinate 3,255,604, forward strand.
ACAACCGCTCTCTTGAATTTTCTCTCCCCTCAAGACTTTCTCAACACTAAAAAAATACATCATCCATTTTCTGAATCTACTGGGTCTCTTTATATAGGGTAGTTACATAGTGGATGACAGCTAAGCTGTCCTTTAATTTCGGATTTGACCCGCGATATTATCGCAATAGTTATAATATCCATTCTCGCAAGCGTTGTAAACATCACAGGACAATCATGCTCTTCTCGTGTTTCTTCATTCGTCAACGATTACGTCATTCTTTAAATTATCTTGTGACACTCGCAAAGTGTTGTTGAAAAACTCCCAGAACTGTCGCTGTAAATCTCGCAGAAGTGTTGTTGTGGCGATATTCTGATCCTACAGTAGCCTAGATTATTATTCACCTCACAAGTATAAAACTTGCGAAATCACAAAATTTGAGACGAAGAGAGATTTGTGATTTATATCTATCTTTTTCAAGTGATAAATCAACAATCGAACAAGATCAGGATACTCAAGTTATCAAAATAAAAGATAACTGAACATGGATTCATAAATCCCAATAAAGTCTTTGATAGTCGTTAAATCCTAAAAGGGTTTCTGGAGAGGACGACTCTAGATACAACTAGGACATACCAAAAAGTAGTGTCGGGATTCAAAGATCCCAGTTACCAAGAGTTCCCCTTATATAGAAATTCAAAGCATATGTTGTTTTAGGTTTAAGATAATATAGCTTTAGAACCAAGAAAACAGTATTCACCATTAGATGAAAATTTTGAATCTTATTCACATAAACAAGATATACACTCTGGTTAGGTAAACCGTAATCGAACCGTGTACAAAGACTATGTTCAGCATGGTTTTCCGAGACTAGCCAATTTGATCTTAAAATCTTAACACTCATTTTCATGTACACAAAGACATTGATCTTGAGTCACAATCATGTGATCAAATAAGTCTAGTGTGTTTATAAAGAATTGATCAAATGCAAATTATCTCATAGAAATAATTTAATCGCAATTGAATCATAATCGACATGGTTGGTAAATGTACAAAGTAAAAATACTTGAGTCGTTCGTGAATCGGCTGAGTCATTGCACGCGGACCGGCTTGCAAACTTATATGCAAATCCGAGTTCGGGGTTGACAGAACTTATTCAGTTCACCTATTGGTTTGCAACCTTAGATGCAACACTAAGTTCCGGAGTTGACAAAACGTTTTCAGTTCACGTACTGATTTGCAAACTTAAGACTTATACCGGTTCCGGAGTTCACATAACCTTTTCAGTTTGTGTACCGGTTTGGGTATTAAACTGGTTCCAGAACATAAAACTGTATTGGTTCACATACCGGTTTGAATATTTTAACCTAGTTCCCTTACCACAGTTCCAAAATGGTTTGCATAATAATATGCATACCTGTCTGGATCACGAAACAAACAGATTTTCCCATGATGTGCATACGAATATGCGTATCACAAAAATCTGAAAATCGATATATAGCCACTCAGTTACGTGTACAAGTACATATAATATAGTTTCATACATATAACAGTTTTCTTAGCTTATAAGACTGATAACACTGTCTTGTATTCCGAATATGGTAGTTTTATAGTTCTCTAAATCAATTCGAAACATTCTTGAATAACATCAATGATAGATATCATTGTTCCAAGATATTTTTAAATGATAAACTTGAATCATGATTTGGTTCCGAACAATAAATTATTCTCCACCGAAATTGATCAAGTATGAACAAATGTTCATTAATCTTAGTCATTATACTTCGAGAAATTCGTAAACTAAATAATTAGTTCTTGACTCGAAATTATTGTTTATGTAAGCTAGTCTAATTAGTTATGCGACAAATGTCTCAAGAATATAAAAGTGAATATAACTTGAGAAATAGGTGGTCCAGTCTTTATTTACCTTTTGTTGATGAAGTTCTCTAAAAGCTTCGGTTGATCTTCTCCTTCAAACGGTATAAAACAAATTATGACTGGTTCGCTTCTCAACTACACTATCCTAGACCGAGACTTAACTAATTGTAGACTAAAAATCAGGATATAGTTTTGAAAACTAAATTTTACAACAAACTTGATATAGCAACGCTTGTGAGTTCGACCGATCAATGCTCTAACCCCTTTGTCAATTTTAGTAACAAAACTATTAATACATATGGATAACAAAAATAAATCTTCGAAAAACTCCTCGATCCATCATGCCTTGATTTCCTTGGTTTCTTCAATTCTCCTTGAATTCTTCATTATTTCAAGTTGCAATGATTTTGAACGTGTTCAACTCAACATCATTGTTGTTGAAGATCCGTAGCTATAACAACATTCGTCGTTATACAGAAACATGGTATTATTATCTTCTTTCCAAAGTTCATTTGTATCTCACCTATGAAGTAATACTACGGTGATATGTTTCTCCCCTTTAATCAATACTTACATCTTTTGTAAAATAGGTGAAACCTACCTCACCCCCCATCCCCGACATAATGATCCATAAGCCTTATGTATGTAGTATGAAAATACTAAATAATTCTCTCCCTTTTTGTCAATAAAATTAACAAAGGTATCAAAATCGCGGGATTATAATGAATACAACCAAAAGATATCTCAAGTTTGAGGAAGATAGAGATACTACATAATAACATAATTAAAACGCAACTCTACATATCAACTTATTTAGATGATTTCACATAGTAATAAATATTTAGCGCTCATCTTAGGAGACTAAAAAGATACAAGCACCCCTTTAAAATTCCACATCTATACTCCCCACAAAGATATATCAATTAAGCATAAGTTCATTTAATAACTCTCCCCCATTAAATGTTATTCCCAAGAGAAAAACATGAGTGACATTGCTTTTGTGAAAAAGAAATATTTTGGCAGACATTAACAAATCACAAGGATTTGTATCCAAAGTATCGACATAAATTAATCTCAAGGCAAGTTACGAACAAAAAGACAATCTTACTTGATTTTACTCAACATAAGAAAATCTTACAGAGTGTGTCAAGTAGCAAACACACGAAAGTGTGATCACAAGAAGATCAATACTGCGAGAAAAATCTCAAAGAGTTTGTTCTATTTTCCGTTTATAAAAACATAATAGATTTAAATCCTGAGCATATATGAAATATTAGCTCGATTCACGAGAACGTAAAGGCACAAATATTTCATAAGACTTTTTCAATAATTAAATCAATAATGATTACATACTGCAAGTTCATCTTCCAAAAACTCTAGAATTTAAATAAATAAATCTAAAAACATGCAAGATTAAAAAACGTTGGAAATATCTTTGTGAAAAAGCGGGGGTCTAACAACCTCACCCAATATTTCGCTTAGCAATATGTACGGCCTAACTCTAATATACTTTTAAGAGAATCAACTAGATAGTCAGACTCAATCTTAATAAAAATTATATCAACGAGTTATATCTTAATTTTTCGATTCAATCCTCACTCAAACAAATAGAAATCTGCGAGCCTGATTGAAAATAAGAAAAATAACTTGAACGGTACCAAAGACCAACGTTCAAGGATAAATCAATTTTAATCAACAACCAAAGGTTGGATTTACCAATTGATCGATTCAACGCACAACCTGTTATATTTCAATTATATAACAAAATATAATGCGGAAAAGAAAAAACACAGACACCGGAAGTTTATTAACGAGGAAACCACAAATGCAGAAAAACCCCAGGACCTAGTCCAGATTGAGCACACATTGTATTAAGCTGCTACATACACTAGCCTACTACATACTAACTTCGGTCTGGACTGTAGTTGAACCCCAATCAATCTCACACTGATTCAAGGTACAGTTGCGCTCCTTTCATCTCTGATACCAGCAGGATACTATGCACTTGATTCCCTTAGTTGATCTCACCCACAACTAAGAGTTTTTGTGACCCAAAGTCGAAGACTTTAATAAACAAATCTGTCTCACACAGAAAAGACTACATGAATAGATAAATCTGTCTCCCACAGAAATACCTACGATTTTTGTTCCGTCTTTTGATAAATCAAGGTGAACATGAACCAATTGATATACCAGACTTATATTCCAGAAGAAAAACCTAGAAATATCAATCACCTCACAATAATCTTAATCGACTAGCGAAACAAGATATTGTGGAATCACAAACAATGAGACGATGGTGTTTGTGACTACTTTTCTATCCTTCCTATCGGAGATATAAATCTCAAGCGAATCTTACGATTACACTCAATCGTGATAGAAATATCAAGATCAGATCACGCAACTATAGAGAAAATAGTTGGGTCTGGCTTCACAATCCCAATGAAGTCTTTAAGTCGTTAACCTACATGGTATCGAGAGAAATCTAAGGTTAAAGGAGAATCGACTCTAGATTATACAACTAGTATCACACATGAGGTGTGGGGATTAGGTTTCCCAGTTGCTAGATTTCTCCTTTATATAGTCTCAAAATCAGGGTTTGCAATCTAAGTTACCTTGGTAACAAAGCATACAATATTCACCGTTAGATGATAACCTGATTAAGCTAATATCTTTCAACCGTTAGATCGAACTTATCTTGTTATACACAAATGAAATGTGACTTCATTTAGGTTTTAACCGTACCTAAACATGTACACCTAGTTGGTTCAACAATAGTTAACCAATGGTTAGCCATATGAGCACTTTCATATCAACCTTATTCATCTTCACCATAACTAGTTCAAGTGACTCAAATGAACTAGTTAGATAGTTGTTTAATTGCTTAGATCTCATAGAAGTATACAAGACACAATTGAAGCAAAATCGATTTTGATTCACTCGAATCAATTCATGAACATTATAGCCACGGTTTGCAAATATTGCATTCCTTATTTTATAAATTTTTTAGTTCATGAACAAACTAATTCTAGAAAATGTTGATGGAGGATTTTAGTTCAGGGCTAAAATTGTAAAACCAGATTTAGTGTGCCAACATCCTGCAAAGGGTAAGGCCATTTGACAAACGATGAGTGCAGAAATCCTCTCGTTTTATTTATTTGAAGCAATTCAATAAATATACCAAATTCACCCAGAATGGTGCATGTGGCAACAGTCCCAATATTCTGTGAATTTATAGCATTATTAATTAATGCATGAATTACCTTGTATTTCTTGTGTTATTCTCAACAGGACTCTGATTATTGGTACGGCATGATGACTGATTGTTACTCTCAGCATAGTAACATGAATATCCAAGTGTCAATAGTGAAGCATGCACGAAATACCCGTACAGGCTATACCATTCTCTAACAAAGAGAATCTCGTATCAGCGTGCTTATATTAGACTGATTGAGCATATTTAATTTTGTAAGGGAAATTTGGATTGTCCATATCAGTTTCGAAAATGATCACGGCCACGCAGGTTGACCGCATGATTTAACCAGCCTAGACGAGCCCTAGCAGGAGCAGGCTATCACCGTGATAACCACTGGCGGGCCTATTTATGCCCTATCCGGTCGAATGTTACACTTTATTTCCCAGCATGCCAAAACGCCAGCCCCAAAATAGGGTGGCCGCACTTCTTTGGAAGAAGCTCGAATGAGAAAGACTGCTTAAGAAAGTCTCATAATGATCGTGATCGTCCAACTTCACTAGCCTGATTGGACGGCTAAGATAGCACCATGAAAGATGGAGGATGCGCTAGCACGCACATTAGCGGTCCCACTCTATCCCTACCTGATCGGTTTACTCACGACATGGACATGCAACCACGATCGCATGCCCGAAACATGGATGGTATGATGCTTTGCAAGCATCACGAAAATTCCACTAAGGTCTTAAATTGATCACGACCATCCAACTTCGCTAGCATGTTTGGATGACTTAGATTGTGCCTTAGACCATTAGAGAAGTGCACACACGTTCACTGTCGGCCCAACATGATCCCCATATGATCGGTTCCTCCAAAATAGAAGCATAACTTTCCAAACCGTTTTCAAAACCCTAATTAGGGTTCGCGATGCTTCATAACTGTCGCAGTTCGATCACAACCATCCATCTTCGCAAGCTTGGATGGAGGGTATATATATAGACTTAAAAGGTCCCAAGCATGTCAATATGATCACCATGGGCCCACCTTTGCGTGGAGATGGTCGGCCTAGGAAGACTAGGACTTGATGATCTCGAAATGCGCTCCCGAAAGTGACATGATGAGCGGCTTCCAAATTCATTACGGCAATGGATTTCTGCCTCAAATTGATCTCGACCACTCACCTTTGCCCGGTAAAATTAAGCGACATAGATCGCAGCTTCATGAGACATAGAAGTATGGGCATATACACCGGAATGTCGTCTACATGCATGCCTATCCGGCCCCACCAAAACTTGTGCCCAAACTTGGATTCGGTCAAGCATAGGAGTGATGCTCATGCACTTCCTAAAACCATAAAAATCCATCAACGGTCGCAGATGAGGGTCTTAAACAATCTCGTCCGTCCAATTTCGCTAGCTTGGTCGGACAGACTAGGTTGAAAGCTAGACGACCAGTGAGGCATCCTAAAGATTACCATCTGCCACTCTTCCATAGGGAGTGATCGGCTAGGAGATAACTCGCCCATACAGCCTCCAAACTATCACTCGAAGATGGTTGGAAGTGATGCTATTTTAAGACGCTTGGTTCGTAACTTATTCAGTCAGGCTTTAAAACATCGATGCTTCATACATGATGATTGTTTGCGATGCATTACATGCATTGAGCATACACGATATTTCATAAATATCAAATCCTTAGTTATTTTAGCATCACATGCTACTTTCCATAGTGGGTCCCACGATCCACTCATTCGAGACATCAAACATGTCACAAAATAGGGAAAACTTACTGGGGTATTGGTCTGGTGGTTTACATCGTGCGGCATGCAACACGTCCATTTACAAGAACGTGTCAGGAGACATGGACGGTTAAGAAGATGAGGGAAGTGGGCCAAGACGTGATCGTGTAATCACTCACACGACCCCACTACTCCATCACTCAACTTCCTCCACTTCCTACGATATGAGGATTTTGCGCTCAATGACTTGTATAAATAGGTCCTTTACTTATTTCCAAAATACACAGACAAGCACAGAAAACCAAGTGTTTTCATTTATATCCAAAAAACACCAGAGTTGATTGCTTACATTATTTTAAGCCAGTTCGATATTCTGATACAAGTCATAAATAGCCAACACCTTCAAAATCTCAATACCTTCTTCGCTTCCCTCCCTAAGATCAACCCTATCTCCTTCACTTTGTGACCGAAGCAAGTCTGGAATGACCATTTCTTGGTTTAGGCCAGAATTGTATAGATTGATCTCTCGAATCAGAAAGCACTCCCGTGCAGTGTATTTTTTTAGGATTTAGATTCGTTTCTCATCCACACACCCAAATTTACCAAAAATCGCACAAAACGTTTTCACCCATAAACAGAAAGTAACCTACTCAAGTATGCGAACAGGTACGCGTACATAAGTAACATGATTGAGTTTGTTTTTCACTTTCAAACTCCAGAAGAAATTCACTGACGTGAACTTTCTGCCAGTATGTGTACGTGTACGCATACTTACCCGGATTTCCAACAACCACCAGTACGCGTACGGGTACGCATACTTTGGGTTCCCGATTTTGGACTTTTACACAAATCTGAGAACACACTATGTTTATATCCAAAGATGGTTACATGTTCTAAACTCTCATTTCAATTATTGAAACCTTCTTAGAGGATGTTATATAATTGTTGTTCACAAACTATTTTTCATCAAAGCGATTTTCAAGTTATTGAAATAATCAACATGACTTTCGTCACTAGTAAAGATGAACTTGGTCAAAGCGAAAGCTTACCAACACATATTTCGAGGCATAGGTAAGTGAGTTAAACTCGGCTCAAAATAGCGCATGTGTATAGTTGAAGTCTATATAGCAAAACGACTTTTGTCTCAAAATAGGAGATATAATAGATATACTTTTGAGTGATAGATAAGTTCAAGTATCCACTTACCTTTTTGTCGATGAAGTTCCACAAGTTCCTTGAGTAATTCTTCGTCTTCGCATGATGAATGACGTGGAGTCTAGAGATCAACTACACTTACTATCCTACTCCGAGATTTAGCTATAAGTAGACTAGAAATCAAGACTTAAGTTTTGGCAACTAAACTTGACAAACAAGCTTGAGATAGCAACGCTTGCGAGTTCGACCGAGCAGTACTCTAACACTATGTGTAATCACAATTTAGCTATACCAAACCCTAGTTATCCTACTCAAGAACAAAATTCTCAAAAGAAGTTTCCTGGATAAATAAAAATACAAGAAAACAAAATAAACTAGATTTTTCCAGACTCTTTATTGGTGTTAAGACCCTTGAATTTATCATCAACTGTATCCATGAGATTTTCCGAAAAAATATCCTCATTGAGTAGTTCACGAACATGAGTTTTCATGAGAACAAGGTATGAAGAAACCTTTTTTAACTCAGTCTTCACCATGTCTAGATTTTTTAACGTTTCAACAAGTTCTAGTTTTTCTTCTTCAAATTTTTTAAGAAAATCATAAACAACATAAGAAGAGATCATCTCTTCCCATTCAACATCTTGATGATCGTATGAAAAATAGAAATTCACATCAGTAGAATCAACAACTTCATCATCGACCAAAGTTCTTTTCTTTCCTCTTGTTTCAATATCATCGCGATTAAGAGTTTTCTACATGATTTCAAGAATTCGAGATATAGGAAACATGCAGGGTTGCAGAACTTTGGATGAAAATTTCTCAATCACAAGTTATGGTATAAAAAGGAGTTTGTAAAATATTTTTTCTGGGATGCACGTCGGTTCGTGACCTGATTAGGGTTTTGCACGGAAAGGTACATGTACCTTTAGATGTTGCGGAACCGGTTGATTCTAATAGGTTTTGGAAAACCATTTATTATTTTTAGGATAGAAAACAATATTTTTTCTAAGAAAATAAAAGATTTTTATTTTTATTTTTATTTATAAAAAAAAAAAATACTTCACAAATCCTTCTTAGTTATGAAAAATATTCTTTCTTGAATATTAATGAATTCTTAGCTCGACAAACGTAAGTTTAGAGCACAAGAGAATTATTTTAAAAAGATTTTAACCAGAGAATGTTAGTTCAAGAATTCATTATTCAAATCTGATTGAACATATCATGAAAGAATTGCAACAATAAAAAGATTTATTGGCCAACATATACAAGCACTACTTTAGACAAATAGTACACCTGTTACGCAGTAATCCTTATCTAGCAAGATTTTCCATGGATAAGGTTCCAAGACATGTGACTAGTTTGCACAAGACTGGGTTATATGCTCACCACGAGAATTATGTTGTTGTTTTGTTTTTCTCTTTCTTTTAAGACGTGAAAAATAATCATATAAATTATTGTCATAAAAATAAGAGATATGGTTAGAACTCTTAACTGAAGTCCCTTTTCTTGAACCGAACAATTTATCGATAAGATCCTTATATCCTGTAATGATCTAATTCAAGTTAGCTTGTTGAGTTGTTTCAAAAGTTTCCACCCTTTTAGGAAGTATATATGAATTCTTTCGAATCTATATTTAAGAAGGTGTCACCAAGTTCTTTTTAAAACCGATTTTGCATACTACCCTTTTGACTTGTTCGAATATTTGTGGACCATGAAGTACTGACATTTTTAGAAGCATGTTTTCTTCAATGTGGTTTCACCTCAAGAGGTTTAGACATCCGAATATCAGATACACCTTTTAGAATTAAATTCAAGGTGTCTTGAAGATGGTCAAACTGAAAGTTTTTTAACCCCAGTTTACACTTTCTTTGAACATGTCCTTTAGTGTAGCAGTAAAATCACACTTTTTAAGATTCAATGAATCAGAAAAGGTAGTTTTATACTCATCTTGTAAAGAACTTTTCCTCCTTGGAGACACATTTTTTTCTTGTTCAGAGAATTTCAACTGATCATCCCCCAACAAAGCAATAGTATTTTATTTAGTAGTTTCTGACTGCGATTTTGTTAGAATATCATGAACAAAATTTTCCCTTACTTTTTCTAACCCATCGCCTTGTACAAAAGATGTTATCATGGTAGTTTCTTTAGATCAATATTGCAATGTAGAGCAGTGTTCTTACTTGTTGGTTGAATGATCTCCAAGGCATCATCCAATGAGAGTATTTACTTTGTGTCTTAGCCGAATGACCTCTAAAGTCTAAAATTCAATTTACTTGAAAATTTCAGAACTTTCCATGGCTGATTCCCGATCTACTTCTGAGTCAGACTCATCTATAAAATAATAGGAATGACACTTATCAATATCCAACTGTTTTATGGAAACACAGTGTTCGTATGTAAGAGAGTTTGAAAAATCATACTCTTTTATAGGATCCATAGAAATAAATTTTTTAAAAACGGTACAGCGTTTATCAGAGATTTTACTTATGTCCATATAGTCAGACTGCTTCAAAAACAGACTTACTAGGATTTGATGTGTTTGCCTGCTCTAATACTAATTGAATACACTGGGGTACCAAAATACACCACCAAATTTTTCATAGGAAATTTATATGGACAAACTCAACACAACTCTGAGAGTAAAAAATCAATCAAGGAAAGTGTCTAGAGTTATATCTCTATCTCTCTCGTGATTAGAATATTTACGGAATTGAATCCATGATCCTAATCTCAAAAATAATTCTTGGACGGTACCAAAGACCAATATACAAGGTGTTAGAGCATTTCTCGGTCGAACTCGCATGCGTTGTTATCTCAAGCATGTTTTTCAATGTTAGTGATCAAAACTATAAGTCTTGATTTCTAGTCTACTATAGCTAAGGTCTCGGCTCAAGAACTCCATGGCAATCATCATACAAGACGAATGACTATTCGACTAAAAGGTATGTGGAGACTTGAACTTATCTATCACTCAAAATTCTATCTACTCTATCTCCTATCTTGAGACAAAATTCGTATTACAATATAGAATAAGATTATACACATTTGGTATTTCGAGCCGAGTATATCATGCCTATCTGTTTCTCAAAATATGTGTTGGTAAAGCTTTCGCTTTAGCCAAGTTCATCTTTACCTAGTGACGAAATTCATGTTAAGTTTCAATCACTTTGAAAATTGCTATGACGAAAATTATTTGTGAATAACAACTATATAACGTCCACTGAGAATGTTTCAATGATTAAAATGAAAGTTTAGACAATATAACCAATGGAGGATATAAGCATTATTGTGGAAACACATATGTGTATAAGTCCTTATTCCATGAACCAAAGTTTGCGAGCTTTGTTGATCAAGAGAACCGGAGAAGTACGTGAACTTCAGTCCGTGAACTCAGTCTACGAACTGGCGAAGTTCTCGAACCCGATAATTTCTGCTGGAGTTTGTGAACTCCATCCGGAAACTTAAGTGCGGGAACCTAGTCCTCGAATTTGGGTAGGTTATGTATAAAAACGATGTTTGTGAACTCATCTTTATAAACTAAGGAATGTTATTGCAAACAGTGGATATATAGTTCATGAACTGATTTGAGTGAATAAAATTATTTTTGCTTCAATTGTGTCTTGTGTAGTATAAGAGATTTCCTTGCAATTGAACAACTCTCTAACTAGTTCATTTGAGTCATTTGAACTAGTTATGGTGAAGAAGAATATGGTTGTTATGAAAGCTATCATATGGCTAACCGTTTGGTTAAATATTATTGAACCAACTAGTACACAAATTTGGGTACGGTTTTCACAAGCATACAAACATGTATTACATGTGTGTATAACAAGCTATGTTTTCGATCTAATGGTTGATAAATAATTAGCTTGAATCTAATCAGGTTTTCATCTAACGGTGAATATTGAATGCTTTGTTACTAAGCTAACATTGATTGCAAACCATGATTTGAAAGACTATATAAGGGAGAACTCTAGCAACTAGGAAACCTAATCCCCGCATATTTTGTGTGATACTAGTTTTGCTAAGCTAAAGTCGATTCTCCTTTAACCTTTGGTTTCTTATTCTAAACCAGGTTAATGACTTAAAGACTTCATTGGGATTGTGAAGCCAGACCGATACTACTTTTATCATAGTTGTGTGATTTGATCTTGTTGTTTCTATCGTACGAGTACAATTGTAATATTTGGCTTGATATTTCTATCTCCGATAGGCAAGATATAAAAGTAGTCACAAACATCTTCGTCTCATCGTTTGTGATTCCATAATATCTTTTTTTGCTACGTCTATTAAGATTATTGTGAGGTGATTGATAAAGCTGAGCTATTCTTCGGGAATATAAGTCTGGTTTTATCAATTGGTTCCTGTTCACCTTGATTTATCAAAAGACGGAACAAAACTCAGAGGTATATTCGTGGGAGACGAATTTATCTATTATCGTAGACTTTTATGTGTGATACAGATTGGTTTATTAAAGTCTTCGACTTATAGCAACTCTTAGTTGTTGGTGAGATCATCTAGGGAATCAAGTACATAGTATCCTACTAGGATCAGAGGTGTAGGATCACAACTGTACCTTGGATTAGTGTGAGATTGATTGGGGTTCAACTACAGTCCAGACCGAAGTTAGCTTGGAGTAGGCTAGTTTCTGTAGCGGCTTAATACAGTGTATGTTTAATCTGGACTAGGTCCCGGGGTATTTCTGCATTTGCGCTTTCTTCGTTAACAAAATTCTGGTATCTCTGTTATTTCATTTTCCGCATTATATTATTTAACTTTATAATTGAAATAATACATGAATATCCAACCTTTGTTTGTTAATTTAATTTGATTGACACTTGGATATTGGTCTTTGGTACCATCCAAGTTTATCTCTCTTGTATTTAAATTGAGACTCGCAGTTTGCTTGAGTAAGATTTAAATCGAGAGATAGAGATATAAACTCTTTGATATACTTTTCTATTAATTGAGTCTAACTGTCTAGTTGATTCTCTAGAAAGTATATTGGAGTTTGTCCATACAGATTGCTAATTCGAAATATTGGGTGTGGTTGTTAGATCCCCGCTTTTTCAATTGGTATCAGAGCTGACAAACTCGTTCAAGACCTTATTAGTCTGTGTTTGTAGCGATCTGACTCTATGGATAGAGGTGCTATCTCTATTAACGTACCACCAGTCTTTGATGGAGCTAATTACTTATGGTGGAAAATTGATATGCGAGCTTTTCTTTAAGCGCGTGATTTTCAATCATGGGTATATGTTGTTAATGTCTATGATCCTCCCATTATGGAAGTTGGAGATGTAAACGTTCCCAAAAATATTGGTGAATACACCCCTGCCGAGATTCTTGATGCAAAGCAAAACTCCGAGGGTTTGAATGCCATCATACATGCCATTACCCCAAATCTTCAGCACCATGTGTCTAATTGCACTAAGTCGCCAGAAGCTTGGGATATCTTAACAACCGTATTTGAAGGTAATACCAGTGAGAAGGAAGCTAGGCTTCAAAACCTTAATTCCGATTGGGAAAACCTTCGTATGAAATATGCAGAAACATTTGATGAGTTTAATCACAAAGTGTCTGAAATTGTTAATGCATCTTTTGCATTGGGTATGGCTATTCCTAAAAAGGACATTGTGATAAAAATTCTGCCATCTAGATACGATTCTAAGAAGCATTCCATCGCCGAGGGAAATAACCTTGATACACTTTCCAGAAATTCATTAGTTGGAAAGTTGAAAATTTTCGATCTTGAACTTGAACAAAGAGAGAAACGACATCTTGTTAGCAAACATATTGTTACATCTGATCGTAAGTCTCAATGTTCTAAATTGATTGACAGAAGGGATGAAAATTGCTTTAATTCGACTTTATCACTGTTTATACAATAGCTTAAAAAATCTCTTAGACAGAGTAAAAGAAAAGGCAATTAATCAATAAAAAGGTTCAGAAAAACTATGTTAATAATTATTGTTTCAAGTGCTATAGAAGTGTTCATGATACTTCTAAATATCCTGATACGGAGGTGAGTGAGATAACTAAAGCATGGATGGATACTCTTGACTATTGTCCTGAGGATGATGTCTGTGATGGTTCGCTCAATCCGTTTGCTAATAATCATGTCGGTCCTCCTAACAGTCCTGATCATTTCATGATAAACGATCTTACTTCATCAGAAGTTCTTCAACTAGAAAAGGAAGTCCTAATTAAAAAGATTGAAAATCTGGAATGTCAACTGTCTAAAGTAAAGTTGTAGATGATCAATTACAATCATGATTCTTATCAAAACCTTTTTATTCCATTAAAAAGTTTTCAGCAAAATTCTCATGTTTCTATATCATTCTTAAGTCACACTGACAATAAGGATAGTATAGAAAATCACAAGAACGTATCAAATCTTGTGGATTCCTCTTGTGATTATCAGGTCTTTCCAAAGAATTATGGCACTAGGAAACAGAAAAAAACTTCTTCTATAAAAAGTTGTTTGCAGAAGAAGAAAAATAAATCTCATACAAAACCCTCAGCCTTTGTAAAAGAGATTTCCAAGAGAATGCATAGTTTACGAAAATCAAAAATCAAGATGTTCAAAACTATGCCAAAGGGAAGAAAGGGTGATGTTCATAACTCTTCCTTCTCAAAAATAAGACAGAAACAAAGAATAAATACTTCATCCCCTCAAAAGAAGTTACCCAGTCCTAGATAGGATTGGAACTTATACAATTTGTAATACTGTATTAAGTATTTCTTGTTTATCCCTCTTAGACATCAAATCATAATCTTCGAGAGGGTTGTGATGGAATATTTCTATTTTTGTTTTTAAGATTTTTTTCTAAGAAATACTCAAAATTCTGTTAGGGTTTTGGTTAAAGGATATTATGGATAATTATATCCTTTCCTGAGTTTCCTTTAAAATGAAGATTATTTTCTTAGCATTTCATCTATCTCTTTCATCATGTCCACTTCAAGTCTTTCAAGCAAAGAAAGTGATGTTTGGACTATTCTCTTTCTATCAAAGAAGATACGATTTGATTCTTCTGATAACTTTGGGAGCCCTGATATTCACGGTTCCTCTATGGATGGGAACGTCTCTGTTTCTCATTTTGATAAGCTCTCCTTGACCATGAATCTAGTCTTGGAACAAGTTCGTGCCCTGAAATGTGAATTAGAAGCTTCTTCCAAGAGACTTGAAGAAAATATGGATAATCTAGAATCTAGAATTGATCTGATCGAAGATGAGCTTGATGAATACTGAGAATATGAGAAGAGTATTCAAAGTAAGTGAAATGTTCTACAGAAAATCTTAGTTTGCCTAGTATATCTTTTATTTTTCTTGTTTTGTTTAGAATAATAACTAGAGTTTGAAATAGCCATTATTGTGATTACAAATAGCTATGTCCAACGTTTTCATCTTCTTGTTTTTAGATTTATTAATTTAAATTCTAAACTTGTTTGGAAGATGATTTTTGCAGTATTAATCTTTATGATTTTATATATTGCAATATTGTTATGGGATGTGTGTTTACGTCCGTGAACTTGATTGTCCCATACTTTGTCAAAAGTAAAGTCATTCATGAGTTGATATGCAAGTATTGATAAAAGAATGAATGGACTTTTGACAAATACAAAAGTTAAGCCTATTATGTCAATTTTTGATGGAAGATAGATTAAAATATTTTGTAATTCAAGGATTATGTCTATTGTATGTCATTGTGCAAATGGCGATGGAAACATAAAATGAATCCTTGTGTATTACGCAATAATTGATCTTCCCCTATCTATTTTTTGTGTATTACTATGAGGCTCTGTATGTGTCTTATGTTGAGCACTAGACAACCAAGTTGATTACTTTTGTGATTAGCTTAGATGTGTTTCGTAAGGTACTTTATGGCGAGCACATTGAACTAAATTAATCATCTTGTGTGGTTATTTAGTTATGACTCTATAAGTATTTTCTTATGTTTGAACGTTTTTGACTAGGTTGATTATTTTCATGATTAACTTAGTCATTGCTCCATAGATTTTCTTATGAGAGTATAATAAACGATTAAATGATTACTTTTGTGATTAGTTTGGTTGTGTATTCCGGTTAGATTAATTATGGCTTCTCTTGTGATTAATTTAATTGAGTTTTTAAGTCTCCATAAGTTTACTTGTGTTGAGCATATTCGGTTACTTTTGTAATTGAATATTTTTGGATTCAAATTCATACTTGTATATGATTTGTTGTCCAAAGAAATCCTTCTTTTCTTTTGAAATTAAGGTCGCTCTTGTTTTCCAAAGAATATGGTTGATATGAAAGTTATCATATGGCTAACCATTTGGTTAACTATTGTTGAACCAACTAATGTACAAGTTTGGGTACGGTTTTCACAAGCCTACAAATGTGCATTTCATGTGTGTATAACAAGCTATGTTTTCGATCTAACGGTTGATAAATATTAGCTTGAATCTAATCAGGTTTTCATCTAATGGTGAATATGGAATCCTTTGTTACTAAGCTAACATTGATTGCAAACCCTGATTTGAAAGACTATATAATGGAGAACTCTATCAAATGGGAAACCTAATCCCCACACCTTACATGTGATACTAGTTGCATAACTAGAGTCGATTCTCCTTTAACCTTTGGTTTCTTCTTCTAAACCAGGTTAACGACTTAAAGACTTCATTGGGATTGTGAATCCAGATCGATACTACATTTATTATAGTTGTATGATCTGATATTGTTATTTCTATTATACGAGTACAATAGTAATAATTGGCTTGAGATTCTATCTCTGATAGGCAAGATAAAAAGTAATCACAGACATCTTCGTCTCATCGTTTGTGATTCCACAATATCTTTTTTCGCTGCTTCGATTAAGGCTATTGTGAAGTGATTGATAATACAGAGCTGTTCTTTGGGAATATAAGTCTGTTTTATCAATTGGTTCATGTTCACCATGATTTATCAAAAGACGGAACAAAACTCGTATGTATATTCATGGGAGACGGATTTATCTATTACCGTAGACTTTTCTGTGTGATACAGATTTGTTTATTAAAGTCTTCGACTTTGGGTTGTATCAACTCTTGGTTTTGGGTGAGATTAACTAAGGGAATCAAGTACGTAGCATCCTGCTGGGATCAGAGACGTAGGAGCATTACTGTACCTTGGATCACTGTGAGATTGATTGGGGTTTAACTAAAGTCCAGACCGAAGTTAGATTGGAGTAGGCTAGTGTCTGTAGCGGCTTAATACAGTGTATGTTTAATCTGGACTAGGTCCCGGAGTTTTTCTCCATTTGCGGTTTCCTTGTTAACAAAATTTTGGTGTCTATGTTATTTTTTTTCGCATTATATTTGTTATATAATTGAAATAATATAGGTTGTGCGTTGTTCAATCAATTATAATATCCGACCTTTTGGTTGTTGATTAAAATTGATTGACACTTAGATATTGGTCTTTGGTACCATCCAAGTTTATCTCTCTTGTATTTAAATTGAGACTCGCAGTTTACTAGAGTAAGATTTAAATCGAGAGATAGAGATGTAAACTCTTTGATATACTTTTCTATTGATCGAGTCTAACTATCTAGTTGATTCTCTAGAAAGTATATTGGAGTTTGTCTATACAGATTGCTAATTCAGAATATTGGGTGTGGTTGTTAGACCCCCACTTTTTCAATTGGTATCAGAGTAGGCAAACACGTTCAAGACCTTAAAATTCTGTGTTTGTGGCAATCTGAGTCTGAGGATAAGATCTATTGTACGCATACCTAGATGTCTCCTAAAGATTTCGATTACGCCAAGTGTATTGAAAACATCTCAAAGGATTACTCCTTAGTTGATTCTTCTGAATCCCGAGGTAGAAAGATTGTTAATTAGATGTTGACATCTATTCCTCTTCTCATGAGGCATGTGACACTTTGGCAAAAGATGAAAAAGTGCTCACCAGAATTTCAAAAAATTCCGCTGAGATTATTGATTTTCAGGATCATGATCAGCTTGTTGATTAATTTTAAAAGTCACTTGATCGAGAATTTGAACTCTATAACATCATTTATTCCTTCTCTAATATTTTTGAAAAACTTCTCCAAGAAACTACTCTACAGCGCGAAAAGATTAGTGCTTTTGAGAGTATTGTTAAGGAAGACTCAATTAGAGAAAAACGTTTGATCGAGACTAATTCATCGGATCTTAACAGACTTCGTGTCGAAAAATAGAAACTAAGTGCATCTCTTACTCTAGCCCATGGACAGTGAAAATCCTTGGAAAAGGAAAACTCTGTCTTAAGGAGAAATTCTTCTATACAATCTAATTCTCATGAATTATAACACATGAATAAGTATCCTCCAGTAGAAGGTTGTGTCAAGAAAGGTTTACATAACTTGCAATCTTCTCATATAGCTATGAAGTTAAAACAGGTGCCAATTATTGATTCTCCTCCACGAACCTGTACCTTCTGTGGGAAAAGGAATCACTATGCTATCTAGTGTTTTTCCAGAAGGAAACAAATTTCTAAACTTCATAATTTTCTTCTCTTCACTGTCAATGGAAAAAATAGTCAGTCGACTACTGCAGTGAATCACATGCCCACATAAAATTAGAAACCTTATAAAAATGATCTTTATTCTAGAAATCATCACAGGGCTCAAGTGCATTCTGGAATAAATTCTTGTGTTGCTAA
Organism: Papaver bracteatum; assembly: GCA_023529315.1. NCBI lineage: Eukaryota > Viridiplantae > Streptophyta > Magnoliopsida > Ranunculales > Papaveraceae > Papaver > Papaver bracteatum. The sequence continues at coordinate 3,274,216 of JAJJWX010000742.1, forward strand.
TGAAAGCATTCCCTGTACTTATAATAAGGTTTCTGATAAGTCTAAGTCTAGAAAATGGATCCCTATCTATTCAGATCCTCTTGAACCAATTGCAAGAGGTCCTAGATTTAGTCCTCAGAGAAAGCCATCTGACATATATGTTAAACAGGCTATGGTTTACCCTTCAGGGATGAAAGTTAACCGAATAAAGGCGAAGAACATAAAGATCAAATAGTCAGATGATATATACAACTCCTCTTTCAATAATCATAGTGGAATTAGCTTTCACTCTACTACCTGACTCCAGGCATTCGTTTCCTTGCTTCTAACTTGAGAGGTGCAAGGAAATTAATTGAGGAATACTCAAGTATGTTGTATATTATTTCTGTTTAAGTTTTTGTGTTGACGGTCCAAAAATGTCCGCGTCCTCCTCTCGTGAGCTCTTAGGGTTTCGAAACTAGAGTTTCTTACTCTTGTTTACAAACGCATATATACTTATTATATATTGTGTTTTTCTTCTTCCCTAAAATTGTATGGAGAACTCTGCAAGATCTCAAGAGATTGTGTATCTTGATATGGAGGAAGACAATCAGGGACGTGAGTCAATTCAGGAGCTAGTTCAAAAGAAGATGCTTGAAAGAAAGGATCACAACTCCTGGATTGATGATTCTGTCAAGGATTTAACTCGTTTTCAGAACGATTCAAAGGTCGAGTTTGCAAATATTCAATTGTAAATAAATCAATTACTAGATGGTCAGGCCAAAATTCTTGCTAATCAGAATCTTTTGATACAGAATCAAAAGAAGCTCATCATGGACTATGTCAAAGCTAGACAGCTTGCTGGGGTTGTTGATCGAAAAGTTAGTGTTCTAACTCACGAAGATGGTGTATATACAGTCAAGAGAGTAATGGAAATCAGTGATACCTTCTTTGATGGATTCATTGGAAGATTGAGGTTCTCAATGAACTCTGACCGTTTGCCTAGTAAATCTTATATTTTTCTTGTTTTTGTTTAGAATAATAACTAGAGTTTGGAATAGCCATTATTGTGATTACACATAGCTATGTCCAACGTTTTCATCTTTATGTTTTTAGATTTATTGGTTTAAATTCTAAACTTGTTTGGAAGATGATTTTTGCAGTATTAATCTTTATGATTTTATATATTGCAATATTGTTATGGGATATGTGTGTTTGCATCCGTGAACTTGATTGTCCCATACCTTGTCAAAAGTAAAGTCGTCATGAGTTAATATGCTTAAAGGAATGAATTAACTTTTGACAAATACAAAATTTAAGCTTATTATGTCAATTTTTGATGGAATATAGGTTAAAATATTTTGTTTTCAAGGATGATGTCTATTATATGTCATTGTGTAAATAGTGATGGAAAATAGAATGAATGATGTCTATTATATGTCATTGTGTAAATAGTGATGGAAAATAGAATGAATCCCTGTGTATTCCTGATAGGATTCGGAGATGCCTATATAATAAACCGCAATCGCACGGTGTCTAACTAGTAGACAGGGGCAAGTACGGGTCATTCCCACGAAGAGCGGTGGAAATACTGTAATCAATATCTCTATCACAATGAACCAGCAATACTGTTTTTGGATTTTTATAATTGAAAATGAAATAATAAAATTTAAACTAACAAAATGAATCCAACAGGAAGAATCGGTAACCAGGGTTTTATTGGTATCCACCACTATTTCTATTTAATTACTGAAATGAAACATGATTACGAATATATGTTTATGGTTCGTTCTATCGACACACCTATTATATGTATTAGAGGCGCAAATATCACTGGGACACCCTAAGCATGGCACATCAAAAGACTAAACCCAAGCAAGCACCATCAAATTGTGTTAGCGAGAAATTTATACGAAACTAAATTATTGATTCACAAATCATATCTGGCTCTTCTAAGTATAACCCATCAAAGGATTCAACCCAAGCATGAACTATCAAATAACGAGACCAAAACTATTTATAAAACTATATCCAATTATGCACAAAGGTTAACTAAACAGGTGGAGCAACAACTCATTTTTCCAATAAATCAATAAATAATATTCGAAAATAAATCTATTCAAATCATAATGATCTTTGCTCAATTATTCAAATCAAATAGCCTAGTATCCCAAGTAGTTTCCACCATAAACCCTAGTTACATAAAAATCTAGCAAGACATGATTAAGGGTTTCTCAAAAACCCAAATAAAACAAATAAGTCAAGATAGAGAGATTAAACCGAAGGAGTCGTCGTCTTATCTTATCTTTGTTATGCTCCAATCTTTGCCGCAACACTGTTCTTCCCTATTCGGCATTGTCGCCTCCTCTCTGTACAGCCCCCTCTTTTCTTTCATTCTCTGCAGGTTTATATGTGATGCGATAAGTCCAATCTGGACCTAGCAAGTAGTCGCCAAGGCCCAGCCCAATTCTAACACCATTTTCCAAACTCGAACTCTCTTCCGCACTCATCACCAACCTCCGTTCCCTGAGCTTCTAAACTGTGTCACCAATTCAGACCCCAAGCGACTTTGTCCTTCTAGGTTCCTTCTCCCAGTGCAGCACCATTTCACCAATCACTTGAACCAAAAACCCCACATGAGAACTCAAATCAGTCAACAACATTCCGAGTTCATAGTGCATGACCGCCTGCAATTTCCATTCTCTATCGATCCATCTTACTCGATTCATACCAACGAAACCCATTACACTTCTTCCTTCGAAGAACTTGTTTCAACAGAATTCATCGTCACTGCCTGAACTGATCGGATCACAACACCAGCTTCCCTGTCCCCATGCTTCTCTATCGGATGCATCACGTCACCACTGCATTCACCAGTCGACCAGCTCCTTGTTTTCTATTCCAAAGTCACCATCTTCTGAATCTCGTCTCCTGTTTGATTTATTGATATAGTTTCCTATCAATCAGACCTACTTCGAGAGGCAACAACCCACCAGTGCCTTTCTCTATCTTCGCTGCTGCACTTGAATCCAACAGCATCTCACCATACGAACAAACCACAAATCCAGTTTATCGACCCATGAGATATTCCCATCTCGATGACTGCCCAGCTAACTGAACTTTCCGTGCCACCTGATTTCTCTCAACTCCTGCATTTCCTTTTCTATCAAAAACAAAACAAACACATTCATCTCTTCGCCATTGGAAAATATCCATCGAACTCATGGCTGTAAGCTTCAGTTTCTCCTATGTCTTTCCACGGCACAAAATACAGGCCAAGTATGACCTATCAATTCGATCCAGCTTCTATTTGCCAACTTCATGAACTTCTAGCCTCCACCACCGGTCACCAGTTGCAACCACTTCGAACAGCATCCAAAAACAACTAACAGTACGCGGGCTTGAACTTCACTGCTGTAACAATGAAATGAAGTTTGTTTCCATTATTTCTGAACCGAGAGCCAAGAGCTCACGGAATTGGTGTTGCGTCTCAATCATCACCCTTTGCTATTACAGCACCAGTATAGCGTACTCAAGACACTTACAAGAGCCCCTGAGCTAGCTAATAAACTTCATTGAGATCCAATTCCATTCACGACAGTTCATCTCCAAATTCCGTAGTGTATCTCCAGTGACCATTTCTATTCCCTGAACCGGCGACAGCTTCACTTCAAACAACAACGAACACCATTTACTCGAACCACAATCCCATGCAGAGTACCAGTGAACGTCACTGCCTTCGCAACTAACTATAATTAGCTTGAACTCCATCTATTGCTAACATAACTCGAACATCACTATCCACAAACACCACTGCTTTAGTGTTTCTGCACTCGATAATCATAGTAGCTTGTACTTTCAGTAAAAGTACTAAAATATTGTTGTTAGCCAAAATAGCAAGTCCTAACTTATATAAATATGGGTATAAAATGTAGCACATACGTGCTTATCAACACCCCCACACTTATATTTTGCTAGTCCTCGAGCAAAACAGAAAATTGACCCGCTACACAGCTGGTCATAAATATCCGCTCAACAGCTGGATATGATGATGTCTGCTAAACAGCTAGACGAATCCACTAAACAGTGGATAGAGATATCTGCTAAATAGCGAGACAGATCCGCTAAATAGCTAGACAAAAAGAACCGCTAAACAGCTGGTCATAAAAAAAATTCAATTTTTTTCAATTTTTTTTTTACTCATATTTTTTTAGACCCGCTACACAACTGGTCATAACATGCAGGAAAAAGAAAAGACCTGCTACACAGCTGGTCATGATTTTTTTTTTTAAAATACCCGCTACACAGCTGGTCATATAGTAAGATAAAGAGAAAGAGACCCACTATACAACTCGTCATAATATACCTGCAAACCTACAATAGACCCGCTCAACAGCTGGTCATAAATTGCAAGAAAATTCCTGAAAAAGAAAAGTAAAAAGTTAACCACTCCCCCACACTTAAACATTACATTGTCCTCAATGTAATTGCGTCATCCAACGTAAAAATTAAGATGGGAAATTCATAATATGCAAAAAAGAAGAAGAAAGAATTACCTACTGGAATATACAAATAAGACTCACCATATAACAACAACCTAAATATTTGGGGATCAAACCAGAGCACAATATATACAATTAATGACAATCTCACACTCTCGCTGTAGCAACGTAAAGATATAGAGACTATCAAAAGGAAAGAGCTACCCCCAAACCTTGTTTTTGCAAAGGATATATCGCCAGTAAAAAGAATTACCGACTCAAGTGGTTCACTGGGGATGGGAACTGAAACGATCTGGGAGTCATGCACATGCAAATAGAAGTCACGAGATGCAAAATAATCTAGTAATACCGGAGAAGCACGCAATTCTAATCCAAAATTAGGAATCCTCTAAAAAGTTGTGCTAACAATTCTAGGTATATTAACTTCTCCACTGGGTTTGTAACCCTGTACTAAATCATCACCATAAATATCATCAACCTGGGAATCAATAGGAATATCACAATAAATATGATTAAAAGAAACCTTATAGATATAGTGTAATGTCTCTAAGTCGTTAGACTTGACTACGGTCTCTTCAGAATTAACACATTCTTCATAAGCATCATTGTTATAACACTGATATGTCACACCGTCTAAAAGAATGGTGTCCTCAATCCTAAACTCTTCTTGTTGAATAGGCGAGTGATCATTAGCACAATCAGGATTTAGACTAAATACACCACCTTCACTTGGTATGACAATGTCTCTATTCCTATGATCACAACTATCAAGTTCATCATCATTCTCCATACACATTGATTCATTAGTTAAAGCGGTTTCATCATTAATATCAAGAGTATTAGAAAAATTAGAACTTGTATCCTCAGTAAGACCACGATATTTTACCGAATGTATTAGTTTAGCAATCGATAAAACAGTTTGTTCAGAAAGTTGAGCAATATAAGCTTGGGTTTTACTCAGCTCAGCAAAAAATAACTCATTAGCTTTGGTCTGTTCGACAATGTCAATATTGAGGCGTTCTAACAAAGATAGTTGTGATGCCAATGGGTCACAGTAAGATTGATCATCTCTCTCATACTGTGACGGAGAAATGTGTGAATAGTAATTGGAATCAACACATTGTGGCTCATAATCAGGGTAATGTTGGTAATGATCATAACCTTCACAAGGTCCGGAATGATCACACCTATGAGAATAATTCCAATCGTTATTTACACACCCGGAAGGTTCTTGATAATGATAAGGTGCATATGCATACTCCTCAGGTGAAATATAAAATGACTTCTCTGTCTCAGCTCTTTTGGTAAGATTCCAAAAATCTATAAAAGAAGTCAACTCGCTGGAAACCATTATACAAAGTAAAATTTTCTCAATAACTCACCTTGCAAAAGCTTTGTGAGAATGTCAAGTACTTACTTTAGGCCAGTTGTTGATTCCAATCGTCGCTCTTCAGACTAAAGAACCTGAGAAAAATCAAATAAGCTAGGTAAAAAGAACTAAAAGAAAAAAATAAATAAGCTATGTACAAAAGAAAAAAAAGATAACTTTATATACAAAATCAAAAATACCAACTACAATATTCCACAGCCGCTCCCCGGCAGCGGCGCTAAAAATTGATAGGATCCGGAGATGCCTATATAATAAACCGCAATCGCACGGTGTCTAACTAGTAGACAGAGGAAAGTACGGGTCGTTCCCACGAAGAGCGGTGGAAATACTGTAATCAATATCTCTATCACAATGAACCAACAATACTTTTTTTGGATTTTTATAATTGAAAATGAAATAATAAAATTTAAACTAACAAAATGAATCCAACAGGAAGAATCGGTAACCAGGGTTTTATTGGTATCCACCACTATTTCTATTTAATTACTAAAATGGAACATGAATGCGAATATATGTTTATGGTTCGTTCTATCGAAACAACTATTATATGTATTAGAGTCGCAAATATCACTGGGAAACCCTAAGCATGGCACATCAAAAGACTAAACCCAATCAAGCACCATCAAATTGTGTTAGTGAGAAATTTATACGAAACTAAATTATTGATTCACAAATTATATCTGGCTCTTCTAAGTATAACCCATCAAAGGATTCAACCCAAGCATGAACTATCAAATAACGAGACCAAAACTATTTATAAAACTATATCCAATTATGCACAAAGGTTATTACTAAACCAGTGGAGCAACAACTCATTTTTCCAATAAATCAATAAACAATATTCGAAAATAAATCTATTCAAATCATAATGATCTTTGCTCAATTATTCAAATAAAATAGCCTAGTATCCCAAGTAGTTTCCACCATAAACCCTAGTTACATAAAAATCTAGCAAGACATGATTAAGTGTTTCTTAAAAACCCAAATAAAACAAATAAGTCAAGATAGAGAGATTAAAACGAAGGATTCGTCGTCTTCTCTTATCTTTGTTATGCTCCAATATTTGCCGCAACACTATTATTCCCTATTCGGCACTGTCGCCTCCTCTCTGTAGAGCCCCCTCTTTTCTTTCATTCTCTGCAGGTTTATATGTGATGCGATAAGTCCAATCTGGACCTAGCAAGTAGTCGCCAAGGCCCAGCCCAATTCTAACACCAGTTTCCAAACTCGAACTCTCTTCCGCACTCATCACCAACCTCTGTTCCCTGAGCTTCTAAACTGCATCACCAATTCAGACCCCAAGCCACTTTGTCCTTCTAGGTTCCTTCTCCCAGTGCAGCACTATTTCACCAATCACTTGAACCAAACACCCCACATGAGAACTCAAATCAGTCAACAACATTCCGAGTTCACAGTGCACGACCGCCTGCAATTTCCATTCTCTATCGATCCATCTTACTCGATTCATACCAGCGAAACCCATTACACTTCTTCCTTCGAAGAACTTGTTTCAACAGAATTCATCATCACTTCCTGAACTGATCGGATCACAACACCATCTTCCCTGTCCTCATGCTTCTCTATCGGATGCATCACGTCACCACTGCATTCACCAGTCGACCAGCTCCTTGTTTTCTATTCCAAAGTCACCATCTTCTGAATCTCGTCTCCTGTTTGATTTATTGATATAGTTTCCTATCAATCAGACCCACTTCGAACAGCAGCAACCTACCAGTGCCATTCTCCATCTTCGATGTTGCACTTGAAACCAACAGCACCTCACCATACGAACAAACCACAAATTCAGTTTATCGACCCATGAGATATTCCCATCTCAATGACTTCCCAGCTAACTGAACTTTCCGTGCCACCTGATTTCTCTTAACTCATGCGTTTCCTTTTCTATCAATAACAAAAAAAACACATTCATCTCTTCGCCATTGGAAAATATCCATCGAACGCATGGCTGTAAGATTCAGTTTCTCCTATGTCTTTCCACGGCACAAAATACAGGCCAAGTATGACCTATCAATTCGATCCAGCTTCTATTTGCCAACTTCATGAACTTCTAGCCTCCACCACCGGTCACCAGTTGCTGATAGGTGTAGAATACATCGTATTTACTATGTAGAGTTTATGCTTTCTTTGCTATTTTTCGTGTGAATTATGTATCTTATGTTCGTTTTTGAGTTTATTATGTACTTTGGAGTCATACAGAGGAAAAGAAGAAGAAATCACCAAAAACGAGCGAAAAGAACAAGAAATCGTCCCATTGGCCTATAAAATGGAAGGCACACTTAAAACTCGTCGTAATGGATTGGATAATCACTGGCCGGCCGACGTCAGTGGCGGTACTAAAGGTGAAGAGAATTCTTAGTCTCTAAACATATTTACAAAAAAAACTGGGCTTGAACTAAGTTGGGCTTGAATGAGTTTTTGTTGGTCACTGCCACTACCCATTTCCGTTAGTGGATATGTTGGCTACAAAGATGGACGATATTTGTGATCTTTCTTGTGACTAGAGCTCGAGGGTTGAGCTATAGGCTACTGATATTGACAGCCATTGAAATGGCATGCATGGTTATTATGGCAGCTACGTTGGAGCTGGAGAGTGGATCTCGAGTGACAGGGTGACGAGATAGAGCTTAACGGAGATCGACAGTGATTATGGAGGAGATATAAACAACTTGAGTGGATGGTTTCTGAGGCCTAGCATGGAAGTAACGGTGATGCTGTGTAGGAGATGTGATCGATGGAAGTGACAAGGAACTGATGGTGGAGTATAGCTGTGAGAAGAAAGTTGTGGCATAGTTGGACATGGGAGATATTGACAGACGTGATTACTATCGTGTTGATAATGAGTTGCAAGCAGAGAAGGTGATTCTGCTGAGAAGACGAGAACATGAAGGAGTTTGAAGCTGCTGATGTAGGATGCAGCTAATGAAGGTTGACTATTGGCTGATGGAAGAAATCTTGGCAGCAGGGAAGTCAGTTGAAGGTTAGGAGTTGTTGTGGCCTATAAGCAAGTAGCATAATATGATTATGGTTTGTAGTGATATATTCTTATGATCATATGTGAATCATAACCTTTGTTAAATTGAATTAGTGCGCTTTCCACGTTCAATTGCTTTGATTGTCCTGATTTCATAGAACTTAATGCATCTAGGGAATTAAACTTGATTAGTGCTTTTACACGTTAGGTTGTTCTCTTAGATAGAACTCATACTTGCATCTTTTAATGTGTTTGTTGATGACAAAAGGAGATTAGCGGGATATTCTTGCGATCAAGATATCCTAGGGCTTTTGATAAACGTTGAGATTAAATATCAATTCTACTTATTGTTTTGAAAGCATGTTAGTGAATGAAGATGAATCCTTAACCAATATCTTTTCTATTTGATTTGTTTGCTTATTTCTTTGTTTTCTTTTACTTTACTTTTAGTATATAAAAATCAGAAAAATACCCGGTGTTTTATATAAGGAACCAATAATATATTGACAACCAAGACCTCTTTGTGGGATCGATCCTTTCTTGCCCTTGCTATATTTATATTTTGAGTAGTAAGAAAGTGTAATTATTTTTGACGCATACGACAGCGATCAAATTTTGGCGCCGTTGCCGGGGAGGCAACGGTTGTCACTTGTTTTTGGTTTTTTATTTTTGTTTTTAGTTTTGTTTCTTATTTTTGTTTTTCTTATTTTCTGGTTTTGACGTAGTTTTGAGAACTCTTGTTTCAGGTACCAATTTCTATGGAAGGAGCATATTGGAACAATGGATACGGCTTTCAACCTCCTCAACACTATGAAAATTACCCACCAACTATGGAATGCAATCAAAACCAATTTATTGGCTATGATGCATATCCTAGAGAACCTTATGGTGATTTTCATACATACCAACAACAACCTTGTAGTGGGTATGTAAGTCAAGCACCTAGGTGGGATAATTCTACTTCTAATTGGATTTATTCGATTTGTATGCATATTATGCATGGATTGCAAGATATGCAACAAAGGCTAGACCAACTTGACCGTAATAGAGAGAACGTCGCACAAACCAATTTCTGGAATATGCCTTCTTACCCGACTCCGGATCGTAGTTATGATCAGTCACCCATTCAAAGGGAAGAGTCATGGGAAAGAGAACATATTGTAGCTAATGGTGGTAAGCGTGTGAACGTTATAAAACTTGCGCAGAAATTATACAAGTTGGAAGACGATGGATACTCGGAAGAGCTTGTCGATGAAATTAGTAGGACCATTCATATGGAACTTAAACGACGTCGTGATAAAGGTTGGGAAACCGACGACGATTATGATTATGGTGAGTCTGAAGATGAAGACGATGATGATTGTGTTGAAAAGGACCAACCTTTGGAGATATTTGATGACGTTAGTGTAGTTGACTCAACTCTTGATCTTTATAATGATCAAGAACCTATTCAAAAGGTACATGAGTATGATGAAACTAATGTTTTTCCGAATTTTGCAACATTGTTTGAGTCTAATGAAGAGGAGTATGTTGAGAATGTGACCGTTATGACCAATATTATGGAAGACCCAATTGAGATTGCATATGATTGTAATGAAGATGTTGATGTCGAGACTCCGGTTAAGGCAGAAACGGATGAAGAATGGTTGCAAGGTTTGATAGAGGACCATGATATACAAGAGGTGAATAGTTCACTTGAATTTTTTAAGGATGAAGAGGATTCCGTAATCCAAGAGATTGTGAGAGGTTTGTATAACCCTTTGCATGTTGATTCTTCTTCCTTACCTCTTATTGGTTTGAATGTATGTGCTTCGAAAACATTGTTGAATGACTTTGTTTCTCGATTTCCTCCATTAGAAAAACTTGATTCTCATACTATGCAGGTTTTGGAACAAGAAACCGTGGAAGTCCCTGATTTCTATATTCTTTATACACTTCCAAGTGTGGACAAGAATAAGTGTGGGGGAAGCTTTTATCGGTTCATAGCTTCATTTCTGTTTTATATTACTAATATTTGTGTGAAGCTAGTGTTTACAAAACAAGTACTATGGATGGATCCCCAAATTTTCAGATTGCTAATATATGGGGAATGAATCTTACAAGAAGTTAAGTCGGGCCGTCGACTTTAAAACAAGCGCTTAGTGGGAGGTAACCCACCGGTTTTGTATCTCTTATCCTTTTGCTTTTTATTTTATTTTTGTTTCGTTTATTTATTTTTTATTGTTTTCATATCATATTTGCATCCCCATGTTTAATTTCATTAAGTCAATAATCTATCTTAGAAGAGAATTATGATGAATACCTTTTCGTCAGAAAATTTCAGACTGCGCGTAGTTCAGTCCAGAGACCATAATTGTCAGACGTTTATCAAAACACTGTGAAATTTTGACACTGTGTAGAACACACGTAGGTGAACAACTTTTATGAAATGGAGTTTTTCCAAATTCCTTACCAATTTGCACAGTTTTTGCGTTTTATCTCTCTGTGTTACGTCAGAATTCAGAACTTTCGGTTTTACACATTGAGGATAATGTGAAGTTTAAGTGTGGGGGAGCATTTATATGTTTGTATAGTTTGTTTTATGCCTTTAAAAAAATAATCAGAAAAATAGAAAAACCAAGAAAAAATTTGTGCTTTTTGAACTCCGAAATCTAGAAACTTGTGCCTTTAGGATGACACCATTAGTGGATGGAACCATTTTGAATGCAGGAGTTGAGGAACCAATTAACTATAAAAGGGACGAACATAGATCAAAAATCACAATTAACATGATAGTTGTTACCATATCTCGGAATATCACCATATCACATTCTATTTTTATTTTTCCATATTTATCTATTGTTCTCTATGTGCTTTGGTGGGTCACTAAAAATCGAGTTGTTATTACTGCTAGGATGAAATAGAGTGATTGAGTTACTAGAAAAATAAAAAGAAAAGAGAAAAAAAAAAAGACCGACCAATTAGACCAAACGGAATAAAAGACACTTGGATAAAGCAATATGTGTGTGTTCTCCCTATCTCCGTCGCCTAAACAAGCGTGGAATGCAGGATCCAAGGGAACTATCATGTAATTTGCTGACAAGAATCATGCGCTTGGATCCAGTTTGATCCAATCATGTTGTCTAAAAAAAAAAGGAAAGGAAAAAAGAAAAAAAAAGTGAAAAAGTGAAAAGAAAAAGAAATATATTTTGGTTGAATAAAGTCACTTCTGGTTCCCTTGTATATGCCAGTGATTTGATGTAGAATTCAAAACAGTAGCTCAATCCAATAGGCATAGGTTCATCTTGGCAGTGACCTTCAGACAGATATGGGAAACATCGATCACTTGTGAACATTCGCCAACATCTACATCTATATCCATATTCTTAATCTTTTCATTGTGATTGTGGTTTGTTAGTTTCCGAGTATTGTGGCTTGTTCGACTATCTAATTAGAGTTTATTTACTAATACTTGAATTGAATTTGCAAGGTACCTCCTCCTGTAGTCATTTTAGATTCGTTCATTGATTTGTCACAAATATACGGAGTTGGAAATATAGGTTTTGTAGGTATATCTCTAGTAAACCTTCACGAGACTATAACTCGTCCACTAGGGACACCTAGGGGTTTAAAGGCTTGTTATTTATGCTAAAATTAACCGTAGCCTCGACATCACGGAGTTGTTGTATTTTAGTTTTGTTTGATTTGCTCGAGGACTAGCAAAGTCTAAGTGTGGGGGAATTTGATAGGTGTAGAATACACCGTATTTACTATGTAGAGTTTATGCTTTCTTTGATATTTTTCGTGTGAATTATGTATCTTATGTTCGTTTTTGAGTTTATTAGGTACTTTGGAGTCATACGGAGGAAAATAAGAATAAATCACCAAAAACGAGCGAAAAGAACAAGAAATCGTCCCATTGGCCTATAAAATGGAAGGCACACTTAAAACTCGTCGTAATGGAGAAGCAATGGAGAACTGAGATGAAGTTGGACGTTACGGAATGGTAGAAGTTACGATGAAAGGTTGAGCTAGTGATGATCGAAGGCACTTGGAGCTATGAAGAATCATGGTGGTGTGTGGTGTTGTTGGTTATCGAGCAGGAGGAGAGCCGCAAATCCTGGTTTGTTGCTGCTGTTGGAAGTGGTGGTGGAGCTAAGAATTGGTGGTTGTGATGGAATACGATGGTCGCAATTGGTAAAGATGAAGACAGAGTTACGGTTTGTATTATCCTGAGTCCTAGTTTGAGAAGAGCTTGACAGCAATGAACAAAGAGATACATGGTGATGGAGTTACGGCTGGAGAGACTTGCAGTCGAGGAATAGAAAGGATTGGCGTGGTACATAGAACATAACATCTACAGACTCTACGGACTCTACGGACGAGATGTATAAGGTTGATGATGGTGTGAACTGGGGGTTCAACTATGGAGTTTTGTCCGTGAGTTTATTGTAAATAGGATGAGAAATAACATGGAGATGGAATTGATATTCTACTCGAAATGAAGTCAATGGAGCTGCTGATGAATGACGAGAAGAAGTGACAAGTCCAGAAGAGCTCGAGATATACAGAGATAACTAGTCGAATAGTGATTGAAGGAGAAGGTTTGAATGGGTTTGAGTGATTCTCATGCAACGAGAATGGAGAAATGGAGCAGCGGATGCCGATGCCGTTGATAGCAGTTCAGATAATGGTGGAGGAGTATACAGGGTATGAGTTCATGCTGGAGAATCGAGATGTTAACAGCCATTGGAAGAGCCACCAAGGTGCTAGATGGGCTTCTGCTGTGCAGACGAGTTGAAGTAAAACAATGGGCTAGGCTTCTCCCATACGCAAGCCAACAAGTTTATTTGGGCTGGGCCTCTGCCACTTGCGCAAGCCCCATGGCTGTAGCCATTCTACTCACGGCCAGACTTGGCCAATGACCTTCTTAGGCAAGTTGCATGCGATTTTGGCAGTCACTTTGCATAGGGTGATGCACAGACACAATTTGAGAAGGTGTAATTTCCTATTTTTACTAGGTTTCCTAGTTTTCTTTAACAGGAGGTTACAAAACTATATATCTCCATTAGGGAAAACTTTTTCTACGACTTTGTTCTAGGGTTTAGAAACATGATAGGTTTTCTCTTCCTTCTTGTGATGAACTCCATTAACATGAGTACTTAAATTTTATTATTGGTTATGGAATAGTTGGATTTCACAAAGCATGATTCTTTGATTCAATATATTAGTTTTGTCTCATATTTATCGTTTTCAATTCTCTGAAAATATTGTTTTATGATTGATTGATTGTTTTGTCAAGTTGCAAATTGGTAGAACTTCTAATCACATCTATTGCTAGTTTAGGGTTTATTATACGTAAAAGTGATATTCCTTGAATACAAGTAGCATAATATGATTATGGTTTGTAGTGATATATTCTTATGATCATATGTGAATCGTAACCTTTGTTAAATTGAATTAGTGCGCTTTCCACGTTCAATTGCTTTGATTGGCCTGATTTCATAGAACTTAATGCATCTAGGGAATTAAACTTGATTAGTGCTTTTACACGTTAGGTTGTTCTCTTAGATAGAACTCATACTCGCATCTTTTAATGTGTTTGTTGATGACAAAAGGATATTAGCGGGATATTCTTGCGATCAAGATATCCTAGGGCTTTTGATAAACGTTGAGATTAAATATCAATTCTACTTATTGTTTTGAAAGCATGTTAGTGAATGAAGATGAATCCTTAACCAATATCTTTTCTATTTGATTTGTTTGCTTATTTCTTTGTTTGCTTTTACTTTACTTTTAGTATATAAAAATCAGAAAAATACCATGTGTTTTATATAAGGAACCAATAATATATTGACAACCAAGACCTCTCTGTGGGATCGATCCTTTCTTGCCCTTGCTATAATTATATTTTGAGTAGTAGGAAAGTGTAATTATTTTTGACACAAATAGACGAAGTTGGAAATATAGGTTTTGTAGGTATATCTCTAGTAAACCTTCACGAGACTATAACTCGTCCACTAGGGACACCTAGGGGTTTAAAGGCTTGTTATTTATGCTAAAATTAACCGTAGCCTCGACGTCACGGAGTTGTTGTAGTTTAGTTTTGTTTGATTTTCTCTAGGACTAGCAAAGTCTAAGTGTGGGGGAATTTGATAGGTGTAGAATACACCGTATTTAATATGTAGAGTTTATGCTTTCTTTGCTATTTTTCGTGTGAATTATGTATCTTATGTTCGTTTTTGAGTTTATTAGGTACTTTGGAGTCATACGGAGGAAAAGAAGAAGAAATCACCAAAAACGAGCGAAAAGAACAAGAAATCTTCCCATTGGCCTATAAAATGGAAGGCACACTTAAAACTCGTCTTAATGGATTGGATAATCACTGGCCGGCCGGCGTCAGTGGCGGTACTAAAGGTGAAGAGAATTCTTATTCTCTAAACATATTTACAAAAAAAACTGGGCTTTAGTTAATCTGGGATTGAACTCAGTTGGGCTTGAACTAAGTTGGGCTTGAATGAGTTTTTGTTGGTCACTGCCACTACCCATTTCCGTTAGTGGATATGTTGGATACAAAGATGGACGACGCTGTGATGCTGCTGTGACTAGAGCTCGAGGGTTGAGTTGTAGGCTGCTGCTATTGACAGCCATTGAAATGGCATGCATGGTTATTATGGCAGCTACGTTGGAGCTGGAGAGTGGAGCTCGAGTGACATGGTGACGAGATAGAGCTTAACGGAGATCTACAGTGATTATGGAGGAGATATAAACAACTTGAGTGGATGGTTTCTGAGTCCTAGCATGGAAGTAACGGTGATGCTGTGTAGGAGCTGTGATCGATGGCAGTGACAAGGAACTGATGGTGGAGTATAGCCGTGAGAAGAAAGTTGTGGCATAGTTGGACATGAGAGATATTGACAGACGTGATTACTATCATGTTGATAATGAGTTGCAAGCATAGAAGGTGATTCTGCTGAGAAGACGAGAACATGAAGGAGTTTGAAGTCTGATGATAGGGTGACTAATGAAGGTTGACTGTTGGCTGGGAATGGAATCTGATGGAAGAAAGCTTGGCAGCAGGGAAGTCAGTTGAAGGTTAGGAGTTGTTGTGGCCTATAAACAAGTAGCATAATATGATTATGGTTTGTAGTGATATATTCTTATGATCATATGTGAATCGTAACCTTTGTTAAATTGAATTAGTGCGCTTTCCACGTTCAATTGCTTTGATTGTCCTGATTTCATAGAACTTAATGCATCTAGGGAATTAAACTTGATTAGTGCTTTTACACGTTAGGTTGTTCTCTAAGATAGAACTCATACTCGCATCTTTTAATGTGTTTGTTGATGACAAAAGGAGATTAGCGGGATATTCTTGCGATCAAGATATCTTAGGGCTTTTGATAAACGTTGAGATTAAATATCAATTCTACTTATTGTTTTGAAAGCATGTTAGTGAATGAAGATGAATCCTTAACCAATATCTTTTCTATTTGATTTGTTTGCTTATTTCTTTGTTTGCTTTTACTTTACTTTTAGTATATAAAAATCAGAAAAATACCCGGTGTTTTATATAAGGAACCAATAATATATTGACAACCAAGACCTCTCTGTGGGATCGATCCTTTCTTGCCCTTGCTATATTTATATTTTGAGTAGTAAGAAAGTGTAATTATTTTTGACGCATATGACAGCGATCAGTTGCAACCACTTCGAACAGCATCCAAAAACAACCAACAGTACGCGGGCTTGAACTTCACTGTTGTAACAATGAAATGAAGTTTGTTGCCATTATTTTTGAACCGAGAGCCAAGAGCTCACGGAATTGGTGTTGCGTCTCAATCATCACCCTTTGCTATTACAGCACCGGTATAGCGTACTCAAGACACTTAAAAGAGCCCCTGATCTAGATAATAAACTTCATTGAGATCCAATTCCATTCACGACAGTTCATCTCCAAATTCCGTAGTGTAGCTCCAATGACCATTTCTATTCCCTGAACTGGTGACAGCTTCACTTCAAACAGCAACGAACACCATTTACTCGAACCACAATCCCATGCAGAGTACCAGTGAACGTCACTGCCTTCACAACTAACTATAATTAGCTTGAACTCCATCTATTGCTAACATAACTCGAACATCACTATCCACAAACACCACTGCTTTAGCTGTTTCTGCACTCGATAATCATAGTAGCTTGTACTTTCTGTAAAAGTACTAAAATATTGTTGTTAGCCAAAATAGCGAGTCCTAACTTATATAAATATAGGTATAAAATGTAGCACATACGTGCTTATCAATTCCGCAGTAATTGATCTTCCCTGATCCATTGTTTGTGTATTACTGTGAGGCTCCGTAATGTGTCTTATGTTGAGCACTAAATAACCAAAGTTGATTATTGTTATGATTAGCTTAGTTGTTATTCCATAAGGTACTTTATGTCGAGCATATTTAACTAAATTAATCATCTTGTTTGGTTATTTAGTTATGACTCCATAAGTTTTCTTATGTAGGTATAAATAATTAAATTTATTACTCTTGTGATTAGTTTAGTTGTGTATTCCGATTAGATTAATTATGTGTTCTCTTGTGATTAATCTAATTGAGATTTTTAAGTCTCCATAAGTTTACTTGTGTTGAGCATATTCGGTTAAATTAATTGTGAGTTCGCTTATGGTTAATTTAATATTTTTGGATTCAAATTCATACTTGTATGTGATTTGTTATGTCCAAAGAAATCCTTCTTTTCTTTTAAAATTAAGGTCGCTCTTGTTGTTTCTTCGGGAATGGAATATTATGGGGAAAAGTTTGTAGGACCATAATATCGCTACAACGCTATTCTTGCAATATTAACAACGCTTCTGCGAGCATCACTACCAATTCTTTAACAACATCTCACGAGCGTCACAGAATACTCAAAAGAAACTGACAATGAAAGAAGTAAAAGAAGAATACGTTGATCTTACGATGGTCATCATTCTTGCGATAAAGAATATTATAGCGATCGCGATGAGATCGCAGAATAGATCCGAAAAGGGAGGAAAACTTAGCTGTCATCCATTATGTAAATCCCTATATAAAGGGCTCGATAGATCCAGAAAAGGATGATGTATTTTTGAGAGTTGAAAGAGTCTTGAAGAGAGAGAAACTCCAAGAAAATATTTGTAATCTTGATTTCTCTCTATTCTGTAAACATTTCTGAGATTTGAATAGTAAAGTGTTGTTTAAATCTTTGAAGTTTAACTGATTTCCAATAGATTTCTATAGAATCTTAACAAGGGTGTAGTGTGGGAATTCCTGCAACTACATTTTGGCGCCCGAAACAGGGATTGAATTAACAAAAATAGAAGAAAAAGCGAAGAAGAAGATAAAAATTGTTCAAGATTAAGGAAATCATTAAGTAAATCGGTGAGATAATTGAAGGAATAATGATCAGAATCAAAAAGGATTGTAGAAAATTGGAATGTGATATGGTAACAAGAGCAATGGTTGATAGATTTCATGAAAACATTAAGGGGAAGATACATAAAAGGGATTTTAAAGGAAGGAAGATTATGACAGTGGAGAAGATATCATCATTAAAAGATTGGGAAAAGCAGGAGATCACATTCACAGCAGCAGAAATACCAGAAGAAAATCTATGTCATATATCTTCTTTGGTAATTACGATATCCGCTATACCAGTGAAAAAGGGAGAATCAATAAAATCTGAAGAAGAATGGGCTATGAATAGAACTCTGGTAGATACAGGAAGTTCTGTGGATATAATGTTCTACCATACTTTTAAGAAAATAGGATATAAGGATAAAGAAATGTTTAATTCAATATATCATATCCATGGCTTTGGAAAATCGTTAACAAAACCTAAAGGCGAAATAGTGGTACGAATTCCACTAGGGGAAATTGAATAACAAGTATCATTATGCGTGGTAGATGTGGAATCACCGTACAATATGATACTGGGAAGACCATGGATACATGCAATCAAGGCTGTAGCATCAACATTGCATCAGTGCATTAAATTTCCTATTCCCAATGGAATCGTAGAAATTAAAGGAGACACAGATTTTGCGAAATTGTGTTACCAAATTGAAGTAAGAAATTGCGAAGAATGCCCAAAATTGCGAAAAGCTCGCAGAAAATTGGCGAGAGAAACAAAGAAGGAAGAAGAATTTAAAGTTTACATGATAAGAGCAAAAGAAGGAAAAGGAATAACCAGTGAAATCCCGCAAGAAGGAGATGAACTTGCGAGAATTATGAAAGCACCAACACCAATGGGAGAACCTGAAGCCAGTTATGTCGCAGCAGAACCAATAAAGGAAATAAATATTGCGAGTAAAGAAGATCCTAAAATGTTGAAAATTGGGACTAGAATGGAGGCAGATGAGGAAAAAAGAACTATAAATCTTTTGCGAGAATATGCAGATATCTTCGCGTGGAGCATGGACGAGATGCCAGGGATAGACCCGTCAATAGCGTGTCATAAATTAGAAATCAACAAAAACATAAGACCATTTAAGCAAAGAATAAGGAAGATCGCAACAACATATCATTCTCAAATAGAAGAAGAATTACAGAAGATGCTCGACGCAGGAATTATAAGGCAAGCAAAATATCCAGAGTGGATTGCAAATATGGTAGTAGTCCCAAAGAAGAATAAGGGGATAAGAATTTGTATAGATTTCACTGATTTAAACAAGGCTTGTCCAAAAGATAGTTTTCCATTACCAGATATTCCACAGATGGTTGAATCAGCAGCAGGAAATGCTAGAATATCATCGTTGGATGGGTATAAAGGATATAATCAAATCCCTCTCGCTGAAGAAGATCAAGAACATACCGCATTTTTTTCTCCAAGAGGATTATATTGTTATACAAAGATGTCATTTGGTTTACAAAATGCTGGTGCAACGTATCAAAGAATGGTGGAATAGGTGTTTGCAAAGTGGATCCACAAAACATTAGAAGTGTATGTAGATGATATGATGATCAAAAGCAAAGAAGATGAGGATCATGTGAAAGGTTTGAAAGAGATTTTCGATCACATGTGACAATTCAATATTAAAGTGAATCCTGATAAGTGTACCTTTGGAGTAACTTCAGGAAATTTTTTGGGGTATATTGTATCAAAATAAGAAATACAAGTTGATCCATAAAAGGTACAAGCAATTCGCGATATGCCAACACCTGCGACGCTCAAAGATGTACAAAAATTAAATGGACTCTTAGCCTCGCTGGGAAGGTTTATTTCGCGATCTGCAGACAAATGCAAACATTTTTTCGATATACTCAAGAAGGGAGCAAAATTTAGGTGGACAGATGAATGCGAAAAGGCTTTTCAATTAATAAAAGAGCATTTAACGAACATAACTATTTTACATAAAGCAGAACCGGGAGAAGAATTATTGATTTATCTTGCAACAACCACATATGCGCTAAGTGCTGTGTTGCTACGAGTAGATGCGGGGGTAGAAAAACTAATTTATTACATTAGTAAAATATTCAATTCTGCAGAGAGAAATTATTCAAAGATTGAGAAACTAATTCTAGCATTGGTACATGCAACTTTCAAACTTCGCATTTATTTTCAAGCACATAAGGTCAAAGTGTTAACGAAAGTGCCAATTGAGTCGGTAATGAAAAATTCAAAGAGATCAGGCAGAGTTGAGAGATAGAATGCACAAGTAGGACACTTTTATATACAGTATGAAATTTTATCCTCGCCAAAATCACACGTCATCGCAGAATTCTTAGCTGAATTTCCTTTAGAAGATGATGAAGATGTGGAAGAGATGATGGATGTAGAAGAGGAATGCGGAGATCCAAAATAGCTATTAACAGAACCCAAAAGATGGGAAATATTAGTGGATGGATCATCCAACGGAGAAGGAAATGGAATTGGAGTTGTTTTCATATCGCCAGAAGGAGAAAAAACAGCTTTTTCATTTAGATTAGAATTTACATTCACTAATAATGAGACAGAGTATGAGGATGTGATCCATGCTTTAAAATTTGCGATAGAAATGAATTTGGAAAATGCCAGAATCACCAGCGATTCACAACTGGTTATTCGCCAGATAAAAGGAGAGTACACAACAAATGAACCATCCCTGAGAAAATACAAAAGACTCGTTGAAGAATTATCTGCGAAAATTCCAAAAATAAAATGGAGACACATATCAAGAAAAGATAATAGGCTCGCAGATGCTTTCGCTTTCATATCTAGTATGATGACAAATCCATTGGCGAGGTGCATAAAAATTCAAACACTTTAGTTTCCATCGATAAACAAAGAAGAAGAAGAGACATATGTAATGATGGTAGAAGCTGGCGAGGGAGAACCCACGAGCAATATCACAGATTGGCGAGAAGATCTTCATGCATACTTGGCGAGAGGAGAGATTCCAATAAATATATTAGAAGCACACAAGTTGAAAAGTAGGGCAACCAATTATGAGCTAAGAGAGGGAGTGTTATATCGTAGATCTTTTAATGGACCATCACTAAGATGTTTGACGAGAGAAGAAGGACAAAAAGTATTAAAGATGTTACATAGTGGTGACGCTGGTAATCATAGTGGAGGAAGATCTTTAGCATATAGAACAAAAATGCAGGGTTATTACTGGCCATATATGCATGAGGATGCAAAACAACTTGCAAGGCGTTGCGAGGATTGCCAGCGATACGGAAAAAAGATATATGCACCAGGAGCACCATTATCATCTTCAACAAGTGTATGGCCCTTTGGGAAATGGAGGTTAGATTTTGTGGGACCATTTGTACCTGGTTCTAGACAGAGAAGATATTTGATTGTCGTAACAGATTATTTCACAAAATGGGGAGAAGTAAAGGCAATACAACATATTCACGATAAATATATTTTTACATTCATCTTTGAAAATATAATCTGCAGATTTGGAATTCCAGCACAATTAGTAACTGATAATGGAAAGCAGTTTGAGGGACAAAATATGGAATTGTTACTCAATGCATTTAAGATAAAATGTGGAAAGTCTACTCCTTTATACCCGCAAGCAAATGGTCAAGCTGAGGCAACTAATAAAACAATCACAGATATCTTGAAAAAAAAGTTAGAAGGATACCACAGAGCATGGTGAGAGCAAGTACATAATGCAATATAGGCTTACAACACAACTAGACGAGAAGCAACTGGAATGTCACCATTTTGTTTGACATATGGGGTAGAAGCTGTATTACCAACAGAAGTTGATATCCCTACAACAAAAAGAGAAGCATGGGAAAGAAATTTAAGTGCCGGTATGATACTGAATAAGTTAAATGAATTAGAAGAAAAAAGATAACAAACTCTACAACATATGGAGAATTATCAACGTAGATTAGCTCGTGAGTATAACAAACGTGTTAAGAAGCGCGAATTTCAACCTGGCGATCTAGTGTTGTGAGAAACACCAAGTTATCAGCGAGAGAGTGGTGGAAAGTTGGCGAGAAAATGGGATGGACCATATATCATCAAAGAGATAATTGGAACCGGGGCATACAAATTAATGGATCATGAAAAAAGAAATGTTGGTCAAAGACTCGATAGACCATGGAATAGATTATTTCTGAAAAGGTATTATCAATGACATCTTCTACAAGATAAGAGATACTGGTATGTTATATGATGAAACAGGTAATAAATTCTTCAATCTCTATTTACAACTGAAAATTTGTTCTGATAACAAAGCACAACAAAAACAGTGAGCATTATCGCAAGAAAAGCGAATACAAATTTCGCAGAGATTAATAGAATAGGACAAACCTTTATGGCGTGCACCCTAGTTCGCAAATAAAATTTCGCAAGAGGCAAATGTAAGAACTAATAGCATGTCATAGGAGGAGGTATCTCTTGACATGATTCAGGGGTAAGGTTATACCGCTGCTGGATCCTGCGTCATGCAGATGTTGGGGTTAAAGAAAACCTATCCGGGAGAGAGATCTTGGATTTCCAACTATATATGGTTATACCCTGGTTGGACGACCGAGAATCTCTTCCATGAAGTGAAAAGTATGACCAAGGCGACGAGGTACATGGTTGAGCCAAGGGTTCCAATGGCGTACGAAAATCCCTTGCCATTCTTAGTAAGTCTTGGCTATGATGCACTTGGCCTGAAGAAAACCCCACTTAGGGTGCAGTCTTGTAACTATAAGCCATATAGGCATAAAGGACAAGAGGCTGCGAAAACAGCTGGTTGTTGGTAAATCTGGATGGGAGGAGCTAGTCTTGTATGGCCGATGTGCCCTCCTTGAAGGGGCAACCATGGGTAAGATAAGGGCGGCACCCTCCATTAGGGAGCTGATAAGTGTCTTAAGACGGCAATGTCACGGGGCTTTATGATCGTAAGAATATTTAGGCTTGTCATATTGTCGTGTGACGTAAATGATACAGAGGCAACAAGCCTAAAGAGAAAAGTTAAGATGGGATCAATGGGTTTTTACATGAAAATGTAAAGACGTCCTGCGATTTCATCGCAAGACGACAATGTCACGAGGCTTTGATCTCGCGAGAGATATTAGACTTGTCATATTGTTGCAATACAATCAAAAAAGAAAGATAAGGCAAGATCAATGGGTCAATACATGCAAATATAAAGACGTCCTGCGATTTTGTCGAAAAAAGAAAAAAGATTGGCAAAATAAGACCTTTAACTAGGAAGGCGAAATAAGACCAAAAGGATAATCTTACCAATTAACTATTCTATTTTAAGATTACAGGAAATATTCATTCATCGCAGAACTATATATAAGAAGGCGAATCCTTCACATCGCAGATTCCTTCAGAATTTTTCACAACATCGCATCAGTATTCATTGTATCACAGATATATTCAATAACACAATTACTTAAAGAAGATACAGAAAATGATTCACCATTTCAAGAAAGATAATTAAGGGCAAGTAAGGGGAGTAAGGGAATAGAGAAGTAAAATTTCATTATCTTCCTTGAAAAATATTCAAAGTAAGCTAAATTGAAAGTTAAGTTCTAAAAAGTTTCGAAAATTACATCGCTCGCAAGAAAGAAGAAGAAAAAGAAAGCAAAGATAAAATTCAAGTTTCAGCGATGGCTTCGCAAGATTTATTCTTCTTGCTCGTCAGATTTATTATTTTCACCAGAGTTATCAGCTTCATCAGCATCCTTCTCATCATGAGTCTCTCCTTCTTTTGACTCTTCATCAACATTTACTCCGCCACCCGCAGCTGCTTCTTTGGGAGGACTTTTTTTTTCTTCTTCTTAACCATCTTCTTGAGTGGTATTTTCCTCATCATTAGTAAACTCTAAATCTTCATCCATGGGAAGAGGAATTTCATCATCATCAACCTTTAGAGGAGGAACAGATACAAGAGGGAGAGAATTGGAGAGCAGAATCTCGTTCACAAGAACTTCAGCACGGAGGTGGACCTGGCGAAGGAGACTTCTATCACGATTCCTAATCTCTATGTTTTCAAAGTACTCGAGATAATCAAGTCTTCTTTCTGCTTTGTTGCGGGAATCAAGATAATTAGAAACAAGAGATTTATTCTCTTTGCGAACTTTATCCAATTTAGCGGTCAGATCAGCGATGGAAGAATGAAGATTTCTTTCGGATTCTGCGAGCAACAAAATAATAAAAGATCAGTTAGACAAAAATTTCGCAAGGAATATAACACAAAATTTTATAATAAGATCAACAAGAGAGGCAGTCAATTGACTACCTTCTTTTTGCGAGGTTAAGTTTTGGATTAATGCAAATAAAAAGTTCTCCCATTGATTCATGGAATCATCGAATTTATCGCCAACCATACCCTTCAGACGAGATTTCATGCTTTCTTCTTTATTGCGAAGATATGAGTTTTCCTTTGCTAGTGAAGAATGAGATTCCTTTAATTGAGAGTATTGGTCTTGAAGTTCGCTGGATCTTAAACCAAGAGTTAGTCTACCCTTGATAAGTTTATCCTTCTCGGCAGCAGATGATTCAGTTAATTCCTTGAGCTCATTCTTAAGAGAGCGAAGAGATTGCTCTTGATTATTACATATACTTTGAAGATTACTTAATTGCTGTGAGGAAATCGCCATCAAGCTGGAAAATCTATGTTTTTCTTGGGACAAAGTCTTATTCTCATCTGATAAAGATTCCATCGCCAAATTAGCCTTAAAAAACAAGTATGAGAGGCGATCAACCTCGCCACTTAATAAATTCTGCCTTTGCAATAATTGATTATTCTCATTAGTTAGATTATTTATGTGATCAATTGAATAAGTGTAAATATTGTCTAGTCTAGTATGTTGATCCATCCAAGAATCTCTTTCAACACGAGCTTCTTCAACGATAGATTCAAATTTGAGTCTTTCTATGAAACGAGTCCGATTTGAAACTAATATATGAATCAAGAGTTTAAGAAGGAAGCCTGAATACAGAAAATATAAAAGTAAAACAGAAAAACCAAAGAGCATAGGCAAGAAAAATGTACCTTTCAGCTCGTCATTATTCCTGCGAAGATTCTCGTAGTCTAGAGAAGAGTTGCGAAGCATATGATTCAAAGTATCACATTTAGCAGTTTTAGCTTGAAGGCTTTTCCTCAGAGCTTCAATATCATTTTCCAAAGATGCTCGCGAAGCATTACCATCAGAGCCAAAATACTTGAGTAGAGTCTTGCAAGCTTCATGCTGGAGAGGGTCAGTGGAAGATTTTCTAGCATTGTCTAAAATGTTAGACAAGATTTTAAAAGCAACATCAACACCTGCAAAAGTCTCGCTTGATGAAAGAAGGGGTGTAGAAGATGAAGTAGTAATGAGAGCAAGTTGACGATCATTTGTGATGGTTGAGTTATCAGGAGGAGTATGTGGAAAAACAACAGTAGAAGGCCGTAAAGGACTATAAGGAGTCTCAGTCACAACAACTTTAGGAGTCTGATTTTTCAAATAAGTAGAAGTATGGGTAGCGGTATTCTCGTAAACATAAGTAGAAAGGTTTGTTTGCGATGGTGTGGGAGTAATCTTCACGGATGTTAGTGTGGGCATAACGAGATCTTCCCCAAGTGTCTTAAAGTGGCGATATCTTTTGGGAGGCTTAACATGGTTCTCGTCATTCTGTGAACAATAACTCAGATAAGAAACAGAGGCAACAATATTGTTATTAGGAAATAGAATATTTTTCTTACTACCTTATCATTCGCAGAACTTCTCTTCTTCTTCTCTACTAGTCTTTTGCGAGTATTAGGGTTTTGAATTGTGGATTGTTTAGTTCCGCTGAAGAGAAAACATAACATGGAAGTTATGAAGAATCAAATAAGAAAGATTGGAGAATGAAAGTAAAAATTAGCTTAAATAAATATCATGAGTCAAGAAACATACCTTGGTGACTCCATTACAACAGTAGCAGAAGAATATGAAGAAGAAGAAAAGTTGCAGACGGAAGATGAAGTAGACAAATAAATAAGATGAAGAAACATAAGAAGAAAATTAGTTTTGAAACTTAAGTCTACCTTTTATAAGCAAAAGGGGTGGGCCTATTGAGCAGAGACGTGTCAATGAATGAAGGAATTCACAACACGTGTAAGAAAGGCTAGATTAACGGAATCATGTCGAGAAGAGAGTATAAAAGAGAAAGAAATTGCGAGGGCAATAAAGAATATTGGTTCTCATAATCTTCTTTTCCTCGCAGAAAAGACATGAGAAGAGGCAAGATGTAGGACCAGAATATCGCTACAACGCTATTCTTGCGATATTAACAACGCTTCTGCGAGCATCACTACCAATTCTTTAACAACATCTCACGAGCATCACAGAATACTCAAAAGAAACTGACGATGAAAGAAGTAAAAGAAGAATACGTTGATCTTGCGATGGTCATCGTTCTTGCGATAAAGAATATTATAGCGATCACGATGAGATCGCAGAATAGATCCGAAAAGGGAGGAAAACTTAGCTGTCATCCATTATGTAAATCCCTATATAAAGGGCTCGATAGATCCAGAAAAGGATGATGTATTTTTGAGAGTTGAAAGAGTCTTGAAGAGAGAGAAACTCCAAGAGAATATTTGTAATCTTGATTTCTCTCAATTCTGTAAATATTTCTGAGATTTGAATAGTAAAGTGTTGTTTAAATCTTTGAAATTTAAATGATTTACAATAGATTTCTATAGAATCTTAACAAGGGTGTAGTGTGGGAATTCCTGCAACTACATAGTTCTTAATTTATCTTGTGCTTAATTGACAAATCTTTGTGGGGAATGTGGTTGTGGAATATTATAGGGGTCATCTTGTATCTTTATAGACTCCTTGATGAATGCATTTAGCTTCGGATTTATGATTGTATCTAAATAAGATGATATATACTTACCTTTGGTCATGAAACGTCTCTTACGAAAATTGTATTAGGATCCCATTCTTGTACCTTTGCCAATTTTATTGAAAAAAAGGATGAGAATTAATATGTAGTTCACACTACAAATACATATGGTTTTCGGATCATTATGTAAGGGGGAGTGGTTTCCATGTAATATGGAGTATTGACTAAGGGGGAGTGACATATCACCATAGTATTGTTGTTGAATTTGTGATGCAATTGGACTTGGACGTTGTGTAATGATACTATGACATTGTATAACGATGATTGATTACTCTTGTTTTCTCATTGTTATAGCAATGGATTTTCAACAACGATGATGCTAAACTTACAACCTTTGGGATCATTGGAGTACTTGGAAGTGACGAAGATTTCGACTAATGTTGAAGCTTAGACATGTGGAATAGGAGCTACAAAGTTTATTAATATATTTTATGTATTGATAGTTTTGTCACTAAAATTTACAAAGGGGGAGATTGTTATATCATTGCTCGGTCGAACTCGCATGCGTTTCTATCTCAAGCATGTTTTTCAATGTTAGTGATCAAAACTATAAGTCTTGATTTCTAGTCTATTATAGATAAGGTATCGGACTAGGATAGAAAGTGTAATTGAGCTCAAGAATTCTATGGCAATCATCATACAAGACGAAGGACTACTCAAGGAACTGGTGGATCTTCATCGACTAAAAGGTATGTGGAGACTTGAACTTATCTATCACTCAAAATTATATTTATCTCATATCTTGAGACAAAAGTCGTTTTGCTGTATAGACTGAGATTATATACATTTGGTATTTCGATCCGAGTATACCTCGCCTATCTATTTCTCTAAATATGTGTTGGTAAAGCTTTCTCTTTAGCCAAGTTCATCTTTACCTAGTGACGAAAGTCATGTTAAGTTTCAATCACTTTGACGAAAAATGGTTTGTGAATAACAACTATATAACGTCCTCTGAGAATGTTTCAATGATTGAAATGAGAGTTTAGACAATATAAACATTGAAGGATATAAGCATTGTTGTGGAAACACATATGTGTATAAGTCCTTATTCCTTGAACCAAAGTTTGCGAACTTTGTTGATCAAGAGAACCGGAGAAGTGCGTGAGCTTCAGTTCGTGAACCCAGTCCGCGAACTAGTGAAGTTCTCAAACCCGAGAAAATCTGCTAGAGTTTGTGAACTCTATCCGGGAAATTAAGTCCGCGAACCCATTCCGCGAGCTTGAGTAGGTTATGTCTAAAAACGATGTTTGTGAACTTATCTTTATAAACTAAGGAATGCTATTGCAAAACGTGGCTATATAGTTCATGAACCGATTCGAGTGAATCAAATCATTTTTGATCAATTGTGTCTTGTGTAGTACATGAGATTTCCTTGCAATTGAACAACTCTCTAACTAGTTCATTTGAGTCATTTGAACTAGTTATGGTGAAAAAGAATATGGTTGATATGAAAGTTATCATATGGATAACCATTTGGTTAACTATTGTTGAACCAACTAATGTACAAGTTTGGGTACGGTTTTCACAAGCCTACAAACAAGCATTTCATGTGTGTATAACAAGATATGTTTTTGATCTAACGGTTGATAAATATTAGCTTCAATCTAATCAGATTTTCATCTAACGGTGAATATTGAATGCTTTGTTACTAAGCTAACATTGATTGCAAACCCTGATTTGAAAGACTATATAAGGGAGAACTCTAGAAACTAGGAAACCTAATATCCACACCTTACGTGTGATACTAGTTGCATAGCTAGAGTTGATTCTCCTTTAACCTTTGGTTTCTTCTTCTAAACCAGGTTAACGACTTAAAGACTTTATTGGGATTGTGAAGCCAGGCCGGTACTACTTTTATTGTAGTTGTGTGATCTGATCTTGTTGTTTCTATTGTACAAGTACAATAGTAATAATTGGCTTGAGATTCTATCTCTGATAGGCAATATAAAAAGTAATCACAAACATCTTCATCTCATCGTTTGTGATCCTACAATATTTTTTTTCGCTACGTCGATTAAGACTATTGTGAGGTGATTGATAATACTGAGATATTCTTCATGAATATAAGTCTGGTCTATAAATTGGTTCCTGTTCACCTTGATTTATCAAAAGATGGGGCAAAACTCGTAGGTATATTCGTGGGAGACGGATTTATCTATTACCGTAGACTTTTCTATGTGATACAGATTTGTTTATTAAAGTCTTCGACTTTGGGTCGTAGCAACTCTTGGTTGTGGGTGAGATCAACTAAGGGAATCAGGTACGTAGCATCCTACTGGGATCAGATACGTAGGAGCATAATTGTACCTTGGATCAGTGTGAGATTGATTGGGGTTCAACTACAGTGCAGACCGAAGTTATCTTGGAGTAGGCTAGTGTCTGTAGTGGCTTAATACAATGTATGTTTTATCTGGACTAGGTCCCGGGGTTTTTATGCATTTGCGGTTTCCTCGTTAACAAAATTCTAGTGTGTGTTTTATTTTTTTTCCGCATTATATTTGTTATATAATTGAAATAATACAGGTTGTGCGTTGTTCAATCAATTAGAATATCCGACCTTTTGGTTATTAATTTAAATTGATTGACACTTGGATATTGGCCTTTGGTACCATCCAAGTTTATCTCTCTTGTATTTAAATTGAGACTCGCGGTTTGCTTGAGTAAGATTTAAATCAAGAGATGGAGATATAAACTCTTTGATATATTTTTCTATTGATTGAGTCTAACTGTCTAGTTGATTCTCTAGAAAGTATATTGGAGTTTATCTATACAGATTGCTAATTCGAAATATTAGTTGTGGTTGTTAGACTCCCGCTTTTTCACCCGTACGAAAGTCATGATGACGTTTCAATCTTGAAAATAGCTTTGATGACGATAGTCGATTCTTATGTCTAACGACTATTATATATAGCATTATAGAAGAATGTTTCAATGATTGAAATGTAGAGTCATGATTACGTGACCACCTATGGATATAAGCATATATAGTGTGTTCGCACATTAGTGTATAAGTCCATATACCGGTGTTAATGGTGGATTTTAGTTCAGGGCTAAAGTTGTAAAACCAATTTTTTGTGTAATCATCCTGCAGAGGATGAGACTATTTTATAAGTGATGAATACTTCTTCGCTTTAGTAAATTCACCTAGAATGGAGCATGTAGCAACAACCCCCCGAATATTCTGTGAATTTTAGCATTATTGATTAATGCATAGAACGCCTTGCATTTCCTGTGTTGTTCCTAGCAGAACTCTCATTGTTGGTGCGGCATGATGACTGATTGTTACTCGCAGCAGAATAACATGAATATCCAAGTACCAACAGTGAGGCATGCACGAAATGCTCGTACAGGCTGTAACTCTCGGTGTGTTATACCATCCTGATTGAGTGTGTAACTCTCTGTGTGTTATACTAGCCCGATTGAGCGTCCAGACTGTCCGTAATATTCTAAAAATGATCATGGTCATCCAACTTTGCATGCATGATTGGATGGTCGGGATCGAATCCAATACCCCCACGCAGGTATTGGAACATTCATTGCCGACCAAATGCAGAACCCGCGTGGTCGGCCTCCCAAAAGGGGAGGCATAGCTCGCCAAACCGTCCAAACCAAGCGGAATGGAAAAAAAACCCTAAATTAGGGTTTGCGGCACATTACATGTGTCGCAAAACGATCTCAACCATCCATCTTCGCAGGCATAGATGAAGGGTGTAGATGTAGATTCAAAGGGCCCAGAGCATGTCAACATAATCACTGTGGGCCCGCCTACGCACATGACCAATCGGTCAGGACCAACCGTGATTGGTTGTCCCAAATCGTGTATGCCAAACCAAGCATGACGCACGACCGAAAAAACCCTAAATTAGGGTTTGCGGCATTATCTATGTGTCGCAAAATCATCTCAAGGGTCTATCTTCGCAGGATTGAATGGAAGGAAAAGATGAAACATCAGGGAAGGCCGAACATGCTAGCATGACCACCGTGGGCCCGACTTCATGTCCGACTGATCGGCCAAAGCCATCCTTGGTCAGGCGCCTCGGTTCTCACGCCAAAACTATCGTGGTCATGCTTCCCAAATCATGAATTGATCTCGACCACTCAACTTCGCCAGGCGAATTGAGTGGCTTAGATCATGTTTCCATGGGACAGCCAGGTATAGGCGTGGATATCAGCCTATCACATACACGCTGGACCAAACGGATGATACCGACCAAGCTTGGTCATCTAGAAATACGCACCCTGAAGGTGGCATACCGCGCCCATTTTGGAATCCTTTGCAGCATAGGATTTCTGTTGCAAATCGATCTCAGCCATTCAACTTCACCGGTAAATTTGAGTGGCCTAGATCAAACCTTCGTGGGACAGTGAAGCATGGTCATGGACATCAATATGCCATCTACACGCATGCCTGATCGGTCCTCCATGAAACGCCTCACATGCTTGGATTCGACCAAGATGAAAGAGGATACTTGCGCACCTCCTAAACCCTAATCCGACAGTCGCAGAAGTGGGTCGCAAGTCATCTCGTCCGTCTAGCTTCGCCATCTTGGACGGATAACCTAGGATAGGAGTTAGGTGGCCCATGAGGTATCACCATGATCACCGTCCACTACTATTCTACCTAATATGATCGGATAAGGCATGGCTCACCCATGAATCCTTCAAACCCTCACGTGAAGTAGGCAGGGCATGATGCTCAACAGCGATGCTTCATATATGCTGAATACGTTCGATGCATAACATGCATAGAATACACACGATACTTTACAAGTATCGACTTCCTAAATAACTTAGTTATTTAGCCTAGCATTACATGCTATTTTATGTGGGTCCCACGATCCACACTTACACTCGAGACATCAATTATGTCACAAATTGGGGGATGCATACTGGGGTATTGGTCTGGCGGTTTACAGCGTGCAGCGCGCAATGCGCCATCACAAGAACGTGTCAGGAAGACATGGACGGTTAGTGATGATAAGAGAAGTGGGCAAGAATGATCATGTGACACTAACACACAACTCCATCACTCCACTTCCTCCACTTCCCACGAGAGACGTGAATAAGGCTCAAATAACTTGTATAAATAGGTTCTCCGCCCTATTTTCTCAATAGAGAGAAAAATAACACAACACAAAAACCAAGTGTTAATACACAACGTATTCAAACACCCAGAGCCTGCTTGCATTATTTGTAAGCCTGCTCACCTTTCTGTTACAAGTCATCAACATGCCTACACTTTCACAATATAAACACCTTCTTCGCTTCCCTCCCTAAGATCAACCCCATCTCCTTCACTTTGTAACCAAAACAAGTCTGGAACGACTATTTCTTAGTTTAGGCCAGAATTGTATAGATTGATCTCTCGAATCAATAGCACTCACCGCGTAGTGCATTTGTTAAGGGTTTATATTCACTTCTCATCTACACACCCCAAATTACCAAAACCAGCAGAAGTAGTTTTTACCCATAAACAATTGGCGACCATAATGGGAGATTAATCTCTCAGTTGCAATATCAATTCCCAATATCAATTTCATCTTTTCAATACCCGATTTGATTTTATCAATTTCAAGGGGATAGATCTTAGATCCATTTCAATTATCAACCTGTTTATTTCTTTCAATCACAAAATCCAGTTCCTGTCTTATGATGTATTCTCCCTAGCCGAGTTATCCGGAAGCCGTGAATGATCCAAACCTCATGGAGAGCGTATCCAGAATGCTAGAAGACGTCCTAGCAAATCAAGCTGGTATCGCCAGAAGGCAGAGTAAGATGTTCCGTCTTTTTAATGATATAGCAGTTCAATTACAAGAAGGGTCCGCAAGTGCTTACTCAGGAAGCATCGTGAGCGACGATGCAGTTAAACCTCTATTTGGAAGCCGTACTTATACCAATGAGGACGCAAAAGGAACACATGGCTACACCAAGAGGCCAGAGAGAGACGAACAACACGATCTGGCTAACGAATGAGGCTCAGGGCAACTCTACAAAGGAAAGGGTGTGTCAGGAATACCGCAACCTTTATCAGACAAAGGAAAGGGGCCATCCTATGAAACCCTACTGGAAGATTTATATCTCAAGACCCTTGCCGAAGTACAGAAAGCAGCCCAATATGCCACAACTTTTCAGCCAAGCGAAGAGCCACCTGAAGAGGGAGAACTCGGCCAAGAGTCACATGAGCACAGAGGCTAGAGATACTTGACTCAGCCATCTGAAAATGACGATCTCATTGACACAAGACATTTGAAAGCAGTAGCACCTCAGCGGAGATGTCCACCCAAACTGGCTGCGTACATGTTGGCGCATGTCCCGACTCCAAAACGATCCTCATATCAAAGTCATCAAGAGGTATCACAGTCGTGTCCGTCAAAGCAAGAAAAGCCTAGACCAACATACCCACACTTCCCATTTTCCATGAACAAGGTCTTGGAATTATTGGAGATGTGGGTACAAGACGGAGAAGTCCAACTGCCTCAGGTATGGCGAAAACCAACTGACCAGGAGATGGTAGATCCGAGATATTGTCATTATCATCGTTTTCTTCACCACCCCACCAGTGAATGCAATGCCCTGAAGCGCATTTTCTAAGAGAGGCTTAGTTCTAAATATTTGCCACCTGTCTCCGAAGATTGATGCATGAAATTTCTCGAAGTAAGAACTAGGGTAGGTCTAAGTTCATACATATGGAATTCCAAAATCAAGTAAGTTTTATCATGCAATTTTTACAAGATGGTTTTAGAGTTTACTAGGGACTTGACATCCCGCACGAGAGAGATTCAATGATCATACACCATGCTTGTCTCCTTTCATGCTAGCACGATATTTAAAAATCCATATATGTATTGTTTCATTAGCCACATTACTCATAACCAAGATATAAATTTCATTCAGAATAATCTCTCTCTCAAAAATCATTAACAAAAACTATCTCAAAACAAATCAACCCAAAATTCAATTACCTACTAGTTCAATACCTAAAATCAAGTTGTGAAAGTAAACCCTCACTCAAAAACTCCTAAAAACGAAAGGGAAGGATGTAAGTAGGCAACATAAATAGTTCAAGGGAAGTCCTTTAGCAATAACTCGTCCTCCTGTGTAAGAGCGCCTTTTATTTTCTGGAGAACATCCTGTTCCAACTTCAACTCAGGGGACAGCCTCTCGATCTTTCCTTCCTGGCAAGATATGTTGTCTATGGAAGGGACTTCACATGTTTCATCTTGCAACTTCTGGATTTTAGAGAGCCCTTCATTGAACCAGGAGGCATTAAAATCATACTTCACGAACATGTCACGATAGAACTACCAGTTTTCGATTACTTCTTTAGAAGCGGTGCGCCCAGTCACAATACTCATGTCGTGGATAAAATATAAAGCCTCTTAGACATGTTTGACTAATGCAAGACTACTTGTAAGCTTCTTGGTAGTGGCGATGTGACCATACTTCTTCCATATTTTGATATATAACTCTTCGTACTTGGCTGGCACGTCGAACCCTCCAACCAGCACATGATCTATGAAAGGAGCATCAAAAGGAGGGTCAAAGACGACACCAGTATCTGAGTGCACAGTTAACGCATTAGAAATCACATGGATCTCTTCATAAGGAGTAGCGTCCACAATCATCGCGGGTGTAGTGTTTCCAGAAGCTTCTACATCGTCATTCCTCCCAATCTCGAGGTTGGCATCTTTCACAGCCTCGTCTCCCGGGTCACCAGACTGATCAGGTTCCTCATTACGCGCGGAGACGCTTCCTTCATCATGGACTGAACCTTCATCATCCTCGTTATCTTCTACAAAGGTTTCAGTATCACCGGACTTCTCGATATGAGGATCAGTGTCTCCATACTTCTCACTATAGTAACGTTCCAGTCTTGCGAAATCATTCTCCTTCGGAATTCCCTGATCACGAACAAGAATCATCGTTGGTGGAAGTTACTTAAGAAATGACAAAATCAAAAGATCGAAGATGTTTAAAATACCTGCATATTAGAGGAATTGAGGATCACGGGGCCGCAGGATTGATTCTTGGCCTGGGGACTACAGTTATCAGTAACATTAGCTCTGGATCGTTTACCCGGAAGTGGCTTCAACCGCTTGTGCTTCTTCAGGATTATAGGAGATGGCATGTCACGAGGATCTGTCTCAACTTCTTCCGAGAACGACTGGAAAGCTAATAACTGCTTTCTCCAAAATTACTTGTACTTATCAGTTACCATCAGATTTATTCCAATGGGAAGAAATGGAAGGCTTTTCTATGGTGTGAAGACGTCGGCATTGAGAATAGACGGAACGAGAGCTTGTGGAGGCATTCGCGGACGATAGAAAGGAACACTCTGGTCGAATACCATTTGTCGAGCGGCTCTGTCAATATTATAAGAAACCGCAGAGAGGAACTCATCGAAGAAAGTTGGAATATACCCTGGAATACAACTTTGGAGGTAGATGGCTTCCCCGGAGCTCACGAGTCCTCCCTTAGTGTGCAACATAACGTCAGAAGCAATGGTGGAAGTTTCCGGTTGAATCACTAAAGAATGGACTGGACTCCACGGGCATAAATCTATGGCATATACATTATCAAGATAGTCAACGAGTCTTAACCCGGGTTTTGGATGTTTGTTATGCCAACGAAGTATCCTTGAACCACCATACAAACCAGGGAGAGAAGTCACAGGCACAGGAGAGTAACCTCTGAAATGTTCCCACAAACACGTCCGGAGGAAAGCAATATGAATGTGCGTTTCCACTTTCTTGTATCCATTGGAAGCATACATGTCTACCGCCAGAGCATCCAGATAAGAGTACAACGATCGATCCCAGGAACAAAACTCCCAAAGGGAGAACCACACCTTTTGCCAATTTTATAGAAAACATGAAGAGGTCGTGTCTTATAGTCTTCTTCCCAGAACCATCATCGAAGATGTCTTGAGATAGCCACAAGGACAGAAACGCAACCACGCTAAGTTCATCATCCAGTTTTTGACCCGGCTTCGGTTTTACGGGAGACCACTCAGATACCCACCAAGTATAGAAGCATTTCACGTCATTTTTATGTTGATCATACTCTCTGACCTTTCGAAGTATAACTTTCAGGGTTACCTTCTCTTCGTCAAATAACTCGTAGTGGAAGCTCCCAGCAATCGGAAGATTCATCTGCACGGCTACATTTTCCAGGGTAATAGTCATTTCTTCCCACTTGAAAATGGTTGTGTGTGTGGAGGGACACCATCGCGAAATGAAAGTGATCAAGCCTGCAATATCTTTCTTAATGTGAAGAGAAGCAGACGCCATAACAACTTCAATGATCTGTGCCTTGGTCAAGTTGTCCTTGATAGTATCGTTGATCAGCATGTGCCTCATACATCCCTCATAAGAGCTCAATGGAGTGTGGAAAACCTTGAAGTCAATAGGAGAAGGCGGATATTCATTTTTTCGAAGACATAATCTCATTACGAATACTGGAGAAGATGATGCAGCAGTCTCTTCATCTTCTGATTTCGAAAGCAGTATTATCCTGTGGCTAGGATATTTCCTAACGCTCGGAAAGGGAACAGTGAATAGCTCATCATCTATATTCGGCATGTCTCTGGAGTTATCAACACCTCCCGATTTTGCAACAGTGACATCCCCATATGACATCTTAACAAGAGCTTCTTTGTCCATTTTCAAACAACTACAATGAAGCGCAGAAGGAAAGAGTCATTACTTCGTGATAAGGGAGAAGCATGTCAGCCGTTAAAAAAAAATATGCGTCACCCCACGTTCACATTTGAGTGAAGCAGGCACGCATCATGTCCATGTTCGATCAGGCATGGG
This sequence comes from Papaver bracteatum, assembly GCA_023529315.1. Classification (NCBI taxonomy): domain Eukaryota; kingdom Viridiplantae; phylum Streptophyta; class Magnoliopsida; order Ranunculales; family Papaveraceae; genus Papaver; species Papaver bracteatum. The sequence continues at coordinate 3,311,203 of JAJJWX010000742.1, forward strand.
TGGGGCCCGCGATTCGGCCGAGCAGGTATTGGGTCACACAAGCAAGACTAATCTCATATCGGTCAAGTAAGCTGGCATTGGGTCATGACAAGCCGGCGTTGTACTAAGTCATTCTCGATAAGGTGTACGTGGTGGGGCCCATGTTCAATGAGGCGTGTATGGCAGGTCCCACATTTGTTTAAGGTTGCATGCACGGTTTTGTTTATGGGCGAAGAGTAAACGGGCTTGTTCATGGTTTTTCAAACTACAACCTAAGGCTCTAAGTTTTACATGCAACAATGGAAAAGAGTAAAAGGTTTACCTAAAACTAGGGTTTATGTTCAAAAAAAAAAAGAGCATCAGGGAGATCGTGAAGCACTCACCTTATCGCGGACGAGTGAATGACATCGAGATAGCAGCGGCAAGCATCATCAACAGGGGCAGCGGCAAAGTTCGGCGACGGTAGCAGTTCTGGCAACAACAACTGCGGCATCAGTGGGAGCAGTGATGGCCACGGACGGGAGCTTCCAAACAAAAAATTTCGTGAGAAAAAGAAAAGGGGTTGGTCCCTTTTATAAACAAAAATTGGAAGAATCCCAATGGGACAAGGATTCCTCTTTTGATTGGATTCCTATTTTGTTTCAAACACCCAAGAAAGGAAACCGGTCCCACCCAGAACTCCATGCTTGCAACAACATGTTCACATGCGCGGTTAATAACGGATGATCAAGGCTTTCCGGGTAAGCTCCCCTCTTCTCGCCCTCTTATGTTATATATGTCACCATCTCATGCCTACCCCATAATAGTGTAACCATCATGTGCTAGGCAGGGGACTTAATGTTGATGGTGGATTTTAGTTCAGGGCTAAAGTTGGAAAACCAATTTTTTGTGTAATCATCCTGTAGAGGAAGAGACTATTTTATAAGTGATGAATACTTCTTCGCTTTATTAAATTCACCTAGAATGGAGCATGTAGCAACAATCTCCCGAATATTCTGTGAATTTTAGCATTATTGATTAATGCATAGAACGCCTTGCATTTCCTATGTTGTTCCTAGCAGAACTCTCATTGTTGGTGCAGCATGATGACCGATTGTTACTCGTAGCAGAATAGCATGAATATCCAAGTACCAACAGTGAGGCATGCACGAAATGCACGTACAGGCTGTAACTCTCGGTGTGTTATACTAGCCCGATTGAGCATGTAACTCTCGGTGTGTTATACTAGCCCGATTGAGTGTGTAACTCTCGGTGTGTTATGCTTGTAGGGACAGAATATCGCAAGATATTGGATTACGAACATAGTAGCAAGTACAAGAGAAAAGTGTTACAAGATAATACGATGATAGAAGAAGCACGGGAGAAGTGTGAAGGGTTTGCGAATATGAAATAAACTTACGAATAGAAGTCGCGATACTTCGCAAGCTATATACAGTTGTACAGATTTCACTATAAATAGTAGATCAAATGTTAAATTTGAGAGCTTCTTGAAGTGAGTGTTAGGAGGAGTCTTAGGAGAGAGAACAGAGAAAGTTGTAACTGTTCTAAGTTCCATTAACATACTTCTTTGTAATCAGTTGAGAATATTAATCAGTAAATTGTTATTTTTCATCAAGAACTTCTTAAAGTTTTATGAATTCTACTGAGGGTGTAGTTGTAGGATTTCCTGCAACTACATAATTGGCGCTAGAAACAGGGAGGGGTGAAGATTGTTATAGCAGAAATTTGAAGGAGTTTTGGAAATTTGAAAGATCGGACAAAGCCAGTAGATGAAGACTGTAAAGGAAAAGAATGTAACATGATCATAAAGATGTTCTGAAAGTATGCTCTATAAGAAATATTGAAGAAGTTTGTGAAGAAATAAAGAGATAATTAAAGAATTTTGCATCAGAGAAATGTCTAGAAGAAGAAATATATCAGAACCATTGACTGCAGTAAGAAGAAGTGTAAGACTCGCAGGTGGAGAAGAAAACATAACAGGAGAACCTAGTAGGGGAAGGAGCAATCGAAGAAATCAAACTCAACAAACAGAAACACAAGGAAGAGCAATAGATCATGATCGAGTGAGTGTACACACTTGGAGAACCGATACACCAGTAGAAGCATATGGAAAACCGCAAATCAGAGAAAATGGGAGATTGATGGGAGGAACAATTCATGAAAGAGAAATAGAGGCATTAGAAACATTGAGACAAGGAATTCAAGAAGAACGAAGGTTTGAAGCTGAAGAACGTTCAAATTTAACAAGACAGAATCAAGAATTGAGGAGGGAAAATGAGATGTTACAAAGGAGGAGATCTCAAAGTGCTGCGAGATCAAGTGTCAAACCAGAGAGAGAAGAACGAAATTCGCCAACAATCAATAGTGAAAGTACTATGCAAGGACAATCACAGAATCCGGTTGAAAGAAATCGAGAGAATCGCTTCATTTTAGTACCGAACAACGAACAAAACGTGGAAAATTTACGAACAGAACCATTTCCTAGGGAAAATAACCAGAATGACGAAGAAAATCGAGAGGAAGAGCAGCAACTTGTGGAAGAAATTGAGAGACAACGTATGGAACGAACGCATTTAACTCGAGAACGAGAAATATTGCGAATGGAGATGGAAGAATTAGAACTGCAACAAGCAATGCATCAAAACAATTACGAGGATGGAGTAAGAAGGCATGAACAGGCTCGCAACAATCAAAATCTTGAATATGGTAGAATTCAGAGGAGAGTTGGAAATCAACGAACATAAATAGTAAGGAATAAACCAAATTTTCAAATCAGAATTCAGGAAAATCAGGGAGAGGTAAATCGCAGAAGGAGGAGAAATGAAGAAGAAGAAATTCCAAATATTCACATGAGAAGGATGAGGAGAACAGAAATGGAAGAACAAGAATTTCAAGATGCTCTGTAACAAAACAATTGTGACAATATGGAAAGAAGATATTTGCAAAATTGTGCAAATGGAAACATTAATGAAGAGTATGATAGAATGCGAAGGATCGCAAGAGAAGAAATGCAAGAACGTAGAAGAAGAGAGGCTGCGTTGAAGAGACCAATGGATGATAATTCTGAGGCAAATGAACGGATCTTTCGAGAATTAGTGGAAATGAGAGGAATGTTAAACAGTAGAGGAGGAGGAGATAGAAGGCAATTAGATGAAGCAATAGAAGAAGCTGCAAGGACTCCTTTTTCTAGAGAAGTGAAATTGGGAGGGATTCCACCAAAATGCAATCTACCTACATCTACAAATACTTCTTAAAGAACACTATTACATCATTTAATCATCTACAAGCAACTTTCTTAGGAGCATATATCACAAATCATTCCTCGCGACTTGGTATTGAAGATGTGTTTGGTTTAAAACAAAGAATTGGCGAAAGTTTGAAGCATTTGGTAAGAAGATGGAAAACTATGTGCAGTGATATGGCAGGGCGTGTGGACGAGAGGTACCTAATTTTGTCTTTCGTAAATGCGATGTTCGTAACTGAACAATTATATGTTCAAATCTTCAGAAGAAAGAGTTCCATTATGATGACAGAGTTGCGAGAATTGCAATAGGAGTACATTACATTAGATGAGTCATATCCAGTGACAAACACCAACAATCAAGATACAGGAGCAAACTTACTTCCTAAAATAGCCAATGTTGTAGCAGGTACCTCGCAGACACCCTCGCAAACATCTTCGCAGATGTCAGAAGAGAAGAAAATTGACAATGGTCAATCAAAAATGGTAATAATGAGTAGCAAGGATCAAGAAGAGTATGATAGAGAAAGGAATTTCTATAGCCGATGAGGAAATAACCAGATCCCAAGATTAGATCAGCAACAGGAAAATTATGGAGGACAAAGGCAGGACTATTATGAAGGATTATCTTGCGAATGATTGATCAAGGTAAACTGGACCACTTTTTACTCAATCAAACACAGTCGCAACAATTACCACCAGCTCCAGTGATAACTCGCATGGTGAACACAATACAAGAAAAGGGATATGGTTTGCGAAGAAAAGAGAATGAAGAAAAAAGGTAATGAAACAAAAATGTAATCAGTATATTTGCTCGCAACATATAACAAAATGTATTTTGAAAAACAAGAAAATGAAATGAGGTATTTCGCAACATGAAATATTTGCGATGAGTTTTTACGAATAAAAACGATTTATTGCGATCAGCTTTCATTAAAGAAAGACGCAAAAATTTATTTGCGATCAGCTTTCATAAAAGAAAGACGCAAACTTTGATCAACTTTCAAAAAATAAAGAAAGCCGCGGAAATTTTACACAGGCAAACCTTTGTGGCGTACACCCTAGTTCGCGAAGAAACATTTCGCAAGAGGCAAAGTCCTAAAGTACGTCATCTAAGCATGGCTTAGGTAAAACGGAACACCACCACGGAACCTGAGTACATGGACATTACGGGGTCCATAACCCAAAAGCGTGGTACCTATCCGGGTAAGACACCTTGGATTCTCAACATAATCTTGCGATGTAACATGATTTAGGTTGGGCGACTAAGGCATATTGTCTTTCCCAAGAAGTGCAGAAAACGATCAAGGCGCTGAGGTACATGGTTGAGTCAAGAGTGTCGGATGGGTTTGAAGCATATCTTCCATTCTTGACAAGTCTTGGCATGATGCACTTGGCCCAAAGATACCCCATAGGGTGCAACCTCGTAACTATAATCCCTATAGGCAAAAAGGATAAGAGGTTGCGAACAAAAGCTGGTTGTTTGTAGAACCGGATGGGAAGAGCTAACCTTGTATGGTCGATGTACGCTTCCTTGAAGGGGCAACCAAGGGGAAGATAAAGGGCAGCACCCTCCATTAGGGAGCTGATACGTGCTATAAGACGCAAATGTCACGAGGATTTTTGTTCGCAAGAACATAAAGGCTTGTCATATTTGTGCAACAATCATATTTCTGCGAGTTAAAAATAAAAATAAAAAATAAATATATATATATATATATATACTCGCAGAATTAAATACAAAGAAGTTAAGATGAGATCAATGGGTTATTACATGAAAGTGTGATAACGTCCTGCGATTTCATCGCAAGACGATAATGTCACAAGGTTGTATATTCACAAGTATATTCAGACTTGTCATATTATCGCAAACACAAAAATATTGTTAAGATAAAGTCAAGGGGTTGAGGCATGCGAATGCACCAACGTCATGCGACTTTATCGCAAAATAGGTGGCAAAGTAAGACCTTTACTTAGGAAGGCATGATAAGACCACAGAAACTAATGAAGTCAATATCATTGGAGATTCTTTATATTTTCAACAAGAATACTTCTTATACTCATACCAAAAAAGGAAATTTTATTTGCAATCAAAGACGGATATTTCATACTCATTAAATTTTACAAGGATTGAATACTTCTTATACTTCTTCAAGGATTGAATACTTCTTATACTTCTTCAAGGATTGATTACTTCTTATACTTCTTCAAGGATTGAATACTTCTTATATTTCTTCAAGGATTGATTACTTCTTATACTTCTTCAAGGATGTTTCATAATTCTTATACTTCTTCAAGGATGTTTCATAATTCTTCAAGGAGGTTTCATACTTCTTATACTTCAAGGGGGAGATTTCTTATTTACTTCGCAACAACTAGAAACTTCGCAACTTAAACTGAGGCAGATATTTTAATACTTACAACAACAATTGATCACCTGAAGAGAAATAATAAGGGGAAAGGGAATACTAAGCTAAGTCTTCAAGATATATTATTTCTCTTCATATGATCAAGTTATGCAAATAAGGAAAGCATTCAATAACTCATCATCGCAAAATTAAGACATTGGTACTAATTAAGTTGCGAAAAGAAATTGTTGGTTGATTAAAAGTGCAGGAAAGAAGAAAATATTGTACTCAAACAGACAAGACGAAAAGAACTGAAGCAAATATACAGGAAGGAATAAAGCTACTCTGTGGGAGATTTATCTTCATCAAAATGATCTTCTCTTTCTTCTTCGGAGATATCATCTTCAGCTTCACTATCAGAGATATCCAAATCTGGGGTATCATCAGGGATTCCTTCAGAAAGGAGCGTCTGATACTTATTGAGAGGAATTTGATTGTCTTCACAAATCCTGCGAGTCATCATAGCTCGGAAGCATTTGATGTTTAAGCCATGGTTTTTTTGAGAAATTTGATGTTGAGACTTTAAATCAGAAATCTTCTGATTACGCGCAGCAAGAGTAGATTCTAGCTCTTCAATCCTCTTCATATAATTTTCTTCAACATTTACAAAGAAAAAGGATAAGTAAGAAATAAGAGAATAAAGAGTAAGGGAATAAATTAAGGAATTAATTAGCAAATTGTGGAGTTAAAGCGATCAAGATTTGCGAACTTACCTTCTAATTGCTTCTTATCATTACGAAGAGAAGTGACTTCAAGCTCCAGTTGATTATTCTTCTCAAGGAGAGAAGAATTTCCAGTTGCGATACTCGCAGATTGCGCATTATCTTCGCAACGGGATTTTAATTCTGCATTATCAATATTCAAATCCTCTATCTTCTGGAGAAGTTTTGCATTCTCAACCTCTAGCTTATTACAACGACTTAAAGTTTTCTTCTCAGCAATTGCATGACGTCTTTCCCAATATGAAGAAGCTGCACATCTAACCCTCCCAACCTGAGCAAATAAAAGGGATTAGAAATCAATGAAGTAGGGGAAATTAACAAGGAATTGAAGAGAAGCTTACCATACTCCCCAAAGAGTATAATGAAACAGGAGAAATAAATATTGAAATTCCATTAAGGGAATTATTGTTGATTACAGTGGGAACTTTGCAAGCCTTTGCAATATGCCTATGAGCATTCGCAGCAGGAGAGTTTCCTAATCCACGGGAAGAGTTGAGAAAAACCTCAGACAATCGAGTCATTGCAGACTCAAAAGTTTCCACATTGTTGTAGTCTTCATCTTCTTCATCATCATAATTCCTACTATCAGAATTAGTATCAGAATTAGAACTAAGATCCTTCTCAGAAAGCCTATCATCTTCATCAATTTGTTCTTCGTCAACATCCTTGCTAGAGGAGATCACATTGGAGTAAGCACTGAGTGAGAGTCTCCTCATCTTATTCGCAGAAACAATATCCTTAAGTTTCCCTTTTCCTTTGCGAAGAACATCTTCTTTATTACCAGAAGTCTTGGTATTCTTCGCAGAACGAAGTGTTTTTTGTCTCGCAGTTAACGCCCCAGAAGAAGTTGAATTTTTGTCCTTACTCACAACAGCCCCAGGGAAGTCAGGAAGAACCTACAAATTCAAATAAGGATAAGAAACAGAGGCAACAATATATTATTTAAAATACATATAAGAATGTTTCTTACCTCATTTGAAAACAATTTGAAAGCCTCGCGAATACTGGATTTCCCAGTTTTAAGGTAACTTTCCTTAAGTTCATTCACCTGATAAATATTGCAAAAGGATTAGTAAAAGAAGAAAAATAACAAGAAGATAAGGAGATGGAGATACATACATCTTTATCTCTATTAGGCCAAGAAAAGACCCAAGGTTGATAGTTACGATCATGAAGATTCGCAGGAATATCTACTATCCCAGAGATATAAGAACCCGATAATGCTAGAGGATAATTGTACCAATATTCATCATGAGAATGGCGAGGGGTTTGATTATTTCCAGAAGCATAATCAATATCATGCATAAGAAGATCAGCTTCTGCGACATCAGTTTTACGATGAAGACGAACACCCCAACGCTTATCTTCCCTCTTCGCAGGAATCAATGTATAATTTTTAAAGAAATTCTCGACTGTATAATTTGCAGCGATAATCTCTACATCTCCAAATACAGGTTTCCTAAGTTCAATTGGATATAGAGATTTTCCAGTATCAGCACGGTTTGCGAACTCAACCGAATGCGAATGCAATCCCCAGTCAATTGATAAATGGATCGTGAGAAATTTGGGTGGGAAAAAATCTCATAGAATAAAGGAAGATTGACATCATAAAGAGGAATAGGAAGACCTGCGAGGATTTGTCCTCGTGAGACTAAAACTATCTGATCATCCCAACGGAGATCAGTAAATAGTTCCATACAGAGAGAGGATTTATTGGTATGACCATCAATCTCAGAAAGAACGAGATCTCTATCAGCAAGCTCTGCATTAAGTTGTTCTACAGTTTTCTTCTTTGGAGCCATTATATGAAGGATAGAAAACAGAGAAGAAAATAAATAAAAAAGGCAAGAGATAGTAATAGAAGAAAAAAGGAAGAAATTGCAGAAGCAGACGTAATGAGGAAGATGAAAGATAAAAGAATAAAATGAGGAATTAAAAATAGTATTTATAAAGAAAAGAGTTTGGTGGAGATATAAATTCATCAATGTGATTAGACGTGAGCGGTTGAGAAGGGCGGTTACGAAAAAACGTGTCGAAAATTTAATGAAAGAGAAAATACGAGTTGCGAATATAACAGGTGATGATAACTATATTAAATTTGCGAGAATAATGATTCTCATGACATTTCTTCTTCACAGAACTGACATGAGAAGAGGCAAGATGTAGGGACAGAATATCGCAAGATATTGGATTACGGACATAGTAGCAAGTACAAGAGAAAAGTGTTACAAGATAATACGATGATAAGAGAAGCACGGGAGAAGTGTGAAGGGTTTGCGAATATGAAATAAACTTACGAATAGAAGTCGCGATACTTTGCAAGCTATATACAGTTGTACAGATTTCACTATAAATAGTAGATCAAATGTTAAATTTGAGAGCTTCTTGAAGTGAGTGTTAGGAGGAGTCTTAGGAGAGAGAACAGAGAAAGTTGTAACTGTTCTAAGTTCCATTAACATACTTCTTTGTAATCAGTTGAGAATATTAATCAGTAAATTGTTATTTTTCATCAAGAAATTCTTAAAGTTTTATGAATTCTACTGAGGGTATAGTTGTAGGATTTCCTGCAAAGCCCGATTGAGCGTCTAGACTGTCCGTAATAGTCTAGAAACGATCACGGTCATCCAACTTCGCAGGCATGATTGGATGGTCTGGATTGAATCCAATACCCCCAAGAAGGTATTGGAACATTCACTGCCGACCAAACACGGACCTCGCGCGATCGCCACCCAAAAGGGGCGACATAGCTTGCCAACCTGTCCAAACCAAGCGGAATGGACAAAAAACCCTAAATTAGGGTTTGCGACACATTACATGTGTTGCAAAATGATCTCAACCATCCATATTCGCAGGCATAGATGGAGGGTGTATATGTAGATTCAAAGGGCCCAGAGCATGTCAACATAATCATTGTGGGCCCGCCTACACACATGACCAATCGGTCAGGACCAACCTTGATTGGTTGTCCCAAATCGTGCATGACAAACCAAGCATGACGCACGGCCGGCAAAACCCTAAATTAGGGTTTGCGGCATCATCTATGTGTCGCAACATCATCTCAAGCGTCTATCTTCGCAGGCTTGAATGGAAGGAAAAGATGAAACATTAGGGAAGGCCGGACATGCTAGCATGACCACCGTGGGCCCAGATTCATGTCCGACCGATCGTCCAAAGCCAGCCTTGGTCAGGCGCCTCGGTTCTCGCGCCCAAACTGGCGTGGTCACGCTTCCCAAATCATGAATTGATCTCTACCACTCAACTTCGCCAGGCGAATTGAGTGGCTTAGATCATGTTTCCATGGGACAGTCAGGTATAGGCGTGGATATCAGCCTATCACCTACACGCTGGACTAAACGGTCGAGACCGACCAAGCTTGGTCGTCTCGAAATGCGCACCCTTAAGGTGGCATACCACGCCCCTTTAGGAATCCTTTGCGACATAGGATTTCTGTCGCAAATCGATCTCAGCCACTCAACTTCACCGGTAAATTTGAGTGGCCTAGATCAAACCTTCGTGGGACAGTGAAGCATGGTCATGGACATCAGCATGTCGTACGCACGCATGCCTGATCGGTCCTCCATGAAACGCCCACCATGCTTGGATTCGACCAAGCTGAAAGAGGATACTTGCGCACCTCCTAAAACCTAATCCGACGGTCGCATAAATGGGTCGCAAGTCATCTCTTTCATCTAGCTTCGCTAGCTTGGACGGACACTTAGGATAGGAGTTAGGCGGCCCATGAGGTATCACCATGATCACCGTCCGCCACTCTTCTACCTAATATGATCGGCTAAGGCATGGCTCACCCATGAAGCCTTCAAACCCTCACGTGAAGTAGGCAAGGCATGATGCTCAACAACGATGCTTCATATATGCCGAATATGTTCGATGTATAACATGCATAGAATACACAAGATACTTTACAAGTATCGACTTCCTAAATAACTTAGTTATTTAGCCTAGCATTACATGCTATTTTATGTGGGTCCCACGATCCACACTTACACTCGAGACATCAATCATGTCACAAATTGGGGGATGCATACTGGGGTATTGGTCCCGCGGTTTATAGCGTGCAGCGCGCAACGCGCCATCACAAGAACATGTCAGGAAGACATGGACGGCTAGTGATGATAGGAGAAGTGGGCAAGACTGATCGTGTGACACTAACACACAACTCCACTACTCCATCACTCCACTTCCCACAAGAGACGTGAATAAGGCTCAAATGACTTGTATAAATAGGTTCTCCGCCCTATTTCCTCAATAGAGAGAAAAATAACACAACACAGAAACCAAGTGTTAATACACAACGTATTCAAACACCCAGAGCATGCTTGCATTATTTGTAAGCATTCTCACCTTTCTGTTACAAGTTATCAACATGCCTACACTTTCACAATCTCAACACCTTCTTCGCTTCCATCCCTAAGATCAACCCATCTTCTTTACTTTGTAACCGAAACAAGTCCGGAACGACTACTTCTTGGTTTAGGCCAGAATTGTATAGATTTATCTCTCGAATCAAAATCACTCACCACGCAGTGCATTTGTTTAGTATTTAGATTCACTTCTCATCCACACACCCCAAATTACCAAAACCAGCAGAAATATTTTTTACCCATAAACAACCGGATACCAAGTGCGTGCATATGTGTGCATGCAGTATTGGTAAAGGAGACAGGTTGGGTACGCGTATCCGTACGCATACTGGCGGAAGTTCTTGAACCGAGAATTTCTGCTGAGTTTGTAGTTTGGAAACTAGTAAACCAGTTACCTTAGGTACGCGTACCCGTACGTGTACCCACCGAATTTTTCCAACCGAAAATTTCTGCTGAGTTTGTAAACTCAAGTCCGGTAGCTAAGGTACACATACCCGTACGTGTACCCAAGATGGTTATATTTCTCAAATCAGTTAGCTCATGAACTTAAACAATAAATCAATAAGGAATATAATATTTGCAAATCGTGGCTATATTGTTCATGAATTGATTCGAGTGAATCAAACCGATTTTGTTTCAATTATGTCTATGTATAAAGATCTAAGCAATTGAAAAACTCTTCAACTAGTTATTTTGAGTCATTTGAACTAGTTGTGAAGAAGATAAATATGGTTGATATGAAAGTGCTCATATGGCTAACCATTGGTTAACTATTTGTGAACCAACTAAGTGTACATGTTTAGGTACGGTTATTGAAGCCTAAATGAATACATTTTATTTGTGTGTGTGACAAGCTAAGTTTCGATCTAACTGTTGAAAGATGTTAGCTTGGATAAATCAGGTTTTTTATCTAACGGTGAATATTGAATGCTTTGTTATGAAGGTAACTTAGATTGCAAACCCTAATTTGAAAACTATATAAAGGAGACGTCTAACAATTGGAAAAACTAATCCCCACACCTCCTGTTTGATACTAGTTGGTTTGCTAGAGTCGATTCTCCTTTAACCGTAGGTTTATTCTCGAGACCCTGTCGGTTAACGACTGAAAGACTTCATTGGGATTGTGAAGCCAGACGAAACTAGTTCTCTTGTAGTTGAGAGATATGATCTTTCCATTTTCTATCGTACGAATTCAATTGAATAATTGGCTTGAGATTATATCTCAAATAGGGCAAGATAAAAAGAAATCACAAACATCTTCATCTCATCGTTTATGATTCCACAATATCTAGTTTCGCTACCATACGATTTAGATTATTGTGAGGTGATCAATAATTCTAGGATGTTCTTCGGGAATATAAGTCCGGGTTATTGGTTAGTTCATGTTCACCTTGATTTTATCAAAATACGGAACAAAACTCGTAGGTTTATCTGTGGGAGACAGATTTATCTATTATCGTAGAATTTTCGGTGTGATACATATTTGTTTATTAAAGTCATCGACTTTGGGTCGTAACAACTCTTGGTTGTGGGTGAGATCATCTAAGGGAATCAAGTGTGTAGTATCCTGCTGGGATCAGAGATGTAAGGAGTGCAACTATACCTTGAATCAGTGTGATATTGATTAGGGTTCAACTACAGTCCAGACCGAAGTTAGTTTGTAGTAGGATAGTATCTGTATAGTGTGGTGTTTAATCTGGACTAGGTCCCGGGGTTATTCTGCGTTTGCAGTTTCCTCGTTAACAAAATTTCTTATGTTTGTGTTATTTCTATTCGTATTATATTTTGTTATATAATTGAAATATCACAGGTTATGCATTGCATCGATCAATTGTGAAATCCAACCTTTGGTTGTTGATTGGAAATTGATTGATCCTTGGATATTGGTCTTTGGTACCATCCAAGTTTATATCTCTTGTATTTGATAAAGACTCGCAGATTTCTATTTGCTTAAGTATAGATCAAATCAAGAGATAGAGATATTAACTCCTTGATATACTTTTCATTTAGATTGAGTCTGACTGTCTAGTTGATTCTCTCAAAAGTATATTAGAGTTAGTCCATACAGATTGCTAATCGAAATATTGGGTGAGGTTGTTAGACCCCGCTTTTTCATGTGTTATTTCTTTTCCGCATTATATTTTGTTATATAATTGAAATATCACAGATTGTGCATTAAGATCAATCAATTAGATAATGCAACCTTTGGTTGTTGATTTAAATTGATTGACACTTGAACATTGTCTTTGTTACCGTTCAAGTTGTTTCACATAATAATCAGGCTCGTGGATTTCTATCTGTTTGATTTGCTGATTACATTGTGAAACAGAGATATTATACTCTAGTATATACTTTTCTCTAGATACATATGGTTTACGGATCATTATGTAAGGGGGAGTGGTTTTCATGTCGAGATGAAGTATTGACTAAGGGGGAGTGATACATATCACCATAGTATTGTTGTCAAAGTTGTGATACAATTGAACTTTGATGTTATGTAATAATACTATGAAACTGTTCTTGATGATAGTTTTTAGCTTAGGGGTAAAATTGTAAAACCCTAGTCAGACAGTGACGTCACGGAACTTGAGTAATAATGTCCAAACCAAGCACATATATTGAACCTTATAATTTGTCTGCGAGAAAATTACCGGGGTACTATTTTTAAATGCTAATTAGGGTTTCAACAAGCCAAAACCCTAATTCTAACACCGCATGTGCCAATGGAAAACCATGTCATCCACACACACCGCGCCAAGGCATGACATCCATGCTAGCCGCACCCATGTGCCAATGTCTAACCATGACAGCCACACCTACCGCGCCAAGGCATGCCAACCATGCTAGCCGCACCCCTGTGCCAATGGTTAACCATTCCAGCCACACCTACCGCGCCAAGGCATGCCAACCATGCTAGTCGCACCCCTGTGCCAATGGAAAACCATGCCAGCCACACTGACCACGCCATGCCAAACGCACCTTGCCATGGCCCCATGACAACCTAGCCGCGCCACCATGCTGGCCTTCCCTATGCGGCTACCAGAGCGAAGGCGTGCAAAAATCAACGGTTGCCCTTCAATCCCAGGAGAAAATCCTAGCCGTCAAAGGTTACCAGACAACACATGGTAACCTTTGACCCAAAAGCCTAGCTTGGCCACGATCCTAGCTTGGTCGCGCCAAACCCTTGGCTCCACCATGTCAAGCCAAACCTCACCTTTCCTTGGACCTAGCCAAGCTAATCGCACCATGCGCCCACGGCAAACTCTTGGACGCACCATGCCAAACCAAACCGCACCTTGCCTTGGCCCTAGTCAAGCCAGCCGCACCATGCGCCCATGCCAAGCCAAAACACACATTTCCTTTGCCCTAGCCATGCTAGCTGCACCATGTGCCAAAGGCATGCCAAGCCCTTGGCCCCACCATGCCAAACGCACCTAACTACGCCACTATGCTGGCCTTTCCAACGCGGCTACCAAAACAAAGGCGTGCGACAATCAACGGTCCCCCTTCAAATATTAAAAGGAAATTCTAGCCATCCAAGGTTACCAGACGACGCATGGTAACCTTTGGACCGAAAACCTAAGTTTGTCCATGCCAAACCATGCCATGCCCACCTAGATTCGCCATCATGCTATCCTTCCCTATGCGGATACCAAAATGAAGGCATGCGACAATCGACGGTCGCCCTTTAATCCCAGGAGAAAATCCTAGCCGTCCAAGGTTACCAGACAACACATGCTAACCTTTGACCCAAAACCCTAGTTTGGTCACGCCAATGGCATGCCAACCTATCCACGCCCCCATGCCATGCCAACCTAGCCACGCCTCCATGCCACGCGAACCTAGATGCGCCACCATGCCACGCCAATGTCATGCCAACTTAGTCGTGCCACCATGCTGGCCTTCCCTATGCGGCCACCAACAAACAAAAGCGTGCGACGATCAACGGTTACCTTTCCTCTTAAGATGCAAAATCTTGACCGTCGAAGGTCACCAAGCTAAAAAGTCTCCCAAGCTCGACTTGCCAGGCAACAACAACATGCTACATGTTTTCCACAAAAACATTCGAGACATTAACACATATCACAAACTGGGGGATCTTCTTTGGGTATTGGTTTGGAGGTTTACAGTGTGCGACATACACTACCCTCGTCATAAGGAAGTGTTATAAGGGTGAGGAGGTTAGTAAATACAGGGAGTTAATGGAGAAATGCTCTTTTATGGGACATCAATTCCATGCGTTAACGGTTTCATGGAACATAAATTCCATGCGTTAATGGTTTTATGGAACATCAATTCCATGCGTTACCACCTCCTCCCATTTACTTACCCATTTTTCTATTCCTTAATGAGACCAGAGTACGTTTTACTTCTACTTGTATAAATAGGTCTTACCTATTTCCACCAAACAACAAGTTCAGTCAGGAGCATACAACACTCAGAAAATACTTGCTATCTTACCACTTGTTAGCCTTCCCACTTTTCTGATACAAGTCGTAGTCACACAACTACTCTTCCAGAATCAATTATTCTTGTCTAATCACTTTCCTTGCTTCCCTCCCCAAAACCAACCCATTCTCCTCCACTTTGTGACCAAAGAAAGTCTGGACCGCCCATTTCTTGGTTTAGGCCGGACTTGTACAGATTGATCTCTTGAATCTAAAGTACTCCCTTGAAGTACATTGTTTAGGGTTTAAATTCGTTTCTCACCCACACACCCGAAATTACTGAAATCAGTAGAAACCATTTTCACCCATAATCAATTGGCGACCACAGTGGGAGATTGATCTATCAGTCCCAATATTAGTTTTGAAATACGTTTCTTTAATTCAGAAGGATGGTCAGTTTAGGGGATGGATTTGTGTCCTCAAGTTCCACTCGGGCGAACGGCAATATTTCCTTCCCCAACGTAACGCCCAACAACACGATCGACAAAGGAATTCCTAGTCTAGATGACTTGGCGCGGGTTCAGGAGATCCACACCAGGAACATGAGTCTGATGAAAGATGCAGTTAATGCCATATTGGACTTCCTCATCAACTTAACGGCAGGGTTGAACGGTTCACTCGCCCCAAAAACTCCAGAACCGGGGACTGACATCCCGAACGATCACTCTTAAGTCAACCGTTTCATTACTAATCAGAAACCAGTAGGCCAGGAAGCGGCCTCACTTGTAGAAAAGCTATGTGAGCTCTTACATCTTTCGAATAATCAATGGATGGAGATGTTACCGCCATCAATCACATATCGTTAAGCGTGTCCTTGATTCCTTCACGATTGGAGGCATCAAGAATGCCAGACTTACTTATCAACAATATCACATTTACCGACGATGACATGATAGCATAGGAATGCCATAATTGTTCCCTACACATCACGGCCCGTATCAAGGATATGGAATTCAAAAGGGCTCTCATCGATACGGGAGCATCCTCCAATGTTGTTACCCTTAGAACGCTCAGAACGGACAGGGTACGGCCGAACGAAGTCGTACGACAATCCACCATAATGACCGATTTCGAAGGCAACCGAACCAACACATATGGGTACATCAATTTGAACTTATCAATAGGACCCGTCCAGTCGAAAGTGAGGTTCGAAGTAATTGAGAAAGAGCCAGATTACCACATGATACTGGGAAGGCCATGGCTCCACGACGACAGAATCATCCCTTCAACTTACCACCAGTTCTTGAAAACCATGCTAAATGGAGAAGTCGTTCATATCGCTGCATCATTATCTCCCTACGCGCCAATCTGTGGCATGGAGATTTTTGAGCCAAGGAAGGACCCGCAGGCCACGACCAACAAGGATCACCACACTCCACTACCAAAGTGTACGTACACTGAAGAAGGTGATGGTTTTGCACAGCTTCCCACATCATCCCCTCGAAAGAGAGACACGCCAACCTCCACCCACCGAGCCAGAATTCGCCTCACACTCACACCAAGCGAGGACGGGCTTTTATTATGGGTCATGATGAAAAGGGTAAAACCGTATATCAGCGCCGCTGTTAGAAATTAACATGGGAGACTACCATACAGTCTCTCCGCCCAATGGAATGCAAACATAGTAACGAGCCGTAGGAGAAGGTACCTAATGTACCACAACATCTATAAGATGGGACCAACTCAACCATGGACGAACTTGAGATTATTAATATTGGGAGTGAAGAATATCCGTAACCCATCTCCATAAGCTCGAATCTGTGCACATAAAAACGTGTAAAGTTGGTAGACCTCCTCAAGGAATATCAAGATGTATTCTCATGGACGTACGAAGAAATTCCCGGCTTGGACGAGAAGCTAGTTACTCATCATTTGCACGTGATACCCGGATCCAAACAAGTCAAGCAGACCCCAAGAAAATTCCGGCACGATGTAGAAGAACAAATTAAGGTATAAATTCAAAAGCTACTAGCGGCTGGCTTTATCAACCCGATTCACCACCCCACCTGTTTGGAAAACGTAGTCCCGGTGAGAAAGAAGATTGGCCAGATCAGATGATGTGTAGATTTTAGGGATTTGAACAAATGTTTCCCTAAAGACGATTTTACGCTTCCCAACATTGACATGCTACTAGTAGACGCCACCAGTGGCCATGGCATGTTCTCTTTCATGGATGGATACATCAGTTATGACCAAATAAAGATGTACGAACACGACGCAGGTAAGACGGCTTTCCGAACTCCTCTTGAAAACTTTTACTACACTGTGATGCCTTTCTGTTTGAAAAACGTTAGCGCCACAAACCAAGGTGCCATGACTACTATTTTTCACGATATGATGTATAAGCAAGTTGAAGATTATGTAGATGACATAGTGGTCAAATCGAAAACCCGGGAAGCCCACACAGGAATCCTGCGGCAGGTGTTCGAATGATGTCGCGAATACAAACTAAAGATGAATCCATTGAAGTGTGCTTTTGGTGTCTCCTCGGGCAATTTCCTAGGCTTCCAGGTAACCGCCAAAGGGATTAAAGTTGACCCAATCAAAACGCAAGCCATCCTCACGATTCCACCACCACAAAGCGTGAAATAACTCCAGGGTTTCATGGGTAAATAAACTATATTCGCCGCTTCATACCCAGATTAACTCAACTTGTTGCTTCCTTTACCCCCTTACTGAAGAAAGGAGCGAGATTTATCTGGACCACACTATAACAAGAAGCGTTCTAGAAGATTTAGCAAACGTTATCTTCCCCAGCCGTCATGAAATCACCCATGCAAGTAAGACCGCTACACCTCTACACCGCTTTTAGCGATACTACTGTCGGAGCTCTACTCGCCCAAGAAGATGGTGAAGGGAATGAACACCCCATATACTGCTTCAGCCGAACTTTAAGAGGTGTCGAACTTAGGTATCCCAAAGCAGAAAATGCGTGCTTAGCTTTGATCCACTCCATCCAGAAATTCAGGCATTACCTACTGTCCAATAAAGTGGTGCTGATATCTAAATCTGATCCTGTGAAGTTCCTCTTCTCAAAACCAGCCCTGATAGGAAGGCCGGCCAAATATCAGAGTTCGACATAATATGTGTTCCCCTAAGAGCCATCAAAGGACAAGCAGTCACAGATTTACTGGCGGCATTTCCGAGAGAAAATACCATGACGCTACGCGAGAACCTCCTTGGGGACTTTCCGGAAATCTCTTTCACCCAAGAAGAAGCATGGCTAATATTGTTCGACGGCTCTGCTACTCCTAACAACGGTTACCGGTGTAGTTATAGTATCCCCAGCTGGTGAAGTATTCTCGCACTCCTTCAAGTTAGACTTCCCCTGCACCAACAATTCAGCAGAGTATGAAGCCTTTCTCATCGGGTTATCCTTGGCTAAATGAGCCGGAGCCACGGGTATGGAAATAAGAGGGGACTCTAAAATACTAATCAACCAGGTAAACGGAGTATACGCCCTGAAAGAAGTAACCTTAGCCCCTTATAGAGCCGAGGCGAAAAAACTGCTGAACTACTTCGCCGACGCAACCATAACCCATATTGGGCACGGTGGCAACCAACACGCTGATTGCCTAGCCACGCTAGCATCGAAACTGTGATTTGAAGGTCTTGAGGAAACCCTGACAGTAAAGACACGAACTGTGGATTCAACATGGCTTTCACAACCTGAAGATGATGAAACTGATGACTGGAGATTATCCAAGAACTTAACATCTCACTTTTTCAGGGAAAGGTCAGTCTCAAAACTTTACGTGATTTCTTCATGCTCCGAGGGGTGATATATCATCGAAATTCAGATGGCTCCTTGTCAAGATATCTCGGAGAGGGAGAAGCACAACAATAACTCAACCGCGTCCATGATGAGATCTGCAGGAAGATGTTGGTGATAACACTCTATCGTCATTCGCAACGCCTTGGATACTACTGGCCGGAAATGGAGGCCCAAGCTCGGTTACTTCAAATAACCCATTCCAACTGTCAAGCGCCGCCGCATCAATTAGAAATTTTCAACATTGGTCATGCTAGGGACTGGCAGGGGACATACATCAATTACCTTCGCGATGGCATGCTCCCCACCGATAAGAAGGATGCAACCAAGATAAAACAAAGGTCTGAGAGGTTCGTATTCCACGAAGGGGTCTTATATCGTAAGAGCTTTGGAGGAAGTCTTCTGCGATGTTTGAATGAAGCAAAAATCCCAATCATGCTGAAAGAGATGCACGAAGGCGAACATCAAGGAAAGCGGAAATTATTTCTCCAGATACATGAGAAGTACTACTGGCCAACCACGGAGGATGATGCAGCTACTTTCGTCCATAGGTGCTAGAAATGTCAGATCCATGGAAACCTTATCCATATACCGTCGACTCCCCTGCATTCAATAAGCAGTCCGTGGACCTTTCATAGATGGGGACTCGACATCATTGGAAAGATCAATCAACCATCCTCAAAACATCACGAGTATGTAATAACATCAACCGAATACTTCACCAAATGGGTCGAAACCATACCGTTACGAGGGACGAATGGAACCACAATCGTGGCATTCACTAAGGAGTACACTATCTGCCGTTTTGGCGTGCATAAACATATCATCACCGACAACGGCACCCCTTTTTCGAACAAACAAGTACGAGAGTTACTCGAGGAATATGGAATTAAACAAGTCTTCTCCACCGTATACTACCCCCAAGGGAATGGGAAGGCTGAAAGCACCAACAAAACCCTGATCTAAATCCTCAGTCGTACAGTGCATGATAACCCTCGGGCATGTCATGAGAAACTTCCAATGGCACTCTTGGTGTACCGATCGTTACCAAGAAGTTCCACCGGGTCTCTCCCTACTCTCTTATTTATGGCGCAAACGCTATCCTCCCATCGGAAGTTAAAATCCCATCGGCTAGGATTGCCGAAGCAAGCGGAGTTCGATGGAATTAAGCTGAAGCATTGAGTGCCAGAGTCGCAGAATTGGACATTGTAGATTCCAGAAGCGCCTTGGCCTTATATAGTCACGAAATCGTACAAAAGTGGGTCTACAAGGTCATTAAAGAAGATAGAGGAAAACCGAAAGCGATCATCAACGGAAAGTGGCTTAAGGCATACTACGCCTGACCACCGCCTCGCTCCGCCATATCACAAGCACGGATAGCCAAGCATCTTTCCACTTTTTTCCACATCCCAAGTATCAAGTATTTTTTTTTTCCTTTATTTGATTGAAGTAAATCAATAAAATTCTCTTGTTATTTCAAAAATAAATAAATAATAATAATACAAAAAAAAAAAAAAACGTGCTTAAAACCCAGAAAGAAGCCGAACATCTCACAACCACACAACTCAGAAAAGCCCATCCAAAAGATTGTAATCTCTAGAAAGAATCATCTTTAACCGGCTTTGATACCTTTCAGTCCTACTCTTCAAGTTCCGGATTGACTCTTCCACCTTCTGTGAATCCATGGCCAGAGCTTTCTTCTCTTTCAGAATAGTTTTCATAGCAGAGACCATGCCAGCAAGAATAACAGCTCTGTCGACTTTCACAATCTCAAGACGATGTCTCAACCAACTAACGTTGAACTTCATAGATTCATAGGTAGACACCATGTTCTCCCATTTTTGAATAGTTGCTTCCGCGACGGCACGGATAGACATACTCTCCATTTCAACAACCATCGGAAAGAAACAATTCACTATGGAAACTAAAGCGGACGAACAATATTGCACAACGTTCCTGGTAGCAATATTGCCATATATCCTCCATATATTTGTGTAAAGAGTTATGAATTCTTTCCGCACCAGAAACCCACCGACATTCCGGTAGTTAGAGGAAAAACACCTCATGCGGGTTCCGAATGACAAACCTACATTGGGATACTCATGACAAGAAATTCCTAAGTCGGCGTTCTCTATATCTGCGGTGGCTGGTATAATCGAGCTTGAAGAAAAATGGGTAACCAAATCATCTTCATCAGTGATGGTAACGCACGCTTCGGAGAGATATCTCTACATAAAAGAAAAACTTTCGTTAATCATCGGCAAATAAAGAAGGGTATATTTATTAAATACCCCTAGTTTTGACACCCAATAAATATACCCTATACAACAATATAAATACCTCTATCATTTAAATACCTTATCCCTTAAAAAATAGATTACCTTAATACCCTCACTTACAATATTATTTTCCATTTAAAAATCTTATCCATTAAAAAATAAAATTTTCTATTATTTCACATCCACCGGCAACACCATTTCACCACCACCAACAACACCGCCTCCACCACCACCACCACCACTCCGCCACTACCACCGCTTACTAAATACAACCACCAATAATATTCCACCACCGTCACACACCACCACCATTGTTGTTGCCGCCGCCGCCATTAATATTAGGTATCAACAACTGAAGACCGCCGCCGCCGCCATTAATATTAGGTGTCAACAACTAAAGTTGATCCAAAAAATCAAAAGTTCAAAAATATTTATCAAATTTGGTTGTTGATTCCATTTTTCCATTGTTGATACACAAACATTGGTTGTTGACTCCCTAAAACTAAGGTCAATTTCTATTGTTGATACACAAATATTTGTTGTTGATTCTATTTTTCCATTGTTGATACACAAACATTGGTTGTTGACTCCCTAAACTAAGGTCAATTTCTATTGTTGATACACAAACATTAGTTGTTGACTCCTTACACTAAGATCAATTTCTATTGTTGATACACAAATATTTGTTGTTGATTCCATTTTTCCATTGTTGATACACAAACATTGGTTGTTGACTCCTTAAACTAAGGTGAATTTCTATTGTTGATACACAAATATTTGTTGTTGACTCCTTACACTAAGATCAATTTCTATTGTTGATACACAAATATTGGTTGTTGATTCCATTTTTCTATTGTTGATACACAAACATTGGTTGTTGACTCCCTAAACAAAGGTCAACTTCTATTGTTGATACACAAATATTTGTTGTTGACTCCTTACACTAAGATCAATTTCTATTGTTGATATACAAATATTGGTTCTTGACTACCATTTCTATTGTTGATACACAAACAAGAACCAAATATTTGAGAAAGACACCCTAAACATTTCAAATGAAAATGGAAGGGACAGGCTATTCAAGCAAATGAAATTGTTAAATCAACAAATACAACATCATTCACAAACTAAATTGTAAAAACAAGCTCCTCCAAAACTTAAAAGTTCCAACACAATAAACCTGAATTTAACCTTAATTAAAGTACTTGCTTAGTCATTACAATAATTGAGAACCGTACCTATATATTAGATTCTTAGTAATTAAGAACCGTACCTATGTATTAATAATTAAGAACCTCTGCACAGTAGTCATTACAGTATATGCTTAGTCATTACAGTACTTGCTTTTTTTTAAATCGATCTCTAATAGTTGAGTTTCCCATTGATGGTATATATTAGGTTTACTAGATTTTCAACTAAGCATTCAACAAACAGCAAAATTTCAAAACCGTATGGTATTTTACAACTTACTAATCAAAATTAATCCTCATATACCTCATTATTTCACCCGCATCGTTCGCAAGCACCCAAATTTCTTCCTGCATCAATCTGCATTCAAAAATCAAAATAGGAGCAATTCTTGAGAATAAATAAACTCAATTAGGATTTTGAAAATTAACATGCATCAATAGCAACTCATGACCAAAGTCAAAATTGAAGTTGGAAATGATATTGTGGGATAGAGAGTGATTTAAGTGCATGTTTGAATCAAGTATAAGAAAAACACTGTAATAATGTTAGACACAAATTAAAAACACTTGTGCTAAGCTAAACCCCCTAACCCCAGATTTAGCTTAGCACAACCCCCTAACCCCATATTTATAAATTCAACCACCACCACCACTAGAAACTAATTCAAAGAAATGGAATACATGATTAATCTTTATTAGAACCAACAAATTAAATCTCAATTGGAATCACTATAAATAAAAAAGTTTCTGATGTAACCCCAAATTTCAAAACAAAAACAGATTCCAACACATACCTCTTCCACCACCGCCGCCACTATAACCATCACCACCACCATCATCATTGCTTTTTGAGCTTCAATAATTCGAAGAACTTCAACTCTAAAATCATACACACTGTAACAATATCTGGCTTCAATGAATCGAACATGCAAATATCTCATTCCATCTTCAACTCGAAAACCAAAAAATCAAATCTATCGATCTGAATCTGGAAAATCAATCTTTTAACCTAGAAATATGGAGAACAATTAAGATGAAATCAGTGAAAGTCGAACACATAAATAGCGATAAAACTATGTAATCGAATACAAAAAATCAAATATGTCGATCTCTGAATCTGGAAAATCATTCATCAACTCAAGAAGATGAAGAACAATAAAATGTTGAAATAAGTTAAAATCGAACACTAACACGGTGATAGATCTGCTGCTAATCGTGGAGGACATGATGGTGGCGGCGACGGAGCGGGTGGTGGTAGTTGCAGAGGTGACGGAGGTGGTTGAAAGAGAAGGAAAGGGAAATAAAAATATTCAGACATCAAAATAAAAATGAAATGATTTGATCCGAAGGTGAAAAGAGGAATGGTAAATAAGGAAACAAATAAAAAGGTTAATGGACCCCTGATTGTCTTTGGATGGAGAGGGGTATTTTTATTGTAGGATAAGGGTAGTTGTGTAGCCCGTAAGAATTGAGGTCAATTATATAATTCCCACAATAAAGAAACACTTGTTGATCAATAATAACATACCGGTATGACCTTCTTGACCCGAAAGACTCGGATGGGTAATTGTTACAAGAGTCTAGCCTAGCGCGTTTAACTGGAGAACCTGGCCGGCTCGAGGAAGATTCACTTCTGATCGACATGATGAAGAAAGTTGGACTTGAAGTGAAGAAATCTTTGTTGAAAAACTGGGAAGATGACACAACTTCACCGGCGTAAATACTGTGGAAACCCTAAAGGAAGAAAGAGAAACCCAGGCTGAATAAGTGGAACATGATGGAATCACGACCGGGAAATCAGCCTCAAACGAAACACCTCATCAAAACCCCAATGAAAGCTAGGCTGAATAAGAGGGTGTGATACTTTAACTTTTGAAAGAGGGAAAGGATTTCCCATTGGAATCGAGTAAGAGGAAATCAGGCGTGCAAAGACAAATCGCCATTGTGCCGAACCGCCCACGCATGCCTCGTCCAACCAAACTACACATTACCATGACCGTACCGCGCCAAGTTGTGTGTTCCATTGTCGTGGCCTCATCATGCCAAGACCGTCCGCGCCATGCCTTGGTCCCACATGCCAAGCTGTCCACTCCATTGTCGTGGCCCTACCATGCCGAACCATCCGTGCATGCCTCGCTCCAGCAAACCGCGCCTTGCCATGGCCGCACCATGCCAAGTCTCCCACTCTATTGTCGTGGCCCCCATCATACCAAGTCGTCCATGCCATGACTTGCCGCGCCGACACCAACTCGCCAAGCCAGCGTCATGATATTCTCTAAACCCATTCAAGGTGATGCATGGCCATACCAAGCCAGCAATCTTCGTCTCACCACTCCACGGTCTTCATCCCAGTACAATTTACGCAAGGCCGCCAAACACGGGATCGTGAACTCTCCTTACCTCTCGAAAAAGGTTAGTCAGAATTTCCTGACCATCTTACATGTCCTACGTTTTGATTCCGTCCTCGTCTGTCACCATTATATGCTTACCTCACAACAAGGCACCTGTTCCGAGATAAGCAGGGGACTTAATGTTGATGGTGGTTTTTAGCTTAGGGGTAAAATCATAAAACCCTAATAAGACAGTGACGTCACAGAACTTGAGTAATAATGTCCAAACCAAGCACATTTATTGAACCTGTCTGCGAGAAAATTACTGGGGTACCATTTTTAAATGCTAATTAGGGTTTCAACAAGCCAAAACCCTAATTCTCATACCGTATGTGCTAATGGAAAACCATTCCATCCACACCCACCACGCCAAGGCATGCCAACCATGCTAGCCGCACCCCTGTGCCAATGGCTAACCATGCCATCCACACCTACCGCGCCAAGGCATGCCAACCATGCTAGCCACACCCATGTGCCAATGGAACCATGCCATCCACACTTACCGCGCCATGCCAAACGCACCTTGCCATGGCCCCATGCCAACCTAGCCGCGCCACTATGATGTCCTTCCCTATGCGGCTACCAAAGGTCTAAAACGAAGGTGTGCAATAATCAACGGTTTTCCTTCAATCCCAAGAGAAAATCCTAGTCGTCCAAGGTTACCAGACAACACATGGTAAACTTTGACCCAAAACCATAGCTTGGCCACGATCCAAGCTTGGTCGCACCAAACCCTTGGCCCCACCATGCCAAGCCAAACCGCACCTTTCCTTGGCCCTAGCCAAGCTAGCCGCACCATGCACCCACGGAAAACTCTTGGCCCCACCATGCCAAGCCAAACCGCACCTTGCCTTGGCCCTAGCCAAGCTATCCGCACCATGCACCCATGCCAAACCTTTGGCCCCACCATGCCAAGACAAACCGCACCTTGCCTTGGCCCTAGCCAAGCCATCCGCACCATGCTCCCATGCATGCCAAACCCTTGGACCCACCATGCCAAGCCAAACCGCACCTTGCCTTGGCCCTATCCATGCTAGCCGCACCATGTGCCAACGGCATGCCAAGCCCTTGGCCCCACCATGCTAAACACACCTAATTAACCACGCCACCATGCTGGCCTTTCCAATGCGGCTACTAAAATGAAGGCGTGCGACAATCAACGGTCCCCCTTCAAATCCCAGGAGCAAATCCTAGCCATCCAAGGTTATCATACGATGCATGGTAACCTTTGTCCCAAAAACCTAAGTTTGGCCATGCCAACCTATCCACGCCACCATGCTGGCCTTACCTACGAAGATAACAAAATGAAGGCGTGCGATAATCGACGGTCGCCCTTCAGTCCTATGAGTAAATCCTAGATAGCAAAGGTTACCAGACAACAAATGGTAACCTTTGACCCAAAACCCTAGTTTGGTCACGCCAAACCGCGCCAAGGTATGTCATGCCAATGGCATGCCAACCTAGTCGCGCCCCCATGCCACGCCAATGGCATGCCAACTTAGATGTGCCTCCATGCCACGCCAATGGCATGCCAACCTAGCCGCACCTCCATGCCACACCAATCTAGCCGCGCCACCATGCTGGCCTTCCCTATGCGGACACTAACAAATGAAAGCGTGCGACGATCAACGGTTACCTTTCCTCTTAAGATGCAAAATCTCGACCGTCGAAGGTCACCAAGCTAACAAGTCTCCCAAGATTGACTTTCCAGGCAACAACAACATGCTACATGTTTTCCACAAAAATATTCGAGACATTAACACAAACTGGGGGATCTTTTTTGGGTATTGGTTTGGCGGTTTACAGCGTGCGACATACACTACCCCCGTCATAAGGAAGTGTCATAAGGGTGAGGCGTTTAGTAAATACAGGGAGTTAATGGTGAAACGCTCTTTTATGGGACATCAATTCCATGCATTAACGGTTTCATAGAACATCAATTCCATGTGTTAACGGTTTTATGGAACATCAATTCCATGTGTTACCACCTTCTCCCATTTACTTACCCATTTTTCCATTCCTTAATGAGACCAGAGTACATTTCACTTCTACTTGTATAAATAGGTCTTACTTATTTCCATCGAATAACAAGTTCAGTCAAGAGCATACAACACTCAGAAAATACTTGCTAGCTTACCACTTGTTAGCCTTCCCACTTTTCTGATACAAGTCGTAGTAACACAACTATTCTGGTCTCATCACTTTCCTTGCTTTCCTCCCCAAAACCAACCCATTCTCCTCCACTTTGTGACCGAAGCAAGTCTAGAACGGCCATTTCTTGGTTTAGGCTGGACTTGTACAGATGGATCTCTCGAATCTAAAGTACTCCCTTGCAGTACATTGTTTAGGGTTTAAATTCGTTTCTCACCCACACACCCGAAATTACCGAAATCAGTAGAAACCATTTTCACCCATAAACAACTATATAAAAATGATTGAGAACACTTGATTTCTCATTGTTATTGCTACGGATCTTCAACAACTATGATGCTGAGTTGAACACGTTTAGAATCATGGAGCACTTGGAAGTGAGGAAGATTTCGAGTCGTGTTGAAGATGCCAAGGAGATCAAACATTTGGATGAGAAGCTATAAACATTGTTATTTATCTTTTAATACATATGTATTGATAGTTTTGTTGCTAAATTGACAAAGAGGGAGATTGTTAGAGCAATGCTCGGTCGAACTCGCATGTATTGTTATCTTAAGCATGTTTTTCAATGTTAGTGATCAAAACTATAATTCTTGATTTCTAACCTATTTATAGATGTCTCGGACTAGGACATAGATTGTGTAGTTGAGCATTAGACTTCAAGGCGTTCATCATTTGAAGACGAAGAACTACTAAGGGAAGATTTTGTAACTTCATCAACAAAGGTATGTGGAGATTGAAACTTATCTATCACTTGGAAAGTCTATTTCTACTCTATCTCCTATATTGAGAAGTCGTATTCCTATATAGTTTTGTATTATACACACATTTGAGATTTCGAGCTGAGTTTATCTCGTTTACATATTTCTCGAAATATATGTTGGCAAGATTTAGCTTCGAACAAGTTCATCTTATATTCTTGACGAAAGTCAGAATATGATCATGTGAAAATTTCCGAGTAACATCTTACATGGTTTGTGTGATACAATCATTTGGTGTAGACTTGGAATATTTTGTTATGATTATTTTAATATCTTGAAAATTGCTTTGATGCTAATAGCGTGTGAAAACGGATATTGTCATCCTCTAAGAAAGTTTCAGTGATTGAAATAACGAGCTTAGAATCATGTTACCATGTTTGGATATAAACATAGTGTGTTCTCACATTTGTGTGCAAGTCAAAAACCAGGAACCTGAAGTATACGTACCCGTACACGTACTGGCGGTTGTTGGATGTCTGTGAAAGTATGCATACCCGTACGTATACTGGCGAAAGTCTTACATCCGTGAATTTCTGCTGGAGTTTGGAAGTGTGAATTGGTATGCGTACTAGTATGCGTACTGGCGTAACCAAACTCGATCCGGCTACTTAAGTATGCGTACACATTTGCATACTTGAGTTAATTACTTTCTAAAATCGGTTGTACATGAACTTAAACATTTATAAAAATAAGGAATGCAATCTTTGCAAACCATGGCTATAATTTTCATGTATTGATTCGAGTGAATCAAACATATTTTGCTTCAATTGTGTTCTTGTATACTTCTATGAGAATATAACAATTGAACGGCTCTTTAACTAGTTTCATTTGAGTCATTTGAACTAGTTATGGTTAAGATGAATAAGGTTGGTATGAGAGTAATCATATGGCTAACTTCGGTTAACTATTGTTGAGCCAACATGATACACGCGTTTGGGTATGGTTACATAAACCTACAGGAGGGTACATTTCATTTGTGTGTAACAAGCTAAGTTCGATCTAACGGTTGAAAGATATTAACTTGGTTGAATCAGGTTTTTCATCTAACGGTGAATATTGAATGCTTTGTTACCAAGGTAACTTGGATTGCAAACCCTGATTTGAAAACTATATAAAAGAGAACTCTAGCAACTGGGAAACCTAATCCCCACACCTCATGTGTGTTACTAGTTGCACCAATTAGAGTCAATTCTCCTTTAACCTTAGGTTTCTATCGAGACCCTGTAGGTTAACGACTTCAAAGACTTTATTGGGATTGTGAAGCCAGACCCAACTATTTTTTTTGTAGTTGCATATTCTAATTGTAGGTGTAAATTATCTATAGATCCAGGTGGCAACATCCTAGAACCGGTGTACCCAAATACGAAGAGACGCGAAGTATAGAGCGAAGATTATCGGGCGCGAGATTTAAGGAGCAACGTGGATCGGGCGTAATAATGTCGGACAAGACTTGACCCAGACTTCTGATAAAGCTGACAGGATAAGGCGTGGCGGGTCAAACGAGGAACGATGGTCAAACTAATAAAGAAGAACGGGTCATATCGGGTAACCATAAGGACGACAGAAAAGATGGGCGACATCGCGTTAATAATGCACCTAAAAAGATCGGCCCAAACGGAGGATAGGCGAGTAGCCTGGATACATCGGCCACATGAGACGACGAGAACCGGCCCGATCACAGAACTGATAAATAGATGTAACATGACCAACACCTTAATTTCGTTGTATAGAACTTCTCCTATAAATAAAGGGACTTGTATTTCGAGAGAGGTAGGTTGTATTTTGAGGTAGAGAGAGGAGAAAAACTCGAGTAAGCACAAAAAAGAAGAAAAGTGAGTAGTAAGTGCATCTTGTAAGGAAATCCCACGAAGAGCAACACCTTTGTAACACTTCTAAGTAATAAGATTCATCCTTTCACCCCCGTGGACGTAGGTAATCATACCGAACCACGTAAATCTTGTGTTCATTGTGGAGTGTTTACTTTCATTTGAGATGAGCATTGTGTTTCTATCCTTTGGATGTAGTTTGTAGTAAAATGCATCTACATTCTGGCACCGACTAAGGGGACACGACTAAGATCTCCAGATACCTTGCCGTTAAAGCCTTCCGAGACGATCAACAACTCCTCAATACACGTTAATGTGTTGGAGTAGAAGCTACGATGAACTCTGTTGGCCGAAGTAATGGTTGTTTTGAGTCATTTACTGAGCATTTAAAGTCAGAGCGATAGCAGCGTCTTCTTAGCGTCTTCAATAGTTTGATCGGCATAGAAACTTCACGAGCTCACCAGCGACTAACAGTTCGGGTTAGAAGCTACGTGAAGAATCTGTTGAAAGGATGACTGTTTGTTCTTGATAGTTGTATGATTGTTAGCGTTAAGCGAGTTGTTTCTAACAACGGTGTGAAGTCGAGTGCTTGGAGTTACCAAAAGTTAGCGTTTTTAGATGTTTCATAATATAATAAACTGTCGACCATATATAATTTTTAGCCGGCGGTGTAGCATAAGTCATCGGAAAGGTCGCCATTAAATCTCGAGAAAGTGGAGTTGGTACAAGTTTGATTTGATTCTAGGGGTTACTTGTCGTACCTTTTAAGCATCATGTGAATAAGATCTATGATTTGGA
Organism: Papaver bracteatum; assembly: GCA_023529315.1. Lineage (NCBI taxonomy): Eukaryota > Viridiplantae > Streptophyta > Magnoliopsida > Ranunculales > Papaveraceae > Papaver > Papaver bracteatum. The sequence continues at coordinate 3,341,550 of JAJJWX010000742.1, forward strand.
ACATGTAGAGTAAAGGACAAAACTAACTTAAATGCATAGGTCGAGTACAGAGAGCGACATCGTACGGAGTGATAGTGACAGGAAAATAAAGACAGCCACAGATTCAGCATAAGGACAAAATAGGGTAGAGGGACAGTGCCCACCTAACAACTGAAGTAGATCTTACACAGAGACAGTAGTCGTACAGTCGAACTTTTTTCCCTTTTATCTGAATTTTTTATTTTGAAAATTAGGTCAAAGTAAGGGGTTCTTTTTCGTATTTGTTGACGTAGGGACGGGTGATACTCGGCTTATCACGTGACGTGATCGATGGATAGCACTTTAGGGACAATTAGGATGTTAAGGAATCGTACAGTCACTAGCAGCAGCATGCAGGCAGGGATACGGGGGCCGAGGCAAGAGGACAGTCGACAACCACCGCCCGAGGAATCTCATGCAGCTGCGCGAGGGATGCCTGTTGTAGACGAAGAAATAGATTTGGGGAAAGACGATAACACCTTACCTCTGGACCAGGTTATATTGACTCAGAGGAGAGTTGACCAAATTGATGGACTCACATCTTCAGACACCGATGACGATGAGGAAGCACTTGCAGCGCGAGCTCAGAGGCAATGGACGAGGCAGCAAGTTGAACACCAGGAAGCTTTGGGAAGGGAACAAGAGCGTCTTAGACAGATTCAGCTGGGGCGAGCAGCAACAAGTAACATCGGCCCGACAACCGTTCACGCGGTCGATCGTGTAGCCAACCCAATACCGCCCCCACCACCCACATCAGCACCATTACAACCTCGGCCACACCAACCCAATGGACACTCCAGTCATGAAAGTACGGACCCGACGTTGTTGGCCATTTTGGAGAGTCAGAGGAGGCAAGAGGCGGCACTAAGGGAACTCCAGCAGAGGAATTTAGCCTTGGAGTATGAGAATTACCAGCTGAGGAACCTACGGAACAGATCAAGAGGGTCGTCCAGTCGAGGGACATCGGGTTATCGCGGCCGATCCGGTCACTCACCACCCATGATGGGGCCAAGTAACCTTAATCAGCCCGATCAGTCAGGTCAGCCACCATTACCTCCGATACCCCCCACGCAGAGGTATGGACCACCTGAGGATTCTTCCACCGATGAAGAAAGGCGAGGAAGGGATGAGCGACAAGATCGGGCAACTAAAGCAAAGCTTAAGGAGTTGGAAGCAAAAATCAAGGAACGCTCGGGTGGAAGCAAGGAGAATAAGTTGGCCGAGATTATGAGTGAAGCCGAGAAAGCGCCTTTCTCTCAAGAAGTGGAACAAATGATGTTCCCACCCAAATGTACTTTACCTTCATTCCCCTCTAGATTTTACGGAACGGGCGATGCGATCGAACATCTTAAGATGTATACAATGTCACTGATCCAATGGAGAAACAACCCGGTAGTTATGTGCAAATTCTTTCCAGCTAGTTTGGAGGGCGAGGCGCGAGATTGGTTTTATTCACTCACACCTAGTTCGATTAACGGGTACGATGTGCTAGTCGAGGCCTTCCTTGAGACCTACATGCATAACAGCCGACCTCGGCCAAGAATGAACAAGCTGTTTACTCTCGCCCGACGATTCAGAGAGCCCCTAAGAACCCTGACCGACAGATGGAGGAAATTGTGTACTGAAATTGGGAAGGTACCGGTGGATCAAGCCATCTTTGGGTTTTAAAACGCGTTGGGGAGGTCGGACCCCATCTGGATTGCCATGTTTTCTGAAAAACCTAAAACCTTAAAGGAGATGAGAAGAATGCAAGAGCACTATATCGCCTTGGAAGAAATTCAGGCCGAATCAAGAGATAGAGGAGTACAAGAAGCCAACACTGAAGTTGGTACCGAAACTAAAACGGTCATGGACGACCATATCAGGCGATCAGAAAAGAGATCGGACCCGCCCCCAAGGAGCAGTGAGAAGATGGAATGGATGGCCAAAGGGAAGAAGCCAAAGCAGGAAACCCGGTCGTATACCCCTCTAAACGCTTCTTTGGAAGAGGTGTTCAAGGAAGTTGAGAAGAGAAACGACATCAACTACCCAACATCGAGGGGAGTACAGTTCCAAGAGACCCGAGATCATCCCGAATACTGTCACTACCATCAGTATAGGGGCCATTCCACCAATAACTGTCGATAAGTGAAAGATATTGTTCAACACCTCATCCGCGATGGATATTTGAGGCAGTATGTCCGACAACCCCTCGTCCGGAAGCAACACCCGATGCACCAGTTCATCAAGTCCGCATCGATAGGGCGAGTCATTTCATAAGCACCATTTCACATTCGGCTATGCAAAACTACACTCTCGGCCCAATAGTCAACACCAGGATCCATAAAAGGGATCGTGAGGGTAAAGAGATATTTAGCGTAGCCAAGTCCCTTCCAATGGAACCTTGGATGACACTGCCCATTTCGTTCTCGGCTAAGGATGTCCCAGCAAACGGACAGGCACACAGTTATCCGATGGTCATCACGCTATTGATTGAGAAGTGGGGAGTAAGAAGGATTCTTGTGGATAGCGGAAGTTCAGTCGAGGTGCTATTCTACGACACGTTCCGAAGAATGAAACTCTCAGACGACATGCTAGTCCCATCAACATATCGCATCTACGGCTTTAACGGTACAGTAACCATACCAAAGGGCGAAGTAACTTTGAGGGTTTCAGATGGTGGTGGCTACCTCGACACACTAACCACCTTTTGTGTAGTCGACGTCGCCTCGCTGGTAGGCTCGGAAAGATACCTACTATTGTGTATACTGCAAGTGCACAGTGTCGACAAGCAACACATGGCAAGCACAGGTCGAACCACAAAGACTTGGAGAGTGTAGAAGTTTATTCTAAATCCTGATTCAGAGAGTAACCAAAAGGGGTTTGTTTTTGTCGATACGACGATATGATTTTCAAGTGACTGAAATAATAAAAGTAAAAGATGCAAATAGCAAGATATGTAAACAATGATAATATGGATACTAGGGTATTCAAATCCACCAATAACCTATGATATGCATTCAACTTGTAATATTATTCTTGTCCTTATAGTAGATTCAAGTCTACCGTATAACTAAGGTGTTTCTCCAATGGATAATTTAATCACAACTAAAGTATTTCTCCAAAGCATTAATTGTCTAATTAAGCACAAATAATCTAAAGATCAATATTTGGTTAAGCATGAGTTGTAGCATAATCAACATAGAGATATTCTAACTACAATGGATACATGGCATACATTGTGAGAGCAAGATGTTGACAAACTTGGATTAAATTATATCTTTAAACAATTCTAAACTTTCAAGAACAAGATACAAGATATGAATACATACCAATGAGATTAGGGCTTCATCTAAACCCTAGTAAATGAAATTAGAACATGAAGAACATTACAACAAAATTGAAATTTGATAAACTAACATGAACAAGCTATTCTTGGATGGTTTTTCAACACAACAACCCTCTCTATTTATACACAAAATTCCCTCAAGCACTTGGATCCGAATTTTGGCACTCATACACTCAACAAAACATGTTTTCTTAATTGATGGAATATATTTGGTTGTGGGAAACAAATTGGGAGTGATTGAGTGAGAGAATGGGGGTGAGGTGGATGTTTTGGAAAGAATCCAATGGGGGTGAGGTGGATGTTTTGGAAAGAATCCAATGGGGGTGAGGTGGAAATGGATTTGGGTCTTGGGTTTTGGATCATGGGTTGTTTAATCCCATGAATTTGTAAACAAGGTTGCCACTGATCTTGCGAGCGGTTGCAACGCTTCCAACTTTCTTCTCTTTTGTCTTCTCAATTCTTCCAAGCTTTATTTAGTACTTAAAAACAAAAAATTAATTAATACAAATATTTATTCTTGAAAATGGTAAAAATGCAGAATTTGGGATAATATATGACTTTGAAGCGCGAAAGATGAGTTAAGTGCCAATGAAAAGGTGTATGAATATGCAATATTTGGCACTCATCACTCACCTTATGAGGCCATTATCGGGCGCCCATGGATTGCTGGGATTAAGGGAGTAGCATCGGCGTACCATCAAAGGTTAAGATTCCCGACTTGCTAGGGAATAACGGAAGTTGTGGGCGACTCCCAGGCGGCACGACAATGCATGAAAGTTGATATAGAAATAAATGAAGAACGGAGAGCTCGGCAAAGGCAAGAAAAGAACAAAGCAAAGGAAGTAAAGGCGGCAAAAGAATTGGAGGAGGCGATTTCACAAGCGGTCCTGGCACACGAAACTCGAGAACAAGACCCTTTATAACAATTAAAGGAAGCGTCCCCAGTCAGGGAGACCAAATCAAACTTATCGACAGTCGAGCTGACTAAAGAAGTAAACTTGGGAACGATAGAAGAACCCAAAATAGTGAGGATCGGGGCATTACTATCGGACGAACAAGCAAGTAAACTCACGATGATATTAAAATAAAACCTGGATGCATTCGCTTGGGAAGTGCATGATTTGGAGGGTATTGACCCGAAGGTCTGCTGTCACCACTTAAAAATTGATCCGAGGTTCAAACCGGTTAGACAAAAAATGAGGCGCGTCGCGCCAGAGTTACAAGCGGCGGTCGAGGTCGAGCTGAAAAAGTTACAAGAATCCAGAATAATAAGGAAGTCCCACTACCCACAGTGGATATCAAACATGGTCGTGGTACCGAAAAAGAAAGGGGGAGTCATAATATGTATTGATTTCAGCGACTTGAACAAGGCCTGCCCGAAGGACAGTTTCCCCCTTCCCAGCATAGATCAACTAGTAGAATAAATAGTGGGATACGAATCGATGACCTTAATGGACGGATACATGGGCTACAACCAAATACCATTGGCGCCCAAGGACCAGGAACACACTTCCTTCTTCAAACCAAGAGGATTGTATTGTTACACCAAGATGCCATTCAGACTTAGGAATGCCGGGGCTACGTACCAGAGATTGGTAGGCGACATGTTTGAAGACAAGATTCACGATACCATAGAAGTTTACGTGGACGACATGATAGTCAAGAGTCGGAAATCAAAAAACCACGTCCGAGACCTTCGAGAGATTTTTCAGACAATGGGGAAACACAAAATGAAAATTAATCCGGCCAAGTGCGACTTCTGGGTCACGTTGGGGAAATTACTAGGCTACATCATCACCCCCAGGGGAATAGAAGCAGATCCTGAGAATTTATGAGCCGTCCTTGAAATGCCATCCCCCGCAACGGTAAAAGACGTGCAGAAACTAAACGGTTGCATAGCCGCATTGGGGCGATTCGTATCACGGTCATCGGATAAATGCAAGGCATTTTACGACATCTTGAAGAAAGGAGAAAAATTCCGATGGACGGACGCCAGCGAAGAGGCCTTTCAAAATATCAAGCTACATCTAGCTAGCCTCCCGGTTCTTCAAAGGCCCGAGCCGTCAGAAATTCTCACTTTATACTTAGGCGCGACACCCTATGCCATCAGTACGGTATTGGTCAAAATAGATATAGGCGTGGAGAAGCCGGTATACTTCGCTAGCAATACCTTAAGTCCGGCCGAGAAGAATTACACCAGAATGGAGCAAATGGTGCTCGCACTAGCCTTTGCTGCCTCTAAATTACGAACATATTTTCAAGCTCATCGAATACGGGTGCTCACCAAATCGCCTATCGAAGCGGTCTTGGATAGTGTTGGGCGATCGGGGAGAATCTCCAAGTGGGGAGCCATAATTAAACAATATGACGTGACATACGAGACAAGAACCGCGATCAAAGGACAAGTAGTGGCCGATTTCTTGGAAGATTTCCCCCTCAGTGATGAGGACAAGGTAGAAGATATACCGGGAATGGCAGAAGAACAAGAGGATCCAGCGGACCTACTAGCCGCCAGTAGCTCAACACGATGGGAAGTATTTGTTGATGGGGCATCAAACAAAGACGGATCGGGTCTTGGGTTGGTGTTTACCACGCCAAAGGGGAGGAAAATCGTGCATTCGTTCAGGTTAGAATTCAAGGCGACAAACAATGTCACCGAGTATGAGGCGGTGATCCATGCCTTAAGAATAATTGTGGAAATGAGGCTGCATGAGGTTCGATTGACTAGCGACTCACAGCTAGTGATCCGGAAAATTACGGGCCAATACGCTACGCACGACCCGGTGCTGCAAAAATATTGGGAGCTCGCCCAATTTTACATCAAGCAAATACCAGATATAAAATTCCGCCATATATGCCGAAAGGATAACAGACACTCGGACGCTCTATCGTATATTGCCTCACAACTAGTAGACCCGAGCATCGAAGGGATACGCTTTATGAGGCTTCTTAACCCGTCTATCCCAGAAACACCATACGTATGGATCGAGGTGGCCATTAGCACGGTCGAGATATACAAAGAAGGCGACTGGAGAAAGCCAATACATCAATACTTAGAAAAGGGTGAGCTACCTAAGAGTCGGTCCGACATGAACAAGATCAAAAGCAAATCGAGCGCCTACGAATTAAGAAAAGGGATCTTATATCGGAAATCTTACCTAGGACCACTCCTACGATGCTTAAGCAGGGAAAAATTCCATATAATCCTACACGAGCTACACTATGGGGCGGCTGGAAATCACAGCTTGGGAAGAAGTTTGTCGGTTAAAGCAAAAACAATGGGCTACTTTTGGATGTATATGAACGAGGACGCAAAGCAAATGGCGAAAGCTTTCGAAGAGTGTCAGCGTTTTGGGAAGAAAATCCATGCTCCCGGTGTACCGTTAAACTCAATCATAAGTCCGTGGCCCTTCGCTAAATGGGGAGTGGACATTGTCGGGCCATTACATGTCGGAACGGGACAAAGGAAGTATTTGATCGTGGCCACTGACTATTTTACCAAGTGGGTAGAGGCGGCGCCGTTAAGGCATATTCGGGACAATGATGTTTTTAAGTTTATTTGGGAACATATCATTTGTCACTTCGGGGTTCCGGCTGCAATCGTCTCTGATAATGGAAAACAACTACAGGGCGAGAACATCAATCTTCTATTCAACACTTACAACATCAGGAAGAGCAAAGCTACCCCGATTTACCCCCAGTGCAATGGGCAGGCCGAGATCACTAATAATACAATCGTCGATAACATGAAGAAAAAACTGGACGGGGAATATGTCAACTGGTGCGAGGAGCTATATAACGTCCTATGGGCATACAGGACCACATGAAAGGAAGCTACGGGATTCTCTCCATTCATGCTTACCCACGGAACCGAGGCGATTCTACCAATAGAAGGGATGATTCCTACCACAAGAACCGAAGCTTGGAGGTGCAACGTGTCATCCGATCTGATCTTGGCTAAACTCGACGACTTGGAAGAAACAAGAGAAATGGCGTTACAAAAAATGGAAAATTATCAAAGGAGGTTACAACGGGAATACAACAAGCACGTTCGACCAAGAGAATTCCATCCCGGGCAGCAGGTATTGAAATTCCTGGCTGAATGGGAGCGCGACAAAAAAGGCAGAAAATTAGCACCAAAGTGGGGTGGGCCATATATAATTGAATCTAAGGCGGGCGAGGGATCATATCGACTATTGCGACTCGAAGGAACAAGAGAGCTCAAACCATGGAACATCCGATTACTGAAACTCTACCATCCTTGATAAGCGACGCGGAAAAATGGTAAGCAAACGTGTCCTCTATCTCTGTGAAACCGTGAGGGGTATGGGATAGGGCATGAGCGACTAATGGTCATTCGTACTCGAGGAAATGCCAGTGTGGAAGTACCGAGGTGACTTACACTCTAATGGTCATTCGTACTCGGGGTAAAGCCAGTGTGGAAGTGCCGAGGTGACTTACACTCGAATGGTCATTCGTACTCGGGGCAATGCCAGTGTGGAAGTGCCGAGGTTCCTTACAGTCGCCTGGCTATTCGAACTCGGGGCAGTGGCAGTGTGAAAGTGCCAAGGTATCCTAAGGGTTCTGGTGGTTGGAAACCAGTTCCAAAGTTTGTTTAGACACGAGGTCTACTCAGCTAGGTGGCCTACTTACATCTGAAAGGTCACCACCGACGCATGTAGTTGCGGATTATCTCACAACTACACCCTCATAAGAATCCATTAAAATGATTCCTAAATCTAATTAATTTGCTATGAAACTAAGAATTAAAGTACTAAAATTATGAAAGTGACACAAAGATTTTTACGTGGTTCGATCAATGTGATCTACATCCACGGTGCTTCACTAATGATTGTATGTGATTACATGATTTTACAATTGAGACTCCATTAATGAATATTTGGAGCTCTAGAATTTTGGGGAAGAAGATGATAAAGAAAATAAATCCCTCTCTAAAATTTTCTCTCTCCTCCTAAAATCATCCCCTCTCTCAAAATGTGTCTCTCCCACTTCTCATGCCTAAATGGCTATTTATATGATTTTACAATAGATGACAGTTGTGTTGTCCCGCCATTTCGGATTTGAAGATTATCTTGCGAACCTTCGTGGCTTCCTTTGCTCGCAAAATGTCCTTCTTGCTCGCAAAATATTCTTTGCTCGCAAAATGTATTTTCTCTCCACAATTTCGTAAGTTATTATTTGTTGTGATATTCCGCTCCTACATCTTGCCTCTTTTTTCTTGAATATTTCTTGAAGAGCGATCTTTAAGAAAAAATCACTTGTTGTGGTTGTTGGAGTAGTCTTTGATCTTTGTTGATGAAGGAACGAGCTAAAGAATATCAAACTCAAAAAGTATATACTTGCCTATATTCTTTTGCGAAGTTCTGAAGCTTTAAGAAGTAATTAGAAGTATCATCTTGCGAAGTATGAAGTATAAGAAATATAAAATATCCTTGAAGAAGTATAAGAAGTACTTAATCCTCGAAATATATAAGAAGTATAAGAAGTATTTAATCCTCGAAATATATAAGAAGTATGGAGTATCCTTAAGAAGTACTTAATCCTCTAAATGTAAGAAATATTGCGAACCCATCATGAGAACTCTCACTCCATGTTCTTTGCCTCATGCTATGCTGTAATGCAAATAAAAATTTAGATTAGTATTCAACATTTCTTTTATCAAAATTTCTTATTTTTTATTTATATGCTACTTCAAAATCTTTTTGTTTGTTTTGATTTCCTTTGTATTATCTATTTCATCTCTCTTGACAAATATTTTTCCATGGAAATGATCCTAATAGGTACCCCCTCATATGACGCACTGAGGTGCTTTGCCTTTTACGAGTATACGCCATAAAGGTTTGCCAGCTACTACTCTCCATGTCGAATATCATATCATTGGAAATAAAGTAAATTTTTCAAGAGAAATATATAAATTGATTTGTGCGAGATGTTTTTCTCGGTTTCTTTTGTAATTGTGAAATCTTGAGATCTTTGTAATTGTATAATCTTTGAAATTGTATGATTGAATCGCTTTTTGTAAATCAAATCAAAAATCTTTTATTTTTCGTAAGCAAATAAAATGTTTAAGGAAAGAGGTACTTAGCTTTTATGTGAGTCGTTGTTGTCTCTTGCGAAGTATGTGATTTGCTTGCGAAGCTAGCATCGTCTTGCATGTTCTCATAGCATACCAATTATTCTAGCCCACTCTTGCGAAATAGAATTCTGCTGTTTTGCGGACTTTTGCGAAGTAAACGAACATTTGCGAAGTATTGGTGTTGTGAACGTTCGCAAAGTGAATATTTGCGAAGTGTAAAAGTAAAAATGCTGCTTCTGCGAACGTTCGTAATATTTGACCCTACGAAGATGATATTCGTAAGTATATGACAGAAAAGAATTTTGATGGGGACCATCTTCGTAAGCACCATCTTCGTAAGAATTTTGATGTGGATCATCTTCGTAAGTATATGGGACCATCTTCGTAAGAATTAATGTGGTAACACTAAAGTGGGGTAATATATACTCCAAGTAGTTGTATACTGGACTTCGTATACTCCAAGCTGGGACGTATAATCATTTTGCGAAGTACATAACTTCATCTTTCTTCGTGAATTTGACTTATCTTCCTGGATGAGTTGTCAACAAACACATACATGCTTTCTTGGCCGACGACGGAACGTTTAATCAATTACTTGTAGTTTTCACAAGTTGAAGCTGTAATTGATCGACTCGGTGGAATTGAATGATCCTCCATTGAGAAATTAACAGATGGAGATCCTTGTACAGATCCAAATGAACTCACACGAGTTAGTGATGCTGATCCCAATTATTAAACGAAATGGTTGATCCCGCAAGTTACAGGAAGGATAAATCCATTTAATCTTTCCCTGTTTCTAGCGCCAATTATGTAGTTGCAGAATAACCTACAACTACACCCTCAATAGAATTAGTAAAAACTCAAGAAGTTCTTGATGATGAATAACAATTTTCTTATTAATGTTCTCAATTGATTACAAAGAAGTATCTAAATGGAACTAGAATAGTTACAACTTTCTCTATTCTCCTTCCTAAGATATTTTCTAACACTCACTAAAAAGAACCTCCCGAATTTTACATTTGAACTCCTATTTATAGTAAAACTTATATAGCTGTATATGAATTGCGAAGTATCGCAATTCATACTCGCAAAATTACTTCATTCTCGCAAAACTTCGTATTTCTCCGTGCTACTTCTATCATCGCATCATTTTATAACTCTTTTCTCCTTTATTTATTACGATACTCGTGAATTATTATATTGCGATATTCAGTACCTACAAAAGTGACACAAAGATTTTTACGTGGTTCGATCAATGTGATCTACATCCACGGTGCTTCACTAATGATTGTATGTGATTACATGATTTTACAATTGAGACTCCATTAATGAATATTTGGAGCTCTAGAATTTTGGGGAAGAAGATGATAAAGAAAATAAATCCCTCTATAAAATTTTCTCTCTCCTCCTAAAATCATCCCCTCTCTCAAAATGTGTCTCTCCCACTTCTCATGCCTAAATGGCTATTTATATGATTTTACAATAGATGACAGTTGTGTTGTCCCGCCATTTCGGATTTGAAGATTATCTTGCGAACCTTCGTGGCTTCCTTTGCTCGCAAAATGTCCTTCTTGCTCGCAAAATGTATTTTCTCTCCACAATTTCGTAAGTTATTATTTGCTGTGATATTCCGCTCCTACATCGCAAGTGGGCGTGTCCACTTGCCCGAGTTCGGTTGGTCGATAACCACTCGGGATTGTCGGGCCTAGATATAGGATGACTGGTACCCTTCCAATGAATCCAAAGAGATAGTGATGAGATACCCCAATCAGGACATGGCATAGGGCCCAATGACCCTCCTTGTTGGGTGTGTTAGACATAAATGGTTAGAATACTGACTTACTTGAACAATGATTACAGGAATAACATATGAAACAAAGAAGAACTCGATTGCGTCATGCGACTATTAAGAAAATACGGAAAGCGTCATGTGACCAAGCGAAACGAAGCGTCTAACGAAAATAAAACAAACACCATCGGTGACGCAGCACCCCCATTAAAACAAACAAGCAAGGTAGCGGAAATTAAAAAAGGGGAGAAGTGTTTAGATCGATTTACAACCCGATGGAAGGGGCAACATAGTGATGCAACACCAAAAAAAGAAAGTTTAAGCCTTGGGAGGATCCGCGCCTGCCTTCCTCTGCGCGACCTCGAGCCGCTTCTTCTCCACCCAGTCCATAATGCCAGCCTGAACCTTCTGATCTAACTCTTCCGCATGGGCGACGCGTTCATCCTCGAGTTGTTGGGTAATCTGGGAAGCGTTTTCCTCAGCTTCAGCTAACTTGGAGCCCAAATCGACCTCAGACTGTTTCAATCGGCGAACCTCCAGATCCAGCTCCCGAGAGCGTTGTTGCTTGGATACAAGATCACAAAAATAGAATGTTATTCATCGGGTGCATTTTTGCAAGAATAAAGCGCAATCTAGATCTAAAAGAGCGGCCTCAACACATCGTCTAAGAGACCTGACAAGGCGGGTAACACCGACTGAAGCGACTCTACTGACTTGGACAACTCATCCTCGGCCCTGGACAACTTCATGGTTAATTCGTTATAATGTTGCTCGTTGAACTCGTTACTAGGGCAATACTTCTTATGCTCGGCCCAATCGTCCATTAACCGATTATGCGACGCTTGGAGCACTGCAAGATGCGATCTACTCCACTCTAAATCGCCCATAACCTTATCAAATTCACTCACTCGGCCCAGTAAATCGCTATTAGCTCGCTCCACCACATCTTTATCTCTCAATATTCGTCGGCGGTCCTCGTGAAGGTCTCGATTCTGCAATTGCAGAGCGTCTACCCTTTGATCCAAACTTGTGGCTAAAGCAACCTGTTCAGCAGCAAGGCGCTGAGAAGACCCCAAGTGAGCCCGTAAGTTGTCCATCTCGGCATGATCATAATCAAACCGGCGATGTCGTTCTAACTCGTCTTCAAGTCTTGCAATCTCCTCAGTTTGACGGTCTATTTTGTCGTCTTTGTTTGACATTCGTTGACAAAGATTTTCCACAAGATCCTTCTCAATATCCCATTTTCTCTTCATAATCCTAAACTCCGAAGTAGCGTCTATACCTATACTAGATACCTCGGCTAGGAAGAAGGATACCCGACTCAGGATATTGGCACGATAAACTCAATCAACACAAGTTAAGAAGGATCATATACCTTGAGCGTCGGCAAGCTTGATCTCCAGATCATTCGCGCGACCCTTCTCATTCTGAAGTTGAATTTGGAGAAATTATATCAACTGCTTATCTCGAAGGCGATTGGCAGTATCCAAGCGTACGCGGTTCATAATCTAACACAAATAGTTTGACTCATAAGCGACACTACGAAAAAGAAATCGGAAGCGGAGCATAACCATACAGAAACGACTTGCTCACCACAGTGTCAAGTGTCAGGGCGATGTCGCAATAACGGGGCACAACATTCAACATTTCCTCATCTGTATACTTCACAAAGTTGGAGGAAGTAAGCGCACCCAAGGAGTTCATGATCGGGCCAGAGACAGTAAAGGAAGTTTCAGTACTAGAAGACGATCCCTCAGTAATCCGGGGCACACAAGGAAGCTCTATCGGTACATCGGTAACGATCTTCTCTACGACGGGCTTCTCCGAGGGATCCTGTTGGTCTCCCATACCTTGTTCATCGCCTTTGTCGCCCGACACATTCTCTACAAACATCTCATCCTCATCGGAAAGATCAATGATGGGGCCCGTTTTCGGCGGTGGCTTAGAAATTTGCTTACCTCTACCAGGATTACGCCTCAGCGGAGTAGGGTCAACATCGCCCGCATCATCATCATCGTGCCTTGGTTGTTTCTGCACAAGTGTCTCGTCAGAACATGTGAAGGAAAAAAACAGGGGCAAGTACATGTACTTCTAATAAAATCATTATGTTTGTTACCTTCCCCTGGTCTTCCTCAACCCTTGTGTCAGCACCTCTTTTCCTAGACCCGATAGTTTTGGTGGAGCCGACCTGAGATTTTTAAACAACAACAAATGACTAACTGATGCCCGAAGCTAGCAAGATAAAAATCAAGAAAAGCGCATACCTTATCAGCCTTGTCATCATTAACCACCCAGAAAGAATATGGCTCGACGAGAAAAGTAGGCAACGGGAAGTCACCATGAAGGATCGGACCTCGGACTAGAAGCGGAAATCGGGGATAAATCGGGTCATTAGAATGACGGGCTCGCTTGTTGGAACCATGGCCGATGGGATCGGCATCCAGCATCATCCTTTCAACACCCTCGGGCATAGTTTTGACCCGATGAGGACTAGCAGCAAAACCGGCAAGATCTCCTAAGGTTGAAGTACCAGCTCGATAGTTGACAAGGAAATTTGCAACGGTATACTCAGGAGCGTCCTCGGGCTTGTAGGTCGACCATTCGGCGGTAGAACCACGACCATCGCGGCGATCCCTCCACTCGTTCATAATTCGAAAAGTATTGCCAATCCATTGATCTAAAGCACGAGAAGGCCGAATCTGGGACAGAATCTCGTAATAAAATGGGCTATCAGGGTTGTATAAGGGAAGATGAAGGCCCAGCTCCAGTTGACCCAAGGTGATGACCACACAATCAGCCGATTGCTCGTGCTTCTTCATATCGGTTTTCTTCAAGATACCGTTTCGGCCCGAGAGAAGGGTCACTTCGTAATTTTGAAGATCGTACTTCTCCTTCAGCTGCTCAATGAACTCTTCATCGGAAAGATCCTTCACCCTTTTCTCGGACCTGCACGAAATAGAAGAAGAGCTATCAGCAAAAATAGATCTCATCGCTCGATCATCATACCTGGAAGGGCTTTCAAGAAAAAACAGAGAAGCAAGGGGAGGAACATCAAACTCGGAAAAAACGTCATCAACAGACCTCTTTTCAGCCATGGAAGGAGAAGAAGCCATTAACAAAGATAATTCAGAACTCGGTTTTCAACAAAGAAAGATGAGGCGATGGCAGCTGCTATATCAATCGATGAGGAGAAGATGATGAAATAAAACCAAGAGAGCTATGGTTTTTTGAGAAGCGCAAAATGTGAAGAAACTTGGGATAAAACAACAGTAGAAGAACAGAGAAAGAAAGGTCAAAGAAGAAGAAGGAAGAAAGGAGCGGGCTATTTAAAGAAGAAGAATTGTAACCGACGCCGACGGTTACCAGTCATAAAGTGGAGTTAGTGGGACGCTGCATGGCGAGATCTGCGGCATGGATGAGGACGTGGCGGTTGAAATGACCTTCTTCCACTCGTGTCTGCTACACGAGCGAAAGAAGGGGCATAAATGTAGGTGTAAATTATCTACAGATCCAGGTGGCAACATCCTAGAACCGGTGTACCCAAATACGAAGAGACGCGAAGTATAGAGCGAAGATTATCGGGTGCGAGATTTAAGGATCCACGTGGATCGGGCGTAATAATGTCGGACAAGACTTGACCCAGACTTCTGATAAAGCTGACAGGATAAGGCGTGGCGGGTCAAACGAGGAACGATGGTCAAACGAATAAAGATGAACGGGTCACATCGGGTAACCATAAGGACGACAGAAAATATGGGCGACATCGCGTTAATAATGCACCTAAAAAGATCGGCCTGAACGGAGGATAGGCGAGGAGCCTGGATACATCGGCCACATGAGACGACGAGAACCGGCCCGATCACAGAACTGATAAATAGATGTAACATGACCAACACCTTAATTTCGTTGTAGAGAACTTCTCCTATAAATAAAGGGACTTGTATTTCGAGAGAGGTAGGTTGTATTTTGAGGGAGAGAGAGGAGAAAAACTCGAGTAAGCACAAAAAAGAAGAAAAGTGAGTAGTAAGTGCATCTTGTAAGGAAATCCCACGAAGAGCAACACCTTTGTAACACTTCTAAGTAATAAGATTCATCCTTTCACCCCCGTGGACGTAGGTAATCATACCGAACCACGTAAATCTTGTGTTCATTGTGGAGTGTTTACTTTCATTTGAGACGAGCATTGTGTTTCTATCCTTTGGATGTAGTTTGTAGTAAAATTCATCTACACTAATCTTGCCTGATTCTATAGTTTGAGTACTATCTTCTCTAAGATTTGCCCAAGATTTAATCTCCGATATGCAAGATAAAAAGTAATCACAAACACCTTCGTCTCATCGTTTGTGATTCCACAATATCTAGTTTCACCATCATACAATTTAGATTATTATGAGGTGATTGATAATACTAGGCTATACTTCGGGAATATAAGTCTGGTTTTATCAATTGGTTCCTGTTCACCTTGATTTATCAAAATACGGAACCAAAACTCTTGGGTATTTCTGTGGGAGATAGATTTATTCATTCTATAGACTTTTCTATGTGAGAAAGATTTGTTTATCAAGTCTTCGAATTTGGGTTGTAGCAACTCATAGTTGTGGGTGAGATCATCTAACAGAATCAAGTGTGTAGTATCCTGCTGGATCAGAGACATAAGGAACACAACTGTACCTTGAATCAGTATGAGATTGATTACAGTCCAGTCCGAAGTTCACTGGTAGTAGGATAGAGTCCGTAGCGGCTTAATACAGTGTGGTGTTTAAACTGAACTAGGTCCCGAGGTTTTTTTTTTGCATTTGTGGTTTTCCTCGTTAACAAAATTCCGATGCCTGTGTTATTTCTTTCCGCATTATATTTTGTTATATAATTGAAATATCACAGGTTGTGCGTTAAGATCAATCAATTAGATAATCCAACCTTTGGTTGTTGATTTAAATTGACTGACATTTGAACATTGGTCTTTTGTACCATTCAAGTTGTTTCACATAAAATAATCAGGCTCACGGATTTCTATCCTTTTGATTTACTGATTACATTATGAAACAAAGATATCAAACTCTAGTGTATACTTTTCTCTAGCTGATTCTCTAGAAAGTATATTGGAGTAAGTCATCTCAGATTGCCAAATGAATTGTTGGGTGTGGTTGTTAGACCCCCGTATTTTAACTACTGTTATAAACTATTAACAAAATGATCATACTTCTGTTAAGAAGAGAGTTAAGTGGTGACTTACAGTTAAATATGTTAATGAAATTACCTATTTGTCCTTCCTATCTATCCATCCATATACAATTTTAACTTTTGTTTTCATTATAATTTTTTTGACGGTGGTGTTATTTGTTGGTAGTGGTGCTGCTGCTTACATATCGCTACACCGCATTCAGGATCGTTAGACCGCATTCACCCAAAATTTTTACCGCTTAATCTCTGGGGTTTAGCGGAGATTCTTAAGCTTCCAGCACCGCCACCACTGCTTCATTACCACCACCTCAACCAATTAGTTAACTAGCAAGGATATTTGGGGGGGGGGGGGGGTATTTTCAGAAAAGATAACACCGCTTTATTCAAAAGTGTTAAATCGGATGGAAAAATACCATTTTGTTAATGAATTATAAAAATATGACCCTTTTGTGAACGAATTACAAAAAGTATGACCATTCCGTAGTTGACTCCAACTTTATTGGTATACTGTTGAGTTTGATTTTCATGGTCCGAGAGGTAAAGATGATGAGCTTCTATTAAACCGGGTCTTATGGATCTTCCAAATCCATTCCCAAATGGCTTTTCACGTCAATTTGGGAATGGCCCAGCCCTAGCGGCGATTCCCCATTTAAATTGTAAACGGATAATGATTAGCCGTTTTTATAGGAAAAATTGGGTAATGGTTGTATGTTTTCAACTTTATGGCCCCACTTACACAATTTTTAATCCAAAACGGATAACGGTTATCCGTTATCTTATAATTTATACTCCCTCCGTCCCACTTTTAGTTGACCTATTTATTTTTAGATTTTGTCTCATTAATAGTTGATTTTATATCATTCGATACTCATGTTTATATTCATTACGTAGGTGTTTTAAAATGCTTTTCAATGATATAAAATTTACGAATATCCGCGGTATAGTTTGAGAGATAAATCAATTCTAAATTATACTACTAGGTCAACTAATAGTGGCATGGAGGTAGTACAATTTTTAAACAAAATCTCACTTTTTATCCGTGGACCCCACTAAGTTGCAAGGTTTTTATTCTAAAAACGGCTAACCATTTCCCGTTTTTCACTTTTCAAAACAGATAACCATTGTCTATTTGAAATTTCTTCCCGCAGAGATTCCCACTCAATAGAGAACGTGACTTGGATGAGGGGGAATAAACCATGGTTTTTGGAGCTAGGAAGGGGTTGAGAAGCTCCATAAGACCCAATCTTAGAAGATAGAAATACAACTTATTTTCATTATAAAACTATTTTCAGGAGAACAAGAACTCAAATAGATTCTCTTAAATGAAACAGGATTGTGGATGACTGAAAGGAATAATATTGCTGATTGTTTAAAAACACATTTTCAAAAAATGAGTAGAACTAATAATCCTCCTCTATCTATTAGTTCTTATTGTAGTTTCATCTATGCTTGCATTTCTTCTGTTGATAATAATATGTTGACTAGCATTCCTACTTTTGATGAAGTTAAAGTTGTAGTTTTTGACATGAAACCCTGGACTACACCAGGACCTGATGATTTTCCACCAGGTTTTTACCAAAATGTGAGATACATTTGGTAATCCATTGTTAAAGTTGTGCGATCCTATTTCCATTATGTCCATGTGTTGAAACAAATGAACCAAAACTTCAAATCTCTGATTCCTAAGACTAATTGCCCTAGACTAACATCTTATTTTAGACTATCAGCCTTTGTAATACTTCTTACAAAGTCATCTCTAAGCTTTCAACTACTATAATTAAGACTATTATTTAAACAATAATCACTCCCTTTCAAACTTCTTTTATTTCTGGTAGATGAATTACTGGCAACATCGTGGTTGTTCATGAACTAGTTTATTTTATGAAGAAGAAAAAAACAAAGATATAATTGGTTGGTTGGCTATGAAACTAGATATGTCTAAGGATTTTGATAGGTAGAATGGTCTTTCTTGATAAGTACTCGTAAAGCTATGGATTTATGAATGCATTAGCATTGTTTCTACTTCCATTCTTCTTAATGACTCTTCTGAAGAAATTTTTAAACATCAAAGAGGTCTAAGGAAGGGAGCTCTTCTATCTCCTTACCTCTTTATCCTCTGTATGTAATCATTCTCTAGAGCTGTCATTCAAGCTGAAGTTTCTAATAGAATACATGACATGAAAATTAATCAAAACTGTCCTTTTATTTCTCATATATTTTTTGAAGATGATTGTTTGATCTTTTATAAAGCCAATTTTGCAGAAGCAAGACAACTAGCTATCTCCTTACTTCTTTATTGAGCAGTTCAGTAAACTTTCAGGTCAATCTGTAAACTTTCAGAAATCAGGTTTGGCTTTTAGTATTGGTGTGCCTAATCACATTAAAATGAGATTTCAAATATTCTAAATATATAAAAAATTAGCTCTGAATGATATATATATATGAGTCCCTTTGTTGCTTCAAAGAAGTAAAGTTTAGTCATTTACTCTTTCTTTAGACAACAATGATGTCAGGATAGATAATTGGCAATCCAAATTCTTGAACCAATGAGGTAGAACAGTCATGACTCAAGCTGTGTTAGGTAGCTTAGAAACTCATTATATGGATGTGTTACCCATTTCTAAAGAACTGACTGATAAAGTGGATATAATTCAAAGTAGATTTTGTTGGGACAAAAATAAAGGTCAAAAAGGAGTAAGTCTGGAAAAAAAATGGGAAGGTGTGCTCAACCTAGAGAATTAGGAGGCATGAACATTTTAAAAACTGCAATTCTTTACAAATCCCTCTTAGCCAAACTTGCTTGGAGAATTCTTAATTCTCAGGATGATCTATGGGTAAAACTTTTGGAGGGTAAGTACTTTTATAAATGTCTTACTAATGCTATTCCAACTAATGGATCCTAGATTTGGAAAAGGTTTGTGTGAAGGATTAGAAATTGTTAAAAAGCATGTTTGTTGGGAAGTAGGTGATGGTACCCAAATTAGTATATGAAAAAATAGGTGGATTCCTAGTATACCTACTAGAGTTAATATTGATTTTCCCTTTAACAATATTTAAACTGTTTCTCAACTCATAGAGACGAAATCTTGGAATGTACCTATATTTCATAGCATATTTGATAACACAACTGTAAGTAGAATTATTGAAATCAGGATTGTTAGAGCATTGCTTGGTCGAACTCACAAGTGTTGCTATCTCAAGCTTGTTGTCAAATTTAGTTGTCAAAACTATATCTTGATTTATAGTCTACAATTAGTTAAGTCTCGAACTAAGATAGAAATCTAGTTGAGAAACAATGGATCTTAGCAGTCATCATTGCATTCTACCGTTTTAAGGCGAAGATCAACTAAAGATTTTGGAGAAATTCATCAACAAAAGGTCAGTGAAGACTGAACCACCTATTTCTCAAGTTATGTTCATTTTTTTATCATTGAGACAATGTTGCATAAATAATTAGACTATTATGCATATACAAGAATTTTGAGTCAAGTTTATATTGATAATTAGTTATCGAAATATAATGACTTAGCTTAATGAACATTTGTCCGTACTTGATGGATTTAGGTTAAGAACAATTATTGTTCAGAATCAAAATCATGATTCAAGTTTTATCGTTCGAAGATAACATGGAATAGTGATATGTGTCATTGATATTATTCGGGAATGTTTCAAATCAATTTAGAGAGAAATATAGAACTACTATAGATTCAGATACAAGACAGTGTTATCAGTCTTACATACTGGGAAAACTATTATAAGTCTGAAGCCGTATTACATGTACTCGTACACATAGCCGAGTAGCTATATATATCGACTTACAGATTTGTGGTATGCATTTCCTCATTTGAAAATCTATTCAACTCGTGAACCGGATCAGTGTGCATACTCATATGAAAACCATTTAGGAATTGTGGTCACGAAACAGGGTTAGTATTGAAACCGGTACACGTACCAAAATAGTTATGTGTTCCTGAACTCAGTTGTGTATCCAAACCTGTACGCATACCTAAATAGTTTTGTTAACTCCGAAACTTGGTTTAAATGTTTACAAACCGGTACAGGTAATCTGACTGACCTGATCACGAACGACTATGGTATTTGTACTTTGTGCATTTACTTACTATTTCGATTATCTTCTAGTGCGATTTAATTATTTCTACGAGATAACTAGCATTTGATCAATTCTCTAAAATACTAGACTTATTTGATCATATGATTGGGACTCAAGATTAATGTCTTAAGTGTTCATGAACTGAGTGTTAAGATTTTAAGTTCAAATCTGCTAGTTTCGGCTAACCACCATGAACATAGTCTTTATACATGGCTCGGTTACAGTTTCACCTAACCAGAGTGTATATCATGTTTATGTAAATCATATTCAAAGATTCATCGAACGGTGGATATTGATTGCTTGGTTCCAAAGATATTTTAGCTTAAACCTAAAGCAACCTATGCTTTGAATGTCTATAAAAGGGGAACTTCAAGCAACTAGGATTTTTGAGCAGATGAGCAATGTCTTCAATTTCTTCTTATTTTAAAGCCCTGCAAAAAGCAAAATTCCAACTATTTCTTGTGCTTACTTCCAACATTTCTGGAATGGTAGCATCTTGTAACTTGCTTATGCTAAAAAATTGGGAAACATGTGCATAATTGCTTGATCATTGAGCCAAACATCCTTCAAGAACAAACATATGTCACCACTACTCACTTGAATGGTTGAGTTTTGTGCCACCAGATTTTTGCTCTTGAATATACCATCCCAGAGACTCTTACCAACTGATTTGTTAGAGTTGTTGTTAGTCAAAAAGGCCTTTGTGTTACTACCAAACTTATGATTAAAAATTATTCTTCATAAGGATTTTTCTTCCTTCTCATACCTCCAAATCCACTTAGCATGCAATGACATGTTCATTACCTTTATACTTTTAATTCCTACACCACCAACCCCTTATTTTGATAAGTTAACTCTATCCCATCCGGCCCATCCTTTCTTAGATTTTTGATTCACGGAACCCCAAAGGAACTGTCTCATAATCTTCTCCATCTGCCTTTCAACTGAAGATGGTATTTGAAATAATGAAAGGTAATAAATGGGCAAACTAGAATGCACATTATGTATCAGTATTAACCTCCCTCATTTTGATAAGTACCTCCTCTGCCACAAACTAAGCTTTTGCTGGAATTTCTGCAAAATTATATCCCAAACTCCCACAACTTTGGATTTACTACCAAGTGGTATTCCTAAGTACTTCATAGGAAAAGAAGTTATAGGGCAACCAAAAATGTTTGCTCCCTCAACAACATTTGTATCTTTACCACTGGAGCTAACGCATTTTTATTGAAATTCACCTTTACACCAGACACAAGTTCAAAAGCTAGAAGCACATTCTTTAAATTAGTTACATGTTCACAACTGTCATCCAAGAACACGATGAGATCATCTGCAAATTGTAGATGAATAACCTCAAAAGACTCACTTGAAACTTTAAAATCAGATAATAAGTTCATAGAAATAGCCTTTTTTTTAATCATAATGGACAAAATTTCCACTATCAAAATAAACAGAAAAGAAGACATAAGATCTCCCTGTATTATGCCTTTACTACTTCTAAACATATTTGAAGCAGACCCATTTATTTCCATTGAGAATCTTGTACTTGATAGACACTATCTTATCCAATTCCTCCAGACAAACCCAAAGCCAAATCTGTTTAAAGTGTAATCAAGACAACCCCAAATTATATTATCGAATGCTTTCTCTAAATCTATTTTAACCACCAATCCAGCAACACCCTCTCTTTCTCTGGTATCAATCAACTCTGAAGCTATAAGAATATCATCAGTTATTCGTCTTCCATCTACAAACGCACCTTGAAATCAGAGATGATAGAAGGAAGTACTTGTTTCAGTCTATCAGCCAGCAATTTTGAAATAATCTTATAAATACCTCCAATTAAACTAATTGATCTAAAAGTGTGCATAGTAGAAGCACCATCACACTTAGGAATCAAAATTATATTGGTACAATTCAGCCTCCAATCTAATCTTTCATTCACTTCAAACTCTTTCATGACTGCCATCAGCTCCACTTTGAAAATGTCTCATACAACTTTTAAAAACTCCATGGTATACCCATCTGGACCAGGAGATTTATTTTTACCAAAACTCCAGATCACATTTTTCACTTCCTCTTCTACAAAAAGTTTTTCCAACATAATGCTTTGTTGAGTACTCAAACTAGGCAATTCTAGATTACCAAAAGTTGGTCTGTCATAAATATAATAGAATTTTATAATGTTCATCAGTGTAATTTTCAACCGAAAGCCGCCACTAAAGTAGCTCTGGCGCCCTTTATGTCAGATAGGAGACGATAAGATAAAGGGTTTCGGCTTGCATGCAAAACTCTTATAAAATTTAGGTTTCGGCTTTCATGAATTAATATTAGTCACTATGTGTTCTCGAACTGAGCATGAGCCTTCCTTGGTGTGGTGATATCAAGTCTCCTTCAGATAATAAAAACACATGTTATACAAAATGGGTGCTCCAGTCATGACTAAACGAAACATTAACAGTGGAAAAATCAAATGAGATGTAATGACAAGCAGCATGGATACCTGATATTTCATCCTAAAACGCCAATAGAACAAACCAAGATAAATAAAATTCACGACTCACATGCTTATATCACTGAAATTTAATCAGAAATGCTTTCGAATTTGGCAATGTCGAGACCATAGGCCCTAGCTAACTCCACTCTTAGGCTAAGTCTTATGGTGTGCTAATCTAGTAGCTAGATTGACAATCTACGTCAGCTAGGACAACCACCTAAGTCTTATGGGAGTGCTAATATAACATCTAGATTAGCAGTCCACGCCAGGTGGGACCACCGCCCAACGCTGAACCGTTCAACGCTTTAAATCTCAGCCGTCAGATCAAAAAAGAAATCTCTCAGCGCTGAACCATTTCGCGAAAAGGTGGTTTTCCCAGCGATGAATGATTCAACGTAACTATCTAGCTGCTAGTTCACCTGCTAGCAACTGCTAGGAGAGGGAACTAGTGTTAACAAATAGACACCATTTTTTTTTTTGAATTGCAACACATTTCTGCTAATCCAGCAGCTCAATCTAGCCCATAGGACTTAGCCTGGGTTAGATTAGCAGTTAAGTGTTGCAATTCAAAAAAAAAAACGCGTGGCCTAAAATTTAAGGCTAAGGATAACCCCTATGGGCTAGATTGGACTGCTAGATTGGCCAAAAAGTGTTGCAAATCATGAAAAAAGTGTGAGAAAAAAGTTAACACTCAATCTGGCTACTTATCTCTCCTAACATTTGCTTGCAGTCCAACTATCAGCAAGATTGAAACGCTGAATAGTGCGGCGCTCAAAAAGTAGTCCAAACGCCGAACCATTCGGCGCTAGATAAATATTTTTGGTAGAAAGAGAAAGTGGGACGTGTGAATGTGATGGAGATAGAGGGAGAGAGAGGGGGATGTGTGAGAGAGAGAAAGAGATAGAGAGAGAGGGACGTGTGAAAAAGTAAAAGAAGGAGAGAGAGAAGAAAAAGAGGGAGGAAAAGAAGGAGAGAGAGGAAAAGAAGGAGAGATTAAAAAAAAAAACCCTGAATGGTTAGTCATTTCGCTGCTAGATTGGTCATCCCATAGGGGTTAGGAGGTTGTCCTATCTGACGTGGATGACTAATCTAGCAGCTAGATATCTAGCTCATAGGACTAAGCCTAAGTCTTATGGGTTAGATTCAATTGCTAGATTAGCCAGAAAGTGTTGCAAATCAAGAAAAAAATGTGGGGAAAAAGTTAACACTGCTTCTGTATACTTCTCTCTCCTAGCAAGTTCCCTCAGTTCAACTAGCAGCGAGATTATAATGCTGAATGGTTCGGCGTTCAAAAAGTGACCAAAACGTTAAATGGTTCGGCGCTCACAAAAATCTAACGGCTGAGATTTAAGTGCTGAATGGTTCGGCGCTCAAAAAGTAACCAAAACGCTGAATGGTTCGCTGCTCACAAAAACGCTGAATGGTTCGGCGCTCACAGATGACGTGGACTGCTAATCTAGCTGCTAGATATCTAGCACATAAGACTTAGGAGGTTGCCCAGGCTGACGTGGATGACCTATCTAGCAGCTAGATATCTAGCCCATAAGACTTAACATAACACTAGTTCTCTCTCCTAATATGTGCTCGCAGCTGAACTAGCAGCGAGATTGAAGCGCTGAATGGTTCAACGCTCAAAAAGTGACCTGGACGCTGTTTGGTTCAGCGCTAACAAAAATCACACGGATCACAAAAATTGATCTAATGGCTGAGATTTAAAGCGCCGACCCTAACAAGTTGGGCGGTGGTCCCAGCTGACCTGGGCTGCTAATCCAACTGCTATATTAGCACTCCCATAGGATTTAGAAGGTCACCCTAACTGATGTGGATTGCTAATCTAGCTGCTAAATTAGCGCACCATAGGACTAAGCCTTAGCAAAAGTTGAGCCGGGGTCATAGGCTCCGGTGATACCTAGTAGTTTTTTTTTTAAAATAAATAAATTTAGTGGCCGATATAAATTGTTAGCTTAGCCCCTTCATTCGTAAACCTACCCCATCTCTGGTAAAACCATTGTTTTCTTCTTCCATTAAAACACAGTTGGCGTTTCTAAAGAGATAGAGAAGATGAGAGACATGAAAGAGTTACAAGTATCCTTGAATCAAACACAGAAGGTCAGATTACAAACAGCTATTCAACAGCTTGAGAAATTTACAGCAAGAGTTAGTTCTTCAGCTGATGCTTCTGTAACTGTTGCTGAAACTATCTCTGTTAACCATGAAGAAGGTGTTCTTAAGTAAGTATAACTAAAATCCATCTCTTAAATATCTTCATATTTGTTATTCCATGAAAATAATCTAATTTTTTGAAGGGGTTTCTTTGTATTTAGGGTTTTGTTGTGACGAACAAAATCCCATCATCTTACTCGGCAAATGTTTGATACAATTCCTCAATGAAGTGATATTGTAGTTTTTCCTGTGATTTTGGTTAAATTATTAATGGGTTTTGTTTGTTTTGGGGATTTGAATGAAGGGGTCATGGAACATCTGAGGTTGATGGAGAAATAGTAGCAACTCTATGTGGAGTTGTAGAGAAAGTTAACAAGCTTGTTTACGTTCGTACTTTAAGAGCTAGGTAAGCATAAATAAAAGGCTTAATTTTCTCTTAAATCTGGTGTACAAGATTGAACAAAAACCCTAGTTTTCTTCACACAGTATATAAAATAACAGTTCTAACTAGCTATATGTTTAACTACAGATACAAGCCAGAGACTGGAGATATAATTGTTGGTCGCGTCATTGAGGTATTGTCTAATTTGGATTTTCTTTAACTAGTTTGGTTGTTTTACATATGTTCATCCCAAAGTGCTTAAGTATGGTTTAAGGGTTCTTGGAATGTTAAAGTGCATTTCCAAGAGATTGTTTTATTTGCATGCTTTGATTATATTGATTCTGTTTTTGTGGTTTAACATATTTTGTAGGTTGCTCCGAAGCGTTGGAGACTAGAAATTAATTTTAGTCAAGATGCAGTCTTGATGCTTTCATCAATGAATTTGCCTGATGGTATCCAGGTATAAATACAAGGTTTCTCTACTTGTATTTTTTGGGTTCTTGTATGTTTAAAGCATTGAGCTGATTTACTTGTCTGTTTTCCTTTTTTGATTGGTAGAGAAGGAGAACAGCTACTGATGAACTCAATATGCGTTCCATTTTTGAAGAAAATGATGTCATCTGTGTAAGTCCATTACTTCTTTGAATTCTTCTCCACAAGTTTTTCAAATATTGTTCCAAAAAAAATAAATAACCATTTTGCCCTAGAGACCTTTTTTTTTTTTTTGATCAGAGCCCTAGAGACTTAAGTTAAGCTTATCCAGGACATGTTGAAAATATGAATTGCTCATTTGATGGGTAGAACCTTTCGAAACTAAATCCCATTTGCTTTAGAAGGGTTTTTATGGGTTTGGTAAGGTCGAAAACCAAGTGTTTCCAGTTAGAATCGATCTGTTACTATTCGGAGTTGAACTTAAAAAAATAGCGGGGGAGATAGTAGGAATTAAGATGTGTATTTTACATCCCCCTCGTGGCATATTTTTTCTTTTGATAGCAGTTACGTACTTTACCTTTCCTTCATGTGGTGGATAATTAATTTTCCCTTCAAACTTCTTGTCTGTTTAGGCTGAAGTTCGTGGTTTCCAGCATGATGGGACTTTGCACCTTCAAGCAAGGAGTCAGAAGTATGGAAAGGTTAGCATTGATTTATCATTCTGTGTCACCTTTTAGTATGTTCAGCCATTTTCTCATTTCTT
The DNA here is from genome assembly GCA_023529315.1 of Papaver bracteatum. Taxonomy (NCBI): domain Eukaryota; kingdom Viridiplantae; phylum Streptophyta; class Magnoliopsida; order Ranunculales; family Papaveraceae; genus Papaver; species Papaver bracteatum. Next base: position 3,368,311 of record JAJJWX010000742.1, read on the forward strand.
TGGAATGAATGTTTGCTTCTCACAAATGTGTATAGGTTAGTTTGGGAATACATCCTAATAACTGTAAATGCTCCATAGCTGCTAGAACTAAACCATTTAATAATGAACCTCGGCTTTTATGCTTATTTATATATGCTAGAAAAATCCAATAAAAATTATCCACCATAACTTCTTGAACAGAAGTGATATGTAAGGATTTTGCCTCATTGTTTCTAAATATTATGCGTTAAGATTTGTTTAGGGATAGTATTAGAGGCTAGGACTCTGTTTTAGCAACCCGGGATCAAGGACGTAGAGCCTAGACATTGGTCCCTGGGATATATTTGTGTAGTTAGCATCTGGATTATTACTAGCACTTTGATAACATTACATTTTTACTATATTTTTTGCTCTGTTTCTGGGTTTAGTGACTTGGACATGGGTTTCATTTCTAGCCTGCCCCAACTTGTTTCATGTCTAAAGGCTTGGTTGTTATTGTTTCTAAATATTATGCGGTTTCATTGTCGTGCAGCTGGAGAAAGGTCAATTGCTTAGTGTCTCCTCTTATTTGGTGAAGAGACGAAAACAGCATTTCCACCACCTTCAAGACTATGGCATCGACTTGATTCTAGGATGCAATGGATTCGTCTGGGTTGGTGAACATGTTGAAGTAAGAGATGACATGATAACTGATGATCAAGAGAATAAACCAGAGTTAAGCAAACTAAATTTTAAATCAATGAGTCTTGAAGAACAAGAACAAACTTACACTCCTCTAGATACCAGACAGAACATTTGTCGGATTGCTAATGCAGTTCGGGTTTTAACTAGTTTGGGAATCACTCTCACTGTTGATGTTATCATTGCCACAGTAGAAATGAGTAAAACGCTGAATTTTGACATCCATGAGATGGTAGGAGCAGAATTTTATGTCCAAGTTGCAGAGAAGGAGGTCGAAAGAAGAAGTTTATCAACAAAAAAAAAGTGATCATTTTTTGATTATATGTCTTAGAGCTGTATTGTCAAATTGGAAGTAATTTGCTGGATCTTATATGTTATCATAATCACTGAAGAAATTTTGTTAGAACTTAGAAAAATGGGATCTGTTGATGGTGGGAGAAGATAGCTTTTGTACTTGTCACAATTCCTGTATTTTTGAATTTATTTCTTTTCAAGAATTCCATTGACAAAATTAAGATTTGGGGAAAAGAAGCCTTTCAATCTCCGAGGGTGGCTCACACAGCGACACAATGTAGGTAGGGGAAACTGGAAAACTTTTTTCTCTAGGGCTGCTGCTAGATCAATTAGCACCTAAGCCAAACATATGGCATACTGTGATGTAAGCAAACTGTGGATTTTAACCACAGTCATCTTCCCAGATCTATAGCTATCAAAATTTTCCAACGAAATGTTAATGAACAAATCTTAGTTGTTGCACTGTTTCTGTCAACAAAATTCATCTACAAATAACTCCTGCACGTGAAATGGGTATTCAAATATTGATAAATACTTCACTGGGTTTACACTGAACTCACGTCCAAATCCTTCATAATTAAGCTCTCGCAATTTTTGGCATACCTAAATTGTTTATAGAGGAAGGAAATGCTTCATTAACAACATAGATATTGAAAACATAATCCATGTCTTCTTATCAACTTCAAAGTTGTATAGCTCTGACTGTGATTTTGATGGGTCTTGGAACCAAAACACTATAAACAGCGTCATTCCGATCATCTCCGGCAATTTATTTCCCAGTACTGTTAGAATACGCACTAGTAATAATCATGTAACTTGGATGCAAACCTGGTGGGAACTGGCAGTCTGCGCAGCAGCACCAGTTCTCCACAATTGTTAACAATCTGATGAGGCTAGACTGGCATTTATTTCGAAAGAGGAAATGAGATAAGATTTTGGCTAACATAGCCTCCAAAATAACCATTAAAAAAATATATTAGCTGACAAGATTGTTCACTAGGAGCTAATTTCTCCAGGCATCCCAACCCAAACTAGACACCTTAATGTAACAATATTTGCATTTATACAAAAAAATCCAATCGTAAATCTAGTGCTAACAAAACAGATGTCGTGCAAATACTTTGATATCCTACATAGCCAACAAAAGATAAACAAAATTTTTCTGCTTTACATGCACAATATTTGTAGCCGATGAAAGCAGAGGGGCATACCTAAGGCAAAGACCTGGGCATTTAGACAGAATCAAAGAAATCTTGATTCAGAACATTCAATGATGCAGACCCTTTGTTTATAAATATCTTTTTCATAGATCCTTCCATCCATTTTCTCGTGCACGTGATTCCCATAATGCTGATTGCTTAAACTCAGCTCTGAGCTGAGCTTCGGCCTTCTCTCTTGCTTCTTCACAAGTTTCAATGCCTACATTGCACTTCTCTGCTTCTTTTTGGTACTGAGAAGATGTTTTCCTTGCATCTGATACTAATGCTCTAGTGTGTTTCATATTGTCGTCCATCACACCTTTTAGTAGGCTTAGTTCTTCAGAAAGTAAGTCTATTGAATCTTTCTTGATTTCTGAGTTCATTTCAGGATCATTTTTGCCGCAATCTACACAAAAAAGATTATGAATGAACGAAGGAAGGGAAAATAATGCATTCGACGAAGTTGGAGTACTGAATCTTTGCATATGAAATAAACCATACTGTTCCCCCATCAGACAAGGACTTGGGAAAAGAAAGTTCTGATTTTTATCGTTAAGAACAAGAATTACTTACCTAATAGCGTGTTATTGAGCAACCCTGCAAGAATAGGACACATTAAATCATATTAGCACAAATAACCAAATAAAAACGAAGAAAAACATAAAAAAGGAAAAACAAATGACTTAATCCGCTAGCCATGTATAGAACCCTGAAATCACTATAATAACACAAAAGAGTCTACATGATCTCCATTACGTAGCAATAAACATGATGAACCTCCTCATACTTGGTCGACGCATAATTAAATAGTGTGTATAAAACTAGTCAGTGTTTGCGAGTGCTAGAAACAGTATCAAAGACAGTGAAATCTATACAAGGCAGAGAAGAGATAACGAATCTGTTCATAGGAACACTGACAACTACAATGACTACAATGAGTATTGAAAACAGTACTGATCAAACGATCCTTCAACAGAAAATGAATCATTGTCCAAATACCATTTTATATATAAGAAAATCAAGATCATTGATCAACATTTCTGATAAATTACAGAATTGTTCATAGAAAAACAAGTTATATACCTGATGGCAAGGAGAAAAGAGCCTCTGAGGAACAATCACAAACACATGGAGGACATGAAAGTCGACGTGGTAAATTCTTTCCTCCTCTTGAGCTCAAATTTAATGGATGTGTAATCAGATAACCAACCAAACATATACTAATCAAAAGCATAACAAGTCTTAATAATCCAGGATTACAAAACACTCCCCCTCTTGAATGTGATGAAGACGATTGATTATACATCTCTTTATCAAATCCAAAAAAAAAAAAAAAAAAAAAACAGTGGAAAAATCAATAATTAAGAATCAAAGAACTTGATTACTTAAAGACACCCATTTAAAGATCTGGATCAATGAACAAAACCCAGAGTTTAAAAATCATTAATTATCCCGACATTGGTTGATAAACGAATAGTTTTTAGTTTCCTCAATGGTTTTTTTTCTGTTTAAATTAAAACAGTAAAATGATTTGGATTTAAATATTAAAAAGTTTGATAAAATCAATCATTAAAACATGAAATCTTTAACTTTTGTTTTCTTCTTTAAAGCATTAAAGGGAAAACCCAGATCCCAAAAACTGTAGATTAGATTAGAGAGACTGTTATTTTAACTAATCGTAAAACTCGCCTGTTTTATGACTTGAGAGTTTAGACTACAAGGCGTATAGAATTTATTTAGGGGTGTAAAAGGCGTCGAGTTCGAATCTGAATGAAATTTGTTATTGGGAACATCAGACATTGTAAAAGATGTGCCACTCCAGGACATATTCGCTCGGAAGTTCCAAGAGTGCCAATAAGCGTACCGAATTGTTTAAGGTATACCGAAATACATACAAGACAAAATAACAATTACCACCCATTAGCAGCCTTGGGAAGTTCTATACCTTAAGAAGTACATTTTGTTTGTCTAGATCTAGATGACTTGGTACGTGTCAGAGATTAGATTCTTCGTTTTTTCATTTTCATGGTGTACTTGAGGTTAGATGACGAGTTAGGTTAAATTTTGTTACTGATAAGTTAAATTTCATGGGACTCTTTCCCTCTTTTTTTGAACTCTGTTACTCTTATTAGGGAAGAGAATCTACAAGAAATTTGTAACTATGTTCTTTATTAATATATCCGTTGTGGTTCATTAGCAAAAAAAAAAAGTGCATATCTAGCTGGATTTAATTATTATTTTTTTAATAAAAATACATCAATCCGTTCACTGTTGTGTGAATACCGTGGACCAGCAGGAGGACCAGGTAATGTTGACGATGAAGAAACTGGTAATGGTCAAAGTCAAACCCAATGGTTGAAACTTGAAACCTGTTACATTTTTTCAGTCCTTCAAATAAAATGCCATTTGATTTCATTTCCTGATTTAGCTTGAAACAACAAAAAAATGTGCCAATTTGTGCAATTGAACTAGAAACAAATACAAAGTAGTAATTTACATAGGTTCGAAGTAATTTTATAAGGTAGAATTCAGAAGCAAACTATTTCATGACACACTGTAAATTGACTGACAGTTGAGAAAGTAGACATATATAGCCTTCACAACAGCCATCGTCAGGCTAAGAAAATGCAAATACCTGGAGAAGAACGGTTGCAGAAGCTCTTGTTTGGAAACAAAAGGACGATTAGGTGAGCAAAAGGAATAAGAAGATTCACCTAGAATAATAGCCTGTCCAAATCATGAGAAAAAGACAAAGTGCCCTTTTGTCATGTGGTGAAGTATAAGCAGCATTACTTGCCATTCCCATATCCATCTTCTTCTACTCTTGTTGCATATCAAAACACACACAAAAAAAGAAAAAGAAAATAAAAAGAAGAAAATAAAAAAGAATCTGAAGATCAAGCGTGGCTCTGCGTGAGTGCCCATTTGTTCTTTCCTTTCCCTTCCCCACTTTATTCGTTAAAAAAAAGTGACCTAGAGGAAACTAGTGTTAGATAAGCCACAGAGAAAGACACACAACAATGATTCTTTAGGGAGCTTCATTTGATTAGTTTATGATGCACTTAATTTTGTAATTGGTGCATCTTCCACAATGAGATGGTTATGCATAATGATATCACTTCATTAGGTTATTGTCTGGGGAGTGTGGAAACAAAAAGACTCTTGCATCTTTCAGGAAAAGATACTATCATCAGGAAGATCAAGTCATTGTTGCTCTACTGGAATTCTACAAATGTTTCTGAGTTTCTCCCAGGGGAATTACTTTCGAGAATACATTATAACTGGGCTCAGTAATTTATTGCTCTATGGGGTTCAAGGGGCCACAGTGTAAGGCAGCTGAAATACATGCGAGCTAAATTCAAGATGAAATAAAAAAATATAGCTGCGGTGGTGGCCCAAGGAATGGGATGCAGTAATTGGGGCAGTCAGACAACACTTACATGGTTCCAGCTCTGAATGTCTCACTTTAGTCTGCCTGTCAGGTGTTGTAGACGATCACCGCTACCTGCGTCTGAAATTGAACAGTTGAATAGACTAGTCCCAGTTTGTGATCATGCCATCCCAGCCACAAGTAGCCACTTTACTTTGCTCAGATGGGTGCCACTGAACTCCAATACAAACACCTTCGTGACACTTCAGAGTTTGTGAAATTTTGCAAGTCTTCCAATTCCAAAACCTACATTTTCCTTCACCATCTCCAGACATAATATACTGTCCGTCAGGTGAGAAATTAACTTGGCAAGCATACCCAGCCACAATGTGCCCTGCAAACATCTTCTTCTTATTAAGCTGAAACTTCTCCCTTGCACTGTAAACAAGAATCTTATTGTCTAAGCTCTGCGCTGCAAGCCAGTTCGAATCTGGGTGCAAGGAAATTGCAGGCATTGAGTGCATAGAAGGTTCACTAATGTACTTCACAACAACTGGAATTCCAAATTCCCACACTCGAAGAGATTTATCATCACTTGAGGTCGCGAATCTCCGGTTATCATCAACAAATGTGATAGTGTTCACTGCCCCCAAATGCTGATACTCCTGAGTAATCCTCCCGGAGTTCATATCCCACTGTACTACCTTCTTATCATCCATTCCAGCTAGTAAAATGTTCTGTTTATCATCGTCAGGATTTTGTTTAGCCACAATCGGCACCTTCCCAGTTGAAAAGCTTGAGATCACCTGGCCTCTTTCTGTATCCCAATACTTGATATTCTTATCAAACCCAGCACTCAAAAACTTAGTCCCGTCATTGGAAAACGATATATCACGAACTGCCATTCCATGCCCCATATATGTTCTCATACACTTGTGGCCAGAATTGTGAACATCCCAAATCTTAACCTTTGAATCCATTCCAGCTGAGAGTAACAGATGCCCTTGTTTCGGGAAGAACCGAATTGCAGAAACACCCTTTGCATGACCACTCCAAGTATGAATCAATTTCTTTGGCAGATAACATCGATCGTTTTTCGCTTTTGTATCCTTTGGTGGTGCAATCCATGACCTACCCTGATAATCTTTTTCTTCTTTCCCATGAAATGTACTCTTCTCAGCTACAACTTCCCCTGCTTTATTGTTACCACTTCCCTTCTTCTCCTTGGCAGCCTTTTTTGCTGCATGCTCTTGAGCGTACTTCTTCTGCTCCGCTGTAAGTTCAACTTGTACCACTCCTTTCTTCCCAGCCCAAGGACTCCGTCTATTATTCTTTAACCAGTTTTCCGACGCAGGATTATCAACATCATTAGCCTCATCCTTTCGCTGCTCGATCTTCGTCTCGAATTTTCGCTTTCGCTGTTCAGATTGAGGTACATTATAAACAGAAATTCCATCGTTCTTCTGTAAAACATCTAAATCACCGACATAATTGGTTCCAGACGAAGCAGAAGGATCAGCAGCATAACCACAATTATAATACGCATTATACTGTTCATCGAAAACAAATGTATCAATTGCTGCGTTTTGAGCAAACCCTAATTGATGATTTCTCATACCTTGAGTTATACCAGGACCATAGATCGGTGCCCATAGTTGATCATAAGTTGGATTGTAATCCGCGACATGTTGTATTGGATTAATAATAGGTTTATTAAGAATTCGATTTTCGCCTGTTACTGTGAAAGCATGCGTGGTATCATCCGCGGTAGGAGCTGAAGATTTTGATGGAAGAGAAATTCTTGTTGGAGAAGAAGCAGAAGGGTTTTCTTCTTCTTCGTCATCACTGTTAGTATAACTCTGTAGAAGATCCATGGCTATTGACAGAGATTTCAAGAGTGGTTTAAGAATTTGTTGGAGGGAAGATTTGAGAAACCCTACTCAGAATTGCTTTTGGGGCAGCCACTAGGATTTTTTGTAAGTGGTCTTAGAACTTATAGCCCCTTGCACCGCCAGGACTTCTAAAATAAATAACGGACACAGACTAGAATAAATAGTTTAGCTGTAATTTGTCTTGCATTATTAAGAAGCCTGAACGATACAAGTTCTGTCAGATATGCCGAATTCTAGACAGCGTCAACAATATATAGACAGTTAGACACTAATGGGTTAGCTGCCCTGTGAGATTATTACATCAAAGCATGTACAAAAAGGGCACAACTATCTGGTACAGTGAACAACAAATATATCCACACAACGAAAAACTAATAACACCTATGTACAGAAATAAAAGTACTAGCTTGTGGTAGACGGAACGCAAAGACTGACAAATTTCAGTTCAGTTGGAGGAAAACTATGTCTATCGAAGAATGTTCAATCGAGTCGCTCCATTGGCTCCTGACGGTATTTGTTCATCTTAGCTAGCATTATTACTCAGTTGTAAGACCAAAAGACATGAGGTTAGTTACTACTTCCTGTAATAGTAAGCAATGTCTTGTACTGGTGCCTGTTTCGTAAGCTCTATAAATGCGTTCCTGAACTCGTAATAACGATTCCTGTAATGCTCCAAGGAGAAGCACAATTGCCTTATTGCTTCTCTCTTCTTTTCTGCACCTTCTGCTATCATGTCCCTCTGCCATTCCACTTCCCTCTCAATTCTTCTCAACCTTTTCTTTTGCTCCTCGACTTGTTTTGTCGCTCCCTCGCATCTCGATATAATATCCACATGCTCGTTATGTAACCTATGCAAATGCTCTTCCATATGACATATCATTTCATCTCTAGACACCACATCGGTCGTCAACGAAGTTACCTCCGCGCCCAGCTCGTCTCTCTCCGCTCTCAGCGTATCGAAATTGGATTTAAGTTCATCGAGGCTCTTATTCAAGTCCTCCACCTGCATCCCTTTCTCAGCCATCTTTTCTTTCAAATGTCTCTCCATCTCGCTACGCATCTCCGTTTCACGGTTTCTTTGCAAGACTCGGAATTCATTGTGTTGACCTTCAGCCCTCTTGTACTCCTCCCCTAATTTACGTACCTTCGACTCCGAATTCTTCAGTTTCGTCTCTAGTTCCCCTTGACCCTGTTCTAAAGCTAGTATCACCTTCTGTAGCTCAAATTTCTCACTCCTGAACTTTAACTCAGCATTAGAGATGGCTACTTTCAGTTCCTTTATCTCCATATCGCGTTCAGATACGTATACATCTAGCGTTTTCTTCTGCTCTTTCAGAAGTGCTGTCTGGACTTCAAATGCTTTTAAGGAAGATTTGGTTGCATCCAGTTCAAGTTTCAGTTTTGCAACCTCTTCTTTTAAGGAAGATTTGGTTTCATCCAGTTCAAGTTTCAATTTTGCAACCTCTTCTTCTGACAGACGATGCCTCTCCATCTCTTCTGCTTCACGGTTTCTTTGCGAAACTCGAAATTCTTTATTTTCATCTTCAAGTCTCTTGTGCTCCTCCACTAATTTGCGTACCTCCGACTCCGAATTCTTCAGCTTTGTCTCTAGTTCCCCTTGACGCTGTTCTAAAGCTAGTATTACCTTTTGTAGCTGAGCTTTCTCATTCCTAAATTTCAGCTTAGCATTAGAGATGGCTACTTTCAGTTCCCTTATCTCCGTGTCGCGTTCAGATACGTATACGTCTAACGTTTTATTCTGCTGTTTCAGAAATGCTGTCTGGGATTCAGATGCTTTTAAGGAGGATTTGGTTGCATCCAGTTCAAGTTTCAATTTTGCAACCTCTTCTTCTGACAAACGATGCTTTTCGCTTCTGACCCTCCCCTGCTCTTCCATCCCCTTCTTCACCATGCTCGCCAAGTCAGAAACATCAGAAATTAAATCCAAAACATCACTTGTCACTCGTTTATAAGATTTGTTTTTCTCCAGTTCAAGCCTCAGTCTTGCAATCTGGTTTTGCAGCTCCTGCACCAGGCTAGTCTCCCAGTTGTTGTTGGTCTTGGGGTCACCAAACCACCACGAAAGCGACTTTTCTGATTCTAACCTCTTCATGGTTTTGCTTGACATGACGATTGCCCCCTGAATTTGCACACCATTGAGTTAATTCTGCAATAACTACCTTCCTGTCGAACATTTTTGCGATTCTAAGTGACAGAATTAGTACATACCAGGGTAGACCAGCATGACGACCAGGCATACGACGACGAATAATTTGGATAAGTGTCAAAGAATGGACCCATTGCGTGAAACCTGTTCCAATTTTTAGTTCATTATAAGAAAGTTCAACCCACATAGGAAAGCTTTTGTGTGCAAATCGAACAAACAAAATTTTATATGCTTTATTACCTGGAATAGACAATCCAGACCATGACAAAAAGGCAAAGAGCTCTCTTGTCATTTGGTGGTGAATAAGAAGCATGCCCCTTCAGTACCACATCCATCTCTTTGTGTTGCTGATCCAAAAAAAGAAGCAAAAACAACAGAAAATATAGTCAATTGTCGGCGGTGGGCGTCAAACAACAGCGGGCTGGCCGAAACCGTTAACAATCCTTCTCTTGTAAACTGAATTAAGTCCAACAGGTTTCAAACATAAAAGACAGAGAAATTTTCAAACACTAACATCAACTTGAAGTAGTGAGTGGTACCTGAGCTTAGGATCGATCTGTCTGTTGTCCTCAGTTTCGAACTCTGGCGCCCAAGTCAATGAATGCTGATGAACAAAGGCCTGTACTTCTCTTCACTTCTCCTCTGTCTATATGGACAAATTATGATCATTCACTCATTCATTATTCTTTAACAAAACAAATCAGCTGAGAAGAGGATACTTGTGTGAGCTAAACATGGAGAAGACAGATAATAGTCAGAGTCAGAGATAGATAGAGATCTTGCATTATTGTAAGAAAAATAAAGAACTGGGTTAAACTCTGTTGTTAGTTCTGACTTTTTTTCTTTTTGAGTGAGTTTTATGCCAATACACATTTGATTGGTGCAATTTATTATTGTTTAGTCGTTTCTGTTTGAAGGATCTTTAATGTAAGGATATGCTTAGTTACAGTTTTGATTTGTGATTCACGTTTTCTTACTAGGTGCATGTTCCACGATGGCAGCACAATAATATGTATGATATATAAGTGGTTGCTGCAATAAATCTGAGGGGAATTATGCAGTTGTGGTAGTGTTAAATGCGTGACGTGCAATGTCCAGTAACTAAGCTGTAGTCCCTAGAAGATGGTCCTATCTCATTCTCAAATAAAAGTTGGCTTCTTTATGTTACGTTGGAACATTGAGCACATATTTTCCCATTGTCCTGTGGTTGTTACTGCATTTTCGGCTCTCCCCTGGGCAGTGGCAGAGCTGGAAATTTAACTTGGAACGATTTTTTGGGACTACTAAAAAAAGGTGGGGACTACTCTTCCATTTTTGGTAGGATATTTGAAGTAATTTTGGGTCACCCCTTATCTAAATTCTTTTTTAATACCAAATTTACCCTTGGTAATTAAATTAGTTAATGTTAGTGTAATGATTAATTACTGATTAGTGAGTTATTAATAGGATAGTTTTTTTAGAATCAGAATTATTTGAGAGAGAAGAAGAAGAAGAAAAAAAGATGAAGAAAAAGAGGGAAGAACCCAAAAAATCTTATTTTGAGTTTAGTTATTCACACTTTGTGTGGTCGTCTATGGATACGAGATCGAGTCAATACAATAATCAAAGTGTGATTACTTGATAATAGGTTCGGACTTAACCAAACTCTATAGGATCACTATCAAGTAAAGCGGAGTTAACGTTTGTGTAATTTACTTCAAATTATAATAACAACAATTATAATTGTGGAAAGGAAAAGTAAATCACACATCAAGATTTGGTTAACGAGGAAACCGCAAATGCAGAAAAACCCCGGGACCTAGTCCAAAATCGAATACTCTCATAATTAAGCCGCTATACAAAATCTAAACCAACTTCGTATAGTTGAGACCAAGCAATTAACCCTAGTTCACTTAATTTCTTCAGTATCCCTGCGCTTCCGACATTCAATAAGTACACGCACTGGTACAATTCCTTTGGATCATATTCCAAATAGTAAAATCTGTTTGGTAATAACTCTCTTGATTCTTTCCAGATAAAGATATCTCAAGTCATATGCAAAGGCTCTTCCGTTTAAATTAATAAACTCCTTTGCCTGGTTAGATCAATCCAATCTCTATCACCTCAGCAATAAGATTCGGATTTCTAACAATCAAAATAGATCTCAAGAGAACTATTAGGTGTTACCTGGTAGGATCGGAAAGATACCTACTATTGTGTATACTGCAAGTGCACAGTGTCGACAAGCAACACAGGGCAAGCACAGGTCGAACCATAGAGACTTGGAGAGTGTAGAAGTTGATTCTAAATCCTTACTTAGAATTGATTCAGAGAGTAACCAAAAGGGGTTTGATTTTGTCGATACGACGAGATATTGGCAAAGACTTAAAGTAATTAAAAGTAATTTGAATTAAATCAAGGTGTAAATACTGAGAATATGGATACTAGGGTATTCAAATCCACCACTAACTTATGATATGCATTCAACTTGTAATATTATTCTTGTCCTCACAGCAGATTCAAGTCTACCGTATATCTAAGGTGTTTCTCCGATGAATAATTTAATCACAACTAAAGTATTTCTCCAAAGCATTAACTGTCTAATTAAAGCACAACTAATCTGAGGATCAATATTTGGTTAAGCATGAGTTGTAGCATAATCAACATAGAGATATTCTAACTACAATGGATACATGGCATACATTGTGAGAGCAAGATGTTGACAAACTTGGATTAAATTATATCTTTAAACAATTCTAAACTTTCAAGAACAAGATACAAGATATGAATACATACCAATGAGTTACGGCTTCATTTAAACCCTAGAAAATGAAATTAGAACATGAAGAACATTACAACAAAATTGAAATTTGATAAACTAACATGAACAAGCTATTCTTGGATGAGTTTTCAACACAACAACCCTCTCTATTTATACACAAAAATTCTCTCACACTTGGGATCCGAATTTCACTGTAGCAACCACTCAACAATTAAACAAAACATGTTTTCTTAATTGATGGATAGAATGGAATACAATGGGAGTGAGGTGGATGTTTTGGAAAGAATCCAATGGGGGTGAGGTGGATGTTTTGGAAAGAATCCAATGGGGGTGAGGTGGAAATGGATTTGGGTCTTGGGTTTTGGATCATGGGTTGTTTAATCCCATGAATTTGTAAACAAGGTTGCCACGATGCGCGAGCGGGTTGCAACGCTTCCAACTTTCTTCTCTTTTGTCTTCTCAATTTTTCCAAGCTTTATTTAGTACTTAAAAACACAAAATTAATTAATACAAATATTTATTCTTGAAGATGGTAAGAATGCGGAATTTGGGATAATATATGACTTTGAAGCGCGAAAGATGAGTTAAGTGCCAATGAAAAGGTGTATGAATATGCAATATTTGGCACTCATCAAATACCCCCAAACCTGAATTTTACTTGTCCTCAAGTGAAACAGAAATCCAGAAATCCTAACTATACCACTGTCGCTGGTCTCTCGAATGCATTTAGCGTATGCACTAAGCCTTTAAACCCCTAGGTGTCCCTAGTGGACGAGTTGTAGTCTCGTGAGGGCCTACCAAAGATGTACCCACAAAACCTTCTCCAATTTCAGAGCATCATAGAAATGTCTTCGTCTTCGGTCTTCAACTGTAGATGATGAACTTCGGAATTTCGTAGAACCTTGACAATTTGTAACCAATTTTTTTTTTTTTTTTAGACCCGCTACACAGATGATCATAATTTTTTTTTTTAGAGACCCGCTACACAGCTGGTCATAGTAAACACACTACAAAAGACCCGCTCCACAGCTGGTCATAGTAAACACACTACAAAAGACCCGCTCCACAGCTGGTCATAAAAGATAACAACAAAAGACTCAAAAAAAAATATGCAAAAGACTACAATGGATCCTACAAAATACCCGCTACACAGCTGGTCATAAAAAAATAACAACAAAAGACTCAAAAAATGCAAAAGGCTACAAAGGATCCTACAAAAGACCCGCTACACATCTGGTCATAAAAAATACAAAAGACTACAAAGGATCCTACAAAAGACCCGCTCCACAGCTGGTCATAAAAGATGCAAAAGACTACAAAAGATCCTACAAAAGACCCGCTCCACAGCTGGTCATAAAAAATAACAACAAAAGACTCACAACACCATATGCAAATACTCCCCCAAACCTAAATCTAACATTGTCCTCAATGTTTCAAAAGATGACAGAAATAACAACAAACCATGAGAACAAAACAGATTCAAAGGAAAGAGATTACCAAATGCAAAAAGGTTGGTGCTAACCATAGAAGGATGAATGCTTTGAAAGCAAACAATAAGAGTGATAAGACAAAAATTTGGTTAGCACAAAATATATACAAAATACAACTTAACCGGTTCATGAAACAAGATTTAACAATATCTACTGGATTATATACAAAGATTCACCATACACTAGCAATCTAAAGAGTTGGGGATCAACCCAAAACATGAAGTGCAGAAATTTTAACAATCTCACATAATTATGATATGATAGAAATGCAAGTGAGAAAGTAAAACAAAATGAGATACCCCCAAACCTAGATTTTTCAATAGTAATACTTTTGGGCACGAAATCTAACAATTTTAGGGGTTCATCACGCAGAAGGTCTAGCTCAAAATGGGCTTTGTTCGGGATGGGAAGAGAAACATCAATGCATTCCAGATATGACTTCTCAATAACAGGATATTTAGTGGACAAAAAGTCCAAAAGAATTTGAGATGCACATAACTCTAACCCTAGGTTTGGAACTGTCAACCACACTTCAAAGGAACAATTCTTAGGTCCACTGCAAGACCATCAGTTGGTGACTTAATCAGGAGAGTAGGAACCTCTAAGTTGCTCATATGGATGAGATCAAGAGTACCATTATCATTAGTTACATTAACATCTCCTAAGTCATCTACAAGTGCTACATCATGCTCACATTCATAGAACAATTCAGCAAGACCCAAATCAGTTTCATGATCATCCAAAGTTTTATTCTCATGCATAGACAAATCGAAAGAGACATCATGTTGTGACCTAGGTATAGAATCAGACACGTCAATTATATTTTCATGCATAAGATCATTAGTGTCGACAGGAGATTTAACATTTTCTAAGTCAGACACAAGAAATGTGTCATGCTCTTGTTCACAGGATAATTGCACATGCTCAAGATCAGTATCAACATCACATGTATATGGAACATTAGAAGAAACATCACTCATTTAGGTCGAGGCAGAGAAGCCTATTGTCTCTGAACCCAAAGGTTCGACAATATTTTCAGTAAAAACATGTTCTTCTAACATAACATCATCATCATTATCATCACAGAAATGCTTTTCCCTATTCAAAATCGTAGTATTTCTAGTCCCTTCATTTAAAACAGGTTCATATGCAATATCAGTTGCACGAGTAAGACTAGGCATACTATTTTCACATTTTATTTCATTAGGACAAACAAACATTTCATCCTGAAATTTCTCCCTTCCTACATTTTGTAAACGAATCAAATTCATTTTTAATAATGCATTAAGTTGTTCGATGGAAGGAGAGTCTTCAACAGTAGGAAATTCATAATCAATGCTATATGGTTTATCATGCAATACACTCCTAGCATTATTTTGTTCGATGAGTCTGAGATTTTCCTCCACAGATTGAGAAGTACAAAATTGTTCAACTCCCCACTGTGGTGGATGATACATATGTGCAGGGTCATTAGGGTCTATAAAATACTGATCGCAACCTTCGAAAGGTTGATTATGGTCCCAATGACTATCAGCTTTGTAATCTGTTGGCATTTCATATATTGGATTTTCATGATATTCTCTAGATTGCCTAAAATCATGCAAAATATAGCAATTCTCAGCAGGATGGCCTAAGCCTCCACATAAGGTACAAGCATAGATTTCCGATTGCCTAGAAGAATTATATGCGACAGATTCATGCATTTGCATTTCTAAAGCTGCAGTTCTAGCTTCTAACTGGTCCAAAAGTGATGATTGTGAGAGTTGGGCACTGTAAAGATGTTCATTTTCACCCTGTGGTGGATGATACATGTGTGAGTAGTTATTAGGGTCCATGTATTGATGCTCAGGACTGTGAAAATGTCCATAAAACTCCATATAACTATTGACATCATGGTCTGTTGGAGGCTCATAATATGAAGCATGCCCGTAAGCAAGCTCTCTGATGGATTTGTTTCCATCCCCACCTGCAGACCAGAATCCTGACATGATCTCTAACTAGCACTAGGCTTGTTGCAGAGATTGGGATGTACACACTGAAAACAGACCAATATATTTTTTTTTCATTATTGGTTTTTTTTTTTTTTTTTGACAAGCCCGTTCTCTAATTACCTCGGGCATACATTAGAAAAACAAAATAAAAGAAGAAAAATCATAAACGGAAGGGAAGTTCTATGCAATCGCAAACAAGGTTGACTCCACCATAGTAAACTTACTGATTTCTAGCAAACAAAAAGCATGATGGATCCACTTAGATTGTTTTGTAGACCAGCTTCTAATCCTTCGAAAGGGAATTCGTTACAATCTGAGCAAACCCTTCTGGAATCAATCTGAGTTTAAGTAAATTGAATAGAGGCGAGGGAAGCTGATAGAGCTTTGATATCCAAGGCCTCACCGTATTACAAGGCGGCGCAGTCACGCATTCAACTTACAGAAACTATCATGAACTTCGAAGTATGCTTAAAGAGTAACCAATATTTTTCGAACGACTTTCCTACTAAGCTCGTTACCTTATAGGTCTCGTTCTATTCCAAATTTTAAAGCTTAGGTTCACGTTAGGTATCGTTTTCCTAAGGCGAGCAAGAAGAGAACGGTGATGAAATCCGAACTCTTATCTTGTATGGCCAGTCCTTGCCCTTTACTAGGAAAATAAAGCATCCGTATTCAATTCCTCAACATATATGCAAACGAAGGAATACAGTAACTCGCTAACAAGGGATTCGCGAGTGTTTCGACAAACTTACCTCCCGTTCCAGACGGGGGATGAACCGTTGTTGTCGACTCGGGCCACGACTCCTATGTCATGAACAAACCCGAGGGGCCGAGGTGATATTGTAATCACCGTCCTTCTCTGCAAACAGTTTGATATTTAATACTACCCTTCCGTAGGGTTTAAAAATAAAAATAAAAATAGAATGTCCAACTCCAAAGTCCAAAATAAGGTGCAAAAGAAAAATAAAATTACAAGAGTAAAGGAATCCTAATACAAACTAAAAATAGATAAATAAAATAAACTCTTTTTTTTTATTAAAATAAAAACTTCTTCCGCTTTCTTTCGCTTCCTTTCCTTCGCCTTAACAACAGCTACTCAGGCACCTGTTGAGCTCAAAAGAGGTAGTTAGTGTTTCAAAGTTTTAAAGCAAAAGCAAAAAAAAAAAAAAAGTGTAAAATTGACTGTGAATAGTTGCGCTGCTACAGTGCTATGTGAACAGTTCCAGGAGATGATGAAGTTCCAGGAGATGAAACATGAATAGTGACAGGAGATGAAAAATGAACTACACCACTACGAGTCCCCGGCAACGGCGCCAAAAACTTGGTAGGATCGGAAAGATACCTACTATTGTGTATACTGCAAGTGCACAGTGTCGACAAGCAACACGGGGCAAGCACAGGTCGAACCACAGAGACTTGGAGAGTGTAGAAGTTGATTCTAAATCCTTACTTAGAATTGATTCAGAGAGTAACCAAAAGGGGTTTGATTTTGTCGATACGACGAGATATTGGCAAAGACTTAAACAGAAAGTAATTTGAATTAAATTAAGCAATTAAATCAAGGTGTAAATACTGAGAATATGGATACTAGGGTATTCAAATCCACCACTAACTTATGATATGCATTCAACTTGTAATATTATTCTTGTCCTCACATCAGATTCAAGTCTACCGTATATCTAAGGTGTTTCTCCGATGAATAATTTAATCACAACTAAAGTATTTCTCCAAAGCATTAACTGTCTAATTAAAGCACAACTAATCTGAGGATCAATATTTGGTTAAGCATGAGTTGTAGCATAATAAACATAGAGATATTCTAACTACAATGGATACATGGCATACATTGTGAGAGCAAGATGTTGACAAACTTGGATTAAATTATATCTTTAAACAATTCTAAACTTTCAAGAACAAGATACAAGATATGAATACATACCAATGAGTTACGACTTCATTTAAACCCTAGCAAATGAAATTAGAACATGAAGAACATTACAACAAAATTGAAATTTGATAAACTAACATGAACAAGCTATTCTTGGATGAGTTTTCAACACAACAACCCTCTCTATTTATACACAAAAATTCTCTCACACTTGGGATCCGAATTTCACTGTAGCAACCACTCAACAATTAAACAAAACATGTTTTCTTAATTGATGGATAGAATGGAATACAATGGGGGTGAGGTGGATGTTTTGGAAAGAATCCAATGGGGGTGAGGTGGATGTTTTGGAAAGAATCCAATGGGGGTGAGGTGGAAATGGATTTGGGTCTTGGGTTTTGGATCATGGGTTGTTTAATCCCATGAATTTGTAAACAGGTTGCCACTGATGCGCGAGCGGGTTGCAACACTTCCAACTTTCTTATCTTTTGTCTTCTCAATTTTTCCAAGCTTTATTTAGTACTTAAAAACACAAAATTAATTAATACAAATATTTATTCTTGAAGATGGTAAGAATGCAGAATTTGGGATAATATATGACTTTGAAGCGCGAAAGATGAGTTAAGTGCCAATGAAAAGGTGTATGAATATGCAATATTTGGCACTCATCATTACCGATATCACTCAACTAATCAATCGAATAAATCCGATTCTAGTTAGATCCCAGCCGATCAAGTTTTGTGCTACACAAAGATATGAGAAACCAATAAGAAATCTTCTTCGTCTTCGAATCTTCTTTAATCTTCAATTAAACCTGCACAACACAACTTGAATCTCTTGTGATCAATCACGCACAGAACGGAGTCTGTTAACAATAGATTATCACAAGATGTATTTAGATATACAAACAGTTCTAAAGATCCCGTCGACACTTCGATCTAGTTTGAGTGAATCTTATATCATAAGAGAAGATTCTCAAGAATAAACAAACTAGGTGCAATCAAAGTTCAACAACCGTTAGTCAATAAAATCAATCGAAAACTAATAAAATGCAATTATCTAGTTTCCCATCAACACTACAGTTCATATCTACTTCTCAATCTTATAAATCCAAATGAAGGTTATGTTTTGGAACATAAGGGGATTAAGGAGAATTAGAGCCAAAAATAAGTTAAGAAGTTTAGTTAAATTTTTTAGCCCTACTTTAGTTATTGTAGCTGAGCCAAAAATCAGATGGAATTCTAAAGATTGTAAAAAGTTGAAGTTGATTGGTATGCATCACAAATTAATTCATAATACAGTAAATGGTGAAAAGGGTAATATTTGGATTTTCTGGAATTCTTCAATCTCAGAACCTACAGTGGTTTCCATAAAAAAGCAAGTAATCACAGTGAATGTTGGAGGTGTATTAGTTTCAGGGATTCATGCTGCCTCACTTACAGTTGATAGAAGAACTTTATGGTCTGAACTGGAGTTTGTCAGTACTTTGGATTTACTATGGCTTTTAATAGGTGATTTCAATACTGTGTTGAGTGTTAAAGAGAAGAAAGGTGGGAGATCTCCTCTCAGGGTATCAATGAGTGATTTTCATGAAGTTATAAACAGCTTCTCCTTAATTCAAGCTCCAACTTCAGGTTTACAATACACTTGGAGTAACAACAGAGCAGGTGGTAAGAGGATTATGTGTACTTTGGATAGAGCATTATATAACTTAAAATGGCTTGAGAAATATCCATATTGGACTTATAAAGTGGGTGTAAGAAGTATTTCTGATCATAGTCCACTTTTGGGTACTTGTGCTTTAGTCTCCAAGCCAAAAAAATGTTCCTTTTAGAATGTTAAAAGTTTGGATTGATCAAGAGGATTTCAAGGATTTAATTCAAGGGGTGTGGAATGAGGAACTGAATGGAAACCCTGTTTTTGTGTTTATGCAAAAATTGAAGAATCTGAAAATCAAAATAAAGGAGTGGAATTGGAATACTTTTGGGGATGTTAGAGTTAAATTGGCTGAAGCTGAAAAGGAGTTTCTTAATGCTACTATCATTTCAGATAAAGATCCAAGTAATATAGTTTACTGAATAATTTAGTGGTGACTAGAGGGAAACATGAGATCTTATCACAACAGCAACAATCCATTCTTCATCAAAAATTAAGAGAACACTGGTTAAAAGATGGTGCTGTCAATACTAGGTTCTTTCATACATCCATAAAAATGAGACAAAGTGAAAATGCTATAACAGAGCTAGAAGATGATACTGGTGCTATTATTACTGATCAAGGAATGATAGCTTGTTCTTTAGAGAACCATTTCAAAGAAAAATTTAAGTTTAAAGAAACCACTTTCACTGAAGGAATCTTTGATGCTATACCTGAAGTGGTGACTGCAGATGAAAACAGAATGCTAGAAGCAACTCCTACTGCACAAGAGATCAAAGAAGCTTTCTTCTCTATGAATCCAAATAGTGCTCCTGATCCTGATGGATTCTCTGGTTTTTTCTACAGATATGCATGAGAGATAATAAAGGGAGATGTTATTAAGGCTATAAGATATTGCTGGACAAAAGGATTCATTCCAAGAGGTTTAAATTCTAACTTTTTATTCTTACTCCCTAAAGTCAAAGTTGCTAGAAGACCTAGCCAATTTAGACCAATAGGTCTCAGTAACTTCAGTTTTAAAATATTCACAAAGATTATGACAACAAGAATGTATAGTTTGATGGGTAAGATCATTTCTGAGTAGCAAGGTGCATTCTTGAAAGGCAGATGCATACAAGAGCAAATTGTACTGGCATCTGAGATGATTGATGAACTTGATACTAAGAGGAGATGAGGTAATGTAGGGCTTAAACTGGATATTGCACAAGCATATGATTCTCTGAGTTGGGAATTTTTATTTGCAGTAATGAGTAAATATGGTTTCTCACAAAAAAATATTAAATGGTTACATCAATTTTTTGCTTCAGCAAGAATATCTATACTAATAAATGGTGGACCAGTTGGTTTCTTTGAAGTGAGTAGAGGATTGAGACAAGGTGACCCTTTGTCACCAATTTTATTCATTCTAGCTGAAGATGTACTAAGTAGGACTCCAACTAAAATGGTGGAGGAAAATAAGATAAAGCCTATGGTAAATCTCAGAGGAGTCCATCCTACACACATTCTTTTTGCAGATGATGTTTTTCTATTCTTTAATGGTCACAAGATGAATGTCCAAAAGGTATTAAAGCTACTTAATGATTATAAATTATCCTCTGGTCAAGTAGTTAATCAACTGAAGAGCAAACTGTTTGTTGGGGGGGGGGGGGGGGTAAGTGAAGCAAGAAAGCACCAAATTACAAATGAATGTCAGATGAGTTTATCTAGTTTCCATGATAAATACTTAGGAGTTATCTTGCAACCTGGAAGGGTAAAATCAAGTACAGTGTGGGGAGTAGTTGAAATGTTACAAAACAGACTGGCTAGCTAGATTGGTAAGATGTTGTCTTTTAAAGATAGACTTACTCTAATTAAGTTAATCTTAAGAAGTATACCAATATATAATATGTCTATATATAAGTGGCCAATGAGTGTAATTAAGAAGTGTGAAAGACTCATAAGAAACTTTTTATGGACTGGTAATCCATATGAGAGGAAGTGTGTAACTCTAAAATGGGAAGACACTTGCACTCCAATGGAGGAAGGGGGTTTGGGAATAAGAAGATTGGAGGTGATAAATAAATCTCTACTAATGAAGTTAGTATGGAAACTTCAGGATTCAACAGCAGAATGGGCTAGATTTATGAGAGAAAAATTCTATACAAAAAATGGTGAATGGATATCAGGTTATAAGAAGTCTTCAATTTGGGCTGGTTTAAAATGGGTTATGGAAGACGTTAAACAAAACACAAGATGGATTTTTGGCTCTGGAGAACAAGTCTCAGTTTGGAAACATGCATGGGTTAAAGAGAAACCTCTTATTGAACTTTTCCCTAATGATGATTTCATTCTGCAAAATATTAATATGAAAGTGTCTGAGATATGGCTCATATCTCCAAGATTTCTTCAATTTTTTCAGATAGAAAAGCTACCAGTTCTATCAAGGCAGGAGGATACAAGGATTTGGAATGGTACTCTGTCAGGTAAGTTCACAGTTTCTTTGAACTAATCAGCTTACATAAGGATAAAGTTAATTGGGACAAATATGTATGGAATCCTGTACTCCATACCTCAACTGCAAGTAACATATGGAAGCTGGTGAGAGGTATTTGTGCAACAGATGAAAAAAATGCAAAACAAGGGTTTCAGTCTTGCTTCAGAATGCTATATTTGCAAGGAAAATACTGATAACATTGAACACATTATGTGGAACTGTAACTTTAGTAAATTGATTTGGAAATGGTTGGGAGATGTCTTTCTTTTCTGTAATCCTATAACTTATGAAGATGTGAAGAAGTTTGCTAAACACAGAAGTGGAGTTGTTAAGGAAATATGGTTGCTAGCTGCTTCAATAACAATGATGGAGCTATGGTTTTTGAGAAACAGAATTTGTTATGAAGATGACAAAGTGGATTTAGGAAGGTTCAAACTGAGTATAAAACAGTATACAAGGTATTGTGCAATAAGAATAAAAAACTCAATGTGGGATTGCAGCTATGATTATATGATTTTCAAGTTCTTTGAAGTAATGAACCCTCTAATAAAAATGCAGAAGATAGTGGAAATCAGATTTAAACTTCCTAAGATGAACCAAACACTAATATGTTGTGATGGTGCTTCCAGGGGGAACCCAGGGGCAGATGGGTATGGTTTTATTTGCAGACGTGATCAAGGAGAATGTATATATGCTGAAGCTAGAGGGTTGGGAATTGCAACTAATTTCATTGCTAAAGTCATGGCCATTATTGGAGCTGCAGAATGGGAAGTGCAAAACAATAAGCTGAATATCTGTATAAACTCTGACTCACATGCAGCAATTCAAGCATATACTTCTGGAAATATACCATGGATTTTTCAGACAAGATGGAACAGAATAAAGGAATGCCTGTTAAGGATTCAATTAGTACATAGCTTAAGAGAAATAAATTTCTCAACTGACTCTCTTGCTAAAATAGGTGTTGGTTTGGAAAGGGGCACTAGTCTGATCTTCACAACTAAACCAGCTTTTATACATGCAATGGAATCTCCTGACAGGGTTTACTATAGATTTTGTTAGAATATGGGCTTAAGTTTATAAAGCCAAGTTGGGTTGTTTTCTAAAAAAAAATTGCTCTTTTATATTTTTTTGGAAAATATTTTTAGTTGGGCTTTAGCCTTGTATTTCTCCATTATTTGAGTAATAAAAATTAATTGATTAAGCAAAAAAAAAAAAAAAAAAAAAAAGGTACTTTCCTCTCCGAATAGACGGCTCCACCAAAAACAACAAAAAGATGAAGTTTTCTTGGCTCTTAGGATAGTTTGCTAAAAATGCAAACTTAGGTATTTATAAACTAAGGATGTTTGGACACCAAGGAATTTCCAAAACTGAAAGTATTCTCAAGATATGCAATAAATGCCCATTCGGTTTTCATAATTCCAGGAAATGCTTTGTCCATTATTTTCCGAAATCTCTTAATAGAAAATATATATCCAATTAGTAAATGCATATTACCATTCTTTATTCTCTAGAGATATGCATTTAATTGCTGGTAATTAAAGTATATAAAACTAACAACCTTAATTAAAAGATTCTTAATTCATTTCGGACCGAGATCTCCTTGAGTAATTAAGGAATATCTTTAAACAATAAAAGATAAGAGTTATTGTTCATGTTCAAAGTATGTTGACTTCTTTCCTTTGTAATTCATCTTTCATATTTACAATCTTGGAATCGATTATACCACATTTCTAAACAAGTTTAGAATTGGTTCATCTGTATTCCAAGACAACTATGTGATTGATCAAATATTAAATCACATTCATGGGTTCAATTGGTTCTACCAATCACTAGGATTGGTTATACCTTAATATGGAACACTTGTGATCGATCACACAAGTTATCAGGACCGGTTACATCAGTTACCAGGATCGGTTATATCAATTACCAGGACCTGTTACCATATACTCGTGGTATTTCTTGTGATCGGTCACACCAGTCACTAGGATCGGTTACACCAATTACCAGGATCGGTTACACCAATTACTAGGACCGGTTACACCAATTACAAGGATCGATTACATAGCTCTTTTGTGATCGGTCACACCAATTACTAGGATCGGTCACACCAATTACAATTATCGATCATACCATCTCAGGTGGTTACTTAGGATCGGTTACACTAATTAATCAAAACTAGTCATACCAAATCATAAGCCAGGAATTGTGATTATCTATACCAAGATACATAAGAAGTTACGATCGGTTCTACCATTTCACACATATTGGTAATCCAAAGATATGCAATGAATAACAATACCAATAAGCCTAGCGATTTCCCTTTCGATTCATAAACAAGTTCATGAATATACTTCCTTTAAACAAATGTAAGCATTATTTCCTAGGATGACATCTTCACCTTTACCCATACACATAATCACAATATCATTCATAAGATTATGTCGATGTCATATCTACGAAGTTCAAAAGATAAGCGTTATACTTTGTAGTCTAATTCCTTAATACTATGAGCATGTCTCACTACTATAGTAGAATATTCATTCACAGCTTCGCAGTTATATTTTTAATATAGCATGACTTGAAAGATACGTTAGGAATAAAACAGTTCAAGTCCATATTACTAATCTCAAGAGGAAGGATGATGTCGTCATTGTAGCTCGCTACTTCTTCACATTATTCAGGTCTTCGAGTAATACTTGTATGTCTCATATTCCTAGACGTTGTAGTATAACCTATATGAAGTTGTCTCTAGTACATAATCAAGCGACTCTTAAATAAGTTTTGATTCACTAAAATATGACAACCTAACTTGACATACCAATGCTTGGTGGGTTCAACCGATCTATCCTCTAACAATCTCCCTCTTTGTCAATTTTAGTGAAAAAACTCTTAATACATATGGATAAAAAAATTGCAAGAATTCATTATACATACGCTTGATTCCAAGTTTCAAAAACACAATAACCTGCATATATTCAATCAATAAATGCCGTTGTTGACATATGAATAACAAAGCTTATACTCCCCCTAAAGGTAAGATATGTAGATTGTTAGATCATTGGTCGGTTGAACCTACCAAGAGTTGGTATGTCAAGTTTGGTTGTCATATTTTAGTGAATCAAAACACATTTAAAGAGTCACTTGATTATTTACTAGAGTCAACTTCGTATAGGTTAGCTAGAAAGTTACTAGGATATGAGACTTACAAGTATTACGTGAAGACTTGAAGAATGTGAAGAATTAAGGAGCTATAACAACGACATCATCTTTCCACTTGAGGTTAGTAATATTTGACTTGAATTGTTTCATTCCTAATGTATCTTTCAAGTCATGCATATTGAAAACATAACTGCGAAGCTGTGAATGATTATACACTAGTTATACGTAGTATTAAGGAATTACAATACGAAGTATAACGTCTATCTTTTGAACTTCGTATATAAGACATCGACATAATCGTATGAATTCTATTGTGATCATGTATAGGTATGGGTGAAGATTTTGTCCCAGGAAATAATGTTTTACATTCGTTTAAAGGAAGTACAATTCATAATATTGTGTTATGAATCGAAAAGGAAATCTCTAGGCTTATTGGTATTGTTATTCATTGCAAATCTTTGGATTACCAATATGTGTGTTTAGTATAACCGCTCATAACTGGTTTATATATCTTGGTAAAACTATTCAAAAGTCCTGACTTTTATATTGATATGACTTTTATTAGTGAGACTGATCTTAAGTAATCACCTGAGATGGTATGATCGATTTGTTTTAATTGGTATAACCAACTCTAGACATTGGGGAACCGATCCTAGTAAGAGATGCAAGCGATCACAAGCAAAGGGGAATCGATCCTTGTAAGATATGAAACAAGTTTTTAGTTATTGGGGAACCGATCCGATGAACATGTGCAACAAGTACAAGTTATATACCATATATATGTGGGAACCGATCCTAGTACCTAGTCAACCAAGTTTTGGTAACTACCGTGACTAATTATAGTACCCACATGGAGGTAGAACCGAAACTTATTTTGGTAGAACCATGAAACCCATGATTCGTGATTTGATAGGATAATCAATCACATAGTTCTTGGAAGTCAGATGAACCAATTCTAAACTCGTTTGGAAGTGTGGCAAATCGGTTCCAAGATTGTAAATATGAAAAAGATTTACAAAGTAAAGATGTCGACATACTTTGAACACGTGCAGTAATTCTTACCTTTTATTGTTCAAAGATATTCCTTAATAGCTAAAGGAGAATCCCGAATTGAAATAAATTGAGAATCTTCTAATTAAGGTTTTTACTTTTATATGCTTCTAATTTCCAACAATTAAAATGCATATCTTTAGAATATAAAAATTAGTAATATGCATTTACTAGTTGGATATTTTCTACTGAGATTTTCGGTCAATATTTGGACAGTGCATTTCCAGGAATTATGAAAACCGTTTTTTCCCTTATTGCATATCTTTGAGAATATTCGGTTTTGGAAATTCCTTGGTGTCCAAACTTCCTTGGTCTATAAATGTTGAAGTTTGCATTTCAAGCAAACCAATCTTCAAAGTCAGCAAAACTACCTAGTTGTGTTGTTACTGGTGGATCCGTCTATTCGGAGAGGAAAGTACCCTAATTAGGCGAAATATCTTACGACCGCTCATTTTAAAGACTTCTTTAGGGTTGGGAAGCTCTACGAGTACCATTGGTGGGAAACTAGATAATTGCAGTTTATCATTAGTTTTTGATTGATTTTATTGACTAACGGTTGTTGAAATTTGATTGCACCTAGTTTGTTTATGCTTGATAATCTTCTCTTCTGATATAAGATTCACTCAAACTAGATCGAAGTTTCGACGGGAAATCTTTAGATTGTTTGTAGATTTAAAGAAGTCTTGTGATAATCCATTGTTAACAGACTCCGTTTTGTGTGTGATTGATCACAAGAGATTCAAGTTGATTGTGTGCAGGTGTTTATTGAAGATCTAAGAAGATTTGAAGACGAAGAAGATTTCTTGTTTGGGTTCATAATCTTTGGTGTGCACAAAAATTAATCGGCTGGGGATCCAACTATAATCGGTTTATATGTGTGATAGATTGGATTGATTAGTTGAGTAGATCGGCATCAATACATTTCTTTGTGATTCAAAGTATTGATTGCAAAATCTTAAAAATTACTTTGGTAGTTATTGAAAAGATAGATCTAAGGACCTGACAAAGGAGTTTATTGGGATAAACGGAAGAGCCTTTTGTCAAACTCATATCACTTGATTGAAGAGTTGCCACTGAACAGATTTGTCGTTCCTTTACTGTTTGGAATACGAACCAAAGGAATTATTCCAAGTGCGTGACTTGATGCAAGTTGGAGGTGCATGGATATAGACGGAACTAGGTGAACTATTAGTTTAGTTGCTTGGTCTCAACTATACGAAGTTGGTTTTGATTTTGTATAGCGGCTTAATCATGAGAGTATTCAATCCTGGACAAGGTCCCGGGGGTGCATTTGCGGTTTCCTCGTTAAAAAAATCTTGCTGTGTATTTTACTTTTTTATTTCCGCAATTATAATTGTTTTACTATAATTAGAAGTAAAATACACAAACATTAATTCATATTTACTTGATAGCAATCCTATTGTGTTTGGTTAAGTCCGAACCTATTATCAAGTAAACATACTTCATTGTTGTATTGTCTCGATCTTGTATCCATAGTCAATCACACAAGTTATCTTGTTGTCGTATTTTCTAGATCTCGTATCCATAGACGATCACATGAAGTGTGAACCAATTAGTTGTATTGTCTCGACTCGGTCCATAGACAATCACTTTCGGAGAAAGGACTTATAGGTGGAAAAGTTTTAGATTGAGATATATTTGGGTAACCTCGTCTTTTCATAGATAATCAATCCGAATATCTTTGTTATTCCCCTTTTGTAGTCAAGATAACTTACACAAAAATATGATATGTTTTCCCCCTTTGTCAATGCTTTACTCTTTCGTTAGATATAACGTTTAAACCCGATTGTCCTTTCTTTAGTGATTGCAAATCACTTGTTTACTCCATATATTTCTCCCGCTTTTTGTCACAAAATGACAAAGGTTCGAGCAAATAAAGGTCAGACCAAAAGGATCTTACAAATCTAAAATACTTGTACACAACCTATAAGAGTTAAGCACGAAGGTTTCGCATACCACTTTCGACAACCAATATTAATACTGAAACTACAAGTAATTTAGTTTTACTATGTTATCAAGGAAAACTATTTCCCAAAGCAATTTTCCCTAATAGTTTAACAAATTAACTAAGAAACTTAGTTCCCTTGTTAAACAGATTGTACACATACTATCGCTTATTTCGATAAGACCAAAATCAAGATCAGAATTTACTTTATTTCTCTCATAAGGTTCTAATTATTCAGACAATAACTTAGACCTTTCTCTTTAGAAAACACAAGTACTAGGTTAGTTAACTAGTATTTCTTGTCAAGGCATTCGATTAGACTTGAATAACTAAATCCTTCAATTTGATAAGTCTAACTAAGATCAGAATTAACTTAGTTTCTCTCATCCGGAATCGAATTGGACTAAGCAAATGATCTCGTATTTTGTTAAGCCATAAACAATACATACAAACCAAAATTAAATTGAGTTGCCCAATTATTTTTTTAACAAGAAGCAATTGAAACAAACATAGACATTATAGCACCGCAATTGCACAGAAATTTCGTTAAGCAAAAACACTTGATACCAAACAATAAAGAAGATATCAAACAATAAGCCAAACAAATTGACACAATTTTTCTTAACCGAAAACAATTGAATCACATACATACACATCCATACACATCATAATAGAATATATCAATTGTACCAAAATTTTGTTAAGAAAAAGAAAAATATATGCAATATAAACAGGCTTTTCTTAAACAGGAAAACGATTAACTAACAAATTCGTTACCTCAAATTCCACATCCTCTTCTCCCCGGAAAGATATATCATTAAGCGCAAGTTTAAGTTAGAACTGTCCCCCAGTATGTTGTCATCCTCTCGCAAGAACAAAAGAACAACTACAAAGAACAAACTTTACCAGAGAAAGGTTGAAACGGTTTTAACTAATGTATGCCAATAGCAAAAGTTGAAACCCGAAACACATAAGTTTATGCTAAACACTACTCATGTAAACACAAATTGATTCAACACATTGTGACTTTTTACATAGGATTTTCAATCGGAACACCTTATGATCTT
The DNA here is from genome assembly GCA_023529315.1 of Papaver bracteatum. NCBI lineage: Eukaryota > Viridiplantae > Streptophyta > Magnoliopsida > Ranunculales > Papaveraceae > Papaver > Papaver bracteatum. Next base: position 3,397,397 of record JAJJWX010000742.1, read on the forward strand.
TTGATAAATCCTACCAACATGGGATAGAACTTAATCCCGCTAAATCAAAAGGTCACACAAACCATAAGGGTTCACATCTTATGAGATCGAATATTAAGGTAATGAAAACCAAAATCAAACATCCCATAAACCGAAAACACATAGCAAAATATATGCATTCAAGCACAGACAATGTAATCGGAAACCATCACAAATTTTTTTTATAAAATAATAATTTTTTTCATAAATAACTGATAGTTTTATTCAAAGATAAACCTTATATAATAATCGAAATAAATCAAAAACTGATGTCTATTTTCTTTTAAAATAATAGTTTATTCTTGGTTTTAGAAAAACCTAGGTTAAAGGAGAATCGACTCTAGTCGCAACTAGTATCACACATGAGGTGTGGGGATTAGGTTTCCCAGTTGCTAGAGTTATCCCTTATATAGTCTTCAAATCAGGGTTTGCAATCAATGTTACCTTGGTAAAAAAACATTCAATATTCACCATTAGATGAAAACCTGATTAAACTCAAGTTAATATTTTTCAACCATTAGACCAAACTTAGCTTGTTGCACACAAATGAAAAGTGACTTCATTTAGATATGGGTAACCGTACCTAAACGTGTACACCTTGTTGGCTCAACAATAGTTAACTGAAGTTAGCCATATGAACAAGCAACTTAATCCTTCATATCGATGCTAGAGGAATGCAGATTATTACTTTCAGTCTTCAACTTGTGAATTTCTTCAAGTAGATAACCTTGTTGCTTGACCATAATTTCTTGCAGTTGAGATATTTTCGTGAAGGATTCTATAAGTACATGTAATTATGTCTTTGATTGAACACAAAAGTGTGTCAATGCCTCAATACACTGATCTTTCTTCAGCATATTCTCTCTTTCTTTCTTGCTAAGCCAATCTCTCCTTTGATTTTCCTCTTAGGTTTCTCAGCATCAAGAGAAGGTGCAGACTTATTCTTAAAGAGATCTTTTAGATCAAGCACCTTTTCAAGAGAACACATCAGATCCTGACTCATAGTTCGGAAAAGGAATGACCAGAGAATGAGAAGGATCATTTTATATTTTTCATACTTCCGAAAATATAATATTCCTATATACGAATATCTTAAATATATTTTAAATTTCTAGATTTTTGTTCCCATAATCTACACATAAGTGCCTTGATTTTTACTTCATCACACACAAATTTTGCATACAAGGTGAGGATGTAATTCTAATACCGATTAGGCAGTATTAGTATGAGATTTTCTTTCATCATGGGATTTGGAACAACCAGTGTGTCCTTGATATAGTATCGTATGAAAAAATCATTTCTTGTTGCCTCGAATTAACGAAGTTTATTTGTTGCATATGCACCTTTTAGCAATCCTGTTTTTTGAGACAGTTTTACACTTTGTCTTATTTTTCCCTTTACCATTAGATGATTTTCAACATCGGATGACATGTCCATTTTTAGAATGGTTAAATCACTAATGGAGGAAGAGGGAATCAAATTAACAATTAGTGCAATATTAGCCTTGCCTCTTCTTCAGAATCATATGAATCAGAGGTACCGCCTAGAGTTACAGCTAATGCCTTTCTCCCAGTGTATTTCCTAAGATTAAGACATTTTTTAGCCATATGACCAAAACCTTTACACTTAAATCACTGAGACTGATATTCATCATCTCCTTCCTGATCCTTCTTGTTCATGACTAGAACTCGATCATGGGGTCGATTAGATCGATGAACATCTTTTATGAATTTCTTATTTATTTTCTTTAAGAAATCTCGAAACTATCTAGTGGTTAATGATAATGATTGTTCAATTTCATCATCAGAATTTTCTGCAATCAGTTCATCAGAATCATCCATCAATATATTTTTCTCCATTGGAGCTTTTGGAAGTTTTGCAGCTTTAAAAGCAATTCCTTTAGCTTGAATAGACTGTGATTCATGATCAAAGATCTTTAACTTTTCAACGAGTGTGCTTTTTGAGAATGTTGAAAGATCATTTGCTTCTATGATTGCATGCTTCTTAGATTCATATCTAGATGGCAACGATCTGAGAATTTTGCACACTATATCTTTTTCAGAAATAGTCTTTCCAAGAGAGAAAGAAGCATTAACTATCTTAGAGAGTTTAATATAAAACTCTTCAAAAGTGTCGTTGTAATCCATTCGAAGGTTTTCCCAATCAGAAGTGAGAGTTTGAAGTCTAGCCTCCTTTTCTGATGTGTTGCCTTCGAATACGATCTGAAGGTTATCCCAAGCTTCCTTTGAAGTTTGGCATGTTGATACATGATGTTGTATATCACGGCTTACAACATGTATAATAACATTTAAATCATTTGAATTCTTCTTTGCAAAAGCCTTTTCTTCGCTTGCATAATCCACTAAGCGTTTAAACTCAGTTTCCGAATTTTCTACTTTCGGGCGATTATAACCATCGATGACTAATATCCAAGTATTAAAGTCTCATGATTGAAGAAAATATGTCATAGAAGATTTCCACCATAGATCGTTTGTTTCGTTAAATCTTGGCGGTACATTAATTGAAATTGATTCATGCGAACTCGAGTTCATTTCTTATAGGTTGGATCACACCAAACACGGATTGTTAGATCTTTCCGTGTTTGCTTGCTTTAATACCAATTAAAAAGACGAGGGTACAAAAATACACCACAATATTTAATTTATCCACCTATAAGTTCTCTCACCTAAAGTGATTGTCTATGGACAAAGTCGAGACAATACTACAAATCGGTATTCACACTTTGTTTGGTCGTTTATGGATACGAGATCGAGATAATACAATAATCAAAGTATGATTACTTGATAATAGGTTCGGACTTAACCAAACTCTATAGGATCACTATCAAGTAAAGCGGAGTTAACTTTTGTGTAATTTACTTTAAATTATAATAACAACAATTATAATTGCGGAAAAGAAAAATAAATCACACAACAAGATTTGGTTAACGAGGAAACCGCAAATGCAGAAAAACCTCAGGGCCTAGTCCAGAATTGAATACTCTCATAATTAAGCCGCTATACAAAATCTAAAACAACTTCGTATTGTTGATACCAAGCAACTAACCTTAGTTCACTTAGTTTATTCAGTATCCTTGCGCTTCCGACATTCAATAAGTGCACGTACTGGAATAATTCCTTTGGATCGTATTCCAAATAGTAAAGGAACAACAAATCTGTTTGGTAACAACTCTCTTGATTCTTTCCAGATAATGATATCTCAAGTCATATGCAAAGGCTCTTCCGTTTAAACTAATAAACTCCTTTTAAACTAATAAATTTCTTTGCCTTGTTAGATCAATCCAATCTCTATTACCTCAGCAATAAGATTCGGATTTTTGTAACAATCAAAATAGATCTCAAGAGAACTATTAGGTATTACCGATCTCACGCAACTAATCAATCAAATAAATCCTGTTAGAGCATTGCTCGGTCGAACTCGCAAGCGTTTCTATCTTAATCTTGTTTTTCAAGTTTAGTTGACAAAACTATAAGTCTTGATTTCTAGTCTACTTATAGCTAAGTCTCGGACTAGGATAGTAAGTTTAGTTGAGCTCTAGACTCTACGATGTTCATCGAATAAAGACGAAAAACTACTCAAGGGAACTTATGGAACTTCATCAACAAAAGGTATGTGGAGACTTGAACTTATCTATCACTCAAAAGTCTATCTATTCTATCTTCTATTTTGAGACAAAATTCGTAATTCTATATAAACTTCAATTATACACATTTTCTATTTCGATCCGAGTTTATCTCGCTTATCTATTTCTCAAAATATGTGTTGGTAAGCTTTTGATTTAACCAAGTTCATCTTTAATCGTGACGAAAATTATGTTGATTATTTCAATAACTTGAAAATCACTTTGATGAAAATGGTTTATGGATAACAACTATTATAACATCCTCTAAGAAAGTTTCAATGATTGAAATGAGAGTTTAGATCAAGTAACCATGTTTGGATATAAACATAGTGTGTTCTCACATTTGTGTAAAATTCCAAAATCGGGAACCTAAAGTATGCGTACCCGTACGCGTACTGGCAGTTATTGGAAATCCGGGTAAGTATACGTTCCCATACGTATACTGGCGGAAAGTTCACGTCCGTGAATTTATTCTGAAGTTTGGAAGTGAAAAAAAACTCAATCCGGTTACTTAAGTATGCTTACCCGTTTGCATACCTAAGAAATTTACTTTCTAAAATCGATTTGTTCATGAACTAAAACATTTATATAATAAGGAATGCAATATTTGCAAACCGTGGATATAATGTTCATGAATTGATTCGAGTGAATCAAAATAGATTTTGCTTTGATTGTCTCTTGTATACTTCTATGATATCTAAGTAATTGAATAACTCTCTAACTAGTTCATTTGAGTCACTTGAACTAGTTATGGTGAAGATGAATAAGGTTGATATGAATGTGCTCATATGGATAACCATTGGTTAACTATTATTGAACCAACTAGGTGTACATGTTTAGGTACGATTACCCAAACCTAAATGAAGGTGCATTTCATTTGTGTATAACAAGATAAGTTTGATCTAACGGTTGAAAGATATTAGCTTGAATCTAATCAGGTTTTCATCTAACGATGAATATTAAATGCTTTGTTACCAAGATAACTTAGATTGCAAATCCTGATTTGAAATCTATATAAAGGAGAACTCTAGCACCTGTGAAACCTAATCCCCACACCTCACGTGTGATACTAGTTGCATAAGTTGGAGTCGATTCTCCTTTAACCTTAGGTTTTTCACGAAACCTTGTAGGTTAACGACTTAAAGACTTCATTGGGATTGTGAAGCCGGACCCAACTAGTTTCTCTGTAGTTGCGTGATGATCTTGCTATTTTCTATCGTGATTGTGTATAATCGTAAGATTGTCTTAAGATTTATATATCCAATAGGCAAGATAGAAAAGTAGTCACAAACACCTTCGTCTCATCGTTTGTGATTCCACAATATCTTGGTTCGTTAATCGATTAAGATTATTGTGAGGTGATTGATAATACTAGGCTGTTCTTTGAGAATATAAGTATGGGTTATCAATTGGTTCCTATTCACCTTGATTTATCAAAAGACGGAATAAAAACTCGTAGGTATATATGTGGGTGACATATTTATATATTCAATAGACTTTTCTGTGTGAGACAGATTTTTTTATCAAGTCTTCGATTTTGGGTCGTACCAACTCTTAGTTGTGGGTGAGATCATCTATGGGAATTAAGTTCGTAGTATCCTACTGGGATCAGAGACGTAAGGAGCACAACTGTACCTTGAATCAGAGTGAAATTGATTAGGGTTCAAGTACAGTCCATACCGAAGTTATCTTTGTAGTAGGCTAGTGTCTTCAGCGGCTTAATACAGTGTGGTGTTCAAATTTGGACTAGGTCCTGGGGTTTTTCTGCATCCTCGTTAACAAAACTTATGGTGTTTGTATTATTTCTTTTTCGCATTATATTTTGTTATATGATCGAAATATCATAGGTTGTGCATTGAATTGATTAATTGGTAAATCCAACCTTTGGTTGTTGATTGAAATTGATTGATCCTTGAACATTAGTCTTTGGTACCGTTCAAGTTATTTCTCTTGTATTCAATCAGGATCGCTAGTTCCTATTTGTTTGATTGCGGATTGAATCGAGAAATTGAGATATAACTCTTCAATTAAACCTGCACAACACCACTTGAATCTCTTGTGATCAATCACGCACAAAACAGAGTCTGTTAACAATGGATTATCACAATATGTCTTTAGATCTACAAACATTTCTAAATATCTCGTCGAAACTTCGATCTAGTTTAAGTGAATCTAATCTCATAAGAGAATATTCTCAAGAATAAACAAACTAGGTGCAATCAAAGTTCAACAACCAATGGTCAATAAAATTAATCGAAAACTAATAAACTGAATTTATCTAGTTTCCCACCAATGGTACTCGTAGAGCTTCTTGATCCCACAGAAGTATTTAAACGAGCGACCGTAAGAGATTTTGCCTAATTAGGGTACTTTCCTCTCCGGATAGACGTCTCCACCAGAAATAACAAAAAGATGAGGTTTGCTTGGCTCTTAGGATAGTTTGCTAGAAATGCAAACTTAGGTATTTATAGACCAAGGATGTTTGGACACCAAGAATTTCCAAAACCGAAAGTGTTCTCAAGATATGCAATAAATGCCCATTCGGTTTTCACAATTCCAGGAAATGCTTTGTCCAATATTATCTGAAATCTCTCAATAGAAAATCTCCGATTAGTAAATGCACATTACCAATTTTTTAGTAATTAAGGAATATCTTTGAACAATAAAGGATAAGAGTTATTGTTCGTGTTCAAAGTATGTTGACATCTTTTCTTATTAAATCCTCTTTCATATGTACAATCTTGGAATCGATTATACCATACTTCCAAACAAGTTTAGAATTAGTTCATCTGTATTCCAAGACAACTATGTGATTGATCAAATATCAAATCACATTCATGGGTTCAATTGGTTCTACTAATCACTAGGATCAGTCACACCAATTACAAATATCGATCATACCATCTCAGGTGATTACTTAGGATCGGTTACACTAATTGATCAAAACTAGTCATACCAAATCATAAGTCAGGCATTATGATTAGCTATACCAAGATACATGACAAGTTATGATCGGTTCTACCATTTCACACATATTGGTAATCCAAAGATATGCAATGAATAACAATACCAATAATCCTAGAGATTTCCCTTTCGATTCATAAACAAGTTCATGAATGTACTTCCTTTAAACAAATATAAAATATTGTTTCCTAAGATGAAATCTTCACCTTTACCCATACACATAATCACAATAGCATTCATAAGATTATGTCAATGTCATATCTACGAAGTTTAAAAGATAAGCGTTATACTTCATAGTCTAATTCCTTAATACTATGATCATATGATCATGTCTCACTACTAGAGTAAAATATTCATTCACAGATTCGTATTTATGTTTTCAATATAGAATGACTTGAAAAATACGTTAGGAATGAAACAGTTCAAGTCAATATTACTAACCTCAAGAGGAAGTATGATGTCGTCGTTGTAGCTCGTTACTTCTTCAGGTCTTCGAGTAATACTTATATATCTCATATTCAAAGAATTTCTAGTCTAACCTATACGAAGTTATATCTAGTACATAATCAAGCGACACTTAGATGAGTTTTGATTCACTAAAATATGAAAACCAAACTTGACATACCAACGCTTGGTGGGTTCAACCGAACTATGCTCTAACACTCACTAGTACTATATCATGGATGCAAAGTACTTATTAGGAAGGAATGTTCTCAACATGGATACTAATTTGGTTTTGGAAAGGCATTCTAAATGGCATAAGTAATATTTAAGAACAAAGTATCGGGAGAATTGAAAATGGAAAAATAAATCAACATATGGGAAGACATTTGGACATCTACTATCAACTTCGTACTTACGAAGCCTGACAACTGCCTAAGTGACCTCCAACATATTGAGCATCTTCTTATGGATAATGGAGAATGGAACATCCCTATGATTTATACCTGGTTCAATCCCATTAAATCCAAAGCTACAATTGATACTGCCACAAACCTTGGTGATGAAGATCAGATTTAGTGGAAGTTTACAGATAAATGAAACTTTTCTATAAGATCCTTCTATAGAGCCAAGATGGACAAGTTATATGTGGAAGATACTCAAACCAAAAACTGGGATGCAATATAGAAAATGGATACACATTTTTTTCAATTGGGCCTTGATTATGCTTTGGACCTAACTAGGAAGGGGGTGCAAGTGCACACCCTTGCAATGAGTTGTCTCTGCCCCTAGTTACACAGTCGACGTTCAATTTTTTTTATATGGAAATGTGCTCATGAAGTCCTTCCTACCAATGCTAAGAATACTAGCATACTTCACTATATTGACCATATCTACAATGAGTCATCTCTTCTTAAGCTTCCTTGCTGCAATCTCTGTCTGGCACCAACTTTTTGGACCTAATCATGGATAATTTGATTCCGCTACAAATTTTCTTGATTGGTTCAATTCCTGGTTTGATTCAGGCAAAAATACCTCAAACTAGAGTTGTAATATACATGCTATAACTTGCTGGTATATTTGGGAAGTTAGGTGTGATTATATTTGCAATCACACCCAACCAAATGCTAGGAACACAACTAAGAGCATTCAACAACATCTTTGCTCACATAACAGAATTCATCATATTCAGGATCATATTCTCAACAATGTATTTTATCATGTTGAGGAAAATGTTGATACCTAAACCCCTATCTTTGCTGACCAAATAGGTGACTTTGAAAAAATCATAAAAATTTGCATTCGACAAGATCCAGAGACCCTCTATTACTACACCACGCTTACTACTATGGATTTTGCAGGCAACTCCATTGAGACTAGAGGACATCAAGGATTCCACGGAGAATGTGGAGAAACAAGAGGAGTAGATATAGCTTTTAACTGAGCCAAAGAAATACAACATACCAATGTTGAAATTCAAGCTGAAACTATGAAGATTCTTGCCAGATGTACTATGCTCTACCAAAATGTTGTCCAAGTAAGATTTCATCTCAGTTACCACGAAAGAAGTAGAATGGATAATGAGGATGAAGGAAGTAGAAACAACATCATTTCTTTTGTTTTAATTAATCTTAAAACTATTCACCGAACACAGAATCTCATTTAGCCGTGGCTTGTAAAAACAATAATCATAGGAGTAGTGGAAACATTTATGCTACAAACTCTAGCATTTATTCCCCTTAGGTTTGCCTGAATCATTGTTATAAAAAAAGGTGGTCTTTGTGTCATGATAGCAAAAGCTATCAGATGGACGTCATTCAACGGGGACCCGTATCCGGCGGTTGGGATATTTCGGACGGGTTTTTCCATTGGACGGCTAGGAAACTTTCGTTGGTCGTGGTAGGTGAACAAAATTGGGATATGTAAAACCTTATTTTCTCAAGATTTCAAAACACCCTCTTTTCTCTCTTTTGCTTCTCTGAAACCACTTCGAGCAGAATACTTAGGTTTTGTTTGTTTCATCCATAGGTGTTAATTCATGGTTAAGGGGAAGGATATGTAGTGCTTCAAAGAGGGTTGAATCTCGAAGATAATCTTTCAAAGGTGATGTAATTGCAGCAAGACAGCAACAAATCCTTCTCAGAAGATAATCTAGCATATTATATGATTGTATCAACGCCTAATATCTAGGGTTTTTGATTCATTGTTATTTCGAATTGTGGATTTCCTCCTGTTTGTGGATCCTGATAAAATTCTGTGATAAAATTTGTAACATTATTGCAATATAGGGTATTAGGTTTAGGCAAAATTAGTGTTTTTTTCTTTCCAAATTGGGGTTTTCTGGGTTTTGTGCCTTTACATATCAGCCAACAATTGTTGTTGATGATGATGTTACTCCTACTCCTGGGATAGTAATTTTAACTCCAACATGAACTTTTGATTCCTATGGAGGTAAATCTTTCTCCGTGTTGAATTGTTATCCCCTTTTGATGTTCGTATTGATTTTCAATTGATACAACTGTTATATGTTATTGTTCTCTATGTATTTTTTACTCTCATATGAAGTTCTTTATAGTTTTGTGTCTGTAATCAGTAGATCGTGGTCTAGCAATCGGGGCTGTGAAAACAAGTTGTTCAGCTGAGATGATGAATCACTGTTATAAAAAAAGGTGGTATATGTCTTTGTGATCAAAGAGTCATTCAGGGGCCAGGATTGATCCGGATGGAGTTTTTCAAGCCGACGACCAAGAAAATTTTAGTATTGTTACGTGGGTGTATATGGGTCAGCAAAATTTCAGCTGATTATTTTTTCATGAGTTCTGATTTGTTCTTTCAGGTTTAGTTAGCGGGGGAGGGAGAGGCGGACAAAGCGAGAGAGGTTTCTTGATTCTTCTTATTCGTTTCCTTGAATGAGTTACCCGCAATCCCTTACTGAGAATAAAACCAAAACAAATGTATTTGTCTTCTCTTTTGAATATAAGAGATGTAAAGAACAAAGATGAGAAGAAATATCGAGACTAGGTTAGTGAAAACAAATTCTAGGGTTTGTTACCTTAATTTTTAGCTTATCTCTTGTTCTTTTTGATGTTTTAGTTTTTTTTTTCTTCTTATCAAGACCTAATTAATCAAACCTATATTTCTTTCAGGATAAGGGAACCCTAGATTATTTCTTCTCTTTGGCTGTATCCAAATGTTGGTTGTATATTTAACAGAGAATCGGAGTATTGCCCTGTTGCCAGTTGTAGTGCAGACCTTCCTCAAAGGCCTCATTTTTCTTCGCTTTTTTTTTTGATCAGTTTTTTCTCTCTTTCCTATTCTACATCCTGTTGCAGTATGACACTATCTTTGATCCATCAGTAGGAAGAATCAACCTACTGTTGATGGTGGAATTATGTTCAGGGGTAAAATTTTAAAAGTTAATTTTTGTAAGCTGGCGTCCTGCAAAGGATAAAGCCTTCAGGCGATGAATACTTCTCGCCATATTAATTCATTGGAGCATGTGCAACCATCCCTGAGAATTAAAACATACCCAGAACGGAGCATGTAGCAACCATCCCGGTTTTCTGTAGGTATACAACATTACTATTAATGCTTTAATTAAAGCCTTGTGTTCGACGTGCAAACACCCGTAGGCTACCTGACGGCAGGTTATACTAGCCCCGTTGAACGCATGCAAGACTACCCGTGTTAGTCTCGCTTGCTGAAAACAAACCCAAAAATATATCTAATCCGTACAACTTCCCAAGCATAGATGGAGGGTGTAGATATAGATTCAGGGGGTCCTGAGCATGCTACCATGATCACCTCGGACCCACCTTCATATATGACCGAACGGTCAAGACCAACTACAGTTGGTCCTTCCAAAACGTGCGCTCAAAGTGAGCATGACGTACGGCTAGGGTTCCTTTTAATCGTGAACATCCAACTTCGCAGGCATAGTTGGACGGCTTAGATTATACCCTAAAACAAGTAGTGAAGTGATGGTACACCATTGGCGGGCCCACTTTCTACCTACATGACCGACTCCCTCATAGGCAAGCCGTGGTGCAAGAAACGATTGCCTAAACAAGGCTAGATTAACGCCTTATGCAGGTTGAGAAGATCCAAAACGATCACGACCATCCGACTTCGCAGGCATAGTTAGATGACTTAGATTGCGCCCAGGGTCATAGAGCAAGCATGTACGTGCTCACTGTCGGCCCAAGATGTTGCATACATGGTCGGTCTCCCCAAAGGAGGCGCACGCAACCCAAAACCGATCGCCCAAAGTGTCCGGTCCAAAATCCTAATTAGGGTTTGCGGAGTAGAAACATCTCGAGCATCCATCTTCGCAGGCTTGGATGGAGACTTAGAGCGAACCGAGCATGCTAGCATGACCACTGTGGGCCAGGCTTCATGCCTAACCGGTCGTCCAAGGTCAGTGATAGACGAGCACCTCGGTACGCGCGCCCAAAGGCAACATGTCACAGCCCTTCCATAAGTTCTAATCTCGACCACTCGTCTTTGCCACCTGAGTCAGGTGGCTTAGATCGAATCTTTGCGAGTCAAGCAGGCATGGGCGTGAGCACCATTGTACCGCCTCCACGCAGGGCTGATCGGTTCCTCCATTGGAACTCTCTAAGCATGCAAACGTTTGGTCCGAAAGAGGTAGCATGCGCGCCTCTCATCCAACAATCGCAAGCAAGGCTACGAGCCATCTCGTACGTCCAACTTTGCAAGCTTGGACGAATGACTTAGGGTGCGAATCAACCAGAAAACAAGGTATCACCATGACCACCATCTGTCACTCTTCTTCACAGGTTAACCGACCAAGGCATGGCCTGTCTATACAACCTCCAAACGTTCACCTGAAGATGGCTGCATGCGATGTTATACCAAGTTCACGGTTCACCCTGCACTATTTTATGTGGGTCCCGCGATCCACACACTCGAGACATTAATCACGTCACAACTGGGGGATACAAAATGGGGTATTGGTCTGCCGGTTTACAGCGTGCAGCGTGCAACACGCCATCACAAGATCGTGTCAGGGAAACATGGGCGGTTAGCGATGATAGGAGAAGTGGGCAAGCAACCGTGTGGCACTAACACACAACTCCACTTCCTCCATCACTCCACTTTCCCACAAGAGACGTAATGAAGGCTTATCGACTTGTATAAATAGGTTCTCCTCCCTATTTCCAAAGGGGAGAAGTCCGAACAACACAGAAAACCAAGTGTTAATACCATCGTATTGAACATCCAGAGCCTGCCTGCAAAATTTGCTAGCCTGCTCAACCTTCTGTTAACAAGTCATCAAATAGCCTTCATCTTCATACTCTCAACACCTTCTTCGCTTCCCTCCCTAAGATCAACCTCACATCCTTCACCTGTGACCGAAACAAATCTGGAACGGCCGTGTCTTCGGTTTAGGCCAGAATTGTACAGATTATCTCTCGAATCAAAGTGCTCATCGTGCAACACATTTGTTGAAGGTTTAAACTCACTTCTCATCCACACAAACTCAAAATTACCTAAAACGGCAGAAGTAGTTTTCTCCCACAAACAATTGGAGACCACAGTGGGAGGTTAATCTCTCGGTTGTGAAGTCGATTTCTTCAGTACCAATTCAATTTCTATGATTTCAAGAATGGTGGATCTTAGGTCTGGATCAGCAACCAACGATGGAGTTAGCACCGACAACACTTCTCGTGGCGCTGATATCCCAATTACAAGTGTTACAATGCAACCCGCCAGTGCAACCAATGTGTCTCGTGGAATCGCGTCTTCTATCATCAGTACTAGTGGAGCAGGAGCAGACATTCCAGCAGGTGTGAAACCTCCCATTACAAGAGCCAGAGCGGCTGCAAATCCAGGAATTTCCTCAAGCATGACACTTCCGTCCGTCACCAGAATGACTGTTACTCCCCCTTCAGGACGAGGATCTGGAGGACCCAAAGGAGGACAACCTCCTATAACCATGGTGGACTTGATGGAGAGACAAGAAACCCTCGCTAAAGCTCAGGCAGACATGGCAACCACTCAGAAGGAGGTACTCGCATTCCTTAAAACATTAACCGATCGATTACCACAAGAGTCGAGATAGCCTCAAGGGCCAACAAGAAATACGTTTAGCACACCTGGAGAAGGTACCTCAGTTACGCAAGCATACCTATGTAGATGGTGGATTTTCGACAAAGGCTAAATTCGTAAACCCATAATTATACGAACCTATGATTC